>OY728160.1:1234715776-1236023276 GCA_963277665.1 Viscum album | reverse complement strand
TCCCTTTCTCTCTTTTCAAGTAGATGTTTTATAAACCTTTTTTAAAATTTGGGTTTTCAATAAAGATATTTTAAATTTTCAAAAAAATTCTTACCAAGATCCATTAAAAATTTCCTGGATATAATTTATTAAAGGGAAAAAATGTAATGCCTTGAGTTTTTAAAAGAGAAAATTATGTTTTATAGCCTAAGTGATATGCAACACTGAACCCAAACAAATAATGATTATTTAAATATGCCTATTTTAATGTAGCCATTAAATTTGAGGATATGAATAATATTAACTACATTATGAATATATATATATATAAATTTACTACTAAAAATAAATATATTTACAAATTCTAAGTAAATAATGACTAAATTTTTAGTAATTTCATTTTATTCTTAAAAAATACATTTTTTTCAAAAATGATTTTTACTTCTTTTTGTGAAAAAATATTATAATTAATTTATAGAACATTTTTAAAATTTATTTGATAAAATTAACATCATTTTTGAAATTATAATATCTAAATTATGTTATGGTGTTTTTTTTATTTTTCAAAAAATATTTATTTTCCAATGAATAGTAAAAAATACCCTTTTTTGGTAAAATTCTCATTTATTTTTATAAATTAAGTAACTAAAAAGTACCATTATTATTTTATTTTTATTTAAATGTAACATAATAATTATTTATTTATATTTAATCTGATTAACTAAATTTATATCATTTTATACCATGAAATAGCATAATTTTATTTTTAGTCTTGAAAACACATTTTTCTGAAAACTATTTTAAAAGGCATAATGTTTATCCATTTTAATTAATTGAAAATAACCCATAATAGAGAATTATTTTAATTAAGTTTATAGATTATATATTTATAATTATAAATTTAAATTCATATAATTAATATTACTAGTTATATAGTTAAAGTAGGATCATCATTTCCTTGAAAAAAATGCATTTTTCAGAAAACCATTTTTTATCACGCTTGTGTGTTTTATTTTAAAATAATTCTGACACTTATATGAATTTGATTTGAAAATTTTTATTAAATATTTATAATCATCATAATTAATATTAGGTAATAAGTTCAACTTGATTTTTAAACTATATGAATAGTAACCGTAGTAAACATTTATTATTGCAATAAAAGTAAAACATAGTAATTAAGGTTAAAATAAAAATGAAAATAATTTTTTAAAAGGTGTAACCATAAAATTATGAATATTTATACTTCATTTTAAATTATATAATCATTATTTATTTCTTATTATTTTTACTTTATAAAATATTAAGTAATAAATTTGATAAAAAATTATTTTTTCACGTGACAAAAATAATATTTTATTTTTGTGTAATATGTAATTTCAATTAATAAATACCTTTTTATGATTTCATTAATTTTAAAAATAAATTATATTTTAATTAAATAATAATATAAATTATTTTTTTACAAAATTTAAATGATAATATAATTTTTACGATGTCAAATGTAATTGTTATAATTTTTCGAAAATTATTATTGACAAAAAACCATTATTTCCCAATAAATGTTGATTATTGTTTTAAAAGTGAAAATTAACTTATTTAAAAGATTATTTTTATAAAATAAATATTATTTTTGGAATTATACCATTGAAATTATCAAACAATTATTTTTTCATAACTTTTTGAGACAGTCGAATTTTCAGGTAAAAATTAAATACAGTATAAATATATGGTGTGTACTATGACATCATAATGACCCAAAAGTGATTTAATAATTGATATAAATGTTATAAAGGACTAAATATATGTTTCCATTTTAAAATAACTTTATTATCAGGTTATTTTATTAATTTTATAAAGCATTTAGAAATCCTCCAAAATCTATATTATATTTTAAGGTTATAAAATCATTTATTTATGTACATGAATCACTTCCACATCACCAATGGTAATATTTTAATGATTTATCACCTTTTACTTATAAAATAATTTTAAAAAAACTTATATTTTAGAAACCATGGGTAAAAACCACAGAAAGATTTGTGTTTTTATTATTTTATTATATAGAGTCCAAAAACTAAGTTTGAGAAATAATAAAGAACCGCCCTCTATTTTCCTATATAAACCCACCCAAGCTCCCACTAATCTTCAATAAAAAACCTTGGATCACATATTTACTCCTACTTACCCACTCTATATTCCTCTCAATATCCACCCAAGCTCTCAAGAATCTCCTCTTAATCTTTTCAAATCACCCTCTCAAAGTAAGAGTCCCCTCTCTCTTCTTTTCAATTCCATAACCTTCTTTGTGTTTATCCTATTTAATACCAATTGGTTATAATTTAATGAATTTATAAATATCACTAAAATTTCCAATTTATTTCCTAATAATAATAGATCATTTATCCCATTTCATTATAGCATTTACCCAATCCATTATTGTATTGAAAATTAGTAAGGGATCATCTCTTTATCATCTTTATTAAAGCACCTTATTTATGTAATGAAAATTGTATTAAAATTTATATTGATGGGTTATACTATTCCAAATACCTATTAATTACATTATTATTTAAAAGTGATTATTTACCCATTTCACTCTCATTAATCCCTCCCATGAATCATTATGTACCCCTGTTATGTTGCCGAAATTATCTTGTGATTTTCCATGCCATGTTTTTATTCCAGAACCCTCCTTGACTTATGCCTATTAATTAAAAAAATTTAATGTTGGGTTATGTTCTTATATATCCCTCATAATTTCATTTTTAAATAAAAGTGATGATAGACACCTTTATCTCTAATTTAACCATTTCATGAATCTTTAAGTACTTCCGTTATGCTGTTGAAATGTCACATTGATTTTCCACGCCAAACACATTTCAAGTGTATACCCAAACACATTTTCACTCAAGTTTATTCACATTGTTGTACATTTACTTTATATATTTGGAAATTCCATGTATTTAACCCATAATAATTAATCATGTGATTAAATGTGATGAAATATGTTCTAATGTTTTATGATCTATGTGGAAAACTTATGAACGTACATGATATGATTATAATGGGTGAACCCAGATAGTGCTCTAATGCACTGGGTAATGTTTTATTCTCATCATATTTCATGTATGCTATATGGGAGGTTATCCTAAGAAAATTATGTTGTTATGTCTTGGTTTTTATCCTTAACTCAAGTTTATGATGTCATGTTTAGATTTTTTCCACATTTTCCACATTTCCCATATTATCTTTATGTTATCATGTTATATAATGAATCATTTTCCATATTTATGTTTCTCACATATTTTATGTCCCTTTTAAATTCCTATTATCTAACATGTATTACTTTATTCATGTTATGATCTCTTTATTCCCTTACTGGGTTTTATAGCTAACCCATTTCTTATGTATGTCCCCAGGTTATCCCATATGTTTTTAAGAATTATGGAAAATTTTGGGCATGTAAGGAAGATTTAAATAATGTAAATATAACACTTGTTTTTATGTTTTTATATAATGTACCTAATTTCCCAAATACACTATACTTATCCATATTCTATGTTATATTATTTGTATTCTTATGTAGTAAATCATGAAGTAATGTTTAATAAAGATTAGGGTCATCATAGATTTCAAATGTTGATTTGAAATGGGTTTGTGAATTCTCCTTTAGTGAAATACCTTGATGAATATTTAATTATTTAAATGGAAAAAAGGATTTGGACTTATTTTGGTGCTAAACGTCCATATTTAACATGGTAATTTTTTTGAAAAGTTATTTATTGTGTTTTTTTTATTTCTTTGTAAGGTCAAGATGTTGAACTATAGTATTTTAGAAATGATGAAATGGTTTAGGTGCCAGATTGATTATATAGGAAGGGATAGTAAACTATATGGTTATTCTCCATTAAAAGTTGGTATACTATATGGTTATGGTGTTAGAATGAGGATCAAGATACTGATAGAGTACTTTATAGTTTAAGTTCTAGACGGAGGATATAGGAACACCTTTATATTATATGGAAATTGATTTTGGACTGATGCTACGCATCTATGGTTTAAGGTGTTGGACTGATGCTCCTCATCTTTGGGTTGGAAGAGACTGATTCTCTAGGCCCCACTGATGTATTGTGGGTACCCAGATTGATGCAGTAAGGTTCATTTGGTTAAATTTAATTCATTAAAGAATTCCATTATGACATAGAGTCAAACCCTTATGGTACAATGGTTTAGGTGAATGGCTTGGTTTGATGAATATTTTGTTGTATCAGGTGTCTTTTTAAAACTTGATGGAAAATGGGTGACTATATAAACTATTGATTATTTTTAGTTGTATCTTCCTTTTTGATAATTTATTTACTATAATATTTATCTGCATACACTATTTCCCCGATTGTTATTTTCTTTAGACATTGTTGGTGGTTTTCAATGAAGTTGTACTCACATTCGACTTAGCTTTCCACCACACATGGGTACCTGAGAGGCTCTAACATGTTTATTATTGGTACAATTTTGGGTTAAGGCCCGTGTTGAGAGTTGCGTGATCAAGTAGGATAGATCATATGGTATCACGATACTGGAGACCAGGTATATGACATGGCTCAAAGTTGGTAGTATAACCTTATATATTTATTTTTTAGTTATTTAATTTTCATATTTAATATCGTCCCAGTTGGTGATTGATGTTGTATGTGTGGAGTGACTGTTCGTACCTTTACTATATTTCATTTTATAACATCATGTTTTTTATTTAGTTTATTTATTCATTCTATGTAATCTGATGTGTGTGATGTTCGGTTATTTACTTCTGGTAGTGCACTCTGATATGGGGGTATAATCTCTTCACAGTTCCACCATATACCCCTACTACTAGTCAAAAGTATATGTATTATAAGGAGGCTTTCTCGAGGTATTGTGGATAACTATCATGGGGCACAGATTTAGTGGAATCTAGGCTAGGACGTTACAATCACCTTAGAACCGAAGTATTAATGATGATTATTTTATTATTCTTCAAATTTTTATTTATTTATTCTTATCATATCACATGTGCATACACTATATATACTTGTTATGTTTGGGGCCCCATTGGTGGTTCCCTATTAATTTGTTCTCACACCCTGATCAAATGGCCATGAGACTTGGGTACCAACGATTAATTCATTGTTTGCATGTTCAGGTGCGATAAAGGCCCAATGTTTCATGATTGAGTGAAATAACTCAAGTGGAGTCCATTTATTTAGATGTGATGAGGATCCTAGATGAAAATATATCCTCTAACATATATATATTTTTTATTTTGTATATGTGGCCAGGGCAATGGGTGACTAATCATGATGTATAATTGTATACTACAATACATTTGTTATATCAAGATCCTTGTTTACTGATTCTACAAAATCATATTATTTTTTAGGATGTTTCTCGGTTATTTATGTTTTTTTACTCTAATATGAGGGTATAATATCCCCAAAATAACACCTTACATCTTTTTTGCTAGTCGATATCCCTTGGTGTGTGGGGAATCATGCTTGAGGTCACATTGCATCACCGGTGCAGACACTGATGACTGGTCTTACACCGGGGACATTACACACATCATATTGTATTTTATGACAAGATTATAACATCAAATAAAAATGTTACTCATAAAATTACTATGAATTTTTTTTGATTCAATGATGAAGGTGGCCCTGGCACCACTGATTGGTTTTGTAAGAATGTTTCATGTTCGTAGTAATGGAAGTAACCTATTAAATAACTGGATTTATCATTAAAAAATCAATATGTTAATAAATAACATAAAATAAATATCCATACCTTATATACTATAAGTTCTATATCGATGGAGTCTATTTTATGAAGATCACTTAGAGATAGTTTCAATACTCTTTCATCCATAGTTTTAACACCAACCACTATAATACTGGTATGCTATAAGAGGATCCATCGAACTCCAAAGGTTTGATAACTCTTTATCCTCAAAGACTAATGGAGATCAGGGTTTAAAATATATTCCTATTTGTTGGATATAATTATGAAAAAAATTTAAGGATTATTACTTCCTTTATATAGACTCTATTTATTCAATGAAGGAGGCCAAAAATCACCTGCTGATATTTGGAAGCCGACATGCATTACCACGATGTATTCCCATTGGTGTGTTATGATCCTCGAACATTTTAATGACCATAACATGTTTTTCATGCCATCAATGAATCAAGTTGATTATTTATAGTGAAAGGTAAACCATTTAGAAGACATGTTAGAAACCATTCACCCAATATCAAATATCACTATCTAACTTATACAATATGATATAAGCATCACATGCCTTCAATGATGTCATTGCATTGTTGTCTATGATATGAATTATATGCATATCATAGATTAAATTCTAATGTAAATCATATAATATGATTCACCTATTTTAGTGAATATCCATGAATGATATGTTACGATATTATGAGTTGGATCAATTTTATAGAGATACAAAAAACCACTCCTAAGATATACGTTGGTGAAATTGTATTTATATTGACTCACTTAAAGTGAACCACATGGTGTGTCATTAGTGTTAATTAAGTGAACACTAGATATATATCCTTTGACTTTATGATGCCAAACAGGTTCCCCACTTGTGAGGTTTTATACTTTTACACATATCTAATGTCAATTTAGAATTTGGAATAATATAAGGTTATTGGGTATGAAATTAATCAAGCAGAGGGATTTTATTAACCAATATAGGATTAGTCTTCCCATATAATGTGTTATGAAATCAAGACCTACAATTTAATTTTGACTAAGTGTATGAACAAGATAAGATAATTATATGTGATGTAATTATATAATATTTATTAAACATAGTAATTGAAAACATGAGATAATTTATATGAGATTGATATTATCCATATACCATTCTTAATCTTGATGTCAAGGAAAAAAGAAATTTGTTAATGGAAATACTATGGATTAGAACACACAAAACCACTTTATAATTTGGGTATCTATTATGTGTTTCTAAACACTTTTCTTAGTTTATAAATATGAATAATATTTATAATTATTTATTACCTTAAATCCACTTTTGGAGTCCATTTAATGCACCAAATGTTATTTAGAGGTTATTTATTTCACTTAATTTGGTTTCTTCAGGATTAGAATACTTAGAGGATATTGAATTATCCCATTCCCATAAATTGAAATGAGGATGAGTGTAGTATTCATCCCATTGAGAGAAAGAAAAGGCGGTTCTTAGAGTTACCAAGTTTCCCTCACAAGAGAGAGTCCTCTAGTTTTTCCTCATATGAGAGAGTTCAATATTTTTCCTCATCTAAGGGGTTCTCTAGAGTTTCTTCCCATCCCTTATTCTATCATTTAAGGAGTGTCTAGCATCACTTAGATAAAAAAGGATCCCACGAAGCTATTGGTTATTCACATTACTAGTGGATACCGAAGGAGAATTGAATCCATCAATTCATGTTTGATTTAAATATTAAAAATCTATTTCAAATAATTTTTATTTTATTTTTTATTAATTTATTTTCATTTACTTATTTTTTTATTTGATGGATCTTATTACCACTTTTTTTGTATACTAGGTTTCAATAATGTCATTAAAATCCAATAGTGGTATCTGAGCCACACTTGATAAAGGAAATATGCATAAACTCAATGTTAGTTTATTGTATATTATAATTATATATTCACATTATGTAAAATTAATTTAAGACTCTCATGAATAATTTATGGAATGTTTAATTATTTGATCAGTCCCTTTAAGGGTAATTTCATGTATATGGTTTCACTAAACACCTGTGTGAAATATCACGGGCCTTATTCTCTAGTCTACTGGACCCATTATGTATGATGGATCTTACAACTTACTAAAATCAATGTGGATACATAGAATTTTTATATGTAATGTAATCAAAGTCCTGACCATTTTACGAGATACAATTGGAAATGAATTAATTATTTAATCTACATAATATGTATTATATATATATGTCATACATACTATATAATTAACATGAATATAATCATATCATGTTTGTATGTGATGCATAAAATGTTAAAGACGAGACTAAATATAAAATCCTTTATTAAATATACAAGTGTTAGATGCCTTTAAATAAGAATCACATTTATCAAGACCTTGATCAATTAATATATGGGTCATGACTAGTTGAGCATGAAAAATCTATCTTGTGTTAGGTAAAAAGGCTAAAAGTTATCCTAATTTAAATGTTGGGTGACACTTGACTAGGAAACCCAATCAGATTGCTACCCATAGTCATGGTGTTGAGAATATTTATGAGATTAATTGGGAATTATGGTGTTCACTAAAATATATATGAGTTTTATTGGATACAATTAATAATAGTTGTTTTCAAAAATAGACATGATGTGGTATCTAATGTTTTTGGACTAGATGGAATTCCAAGGGATTTGAAATTCCATCATTTTGTGGATGGTCCATTTTGTAAAACCAGATTCAAAATGGAATTATGAGAGTTTTAGAACATCAATTTGTTGTTTCTGGATGTGGTTCAAGGAACAGGGGGTTACCTATGTGTTTCGTCATGTTTAGAGAGTTTCAGCCTCCAAAACCTCATATCAGAAGAATTTGGCAGGGGCACAAGGTTATTCTAAAATAGTGTGGCCTCTAGCAAAATACCATGTGGCCTAACCCTGGGGTGTAGTAGGTTTCACAAATGTAAAGGCCTGTAAATTCCATATAATTTTTTTAAAATTATTTGGGATTATTACGAGTCTGCAAAAATTGACGATGCTTGATTCTGAGGCCCGGTGTGCGCGAAATGGTTTTTTTTTCAAACATTTTTAAAGGTACGTTTAGTAAACGCATGGGTGGAGTTTTCTATCTTTTGAAATGGTTCACAGATTAAAAATATGAGCGAATTATTCAATTCTCAGTGCCGAGATTCACTTAAGGGAGGCTTAACTTTGACCATAGTAGGTCGGGTGAAAAAGTAAGTTTTTGCAACTTTTAAAGAAATAATAAAATAAAAGATTTCTTATTTTATTTTTCTTACCACCTGTTGAATGGTGGTGGTGGGACTAATGGGTTGTCGATCAATTTAATGTTTTTAATATTCTATTTTGTAACCACACCATTGGGAATTAAGAGGTTCACTCATTAATGAACCTTATTAATTCCTCGGTGCATTACTCACCCTCCCCCTATTTTTAAATGGATCTCGAGTTGGTGTTTTGTACATGACTTCATCAAGCGAGGAACCTCTAGAAAAGTAATGCGGCACCTTCCACCGATGAAGAATGGAAGCTTGGGCGACAACGATCCTGGATTGACGAACGCCAAAGACTTCTTCCAATGAGGACTCTCCTCCCACCACAACCGCGACACCTCCTATGATTCTCAGGGTAGGGGGTTTTGTCTCAAATAACTCCTAAGTTTTGTCTTGTTTAATTCTGAGAGTTTGTTGAATCAATTACCCCCTTGCTATTATGCTAACACGGAGTGCATAGGCTAAATGAACAAGGAAAAAACCCTCCGCCACTTGATTTATCATTGCGTTCTTCATGGGATAAATTTTGATTTTGACGACAATGTGAGTCATAGGGTCACACAGCGACGACGACATCCCAGGAGGCCCATTGGCGTAGATGGGAGTGTAAACAGAGCTCCAGATCATCGCCAGATCCTTGCAGAAGATGCGGCAGTGCTGGCATGCCTTGGTGGTGGCCGACGCTCGCTGGCTGTAGAAGGAGGCGACGCCGCTCGACACTATGGTGGACTAGAAGGGCGGCCGACCCTTGGACGACCACGTTTTGGCAAAAGGCAGCACACCGTGGAGTGCTTCCGGTAGGTTGTTGTGGCTTCGAAGCCACGATAGAGGAGAGGGGACCCGCGCCCCGCATGCCCCATTGACAAAAGAAGTGGTGCCACGTGACACCGCCAGTTAAAATACCCGAACAACTTTGTCGTTCAGGAATTTGGTCTGCCACCCAGCTGGTGGACCATGCCAGTTGGTGGGTCGGTTCGCTCAGTGGGCCGTGCCCAGCTGAGGCGGGCCAGTCGATCTGTGGCCCAGTGGGCCGAGCCTGCAGCCCAAGGTGGAATGGGTCGGGTCAGTCCGACTATGTCGAACTGGACCCGAACGCTGTTCTGACTAGATACACACACAAGGCCATATATTCCAAACCAGACATCCATTTGAAAAACTGTCTATGGAGATGGAATCCTTGTAACAGGAAGATATTTTAATGATTACCCCCCTGAGTTTTGGAGAAAGTTGGAGTATGTCCAGGTTGGATTGTTCCTGAATCCTACTGGGCCCTCGACACTAAAATGCCTATAACTCACATACTGAGCATCTGATTGATGCATCGTATATTGCATTGGAACCCTTATGCAATGAAAAATCATTGGGTTACTTATTTGTGGGACTTCATAAAGATTGAAATATGACTGATGGTTTGAGGAGCAGATCCTCTCAGAATCAAGCGTACTATGTATGGGAATCTAGTGGATGTCTGAGATGTGAAGAATGAATAGAGATCCTATGTGAATAAACACCTATATATCATGTTTGGATAAGCACCTAACGATCCTTTGTGGGTCAGATCCTGTGTGGGTCATCACTTAGTGATCATGTGTGGGTCAGCGCATACTGATCCTGTGTCGGTCAGCGTTCAACAATCCTGTGTGGGTCAACACATACCGATCCTATGTGAGTCAGATCCTGTGTGGGTCTGCGGTGGTTAGTACCTATCGATCCTCGGTGGGTCCGATCCTGTGTGGGTTAGTAGGGGTTAGTACCTATTGATCCTGTGTGGGTCAACAATAGTGCCTCTTAACTGATTAAGATGATCTAGCCTTACAAATAATATTCTGTACTTATGTACTTAAGTTATACCTGGTTTAAGCTGAGTCTTTTCTTTGTGCTTTGTGATTGAGATCATGCTTTGTGGTTTTCATATATGGAATTATAAGAGACCTTCGGGGGTGTCGGGTTCCTTAATAGGTATTGTTATACTCACCCCTGCATGGGCTTCGCCCGCACCTTATTGTGTCTTGTGTAGATGACGGGTAGCCTTGACTGAGACTTGGAGAGTAAGGACCTGACAGTGGATAGAGGAGACGATTGACATGGAGAGATGTAGATACTATCTTTACCTACCCTTCAGGTAGGATCCTTGGAGGATGACCTCAAGAGATATTTCCTATTTTCTTTTGTATTGTATCTTTCATTTGGGGTTGTATTCCAGCCCCTTTACCATCAGTACACACTTTTACTTCCGATGTTTTACTACGTGGTTTACTTTTTTTGTGTACCTAGTATGTATGTGAACATTTTTAAAGGAAATTCCTTCCTATTTTAGGGATATGCCTTTCTGGTGCTAGTCTCTAACCCCTGGCCTATGAAAGACGATCTTGGGGTAGTCACAACATGAACCCTGGGGATGGGTCATGAAAAAGTGGTATCAGAGGAGTTGGATCTACTGAAGAACTAGGACTCTAATATTTCCAATGGAGCAATAATGTTAAGTGTTTTGAGTGTGATTTTTAGTTCAGGGATTCCATTGTTGGTACGATGACTGACGTATCCATACACCAGGACCCTGAATTTTGATTTCCGACTTGGTGCATGAAAACACTGATTGCTTGTGTTTTGGAAATGTTTTACTTTTGATCTCTTTGGAGTTATCTCACCATGTACAACTTTTTGACCATGGAACACTTGTTTCTTTTTAGGATGATGTGGCATAGACAACCAGCTAGGATTCCAGAGAGCGTACATGATGATGGCCCACCGAGCAATGAGGATTCAGTGTAGGGCCCTCGTACTGTGCTGGCACCTTCAGGTGGTGTACCAGCAGCACCACCACTCAGAGGGCAATAGTTTCCACCAAACCCACTGGCTGACCATGCACACTGACTGAGCGTATTGCACGAGTTCCAGAGATATAAACCTTTGTGGTTTCAAGGTGAGATAGAACCCCAGATAGCTGAGGACTGGCTAGAGGCCATGGAATAGGTTTTTCGTTTAGTTGAGACGCCAATAGATCATATGGTGATCCTAGTTGCTTGCCTATTCCAGGTCACATTAGGGATATGGTGGAGTATGATGCTACAGACGCATGAGGAGGCGGCACTCACCTAGTTGGACTTCGAGACCCTCTTTAGGGAGGAGTTCGTACCAGCAAATTTACGCTCAATGTGTATGTAGGAGATGCTGCACTTACAGAAAGGCATCATATATGTGACCCAGTACTCGGCAAGATTTACTGACCTCTCACGCTACTCCATTGACATGGTCCGAGACCCATTCTTCAGGGCTCGGACCTCTGATCAGGGTCTCCAGTGGGAGATTGAAGCATCAATTATATTGCTCAATATCCCGACACATGCTTTACTGCTTGAGCGAGCGTTATTTGTGGAGAGTTTCTTAGATGAGCAGTCACCGATGGTTAGAGACACTACCGGATGATAGGTAGCCGAGTCATCTGTAGTAGGCAGTTGGCAGATGAAGCATAGGTCCAAGTGTGCCAGACCTTATTGGGTATGACCCGAGGACGTAGGGTCGGAGGAGTGGAGCTCACGAGGTGGAGCAATCCAGCAAAGGAGTATACTATGCTTCACGTGTGGAAGGTAGGGCCACATGGCTCACAACTGCCCTAACCGCCATACCTATGATCAGCATACGATTGAGGGACTGCCGAGGCAGAAGTCAAGGTTTGAGCCAGGGGTTTGTATGGAGAAAAACGTGGTAGAGGAGCTATTCATATAGTAGGTGGTGGATGAAAGATTGAGGTTCTATGACCACCACCCCTAGGTGGTCCACCCTGACCATAGGGAGTAGGTGGATATGGGCGATATCATCTTCAGGCGGTAGAGGCCTATGAACACGGTTCTCCAAAGATGATTAGAGGTATGATCTATGTCTATTCCACCCTACCTGTAGTTCTTATAGACATAGGTTCCAGTCACTATTTTATTTCCAAGACCCTCATTCAAAGCTCAGATATTCCGATGGAGCCATTGGCTTGATCCTTACATTTAGAGACTTCTACAGGAGAAGAATCTATGATTAAACACTGATGCATACAGTGTGAGATCACTCTAGGAGGAAAGAGGTTCGACTGGGATCTCCTAGTAGTAGTGTCGAGGCCTTACGACATCATCTTGGGTATGGACTGGCTATCTAGGGTCCATACTCATATTGATTGTTTTAGGCTCAAATTGCGGTGTGTCCATGAGAATGAGACTAGGTTTTCCTTCACCGGTGAAGAGGAAACCTTTGCGGCATAATATGGAATTACTCGGTGGAGGGTGCAGCCAATCAATCATCTGTTGGATAGCCTTACCCTCAGTGTTGTTAATGTGAGGAGTCCGAGTTATCCTGTGGCAGTGAACCAGTAAGCTGAAGTCTTTCCAAATGATGTTCCAGGACTACCTCCTTGTGGAGAGGTAGACTTCTACATCGACCTGTACACTAGGAGACACCGATATCTACCCCAGCATATTGGATGGCTCCCACAGAGATTCGTGAGTTGCGGGTATAATTGGAGGACTTGTAGGGGAAGGGGTTCATAAGGCCTAGTGTTTCTCCATGGGTATCCCTGATTTTGTTCATCAAGAAGGAAGATGGGAGATTGAGGCTTTGTATGGATTATCACTGCCTTAATCAAGTGACCGTGAAGAACAAGTATCCACTCCCAAGTATTGATGTTCTCTTCGACCAGCTGAAGGAAGATAGATGGTTTTCAAAGATAGACCTCACATCAGGCTATCACCAGCTTAGGGTACGGGATGAGGATGTACCGAAGACGACCTTAAAATGTTAGTATGTCCATTACGATTTCTTGGTGATGCCCTTCGGCATGAACAATTCTACAATAGTGTTCATGGGGCTCATAAACAAGATCCTCTATCTTTACCTTGATCGCTTCATGGTGGTCTTCATTGACGACATCTTGATATACTCGGCATCGAAGGAGGAGCTTGAAACACACATACAGATTGTTCTGGATATAATCCAAGAGCAACAGATTTATGGTAAACTCTTGAAGTGATAGTTATAGATACAAGAAGTCCTATTCTTGGGGCACATTATCTCAGAAGCTGGAGTTGCAGTGGATCCGATGAAGATAGATGCAATGCTTGCATGAGAGTAACCTAGGAGTGTGACTGAGGTGTGTAGTTTCCTGGGATTGGATGGGTACTACCAGAGATTCGTACCCGACTTTTCTAGATTTTTGACACCCTTTTCAGCATTGAGAAAGAAGGGAAAGCCCTTCGTGTGGATGGAGAGATGCCATCAGAGTTTTCAGGAGCTGAAGCAGAGATGGATGAGTGCCCCCATCTTGAGGCTACCAGAAGAGGGCATTGGGTATGTAGTATGCTGCGATGAATTAGGGTCCAGACTAGGTTGTTTTATGATGTAGGAGTGAGCAGTGATCGCCTACGGCTCACGATAGTTGAGATAACACATGCAGAACTACATTACTTATGACCTGAATTTAGAAGTAGTGGACTTTTCACTGAAGATGTGGCGACACTACTTTATGGGTGAACTATTTACTGTTTAATCTGACCACAAGAGTCTCAGGTATATATTCTCTCAGAAGGAACTAAACCTGAGACATCGACGATGGCTAGAGTTCCTCCAGGAATATAACTTTGAGATAGTCTACACTCCTGGGAAGGGGAACATAGGAGTAGATGTACTTGGCAGGAGGTCTGATCTACAGTTTCTTAGTGTGGTGACATAACAGCTAGTCGTGTTGCATTTATCCTTCGTGGATAGTGATGTAACATCTTACCTCCAGTCCATGAAAGTTACTCCCTAACTCCTTCAACGAGTTAGGGAGGCACAACATGGGGACATAGACTGTGGGGCCCGACATGTTCAGATATCCTCAAAACAGGCTCCTGATGGATTTTATGAAGGTGGAGATCATGTATTCCTCTTCAAAATACGCACCATGTTACCAGTGATGTTACGAGAGGAGGTGTTGAGGGAGTTCCATACATCCCCTTTGTTGGTACATCCTGAAGTGACGGAGATATACCAGGACCTCCGGTGTCAGTACTAGTGGACAAGGATGAAGAAAGAAATGTTAGAGTTCGTATCAAGATATCTCACTTGTTAGTAAGTGAAGGATGCACATCAGGTACCTACAGGAATAACTCAACCACTTGAGTTACCAGAGTGGAAGTGGTATGGTTTACCCATGGAGTTCGTGACAGGGCTACCACATATGTCTAGGGCCATGATTCAATCTGGGTGATCGTTGAACGACTCACCCAGTCATCCCACTTCATAACCATCCAAGAGCAAAGATTAGTAGAGAGCTTGGGATGCCTCTACGTATAGAAGATTGTACGAATTCACAGGGTGCCATCAGTGATCGTCTCAGATCACGATGAACGTTTTACATCTCTCTTATAAAGGGGGTTATAGGAGGCGTTCAAGACTTAGCTATGCTTGAGAACTGCCTTTCACCCTAAAATAGATGGTCAGATGGATCAAACCATACAAACACTCGAGGACATGCTTTGTGCTTGTGTCCTCGATTTTGGTTGTAGTTGGGAGGACCACCTGCCACTAGGGGAGTTCTTATACAACAACAGTTATCACTACAACATTGGCATGGCTCTATTTGAGGCCCTCTATGGGTGACCCTGTAGATCACCTCTATGCTGGACAGACCTATGGGAGTCAGCACTTTTGGTTCTAGAGTTGGTATAGGCTACCAAAGAGAAGGTGCAGATCATCCTAGAGAGGATGAAGACTGCACAGAGCTGGAAAAAGTCTTATGCCGACAAGAGATGGAGACCCCTGTAATTTGAGGAAGGACCGTGTCTTCCAATGGGTCTCACCCCAACGAGGATTACAGAGGTTTGGCCGGGGTGGAATGCTGTCTCTAAGGTTTATTGGACCTTTCTAAATCCTTAGTAGAGTATGTGAGGTGGCGTATTTTCTAGCTCTTCCCCTACAAATGCACCAGGCGCATAGTGTTTTCCATGTGTCACAGCTGAGAAGGTACATGCATGATCCATCACACGTTATCGACTGGGGAAAGTAGGACATCGACGATGGGTTGATGTTTGTAGAGTTCTCGGTGGAGATAGAGGATCGAAAATGTCGGGTCCTTTGTGGATGTTTGATTCCTTTGGCGTGAGTTCATTGACAGCATGAGAATCTCCATGAGATCCCATGGGAGTGAGAGGATCAAATATGTGCTCAATACCCCCATTTGTTCCCCAACTTTTATTTGTAGCATTCAGGGATAAAAATACATGAGGTGGGGAGAATGTAAAGACTCTAAAAATCCATATATATATTTTAAAATTATTTGGGATTATTATGAGTCTGTGAAAATTGACACCGCTTGATTCCAAGGCCCGGTGTGCCCAGAATGGTTTCTTTGATTTTTTAAAAGTATGTTCAATAAATGCACAGGCGGCATTTTCTATCTTTTGAACCGGTGCTTGAATTAAAAATACGAGGGAATCGTTGAATCCACAGTGCCAGTATTCTCTTAAGGGAGGATTAACTTTGACCGCAGTAGGTTGGGTGAAAAAGTTAGTTTTTGCGACTATTAAAGAAATAATAAAATAACAGATTATTTATTTTATTTTTCCTACCACCTGTTGAGTGGAGGTGGTGGGACCGATGGGTTGTCAGGAAATTTAATGGCTTGTCTCTCATGTTTTGTAACAGCACCGTTGGTAATTAATAGGTTCAATCATTAATGAACCTCATTAATTGCTCGGTGCGTTACTCACCCTCCCCCTTTTTTTAAATGGAGCTTGGGTTAGAGTTTTTGACACGACTTCATTAAGTGAGGATCCTCTGGAAAAGTACCATGACACCTTCCACCAACGAATAACGGAATCTTGGGTGGAAATGATCTAGGATTGACGAACACTGATGAATTCTTCCAGTGAGGACCCTCCTCCCGCCACAACAACGACACCTCCAACGATTATCAAGGTAGGGGGTTTTGTCTTGAATAACTCTTGAGTTTTGTCTTGTTTAATTCTGAGAGTTTGTTGAATCAATTAATCACCCTTGTTATGATACTAATGTGGAGGGCATGAGCTAGATGAATAAGGCCTATACCCTCCACCACTTTATTTATCATTGCGTTCTTCACAGGAGAATTTTTGATTTTGACAGAAATGCAAATCAGAGGGTCACAAAGTGACAATGGCATCCCAGGAGGCCCATAGGTGCAGGCGGGAGTGGAAATAGAGCTTCGAAGCATCATTAGAGCCCCGAAGAAGATGTGCCGGTGTGACATTGGTGCGGCGGCACTGACAAACGGTGGGCATTGGCAGCGGCCGGTGCTCACCGGCCACGGAAGGAGGCAGCGCAGTTCAGCGCCGTGGCCGACCAGACAGGTGGCAAACCCTCAGCCGACCACGTTTCGGTGGAAGGAGGTGCGCTGTCGTGCACCGAGAGGAGGTGGCCGTGGATTTGAAGCTACATTGGAGGAGAGGGGACCCATGCCCCGTGGGTCCCATTGACAAACAGGGTGGCACCACGTGGCACTGCTAATTAAAATACCTGAACAACTTTTCCATTCGGGAATTCATTCCGCCACCTGGCTGGTGGACCGCGGCCCAGCCCACTCAGGACAACCCAAACTGTTCGCGATGATCCCATTTTGGGTCGACCTGAACCGGTTCGGGTCAGCCCAGGGCATAACGAGTGGGGTCAGTCCGATCGGTTCGGACTAGACCCAGACCCTCTTCGGCCCAGATACGTACAAAATGCCATATCTTGCAGACCAGATGTCCATTTGATGAACCGTCTATGGTTCTAGAATACTTGTAATGATAAATTCATTTTGAGATACTCCACCTATGTTTTGGGGAAAGTTAGAGTATGGCCGGGTTGGATCTTAACCAAATCCAACTAGGCCGTTGACACTAAAATACCTATAACTCATATACCGAACATCCGATTGACGCACTATATGATGCATTGGAACCCTAATGACATGAATAATCATTAGGTTACTTCTTCATGGGTATTAATTCTGGTTGAAATTTAACTAATGGTTTGAGGAGAATATTCTCTCAGAATCTAGCATACTATGTCTGGGAATCTAGTGGCTGACTGAGACATGAAGAATGAATAAAAATCCTGTGTGGATCAGCACCTGGCGATCATGTGTGGATCAGAACCTCACAATCCTGTGTGGATCAACACCTAGAGATCATGTGTGGATTAGCACCTAGAAATCCTGTGTGTATCAGCATCAACCAATACTCTGTGGGTCAGATCCTATTTGGGTTATCGCTCAGCGATCCTATGTGGGTCAGTGCATACCAATCCTATGTGGGTCAGCGCATACCAATCCCGTGTGAGTCAGATACTGTGTGGGTTAGCACTCAGTGATCCTATGTGGGTCACTGCATACCGATCCTGTGTGGGTCAGATCCTATGTGGTTCAGCGGGGGTTAGTACCTACTGATCATGGGAGGGTCATATCTTGTGTAGGTCAGTAGGGGTTAGTACCTATCGATCCTATGTCAGTCAACTACAGTGCCACGTAACAGAATAAGATGATCTAGCCTTATTACTAATCATATGCACTTCTATACTTATGTTATACCTAGTTTGACCTGAGTCTTTGCATTGTGCTTTGTGATTGAGATCATGCTTTTTTCTTTTCATTTGTATAATTCCGAGAGACCTTCGGGGGTCTTGGGGTCTCTACTGGGTATTGTTATACTCACCCCTGCACGGGCTTCGCACGCACCTTGTTGTGTCTGGTGTAGATGATGGGTAGCCTTGATCAAGACTCAAGGAGCTAGGACATGATAGTGGATGGCGGTGATGGTTGATGTGGAGAGTTTTGGAGACGATCTGTACCTACCCTTCAGGTGGGATCCTTGGCAGACGATCTCAGGAGCTATTTCCTATTTTCTGTTGTATTGTATCTTTCAGTTGGGCTTATATTCCAGCCCCTTTACTTTCAGTACACATTTTTACTTCCGCTATTTTACTACGTGGTTTACTTTTGTTGTGTACCTAGTCTATGTGTGTATAGGTTTAAGGGAATTGCCTTCCCATTTTAGGGATACGACTTTTCGGTGCTAGTCGCTAACCCCTGGCCTATAGAAGGCAGGCTTGGGGTAGTCACGACACGGGCCCCAGGGGACGGGTCGTGACAACACAGGCTAGACTTGATTTACCCAAACCATTCACATAGCCCGTATGCTTACTGACATTTAGGAAGTGTGCATGCACTGTTCATCACATGGTTGATGCATGGTTTGGCTAACCGTGCGACCCAAACTGTGCATATAGTTTAAAAAACAATTAAATTAATTAAATTAAAATTAAAATTTAACAAAAAAACATAATATACCCCTCCCCCCTTTATACTCACATGATGAAACCTCGTAGACCTTGCGGACACATGTGACACTCCTCTTCGGTCTCCTCTCTTCACATCGATTTCACCCAGATTTCTTCAGGTTAGTCATTCAATTCATCGAGGTAATATCCCTCTCCCATCCTTATCCTTATTTCTAGAATTTTATTCTCCTCCATATCTCCATGTTTATTTATCATAACCCTATGGTTTAATTTGGTATGGTTTTTGATGATTTTATTCTCAATAGGGCATGTGATGGGCCTCCAAGGGCTTCTTCTTGCGTGTTTCAAAATCCTCCATTGAAGGAAAAGCACTTTGGGTCATTTTGGTTCACCTACCATCGATTTGAGGTAGGTTTTCATCCGCCTTTACTTTTGGCCTAATTTTGATTAGGGTTTTTATAATTTCAAGGTTCCTAATATGTTTCTATAGTGTGGATTGGTCACCTTGGAAGTGGTTTTGGGATCCCGTTGTTAAATTCTTAGATGCATATGCATTGGTAGAAATAGATATATGTAAGTTCTCCCTATATATATATTCACCCATGGTAGGATGGATATATATAATGGGGCTAGGTATTCTTATTTATATATATGAATATTCATACAAATTTAATTGAAAAGGGGTATATTCACGTATAATAATGTATGTAAGGATCCCCTTGTACATATTTGGCCATGAAAATACATTCATAGGGGCAAGGTGTCCTTGCATTTAATAGAAAGTGTATATATGTTCAAGTGGTGAAGGTAAGGCTCATGTTGCCACCGTCAAAAGCATCACGCCTTATGTTTTAGGTAGGATCCCTTTGCATTTACTTTCAAACTTATGAATACTTTGATTATTTTACCTTCTCACCTTTATTTAATACTAGTTACTAATGTATGTTTTTTAGAATAAATGTTTGAGGTGAATTGAGGTGATTTTCTCTTAGTTTAATTGGTCAAAATTATTCTTTAACATAAACTAAGTATGAATCTTTAAATGACATTTAATTATTCTAAATTAATTGTTGGTAAACAATGTCATGTTTTTATAATAAACACCTCAGATGAGGTGCTCTTTCCTAAAAATTACAAAGTGATATTTAGTGAATTACATCTTTCTTGAATTATTATAAATGAAGTTCTTGTTTAATGATTGTATCTTAATTATGATGGTGAAAAAAGGGGTTCCAAATTAAAGATATATTATATAGACTCTTGTGCCTTATTTTTAATAGTTATTAAACACATCGGGGGTGATATCATTTATGTGTAAAATGGTATCACTGTGTGTTATATATTTTTTCTTATAGATGAGTGACACCAGTTTCCTAGGGGAGTCCCCTTATATGAGATTGATGGAAGGATTAATTTTACCATTCCTTAAGAGAGACTCGGGCCCCTATGTACAATAATAGGTATATACTCGGAGGTTTGATATTACTTGAAATTTCATACCATGCTTGGAGTGATATGTGGGACTTCAGTTTGGGTCACAATGGATGGACTCATAGGCATTTGACATAATCTGAGTCCCTCAAGTGATACTTGGTATGTACCTATGGATTTCCATGGATGGGCTTAGGGTGTCTCAATAATTTTTATAAAGTTTTTTTCTTAAATTTAATTAAAGAAATGGTAAATGATTTTTTAAATAAATTTTAATCCCCTTGGAATTAAAGACATAGAGACGTTTCCTCCAAGACAAACCACATGGTTGGGGTCAGTCCACCTCCTATTATATTATCTCAACAAATTTACAATTTCAGGATCCTTTGGTTCATAATCACCAGTTTAGGCCTATATTGGTAGATTGGATATAAGTCCAAGTGGGACCTAGTTCAATGCATTGATTTATTTATTTCCGTCTTGCATTTATTCACTATGGAACAATGATTAATTTATATTGCACAAAATGGGTTAGGATTGACACCGTGGGTTCTGAACTACTGAGAGTGTATCTCAAACCCTTATTAGGAACCATTGGTTCTTGGGTAGACTTTATGTCTCTAGGTATTGATAAAGGGAAGAAACCAACTTCCAATGTTTTGATTTACATTTCTAGGATGGATTTGTGTTAGAGGACCGATATGGTGCCTGAGATGCTCATGAAGCTAGTCATTGGTATTTTATTCCTTTATCGCATTGTTTTTCTATTTTAAATCTTCACTATTTGTACTTGTAGCATCATTTGTCATACATGAATTGTTTTAAATTGGCGTTGGAATCTTTTACTAAGTTTCGATATTTATTCTTCCACTGTTTTTCTTTCATTATTATTATTACTTCCGCTACTATATATTGATTTAATTATGATTATACCACTATGACACTTTGATCTAAAGGGTATAGTTTCCACACATTACTACCATTAGACCCTTGATGCTATTTTAATGAATCTAGCATAAGGGGAGGTGAACTTGAGGCCATGTGGTGACCAGTCTGGCTTCTAGTTTAGTGGTCATTTAGGTCGGGATATTACAAAGTGGTATTAGAGGTTCTTTTACATTGTCTTACTATTTTGGGATGATAGACAGGAGACTCATAATGTGTTGGCGCTTGGTAAATAGTCATGCATGGGAGTGATCAACCCACGTATGAGGAAAATTCCAAGTGGCCAGGGCTGGGTTTGTTGTTTAAGTTATTCCTATTATAGTTGATTATGGTTTCACATTAAGTTGTTGGAGTAATTTTCACCACTTAATAATTTATGATATTTAGAAATCACCCTTGGACTAGTACAATAATGAAGAAGCTTTACATGAATCATTATAGGCACGTAGGAATTCACATTCCATGAATATTACATGAAATGTAGATTGATTTGTTAGTTTATTTGAAACCGTGATGTGCCTTACATGTTTTAATATCATTACTTTACATGTCGTGTTAGGGATTTTAGAAACACGTTTAGTTTTAACCTTCTTAGTTATTTATTTATCCTACTGTGTCACTTTACATGTTTTTTCTTATTTAGAGTGATTGTTTAAAAATTTCCATGATTCTATGTTGTTTAGCATGGGCTAAATCATTCTGGTTGCGATTAAATGGGATTAAAACTCCAATTAATAAGGTTTATGGGTGCCTTACAAGTTGTAATGTGATGACCCATATAACCGAACCATTCTTGATGTGATTTATATACTTAAAGATTATTTTATGAATGATAAATCTCTTAAAAATTTATTTATATTATAATTATGTGGGATGTGGTTAAATGGGAACCAAATTCCAATTAGTTAAGTGTGTGGGTAATTTATGAATTGGAATAGGGTGAACCATGTAATCAAACCATAGTGGTTTCACCTTTTATATTTAAATGATTTTGAATAAATATTAATTAGTTTAATTATTTTTCTCAATTTGAAACGTCATGGTTGTGGTTAGATGAGAGCTGCCTCCAACTTGTAGGGTGTATGGGCTTAATGAACCATGCAGTTAAAATACTTGAATGCACAATTGGACCCAAGTAGGTCAGTTGGGGCATGTTGTTAATAAAATGAAGTTGCTAAGGGTGTTTGAAATATAACCCTTAAAAATTTGTGGGTTGTTTTAGATGAACTCGAAATGGATAAATGAGACCCTAGAAAGTTTCTTTTAACTCACCTTGATGTGCCTAAGTGTTAAACCCCATGGGGGTAAGTTATGTTACATGAAAATTTTCATTTAAATTGTTCACTTTTTGGTGCCTTCTTACTTGAAAATACCCCCTTTAATTAATAAATGACCTTTTAATCTGCTTGATTTGTTGTTGTGTGAAGAATGGTGTTTAAAATGGATTTATGTTATAAAATGGCCGGATTATAATGGAATGTCATATAGATATGATGTTTAAAAAGGTAGTTTGAAATACCTTGTATGTTTTTCCTTATGGTTAGTGTTGGTTTGTCTTTAAAACTAAACTTTAAAATATTTAAAGAATCCTTGTGTTTTGGTTTTATTCCTTAAAGTGAAACCTTAAGAGGTGTTCAAGGCCTTATCCCTTGTGTAAGAGTAGTTCAAGTGATTTCTTTAGTTATACATTGAAATGAAACATGATAATTTCCATAGTATTATTCCTTCATAATTCTGAATCTAAATGATATGCCTTTAAGCCTATTGCCCTTTTTTAGGCATAACCTCATTGGGTCAATGCTCCCAGTTTCGGTATGGGTTTATCCCATTTCAGGTAGTGCCCTAATATCTTTAGAACCCTTACTAGTTTCTTATGAGAAGATTATCTTAAGTGATACTATTCAAGTTCCATAGTACCATGTAATAATCTTAGTTTCTTAAATTACACCCTTGTTTTGATGTGTGCTAATATGTTGTTTGAAAATTTATCTAAGTGTAAGCATTATGGAATGATCATTTCAAGTGGAATAGACATTCCATGGGATTTTTTGACCACTTAATAGGCCAGGTGACCCTTATTCTCCTTTATTTTTAGTTTGGTATGACTCAGGAGGTCTTCGGCTTGTTCTACAGTCATATGAGTGATGTGACTCTTGGGTAAATCCTCAGTATGGACCATCAGACACTTAAATGAATATGTCCAATAAGACAATGGATATTATCATGGTTTTTTCTTGATAATCGTTCAGTGAAACATTTAAGTTCAATGGTACTCTTTCAATCATTGAAATTTTATACTCAGTTAGCTCTGAATTAGAGTGACATGGGCATTGATAAAGAACTTGGCTCTTTCTAATTTTTAGGATGATGTTTTAAGAAGAATCAAGTGATTAACATGCAGGTTAGTTTTCTGGCCTTTATGGCTAATGAATTGAGGGGTGGGAACATGAATCAAAGAATCATCATTTTTACATCACGGTGTGAATATAATCTAGTGATCTTAAGAATCTAGTCATCTCTATCTCTTTGGTTAAATTCTTTTTTAATCATAATATAAGGCCCCGACCTTAAACATTACTTAATCATGAATTAAACGAATAATTCACATAGTGGATCTTTTCAGGTTTAGAGTTTTAGAGAATTAGGACATAACTATTACATCTCAAAAGATTACATAGTAGACACTTCTACCAAGTTTCCATAAAATAAAAAAAAACACTTAAAAAGAAACATGTCTAGTTCTATGTTTTAGATAGAATGTATTTCCTTGATCCCATCCTTGACCCTATTGATCTTTAAGTCCTGTGGAAAACATTTCAAAAACATGGGATGAGCATAAAAAGTCCAGTAAAGGATACACAAAGAAGGAAAACTGTTAGTTTTTCAAAACAAAAAGTAAACCATGAATACTTTACAAAAGTAATACTTTTCACCATTATGAAGTAGTAAAAACCCTTCACTGAATAAAAGACCATTACATACCCTTTTGTAACCAAAATATTACGATAAAACCCATATAACGAACACATAACTTATAAAGGTAACTTGGGACATAAACATACTTAAATGGAATAACCATACGGTCAACTTCTACACATACTTAATGGAATAACCATACGGCCGACTTCCATACCCAATGCATTGGAGGTTATAACGTAACCACCTGTCCTGGTATTCACGGCACCACCCGTCATATAGTTTATCACATAACCAACCATAAAATGTCCATGTACCATCAATACACATAAAATATTGAAAATATAAACATTTCAATAACAACATTTCATTTTCAATCACAATAAGTAATTCCAAGATATTGAATTAAGCAATCCATTTTCAAAATCCATTTAAAAGAGATATTTGAATCAAAGTGTCCCATACCAATTTGAAGCTTTTAATGGAATTATAATTTTAAAACATTAATGTCCATATAAATAAATACTTAAAACCATTTTTAAAACATGGACATTAAAGATAAATATTTAGAATAATGAATCTTTAAACATTTAAAACGATATTTTTGTTAAAGAGTTTTTAACAAAATGAGAGACTCTTGAATACAAATAATTTCGAAATAAAATTTAATCCTAACTTTATAATATCATGAGAATAAAGGGATTCATGATATAATATGTCAAAGGAGAGCATATACACCATATAAGAGTGAATTGGTGCATAACAACAATGAAGTCTCAATGGAAATGTAAATTGAGATGAAATCCATTATAAAGATGGTATCCTTAAATTAAGGATAAATATATCACATAATTATATGTGAGAAATATAAATACACCCAATATAAGTGGATATTAAGTTTGAAACAATAACAGGTCATTCACACATATTCATAGGATGACATGTTCAAGAATTACAAGTTGAACCCAATGAAATCGAAATTGGGTTAAGACGTTCCCTTGTAAAAATTCGACAGCCTAACGGCGTCACATTAAAATTCAGAAAATGAGTTGATGAGACAAGAAGGGTATATAATCACTTGTAAATAAATTTTACATCAATAAGGATATAGAATAACATATCCCAACACAATAATATGTAAATTAAAAGACATAACAAAAATAAGACTTTTAAAAAGAGGAGGGTGAAAGGTCCCCTTACCGGGTTGGGTAACTTTCGAAACGTACACCCCATGGAATAAGGGTCATAAAATGAATATTTAAATACCAATAAATGAAATTATACTACAAAAAGTGTATAATAATTTGCATTACATACACCACTCAAAGGAAATGGTGGAAAACGTAGCATAGATGTCACGAGAATAAAAGTGAGATGAAAAATCCCCTACGAAAACTCGGCCGCATAACGGCACCACTTAAAACATAAAAAATGGATTGATGAGATAAAATAGGGTATCTAATCATATGAAAATAATATTTACAGTAAGAGTAATATAAAATAACATCCCAATCATAAGAAAGATGATCTTAAAAGAAATGACATAAAAGAGTGTACTTAAAAAGAAAGAGAGGGGTAGGATCCCTTACCTCGGGTCCGACCTGACTCGATCATTATTTAACGTCCTGAATAATAAACTTGAGTTAATTTATACCTACTTAAGAACCTTTTTAAAGTTAATTATTCCTTTTATATAACTTATTTCCATGTTATAAACATCATGTAATCATTTAAGTTAATAATGTTTGTTTTGTCGATATTTGGTTCTTAAGTTGAAAGTGGACTTCTTACAATTACATGTTGTTCGTGTGGTCGAAGGTTCATTATATCCAGAATGATATTCATGATTTGGATATCATATATATCATATATATCAAGAATTTACATGTATTTATAATATTACATAATCATTTAGAGGTAAGAAATGAAATGCACCGTTCATGGAGACGGTAGGCCGTACGTACGCATGAACGATACTTTCATTTCTTTGTCATATTAATGGAATTAAAAATAATTGAGAGATATATATATTATAATTCCAGTATAATATATATGTTATATAGGTCACATATGTTCATTAATTTCATTCTTTATACATTCCATGTATTGCATGAACGAGTCACATCACTTGCAGGGGCGGTAGTCCACACTTCCTCGTATGAAATTATCACATTTGCACAACATGAAAAGCACAAAGGCATGATTTAAATATAAAATTCAGAAGAATATAGAAAAAATAAACACCATATAAATCAGATATAAAATATAGTGACATCATAATGGCCACCACGAAAGGTGTTAAGAGGAGATTGAACAATCATCGTTTCGTGAGGCAGAAATTCACCATCCACAGAAACAGTATGTTCTTTAACCATTAGACAAAGGTGTGTGTAATTATAGATCTAATACTCCACATAAAAACATACTAGTATATTAAAGATACTGTTTTTGTTACAAAATAAAGGAATAAAAAGAGTTTAGGGGTTTGTAGAAGCAAAATAAAACAAAAGAACACAAGGAAAGACATTACCTTTAAATCGGGTAACTCTTTTTTATTTGAGTTCAAAGGCTTCCTTGGAAAAGATTCTGACCAAAGGTGAGGCTTCAATGATGAAGAGAGGGATGTGTAGAGATAAAATGGGCAGGGGTTGGCCGAGCCAATGGCTTGAGAGGTGTGGGTAAGGTGGTAGAGGTGGGGGCCTTTTATAAGAGGAGAGAAGGGGAACTCTTGGAAAGTTAAAAAATATTACTTTATTATATAATGCTTTTAGGATTTTAAAGGCCCCAAAAGGATATATTTAGAGGATAAGGTGATAGGGTTTCGAAATCCACCCATAAAATAAGTTTGTGACAAGTTTAGGACTTAGATTTTACATTATCTTTTCATTTTATTTAAATCGTTAAATAATGAGGTAATCGCAGCATCATCATGGTGTCATAAATAATTTAATTTATTTAGTGTCTAAAAATTATAAAAAAAATATCATGATGTAGGAAATAATTTTATATTTCTAATGAATATTTATAGTAAAAAATATGACTTGTATAACCCCATGTAAAAATTATTTTAGTAAAACAACACATGTTTGTGACATTTTAACTTTAAATTTAAATAAAAAGGTATTAATGTCATTTTCCTACCAAAGTGGCTACATGGGGTCCCCAAGTTGACCCATGGATTGTATTGGTCGGCCATGACACATCCAATGAGGGTAGGACATGTGTCTAGGTCATTTCATATTATTAAAACATTATTTTTACCTTAAATTACACTAATTACCTCTAATCGCGATTAATAAACTTAAAAGTTACTATTCACCAAAAAATTATTTTAATCCCATTGAACCACATTTTACTTCTTAATGACAACCATATATGTCGGATTTTTGAAATTCAAATCACAGAAGTGGTAAAGTTTCATTTAAACGAAAAATCAGTTTCTTTAACTACCACTTAGTGGTTTCACTATTCATCAAAAATTGAAGTTTTTCAGAAAATTACCAAAAATTCACCCTAGGCTATATTTGATATTCCGAATTCAAAATTGATGTCTATTTTACAAAATTCAAAACATATAAGTTACATTAATTAATTTAATAATTAATTCCCGCTGTCAGAGCAAATAGCGTGTTTTTATGAAACAATAAATATCAAAAGTTTGACACTAGTTTAAGTTAAATTTCAAGATAAAAATAAATTCAAACAACCACTATTGGATTAAATGGTAAAAATATATTCTAATTTCACTTTGAAACCAATTCAAAAGAAAATCTAATCATATAAATAAATTATATTAAAAAGAGGTTTTGAATTAAAATACAACATTTTTCACTATTCATTAAAAAATGAACATTATCTGAAAAATACTAAAAATTTACACAAAGTAAAATTTGATGTCCCGATTCTAAAGAAGAATTTTATTTTGTCAAATATAACACATAAAATTGTCAAGAAGTAGATTTAAAGGAGGTTCGTCATCAAAAGGTGGTTAATCGACCTTTTAAATAATATTAGAATGTTTAGGCTTAAAATTGGATTCATTCGCATTTTTAATCCTCTAACATTTATTGTAAAAAGTAAAAATATTTGACAAACATATATAATAATTTTGTAGTTAGTTCTGTTCATTCCTACCATTACAACGGTTAGGCGTTAACTACAATTTAAAATAATATTATTTTATTATTAGAGTGCAACGTAAGATTCCCAAGAAACTCATTGTTGCGTATTGGGTACGCCATCGAGCATAGCATCCCCCTTAAAGTTATATTAATATTTTATTCACAAATATGGATTAATGTGAAAATGTCATATTCTTTATTTACCTATGGTGTTACATCCTTCCCACCTTTTGTGAATTGCGTCCTCGCAATTTTAAAATTGGGCTTGGAAACTTTATCCGAAATCCCACATCGGAACAAGAGTCAGTAAAACTATCACTTTAAAATAAAGAAAGAGAAGTACAAAGGTCACCCGAGTTAACCCATGCTAGGATATCAAGTATGAAAATATGGATATGGAGGAGAAAACAAAGGGTTATGTCCTGATGGAGAGTGATAGTAAATATGTTTAAGAGAAATTTAACCACAAGAAAATCACAAACTTGTGGTGGGTTAAACGGTATTCGATTCCCTAGTAGGAAAAGTTAACAAAAACATTTTTGTTTTAAGTTTCTCTTCATTGGGGAATTTATTTTTGAGCTTAACTAAATCACAATGAAACAAACTTACTTGTCTCGTAGACTATCAACTTTTACTAGATTTCTTAATCAAACTCATATTTTCTCCAAAAGACGAGTTTTTAGGAAGACTTGTTCGCATTAAGAGTACTATAATCAACTTCTTGAGAATCACCTAATCCACAAAAGAGAACTATATATTTCCCATGTCTTTAGACAAAATCCAAAACCAAAATTGTTAGTATGAGATCAGATAATCCACAAAAGCATAATCCTTTATAAAAAGAAAATATATTCTTAATCTCCAAAATTTGTCCAAAAAAAAACCCAAAGTTCAACGAAGACCATTCGATAAACAATTGTTCCATAATATTCTTCAAAGTAAACCAAACTAATATTGAAACCCAAATATTTGAAGGATTTAATCACATAGTCTTCCAAGGTACAAATTAAATTTTATCTCCAAATTACATCAGTTGCTCTTAAATTCCCATATTGAAAAGTAACTAACCTAATCACATATCCTCGATGATAGGTTAATCATTTCCATAGATAACCCAAAATAAACTTACTCTTGATTCCTAAAATCATCTAACTAAAAATAATTAGTCAAAATAACCAGGGACTTCACATAGTCCAGTGGTAGGCAATAAATAACAGTCGCACTTTGGTTGTGGGTTCGATTCCCGCAGCTTTGTCCGACGCGATGGGTTGTCACACGGTCTGTGTGTTGTCCTTTCTCCAAAACTATATAATTCTTAAAACATTCTCCAAAATGAGATAAAATCTTCAAAAATAATCATAACATAATTTAGTCTCAATTTTTTTCTCATGCCTTTCACTTTCCATCATAACATATAGTAACCCATAATTACCTCAAAAGTAAGGATCATATAAACCCAAATGGTTCTTTATAACTATGTCCACAAAAGAACAGATAACTATTCCTTGAATAAAATTTTCATATATCAAACATCAGGGTTACACATACTATAAAAAAGTCTTCTAATGTAACCCTATCATCAAAAGAGACTTAATACTCTTAAGAATTTCACCATAACTCTTGAAGCCCTTATATGTTGACTTCTTACTCATTCAACATTCTTCATGATCCATTAACCATTCCTTTCCAACTTATTCTGAAATACTTATTTCCTATAAACAAAATCATGAATCATATCCCAAGATTCCAAAATAGGAAAAGAAAAGTTAAGAAATAATCCATACCTTTGATTGGTCATTGTCAGTTTCTTCATCCTCAATCAGAATGGCATTAGGTATTGGTAAACGAATATTTGTACGATCTTGGTGATCCCATTCCCAAAAATTCTTCATATGACATGTGTTTGCATAATGACCATGCACACCACATTTAAAACATTCAATTGATCCCTCAGAAAGAACTTCATTCCCTTTCCTCGAGTCAACTGGATGCTTCCTTTTTCGATGGCAGGTTCTTTCTTTATGACCTTCATTTCCACATCTCTAGCATATTTCTGTCCCTTTGAAACATTTTCCTAGGTGTTTCTTTCCACATCTATGACACGTAGGTTTTTGAACACACTTAACTTTATGATTATTACCTGTAGTTCCATAGGGATTTGTTTCTCGCATATATGATGCCTTATATAAATCACAAATGTTTAGGTGGTCAATCATGACTCCAGATAGTTTGTTGAGGATAAACACACGAGTTATCATTTAAGCTCCCATATCATTGAGTTGCTCGCTCATAAAACTTTCACAGTTTCCTTCACATCCACTGTTACTTTGGTGCCTGCTTGATCCATCCATTTACTAAAACCAAAAAGGCCAGTGGTAGTATATCAACAAAACCATCATGTACTAATGAGGAATATAAACACTAAGATATACTTAATCATTCACTTTATCTAAAACTAGGACTCTTTCTGAAATCCTAACCATTATGTTAATGTCACTTATGCTTAGAGAATACCCTAACCTCTAAAGTTATCTAAACCAACCTTTGATACCAACTATAAGGCCCCGACCTTAAACATTACTTAATCATGAATTAAATGAATAATTTACATAGAGGATCTTTTCAGGTTTAGAGTTTTAGAGAATTAGGACATAACTATTACATCTAAAAAGATTAAATAGTGGACACTTCTACCAAGTTTCCATAAAATAAAAAAACACTTAAAAAGAAACATGTCTAGTTCCATGTTTTAGATAGAATGTTTTTCCTTGATCCCATCCTTGACCCTATTGATCTTTAAGTCCTGTGGAAAACATTTCAAAAACTTGGGATGAGCATAAAAATCCCAGTAAAGGATACACAATGAAGGAAAACTGTTAGTTTTTCAAAACAACAAGTAAACCATGAATACTTTACCAAAGTAATACTTTTCACCATTATGAAGTATTAAAAACCCTTCAATGAATAAATGAACATTACTTACCCTTTTGTAACCAAAAGATTACGATACAACCCATATAAAGAACACATAGCATATAAAGGTAATTTGGGGCATAAACATAATTAAATGAAATAACCATATGGTCAACTTCCACACATACTTAATGGAGTAGCCATACGGCCGACTTCAATACCCAATGCATTGGAGGTTATAACGTAACCACCCGTCCTGGTATTCACGGCACCACCCATCATATGGTTTATCACGTAACCACCCATAAAATTTCCAAGTATCATAATTACACATAAAATATTGAAAATATAAACATTTCATTTGTAGTCACAATTAGTAATTCCAAGATATTGAATTAATCAATCCATTTTCAAAAGCAATTTAAAAGAGATTTTTGAATCAAAGTGTCCCATACCACTTTGAAAATTTTATTGGAATTATAATTTTAGAACATTAATTTCCATATAAATAAATACTGAAAACCATTTTGAAAACATGGAAATTAAAGATAAAGATTTAGAATAATTAATCTTTAAAACATTTTAAACGATATTTTTGTTAAAGAGTTTTTAACAAAATGAGAGACTCTTGAATACAAATAATTTCGGAATAACATTTAATCTGAGATTTATAATATCATGAGAATAAATGTATTCATGATATAATTTGTCAAAGGATAGTATATACACCATATAAGAGTGAATTGGTGCATAACAACAATGAAGTCTCAATGAAAATGTAAATGGAGATGAAATCCATTATAAAGATGGCATCCTTAAATTAAGGATAAATATATCACATAATTATGTGTAAGAAATATAAATAAACCCAATATAGGTGGATATTAAGTGTGAAACAATCATAGGTCATTCACACATATTCATAGGATGACATTTTCAAGAATTACAAGTTGAACCCAAATAAATCGAAATTGGGTTAAGACGTTTCCTTGTAAAAATTCGACAGCCTAACGACGTCACTTTAAAATTCAGAAAACGAGTTGATGAGACAAAAAGGGTATCTCATCACTTGGAAATAAATTTTATATCAATAAGGAAATAGAAGAACATATCCCAACATAATAATATGTAAATTAAAAGACATAACAAAAATAAGTCTTTTAAAAAGAGGAGGGTGAAAGGTCCCCTTACTGAGTTGGGTACCTTTCGAAACGTACACCCCCTGGAATAAGGGTCATACAATGATGATGTAAATACCCATAAATTAAATTATACTACACAATGTGTATAATAATGGGCAGTACATACAGAACTCAAAGTAAATAGTGGCAAACGTATCATAAATGTCATGGGAATAAAAGTGAGATGAAAAATCCCCTACGAAAACTCGGACGCCTAACAGCGCCACTTAAAACTTCAAAAATGGATTGATGAGATCAAATAGGGTATCTCATAATATGAACATAATATTTACAGTAAGAGTAATATAAAAGAACATCCCAATAATAAGAAATATGAGCTTAAAAGAAATGACATAAAAGAGTGTACTTAAAAAGAAAGAGAGGGGTAGGATCCCTTACCTCGGGTCCGACTTGACTCGATCATTCTTTAACGTCCTGAATAATAAACTTGAGTTAATTTATACTTTATTAAGAACCTTTTAAAGTTCATTATTCCTTTTATATCACTTATTTCCATGTTATAAACATTATTTAATAATTTAAGTTAATAATGTTTGTTTTGTCGATATTTGGTTCTTAAGTCGAAAGTGGACTTCTTACAATTACATGTTGTTCGTGTGGTCAAAGGTTCATTATATCCAGAATCATATTCATGATTTGGATATCATATATATCATATATATCCATAATTTAAATGTATTTATAATATTAAATAATCATTTAGAGGTAAGAAATGAAATGCACCGTTCATGGAGACGGTAGGCCGTACGTACGCATGAACACTACTTTCATTTCTTTTTCATATTATTGGAATTAAAAATAATTGAGAGATATATATATTATAATTACATTATAATATATATGTTATATATGTCACATATTTTCATTAATTTCATTCTTTATACATTCCATGTATTGCATGAACGAGTCACATCACTTGAGGGGGCGGTAGTCCACACTTCCTCGTATGAAATTATCGCATTTGCACAACATGAAAAGCATAAAGGAATGATTTAAATATAAAATTCAGAAAAATATAGAAAACATAAATACCATATAAATCATATAAAAATATATTGACATCATAATGGCCACCATGAAATGTGTTAAGAGGAGATTGAACAATCATCATTTCGTGTGGTAGAAATTCGCCATCCACAAAAACAATATGTTCTTTAACCATTAGAAGAAGGTGTGTGTAAGTATAGCTCGAATACTTTACATAACAACATACTAGTATATTGAAGATACTGGTTTTGTTACAAAATAAAGGAATAAAAAGATTTTAGGGGTTTGGAGAAGCAAAATAAAACAAAATAACACAAGGGAAGACATTACCTTTAAATCAGGTAACTCTTTTTTATTTGAGCTCAAAGGATTCCTTGGAAAGGATTATGCCCAAATTTGAGGCTTAAATGATGAAGAGAGGGATGTGGAGAGATGAAATGGGCAGGGTTTGGCCTAGCCAAAGGCTTGAGAGGTGTGGGTAAGGTGGTAGGGGTGGGGGCCTTTTATAAGAGGAGAGGAGGGGCACTCTTGGAAAGTTATAAAATATTACTTTATTATATAAAGATTTCCGGATTTTAAATGTCCCAAAAGGATATATTTAGAGGCTAAGGTGATAAGTTTTCTAAATCCACCCATCCAATAGGTTTGTGACAAGTGTAGGTCTTAGATTTTACATTATCTTTTCATTTTATTTAAATTGTTAAATAATGAGGTAATCACTGCATCATCATGGTGTCATAAATAATTTAATTTATTTAGTGTATAAAAATTATAAAAAAACTATCATGATGTATGAAATCTTTTTATATTTATAATGAATATTTATAGTAAAAAATATGACTTGTATAACCCCATGTAAAAATTGGTTTAGTAAAACAACACATGTTTGTGACATTTTAACTTTAAATTTAAATAAAAAGGTATTGATGTCATTTTCCTACCAAAGTGGCTCCATGGGGTCCCCAAGTTAACAAATGGATTTTATTGGTCGTCCATGACACATAAAATGAGGGTAGGACATGTGTCTAGGTCATTTCATAATATTAAAACATTATTTTTACCTTAAATTACACTAATTACCTCTAATCGCGATTAATAAACTTAAAAGTTAGTATTCACCAAAAAATTATTTTAATCCAACTGAACCACATTTTACTTCTTAATGACAACCATGTATGTTGGATTTTTTAAATTCAAATCACAGAAGTGGTAAAGTTTCATTTAAATGAAAAATCAGTTTCTTTAACTACCACTTAGTGGTTTCACTATTCATCAAAAATTGAAGTTTTTCAGAAAATTACCAAAAATTCACCCAAGGATATATTTCATATTCTGAATTCAAAAATGATGTATATTTTAAAAAATTCAAAACATATAAGTTACATTAATTAATTTAATAATTAATTCCCGTTGTCAGAGCAAATAGCGTGTTTTTATGAAACAATAACTATCAAAAGATTGACACTAGTTTAAGTCTAATTTCAAGATGAAAATTAATTCAAATGACCACTATTGGATTAAATGGTAAAAATATATTCTAATTTCACTTTGAAACCAATTAAAAATAAAATATAATCATATAAATAAATTATATTAAAAAGAGGTTTTGAATTAAAATACAACATTTTTCACTATTCATTAAAAAACAAACATTATCCGAAAAATACAAAAAATTTACAGAAAGTAAATTTTGATGTCCCAATTCTAAAGAATAATTTTATTTTGTCAAATATAAAACATAAAATTGTCAAAAAGTGGATTTAAAGGAGGTTCGTCATCAAAAGGTGGTTAATCGACCTTTTAAAGAATATTAGAATGTTTACACTTAAAATTGGATTCATTCACATTTTTAATCCTCTAACATTTGTTTTAAAAAGTAAAATAATATAATTTTATTATTAGAGTGCAACGTAAGATTCTCAAGAAACTCGTTGTTGCGTATTGGGTACGCCATCGAGCATAGAGTCCCCTTTAAAGTTATATTAATATTTTATTCACAAATATGGATAAATGTGAAAATGTCATATTCTTTATTTACCTGGGGTGTTACACATAATGGCCACATCTAGGACCATGGTCAGTGGTCGATGGAGCATGTGTTGTGGAATGAGATTCTTTTCTTTATTAAATCCCACATTGAGGAAACTCCCAAGATAGGGAGAATTGCATCAACTAAGGTTAAATGTGTCCTTTCAAGTAGAAGGAGCATAACCTAGAGGACTATTTCAAATTGTTCGGACTTTCTAAAAATTCCTTGTTTCTATAAATCTCTTTTGTTAAAGTTAATACTTTCTTAAGAGCATGATGATGTTGTTCTTGGTTCCATGGGATGACTTGGATGGAAAATGAATCATGGTTGGGTAATGGTGATACGTCAATAGATATATCTAATATCTTCTAAGGAATTTGATCTGCAATGGCTTGAAAAACTTCCCCTTTTCTCTGGGAAAGGTTGGTCTAAAAACGTTTGGGGAATCCACCATATTTATGGAGAAAGTGTCTCAGATGATTTATAGAGATTGTTAAAATAATATTAGTGTACTCTTAGATTTAGGGTGACCATGTCCCCTATCTTGGTATCTTCTTAATACATTGAGAGATCATTAGTCATCCACCATGCTATGGTTTTAAAATTCCATTGGGTTTGTTTGGGTGGTTTTGATCAGAGTTTAACTTTGGAAGCGTGGTTACTCTTAAAGGAATGGTTAGTCCTGAGTGATACCTAGGATCCCATGTATAAATTCCATGTATGGACTAATGAACACTAGGTATTTCATTTGACTTTATTTCCAGGCGGATGCCACTTTGGGGTCAGTCGATGTTCTTGTTCTGTGGACGTTCATCTTGTAACGATGTCTCACTTTTAAGATCTGAATGTGGATTACCTTGGATGATATCCTTGGATTCTACTTATTGACTCCAAGGATACCCCGGTTTTTTCAGTCAGTATTATAATGGGTGTTTTACCATAATTATCCCAATATATAGAATTGAGTGTTGTTCCATGTTTATGTTGGGGAATAGAGCTCAAATGAGCATTTTTGGCTAGAGGCGTCACAAAAAATAGGTTACAAGCCTCAGTGATCATGATCGAATAAGTCCTAAGGTGGATTAATCTAGAGGCATCAGGTATGGATTTTGAAATACACCATCCTTCTAAGATGGGTTCTTTTAGGGTAGTCAACCGGGGATGGTGTAACTTGATACCCCTATTTGCCTGTATGAAATTAGTGAGGAACTACTTCTTGACCTTGTTGGGAAATATAAGTGCAAGGTTGATACCGACCACTATTTTTCATGTAAATTTCAGCATGGTCAGTTTAAATGGGGTTGGGTTAGATTCAACCCTTTGATCGGATCATGTCTCATGTCTTGACAATCATTGAAATTCTATGGGAACATCTTGAAAGGAGATTCAGATAGTAGAGATACTATGATTAGAAGTTGGACCTTAAATGTCTAAACCTATGTGGGCAGAGGCATAGGTTGGTTGGTTGAAGAGATGATTAAATTATCATATATTAGGTTGGATGGGCCTGGGTAAGCTCTGTCTTTAGGTTTAGTCTTAGAAACAAGCATTGTATTGAGTTTCTACGGTTTATGTGCCACATCTTAAGTTGATTCTTGAAGGTTTTTTGAGCATTTGGAAACAACACATGGTCATTTAAATAAGAATTCATGACCCGAGTAGGTATAGTGATGTTCTATTTATTTTCCCAAGGCTTATCATAGATGAGAAGTTCTAAGGTGGGGAGATTGTAGCATCCCATGTTTTTGGACTAGATGGAATTCCAAGGGATTTTGAATTTTATCATTTGGTGGATGATCCATTTTGTAAACTAAGATTTAGAATGTAATTCGAAGAGTTTCATAACTTTAATGTGTTATTTTTGGATGTGGTTCAAGTCCTGGAGGGTCCCCTGGGTGTTCTGTCATGTTTTGGGAGCATCAGGATCCGAAACCTCAATTCAGAAAGAGATGGAAGGTGTGTACGATTAGTCTGAAATTATGTGGCCTCTAGCAGAAAACCATGCGACCTTACCCTATGGTGTAGTAGGGGTCTCTTGGTCTATGCACAATTTACCCAAACCATTCATCTAGCACATATTCTTAGTGTCATTTCGTTAGTGTGCATGCACTTTTCATTTCATGCTTGGTGCACATTTTTGACGAACTGCTGGACCCAAACCATGAGTAGAGTTTTTTAAAAATTAAATTAATTAAATCAGAATTAAAATAAAAAAACAAAACTTAATCTACCCCTCCCCCTCCATACTCACACGACATACCCCCAGAACTCTCAGATGGACGTGACACCCCTCTTCAGCCTCCTCTCTTCATATAAATTTCACCTGGATTTCTTCAGGTTTCTCGTTTGATTCGTTGAGGTAATCAACCTCTCCTATACTTCTCCTTCTTTCAGGAATTTTCCACCTTTGTATCCCCCCATCCATTCATCTAAACCATTGGGTTTTAGATGGTCTATCTTTTGATATTTCTCTTCTCAATAGGGCATGCAATAGGTCTCCCGTGGCTTCTTCTTGCGTGTTTAGACATCTTCCATTGAAGGCAAAGCACTTTTGGACATTTTCATTCGCTCACCATTGATTTGAGGTAGGTTTTCTTCTACCTTTTCTTTTGGCCCAATTTTAATTAGGTTTTTTGTAATTTTAGGGTTCTTAATATTTTTATATAGTGCATCTTGGTCATACTAGATGTGGTTTTGGGCTCCTGTTCTTGAAGGCTTATACGTATATGCATGGGTTGGCATAGATATATGTAAGTTCCCCTTTATATATATATTCAAGCATGATAGGATGAATATATATAATGAGGGATAGGTGTGCTTAGTATATATATGAAGATGAAAATGTGTGTAAGTGAAAATGGGAATATGCACATATAAGCATGTATGTAAGGATATCCTTGTACATATTTGTCCCTAAAAATATGTTAATAGGGGCCAAATTTACTTGAATTTAAGAAAAAATGCATATGCATGCAAGTTGTGAAGGGAAGGCTCATGTTTCCATCCTCAAAAGAAGTGCACCTTGAGTTTGAGGTAAGATCCCTTTTCATTGAATTTTAAATTTAATAATACATTGATTACTTTCCCTTCACACATTTATTTAATGCTAGTTAGTGATTTATGAATTTTATAATAAATGTTTGAGGTGAATTGAGGTGATTTACTCTTGGTTTCATTGGTTGAAATACTTATTTAACATGAATTTAGTATGAATCTTGAAATGATGTTTAATTATAATAAATGATTTTTTGGTCAAAAAATGTCATGTTTTTATAATAAAACCCCTCATATGATGTGTGCTATCTTCAAAATTACAAATTGATGTTTAGTGAATTGCATCTTAATTGGATTTTTATAAATGAAGTGCTTGTTTAATGCTTTTATCTTGGATTTGAGGGTGAAAAAAGGTGTTTTGACTTAATGATACCTTATAAGGACTCTCGTTCCTTCTTTTTATATTATTTGATAGTTAAAAAACACGTTGAGGGATATATCAACTATGTTTGAGACAGTATCACTGTAAGTTATTTCTTTTTTCCTCCAAACGAGTGAAACCAGTTCCCTAGTAGAGTCCCCTTGGATGGGATTGATGAAACGATTGGTTATACCAAGACTCAAGAGAGACTTGAGCCCTTATATGTGATACTAGGTATGAAATCAGGGGTATGATAGTACTTGACATTTTACACCATGCTTGGAGTGATATATGGGACTTCATACTTGGGTCACCATGGATAGACTCCTAGGCATTGGATATGAACTGATTCCCTTGAGAGATATATGTAAAGTCCCTCTGGATTTACATGGATGGGATAGGGATGTGTCAATACTTTTTCAGAAGTGTTTTTATCAAATTTAATTTAAGAAAAGGTAAATGAATGTTTTTAAAATAAGTATTTACCCCCTTGGTATTAAAAACATAGGGACATGTACTCCAAGACAAACCCTAAGCCTGTGGTTATTCCACCTCCTCTTATATTTTCTCATCCAATTTACCATTTTAGTATCCTTTGGTTCAGAATCACTAGTTTAGGTTGAAGAAGTTATATTTGATGGGTGTTTATGTGGGACTCAGTCCAATGCATTGATTTATTTATTTCTATCTTACATATCTTCACTATGACACACTACTTAATTTATATTACACAAAATGGATTGGGATAAAAAACATGGGTGACAACCTACTGAGATTACATCTCACACCCTTCTTGGGCACAATTGGTACCCATGTAGACTTTATGTATGTAGGTATTGATAAAGGGAAGCAACCAACTTCTAGTGTTTTGATTTACATTATTATGATGGAGTTGGGGTAGAGGATCAAGTTAGTGCTTGAGATTCTCATAAATATAGTCATTGGGACATTATTATTTTATTAACTTGTATTAATATTTGAAATTTACACTGCTTTTATTTGTAGTTTAATCCTTCATACATTCATTATTGTAAATTGGAGTTGGCCTCTTTTAATATATTCTGATATTTATTCTTTCTCTGTTGTTATTTCTTTACTATTACTACTTCTTCTTATGTATGATGATTTAATTAGGACTATAACAATTTTACACTCTGATATCAATGGTATAGTTTCCCCACTATACCACCATTAGACCCTCATTCCTATTCAACAACCTATAGCATATGGGGAGGCACTCTTGAGGCCATGTGGTGATCAGTCTGACTAACAGTTAGTGGTATGTCAGGATGGGATGTTACACATGACATAAGAGATGAGCTCAAATGATTTAATACATGTTAAAAATATAGATCTTGGCACACCAAATTTATAATATTAATGGATATTATTTTAGTGGGGGTATATTCAATAAAATACCACATTGAATGATGAATTACATGATACTAATAATGACACATATTTTGTTGTAGATGTTCATGGAATAAAAAGAACTCAAATTTTTTATTGAGACCAGTCCTTGAGAAGGAAAAAATTAAATAGAAATAAATTCATTGACTGATATAAAAATTTAAAAATATTTATAAAAAATGAGGAGAAAATATATGTTCTAGAGAAAGATGTCCTATATTAACTAGCTGATAATCATGGTATCTAGATTTACACATGATATATCAACTGAGGCACTCAATATGACTGAACACATTAAATATTTTTATCAAGAGAAATCTTGAATTTAATGATATGAGAAAAAAAATTATTTCTTCCTGTGAAGGATTTCTAAGGGAGCATAGTTTCTATATGATATAGATTATTGGGCACATAAAAAACCTGTAAATGAGTGGGTTCCCTCTCAAGAAAGATATGGCCATTGATTCTACCCTACAATAATTTCTAAGATCTCGTAATTAGTTCATTTTAAATTTTAATATGAACAGTATTGATTATATTCTTTATGATCTTCTCAATATGATGATAATAATGGAATAAAACCTGAAAAGGTTGTACTCTATCATGATGATGAATAAGGGAATTGGTAATGTTAAAAAAAAATAAGAATAAAAATATTTAAAAGTCAAAATCATTATTCTCTACACTAAAATATCATAAAGTTAACATTTTAAAATGAGGATATCATTTTTTTTCAAATCAATTTGGCATTGGAAAATTAATTTTTCATAGTAACTATAGATTCTTGAGAAGAAACGTGAGGATGGTTTGACCACATCATGTATTTTTGTTATAGAAATAAATCTCTATAAATATGAATCATTTGTATTAGATACCATATGTGCATCACATATTTATGGAAATGTATAGATATTCAAAGAGAAAAGAAAATTGATTTGGGGAGAAGTAGACTTATGAGTTGGTAATGAAGAATGAGTTTCAACATTATATGTGAAGATAATGAATTTTATTCTTCCTAGTGTATTGTCATTATTTTTTGAATATTGTATTAGTACTATTAATAAATAGAAATTTTATTTTTGTATCTTTCCTAGATAAGGTAGGGGTTTTCATTTTTAAAAAATAACAACCATTATTCTATTGATATTAATCACATGTTTTATGGTTCTTCTGCCTTGTATAATGGCTAATATATATTGGATCTTACCAATACCACATATAATATAAATAATAAGGAGTTCAAAATAAATGATTTTAATTCCAACTATCTTTGAAATTTCCACCTAGGTCATATAAATATGAATCACATACAATGAATACATAATAATATATTATTGGATTAAAATTATAATAAATAATTTAATACATGTGAATCCTTTTTGTTAAAAAAATGACCAAATCACCTTTTAAGGGTAAAGGGAAACAAACAAATGATTTATTAGAACTCATACATATTGATTTACATAGTATTATAAATAAAGTATCTCTGGGTGTATTTAGACAATTTATTACCTTTACTTATGACTTCAATCACTATGGGTATGTGTATCTTATGAGATAATAGTATGGATATTTTTAGATTTTCAAAATAATCAAAAAATAAAGTACAAAATAAAATTTGAAAAAGTATTCAAACAATTTTATTTAATAAAGGTGGAGAATATTTGAGTTAATAATTTCATGACTATATAATATATTTTGGTATATTATACTCCAATTATTACACTAAAATTAAATGGTTTATCTAAAAGGAGGAATCAAACTTTTTTGGACATGATTCAGTTAATGATGAGTTATGTAGACCTTCTTATTTCCTTTTGGTGTTATTCTCTAGAAATTAATTCATTTACACCAAACCATGTTCTATAAAAGGATATTATAAAGAAACCACATGATCCATAGACTAGGAAGAATCTAAATGTGTCTTTTATGAATATTTGAGGTTGTGAGGTACATGTAAGACATATTACATCAAATAAACTAGAACCCAAATATGATAAATCTCTACTTGTTGTTTACTCCAAATAGGTAGTGGGTTATTATTTCTATAATCCATCAGAGAAAAAAGTGTTTGTTACTCAATATTCTATATTACAAGAAAGGGAATTTATTTCCAAAATAATTTATGGGATTTCATTTGAACTTTATGAATTTCATGATTAATAAGATGATTTTAATCTTAAGATGGATGAGTTGGTGATACAAAGGGTTATGGAAAATGAACTCAATTAGTATACATATGAACTGAGAAGCTCGAGTAGATTTTTTCAGTAACATGAGAGATATACATTTATCATTTCTAATGAAGATGTTTTAATGGTTATAGAAGATGATCTGACATCTTACCAAAATCCCATCATATTTTCTGACTTTGAGAAATTGTTAAAATTGATTGAATCTAAAATAGAATCCATGAACAATAATTAGAATTTAAACCTGATAGATCACCCAAAGGGGAAATTCATCCATATTTCCAATATTTTTAGTATTTATTTTTGTATGGTTAATATATATATATATATTAGATTAAAATTATTTAAATGGTATAGATTTTATTTTATTGAGTAAATAATGTTCTTAATGAGAAAAAGCCCTAAAGTGAGATTTTTAGGGATTTTATTATTATTCTACATTTTAATGTTAATGGATAGGTTTTTGAAAATATATTTTTATTGTTTTTATTGGTTAATGGGTTTCTATTAAACATATATGTAAGATTAACCTGATTTGGGAAGTGGTGCATAAGAATAATCTATTTCCCATTTCCTTGTAAGAGTAACATCATGGTTGAAGCATTATGTGCAATTAATACCCAAGGTTGGGTGATATATAGGATTAACCCCCATGAATGAGTAGTCATGTAATAATAACTCTTATAACCAGACCTCTATGTTGAATAAACCCATTCTCCTAGAATACACATATAATAATTCCAAAGTATGATTAAAATGTTTATCATTTCCCCTACACATATCCACCTCTGTGATGTAGGATTCATCACATCAAGGTATTAATGGGTCCAAATATAGATTCAAATCTCACTATAATGGATTCTTGGACCACAAAATAAGATCTATCTTCCCCCCAATAACACCTCAAATGCTGACACATGATCTATTCACCCTACAACACACTACTAAAATCCAACATAGCCTCCGTTCCTTAATTGATGTATCCTTATTACCCAAGACATGATACATTGACTCACAACCTAATCTCAAGATTTTTATACTCTCATTTGATCTTCAAAAACTATATATAATTCATTAATCCTATAAACCTCTATAAATCTTCATGCATGAAAAATTGTATAACAGGAATACATCTAAATCAATTTATTTTTCAAAATTAAAAAATTCCCAAAACAATTCACTAAGTGACTTTCATCTATCTAATGAGGTAGAAATGTGATAATAGGAAGGAATAGAAAATCACAAGAATTACTAAGAACATTCTATGTAGGGTGATCCTATAATCCATTTCCATGTGTTGAACAACCATCTGTAAAGAAAATCTTAATAGACTATAGCTCACATTTATAAAAGGAGATGAAGGTATCCCATGTGGGGGTTCCTCCCATTAAGTTATCATTTACCCAAATTTCCTCCAATTGTGGTTCACTAGTAACATAGGTTTATTTTTTTCATTTCCTCATATAATTTAATGTATAAAATTTAAATATTTTAATTTTCTATTAGTCCTAGTAGCTCATTGATCTCTTCTTCTCTACATTCTTCTTTTGTTTAATGCCTTATTCTCTATACATGGACTTTAAGTGCTTAAAAAAGTGGGAATCTTACCCAAGGCTTGGACTTATATAGATTTTTCATAGTGTTCCTAAATACCTACATTCATTTCTCAATGTTTTATTCCAAATGTGTAACAACCCATGTTTTATAACATATTTTCTTTTCTTAAAATCTATTTTAATCATATGTTATTTTATTTTATAATACTTGGACTTGAATAGAAATTAATTCATATAAGATATGAATCAATATAATAAAATTTTATTCACTCATAACTGACCATTACAGGAAAAGTACATGAAACCATGTATAACATACCATTAATGATTACATCCCTTAAAACTGTATAAATTAAAACGGGACAATAAATAGAAAATAATAATATATTTATAACTGTAAAATCTAATGAGTCATCTTGAGTATAACTAATCCTAAAATAACAAAAAACATCATGAAATATTGGTGGAAAATTAGGGTATATCCATCGGACCTGACTGTGGCTATAATCTAATTTACCATGCCTATAGGTTGTAGCCAAGGTCGGGCCACCCGTGGGCACTATCACTATTTCTATAGCCCATGATCAATATCAATGGGTGAATGGACTATAAACATGGGAAATTTTCATGGATATAGAATCTAATGGGGGAGCATATAGACATGATTTTTAACTATGTCCATAAGGCCTCAACCACCATAGGTGGACTGTGGAAAAAGGTATCTATGAATATGGTTCATTATCATGACCGTAGCCTTTGAAAAATAAAATACATATGTGAGATTTTATCCCATGACTTCTTCTCCAATTCATCCAAAACTTTACCACTAATATCTGATAGAACACACACACACATATAATTTTATATAATTATAATTATATTACTTTAAAATAAATAAAAATGACGGTGGCTCAAGGAACCTATAGCCATTGTCCACACCAGCCGTGGATGTATGTGTTATGGGAAAGGGTTATGATTAAAATCTATATAAACCATGGACATAGGCCTTTCTCGCACACTTCCCACCAAAATAATTACTTCACAGGTTTTCATAAAAAAATCAATATCCATGGCCACATTTTTTCCATGGATACCTCTCCCTTATATCCAAAACTATTTTTTTTTGATTGTGGATATAAGTGGCTTATTGCCACGATCTAACTCAATCGTTGCTATAAGTCCATGATTGTAGAAATTTTTTCCAGTAGTGTAAGGAGAAATCATGTTGTAAAATTCTAAATGAAAACAATATTGATGATAAGTGTGCTTCATGAAGTTAGAATGTCATGTACTTATGGGATGTTATAAGGATAATATAGTTGTTATATTAATATAATTAAAGGGTATATAACTATTAGGTATAATACTAGTAAACATATTACCATTTTAAAATTATCGGTATGTAGTTCATATACAAAATGTTTATTTTTATTTTAATATATATATTCATTACAAATAAGATTTTTAAATAAAAAAAATTATTTTTAATATAATAAAAAGATACCAATTCATTTGTGAAAAAAACAATTGATTATAGAGAAACTATTTTTATAAATTTCACATTTTTATGAAATTTAATAATTTTAAATAATGATACCAAGAAAAATTAATTGATAAAATTAAAATAACTATTAATAAAATAAATTAATAACATCCAATAAATAATTATTCAATTATGAGGAACATAAATTTAATTATTCACGGCTAAACAAAAATATTTTATTTAAAAACATTGTTTTTATTAAATATTATATGTTTTTATTTAAAAGATACATTTATCACATTTAGAGTATTAAATTTATTGAAATTTATATTTTACACATATAAAAAAATTAATAATCATTCATATATTGATTATCAATTGGTTAGAAATAAAGATAAAATCATTAAATGGTAGAAAGATATATTTTTTCAAAAATATGTTTTCTTTGTGTTCTGAATTTTTATCTTAATGAATTAAATTGATCACTATATAAGAATAATTTTAATTATATTCAATATTTATATTTAACACCCCAAAATTATAATTTGTGACTACCTTTAAATAAGTTAATTTTTTTGATGGCTTTCTCCACACAAAACACCAAACTTAAACAAAACCATGATATATTTAGAGAAAATATAAATATTTAAGTATAACTATTAAAATACTAGACATTGAATTATAGGTAACGAATATAAGTAACCAATTTATTAAATCTATTTATATATAAAATAAAGTCTACTTTTAATATGAATAAAAATCAATTAATTTACCTAAAATTTCCTATAAGATCATTTATTGTTTCGATAAGTATTTTTTTTCCAAAAATTATATTTATGTGATAAACATTTCTATTTCAAATAAAATTTATTAATGATAATTAATGTTTTATGTTAATAAGATTTTAACCCCACTTTAATTGTTAAAGATATGTAATAATAATAATAATAAAAGTTAATATTTGAAAATGTCATTTTCTAATTAAAATAGGGTATCAATTATATTTAACGATTTTATTAAAAAAATGAATTTATAAATTTTTTAATTTTAAATTAATAAAAATTATATTCATTTTTTAATTCCTCATATCACGATTTACTTATCAAGAAATTTTGAACATTTTTTGAAAAGTTCGGTTTTTAGTCGAAAAATACGGTTTTCAAAGAACTTCTAATCTATATGAATTTATTGTTATATAAGAATTAACTAAGAGATTATAAAACCTTTTAATTAATGAAATATTAATTTTAGGAATAAAATTATTTATTTTAAAATATTCTTTGAATTTATAAAAATCTATTCCAATCATTTTTATAACTAATTAAAATGTTACTTTAATATAAACACTATTTTTGGTCTTTTAATTGAATGAATTATTTTTCAAGGGATATTAGGTTATGGATTGAATTTAAAACCTCATAACATTTATTTTTTTATAATAAATCAATCTATTTCATTTGAATCAATATCCAAGATAATTTAATCTTATATATAAATTTAAAGCTTAAAAATGTTATATATCTGAAAACCACTTTTACATGATTTAGTGAATTTATTTTAAAGTTAACTTTTAAAACCTTTAGTGATTTTATTTTATGTTTTTTTTTCAAATTTTAAATTAGAATTATAAAATTATATAAAAAGTAAAATCTTAAAATTTTTCATTAAAATTATTTACTACAGTTAGAAACTAATTACCAAAGTAAAAGTAATAGTGGTAAATTGATTTTAACATTCTGTAGATGTACTAAAAAAATTTAAAATACAAGAATATAATTGAGTTTTTGATATTTTTTTTGATAAATAAAATTTCTAATAATTTTTTTCCATTTTTGATCCATTGACCCTTGAACAGTGTCATGGAATTATTGTAAATGTAAGGTTTACTCCCAAAAAATACTCTTCCATTCAATTATAAAAAGGTAATATATTCACTACTTCAAGAAAAAACTTACCATATAATTACTCTTTTAAAATATTCCATTATAATCTCACTATAAACCTCTCCCATAAAAATAATTCATTGGACACTCATAGTTATCCTAAACTCTTCAAATTCATAGACACTTCCAAGGAAATTTCAAGTCCCCGATGTGAGTATTGTCAACTACATAGTTTTATTCTCAATTATGTTCCTTCAAATTTATTATATAAAAACTATTATAATTTATTATCATCATTAATATAATAGAAATTTACTATATTAACCTTATTATAATTATTTATTCATATACCCCATCTATTAAGAAAACAAACCATTGTTAGTGTGTTGTGCGGACTACTAACTCCATGACATAAGATGTTTTGTTTTACTTAGGAACCTTAAAAGGTTCGATATAATAATGGTATTAAAGGATAAATATTATTTTTATTATATAATTAATGTTTTTTTACAATAAATTAGTGAACCTATTAATGATATTATAAACAAACAATCATCATTAGTCTAATCATTTAAAATATGCTTTCTAAGAAGATAATATTTTATTCAAATCATATAAGACCTTAATATGAATTAATTTTTACTATAAATCATTATAACTACGATTTATCACATTAATATACACTAAATAATATCACAATTATCCTATTATAATGACATTACATCCAAACTACCTCATAATCGTTCATTAAATCAGAGTATGTTCATGATTAAGTTGATTTGACCACCTAATTGAACAATACTATGGATTTATATCATGAATTAATATGAGAACATAATATTTGGTAAAATATTATATAAATTTTTAAATAATTATTTTTTTGGGATGTTATATCAATATTGAATTCATTAATTAATAAAATACACTTTGATCGTCAAGAATCATCGAAACATGCTTGTTATAGATTTAATATTCATGGATAAAGACTAAAAAACTAATAAAAGAATTTTTTAATATTAAATAATTATAAAAAATCCATATTAGTAATATTTATGTCATAGTAATGATGAAATTTGGGATGAGAATAAATATATACACCATTATTATGAAACTAATACAAAAAATAAAAACATTGAACACCCGATGCGGAAAATCAGAAGAATTCATATAGAGACTGACTACAAGGAGAAGTATGACTGAAAATGGATATTATTAAGGCTAAAAATTAATTTATTAAGATATTTGGGTGTGTGAAACAAGTTTAAATTATTTCCATGGATGTTAGGAACAAGAGGTAAGGGTTTTAGTCTCAATTATATTTTTTGACCTATTTTCATTTATATCATTTAAATACTGAATATTTGAGATACAATATCCTGAAATATATTTTATTCATGTTATTTAATGTTCAATCATAATACTTCTCTTTAAATGGGGTTTGATTAATGTTTTACTCAAGTCGCATGGGTTTTCTTGGTCTCAATTATGATTCTTTGAGACATATCAGATTCTGTGCACCATGTTTTCTTTGAATATTATATTCATTACCCATGGATATATTCATATCATAAATCCTATATTTCATGGTATTTACTATATAAATCATGTTTTAATGTGTCTATTTATTTAGTTATTTCCCTAGTAGTAATGATTTTTGGTAACTCAAATCCCCTTCTTTTAGTCATATTGTTTTACCTCGAGCATTGTTCTCTCATACTTGGGTTATTAAACCTTAAATATTTTATTATATGATATTTTATAATAATAATTGGGAAAATTAAGTTTTAATAAAAATATCATTTTATTACACTTTTTACAATGTGGGTTTTCAATAAAGGTAATTTCAATTATTAAAACATATCCCTTTTATAATCAAATGTTTTGGATCCATATTTTATAATTAAAAATTCAAATAATTTTCAAGGATCCATTATTAGAGAATACTTTAAAAGTAGGGTTTTAATGAGTTTTCACTTCGCATTCTGAAAAATAGTTTTTGAAGTTACTCATAACTTCCTCTTTTATGTCAATAATATTTTTTTCTAAAATATATTTTATGTTTTCACTTATAATTCAATTTATATTTTAAAAAGTTTTTTCCCAAATAGGGTTTATGATTCAGGATTTATACTCTAATATATATATGTTATTATTTGTGGGAATTAAACTCATGATACCAAAAAATCTAATTTATGACCCTTCATGTGTTTTATCTTTCAAGCATTCCTTTGTAAGGATTTTTTTCATTGATGTCAATATACATATAGGTTTCCTTTATTGTATCGACGATATGTTCTTTTGAAACCATACACCTCATTTCTATTGATGAATTATGATTGTGTTTTTTTTCAAGTATTGAATTAGTATATAATTATTATTATATATGGTGTGAACATTATATTCTTCCTAACTCATATTGGTTGATGTTCACCTAAATATTTTGATATACTATTAACATGGTGAAAAGTATTAGCATACCATATATTTTTATCCCAATATAGTTATTTATTGGTAAGTTCATCAAGTATTGTTTGATCATACACCTTCTTTCTCAAGATATGATAATATCATGTTATCCATTTATTGACATGGGAAAAATTATTAACATTCTTGATGATTATTATCTACTAACATAGGTTTATCATGTATTCATATTCTGAATTTTTCATTATACGGATAACCATGTTTTTATTCATCCAAATATTTCTAAGGGAACTGTGTGAAATGTTTTTATTGACTCTTATGGTGAGTTATTTGGACTTAAACAAGTAGTGTGTAGGGAATAACATTATATATCCCCAAAATGAATTTACAGGTCTCATGAGACAAAAAAAGTTATGTTTTACTGTATTCATGTTCCCATAATAAGATAATATCTTGGAGAAAGGCCTAGACATTAGGATTCCTTGACTGCAGTCTATATGACAAGTAAAGTTTATTGGAATAAGGCCTTGAAAATAAAATTTTAATGTCCAAGATTATTAATTCCCTCACTATGAGATCAGAATTATTTATATCCAAGTTTTCATTTACTGTTATGAATATATAATTCTCCTAATTTCAAGTTGATTATAGATTCATAATATTTACCTATTCCTTCTATAATGTTTATACGATGTTTATTCCATGATTTCTTCATTTATATATTTCTATTAATGATCATTTGATCTCAACCATTTCTTATGTTTCCATTCCCTATGTTATGAATAAAATTATCACATGTGACATGTTTATAAGGATAACACATGTGACAGTATTTTTGGTAAATATTGGAGGATCATTTTAGATTAAATAGTTTCCTATATAATGAATTTTTCTTCAATATTAAACAAATACAATGAGTTTTATTAGTTTACGATGTTTCTTAGTTATATAAACCTCTAAAACTAAAAATATACTGTATATGTAAAATATTTAATAATTGTTATTGCTTTTGTAATTATGGACAATTATATCCAGGTTTTTATAGATGGTACCAAAGCAAGTATATAAATTTTGTGTTTGTGGCACCAGATCTGAGAGTGTGGGTCTAATTAATCGCATTATATATAAAATTAAATAAATTAACATCCACATAATTTTTATTAAAATAAAATAATACAAATAAATTCATTTTTTCTTAAAAATTTATTTTTTATAAATTTGTTTATTATTGTCATGCATTCTTATATTAAAATTAATTTTTATCACTTTTAGAACTTGAATATAATAAAATCGATTTAATATTTTAAATTACCATTTCCTAATTATGTAATAATTATAATTTAATTTTTAATCATAAAAAAAGTTGTCGAAGTAATAATTAAGTTACCATGGTGAATGTAAATGTGGTATATGAGTTTAACTAAGGGGTAGTGTCCTAAAATATTATGAATAATTATCTCTAAATGAGTGAATTGAGATTATTTTTAACAAAATATTATTATATATAAATTATTTTTCAACTTTGTTTCCACTTTCCAAGAGAAATTACATTCCTCAATCGTTAAGGAATGGGAATATATGAAAATTATACACAATATCATCTATAAAAGGCGCCCTAATCCACCCAATTAATCACAATTATTTCCTTTTCTTTCCTCTTTAATACCACCCCATAGTATCCCCTAACAACCCTATTTCATTTTGGCCACCTCTGGTCACATGAAGGTATCCAAAATCCTTCATTTTCAAGCGGACCCCTTAGAGAATATTCAAGTTTTCAATGTAAGTATTATACACACCCAAATAATTTATTCTTTATTTTTTAATCCATATATTATCCAATATTATTTATCACTTCAATAATATGTTTATAAATCATTAATATATTTTAAAGGTGATATTATTACTATAAAATAACATTTTTTACTCATTCAGTCATTATTACACGTTCTTGTTTGGATCGGTTTTTCCACCTATAAGAACGATTTTATAATGGTTATATCATGAATGATTAATAAAAATATAATATGGGTTATATTATATAATAATTTTTAATTTAATACATTTCCATAATTTTTGAATGTAATTATATATAAATATAGTCATTAATAAAATAAATTTTCTATTAAATTGAAATTCACAAAAAAGGATATTTTAGCCACTCTCGATGAACCACCGCTATAGATTTCATAAAATGAATATTGGTATTTTAAAATATATTAAAAAAACCTATGTAACATATATAGAAATTCTAGTGGTGATGAACACATGATCATAGATCAAGGAATGGAACTCTCATAGCAACGTTAGAACAAAACAAACAACACAAATAATGCATGAATATTAATTTTAACGAAGAACAGTTAATAAATGGATAATAAGACATTATAAAATAAATATATCAATTAAAAAAATATAAATATAGTTTTTATATTTATTAATAATAAAATTAAATTTATTATGTAATATTTTTGAGCATATGACGAAGTGGGAATCCAAGCTAAGGGGGTTCCACCTAAATTTTACTTCTTTGAGACTTGTTTCATATTATGCACCTATTTTCATTTTTATGGTTTATATAATTCCTATTTGAAATGTTTTTTTCATAATTAACTCTTTATTAATTTTATTTAAAGTTCTATTTATAGTTATTTCTTGTAAGGTATTTTGATTCAAAAGTTACTAAAGCCAAAAGGGGGTTTTGTTAACTCAATTTAATTTTATTGATTTATAATAATCATATTAATGTTTTCCAGATGATTGTATTTTCCAAGCATCCACTTTTGTTTTCCATAAAAAAATTTCCCTTCATGTATTCATATTTTTCAAAATTAATTTCTATTATCATAGTTTTATAAATTATTTCCTTTTCAAATAAAAGTTATTAAAAGCATAAGGGTCATGTTGAATTAATCCATTTTCACTAAGTTTCACACTTTCTTATTTGAAAATTTTCTTTTAAGTTTTTTATATTATTTAATTTATCTATTTTATGGACTTTTCTCTTTATATTTTGGGAAGTTACATTTTTATATCATAAGTTCTTCTTTTTTGGATTTATTTCTTCATAAAAAATATAAAGTTGTGAAGAATAATTCATATCCTCTCTATTACCTCCTTATCCATCATGCACATATTATTTATTAACATACATGTTTAATTTTATTATTTGTAAATGTAAATAGGATTTAAATTATTCACTATTTATATTTATTTTTTATCTATTCTAAAAATGATATTTTATAACTCATTACCCAATGATAGTTTTCTCTAAAAGTGGCTAAAAAATATTAAAAGAAATTATTTTATTTCATATATTTTGTATTTTACACACCAAATTTATTTTTTTAAACTTTATTTGTTTTAAATTCTACATTAACGAGGATTATTTTAAAAGTATAATTTAAAATATAATTTTTTTTACCGACTCAAAATTTATTTTCAAAGTCACTTGTCATTTTGGTTTTTTATGAAAATGTTAAAAATGTTTTATGAGAGCTCTTCCTAATATTTAAATACTTTTACCTCTCTATATTTGAAATATCTAATTACGATGGAGTTATGTTTCATGAATGAACCTCTAAATTATCTTATGAAATAATTATTTGGATAATAAAATATACAATATCAATCGATTTAATTCTTGATGACATTTATTTGATACCATTTTAAAATGTTATGTATCCCATTTTATTTCATGGGTTTTTAATGATGAGATATATTACTGATATCAAATGGAGAAAAAATATGGGTTCTATCATCATGTGGTGGATATTTTTGATATATCCCTCCAATGAATCGAGTAATGTTTTATATCTCATTATAGAATTATGTTGTGTATGGACATTATTGTGGATATATTCATAAGTTTGTGCATGAACATGATTGTGAGTAGATGTTTTCACAAGTTTTTGTATAGAAATGATTATAGGGAGATTTTTTCACATGTTTTATGGATATAATTGTGGGAATATATGTGCACAATATTTTTTGTATACGTTATTTTTATTAACTATGTTTATAATGATATGATTTTCTATAATTATGCTTATGAAACATTTTTATGTTATGTCACACCGCTATGTTGTGATCCATGGATTGTGATTATTATCTCATGTATCATTATTCTTACACTATGGTATATATATTATCCTTTGAGGTTATATATCTTTTTTCATGACTTATGGAAATCACCTATGATTCTATGTTATTTTTAATTAGATATTTCTCCAATTCCATTGTTTTCTCACATGCTTATGATATAACCCTTTATGAACCATCGATAAATTTTTATCTTAATGAGAGTTTTATATCACCCCTTATAATGTTTTCATTCCCTAGGTAATGAATAATGGTATTAAGTATGATGAATCTAGAAGTATGGTATATGAAAAAGTTATTTTTGGGACATGTTAAAGAAATAATGGGAAATAAAAAATTTATGTTTCTTATCACTAAATACACTAAACCTATGGGTTCTAGTATTGTGAATTTATTTATGAGTTGTAATGATTAGGTTATGGAAATTATGTAAAATATATTTGGTTTATTATCAGATCATATTAGTTTGTATTATAAAAACAGTATAAAGAATATGTTTTTAGAATTAGATATAGAAGTTTAGGTCTGGGGAACTTTAGTTTCAATCAGAGCAGTGTTTAGTTAGTTTTAGGGAATTGATTTCGGATACTAAGTGAATAAAACTTATGGAAATATAGGTTAAATATAAAGGGTTATTATTTAATATAATTATTTCATATTTGAAGAAAAAGTATGTTAAAATGAAGTTGTAATATCATAAGATATATTGGGTGTGTTTTCTTACTTTTATATGATTATTTACTTTTCTTTTCTAAGATATTATTGATTATTACTCATGTAAACCCTTTTTATGTTCATTAAATGGATGGAATCAAGAGGAAATAAGTTAATAATGGATGTGATGGAAAACATAGTGATTATCACAAAGAACAACCAAATGGGATGGGGGATGGAGTAAAAAACTTCATGGAAATGATATCACAAATTATGGTAAATAACTTGCACTATGTTGTGATTCTGAATGTATCAAAGAAAGATAAGAACACTATTGATTCTTTCATGTGTTAATGACCACCTTCCATTAGTGGTTCTTTCAATCAAATAATTTCCTAGTAATGGATCAATATAATATAAAATATATTCTTCATTATCTAGAGATCAGACCATGATTTTTTAGATGTTTATTAATTAGATGGTAAAGCTAATAAATTATGGACCATAATCAAGAAAATGAAGTGAGATGAAGAAATAAAATAAATTAAATGGGAAGAGTTTAAGGAGGCATTTTCAATAATTTTTTCCCTTGAACTCTCTTCATACTAAAATTAAGACAGAATTATTTAAGATAAAGAAAAAGGATGATGAATTCATTGGTACCTATGAAGAAAACATCACAATAATTTCAGTGTACACTTCAAGTTTTATCATCAAACCCGAAATAAAAATTGATCATTTCTTTAGTATCTTAAAACCAAGTATTTAAAAGGTATTATCTATACAAGACTTTTATAGTTATTAAGAAATTGTTTGATATTCACTTGAGATGGAAATGGAAATTAGAGATCCTCATTTTTCTTATAAATCTAGTGATAAGAAAAGAAAAATGGAGTATCATAGAATTTAAAGAAATAAATCATATAGAGGGAACAAAATCCAAATACCTTTATGAAAAAATGTGGGAGAAACCACCAAGTAAGTTTACTGAAAGGAGAGGGAAAATGTTTTAAGTATAAAAGTGTTATTAATAAAATATATGATTACTAAAGTGATATAAAGAGTCCAATTAATGAAATGTATGGAAATAATGGCCATCCCAATGTACTAACCTTATTTAAATGATTCAAATGAACAAAATGTAATAATTAAGAATATTAATTTTCTAAACTAAGTGCTAGTGAGGATAATAGACATCAACAACCTCTTATTCAATGGAAAAAATGGAAGGATTATGAAATCACAACTACTAAAGTGGGTCATAAAAATGAATGGTGAAAGGTACACTCATCATCCACTCAATAAATATGAATATCATATTTCATTTTTGTTCTAACCACTCATTTATATCTAGAATGTTTTCTAGGAGCATCAGTCCATCACTATAATTACATACACTGAATTATCAATGATTTTTTTTGTAATATGATTATTGAATCCCATTTCTATAACTTATCTTAGATAGATGTTTGCGGGAATGTAATTTCTATAAATATTATTATTCTCCCTTTGGTAAAATTTGAGGTGAATTTGGACATGGATTATATCTCTCTATATAGAGGCTAGGTTAATTATAAGGATAAGGAAATCAACCCATGATTTTCTATCAGTACAATGTTGACTATTAACTCCATGTGGGAATTGCTTCTCTTATATGGGTCTTATTACCCAATCAGGAGGGGTATTTGGCACATATGGTTGGGGAGGAACTAAAAATTTAATATTTTCCAATTTTATATTAATATATTCATACATTTTTTGAATAATTTCCTCATCTTAACAAAATAATTAGGTTGATATCTCATTAGAAATTATATATTGAGTCATCTAAATATTATAGATACCCTCAACTATTTTCATAAGTGAGGGATAATTAAAATTGTGAGGACATAATTTATTTAGAGGGACATGACAGTCAAGGTTTTAGGACACATTTTTTCCTTAAAATGTATTTCTAAAATATGTTTTCCTATTCTTTTAAATAATTTTAACTTGAGTAGAAAGTAAGTCATACTAGATATGAATAAACCTAACAAAATTTTATTCAATCATAATAGAGCATTACAACAAAAATTCACGAAAACATGTATTACATACCGTGGATAATTAAATCCATTAGAACTGAATAAATTAAAATTTGATAATAAATATAAAATAATAATATCCTTATAGCTAGAAAATCACTTGGATCATATTTACCGTTGACAATAATAATTAGTAGAATACACCTATAATGAAAAAACATCATGAAATGATAAATAATGAAGTAAAATTATAAATGAAATCTATAGGAAAAAGAATTGGTTTTTTTTGTGAATCTATAATGTGATGAATTTATAGGATTCAGTCAGGGTAATATATATGACCTTTATTAAAGGCTACACAACCTTTGGGCATAATACTAGTTATCATATTATCATTTTCGAATTATTGTTTTGTTGTTATATACATATTATTTATTTAGAAGTTAATATATATATATATACATATATTTTTTCAATATAGATAAGTTGTTTTTAATAAAAGAATTAATTTTTAATATAATTAAAAGATATAAATTCATTTGTGAAAAGACGATTGATTATACAGAAATTGTTTTTATGAATTATGTATTATTTTTAAATTTATTAATGCTTAAAAATGATATCAATAAAATGTATTTATAAAATTCAAGTAATTATTAGTAAAATAAGCTAATAATAACCAATAAATAATTATGAAACTATAATTAACACTAATTTAATTATTCATGGACAAAAAATGTTTTATTTAAAAATATTATTCTTATTATATATTATATATTTTTATCTTAAAAATACATTCATCACATTTTAGAGTATTGAATTTAATGAAATATATTTTTTATAGATATAAAAAATGAATAATTATTCATACATTTATTACCAATTGGTTATAAATAAATATAAAAACATTTAATGGTAAATAAATATATTTTTTCGATAATTATTTTTATGTGTTATGTATTTTTATCTTAATAAATTAAATTTATCACTATTTAAGAATGATTTTAATTATATTTAGTTTATATATATAATTAAATAAATTAACATTCCTATAATGGTTATTAATAGTAAATTAATAAGAATACATTCATTTTATGCTTAAAAATACATTTCTCTAAAAATTGTTTTTCCACATAATGTGTTCTTTATTTAAAATTAATTTTTATCACTTTTAGAAATTGTATTAATTAAAATGGATTTCATATATGTAATCAAAATGTATAAATTTGGCGATAAGGGAAATTTTGTTTTTGGTATTGAAATAAGTTACCGAGGTAATAATTGAGTAACCATGGTGAAGGTAAAATGAGGTAAATGAGTTTAAATAAGGAGTAAAGGCCTAAGATATCATGAATAATTATATATAATTGATTGAATGATGGAGTTATTAACCTACTATTATATAACTCCATTATTTTTATACTCTAGATCCACTTTCCCCTAGAATTTACATTTTTTTTAATGAATGGTTATTTCAAAAAATTCCACCCAAGCTCACCTATAAAAAGATCCCTCTTATACCCACAAAATCACACACCTTTAATTTAGTTTAATCTTAAACAATTGGCCATATTATATCCCTAAAAAATATCTCTCTTGTTTGGAAACCTCTGGCCATAAGAAGGAGTCCCAAATCCATCATTTCTAAGAGGCTCTATAAGAGAAGATTCAAGTCTTCAACGTATCTACTATCCACACCCTAATAATTTTTTCTCTATAATATTCATCTAAACATTATCTAATAAGATAAATAATTTTAATAACATGTTTTTTAAATCATTATTATTCTAAAAAAGTTATATTATTAATATACAATACCATTTTTGTACTCATTCAGTTGTTATAACGTGTTCTTGTTTGGGTCAGTTCTTACATAATTCTAGAATGGAAATATATATAATTATACTCATTAATAAAATTAATTCTTTTTATTTAATAGAAATTAAAAAAATAAGTATTTCAATTTCTATCAATTAACCATCATCCTAGATTCTTTAAAATGAAAATATGACTATAATAATATATCAAACACATCTTTGTAGCATTATTGAAAATTCTAGAGGTGATAAACACATGAGAAAGGATAAAGTACCAAAACTGATATACTAAAGCTAGTGCGAAACAAATGGGACTAGTAACACCCGAATATTAATTTTAATAAATAATGATTAATAAATGAAAATAATAAATTTTAAATCAACGATATTAAGTAAAAAAATAAATTTATTTCTTATATAGATAAATAATAAACATAAATTCATTATACATGAGGTTAAATCACGTCTGACCAAATACGAATCCAAGGTAAGTAGTTTTTGTTGGACTTAGTGGCCTAGAACCAACTACATTGTACTTTATTCATTAAATAAACACCTTATCACATCTTGATTATTCTTCTATGTGACAATTCATGTGATAATGTCCCAAGGATAGTTGTTTCATTAAAGGGTCATAGCGGATCCCTGCTATGATGAGAACCCATAAGTTCCATAACATTGTTATTGAATATATATTCTATGGACAAATTATGTTATTTGAGGGACACAAATAATAAAGTCCATTAGGGGTGAGAGCTGATAAAACTTTGAGGCACCTTCTCATGGTGTGCACCCTTGGTAATATCTAGGAGGATATTATCAGAACAAGACCATCCAATAGGAAATCCACATTTCATAGTGTCATTGGATGTTCCTATCTGTGGACGTGAGTATTGGTCCTTGGACTTTAAGATTATTATTAATGGGTACTACAACTCACACACTTAGATGTATTGAAGAAAACTGTGATGACACACTATTCGCAGCGAGGTAGGATACGTTGGGTGCATCATGAGTAATAGTGTATTAATAGATAATGCGAGAAAGGATTTGTCCCTTCTGTTCCACAACGAAAGTAGATATCTCATGCCCTTTGATGGAATTTATATAGCCTAGATAAATCCATGGCCATGGTAAGGAATGGGTGAGTTCAATTCAAGAAAGTCAAAGTAAGAATAATCGAGCATATGGGTTGATGGAACTAGCATACAACCCTCTTGATTCAAGATATCATGACAAAGGGATTATATTACACGGTAAGCATTCGTATGAGGTGACACGTCATTGCGGTGTTAACTTCTTTCTCTATGGGTGCCTTAGCGTGTTTCTATATGCTAACCTTGTAATTTAGGAAGGCTCTGCCTAATGCCACTGAGAAAGAGGCCTAGACGGTCCCACACTAAGTGTGTCCATGTATCTAAGTTAAATATTAATTTAACAAGTTAAATAAAGATTATTCCTGACCATGGTTTAATAATTATTTAAGGATGCCTAATCACATTTATTTCGACACTATTTATTCGAGAGAATATATTGTGGGTGAAATAATATATATTTATTATCGAGTAATGCAGTTACATTTATTTAAGAAAAAAAAAGCCATTACTCATGGTCTAATAAATGTGGTAGATGAAATAAAGAAAAATGAAAACAAGATAAACATGACGTGTACATTGAATGTACACGCCTTGTAGTTTTCATGTAAAATGAGTACACACCATATATTAATGATTACACTCCATGTAGTTTTTCTAGTCGGGATTTTGAGGAAATAATATTGTTTTATTAATTGATATTTATTATAATCAGCGTGGACGTATGTAAAGGAATTAATCATTTGACAAAGGGGTTTTCAATAAGAGTTAATGAAATAAATAAAATGCGTAATGCGTTTATTTATTTTCATAACTCTATAACCTCAAACCCTATTATAAATATCCTCACAACCTGAACACTTTTCCAGAGAGAATCGTTGTGCACAACAATTCTAGAAAATTCCCTGAAAGCCGAGAGAACTCCTTCCTCTAAGAATGATCTCAAGACTGAGAGAGATCCTCCTCCATCGGATCAAGGCGATCTAAGGCAGACAATGCAAGCAAAGGCTTCTCTATGATAGCACTCAGGGATTACTTTGGCGACATCCAAAGATACATGGTGCACGTGTGGATCACCGCTAGAGGAAGTCTACACTTGGCTTCTGCTACACAACGACGAATCACATCCAAACGTGACCCGAAAACTTCAACAAAGAAAGAATTCCATCAAGGTAATTCTTGTAAATTAATTAAATTAATTATAACCAACATATGATGATCTTCTTGATGGTTCCAGGATGCTTCTCTTTCTTTTTGTTCTTTGTTCTATTATGAAGATCTGGCATTTTTTTATCGTGACAGATCTCGGATTGAACGTTGTTTAACGCTAAAATTAAAGTTGGGAAAACCCACCAATGCGCTTCCGCTGCTCCTGGAACCTATAAGTGGTATCAGAGGGGTAATATCGTTGATTATAATTATTTAGTTTTTTGTTTTTGATTTACGCATTTGATAATTTAGTTGTTTAATTCAAGTTAATTGTTCTTTAAAATCTTAATCTCGAGATCTGTTCCTCCCCTCTCGTTTCTCGTTCACCTTACAGAAACAAATTTTTCTTTTAATTTTGATTAAATTAAAATAGAAAAACTAATCCGCATATGCCAAACGCTCCTAGCCATACAACACCAGAATACACGACATGTATTCGGAAGTACATGCCGTGTAGTGTAGGTTGAATGCATTAACTGATCTGACAAATCTGGCCATGTATTGGTTCCTATCTAAGTAATTTATTACACCATTTTTTGACTAGGAACAGGTGGAACACAGTTTCTAGATTACATGCCATGTGGTCCAACTGAACATGGCATGTAGTCCCTTCGGGTTAGGGTTGGACCGTGTACCCCATACACGGCTTTCCCAGCTGGAAACCGTGTAACACGGATACTACATAGCGTGTGTCGCACTAAACATGCTGTGCACTCTAAAAATTTCTGAATTACATCTACACGACTTGTCCTCGGGCATGTAATTCAGATGGAGGGTGAACAAAAGTACACACCGTGTAGTAAGAACTACACACCGTGTACTCATCCAAATTATAAAGATTTATTAAAATGTATTATTATATTATAAAAACCCTTGATACATGTACCATAGTGTAGGCGTAAAGCTGAGGAACAATACGCGATAAGTGTTTTATATATATGTGTTTAATTTTGCATCTTCATAATGAACGGAAATTCACTGGGTTTCCTCCAAGGTACAAGTTACATACAAAGATAATTTTAAATGAATTTATTTGTTTAAAATTATGATGGATGAGAATCTCAAGGAAATTTAGAAAAGGGTTTAAGATAAAAGGATTGATTAATTAAAGATAATTAATTTATTCGAGCATGATTTATCTTAAGCAAGAATGATTAAAGAATTGAATACTACTTTTATTTATGCATAAATATCATTGCACGTATGGATGATCATGATATATACCAAGACCATTGTATGCGAATGGTATATTTTAATTAATTTATTTAAACTAAATTTGTTGGCCTGCGATCCTTCTCCTCATTAATATGTAGGGACAACGCGCCCAAGGTTTCTTTTATATAAAAACCCCTTTTACCCTTCACCTGCATGTGAGATAAATGCATATGTAATGGATGGAGATCCCAATCTAGTGGAGGCGTCTTAATCCAGGAGGTAAGGTGAAACCAATCCAAGGAGATACAAAGGTGGACAAGTGGAAAGCTGTAAACATGAACCCAAAAGGTTCAAGGTGTTTTTCCCCTAGATCTTGGGTTAGTTTATCAACCGCTAGATAAACTAACCAATAGAACAAGCTCATGATCATACCATTTATTTTATTTCTAGCAGTTTCATGGTTTATTTATTGTGGGTGTGTTCTCACAATCACACAATTAATGAATTAAACAAGCATGCAAGATGGAACTAAAATAAGACCGGATGATGCGTAATATATTATCTTAGACATAGTTAATCACTTAATTATATCCCACTTAATATTAACAAGCATGTAATCAAAGATAATAAATTGTAAATTTATGTATAAAATCCCTCAAAGAAATATTAAGTCGGTATAGCCTTCCATAATCTTGGTTAGAATCGAAAAATAGTTCAAAGTGCTTGACCAACCCTAGTTGGGGTGCTTTAAATTATTGAGGAATTCTAATTCAAGGTTTTGTGTTGACTTAACTTGGTTCACATCAAGGTTTGACTTCCACAGTAGGACTTGGTTTGACCAAGAGGCAAAGGTTGAGGAAATCCAAAATAAAAGGATTTCAAGATTGGGGAGTCCACTCAGAAGATCAAGGAGCTGCGAGTTAATGTAGTTGGTATTTGGAATGCCTACCTAAAACCCTTCAAGTTGCTTGAACAACCCTATTTGGGGTGATGAAAAGGGAAATATGGATCCTTTCCACTAGAATATTCAGGCAATAGAATATTCTGAAGTCAATGGTAAGGGCTATTGGATTTCGATAAAATAATGGGAGACTAATAAGTATTTATTTATTTATTTTTCTTAGTTTTGTAATAAATTACTAAAACTTTTCTCATCTTAATTTGTAGAAACGGAAAGAAAAATGACTTCAAACATATCATTACAAACCATACTCGAGAAGGAAAACCTTCTCACCAGCACCAATTTCCAAGAGTGGTAGAGGCGTTTATGTGTCATACTTCACCACGAAAGGAAATTGTATGTGTTAGAAGAGCCTATTCCAGTTGCGCCGGGAAAAGAGGCCAATGATGAGGAAATATCTCTCTATGTGAAAAATATGGATGTTGTAACAAATATTCAATGTTTAATGCTATTGGACATGTCTAATGAGCTATTAAAACAACATGAAAACATGGACGCATATAACATGATGTCTCACCTTAAGGATGTCTACCAAGAGAAGGAAAGACAAGAGAGATATGAGATCTCCATTGCTTTGTTTAAAACTAATCTTTGAGATTATGCGCCAGCTGGGTCCCACGTAGTCATGCTTATTGTCTACATCAAATGCTTGGACATCTTAGGGATTAAATTCCCGAATGAGTTGCATACAGATCACATCCTATCATCACCGCCCAAGACCTTTTCAAGCTTTATTATCAACTACAACATAAGAAATAATGAGAAGAGTTTATCAGAACTTCTGACCATGATTTTCCAGGTAGATAAGGACATGGGGTGTGGAAAACCCATAGTCCGTATGGTGAATAAGAAAAGGAAGAACAAGGAAAAAGGGCCAAAGACTTATAAACTGTCTGAAGCTCCTGAGCGCCGTCCTTCCAAGAAGGGGAAGATCTAGAGGTAGGGTAATAAATGAGATGCGGTATGTTTTTCATGTGGAAAGCAAGGACAATAGAAGAGCAACTGCACCCAGAAGCGTGGGGACGCTAAATGTGTGTTTTTTATCGAGTGTAATCTTTCCATTTCTACACATTGGTTATTAGATACAGCTTGTGGGGATCACATCTGTATTCAAATGCAGGAACTAAGTAGATTTAGAAATATTTCCAGAGGATAGGTGGATCTTCGAGCTGCCAATGACGCGAGGCTGGCTGCATTGGCCATTGGCGATTACCACCTCTCATTGCTGACTAGGTTGATTTTGGTTTTACATAACTGTTATTATGTGCCTAGGGTTTCCAAGAACAAAATTTCTTTATCTTGTTTGGATATAGATGGATTTATTTTCAAGTTTCGAAATAAGGGTTGTCTCTTTTATAAGAACAACATATGTTATGGTATGGAACATTTAAATAATAGTTTGTATGTATTAAATTATGGAAACCAAGTGTTGGAAATTGATAACGAAACAAACTCACATGACTCATACATCACCCAGTTGTGGAATCACCGTCTGAGTCATGCAAATGAGAAACGCTTGACAAATATCTACTAAGATGGCTATTTAGACTCTTCTGATCTAAAAACACTTGATAGATTTCATGCTTGTTTACAAGGTAAAATGACCAATCCACCTTTCGGTGGACAAGGTGAAAGGGCCATAGAGATTCTAGGATTAGTGCACATGGATGTGTGTGGACCACTTCCATTAGAAGCTAGAGGTGGATATTCATACTTCATTACTTTTACTGATGATTTGAGTAGATATGGATATGTCTACTTAATGAGGTATAAGTTAGAAGCCTTAAAGAAATTTAAGGAATTTAATAATGAAGTAGAGAATCATCTTGGTAAGAAGATAAAGAAACTTCAATCAGATCAAGGTGGGGAATATCTGAACCAAGAGTTCATTGATCTTCTACGGTATTCTGGGATTCTATCTCAGCTCACTCCTACTTATACACCACAGTGGAATGGTGTTAGTGAAAGTATGAATTGCACCTTGTTGGAAATGGTGAGGTCAATGATGAGTCATACAGTTCTTCTATTATCCTTTTGGGTATATGCATTAAAAACTGCATTATACACTTTAAACCGAGTACCAAATAAGGTGATAAATGGAATTCAATCTGTGTTATGGAATGGAAATAAACCCATTTTGTCGCACACACATGTATGGGGATGTGAGGCATTTGTTAAGACCTTCTCAGGAAACAAACTAGAACCCCAGGTGTCACGACCCGTCCTCGGGGCCCGTGCTGTGACTACCCCAAGCCCGCCTTCCATAGGCCAGGGGCTGGCAACTAGCACCGAGGCGTAAATCCCGGTAAAAAGGGAAGGCATTGCCTTTGTAAAGTAAACAAACACCACAGAGTAAGCAAGCAGAAAGTAAACACTAAGCAAAAGCAGAGTACAACTGAAAGTGCGGAAAAGTAAATGGGCCAGTATACAAAACCAAACTGAAAGTAAAGTACAACTCGAAAGGGAAAACAACAACTGAAAAGTAAAAGCCGCTACACTGAGCTGTCCACTGGAAATCCCACCTGAAGGGTGGGTACAGATAGCTCCACTGCTCCACGGGTCCCGCCGTTCGCTCCGAACACGTCCCGTCTAGTGGTCCACCTCCAGGTACCGTCCTGCTCTGCAAGCCTCAGTCAAGATCAACGCTGTCCGTCGTCTGCAACCAACACAACGTAGTGCGGGCAAAGCCCGTGCAGGGGTGAGTATAAGCTACTCAGTAGGGACCCCGAGACCCCTGAAGGTCTCTCAAAATCCACAAAGGATAAACCACGAAGAAAGGTACAATCACGAAGTAACAACCGACACTGCTTGGGTATATGCCCATACATATACCTAAGTCATCAATTTCAAATACGCTCCAACCTCCGAGCCCAATTACAACTCAGTCCACACAGGAAAGTAAACGTATTCCACACAGGAAAGCAAAACGTAATTCCACACAGGATAGCACAACACAATCCACACAGGAAAGCAACAGGATTCAGCTCACACAGGTTTACTTCTTCGAAAGACGATAAAGATGATCTCTGATCCATCTAAGTCGTCGGACCCACGAAGGATCGATAGGTAACTAACCCCCGCAAAAGACCCACACAGGATCGGGCCCACGTAGGACCTGTAGGTGCTGGTTCACACAGGACCGCTGAGCGCATATACCCACACAGGATCGGACCCCCACAGGATCGGGCCCACACAGGACCTGTAGCACTGATCCACGTAGGATCGCTGAGTGCTGAAGTCGTCGTCGTCAAATCCACACAGGATCTCTGTACTGTCGTCGTCGCAGTCACAGTAGCAGTAGCAGTAGTAGTCACAGTAACAGTCGCAGCCAGCACTAGGGTTCCCGCACACAGCAAGCTCGTACAGGAGGATCCGCTCCACGAGCCGAGAGGCTGATACATCAACTATCACAAAGTCCAGAGTTGATGTATCCAAAAGTTCCGTATCGTCAACAGGAACTCAACGCAACAGACAAATCGTCGATCGGACGCCCGGTCTGAGAGTTATTGGCATTTTCGTCCCCGGGGCCCGGTTGGTTTTTAAGGAAAAACCAACCCGACTGTACTCCACCTGCGTCCAAACCTCGGGCGGAGTATTCCAAAAGATCCGTCTCACTAAGAGGAACACAACAAAGCTGACGACACGTCAATCAGACGTCCATAGCTCAAGATATTAGAGTTTCCGCTCCGAAGGCCCGGTTGGTTTCGTGAACGAACCAACCCGGCCGAACTCAAAGTATTCCGAAACTTTGAGTTCGATAAACCGAAACGACCGTCTCGATCCAAGGATCGCGTTTCCGCAGACGGTTCGTCAATCGGAGGTCCGTGACTCAAGTTATGGCCAAAAGACCGAATCCGTCTCGAAGATGGGGGGTCCGGGTCCGGGCCGACCCGGCCCGAACCCCCCCATGGGTCGACCCGACCCGGGTCCGACCCGGCCCGGCCGGCCGGCGGCGCGGTGGCCTGGCGGCGCGGCGGCCTGGCGCCGCACGGAGGCAGCGCGCGGGGGGGCAAAGCCCCCCGCTTCTTCAAATTGGCGGCGCCGCATAGCCGCGCCTTTTTTCCAATCAACGGCCCCCCTTCTGGGGGCCCGCTTTGAGGAGGAACCGGGGGGCCGCCTGCCCCCCCTCAAGGAAACCGCCCCCCCTCAATTAAATGGGGGGGGGGGGGGTTTAGAGCTGGCCGGGGGAATTAAATTCCCCCGGCCTTTGACCTTCCGGCCGGCCATCTGTCGGCCGGTTTTTCTTCAACAGGACCGGAATACCGGTCCCCTTTCCGGCTTCCGACGCCGGCGGCCCGGCCGCCGGTCTTCTCGTCCCGCCGCGGCCCGGAACCGGCCGCGGTGTTCGTCGTCCGGCACGGTGCGACGGCACCGCGCCCCTCCTCCGCGCCTTTGATTCCCCTCGACACGGCGCGACAGCGTCACGTTCTTGATGATCCTTCCACGGCGCGGCGCGACGGCGCCGCGCAATATATTCGTGCGAATATCCGTGTGGTGCGACGGCACCACGCCATCTTGTTTGAACCGCATGATAAATTATCAAGAACAAAGGAGGGGGTTCGGCCGTGTTCATGCGGTCCGACCCCCCTCACGTTAAACAATAAAACATATTTAAATATTCAATATCCTCACGTTAGTCATGCCAGAACCACGAACAAGGATAAATAAATAAACAATTAACAACAACCCCTACCTTGGGTTCAAGCTCGAAGATTGTCAACGACCCGCGGAAGACAACGTCGCGGAGGTCGGGCGTCGCGGTAATCGTTCGTCAAATCCGATGACGAAAAGGTACATCCGAAGAGGTACGTCGTTGGAGAATCTTCGTATGCCGACGAAGGATGTCCGAGGAGGAAGCGGCGTTCCCTTTCGTTGACACGGAAGACGATGAAGAGAGGAGTGGCGTTCTTCGTCGGAGCTTGAGCGTTCTTCGTCAAGCTTGAGTGTTCTTCGTCAAAGTTTGAAGAAGAAAGAAAAGCTCTCAATCCTCTCAAGATGGCAAAACAAAACTAACCTAATAAAATAAGATAGAGACTTATTTTATTCACAAACTTAAAAAAATTAATTTCAAAGGTTTGAAATTCAAAAAGGATAACTCCAAAATTAAATAACAATTTGTCATGTCATTTAAAGAGGGGTTAAGGGAGTTTGAGAGAAGATGAAAAGTTTAGGGTTCGTGTGGGCCCCACCACACTTAATCCTCTCAAGGGAGGTTAAGTGGGTGTGGGTCCCACCCCTAACTTCCTTTGAGAGAAGTTAACCAACAAAAGTAAAATAAAAAGTGTTCCACATTTTTATTCAACTTTTTTATAATTCTCCCAAAAATTAACTTTCGTCCCGCAATAAACGCAACTTCGAAAAAGGTCTCCTTAAGCGAATATCGGCGTTGCGAGTTCATCGGTGTCCTCATATTTCAATTCCGAGCACCGGATCAAAAGTTAGAAATTCCCGCTCGTTCGTTCACTGAACGTACCCGAGCCAAACATCGGAAATTGATTCTGGGCACACCGGGCCTCAGAATCTGGTGCCGTCTGAAACCGCGCTCTTGTAAAATTCCAAAGAAAATTAAGAAAAAATTTCCCTTGAATTTTACGAGTCTTTACATTACTCCCACCTCAGGGCTTTACGTCCCCGTAAAGATACATCAAAAACTAGGGAAACAAATGAGGGTACTGAGCACGCATCTGAGCCTCCCGCTCCCATGTGCTCTCCTGGAGGTTCCCGTGCTGCCATCTGATGTGCACAAGAGGAATCGATCTCCCATGCAGAACCTGCTCCTGTCGATCCTCTATCTCCACCGGGACCTCCGTAAAAGTCGCCCCATCATCAACGTCAAGCTCCCCAAGGTCAATGATGTGCGTCGGGTCATGCACGTATCTCCTCAGCTGGGATACGTGGAAGACGTCGTGCACCCGGTGCAACTGAGGTGGCAGAGCCAGGCGATAAGCCACCTCGCCAACCCCGCTGAGGACCTGTAAGGGTCCGATGAAGCGCGGAGATAACTTGCCGCCTTGGCCAAATCTCTGAATACCACGTCGAGGTGAGACCCGCAAGAAGACGTGGTCGCCATCCTCAAACTCCAGTGGCCTCCGCCTCCTGTCAGCATAAGACTTCTGCCGGCTCTGAGCTGTCCTCATCCGCTCCTGGATGACATGGACCTTCTCTGTCGTGGCCTGGACCATCTCCGGTCCCACAAGTGCTGACTCCCCAGGGTCTGTCCAGCACAAAGGAGATCTACAAGGTCAGCCGTACAACGCCTCATACGGTGCCATCCCGATGGTGGAGTGGTAGCTGTTGTTGTACGCAAACTCCACCAACGGTAGGTGGTCCTCCCAGCTGCGACCAAAGTCGAGGACACATGCGTGGAGCATGTCCTCGAGAGTCTGAATGGTCCTCTCCGTCTAACCATCCGTCTGAGGGTGAAAGGCTATGCTCAGACGTAGCTGCGTCCCGAACGCCTCCTGCAACCCCTTCCAAAGCTGGGAAGTAAAGCGGGCATCTCGATCGGAGACGATAGATGATGGCACACCGTGGAGTCGCACAATCTTCTAAACATAGAGGCATCCCAAGCTCTCCACTGAGCCCTGCTCTCTGATGGGTAAGAAGTGTGCCGACTTGGTGAGTCGGTCAACAATCACCCATATGGAGTCGTGACCTCTGGAAGTGAGTGGAAGTCCAGTCACGATGTCCATAGATATGTCATCCCACTTCCACTCCAGAACCTCCAAGGGCTGTACCAAGCCCGCTGGTACCTGATGCTCTGCCTTCACCTGCTGGCAGGTGAGGCATCGAGAAACGAACTCTGCAACTGCCTTCTTCATGCACGGCCACCAGTGCTATCGTCTGAGGTCCTGGTACATCTTTGCCACTCCAGGATGTACCGCCAAAGGAGAAGTGTGAAACTCTCTCAGCACTTCCTCTCGTAAAGCAACTGGTACCATGGTACGTCCTCTAAAAAGGATGTCGTGCTCTGCTCCAAGGGAGAAACCATCAGGTTCCTATCCCGAGGATATCTGTGCACGCCGTGTCTCACAGTCAGCGTCCCCACACTGTGCCTCCCTGACTCGCTGCAGTAGTGGAGGAGTGACTGTGAGAGACTGAAGGAAGGCTGCTCCATCTCTATCCATGAAGGATATCTGCAAAGAGGCTAGCTGCTCTGTCGCCTCCTCAAGTAGCCGAATGCCCATTCTCCTGCTGAGGGCATCGGCTACTACGTTCCCCTTCCCAGGAGTATAGACTATCTCAAAGTCATAGTCCTGGAGGAACTCGAGCCATTGCCGCTGTCTCAGGTTCAGGTCCTTCTGCGAGAAGATATACCTGAGACTCTGATGATTGGAAAATACTGTAAAGCGCTCGCCCATCAGATAGTGTCGCCATGTCTTCAGAGCGAAGACCACTGCTGCTAACTCCAGGTCATGGGTAGCGTAATTTTGATAATGCGGCCTCAACTGACGTGATCCATAGGCGATCACTGCCCTCTCCTGCATCAGAACACATCCGAGTCCGGTCCCTGATGCATCGTAGTAAACTACGTACCCTACTCCTTCCTCAGGAAACCTCAAGATAGGTGCGCTGGTCAAACTCTGTCTCAGCTCCTGGAAGCTCTGCTGACATCTGTCTGACCACATGAAGGGTTTCCCCTTCTTCGTCAAAGCTGTGAGTGGTGCCGAAACTCTAGAGAAGTCTGGCACGAATCTCCGATAGTACCCAGCTATACCCAAGAAACTCCGAACCTCGGACACGCTCCTGGGTGGCTCCCATGCTAACACAGCCTCGATCTTCGCGGGATCTACTGCAACTCCCGCCTCAGAGATAACGTGTCCTAATAAGTGGACCTCACGTATCCAGAACTGGCACTTCGAGATCTTACCATAAAGCTGGTGCTCTCAGAGTGTGTCTAGTATAACTCGCAGGTGATAGGCGTGCTCCTCCTCAGTCGTAGAGTAAATCAGAATGTCGTCGATGAAGACCATGACAAACCGATCGAGGTATGGCTGAAAGATCCTGTACATGAGAGCCATGAACACTGCTGGAGCATTGGTTACACCGAAAGGCATAACCAAGAACTCATAGTGGCCATACCGACATCTGAAGGCCATCTTCTGCACATCATCGTCTCTGACTCTGAGCTGATGATAGCCTGACCTGAGGTCTATCTTCGAGAACCACCGTGCTCCCTTGAGCTGATCAAAGAGGTCATCAATCCTCGGTAGCGGATACTTGTTCCTCACTGTCACCTGGTTCAGGTGACGATAGTCAACCCAAATCCGCAGGCTCCCGTCCGCCTTCTTGGCGAACAAAATCGGGGAAGCCCAGGGTGAAACACTGGGTCGGATGAACCCCTTGCCCTGCAAGTCCTCCAACTGTACCCGTAGCTCTCGAAGCTCGGCGGGGGCCATCCGATATGCTGGAGTGGATATCGGGGCTGTCCCGGGGTACAAGTAAATATAAAATTCTACCTCTCTGTGAGGAGGTAGCCCTGGTACGTCGTCGGGAAAAACGTCCGTAAACCGATCCACCACTGCAGGAAAACCAGGACTCCGCACGTCAACTGCTCCAAGGATGAGGCTAGCCAACTGATGAGTGATGGGATGTCCTCTCCTCCGCAGAAGTCCATCCTGTGCTGAAAAGGCTCCCTTCTCGCCAGTGAAGGTGAACCTGCTCCCGTCAGTGCGTACACATCGCACCTTGCGCCTAAAACAGTCAATCTGCGCATGGACCGTAGATAGCCAATCCATGCCCAAGATGACGTCGTAAGGCCTAGATGCTGCTACAAGAAGATCCCAGCCGAAGCTCTCGCCTCCTAGAGTAAGCTCACACTGCCGGCACCAATGCGTAATCGTCGAGTCTGCTCCCGTAGGAGTCTCTAGTCGTAAGGATCGAGCCAACGGATCTGTCGGAATCTCCGAGCTCCGAACAAGGGCAGCGGCTATGAAAGAGTGACTCGCTCCTGTGTCTATAAGAACTGCAGAAAGGGTAGAGTAGACACAGATAGTACCTCGAATCATCTCGGGTGCACCGTGGTCGTAGGCCTCTACTGCCTGGAGCTGTGCCTGTCTCTGCCCGCCAGCTCTCTGAGGTCGGGGTGGACCTCCTGGTGGTGGTGGTGGCAGAGCCTCAAAGCGTCGCCCACCACCTGCTGCTCGGCCAACTCCTCTGCCTCGTCCGCCTCCTCCCTGCGGACCTCCATGGTCGACCCTCTTCCTCTCCCTCTGTGGTCCCTCAACCGACTGCTGCTCCTCGGCACGGCGGGTCGGGCAGTCACGAGCCATGTGGCCCTGCCCGCCGCACAAGTAGCACTGTCTGCCTCTCGAAAGACTGGCTCCGCGCTGTGTGCTCCGCACTGCTGAGCCAGTGTCCTGAGGTCGTCTGCTCGAAGGTCTGGTCTGGCTGGACCCCTGAGTCATCCGTCGACTGCCTGCTGCAGATGACTCTGCCACGTGCCGCCCTGCGGTGGTTCTCGATGCTGGTGTAGACTCAGCAAGGAAGCTCTCGATCAGAAGGGCCCACTCCAGTACTCCTGTCTGAGTCGGTATGATGAGGGAGATCAGAGATGCCCTGATCTCGTGTCTCAAACCCTGCTCGAAGGTCCGGCCCCGGAAGAATGAGTCCCGTACCATGTCGGTCGAGTAGCGCGAGAGATCGGTAAATATCGCCGAGTACTGAGCGACCGTCATGCTGCCCTGCCGCAGCTGAAGAAGCTCCTAGATACGCACCGCACGAAGGGTGGCTAGGACGAACTCCGAGCAGAAGAGGCTCTCAAATTCCATCCAAAGTAGAGATGACTCATCGTGCACCTGGAGCATCAAGCTCCACCATCGTCCTGCTGCTGCGTGAAGTAGGCTCGCAGCGAGGATCACCATGAGGTCTGTTGATGTCCTCACTAGCCTAAACACACGTACTACTGCCTCCAGCCAGTCCTCTGCTGCTTGGGGATCCGTCTCCCCGCGAAACCTGGGCGGTCGATGGCGCTGAAACTCATGCAGTGCGCTGAGGCGACGTGCATCGTCAGCGGCTGGTGCTGGAAGCATCGAGGGATCGGTGGGTAAAGCTACCGCCGGTGCCACTGCTGACAAAGGGCCCTGCACCGAGGCCTCGTCGCTCGGTGGGCTGTCGTCACGCTCGACTCTCGGAACCCTAGCTGGCTGCCGTCGTGGGGCCATCCTGAAAAGGAAACAGGTGCGCCACGGTCAGAACAGTATACCTGGCGAGCTGATATAAGTAATAACAAAGAAAACTTTGAAACACACACGCAATCAATGTTTTCGTGCATTAAGTCAGAAATCAGAAGTCAGGGTCCTGGTGTACGGATACATCGGCCGCCGCACCAACACTGGACTCCCTGGACTGATAACCACACTCAATACGCTAAACATTATTGCTTCACATAGAAAATATCAGAGTTCGCGGTAGAACCGAACTCCTCTGATACCAATTTGTCACGACCCGTCCTCGGGACTCGTGCCGTGACTACCCCAAGCCCGCCTTCCATAGGCCAGGGGCTGGCGACTAGCACCAAGGCGTAAATCCCGGTAAAAAGGGAAGGAATTGCCTTTGTAAAGTAAACAAACACCACAGAGTAAGCAAGCGGAAAGTAAACACTAAGAAAAAGCAGAGTACAACTGAAAGTGCGGAAAAGTAAATGGGCCAGTATACAAACCCAAACTGAAAGTAAAGTACAACTCGAAAGGGAAAACAACCATTGAAAAGTAAAAGTCGCTACACCGAGCTGTCCACTGGAAATCCCACCTGAAGGGTGGGTACAGATAGCTCCACTGCTCCACGGGTCCCGCCGTCCGCTCCGAACACGTCCCTTCCAGTGGTCCACCTCCAGGTACCGTCCTGCTCTGCAAGCCTCAGTCAAGATCAACGCTGTCCGTCGTCTGCAACCAACACAACGTAGTGCGGGCAAAGCCCGTGCAGGGGTGAGTATATGGTACTCAGTAGGGACCCCGAGACCCCTGAAGGTCTCTCAAAATCCACAAAGGATAAACCACGAAGAAAGGTACAATCACGAAGTAACAACCGACACTGCTTAGGTATATGCCCATATATATACCTAAGTCATCAATTTCAAATATGCTCCAACCTCCGAGCCCAAGTACAACTCAGTCCACACAGGAAAGTAAACACATTGCACACAGGAAAGCAAAACGTAATTCCACACAGGATAGCACAACACAATCCACACAGGAAAGCAATAGGATTCAGCTTACACATGTATAATTTTTCGAAAGACGATAAAGATGATCTCTGATCCATCTAAGTCGTCGGACCCACGAAGGATCGATAGGTAACTAACCCCCGCAAAAGACCCACACAGGATCGGGCCCATGTAGGACCTGTAGGCGCTGGTTCACACAGGACCGCTGAGCGCAAAGACCCACACAGGATCGGACCCACACAGGATCGGGCCCACACAGGACCTGTAGCACTGATCCACGTAGGATCGCTGAGTGCTGAAGTCATCGTCGTCGAATCCACACAGGATCTCTGTACTATCGTCGTCGCAGTCACAGTAGCAGTAGCAGTAGTAGTCACAGTAACAGTCGCAGCCAGCACTAGGGTTCCCGCACACAGCAAGCTCGTACAGGAGGATCCGCTCCACGAGCCGAGAGGCTGATACATCAACTATCACAAAGTCCAGAGTTGATGTATCCAAAAGTTCCGTATCGTCAACAGGAACTCAACTCAACAGACGGATCGTCGATCGGACGCCCGGTCTGAGAGTTATTGGCATTTTCGTCCCCGGGGCCCAGTTGGTTTTTAAGGCAAAACCAACCCGACCGTACTCCACCTGCGTCCAAACCTCGGGCAGAGTATTCCAAAAGATCCGTCTCACTAAGAGGAACACAACAAAGCTGACGTCACGTCAATCGGACGTCCGTAGCTCAAGATATTAGCGTTTCCGCTCCGAAGGCCCGGTTGGTTTCGTGAACGAACCAACCCGGCTGAACTCAAAGTATTCCGAAACTTTGAGTGCGATAAACCGAAACGACCGTCTCGATCCAAGGATCACGTTTCCGCAGACGGTTCGTCAATCGGAGGTCCGTGGCTCAAGTTATGGCCAAAATACCGAATCCGTCTCGAAGATGGGGGGTCCGGGTCCGGGTCCGGGCCGACCCGGCCCGAACCCCCCCTGGGTCGGCCCGAACCGGGTCGACCCGACCCGGGTCCGACCCGGCCCGGCCAGCGGCGCGGCGGCCTGGCGCCGCACGGAGGCAGCACGCGGGGGGGGGGGGGGGGGGGGGGGGGGGCAAAGCCCCTCGCTTCTTCAAATTGGCTACGCGGCATAGCCGCGCCTTTTTGCCAATCAACGGCCCCCCTCCTGGGGGCCCGCTTTGAGGAGGAACCGGGGGGCCACCTGCCCCCCCTAAAGGAAACCGCCCCCCCTCAATTAAATGGGGGGGGGGGGGTTTAGAGCTGGCCGGGGGAATTAAATTCCCCCGGCCTTTGACCTTCCGACCGACCATCTGCCGACCGGTTTTTCTTCAACGGGACCGGAATACCGGTCCCCTTTCCGGCTTCCGACGCCGGCGGCCCGGCCGCCGGTCTTCTCGTCCCGCCGCGGCCCGGAACCGGCCGTGGTGTTCGTCGTCCGGCACGGTGCGACGGCACCGCGCCCCTCCGCCGCGCCTTTGATTCCCCTCGACGCGGCGCGACAGCGTCGCGTTCTTGATGATCCTTCCATGGCGCGGCGCGACGGCGCCGCGTAATATATTCGTGCGAATATCCGCGTGGTGCGACGGAACCACGCCATCTTGTTTCAACCGCATGATAAATTATCAAGAACAAAGGAGGGGGTTCGGCCGTGTTCATGCGGTCCGGCCCCCCTAACGTTAAACAATAAAACATATTTAAATATTCAATATCCTCACGTTAGTCATGCCAGAACCACGAACAAGGATAAATAAATAAACAATTAACAACAACCCCTACCTTGGGTTCAAGCTCGAAGATTGTCAACGACCCGCGGAAGACAACGTCGCGGAGGTCGGGCGTCGCGGTAATCGTTCGTCAAATCCGATGACGAAAAGGTACGTCCGAAGAGGTACGTCTTTGGAGAATCTTCGTATGCCGACGAAGGAAGTCCAAGGAGGAAGCGGCGTTCCCTTTCGTTGACACGGAAGACGAAGAAGAGAGGAGCGGCGTTCTTCGTCGGAGCTTGAGCGTTCTTCGTCAAAGTTTGAAGAAGAAAGAAAAGCTCTCAATCCTGTCAAGATGGCAAAACAAAACTAACCCAATAAAATAAGATAGAGACTTATTTTATTCACAAACATAACAAAATGAATTTCAAAGAAAGGATAACTCCAAAATTAAATAACAATTTGTCATGTAATTTAAATAGGGGTTAAGGGAGTTTGAGAGAAGATGAAAAGTTTAGGGTTCGTGTGGGCCCCACCACACTTAATCCTCTCAAGGGAGGTTAAGTGGGTGTGGGTCCCACCCCTAACTTCCTTTGAGAGAAGTTAACCAACAAAAGTAAAATAAAAAGTGTTCCACATTTTTATTCAACTTTTTTATAATTCTCCCAAAAATTAACTTTCGTCCCGCAATAAACGCAACTTCGGAAAAGGTCTCCTTAAGTGAATATCGGCGTTGCGAGTTCATCGGTGTCCTCAGATTTCAATTCCGAGCACCAGATCAAAAGTTAAAAATTCCCGCTCGTTCCTTCACTGAACGTACCCGTGCCAAACTTCGGAAATTGATTCTGGGCACACCGGGCCTCAGAATCAGGTGCCGTCTGAAACCGAGCTCTTGTAAAATTCCAAAAAAAATTAAGAAAAAATTTCCCTTGAATTTTACGGGTCTTTACACCAGGGCACGAGGTGTATCTTTATAGGATATCCCAAGGAAACAAAGACAAGAAAGTGATTGTCACCATAAAATACATCTTTCTTAAGAGGGAGCACATCCTCAAAAAGGATAGTGGGATCTAGATTGACTTCGATGAAGTTGATACTCAATATACACAGAAGTTGGTATAGGAACAAGTTCCATAGGTCCCCATGGAAGAGGTTCCATAAATACAAGTACTGCGTAAGAGCTCAAGAGAGGTAAGGGAACCAGAGAGATTTGGTTTCCTAGTCACCGAGGATGGTGAATCATTATTGTTGGACAATGATGAACCTCTCTCGTATAAGGAAGCAGTAGAAAGCCCAAAAGCACAAGATGGATGGAAGCTATGAATTCTGAGATGGATTCCCTATATCAGAACCAAGTCTGGGTACTGGTCTATGAGTTAGTTGATATAAATCCTGTTGGATAAAAATGGGTATTCAATAGAAAATTGGACATGGAAGTTCAAGTTATCACCTATAAAGCAAGGCTAATGGCAAAAGGATTCAGACGACATCAAGGATTTGACTATGATGAAACCTTTTCACTAGTTTCCAGGTTTAAATCCATAATAATCATACTTTCCATAATAGCTTACCATGACTACGAGATTTGGAAGATGGATGTCAAAACGACATTCCTTAATGGGAACCTTCAGGAAGATGTCTATATGACACAACCAAAATGGTTTGTGACACCAGGTGAAGCCAAATGGGTTTTCAAGTTGTATAAATCCAATTATGGATTAAAGAAATCATCTAGGTCATGGAACATTTGATTTGATGAAGCCATAAAGGAATTTTATTTCATTAAGAATGAATTTGAGCAATGTGTTTATAAGAGGTTTAATGGGAATGTGATCATTATCCTAGTAGTATATATTGACGACATATTGCTTATTAGAAATGATGTACTAGTCTTACAGTCTATTAAGGACTGGTTGAACAAGTGTTTCTCAATGAAGGAATTGGGTGAAGCAGCCTACATTATAGGGATGAAGAACATTCGTGATAGATCCAAGAGGCTTCTTGGACTAAGTCAGGGTACATACATTGACCATATACTAAATAGATTTAGTATGGAACAATCTATGAGGGGATTAGTTCCAGTGTCACTTGGCCTATATCTTTATAATAAAATGTGTCCACAAACACAACAGGAGGAAGAAAGAATGAGTAAGATCCCATACGCTTCGGCTATAGGATCCATCATGTATTCTGTGTTATGTACCAGGATTGATGTTGCCTATGCACTGAGCATGGTAGGCATATATCAAGAAGATCTAGGAGAACAACATTGGACTGCTGTTAAGACTATCCTTAAGTATCTGAGAAGAACTAAGGATATATTTCTGGTGTATGGAGGAGAAGAGGATCTTATCATCAGAGGGTATGTTGATGATGGTTTTCAGAAAGATCATAATGATTAGAAGTCGCTATATGGATATGTTTTCTATCTCAATGAAGGAGCTGTGAGCTGGAAAAGTTCAAAGCAGCCAATTTTCGCCGATTCTACAATATATTCCGAATATATAGAGGCTTCTGATGTAGCCAAAGAAGCAATCTAGATTTAGAACTTTTTCCTAGAGCTGGATGTGGTGCCTAGAAGTAAAGATCCTATCACGTTGTATTGTGATAATACTACAGCAATGGCTTTTACAAAAGAACCAAGGTCACATCAACGGAAAAAGAACATACTCCGAAAGTATCACCTCTTGAGGGATTTCTATCAAAGGAGTGAAGTTGCAGTGAGAAGAGTGTCCACGAAAGAGAACATGGCAGACCACATGACTGAAGGCCTATCTTAGTAGAAGCATGAATATCATGTGAGAGATAGCAGGTTAAAATTTGTTAGCTGTTGGCTCCAGTCCAAGTGGGAGTTTTTTTGATCCAAACAAAAATGAAACAATATCCTCAGATTTATGTACACTATCGCTAATATTTTTCAAATATAAATGATAAAATCCCTCATGAGGGAAGTTTAGAATCTGAGTTATCTCTACAGAAGAGATAGAAACATCTATGCCTTTTATTTTCACTATCATGGAATCTTCATCTTCCCCCAGACTAAACTAAACATATCTGAAGAAATAACAAAGCTCCACCTCATATAAAAACTCAGTTTTCTCACCATTTAAAGTCTATTCTAGGTTTTTAAAATCAAGAGCCTGCTTCAGCAACAGGTTCATCTGATATAACAATTCTAGATCTATGACCTTTCCTTGAAAAATTTTCCTTCCTTTGAAGTGCTGTCTCTTGGCAGTGCTGGTCTCAGCCTCATCGGTTCTCTTGGTCTTGGCCATTTCTGCCGTAAATATCTGAAGTTTTAAAAAAGGATTAGGGTTTCAAAGGTTCAGGTTCGGATTGACAAAGTGCAGTAATGATTCGTGATCTTGAAAGGGTTTTAGGTAGAAATAAGACAATTCAGAATTCGAAAGGGCTCTGATAGCCTTGATTCCCGTTTCATCAATAATCATTACATAAATTCTAAAAACTAATAAAATTGTACGAGCACATATAAAAAAATAAATCTAATAAAAATAAAAAATTATTTGGTTTGAAAAACAATTAAATAATTTATTTTAAACAAAAAAAACATAATAAAATGAATAAAATAAAACTTTATTTAAAAATAAATAAATCTATCTACCCCTTAATAAAATCAAACCTTAGTGGGAAGTAGTTTAGTAAAAATATCAGCTAATTGAATTTCATTACTTTCAAATTCTAAGAATATATCCTTTTTAAGAACATGGTATCTTAGAAAATGATGTTTGATATCAATATGATTAGTCCTAGAATGATTAACAAGATTTTTTGAAATATTGATTGCACTTTTATTATCACATAAAATAGGTTTATTATTAAAATTTAGTACAAAATCCACAAGAGTATTTTTAATCCACAAGACTTGTGCACAGTAACTGCCAGCAGACACATATTATGCCTCGACTTTTGACAGGGAAACTGAATGTTGTTTCTTACTAGACCATGATACTAAAGATTTTTATAAAAAGTGACAAGTACCTAATGCGATTTTTCTATCTAATCTACAACTCATAAATACTACATCTGAATATGAAATTAAATTAAAATTAGACATTTTTGGATAGAGAAGATATTGAAAAATAGTTCCTTTTAAATATCTAAAAAATCTTTTAACAGTAGTTAAATTAGATTATTTAGGATTTGATTGAAATATTGCAGAAAGAAATACTGAATACATTATATCTGGCCTACTAGTAGTAAGATATAATAAACTACCAATCATATGTCTATATAACTTGTTGTCAACTGATTTCCGAGTTTCACCCAAATAAAGTTTTATATTAGTACACATAGGAGTTGTATATGTCTTGCTGTTTTCAAGTCCAAATTTATTTAATAAATCATAAATATATTTTCTTTGATTTAAAACATTTCCAAAATCATTTTGATAAATTTGAAGACCTAAAAAAAATTTAATTCTCCCATCATACTCATTTCAATTTTTTTTCATTAGATTTGAAAACTCATGAAAAAGAGATATATTAGTTGATCCAAAGATTACATCATCAAAATAAATTTGAACTAATAAAATATTAGAGTTTATAGTTTTCTTAAATAGTGTTGGATCTGCCATTACAAAATTAAAATATTTTTTCAAAATAAAAGAGATTAATCTTTCATACCAAGCTCTAGGTGGTTGCTTAAGGCTATAAAGAACTTTAATAAGTTTAGAGATAAAATCTGGTATTTGTGAATTTTCAATACCATGAGGTTGCTCAACATAAAATTCCTCCATTAAATAACCATTTAAAAAGGTAGACTTAACATCCATCAGAAATAATTTAAAGTTCATATGAGATGCATAGACTAAAAGGATTATAATGGTTTATAACCTAGATATAGGTGAAAAGGTCTCATCATAATCTATACCTTCTTCCTGATTATATCCTTTAGCTACAAGTCTTTCTTTATTCCTAGTTATTATTCCTTGATCATCTTGTTTATTTCTAAAGACCCATTTCATTCCTATAACTGGATAATTCTGTGGTCTTTCAACTAATTTCCAGACATCATTTCTTTTGAATTGGTTTAGTTCTTCTTGCATTTCTATCATCCAAATTTCATCATCTAAATCTTCTTCTATAGAATTAGGTTCTAATTGGGAAAGAAAGTCAGAGAAATCAAAAACATTTCCAATATTACTTCTAGTTTTTATTCCTGTTTCTAAGTCTCCTATTAAAGTTTCTAAAGGGTGATTCTTTAGGGTCCTTGAATGTCTAGATAGTACACTTATAGGTTCTTCAATGTCATGTTCTTCTGGACTGGACTAAATTTTATTTATATCTTTTTCAAAATAATCTTTCAGGTTCTCAAGTCTCATATTATCATTAGAATCAAGTTCATCTATTTGATCTGTCCTTTTCTCAAAGGTATCATATTCATCAAATTTCACACGAACTGATTCTCCAACAATCCTTGAATTTTTATTAAAAACTCTAAAATATTTGGAAGTAGTAGAATATCCTAAGAAAATGCCTTTATCAGATTTTGGATCAAACTTTCCAAGATTGTCCTTGGTGTTTAAGGTGTAAACCTTGCATCCAAAAACTTTGAAGTAATTTACTTTAGGTTTTCTGTTATTCCAGATTTCATATGGTGTCTTTTTCAAAATTGGTCTAATTAAAAATATATTCATTATATAGCAGGATATACTTACAACTTCTTCCCAAAAATTGGTAAGAATATTGTATTCATTTAGCATAGTCCTATCCATTTCTTGAATAGTCCTATTTTTTCTTTCAACAATTCCATTTTGTTGAGGTGTTCTTAGTGTAGAGAAGGTGTGTTTAATACCCATATTTATGCAAAAGGAATTTAATTACAGATTCACAAATTCTCCACCATGATCACTTCTTAATGAAATTATTTTAAAACCTTTTTCATTTTGAACAGCTTTGCAAAAACATTCAAATAATGTAAAAGCTTTATTTTTAAATTTTGAAAAGAAAATCCATGTAAATCTAGAATAGTCATCAACTAAAAAATATACATATAATTTACCAGCCAAGATTTCTACTCTTGAAGGTCCAAAAAAATTCATACAGATAAGTTCTAGAGGTTTAGATATATAAATTTTGTTAACATATTTGATGGATGATTTGTGCTGCTTGCCAAGTTGACATTCATCGCAAAATATATCAATTTCAAACTTGAGACTAGGAAATTCAGAAACTAATTGTTTCTTGGATAACTTATGTAAAAAATATATATTGAAATGTCCAAGTCTTCTATGCTAGATCCATGATTCATTTATCTTAGCAGTTAAGTAGTTTACTTGTTGTTTACACAAGGAATTTAAATCCAGGGTATACACATTATCAGTTATAGGTCTTCTAAATTTAAGTAGTTTATTTTTGAAAACAGAACATCAATAGCATAACCATCATCACAATGTTGAGAGATACTTATCATATTGTGTTTCAATCCTTGTATATAAAGTACTTTATTGATTAAGGCATCTTCTGGATCTCCAACTCTTCCAATTCCAATTATCTTGCCTTTGGAATTTTCACTAAAAGTGACTAGTCCACCATCTTTTTGAGTTAGTGTAGTGAAATTAGATGAGCTTCCACTCATATTCCTTGAGCAGCCACTATCCATATAACATATGGAAATTTTGATTTTGTGACCTACTTCCTGCAAAGGCATTTAAAGAAATTTCTTGGTACCCATATTCTGTTGGGTATAGGAGTGTTAGCCAGCAATGATCTGGGAATCCCGACTTGCTTAGATTTTCTAAATTCAGCAGAATCAAATAAATTATTTGATACAAAATATTTCTTAATCCCACTTATTTGAGGTTGTCTTAAGAAACAGTTTTTAGAAATATGTTCCCTTGTCCCATAGTAACTAAAATTTAATCTTTTTTGTTCTTAAAACAAAATAATTCTTGTACAACTTATGTTTTTCACCTTTACTGCCAATTCCAAATCTTTCTTTCTTAATGATAGTTTTCCAAATAATATCATTCAAATAGTTTCTTCTTTGGTATAAACAAGGGCTACAGTTTTATAGGTTTATTATAAGGCCCCAGCCTTAAACCTTACTTAATCTTGAGTTAATATAATATTACACATTAAGGATCTTTTCAGGTTTAGATTTTTAGAGAATTAGATCATAAAACTTGCATTACATTCCATATTTAAACAAAGTGGTTACATAAAGATAGTATTAATTTTTTCCCATAAACGGAAACATATTTGAAATAAAACATGGATTATTTCTTGACACTTCTTTGACACTATCATCATATCATGTACCTTTCCCTTGACCTGTGAAAAACATTTCAAAAAAACTTGGGATGAGCATAAAAAGCTCAGTAAGGGATATAAAAATATGGAAAGGAAACATGAGTTCATATATACATAAGAATGAAATCATACTTTACCCATAAAACATAAGAACTTTAACATACCTCATCAAATCATGAATAAATAATAGAAATCATAAGACATAAAGGTAACATGAGGAATTCATAACATTCTTACGTAGGGAGTAACCCTCTTGGTTACGTTTGGAATACCCACCACAGTATATTCCCTAAATCTCTTCGGAGAAACCTTAACGTTTCACTCCTTCGCGTTACCCAATGCATTGGAGAGCTATATCGGGCTCACCCTCCCTTAGTTTATCACGGAACCACCTGTCTTCATAACAATTCCCAAGAACCATAACATAATCATACCACATAATACATGTATAAAGGAAACATAACATTTCCACATTTGAATCACAAGATATCAATAAAACACATTGATATAAAAAACCTTATGAAAACCATTTTCAATACCAAAATAAAAGAAAAGTAAAACATGGTATTTATTTTTCTTTTAAAAAGAAGGCATGTCCTGTTGAGGAAGCCGAAACTCAAATAATGGTCACGGCGGTGGAGAAGTCGGTGTCGCCACATACGTATGACAAAAATATTCCCTTTTGTCATTTTGTAAAATGCTTCGTATAAAAAAGATTCCTTTTTGGATAAATGCAAAATTAAAAGGGGTTTATACACCATATAAAAGAAGGTTGTGTATAAAACAAAATATTCCTCAATTAATGGAGATTGAGACGAAGTCCCTTACAATGACGGTATCCTTGGTTTAAGGATAAATCAATTACATAATTATGTGTGACAAACGAATACATAAAATATAAGTGGATATTAAGTGTAAAAAAATCAGAGGTTATTCACACATATTCATAGAACGACATATTCAAGGAGTACAAGTTTATCCCAAAGAATCAAATTTGGGTTAAGAAGTTCCCTTGCAAAAATTTGACAGCCTAACAGCGTCACTACAAAATTCAAAAAATGAGTTGATGAGAGATAAAAAGGGTATCTCATCACATGGAAATAAAATTTAAATCAATAAGGATATAGAATAACATATCCCAACATAATATTATTTTAATTAAAAGACATAACAAAAGAAGTCTTTTAAAAAGAGGAGGGTGAAAGGTTCCCTTACCGACATCGGTATCTTTCGAGACATGCACCCCGTGAAAGAAGGACAATACAACATTGATGTAAATACTCATAAATGAAAGTATATTACACAATGAGTAAAATAATGGGAAGTACATACAACACTCAAAGGAAATTGTGGCAAATGTATCATAAATCTAATGGGAATAAAAGTGAGATGAAAAATCCCTTACGAAAACTTAGCAGCCTAACGACGCCACTTAAAACGTCCAAAAATGGATTGATGAGATCAAATATGGTCTATAATCATATTAACATAAAGTTTACATAAAGAGGAATATTAAATAAAATCCCCCAACATAAAAAAGAGGATCTTAAAAGAAGTGACATAAAGGAGAGTACTTAAAAAGAAAGAGAGAGGATAGATCTCTTACGAAAATTCGGCAGCCTAACGACGCCACTCAAAACTTCCAAAATGAATTGATGAGAGAGAATAGGGTCTATCATCATATGAACATAAAAATTACAGTAATAGTAATATAAAAGAACATCCCAATAACAAGAAATATGAGCTTTAAAAGGAATGACATAAAAGAGTGTACTTAAAAAGAAAGAGAGGAGTAGGATCCCTTACCTCAAGTCCGACTTGTCTTGTTTGTTTCTTTATATTCCTGAATAATAAACTTTGGTCAATTTATAATTGTCTAAGGACCTCCTTTATAGATTATTATTCAGTTCATATCACATATTATAATGTTATAATAATTGTTTAGTAATGTTAGTTCATATCAGATGTTTTGGCCGATGTTTGGTACATGAGTCAAAAATGAACTTGTTTGAAAAATGATTGCCCATGTAGTTATAAGTAAATAATTTACAGAATAGTATTAATGATTAAAATATCATATATATCCAGTAAATATTAATTTTATACTATTCCATATCATTTGGAGATAAAAATGAAAAGCACCGTTCATGGAGACGGTAGGCCGTACGTACGCATGAACGCTACTTTCATTTTTTTGTCATATTAATGGAATTAAAAATAAATGATATATATATATATATATATTATAATTCCAGTATAATATATATGTTATATAGGTCACATATGTTCATTAATTTCATTCTTTATACATTCCATGTATTGCATGTACGAGTCACATCACTTGAGGGGGCGGTAGTCCACACTTCCTCATATGAAATTATCGCATTTACACAACATGAAAAGAATAAAGGTATGCTTTAAATATAAAATACAGAAGAATATAGTAAACATAAATACCATATATATCATATATAAAATACAGTGACATCATAATGGCCACCTTTAAAGGTGTTAAAATAATATTGAACAATCATCGTTTCGTGAGGCAGAAAATCGCCAACCACAGAAACAGTATGTTCTTTAACCATTAGACGAAGGTGTGCATAGGTGTAGATAGAATAATTCTTATAAAAACATCCTAGTATATTGAAGATACTGGAGTTGTTACAAAGGAAATGAATAAAAAGAGTTTAGGGGGTTGGAGAAGAATAATAAAACAAAAGGACACAAGTGAAGACATCACCTTAAAATCGGGTAACTCCCTTTGGTCTGAGCTCAAAGGCTTCCTTGGGAAGACTTCTGCCCAAAGTGAGGCTTCAAGGAGTTAGAGAGGGATGTGGAGAGACAAAATGGGCAGGGGTTGGCCAAACCAAAGGCTTTGGATGTGTGGTTAAGGAGGTAGAGGTGGGGGCCTTTTATAAGAGGAGAGGAGGGGCACCCTTGGAAAGTAAAGAAATGATACTTTATTTTAAAATGAGTTTCAGATTTAAAAGATCCCACATTGATATAATTCTAGGATATGGTGATAAGGTTTCTAAATATAACCATCCAATAGGTTTGTGACAAGTTTATGTTATAGTTTTAACATTATCATTTCATTTTATTTAAATCCCTTATTAATGAGGTAATTGCTACATCATCATGATGTCATAAAATTTTTAATTTATTTAATGTCTAAAAATTATAAAAAAACTACTGTGATGTAGGAAATATTTTTATATTTCTAATTAATATTTATAGTCAAAAATTGGACTTGTATAACCCCATGTAAAAATTGTATTAGTAAAACATCTCATGTTTGTGTCTTTTTTACTTTAACATTAAATAAAAAGGTATTTATGTCATTTTCCAACCAAAGTGGCTCCATGAGGTCCCCAAGTTGACCCATGTGTTTTCCTGGTCAGACATGACACATCCAATGAGGTTAGGACATGTGTCTAGGTCATTTAATTTTATTAAAACATTATTCTTACCTTAAACTACACTAATTACCTCTAATCGTGATTAAAAACATAAAAGTTACTATTCACCAAAAAATTATTTTAATCCCATTGAACCACATTTTACTTCTTAATGACAACCATGTATGTTGGATTTTTGAAATTCAAAACAAAAATATGGAAAAATTTCATTTAAACGGAAAATCACTTTTTATAAGTACCACATAGTGGTTTCACTATTCATCAGAAAATTGACGTTTTTCAGAAAATTACCAAAAATTAACCCTAAGCTATATTTGATATTCTGAAATCAAAAATGATATATATTTTACAAAATTCAAAACATATAAGTTGCATTAATTAATTTAATAATTAATTCCCGCTGTCAAAACAAATAGCGTGTTTTTATGAAACAAAATGTATTAAAAGATTGACACTAGTTTAAGTTTGATTTCAAAGTGAAGTTAATTCCAATGACCACTATTGGATTAAATGGTAAAAATTTATTCTAATTTCACTTTAAAACAAATTAAAAAACAATCTAATCATATAAATAAAATAGATTAAAAAGAGGTTTTGAATTAAAATTCAACATTTTTTCACTATTCATTAAAATTTGAGCTTTTTCGGAAAAATACCAAAAATTTACACAAAGTAAATTTTGATTTTCCGATTCTAAAGAAGAATTTTATTTTGTCAAATATAACACATAAAATTGTCAAAAAGTGGATTTAAAAGTGGTTCACCTTCAAAAGGCGGTTAATCGGCCTTTTAAAGAATATTAGAATGTCTACGCTTAAAATTGGATTCATTTGCATTTTTAATCCTCTAACATATATAATCATTTTGTAGTTAGTTCTGTTCATTCCCGCCATTACAATGGCTAGGTGTTAACTACTATTTAAAATAATATTATTTTATTATTAGAGTGCAACGTAAGATTCCCAAGAAACTCGTCGTTGCGTATTGGGTACGCCATCGAGCATATCATCCCTTTTAAAGTAATATTAATATTTTATTCAAAAATATGGATAAATATAAAAGGTCATATTCTTTATTAACCTGGGGTGTTACATCCTTCCCACCTTTTGGGAATTGCGTCCTCGCAATTTTAAAATTGGGCTTGGAAACATCCTTGAAAGTCCCACATCGGAACAAGAGTCGGTAAAACAATCACTTTAAAATAAAGAAAGATAAGTACAAAGGTCACCCGAGTTAACCCATACTAGGATTCCATGTAGGAAAACATAGACATGGAGGAGAAAACATAGGGTCATGTTCTGATGGAGAGTGATAGAAAACATGTCTAGGAGAAAGTTAACCATAAGAAAATCAAAAACTTGTGATGAGTTAAACGGTATTCGATTCCCCAGTAGGAAAAGTTAATAGACAACAATTTTTTAAGTTACTTTTTATTGAGGAATTTATTGATAAGGAAACATAATCACTTATCATGTTGACTTTCAACTTTTATTAGACTCCTTACACAATCTCATATTTTCTCCAAAAGACGAGTATTTAGGAAGACTTGTTCACATTAAGAGTACTATAATCAACTTCTAGAGAATCGCCTAATCCACAAAAGAGAACAATATACTTCCCATGTCTTTAGACTTTACCCAAAACCAAAACCAAAAAGGTTAGTACAAGATCAGATAATCCAGAAAAGGATAACCCTTTATAAAAAGAAAATCTATTCTTAATCTCCAAAATTTGTCCAACAAAACCCAAAGTTCAACGAGGACCATTCGATAAACAATTTGTCCATAAAATTCTTCAAATTAAACCAAACTAGGACTGAAACCCAAATATTTGAAGGATTTAGTCATGTAGTCTTCCAAGTTAAATCGTATCATTTATCTCCAAACAACATCAGTTGCTCTTAATGTCTTGTATTGAAAAGTAGTTAACCTAATTACATATCCTCCATGATAGGTTAATAAATTTCCATAGATAACCCAAAATCAACTTACTATTAATTCATAAAATAATCTAACTAAAAAAGAATCAGTCAAAATAAACCGGGACTTCACGTAGTCCAGTGGTAGGCGATAAATACCAGCGCACTTTGGTTGTGGGTTCGATTCCCGCAGCTTTGTCCGACGCGACGGGTTGTCACACAGTCTGCGTGTTTTCCTTTTTATAAAACTCCAAAAATAACCCTAATATTTTTTATCCTCAATAGTTTCCTTATACCTCTCATTTTCATCCAAATTCGTTATGATCTCAACATCTTAATCCTTGAAGTCTTATTTCACCACCATAAGATAAAATAAAACGATTCGCAAAATGAATAACATCATACCTTGATCATGGCGTCCACTCAGTTTCATCGTCATCTTGCTCACCTACGTAGAAGTACCATGCATTAAAATAATGATTTAGAGATATTTCAAAATCATTTGCTTCCTCCATCCAAATACACCTTGTACAACATGGGTCATATGGGTGTTCACAGAAAAACAGTTTTGGAAAATAATCCTGTATGACATATAATTCCAAAACATCTGACAAAACATGATTTCTATAAAATAGTCGGACAGAATTTGAGTTGAAACTTTCTATTATTGGTCCTTTTAAAATACCATAAGTATGTGATGAGAGACTATATTTTAAAAGCAAATATAAATAGGTTGCGCAAGGGTCTCCTTCCTCAAAAACATTTTTAAAATCATAATATGCTTCAAATTTTTGTGATAAGGTAAAATATTTGAAAATAACTTTATAATATTTACCTTTCTTGAAAATATGAGAATATTGTGAAAATAGTATTTGTCTAAAAACAACCCATGATCCACGATGATAACGAGGTATAGTGGAGGTGTTTGATATCTCAAACAACTGCTTGCAAGTGAGTTGTATGCTAGAAAAAGTTTCACAATCATCCGAACATGACTTTGAAATAATTATTGCAAGCATGCCATGAGGAAGAGATAGGAATTTCGTTTGAGATCCTTCTCCTTCCATTCGTAACTGACTTCACTTGACCTGAAAAAAGTTATAAAACAAGGATTTAACTGAAATAATAGATATAGGGACTAATCATGTGTCTAACAAAAACTCCTAATCCCTAAAGTTGTCTAAACTGACCTCTGATACCAACTATAAGGCCCCATACTTAAACCTTACTTAATCTTGAGTTAATACAAGATTACACATTGAGGATCTTTTCAGGTTTAGAGTTTTAGAGAATTAGATCATAAAACTTGCATTACATTCCACATTTAAACAAAGTGGTTACATAAAGATAGTATTCATTTTTTACCATCAACGGAAACATATTTAAAATAAAACAAGGATTCTTTCTTGACACTTCCTTGACACTATCATCATATCATGTATCTTTCCCTTGACCTGTGAAAAACATTTCAAAAAAACTTGGGATGAGCATAAAATGCTCAGTAAGGGATATAAAAATATGGAATGGAAACATGAGTTCATATATACATAAGAATGAAATCATACTTTACCCATAAAACATAGGCACTTTAGCATACCTCATCAAATCATGAATATATCATAGAAATCATAAGACATAAAGGTAACTTGAGGCATTCATAACATTCTTACGTAGGGAGTAACCCTCTTGGTTACGTTTGGAATACCCACCACAGTATATTCCCTAAATCTATTCGGAGAAACCTTAACGTTTCACTCCTCCGCGTTACCCAATGCATTGGAGAGCTATATCGGGCTCACCCGCCCTTATTTTATCATGGAACCACCCGTCTTCATAACAATGCCCAAGAACCATAACATAATCGTACCACATAATACATGCATAAAGGAAACATAACATTTCCACATTTCAATCACAAGATATCAATAAAACACATTGATATAAAAAACCTTATGAAAATCATTTTCAATACCAAAATAAAAGAAAAGTAAAACATGGTATTTATTTTTCTTTTAAAAAGAAGGTATGGCTTGTAGAGGAAGCCGAAACTCAAATAATGGTCACGGCGGCAGAGAAGTCGGTGTCGCCGCATACGTATGACAAAAACACTCCCTTTTGTCATTTTGTAAAATGCTTCATATAAAAAAGACTCATTTTTGGATAAACATAAAATTAAAAGGATTTTATACACCGTATAAAAGAAGGTTGTGTATAAAACAAAATATGCCTCAATGAATGGAGATTGAGACGAAGTCCCTTACAAAGACGGTATCCTTGGTTTAAGGATAAATCAATTACATAATTATGTGTGACAAACGAATACACCAAATATAAGTGGATATTAAGTGTAAAACAATCAGAGGTTATTCACACATATTCATAGAACGACATATTCAAGGAGTACAAGTTTATCCCAAAGAATCAAATTTGGGTTAAGAAGTTCCCTTGCAAAAATTTGACAGCCTAACGACGTCACTACAAAATTCAGAAAATGATTTGATGAGAGATAAAAAGGGTATCTCATCACATGGACATAAAATTTAAATCAATAAGGATATAAAAGAACATATACCAACATAATAGTATGTGAATTAAAAGACATAACAAAATAAGTCTTTTAAAAAGAGGAGGGTGAAAGGTTCCCTTACCGACATGGGTATCTTTCGAGACATGCACCCCGTGAAAGAAGGACAATACAAAATTGATGTAAATACTAATAAATGAAAGTATATTACACAATGAGTAAAATAATGGGCAGTAAATACACCACTCAATGGAAATTGTGGAAAATTTAGCATAAATCTGACGGTAATAATAGTGAGATGAAAAATCCCTTACGAAAACTCGGTAGCCTAACGATGCCACTTAAAACTTCCAAAAATGGATTGATGAGATCAAATAGGGCCTCTCATCATATTAACATAAAGTTTACAGAAAGAGTAATATAAAATAACATCCCCCAACATAACAAAGATGAGCTTAAAAGAAGTGACATAAAGGAGAGTACTTAAAAAGAAAGAGAGAGGATAGATCTCTTACGAAAATTCGGCAGCCTAACGACGCCACTCAAAACTTCCAAAATGGATTGATGAGAGAGAATAGGGTATCTCATCATATTAACATAAAAATTACATTAAGATTAATATAAAATAACATCCCAATAACAAGAAATATGAGCTTTAAAAGGAATGACATAAAAGAGTGTACTTAAAAAGAAAGAGAGGAGTAGGATCCCTTACCTCATGTCCAACTTGTCTTGTTCGTTTCTTTATATTCCTGAATAATAAACTTTGGTCAATTAATAATTGCCTAATGACCTCATTTATATATTATTATTCAGTTAATATCACATATTATAATGTTATAATAATTGTTTAGTAATGTTAGTTCATATCAGATGTTTTTGCCGTTGTTTGGTACATGAGTCAAAAATGAACTTGTTTGAAAAATGATTTCCCATGTAGTTATAAGTAAATAATTTCCAGAATAGTATTAATGAATAAAATATCATATATATCCAGTACATATTCATTTTATACTATTCCATATCATTTGGAGATAAAAACGAAAAGCACCGTTCATGGAGACGGTAGGCCGTACGTACGCATGAACGCTACTTTCATTTTTTTGTCATATTAATGGAATTAAAAATAAATGATATATATATATATAAATATATATATTATAATTCCAGTATAATATATATGTTATATAGGTCACATATGTTCATTAATTTCATTCTTTATACATTCCATGTATTGCATGTACGAGTCACATCACTTGAGGGTGCGGTAGTCCACACTTCCTCATATGAAATTATCGCATTTACACAACATGAAAAGAATAAAGGTATGCTTTAAATATAAAATACATAAGCATATAGTAAACATAAATACCATATATATCATATATAAAATACAGTGACATCATAATGGCCACCTTTAAAGGTGTTAAAAGAATATTGAACAATCATCGTTTTGTGAGGCAGAAAATCACCAACCACAGAAACAATATGTTCTTTAACCATTAGAAAAAGGTGTGTGTAAGTGTATCTAGAATACTTCTTATAACAACATCCTATTATATTGAATATACTTTAGTTGTTACAAAGGAAATGAATAAAAAGAGTTTAGGGGGTTGGAGAAGCAAAATAAAACAAAAGGACACAAGTGAAGACATTACCTTAAAATCGGGTAACTCCCTTTGGTTTGAGCTCAAAGGCTTCCTTGGGAAGACTTCTTCCCAAAGTGAGGCTTCAAGGAGTTATAGAGGGATGTGGAGAGACAAAATGGGCAGGGGTTGGCCGAGACAAAGTCTTTGGAAGTGTGGGTAAGGAGGTAGAGGTGGGGGCCTTTTATAAGAGGAGAGGAGGGGCACCCTTGGAAAGTAAAGAAATGTTCCTTTATTTGAAAATGAGTTTCGGATTTAAAAGGTCCCACATTGATATAATTATAGGATAAGGAGATTAGGGTTATAAATATACCCATCCAATAGGTTTGTGACAAGTGTAATTTATAGTTTTAACATTATCTTTTCATTTTATTTAAATCCCTTATTAATGAGGTTATTGCTGCATCATCATGATGTCTTAAAAAATTTAATTTATTTAATGTTTAAAAATTATAAAAAAACTACTGTGATGTAGGAAATATTTTTATACTTCTAATGAATATTTATAGTCAAAAATCGGACTTGTATAACCCCATGTAAAAATTGTATTAGTAAAACATCTCATGATTGTGTCATTTTTACTTTAACATTAAATAAAAAGGTATTTATGTAATTTTCCAACCAAAGTGGCTCCATGTGGTCCCCAAGTTGACCCATGGACTGTCTTGGTCATCCATGACACATCCAATGAGGTTAGAACTCATTTCTAGGTAATTTCATTTTATTAAAACATTATTCTTACCTTAAACTACACTAATTACCTATAATCGTGATTAAAAACATAAAAGTTACTATTCATCAAAAAATTATTTTAATCCCATTGAACCACATTTTACTTATTAATGACAACCATCTATGTTGTATTTTTGAAATTCAAAACACAAAGATGGCAAAATTTCATTTAAATGGAAAATCAGTTTTTATAAGTACCACATAGTGGTTTCACTATTCATCAAAAATTGAGGTTTTTCAGAAAATTACCAAAAATTCACCCTAAGCTATATTTGATATTTCGAACTCAAAAATGATATCTATTTTAAAAAATTCAAAACATATAAGTTTAATTAATTAATTTAATAATTAATTCCCGCTGCCAAAACAAATAGTGTGTTTTTATGAAACAAAATGTATCAAAAGATTGGCACTAGTTTAAGTCTGATTTAAAAGTGATATTAATTCCAACGACCACTATTGGATTAAATGGTGAAAATATATTCTAATTTCACTTTAAAACCAATTCAAAAGATAATATAATCATATAAATAAAATAGATTAAAAGGAAGTTTTGAATTAAAATACAACATTTTTCACTATTCATTAAAAATTGAACTTTTTTGGAAAAATACCAAAAAATTACACAAAGTAAATTTTGATGTCCCGATTCTAAAGAAGAGTTTTATTTTTTCAAATATAACACATAAAATTGTCAAAAAGTGGATTGAAAAGTGTTTCGCCTTCAAAAGGCGGTTAATCGACCTTTTAAAGAATATTAGAATGTCTATGCTTAAAATTGGATTCATTCGCATTTTTAATCCTCTAACATATATAATAATTTTTTAGTTAGTTCTGTTCATTCTCGCCATTACAACGGCTAGGCGTTAACTACTATTTAAAACAATATTATTTTATTATTAGAGTGCAACGTAATATTCCCAAGAAACTCGTTGTTGTGTATTGGGTACGCCATCGAGCATAGCATCCCCTTTAAAGTAATATTAATATTTTATTCACAAATATGGTTAAATATAAAAGGTCATATTCTTTATTTACCTGGGGTGTTACATCCTTCCCCCCTTTTGGGAATTGCGTCCTCGCAATTTTAAAATTGAGATTGGAAACATCCTTGAAAGTCCCACATCGGAACAAGAGTCGGTAAAACAATCACTTTAAAATAAAGAAAGATAAGTACAGAGGTCACCCAAGTTAACCCATACTAGGATTCCATGTATGAAAACATGGACATGGAGGAGAAAACATAGGGTCATGCTCTAATGGAGAGTGATAGAAAACATGTCTAGGAGAAAGTTAACCATAAGAAAATCACAAACTTGTGATGGGTTAAACGATATTCGATTCCCCAGTAGGAAAAGTTAATAGAAAACATTTTTGTTTTAAGTTACTTTTTATTGAGGAATTTATTCATAAGGAAACATAATCACTTATCATTTTGACTTTCAACTTTTATTAGATTCCTTACACAAACTCATATTTTCTCCAAAAGATGAGTATTTAGGAAGACTTGTTCACATTAAGAGTACTATAATCAACTTCTAGAGAATCACATAATCGACAAAAGAGAACTATATACTTCCCATGTCTTTAGACTTTACCCAAAACCAAAACAAAAAATGTTAGTACAATATCATATAATCCAGAAAAGGATAACCCTTTATAAAAAGAAAATCAATTCTTAATCTCCAAAATTTGTCCAACAAACCCCAAAGTTCAACGAGGACCATTCGATAAACAATTTGTCCATAAAATTCTTAAAAGTAAACCAAACTAGGATTGAAACCCATAATATTTGAAGTTTTTAGTCACATAGTCTTCCAAGTTAAATCGTAACATTTATCTCTAAACAACATCAGTTTCTCTTAATGTCTCGTATTGAAAAGTAATTAACCTAATCACATATCCTCCATGATAGGTTAATAAATTTCCATAGATAACCCAAAATAAACTTACTCTTAATTCATAAAATCATCTAACTAAAAAGAATCAGTCAAACTAACCAGGTACTTCACATAGTCCAGTGGTAGGCGATAAATACCAGCCACACTTTGGCTGTGGGTTCGATTCCCACATCTTTGTTTGACGCGACGGGTTGTCACACGGTCTGCATGTTGTCCTTTTTATAAAACTACAAAAATAACCCTAATATGTTTTAACCTCAATATTTTCCTTATACCTCTAACTTTTATCCAAATTCGTTACGATCTCAACATCATAATTCTTGAAGTCTTATTTCACCACCATCAGATAAAATAAAACGATTCCCAAAATGAATAACATCATACCTTGATCATGGCGTCCACTCGGTTTCATCGTCATCTTGCTCATGTAGGTATAAGTCCCATGCATTACAATAATGATTTAGAGATATTTCAAAATCACTTGCTTCCTCCATCCAAATACACCTTGTACAACATGGGTCATATGGGTGTTCACAGAAAAACAGTTTTCGAAAATAATCATGTATGACATATAATTCCAAAACATCTGATAAAACATGATTTCTATAAAATAGTAGGACAGAATTTGAGTTGAAACTTTCTATTATTGGTCCTTTTAAAATACCATAAGTATGTGATGAGAGACTATATTTTAAAAGAAAATGTAAATAGGTTGCGCAAGGGTCTCCTTCCTCAGCAACATTTTTAAAATCATAATATGCTTCAAATTCTTATGATAAGGTAAAATATTTGAAAATACCTTGATAATATTTACTTTTCTTGAAAATATGAGAATATTGTGAAAATAGTATTTGTCTAAAAACAACCCATGATCCATGATGATAACGAGGTATAGTGGAGGTGTTTGATATCTTAAAAAACTGCTTGCAAGTGAGTTGTATGCTAGAAAAAGTTTCACAATCATCCGAACATGACTTTTCAATAATTATTGCAAGCATGTCATCAGGAAGAGACAGGAATGTCGTTTGAGATCCTTCTACTTCCATTCGTAACCAACTTTACTTGACCTGAAAAAAGTTATAAAACAAGGATTTAACTGAAATAATAGATATAGGGACTAATCATGTGTCTAACAAAAACTCCTAATCCCTCAAGTTGTCTTAACAGGCCTCTGATACCAACTATAAGGCCCCATACTTAAACCTTACTTAATATTGAGTTAATACAAGATTAAACATTGAGGATCTTTTCAGGTTTAGAGTTTTAGAGAATTAGATCATAAAACTTTCATTGCATTCCACATTTAAACAAAGTGGCTACATAAAGATAATATTCATTTTTTCCCATCAACGGAAACATATTTAAAATAAAACATGGATTCTTTCTTGACACTTCCTTGACACTATCATCATATCATGTACCTTTCCCTTGACCTGTGAAAAACATTTCAAAAAAACTTGGGATGAGCATAAAAAGCTCAGTAAGGGATATAGAAATATGGAAAGGAAACATGAGTTCATATATACATAAGAATGAAATCATACTTTACCCATAAAACATAGGAACTTTAACATACCTTATCAAATCATGAATAAATCATAGAAATCATAAGACATAAAGGTAACTTTAGGCATTCATAACATTCTTACGTAGGGAGTAAACGTCTTGGTTACATTTGGAATACCCACCACAGGATATTACCTAAATCTCTTCAAAGAAACCTTAACGTTTCACTCCTTCGCGTTACCCAATTCATTGGAGAGCTATATCGGGCTCACCTACCCTTAGTTTATCATGGAACCACCCATCTTCATAACAATTCCCAAGAAACATAACATAATCATACCACATAATACATGCATAAATGAAATATAACATTTCCACATTTTAATCACAAGATATCAATAGAACACATTGATATAAAAAACCTTATGAAAACCTTTTTCAATACCAAAATAAAAGAAAATTAAAACATGGTATTTATTTTTCTTTTAAAAAGAATGTATGGCTTGTAGAGGAAGCCGAAACTCAAATAATGGTCACGGCGGCGGAGAAGTCGTTGTCACCGCATATGTATAACAAAAACATTCCCGTTTTTCATTTTGTAAAATGCTTCGTATAAAAAAGATTCCTTTTTGGATAAATGTAAAAGTAAAAGGGGTTTATACAACGTATAAAAGAAGGTTGTGTATAAAACAAAATATGCCTCAATGAATGGATATTGAGACGAAGTCCCTTACAAAGACGGTATCCTTGGTTTAAGGATAAATCAATTACATAATTATGTGTGACAAACTAATACACCAAATATAAGTGGATATTAAGTGTAAAACAATCAGAGGTTATTCACACATATTCATACAACGACATATTCAAGGAGTACAAGTTTATCCCAAAGAATCAAATTTGGGTTAAGAAGTTCCCTTGCAAAAATTTAACAGCCTAACGGCGTCACTACAACTTTCTGAAAATGAGTTGATGAGAGATAAAAAGGGTATCTCATTACATGGACATAAAATTTAAATCAATAAGGATATAGAATAACATATCCCAACATAATAGTATGTGAATTAAAAGGCATAACAAAAGAAGTCTTTTAAAAAGAGTAGGGTGAAAGTTTCCCTTACCGACATGGGTATCTTTCGAGACATGCACCCCGTGAAAGAAGAAAAATAAAAAATTGATGTAAATAATCATAAATTAAAGTATATTAAACAATTAGTAAAATAATGGGCAGTACATACACCACTCAAAGGAAATTTTGGCAAATGTAGCATAAATCTCACCAGAATAAAAGTGAGATGAAAAATCCCTTACGAAAACTCGGCAGCCTAACGGTGCCACTTAAAACTTCCAAAAATGGATTGATGAGATCAAATAGGGTCTCTCATCATATTAACATAAATTTTACAGAAATAGGAATATAAAATAACATCCCCCAACATAACAAAGAGGATATTAAAAGAAGTGACATAAAGGAGATTACTTAGAAAGAAAGAGAGAGGATAGATCTCTTACGAAAATTCGGCAGCCTAACGGCGCCACTCAAAACTTCCAAAATGGATTGATGAGAGAGAATAGGGGCTCTCATAATATGAACATAAAAATTACAGTAATATTAATATAAAATAACATCCCAATAACAATAAATATGAGCTTTAAAAGGAATGACATAAAAGAGTGTACTTAAAAAGAAAGAGAGGAGTAGGATCTCTTACCTCAAGTCCGACTTGTCTTGTTTGTTTCTTTATATTCCTGAATAATAAACTTTGGTCAATTTATAATTGCCTAAGGACCTCCTTAATAGATTATTATTCAGTTAATATCACATATTATAATGTTATAATAATTGTTTAGTAATGTTAGTTCATATCAGATGTTTTTGCCGATGTTTGGTACATGAGTCATAAATGAACTTGTTTGAAAAATGATTGCCCATGTAGTTATAAGTAAATAATTTCCAGAATAGTATTAATGATTAAAATATCATATATATCCAGTCATATTAATTTTATACTATTCCATATCATTTGGAGATAAAAACGAAAAGCACCGTTCATGGAGACGGTAGGCCGTACGTACGCATGAACGCTACTTTCATTTTTTTGTCATATTAATGGAATAAAAAATAAAAAATATATATATATATATATATATTATAATTCCAGTATAATATATATGTTATATAGGTCACATATATTCATTAATTTCATTCTTTATACATTCCATGTATTGCATGTACGAGTCACATCACTTGAGGGGGTGGTAGTACACACTTCCTCATATGAAATTATCACATTTACACAACATGAAAAGAATAAAGGTATGCTTTAAATATAAAATAAAGAAGCATATAGTAAACATAAATACCATATATATCATATATAAAATACAGTGACATCATAATGGCCACCTTTAAAGGTGTTAAACGAATATTGAACAATCATCGTTTCGTGAGGCAGAAAATTGCCAACCACAGAAACAGTATGTTCTTTAACCATTAGACAAAGGTGTGTGTAAGTGTAGCTCGAATAATTGTTATAAAAACATAATAGTATATTTAAGATACTGGATTTGTTACAAAATAAATGAATAAAAATAGTTTAGGGGGTTGGAGAAGCAAAATAAAACAAAAGGACACAAGTGAAGACATTACCTTAAAATCGCGTAACACCCTTTGGTTTGAGCTCAAAGGCTTCATTGGGAAGACTTCTGCCCAAAGTGAGGATTCAAGGAGTTATAAAGGGATGTGGAGAGACCAAATGGGCAGGGGTTGGCCGAGCCAAAGGCTTTGGAAGTTTTAGTAAGGAGGTAGAGGTGGGGACCTTTTATAAGAGGAGAGGAGGGGCACCCTTGGAATGTAAAGAAATGTTCCTTTATTTTAAAATGAGTTTCGGATTTAAAAGGTCCCACATTGATATAATTTGAGGATAAGGTGATAAGGGTTCGAAATATACCCATCTAATAGGTTTGTGACAAGTGTAAGATATAGTTTTAACATTATCTTTTAATTTTATTTAAATCCCTTATTAATGAGGTAATTGTTGCATCATCATGATGTCATAAATAATTTAATTTATTTAATGTCTAAAAATTATAAAAAATTTACTATGATGTATTAAATATTTTTAGATTTCTAATGAATATTTATAGTCAAAAATATGACTTGTATAACCCCATGTAAAAATTGTTTTAGTAAAACATCTCATGTTTGTGTCATTTTTACTTTAACATTAAATAAAAAGGTATTTATGTCATTTTCCAACCAAAGTGTCTCCATGGGGTCCCCAAGTTGACCCATGGATTTTCTTGGTCGTCCATGACACATCCAATGAGGTTAGGACATGTGTATAGGTCATTTCATTTTATTAAATCATTATTCTTAACTTAAACTACACTAATTACCTCTAATCGCGATTAAAAACATAAAAGTTACTATTCACCAAAAAATTATTTTAATCCCATTGAACAACATTTTACTTCATAATGAAAACCATGTATGTTGGATTTTTGAAATTCAAAACACAAAGATGGAAAAATTTCATTTAAACGGAAAATCAGTTTTTATAAGTACCACTTAGTGGTTTCACTATTCATCAAAAATTGAAGTTTTTCAGAAAATTATCGAAAATTCACCCTAAGCTATATTTGATATTCCGAACTCAAAAATGATATCTATTTTACAAAATTCAAAACATATAAGTTGCATTAATTAATTTAATAATTAATTCCCGCTGTCAAAACAAATAGCGTGTTTTTTATGAAACAAAATGCATCAAAAGATTGACACTAGTTTAAGTCCGATTTCAAAGTGAAATTAATTTCAATGACCACTATTGGATTAAATGGTAAAAATATATTATAATTTCACTTTGAAAACAATTCAAAAGACAATCTAATCATATAAATAAAATTGATTAAAAAGAGGTTTTGAATTAAAATACAACAATTTTCACTATTCATTAAAAATTGAACTTTTTCGTAAAAATACCAAAAATTTACACAAAGTAAATTTTGATTTTCCGATTATAAAGAAGAATTTTATTTTGTCAAATATAACACATAAAATTTTCAAAAAGTGGATTTAAAAGTGGTTCGCCTTCAAAAGGTGGTTAATCGACCTTTTAAAGAATATTAGAATGTCTATGCTTAAAATTGGATTCATTCACATTTTTAATCCTCTAACACATATAATCATTTTTTAGTTAGTTCTGTTCATTCCCTCCATTTCAACGGCTAGGCGTTAACTACTATTTAAAATAATATTATTTTATTATTAGAGTGCAACGTAAGATTCCCAAGAAACTCGTTGTTGCGTATTGGGTACGCCATCGAGCATAGCATCCTCTTTAAAGTAATATTAATATTTTATTCACAAATATGGATAAATATAAAAGGTCATATTCTTTATTTACCTGGGGTGTTACATCCTTCCCACCTTTAGGGAATTGCGTCCTTGTAATTTTAAAATTGGGCTTGGAAACATCCTTGAAAGTCCCCCATCGGAACAAGAGTCGGTAAAACAATCACTTTAAAATAAAGAAAGATAAGTACAGAGGTCACCCGAGTTAACCCATACTAGGATTCCATGTAGGAAAACATGGATATGGAGGGGAAAACATAGGGTCATGTTCTGATGGAGAGTGATAGAAAACATGTCTAGGAGAAAGTTAACCATAAGAAAATCACAAACTTGTGATGGGTTAAATGGTATTCGATTCCCCAGTAGGAAAAGTTAATAGACAACATTTTTGTTTTAAGTTACTTTTTATTGAGGAATTTATTCATAAGGAAAAATAATCACTTATCATGTTTACTTTCAAATTTTATTAGATTCCTTACACAAACTCATATTTTCTCCAAAAGATGAGTATTTCGGAAGACTTGTTCACATTAAGAGTACTATAATCAACTTCTAGAGAATCACCTAATCCACAAAAGAGAACTATATACTTCCTATGTCTTTAGACTTTACCCAAAACCAAAACCAAAAAGGTTAGTACAGGATCAGATAATCCAGAAAAGGATAACCCTTTATAAAAATAAAATCTATTCTTAATCTCCAAAATTTGTCCAACAAAACCCAAAGTTCAACGAGGACCATTCGAAAAACAATTTGTCCATAAAATTATTCAAAGTAAACCAAACTATGATTGAAACCCAAATATTTGAAGGATTTAGTCACATAGTATTCCAAGTTAAATCATATCATTTATCTCCAAACAACATCAGTTGCTCTTAATGTCTTGTATTGAAAAGTAATTAACCTAATCACATATCCTCCATGATAGGTTAATAAATTTCCATAGATAACCCAAAATCAACTCACTCTTAATTAATAAAATAATCTAACTAAAAAGAATCAGTCAAACTAACCAGGGACTTCACGTAGTCCAGTGGTAGGTGATAAATACCAGTCACACTTTGGTTGTGGGTTCGATTCCCGCAGCTTTTTCCGACGCGACGGGTTGTCACACGGTCTGCGTGTTGTCCTTTTTATAAAACTCCAAAAATAACCCTAATATGTTTTAACCTCAATAGTTTCCTTATACCTCTCATTTTCATCCAAATTCTTTATGATCTCAACATCTTAATTCTTGAAGTCTTATTTCACCACCATAAGATAAAATAAAACGATTCCCAAAATGAATAACATCATACCTTGATCATGGCGTCCACTCGGTTTCATCGTCATCTTGCTCACGTAGGTAGAAGTCCCATGCATTAGAATAATGATTTAGAGATATTTCAAAATAATTTTCTTCCTCCATCAAAATACACCTTGTAAAACATGGGTCATATAGGTGTTCACAAAAAAACAGTTTTGGAAAATAATCATGTATGACATATAATTCCAAAACATCTGATAAAACATGATTTCTATAAAATAGTCGGACTGAATTTGAGTTGAAACTTTCTATTATTGGTCCTTTTAAAATACCATAAGTATGTGATGAGAGACTATATTTTAAAAGAAAATATAAATAGGTTGCGCAAGGGTCTCCTTCCTCAGCAACATTTTTAAAATCATAATATGCTTCAAATTCTTGTGATAAGGTAAAATATTTGAAAATACCTTGATAATATTTACCTTTCTTGAAAATATGAGAATATTGTGAAAATAGTATTTGTCTAAAAACAACCCATGATCCACGATGATAACGAGGTATAGTGGTGGTGTTTGATATCTCAAAAAACTGCTTTCAAGTGGGTTGTATGCTAGAAAAAGTTTCACAATCATCCAAACATGACTTTGCAATAATTATTGCAAGCATGTCATCAGGAAGAGATAGGAATGTCGTTTGAGATCCTTCTCCTTCCATTCGTAACCAACTTTACTTGACCTGAAAAAGTTATAAAACAAGGATTTAACTAAAATAATAGATATAGGGACTAATCATGTGTCTAACAAAAACTCCTAATCCCTAAAGTTGTCTAAAATGACCTCTGATACCAACTATAAGGCCCCATACTTAAACCATACTTAATCTTGAGTTAATACAAGATTACACATTGAGGATCTTTTCAGGTTTAGATTTTTAGAAAATTAGATCATAAAACTTGCATTACATTCCACATTTAAACAAAGTGGTTACATAAAGATAGTATTCATTTTTTCCCATCACCAGAAACATATTTAAAATAAAACATGGATTATTTCTTGACACTTCCTTGACACTATCATCATATCATGTACCTTTCCCTTGACCGGTGAAAAAAATTTCAAAAAAACTTGGGATGAGCATAAAAAGCCCAGTAAGGGATATAAAAATATGGAAAGGAAACATGAGTTCATGTATACATAAGAATGAAATCATACTTTACCCATAAAACATAGGCACATTAACATACCTCATAAAATCATGAATATATCATATAAATCATTAGACATAAAGGTAACTTGAGGCATTCATAACATTCTTACGTTGGGAGTAACCCTCTTGGTTACGTTTGGAATACCCACCACAGTATATTCCCTAAATCTTTTCGGAGAAACCTTAACGTTTCACTCCTTCGTGTTACGCAATGCATTAGAGAGCAATATTGGGCTCACCCGCCCTTAGTTTATCACGGAACCACCCGCCTTCATAACAATGCCCAAGAACCATAACATAATCGTACCACATAATACATGCATAAAGGAAACATAACATTTCCACATTTCAATCACAAGGTATCAATAAAACACATTGATATAAAAAACCTTATGAAAACTATTTTCAATACCAAAATAAAAGAAATGTAAAACATGGTATTTATTTTTCTTTTAAAAAGAAGGTATGGCTTGTAGAGGAAGCCGTAACTCAAATAATGGTCATGGCGGTGGAGAAGTCTTTGTCGCCGCATACGTATGAAAAAAACATTCCCTTTTGTCATTTTGTAAAATGCTTCGTATAAAAAAGATTCCTTTTTGGATAAACGTAAATGTTAAAGGGGTTTATACACCGTATAAAAGAAGGTTGTGTATAAAACAAAATATTCCTCAATGAATGGAGATTGAGATGAAGTCCCTTACAAAGACGATATCCTTGGTTTAAGGATAAATCAATTACATAGTTATGTGTGACAAACGAATACACCAAATATAAGTGGATATTAAGTGTAAAAAAATCAGAGGATATTCACACATATTCATAGAACGACATATTCAAGGAGTACAAGTTTATCCCAAAGAATCAAATTTTGGTTAAGAAGTTCCCTTGCAAAAATTTGACAGCCTAACGGCGTCACTACAAAATTCAGAAAATGAGTTGATGAGAGATAAAAAGGGTATCTCATCACATGGACATAAAATTTAAATCAATAAGGATATAGAAGAACATATGCCAACATAATAGTATGTGAATTAAAAGACATAACAAAAGAAGTCTTTTAAAAAGAGGAGGGTGAAAGTTTCCCTTACCGACATGGGTATCTTTCGAGACATGCACCCCGTGAAAGAAGGACAATAAAACATTGATGTAAATACTCATAAATGAAAGTATATTACTCAATGAGTAAAATAATGGGTAGTACATACACCACTCAAAGGAAATTGTGGAAAATGTAGCATAAATCTAACGGGAATAAAAGTGAGATGAAAAATCCCTTAAGAAAAATCGGCAGCCTAACGACGCCACTTAAAACTTCCAAAAATGGATTGATGAGATCAAATAGGGTCTCTCATAATATTAACATAAAGTTTACAGAAAGAGGAATATAAAATAACATCCCCCAACATAACAAAGAGGAGCTTAAAAGAAGTGACATAAAGGAGAGTACTTAAAAAGAAAGAGAGAGGATAGATCTCTTACGAAAATTCGGCAGCCTAACGGCGCCACTCAAAACTTCCAAAATGGATTGATTGTAACACCCCGAGCTTTCACGATATGCTTCTCTTTCAATAATGCAATAGCTTGCATTGTACGCAAGTTCGAGATTCTAACACACTACGACCAATCAAAGTTGTAGTTATGAATAGTAATACCCACTTTTTGAAATTATATAAATTTTATATTTCAAAATGGACTCATTTTTGTATTCAGAATATCGAAATTATCCTAAGTTGAATTTTTTGTAATTTTCTGAGAACTTCCATTTTTTATGAACAGGGAAAAATACTTAAAACAAATTTTTTAATCAAAATAATTTATAGTGATAAATTATACTATTGAGTGGTTTTAAAGTATAATTAGAATATCTTTTTACCATTTTATCCAATTGTGTTCATTAGAATTAATTTCACTTTGAAATTGGACATAAGCAATTGTCAATCTTTTGATATATATTGTTTCTTAAAAACACGCTATTTGTTGTGACATCGAGAATTAGTTATAAAATTAATTAATACAACTTATATTTTTGGAATTTTTTAAAATAGAAATCATTTTTGAATTCGGAATATCAATTACAGCTTACAATGAAATTTTGGCATTGTTCTGAAAAACTTCAATTTTAGATGAATAGTGAAACCACTAAGTGGTAGGTAAAAAATTGATTTTTCGTTTAAATGAAACACTACCACTTATGTGATTTTATTTTCAAAAATCCGACATACATGGTTGTCATTAGGAAGTAAAATGTGGTTCAATGGGATTAAAATAATTTTTGGTGAATAGTAACTTTTAAATTTAATTAATCACGATTAAAGGTAATTAGTGAAATTTAAGGTAAAGATAATGTTATAATAATATGAAATGACCTTTACAGTTGTCCTACCCCTATTGGATGAGCCATGATCGACCAAGAAAATCCATGGGTCAACTTGAGAACCCCATGGAGCCACTTTGGTAGGAAAATGACATTAAAAACTTTTTATTTAATGTTAAAATAAAAATGTCACAAACATGAGTTCTTATACTAATTTTTTTTAAATGGGGTTATAAAAGTCATATTTTTGACTATAAATATTAATTATAAAGCTAAAAAAATTTCCTACATCATGATATTTTTTTTTATAATTTTTAGACATTAAATAAATTAAAATTTGTATGACACAATGATGATGGAGTGATTACCTCATTAATTAAGGATTTAAATAAAATGAAATGATAATGTAAAATATAAGGCTTACAATTGTCAAAAACCTTTTGGATGAGTAGATTTATAACCCTTATCACCTTATCCTAGAAATATATCAATTTGGGACCTTTATATTCCGAAAAGCATTTCATAATAAAGTAACATTTCAATCTTTCCAAGAGTGCCCCTTCTCTCCTCTTATAAAAGGCCCCCACCTCTACCACCTTATTCACACCTTCAAGCCATTTGGCTCGCCCAAACTCTGCCCAAATACTCTCCCAACATCCCTATCTTACTCCTATAATCCTAACTTTTTGCAGAACTCTTCCCAAGGAAGCCTTTGGCTCAAATCAAAAAGAGTTACCCGATTTTAAGGTAATGTCCTCTCTTATGTTATTTTGTATTATTTTGCTTCTCCAACCCCCTAAACTCTTTTTATTCCTTTATTTTGTAACCAAAACAGTATCTTAAATATACTAGGATGTATTTATTAGAATTATTTGATTTAAACTTACACACACCTTCATCTAATGCTTTAAGAACATACTGTTTCTGTGGTTGGCGAAAACTGCCTCAAGAAACAATGATTGTTCAATATTCTTTTAACACCTCTCATGGTGGCCATTATGATGACACTATTTTTATATATGATATATATTATGTTTTTATTTTCCTTATTATTCTGTATTTTTCATTTATGTCATACCTTTATGATTTCCGTTATGGGTAAACGCGATAATTTCATTTTAGGAAGTGCGGACTACCGCCCCCTCAATGTGATTTGAATCGTTAATGCCATATGTGGGATGTATAAATAATGGAGTAAATGGTGTTATACATTATATTATACTGGAATTATAGTATACCTTTATATAATTTTAATTTCATTCCATTAAATATGAAATAGAAATGAAAGTAGCGTTCATGCGTACGTACGGATTACCGTCTCCATGAACGGTGCATTTCATTTATTACCACTAAATGTTATGTAATATTATAAATTCATGTATATACTAGATATATATGATATCTAAATCATGAATATAATTCTGGAGATAATGGATATTCTACCACATAAACAACTTGTAATTATAAGAAGTTTATTGTTGACTCAAGTACCAAAGATCGACAAAACGACCGTTATTAACTTAAATGACTACATAATTTTCGTAACATTGTAATAAGTGATATAAAAGGAATAAAAAACTTGAAAAAGGTTCTTATGAAATTATAAATTAACTCTAGTTTATTATTCATGAGGTTAAATAATGGTCGTGTAAAGACAGGACGCAAGGTAAGGGAACTTCTTAACCCAATTTCTATTCTTTGGGTTAATATCCTACTTTCAAATTATGTCATGATGTTATTATATCCTATCTTGTATTTGTAATTTCATTATGTTAACTTATAGTGAATACACATAATATATCTATTTTATTTAAAAAAATGATCTTTGTAAGGTACTTTGTCTCAATCTCCATTCATTGAGGCATATTTTGTTTTTTACACAAATTTATTTTATACGGTGTATAAACCCCATTGACTTTTACTTTTATTAAAAGGAATCTTTTTATACGAAGCATTTTTACTAAAAGACAAAAGGAATGTTTTTTTATTACGTATGCAGCTACAACGACTTCTTTGCCGCCGTAACCATTATTTGAGATTCGGCTTCCTCTAAAAGCAATAAATTTTTTTAAATGAAAAATAAATACCAAGTTTCAATTTTCTTTTATTTTGGTATTTAAAATGGTTTTTATAAGGTTTTTATTATATCAATGTGTTGTATTGATATCTTGTGATTGAAACGTGGAAATGTTATGTTTCCTTTATGCACGTTTTATGTGATACGATTATGTTATGGTTTATGATATGTTTAAACCTGTTCATATGAGGAATGCATTGGACTTAATAAGTGACGGGTGGAGCCCGCTATAGCTCCTCAATGCATCGGTAGGCCTCATGAGACAAACTAGTGTCTTGGCACAAGGCCTTGACAAAATCTTATTTTTAGTCTTGGCATGAGGCCTTGGCTACGTGGTTATGATAGTCTGTCATTATGCATTCCATCATTATAAAAGTGGTTATTGATATTGCATGTGATTATTGGACTAGTAGTATATCCATTTGAGTAAGTAAATGGAATTATTTTATTTTATTTGTGCTATATTGTGCTGAAGTTAAAGTTTAAAAAGGCTTTTGTTTTAGTTATACATTGCCTTAAATGTTAATGTTTATTGATGAAAGCTTCCGCTATATTGTTATCCTTACTGAGCATCTGATCTCACCCCTTTCAATGTTTTAATATTTTCCAAGATGTGAAGAAGTATTTTATGAATGACCTGCAGGGATAGTCAGAAGAGGATATGAGTTTGGACTATGGTGACTTTGTTATTGTAGATTTTCACTTTATGATGTAATGTAACATTTATGAATGTATCTAGTGTTTTCAAGGATACTAAACTAATCAGTATTTCGAGACTTGATCTTTTGTGATCATGCCAATGTTATGCAATAATGCACTGACTCTGGGTAACTGGGGTCGGGGCGTTACAGTTGGTATCAGAGGAAGTTTAGTACTAACCTTGGAAGCTAGATTTAGATAAACTCTGATTAGAGCACATAGCCCGAAGATAGACTTTGAGGATTAATATAGAAGAACTTCCTAGAATTTTGGTATTATAGAGATTTTGTGAGTTTTTTGAGCAATACATCCCTATCTAGATACTAGCTGGTAGAGGTGGCTCTGGCACAGATGTACCTAGGGGTAAAACCCTTAAACACCGCTTTGAGCTAGACTCGAATGGGAACTGGTGCATGACAACGGGCCTTGCTACACTCTTGGTTAAAACACTCCCGGACGATATGCTTAGAATAATTATCATTTTCTTTACAAACCATTATTAAGGCCTTATGAGTACATAATTTCTCAAAGAAAACATTTTTATGATTATGGATTATATCCATAAATATTTTAATTTATGTTAAGTGTTTTACAAGTATGGAATTATGTATTTTAATTCATAAACTAATCTAGTTTATGCCATTGTTTAGAAATGGCACCTAGTGGAAGGAATGGAAACTGTATCAATTCACGCACTCCGTGTAGGGATTTCCCTCCTGCTCAAGATAATTATTTTGGATCTGGAGATACAACTGGTGTTGATCAACTTATCACCATATTGGGACAACTCACTCAGGCTATGAATAACAACCTTACTCATATGGAGCACCCTGATCCGCAACGTGGAGAATCAATGTTAGACCGATTCATGAGGCAACAACAACCAACATTTAATGAAATTACAAATCCCTTAGTAGCTGAGAAATGGATAAATTCCTTAGAGAAAATATTCCAAGCCTTGGGGAGTAGTGAAAGGGAAAAGGTTATCATTGAAGTTTACCGCCTCACTGGAGATGCCGATCAATGGTGGTCGCTGATTCAAAACACAAAGGAAGATGAAGAAGTATCAAGTATGGAATGGAGGGAGTTTAAGGAAATTTTCTTAGAAAAATACTTTCCACATGACCATCGAGCAGATATGGAAAGGCAATTTCTGAGTCTGAGGCAGAAGGAGGACGAGAATGTCGCAAAGTATGAGGCTAACTATACAAGGTTAGCGAGGCATTCTACAGATTATATACATAACCCAAGAAGTAATATTGATCATTTCTTTGATGGGTTAAAACCATTTCTCCGTCGAGCTTTAGTATCACAATCCTTCTCATCATACGAAGATATTGTCTCATGTGCTATCAAGACCGAAAAGGAATTCTCTAAATCTTATGACAATAAAGTAAAGCAAGAGAAGAAGAGAACGGTGGAACAAGAGACGGATAAAGGGAAAAAGGGAAAGAAGGATTTTACATTATGTGATAATTGTGGGAAGAATCACCCTGGTACTTGCCTAAAAGGAATGGGAGTTTGTTATAAATGTGGAGAAAAAGGTCACCAGGCTCGTGATTGCAAGTGAAAGAAAGAGGCTATCAATGTTGAATGCTACAATTGTAGGGAAATGGGGCATTATTCAAATGAATGTCCTAAGCGTCAGGGAAACTTACCTCAGAAAAGGCCAAGGGATCAAGGACAATTTTATGCTGTTACTATATTTGAAGCGGAATAATTAATGTATTGGTGCTTTAAGATTCAAGGATTATATTCTGGTTATAAAAATAATGTGATATATATAAGGATTGTACTGCAGTAATTGTTGTTATCATTAAGGTTTTAATATGATGAAGGAAATCATATTTTTAGTATGTGACAATAAGAGAAACATTACTTTGTTTAGGGAATCTAATGTTACAATTGATTTTGGAATTTAAGGACCCTTTAGAGAAAGTCTGGACGGAGGTATTTTGGATAACTATAAAGGTTGGAATGGATTAAGTTGATATTTGGATAGTATTTTTTAAGGTTAAAAAATTTCTGAAAATTATTTTTGGAATATTATAATACTATAGTTTTAGGAAAAGGACAACCTGCAGGGTGGGGCATAACCCGTCGCGTCGTACAATGCTGCAGGAATCAAACCCACAACCATAGTGCGACAGACCTTTATTACCTACCACTAGCCTACAGGAAGTCCCTGGTTATTACAAAATAGTTTTCCTAATCTAAATGGTATGTGTTAATATTTTGAACCTTGTGCGAATAGGATAAATATAATATTTTTGAGTTCTATTATCTTTTTGAGTAAAAGATGAGTTTGTGGTAGAAATTAGTTAAAGATTGAAACTCTACTTGTCAAGAATAAATATATATATACCTATATCTTATTCTATGAATAAATTAATTCTTAAACTTTAGTAAAGGGATATTAAAACAAAAAATGTGTTATCCTAATACCATATGTCTTGTTGAACTGATAATATTTTAAATCAACATAGATTGAAGACTTTGAGGCCCTCAATTTTACACTTGTTTGTGATTGATGACCTCAATCACTCCCTACAAATATTTACGTTTTTCCTCCAATTATATGTCTCTAATTTCCACCAATGTTCTCCTTATCGAGATCAAAATTTAGTGGTGACTTTTTTATTTCCCTTTCCCTCTTATTAAAGCTAAATTTTATTAACCTTATTTCCGATGTGGGTTTTCCACAAAGGTATTTTCTATTTTCAAAGAAAATTTTCAAATTGCGAGGGCAAAATTTATTGAAGGAGGGGAGAATGTAACACCCGAGCTTTCACGATACGCTTCTCGTTCAATAATACAATAGATTTCATTGTACACAAGTTCGAGATTCTAACACACCGCGACCAATCAAAGTTGTAGTTATGAATAGTAATACCAACTTTTTGAAATTATATAAATTTTATATTTCAAAATGGACTTCATTTTTGTATTCGGAATATCGAAATTATCCTAAGTTTATTTTTTTTGTAATTTTCTGAGAACTTCCATTTTTATGAATAGTGAAAAATACTTAAAACAACTTTTTTAATCAAAAATAATTTATAGTGATAAATTATACTATTGAGTGGTTTTAAAGTATAATTAGAATATATTTTTACCATTTTATCCAATGGTGTTCATTAGAATTAATTTCACTTTGAAATTGGACATAAACAATTGTCAATCTTTTGATATATATTGTTTCTTAAAAACACGTTATTTGTTGTGACAGCGGGAATTAGTTATAAAATTAATTAATACAACTTATATTTTTGGAATTTTTTAAAATAGAAATCATTTTTGAATTCGGAATATCAATTATAGCTTACAATGAAATTTTGGCATTGTTCTGAAAAACTTCAATTTTAGATGAATAGTGAAACCACTAAGTGGTAGGTAAAAAATTGATTTTTCGTTTAAATGAAACACTACCACTTCTGTGATTTGATTTTCAAAAATCCGACATACATGGTTTTCATTAGGAAGTAAAATGTGGTTCAATGGGATTAAAATAATTTTTGGTGAATAGTAACTTTTAAGTTTAATTAATCGCGATTAAAGGTAATTAGTGTAATTTAAGGTAAAGATAATGTTATAATAATATGAAATGACCTTTAAACTTGTCCTAACCCTATTTGATGATCCATGGCCGACCAAGACAATCCATGGGTCAACTTGAGGACCCGATGGTGTCACTTTGGTAGGAAAATGACATTAAAAACTTTTTATTTAATGTTAAAATAAAAATGTCACAAACATGAGTTCTTTTACTAAAACAATTTTTAAATGTGGTTATAAAAGTAATATTTTTGACTATAAATATTAATTAGAAAGATAAAAAGATTTCATACATCATTATAGTTTTTTATAATTTTTATACGTTAAATAAATTAAAATTTTTATGACACAAGGATGATGTAGTGATTACCTCATTAATTAATGATTTAAATAAAATGAAAAGATAATGAAAAATATAAGGCATAAAATTTTCAAAGACCTATTGGATGAGTATATTTATAACCCTTATCACCTTATCCTCGAAATATATCATTTTGGGACCTTTATAATCCAAAAATAATTTCATAATAAAGTAACATTTCAATCATTCCAAGAGTGCCCCTTCTCTCCTCTTATAAAAGGCCCCCACCTCTACCACCTTATTCACACCATCAAGCCATTTGGATCGGCCAAACTCTTCCAAAATACTCTCTCAACCTCCCTATCTTACTCCTAGAGGCCTCACTTTTTTCAGAACTATTTCCAAGGAAGCCTTTGGCTCAAATCAAAAAGAGTTACCCGATTTTAAGGTAATGTCTTCTCTTATGTTATTTTGTATTATTTTGCTTCTCAAACCCCCTAAACTCTTTTTATTAATTTATTTTGTAACCAAAACAGTATCTTAAATATACTAGGATGTTTTTATGAGAAGGATTTGATTTACACTTACACACACCTTCGTCTAATGGTTAAAGAACATACTGTTTCTGTGGTTGGTGAATTTCTACCTCACGAAACGATGATTGTTCAATATTCTTTTAACACCTCTCATGGTGGCCATTATGATGACACTATTTTTATATATGAAATATATTATGTTTTTCTTTTCCTTATTATTCTGTATTTTTCATTTATGGCATACCTTTATGATTTTCGTTATGGGTAAACGCGATAATTTCATTTTAGGAAGTGTGGACTACCGCCCCCTCAAAGTGATTTGAATCGTTAATGCCATATGTGGGATGTATAAAGGATGGAGTAAATGGTATTATACATTATATTATATTTTAATTATAGTATAACTTTATATAATTATAATTTCATTCCATTAAATATGAAATAGAAATGAAAGTAGCGTTCATGCGTACGTACGACTTACCGTCTCTATGAACGGTGCATTTCATTTCTTACCTCTAAATGTTATGTAATATTATAAATTCATGTATATACTGGATATATATGATATATATGATATCTAAATCATGAATATAATTCTGTAGATAATGGATATTCTACCACATAAACAACTTGTAATTATAAGAAGTTTATTGTTGACTCAAGTACCAAAGATCGACAAAATGACCGTTATTAACTTAAATGACTACATAATTTTCGTAACATTGTAATAAGTGATATAAAGGGAATAAAAAACTTGAAAAAGGTTCTTAAGCAATTATAAATTAACTCTAGTTTATTATTCATGAGGTTACAGAATGGTCGAGTCAAGACAGGACGCAAGGTAAGGGAACTTCTTAACCCAATTTCTATTCTTTGGGTTAATCTCCTACTTTCTAATTATGTCATGATATTATTATATCCAATCTTGTATTTGTAATTTCATTATGATTACTTATAGTGAATACACATAATATATCTATTTTATTTAAAAAAATTATCTTTGTAAGGTACTTTGTCTCAATCTCCATTCATTGAGGCATATTTTGTTTTTTACACAAATTTCTTTTATACAGTGTATAAACCCCATTGACTTTTACTTTTATTCAAAAGGAATCTGTTCATACGTAGCATTTTTACTAAAAGACAAAAGGAATGTTTTTTATTACATATGCAGCGATAATGACTTCTCCGCTGCCATAACTATTATTTGAGTTTCGGCTTCCTCTACATGCCATTACTTTTTTTAAATGAAAAATAAATACCAAGTTTTAATTTTCTTTTATTTTGGTATTGAAAATGGTTTTGATAAGGTTTTTATTACATCAATGTGTTGTATTGATATCTTGTGATTGAAACATGGAAATGTTATGTTTCCTTTATGCATGTTTTATGTGATACAATTATGTTATGGTTTATGATATGTTTAAACCTGTTCATATGAATAATGCATTGTACTTAATAAGTGACGGGTGGAGCCCGCAATAGCTCCTCGATGCATCGATAGGTCTCATGAGACAAACTAGTGTTTTGGCACGAGGCCTTGAGAAAATCTTATTTTTAGTCTTGGCACGAGGCCTTGGATACGTGGTTATGATAGTCCAGCATTATGCATTCCATCATTATGAAAGTGGTTATTGATATTGCATGTGATTATTCTACTAGTAGAATATCCATGTGAGTAAGTAAATGGCATTATTTAATTTTATTTTTGCCATATTGTGCTGAAGTTAAAGTTTAAAAAGGATTTTGTTTTAGTTATACATTTCCTTAAATGTTAATTTTTATTGATGAAAGATTCCACTATATTGGTATCCTTACTGAGTATCTGAGCTCACCCCTTTCAATGTTTTAATATTTTCTAGGATGTGAAGAAGTATTTTATGAATGACCTGCAGGGATAGTCAGAAGAGGATATGAGTTTGGAGTATGGAGACTTTTTTATTGTAGATTTTCACTTTATGATGTAATGTAACATTTATGAATGTATCTAGTGTTTCCAAGGCTACTAAACTAATCGGTCTTTCGAGACTTGATCTTTTGTGATCATGCCAATGTTACGCAATAACGCACCGACTCTGGGTAACTGGGGTCAGGGCGTTACATTGATTAGAGAGAATAGGGTATCTCATCATATGAACATAAAAATTACAGTAAGAGTAATATAAAAGGACATCCCAATAACAAGAAAGATTATCTTTAAAAGGAATGACATAAAAGAGTGTACTTAAAAATAAAGAGAGGAGTATGATCCCTTACCTCAAGTCCGACTTGTCTTGTTCGTTTCTTTATATTCCTGAATAATAAACTTTGGTCAATTTATAATTTCCTAAGGAACTAATTTATAGATTATTATTCAGTTCATATCACATATTATAATGTTATAATAATTTTTTAGTAATGTTAGTTCATATCAAGTGTTTTTGCCGATGTTTGGTACATGAGTCAAAAATGAACTTGTTTGAAAAATGATTGCCCATGTAGTTATAAGTAAATAATTTCCAGAATAGTATTAATGATTAAAATATCATATATATCTATTACATATTCATTTTATACTATTCCATATCATTTGGAGATAAAAACGAAAAGCACCGTTTATGGAGACGGTAGGCCGTACGTACGCATGAACGCTACTTTCATTTTTTTGTAATATTAATGGAATTAAAAATAAATGATATATATATATATATATATTATAATTCCAGTATAATATATATGTTATATAGGTCACATATTTTAATTAATTTCATTCTTTATACATTCCATGTATTTCATGTATGAGTCACATCACTTGAGGGGGAGGTAGTCCACACTTCCTCATATGAAATTATCACATTTACACAACATGAAAAGAATAAAGGTATGATTTAAATATAAAATACATAAGTATATAGTAAACATAAATACCATATATATCATATATAAAATACAGTGACATCATAATGGCCACCTTTAATGGTGTTAAAAGAATATTGAACAATCATCGTTTCGTGAGGCAGAAAATCGCCAACCACAGAAACAGTATGTTCTTTAACCATTGGACGAAGGTGTGTGTAAGTGTAGCTCTAATACATATTATAAAAACATCCTAGTATATTTAATATAATATATTTGTTACAAAATAAATGAATAAAAATAGTTTAGGGGGTTGGAGAAGAAAAATAAAACAAAAGGACACAAGTGAAGACATTACCTTAAAATCGGGTACCTCCCTTTGGTTTGAGCTCAAAGGCTTACTTGGGACGAATTCTTCCCAAAGTTAGGATTCAAGGAGTTATAGAGGGATGTGGAGAGACAAAATGGGCAGGGGTTGGCCTAGCCAAAGTATTTGGAAGTGTGGGTAAGGTGGTAGAGGTGGGGGCCTTTTATAAGAGGAGAAGAGGGGCACCCTTGGAAAGTAAAGAAATGTTCCATTATTTTAAAATGCGTTTGGATTTAAAAAGTCCCACATTGATATAATTAGAGGATAAGTGATAAGGGTTAGAAATATACCCATCAAATTGGTTTGTGACAAGTGTAAGTTATAGTTTTAACATTATCTTTTCATTTTATTTAAATCTTTTATTAATGAGGTAATTGCTGCATCATCATGATGTCATAAATAACTTAATTTATTTAATGTCTAAAATTTATAAAAAAAATACTATGATGTAGGAAATATTTTTAAATTTCTAATTAATATTTATATTAAAAAATATGACTTGTATAACCCCATGTTAAAATTGATTTAGTAAAACATCTCATGTTTGTGTCATTTTTACTTTAACATTAAATAAAAAGGTATTTATGTCATTTCCAACCAAAGTGGCTCCATGGGGTCCCCAAGTTGACACATGGATTTTTTTGGTCTGCCATGACACATCCAATGAGGTTAGGACATGTGTGTAGGTCATTTATTTTATTAAAACATTATTCTTACCTTAAACTACAATAATTATCTCTAATCGTGATTAAAAACATAAAAGTTATTATTCACCAAAAAATTATTTTAATCTCATTGAATCACATTTTACTTCTTAATGAAAACCATGTATATTGGATTTTTGAAATTCAAAACACAAAGATGGAAAAATTTCATTTAAATGGAAAATTAGTTTTTATAAGTACCACTTAGTGGTTTCACTATTCATCAAAAATTGAAGTTTTTTAGAAAATTACCAAAAATTCACCCTAAGATATATTTGATATTCTGAACTCAAAAATGATATCTATTTTATAAAATTAAAAAAATATAAGTTGCGTTAATTGATTTAATAATTAATTCCCGCTATCAAAACAAATAGCGTGTTTTTATGAAACAAAATGTATCAAAATTTTGACACTAGTTTAAATCTGATTTCAAAGTGAAATTAATTCCAATGACCACTATGGGATTAAATGGTAAAAATATATTCTAATTTGACTTTAAAAACAATTCAAAAGATAATCTAATCATATAAATAAAATAGATTAAAAAGAGGTTTTGTATTAAAATACAACATTTTTCACTATTCATTAAAAATTGAACTTTTTCGGAAAAGTACCAAAAAATTACACAAAGTAAATTTTGATACCCCGATTATAAAGAAGAATTTTATTTTTTCAAATATAACACATAAAATTGTCAAAAAGTGGATTTAAAAGTGGTTCGCCTTCAAAATGTGGTTAATATACCTTTTAAAGAATATTAGAATGTCTACGTTTAAAATTGGATTCATTCGCATTTTTAATCCTCTAACATATATAATCATTTTGTAGTTAGTTCTGTTCATTCCCGCCATTATAATGGCTAGGCGTTAACTAATATTTAAAATAATATTATTTTATTATTAGAGTGCAACGTAAGATTCCTAAGAAACTCGTTGTTGCGTATTGGGTACGCCATCGAGCATAACATCCCCTTTAAAGTAATATTAATATTTTATTCACAAAAATGGATAAATATAAAAGTTCATATTCTTTATTTACCTGGGGTGTTACATTTCTACTTCATTTTGAAGTGTTTTTACTTGTGATTCATAATCTATATAGTTAGTGTTAATTTAATTATACTTATCAGTTAACTTCTTAAGTTGTTTCAGTGTTGTATCTCTTTTATCTGAAATAGCCTTGTGAATGTTCTTTAAAGACTTATTCTTCATAAAAATAGAATCATATTTTTCTTCAAGCATGTTGTAGTAGGCTGCATGTAATTCATTAGAATAGCTTGTTTCAGAACTAGAGTCAGCATTAGAATCCGAAGATTAGTATGATTGTATCTCATCTGTTTATACTATAAAGCAAATGTTTGCTTTCAGATTTACGTTTTACTTCTCTAAGTCTGATTTTAAAGAGCTTATGGAGTCTTCAGACACACTACATGTAGATTTCATTTCTTTCTTATGTTTTTCTCATAATAATTCCTTTTGAAGAACTTCTTCTTCTTGTCTTATTTTAACTGAGGACAATCAGGGCTGATGTGCCCCATTTTCTTGTACTCATAACATCTGACTTCCTTTTCATCATTTTTGAAAGTTTTTCTGAAGCCTTTATTCTTTCAGTATAATTTACTAAACTTTCTGGCTAGCTGATCTAGTTCTACATCAGAATTTGATAAATTTGAACTTTCTGATTTCACCTTTAATTCCTTTTTATATATCTTTATGTTTTTTCTTTGTGATGAAACTTTTAAGGCAGTGTAATCTTTCTTGATAAAAACCTTATGATCATTTTCTTCATCTTGCGTCTCGGTTTCATACATCATAAGTGTTCCAATCAGCTCTCTCATGGTTAAGTCTTTGACAGGTGTTGACTGTCTGATTGTAGTAGAGATTCCATTCCATTTAGTAGGCAATAATCTCAGTACTTTTAAATCTTGATTTTCTTGTTTGATTGGTTCTCCCAAAGCAGTTATGTTGTTGGAAATTTCTGTCAATCTTCCATTCATTTGAGTAATTCTTTCACCTTCAAACATTATGAATGTATCAAATTTAAGCTTAGCAGTAGCATATCTCATTTTCATGACATTGTCAGTTCCTTCATAAGCAACATAAATAGTTTTCCACATCTCATATGCTGTTGGGTATTGAGAAACTCCATTGAATTCATCCGGTCTTAGAACACATATAATTTAATTCATTGCCTTCTAGTTCAAATCATATTCTGCTTTAGTAGCTGCACTCCATGCCTCATGATTTTTAGTTATTTTACATGTAGTTAGAATCTTAGAATATACTCTCTATTGAAGGTTTTATAGATAAATTATCATTATTGACTTCCAACATCCATAATTTTCTCCATTGAAGTATGATGATCTGACCATAGACATTCCCTATCTTGTATCAGTCATCTTGCTCTGTGTATAATCCTTAATCAATTTTAGCTTGTTAAGGCTTTATCAGAAAGCTCCTCCTCTGATACCAATTTTTGGATCGGGTTATACCAAATATACATAGGGGTGAATTGTGTCTTTTAAAAATTATTCACGAGATCGTGTTCTCTCCTTTAACATTAATCAGATATATTAATGCAGTGGAAATTAAAATAGCAGGGGCACATGATGTATAACGATTCGGGGAACAGAAGGCCCCTAGTCAACTCCACCAATGCTCTACTCCATGAGCTTGGTGATTTTCACTATCTGGTCCTCTTATCAACAGACCATTCCACAATGGAGTATAGGAAGTTGACACCTTTACAAACTAAGGAAAAATAGAGCCTTGTAGTTCAATTGCAGAACCTACATATCTTAGTACGAGAAGTCAGTCACTCAAGATAAAAATAAGTATTTATTATTTGAAAATACTTTCTCGTTATTCTGCACAATTGCAACAGAATGCAGTTGACTGTAGATGGATCATCATCTTTAGAAATAATGATCTTCAAGTAAGAGTCATTCTGAGTCAATCTGGTTGCAGTAAATATAGAAAAATAACTCGCAACTTCTATAGTAGTATATTCACAATAGATCTTCGATGTCGAATGAGTGAATCTTCTATCGTGTTTCTTCTTCTTCAATAAATAAAGATTTGTCACTCTTCTTAACAACATATTTTTAAGTCTCGATTATCTCAATTGTCTCTCTGTATACAAAACTATAAAGATATATAAAGTTGAGAATTCTCCTTTAAAATTTAGATCCATAAAAGTCACCTTTAGAATCGCGATATTCAAAAATTTGAAATAACAGAGCAGTCATAACTCCCCTGAAAATTTGTCATGAAAATATCCTTTTAAATTTATCCTTTGAATCATAGATAAATGTATTTGAATTAGTCAAAGATGAAATTTAAAATCAGCTTTTAATCTGGCTTGAAATCAACCTAATAATTCGCTTGAAGACCGTTTTATAATAACATCATGTTTGATTCTCCGATGCCAAATGTAAGGTTCAACTATATAGCATCTTTTGAATGTAAGGTAGATCAGAAACGTAAGTTTGATGATGCATACTTCAAATATAATGTTGAATACAAGAGTAAGGTTGATCAAAAACGTAGGGTTGATCATCCATACTATTCTTTCCAACATTCAAATGTATGATAAATGATCCTTACTTATATAATCTTCTAAATGAAAGGTACATGATCCATAATTTTTTATGAAATGTAAGGTTTTTAACAAAACTAAGGTTGATGAACAATAATTTTGAGAAACAAACGAAATGTTTAAAACTTAAGTACGGTTCTTCTTCCATACTTTTCCAATATCCCAAACGTAGGGTTCCTTCCTAATGTAGGGTTCTTCTTGTATACTTTTCTGATAATGTATGGTTGTTTAGCCATACGTTTCTGATATCTCATAAAGTAAACACCACATTACATCCTTATGCGACGCTTCTCCATGTAGGGTATGAAAAATGTTTCCAAAACACGCTTATGCAATTCCCGAATATGTAGAGCATGAACTGTGTTTCCAGAACAAGCTAATGCGAATACTTTACAATTAATTCTTATTGTTCAAGAAATTAAATATTTATTCCAGTATTAAAAATATAATGAATAATAAATTCATGAAATACACTTAAAATAAAATCATTAGAAAAAAATTAAGGGTATTTGTGAGCTTCAAAATCATCATAAAGGGATAGAGTTTTATTACCAACAATCTACCCTTTTTAATAAAAATATTATGTATTGTTGAAAACAACACTTGCTCAACAGTCACCCTATATTTATTTCCAAGCTTCCATTATCAGGGACTATTTTAAAATCACATTTCAAAAAAATATTCCTTTCACCTTATTGAAAATTATTTTTGAAAGTGACTCATAATATTTATTTTTTACAATAATGTTAAAAATGTTTTATGAAAACTCTTTATAATATTTAGATTTCATTTTCTTCTAAATCTCTAAAATATCTTCCTCTTATGGATCTATGTTTCTTGAATAACCATATTTTTTTTATGATATAATTCATTGGGAGATCAAATTTTTGGTATCAACCAATTAGATTCTTAATTCCATTTTAAATGATACCATTTAAAAATTATATCTAACCCATTTTATTTCCATGATTTATTCATAATAAGATGTATGATTTACCTTAATTATAACAAATATATATGTTTTATATCTATGTGGTGGGTGGGTATGATATGAACCTATAATTAATTTAGTGAAATCTTATATCTCATGAGATAATTATGTTGTTTGTGGATATTATTGCATATAGATTTGTTCATAAGTTTATACATGGACATGATTTTAATCATATTTATTCAAAAAAAAATTCATGTACATGATTTCAGGTATCTTTGTTCAAATGTTCTGTATAAACATGATTGTGAGTAGCTATGTTCAAAATTTTGTGTTTTTACATGATTACAGTTACTATGGTCAAAATGTTATGTTTTTTTATACTTTTTCTTATGCCACATTTCTATATCAAGAAAAATTCACATGTTATGATTTATGGCTCATGATTATTGTCTCATATATCTTCATTCCCATTCCATGGTATACCTATTATCCTTTGAGGTTATATATCCTTTTTTCCATGCCTTTTGGAAAAATCTTATGATTCCATGTTCTTTTTACTCATATATTTATCCCATGCTTATATTTTATCACGTGTTTACGATCTAACCCTTTATGAATCATTGAAAAGTTTTTCCCTTACCTAGTGTATGAGATCACTCCCTCTTATGTTTCCATTCCCTAGGTAATGAATAAGGGTATTAAGTATGATTTTTCTAGAAGGATAGGTGAAAAAATTAATTTATATGAAATATTGAAAAAATAATGTGAAATAAGACAATTATGTAACTAAAATTTTAAAAACTAAACATTTGGGTTCTGGGATTGTACATTTATTTGTGAGATTTATTATTTAAGTGATGTAAATGATGTAAAATATATGTGTTTTATGCTCAGTTTTTCTCAGTTGGTTTCAAATTAAATGTGTAAATTATATGTTTCTAGAAATTCATCTAGGAGTGAGGGTCTAGGGTGATTCAAAATGTAATGGGGTAGTAGGTGTATTATGGTTTTTTGAGGAAATAATAATCCTTTAAAAAAATCATCACAATCTCATTCCATTTCCTACTATATCACAAATTCCCCTCTTCTCTTATCTAGCTCTTAATGTGATGGATTTGGGTTTGTCAAGGGATGAAACGACATATGATGGATCTAGGCCTGGGATGGTGTCACATACTCAATTGAGGTGTTATTATCATTCTTAAATTAGAGGAGGTGAGATTATATGTTCCAAGGATATTTCCTAGGAATTACATGTTTCACAATAAAATTAGTGGATGTTAACTCATATATGATGAGATTGTTTATAAAATGGAATTTAAAGATTTTAAATGGGAATTTCCCTTCGATCAATATAGGATCACTGGGGTGGGGACTTGGTGATCACTTTTTATTTTATAATAAAGCTTCTCAACTTCATAAGGAAACTTTATTAATATCTAAAAACCTATTAGTGTTATTATCCACTAAAATATAAATCTCAACCTCATATTTTGAATGAAAAAAATATTAAGAGAGAGAAGTAGATGATATTTAAAAGGTCTAGTATAAAAACCTAATGTTTATTATTCCCCCAAAATGGATTATTTTACTAACTTATTTCTAGAATAACAATTATTACGAAACAAATGATTCTACACCATAGTAATTATCCTCCAACAACACCTAATTCTACCCCTACGCAATCAGTTATTCTACCATAGTTGGTTATGAGCCCAACTATACTTTTTTGTATCCACTGAAGTTATAGCTATTTATACCCCCAAAAACATGAATTTTTAGAAACTAGTTATACCTACAACTATAATATATTTCCTTCTTATTTATTGATATACTATAGAAAGATATTCTCTACCTCCACAAGTAATATATATAGAATTTACTTGTGTACAATATTAAAGATATTCAAAAACTATATTAAGAGTTTGTTTTCCTTGAAACTTCCTCTTGATCTTCATAGGACATTGATATTCTAAATCTAATTTACTCATAACATCACATAAATAATTCCTCCTATTTTTTTTCTGATGACTCTATTCAGTTTTCCTAGGTCTGTTGGCTCCATCTGATGGGTCTCTATCTGATTTCTCTCACTTTACATTAGCCAAACTTGCTATGTTCAGAGTAACTATATCCAATGAATTCATCCAATGCATCCCCATTAGGTGAGGAATTTTTGGCTCTATGCACTTACTACATTGAATAAGTATAAAAATAATTGAAAACACTAAAATGTTTCTTTTTTGCAATGAAATATTGATCAAATCACCTCCATCCAATATATCTTAATCCTGTAACTTAGATTCAACTTTATTGGTTGGAAACACATCCTGGCACTAAATATTTAGTTTTTACACTTTTCATTAGAATGAACATTGTCAATTATATTTTTCAATTTTACCCCCTTTATATAGGTTCTCCTAAAATAAATTTGGTGGGAGATCAATTTAAATTTCCCTCTTAGCTAAATTTCACCGTGCACTTCTAAACTCTTGAAAAATTATCAAATAATCTGTAATCTTTTGAAAAACTCTATAATCTTCAAACTTTTATAAATTTCCTCAAAATAAATTTTAGGGAAATTTAGAAAACTTCCCTAATCTCAGTAAGATTGTAATATTTGAATGAACAACTTCATTATTGACATTTTTTGAGGCTTTAAAAATTTATGAAAATCTTCTTAAAATATATTTATAGTGGAAGTTCTAATGATGAATTCATAAAAAAATTTCCATCCATCTTAGCTTTGTAAGATCAATCCTCCTTATATTTTCTTTGACCAATATTCTTTATAAACATTATCTATAAAATAGAATTGAAGAAATGTTTTTATAATGGACTAGAGTTTTCACCCATTCAGTCATGATCAATGACATCTCAAATATTGTATACATTTTACAACTTAGAATAGATTAATATTTCTACATTCCATGATAGTAGAAAATCTACATACATTGGATCTTTTGAGTGTTTGTCTGATGGAACTTTGGTTATTGAATCTCTATATAACTCTACATCTGATGGATATTTATTCAATGGATATTCATCTAATGTACTTGATTAACTGAATTTACTTTAGAAATAATTTTCACAACATCAGAAAATTGAACTTCATATACTTTCTATTGACAATTTTTTCACTTGGAAAACATTATAAAATCTTTGTTTTTGAAAATACACTAGATCTGAATACTTGTTCTGTGGACTTATCCCCTTTTATACTTATTATAACTTTGTAAAAACTCACTAACACACACTTCTCACAAATGTTTTCCTATTTTATTAATACTTTGTTCATTCGATGGTCTTGTAAAAACTTCTTCACAAATGTTCGTCTATTATGATTTTACAATCAAGTTCATTCGGAATCTCAATTTTACTTATCTTTTTTTAAACACTTTTATTGGATCATGACTTCTTTATGATGTTTAGGAACTTTAATGAACTGTATAACATCATATAATTTTGTTAAAGAACTTTATTATATTCCTCCATAAGGAAAGTTACTAAAAATTACTTATGTAACGTATTTAAGAAACTTCCTTAAGGATCTTTCCCAAGAAACTTCCTCTTCAAAGACATATTGATATATTTATAATAAATGAAACCAAAATCACTTTGGAACAAAAATATACCACTTTTTGTATCTTTACAATATCCATATAAAAATATAAACATTATCTAAGTCAATATGTGTGCTCAATTAATCTCCCCATATGATTTTTTCATTTTCTTTCCCCCCCGTTGTCATTTATCCCCCTTATTTACAATCAAATGAAAAGAGGTTACAAAAGGATTATCTCAGATTAATTTTTTTATCTTAGAATTTGGATAAATTTATTCAAGAAAAAAAACACCACATGGGTTTCTTAATAAATATCCTTTAACTAAAAACATCTAAGTCTACATGGGTGAACTCGGTGTAGAAAACAATAGTGTACAATCATGGTTATCAATGTTTCCCATAACACATATTCCATGTAATAATTTTCTAAAGTTTCTTCCAAACTTTTTTATATATGTAAATAAGAGTATGTTTATTAAAATTAGTCCTTCACTAATATCAATAATCATATAAAAATAGTTCACGTGTGTAATTTTTTTTCATCATCTCATTTTTCTTATCATCTATATTTTTAAGAAAACTGTGATGCAGATACCTCAGCTTTAATTTTTCTTCCCCTTAAGGGTAGAAATCTTTCGTTAATAATGGTAGGAAAAAATTTCATGATAGATATTTTTCTTACTTTAAAACATCTACAAAACCTAAAAAACTTTCCTTACTTCTTCTCCTAATTATCTACAAGTCATTAAAAATAATAAAGTAAATTGGGAATAAGGAGGAAACATAGGGTTCCTTAAAAGAAACATTCATATTGATAATCTTCTGTCAATAATAATTTATTATAATTATAATTATTTTATTTTTTATTTGATTTCTTTTCTTCCTTACATTAAACATTATCATGTTTTTGAGAGATTTATTCTTATCTATAGAATCTTCTGATGAAGTTGTCACCTTTTCTTCAACTTTAGTAACATTTCTGTTACCTTGAGTTTGTAAAATCCACTTCATGATTTTTTATTGGGATGATAAAATTTCTATACAAGTTTTAGAAATATTCACATATTTATCTAATATATTTCACTTTTTTTTGAAATTTTATACCAGCACCTGTTGATAATTTTTTTCAACATTGTTATCATCTTCAAAAACATGTTTCTTCCCTTTTTCTTTAGTTAACTTTTGTGTTTCCACCATATTTATAACCATGGAAATTTTCTTTTTCCAAATAACTAAGAACTATTTCTTTCCCTGATCAACATTTTTAACCCACTCAACTTTCTTAAACATCTTACCTTCCTCATATTTCTTAAAATGTTCATTTGTAACTATCAAGGCTTTAATATGTTTTATTTTCTGAACTTTCTTTTCTTCCTCAACTTTCCTTTTTTGAAAGTTTTTTTCTCAAATCAATGTAGATCCCCCATAACTCATACCTATTTCTTATTAGATAAATTTTATAGTATCATGAATAATATATATTCCCAAAAAATATACAACACTAGAAATGTGATCTCTATATTTATCTTTCAAACCAATAGTAATACTTCTATGAAGTTTGTTGTTATTGATTACTAAAAAAAATATAGGAAAATTAATTCAAGGAGATACTTTATTGATGAATTATTCTCTTTATTAATTAAATAATTATTCTAAAAAATCTTCAGTTTTTAACATACTATGTTCGTACAAGAATATATATATTTAGTTTGTTTAGATATTTAAACAACCTTCTTCTGTAAACCCTTCTTTTCACTATATTTAGAAGTTTGAACATTATGATCAACTACTTTAGTGAAGTAGTATCTAATATTTTATAAATATATTTGTGATATAAGATGTATTAATTTTTTTTCCTATAACTCTTCTTATTTTTAGACAAACTTTCTTTAAGAAAATTTATCACCTTTTATTATTTTTCCAAATTCAACTTGTTCTTTTTTACTTTCTTCAAAAAGTGTAGTATCTACCGTATTGCGATTCTCATCACCAGCTAATTTTTATTCATAAGATTTAAATTTCCTTTCCATCCCACAAACTTTCATTTTTTGAGATCTAATTACATTGAGGATTTTCTCCTCCTTTTTTGATTCTCTCACCATTCTCAAAAGTTATTTCCTTAACTTATTTCTTTCCTTCTTGATTTGAGTATTTTCCAAAAGTTCTAATTCTAATTTTTGTTCTATAATCCACTCAAGTAATGTTCTCTCTTCACCATAATTATCACTACCTAATGAAGTAATTAATTTTCTAACTTTGGAAAATATGCTGACCTGATGATTAGATTTTTTATTGGATTATTCATAAAGCAATATTCTACTAAACATACTTTTCTTCTTATAGTAATAAGAAGTTTTCTTATTTTTCTTCCACTTTTGTTTTTCAGACTTCTAATCTTCATGTTCTCATTCAGAATCATCATCTTTTTTATTAATATAATATCCTAAAATATTTCCTTTTTTATTATAATTACAACATTTAAGATAAATTTTACCATTTAATTTCAAATTATCCTTTCTGTATTTTTTAGAAATAAGATTAATGATTGTGCTATGATCCTTTTCTTCTTCCTCTGTCTCTAAATTAATAGATTTGTCTCCAAATTCCTTATATCTGAGATTTAATTTTAACAAATATCTAGAAATCCATTTCTTCTATATCCTTATTCTCTAAAACTATTATTTTACTCATTTCATATTCCATAGGAATATTCTGAAGTATATAAATAGATAAATATTTTTGATCTTCCAAAGATAACACATTGACATAAAATATATTTGAAAAGTTTCTCATTAATTTCTTAACACGAGTAGAATATTTAATCTTCTAACCAAAACCTCTTATGTTTCTAACAATCTCATTAACTCTTATAAAGTATCTATCAATACTTTCTTCATCATCCATATTAATATCTTCAAATTTACTCCTCCAAATTTGTAGCTTATCTTCCTTAACTTTTTTATTTACTTTACAGGTACATATCAACTTATACCACATTCTAGTAGCTATTGGTAACCCCATAATCATTTTATAAACATTCTATATAGGATCCATCAACATATAATTCTTAGATTTTCCTCTAACTTCTAATTTTATTTTATTGGAAGCTATCATAGAATTTTCATCAATGCGTTGGAATCCAATAGTTTAAGCATCTCTAACTTCAATTCCCAGAGATATAAGATAGAATAACATCATATTATAAATTTTTTGATTGTTTCATCCATCGAAAATAAAAACACCCCAACTATTAAACAAATTTAAATTCTATATTATCAGAGTTTGATCTTTTCATGGAGTCCCACTGCCTGATAATAATTTAATTTCACCTAGATCAATGTAGAATCATAGTGGGGGGTTGGGTGAATAAATAATCACGTTTTATTTTATAATAAAGTTTATCAAATTAATATAGAAACTTTATTAACCTCTGAAAACATATTTTATTTATGATCCACTGAAATATAAATCTCAACCTCACATTTGGTATGAAAAAAATATAAATATAGATTAATACATGATATTTACAAGGGTTGTTATATATGATTACTCATTTAAATGTTGGTTATTCCCCCTAACAAGGATTGTTTTACTAAATTATTTATATAATACAAAGGAATAAGTAATAACTAGTTCTAAACCATAGTAATCATCCTCAATAGAATCATAGTTCTACCCTTAGAAATCATATATTCTTCCAAAATTGGTTATACCACCCAAAATTACTTTTGATATCCACTGAATTCATAGATGGTTATAACCTAACTAACAAACCCTTTCACCAATTGGTTATAACCCCAGCAACATGCTATTTCCTTATTATTTTCTAATCCGCTATAGAATGATATTATATTCCTCCATAAGCAAGCTGGATCAACTTGACATGTTTATAATATTCAAGATATTCAATAGCTCTTTTAAGAGTCTATTATGCTTGAAAATTACTCCCGATATTATTAATACACAGATATACTCAATATGGGTTTTTTATAAGTTCAATGAAAAAATTTCTCAACAAATGTTCATTTGATGACTCAATCTGGTTTTTCTCTATCTGATGGATCCATCCAATGGGTCTCCATTTAATGATCCTCATTACACTTCAGTATACAATGATATGTTTAGAGTAACTCTATCTGATGACTTCATCTATTGAATCTCCATCTTATGAATCATTTCTTGACCTTTGTAATTCTTACTTCAACTAAGTAGAAACAAAATCATCCAAAATCAACTGTTTCTTAATTTGATGGAACCCTAATCGAATTTCCTCCATCTCATGGATCTTTATCCTATATATTAAATTCAACTTGATTGGTTGGAAACTCATCCTGACAACAACTATTTAGTATTTTAAATTTTAATTAGAATGAATAGTGTCAATTATGTTTTTATGTTTTACCCCTTTGATATAGGTTGTCCCAAAATATATTTTATAAGATCTCAATTTCATTTTTTCTGCTTAACTTAATTTCACTAGTTGCTTCTAAACTATTTTGGAACAATCTCAAATACTCCTAAATATTCTAAAAAACTATATAATATTCCACCATCTTTAAATTTCCTCAAACTTAATGTTATGGAAATTTAGAAAGATTACTTAACCTCAGAAATATTTTAATATTTGAATGATCAGCTTTGACATTGATATATTTTTGGGTATTTACAAATTTATAAAAAGATTCTTTCATCAGATGACATCATAATAAATTTTCTATACAGTTCATATTTATCCAACCATTATTCCTCAATTTTTCTTTAACATATAATGTTTATAAACATTCTCTATATAATGGATTAGAAAAAACAAATTCTGATGAATTATTATTTTTCCCTGATCAGTCATGCTCAGGGATATCTCAAACTTCATATCCTTGCACTTCTAAGAGTACCTTCACATTTCTTCATCTGATGAAAGTGGGAAATATCCATCCATTGGAACTTTCAATTGTTTTAATGACAAACGTTCATTCACTAAAACTCTATAGAACTCTTCAGCTAATGGATGTTCATTCGATGGACTTGACACACTAACTTTCCTTATCTAGTGCTTTTCCCAACTTCACAACATCAAATTTCATGTAATTTGTAACAAAAAATTTTATACTTTAAAAACTGCATAAAAACTTTTTATTTTCAAAGATACTAGATTTTACTTCTTTTCTATGGAATTATACCCATTTTTTCTTATTAAAACATTATACAAACTCACTAACACCTACATTTTAAAAATGTTAGTTTGAATTATTTTTTCCTTTGTTCATTTGATGTCCTTGTGAAAAATTATTCAAAAAAGTTTTTCTGGTATGTTTTTCCATTGAAGTTCATCTAAAATATTACTTGAACTTATCTTTCATTTTACACACTTTTCCTTGATCATGTATTCTTCATGATGTTTAAGAACTTTGATGAACAACATAGAATTTTCTGATTTTGTTAAGGATCATTCTTATATTCCTCTATAAGTAAAGTCCCTATAACATCCTTATGTAAATTCATTAAGTAGTTTCCTAGAGTAAATTTAGAAAGAAACTTTATCTTCAAACATATATTGATATATTGAAAAAAATGAAACCAAAATCACTTTGGTACAAAAAGTGGATAATTAAGGAACATAATTATCCAACCCTAGGATCAAGTTATTTCCTATTATTTTTTGTGTTTTATTTCTCACTTTAATTTATTTTCATGCATTAATTCAAGAAAATACCCATTTCCATTAATTTTAAATATTAAGAAAAATATATAAATAAGAAAATTAGAATAGTGAGTAATCAATAAATCTCATTTATTGGAAACCCTGAGGTAATATTCTTATAAAAATTATCAGGATATATAAATTGTAATGATTTTTTATTTTGATGATATAGCTCCATAATTTTAGTGTTATATCTAGGAATTTAAGTTGATCAATCAAATTTTATTTCACTATATAAATATATTTTTATTTTGAAATTAATTCAAAAATTTAAAAAAAAATCCATTAATTTTTAGCTCACCCTCTCCCATGGAAGAAAATATTTTTGTATTCCCTATACAAGTGAGGAGAGTCCGAATCTCAGACTAAGGATAAAAGGCATTAAAGGAACTCATGAAGGATCATAAAGAAGATATCAAACAACAAATTCTAGAATCATTGTAAAATAATATCATTGAGTTATTGAAGAACTTAAACTACCACCTCTATTATAATTTTATAATGATCTCATTGAGTTCTAGGAGTATTTCCCAGAGTTTAATCATTTAGGAACAATATCTAGGGATTTAATTTGATCATTCACCTTGATTTTAACTTTATAAATATTTATTTACTTTATTTTAAATAAAAAAAATAAAAAAATGGTATTTATGATTTACTTACTCTATAGAGAACTAGTGTTTTCCTTTTAAAACTTTGAAACATTTCTACATATATTTTTGGAGTTAGGTGCTAAGACGACATGTGTTTCCAAGGCTCGATGTGCCAATAGTTTATTTTATAAAAATAATAAAAATATTTTATATTATACTTACACATTTTATTAATGAAAATGAGATAAATCTTAAAATAAAGATTAGATCATAAATATGAGACCATAGTTGAGTCTAGAACATGATGTTTAACCTAGGTGTGGCCTAAAATAGGTCAGCATGTGGCGTTTGGATAAAATAATCCATTTATGATGGTTTTAGTGGGTTATTTAATAATTAATTTAATTAATAAATAAATTAACCTAATTATTAATAATATATAAGTCCTACATTATGAAGAATCCTATAGGGTTATCCTCATATTCCCTGGGAGGATAAAGAGCGTTCTCCCACCTAATGTTGGCGAATCGACATCCGACAATGAAAAATCTCCAGATCGAAGAAGATCTAAGAATAGTGAACACAAAAACATATCCCAATCATTGATGGGAATGTTATTCGATGAAAAATGATCCAATATCTAGGTAGGACTCATAAATTCATGGATTTATCCCTCATTGATTAAATTTATTTAGCATAATCATTCCTTATTTGATCTACACCAATTTCTAGACCCTGCATGTACCCATGTAAAGATTTAATTTGATTATTCATTCATTTCTCACCCAGATACCATTTTTCATAATCATTTCACAAGAAATATTAGAAACTATTGTTTAAACCTTTGTTCTTATGCCTTCCACCCTCAATTTCTTCACTTTCTTCACTGATTGGCCCAGGGAGCCTCTATTCGACGTTGTCGAGTGGTACTGAGCCCATATAGACCCCCATATTTATGTTGGAATCATATGAGATAGTTGGTAGGTCAAATAATGGATTAAAATAGGGGAATTATGGTTTTTAGGTGATTTATTTGTTGATTTGAATTATTAATCAAAGATGTTGGATGATTGAGGCTTGTACAGTGCGTATGATGAACCCCCACTAGATGAAGAAACCGATTTCCAGCCACGAGATGGACAGAAACAACAAGTCCATAAAATATCCACCAATTTTGAGTGATAAAACAATGTATCTGAAGGTGGAGATACTAGATTTGGATGCCCGATCATGGATCTAAAGTTTTGTAAAAAAAATTGACTACACGCTGTGTAGTTTTATGAACACATTCTATGTAGCACCTATGTTGCAGTGGCTAGGGTTTTGGATAATTATAAGGATCTCATGACATTTATACCTACTAAATGTCATGTATCACTTCCTAGGGTGGAAAATCTATTTGGTGAATCACACAGGTAGGATTACATGTGGAAAGAAACAGCCACAATCATACTATATACTGATTTACATGAACATGACTAAGCACATGGGTAGGACCCCGTGTGGTATGAAAATTCCATGTAGACCCCATTACAAATAGTGTAACCCTACATGGGAAGTGAGACATGTATCATTTGGGACATGGACAAGCAGTAGAGCAGGACCACCCACCTTGTTGGTTCCCTCACATGCCGTATACCACTATGTTTTTAGGATACTTCAATATCTTCTATCTCCTTCATTTGGACTCATATTTTGGCCTTCAAGTAGCCTATAAGGAGTTTTATATATATAAAATGATGGTAGAATATGTTGGGACATTTGATATACAATGTGAGATATTTTAGGCATGTTTCTTATTTAAGAAATACTCAATGATGGCAGTGATCACGCTTGATCCCCAGAGAATTTTAGAGTGGAACCCTCATGCAGAGTTAGGGAATGAGTCATATATCCTTCAAAGTAGAACCCTGCACCTGGGCTATGAATTGGTCATCAATCCTTTAGAGTAGAACCCTCTAGATGGGCTGGGCATGTGTCCTTGATCCTTTTGAGTGGAACCCTCCTGCAGATTCAGGCCATGGTTCCTCTACCCTTTAGAGTGGAACCATCCTGCAAAGTCTGGAGATGGGTCCTCTATCTTTTAGAGCGGTACCCTCTTATGTAGTCAGGTCATGGGTCCTCTATCCTTCATCATGGAACACACCTATGGAGTCAGTGCATGGTTCCTCTATCCATGGGAGTGGAACCCTCTTGTTGGCACAAAGCATGAGTCCTATATCAACCATCAGAGTAGAACCCTCCTGTTATACCATGGCATGGTTCTTCTACCTAGATATTGTTTCCCCTCGACTGTGCGACATAATGATGAGTTGTGCCTTGACTTAGACATTTTCTACTAGGCAGATGTGTGAGATGCGGGGAATCATTGATGGAATTTTGGAATTGATGGAGACTCTTTTCCTAGGATGATATGTGAGATAGAGATCCACATCTCCCTAATTTTCATTTATTTATTTTATTGTGTGTGTATATATATAATCGATGTCTTTGGATTTGTTTACTCTCTTTGTTTGGGTTGAGATGGTTTCCTATTTATTGTCTATTCCAATCATGTATCTTACTTATTCCCCTTCATCTTTGGAGGTGTCCTACAGGGTCAGTATATACTCACCCTTTCATGGGATTTCCCCGCATGTGTCATATATTATGAAGACAAAAGATAGGTTGGTCGTGACTACAGAGGATCCTAGGGATACCTGGTGCATTGGACCATGTATGGTTGTCAGAGCTCAGAGATCATGAGTTGGGATCTCTTGACACTTTTACATTCCAATTTTGTCCGGTTGAGGAATATTCTAATTTCATGGGTATTTTCCACTTTAATTTTTTTTTCAATATCTCACTCTTGTACACACTATATTTTTTTCATTCATGGTTTATTTTATAACTATTTCATTTCTTCCTCTTCAATTCTTGTAATATCTAGAACTGGAATCCACTTAATTGGGACCCTAATATTGTGGGTCGCATAGACTCAAGCATGCCTCCACACACACCATAGGTGGCTGACTAATATAGAGGGTGTGGAGGTTGTAAAATGGGGAGAATATACCATCATATTAGAGTGAAAAAATGGTTATAACATTAAAAAAATCAATGGAAGCATCATATATAAGCATACATAATAAAAAATTAGTGGAAGAATAAATAACTGAGAAAATGAATAATAATATCAAAATCTACAAGGAAATTCCAAATACATGGATGAAAGTCTTTTTGATATACAAAAAGGAGAATAAGGGATAGACATATATAGTCATGCTATACAAAAAGAAAAAAGGAACAAAAATTATACTCCAAAAGAAGCTCAATTATATGATCGGTCCTTTTATCCTATGATCCATCAATAGGAAAAAATGTCAAAACTTTGAATTAGGGCACTTGACCTTATCATTAAATATAGAAAAGTAATCTACTTGGGTACCAAAGGTAGCCGAAGTAGGGTGTGAGATAACATCCTAGTAGGCCACCACCAACGATGTCTAGAAGTAATCTATGCACTTTTCATAGCAACAATAGTGTGTAGACATAAATTAAATAATAAAAAAAGATGAATAAATAAACACTAGTCTGGTCAGGTTCCTAAATGACACTTAATGAATCTACCTGCTTCATCTCATGGAAATAATGAGTGTTTAATCAATAAATATATACATAGTTATGATATATATAGTATAATTATATATTTAATCCACCTATATGGACCAATTATTTGTGAGAGTAAGTGACCATATACTTAGAATACTAGGTTCTCACTGGAACGAGGTGTGACCTCGTCATCTATAACTAGTCTGAACAAACCTATAAGCTCAAAAAGTGTACACTCTCTATATCTCATGATGAGTGAGATATGTCATTTTCAACACTCGATATGGTTGGAGTGCCATCATTCCAACACATAAAACAAGGGACATGGTTCACCATTCCCACCATCCAAATAGTGTTAATGGTGTGAGACATCATGCTCAACACCCAATGTAAGGGAGCGTTAATCATTATTTTCAATAAAATTCTTACCATTATTCCAAAGACTATATATAAGTCTTAATGACATTGATAATAATATCCATGAGGCATTTCCTCTCATGTATTATATTAGTCAATCCCTAATAAAAACAAGGCATTACATTTCATATAAAGCATTTGATAAAGCATGCTATGATTTGTGTGGCCATGGGACCTTTTATAAATCATTCCAATTAAACCATTTAATTTATTTTAGTAATTCAACCACCATGAACAATAAATTCGATTTAACACATTCTATTTAATAAACCAATACATGAAAATTAATTTTACAAGTCTCAATGAGGCACTTAGAAGGTGTCATTATCAATTAGGCAAAACCCTACATTGGAAATTCCATTTATAATTTGGTCCAATAACTTAGGAGGTGTTTTGGGTTCAATAAAGATTTATAAAACAAAGAAAATTCCATTTAATATCCATGACAAACACATAGAAGTTGTTCCAAGAATTTAATCCTTTAATTGTAAGGGGGAATTCAAGCAGACACATCCAAGGGGTGTCCTTATTTGAGTTTGGAATCCTTTATTTACATAAAATCAATCCTCAGTAGTGTCAAAATGATCATATAATAATTTATAATTAAGATATCTATTTTAGGGTGATGTGTGACGAAGCCGAGCCTGTAGTCAAACCGTGCACATTGAGATGGATAGGCGTGTGAATACATGTACATTAGGAAAATGAATGCAATTTAGGATATGCCTTTTGATAGTTTTCTCCACCCCTAGCCTATAGATGTGGCCTTGGTGTAGTGGTGGATTGAGCCCTGGTTAGGGTTAGGTCGTGACACACCCCCTCCCATGGAAGAAACTATTTTTATTTTTTTCCTTGATAGGTGAAGAGAGTATGAAGATCAAAATTTGGATAAGAGACATTCTAATATCTCACCAAGGATCTCAAAGAATACCTCAAACTACCACATATATGAATGTTCTTTTACATGGAAATGTATTTGAGAAATTCATTTTGTTTAAATGATTAAATTATTAATAGACTAATAAGTGTTTTCATGAATATATTATTAATACTAAATTTGTTAGTTGAATATTTTTGGATGGATTTAAATAATACTACATGGTTGATTTTATATAATTAGTTACCTATTGTACATGTGTTGAAATTGATGGTTTATATACTTATAAAATGTGTAATTGTAATTCTTGATAACTAATCAGTGCACTATTTTTGAAGAATCGTGATATAAAAAAACATTTAAGAGTCAAATTTGAAAGAGGTGAAGTAGGTGGAAGGTGATGAGGGGAATTTTTAACAAGATGATGAGCATTATCCTTTATTAGTATTTCATGGGACTCTAATTTAGTTAAATACCTGGGAAGTATTTATTAAGGAACTTTAGAAATTAGGGGGAAGAACTTCGTAGAATGTTATGATAATGAACAATGTTTCAAATAATTTTATTGGCATAATATTCTACTATATTTAGGTGAGATATTTAATTATGAGGTTAAAAATAATGTTTGGGAGGTATAAGTACTATTTTTAATTGATAGATTCACATGGGATCATAAAGGCGAATCTTATTGTATTCATTATCGAGGGACCGATACAACACAAGTGGAATATTCTTGTTCTGGGAAAGAGGATCAAGGAGATGATCTGGTATTCATTTTATAATTTTTTCCTTTAATAGTTTTATTTGGATAAATTGGTTATAAACAAAGGCCATACATTTATAGAGTTATATAAGGTAGGTATTTACTTCTTGTATTATATTTATAGGTTCCTGGAATTTCTTGTTTTTACATAGATACTAGGCGATGATGGGTTTACTAAGGCTCATCATTTTAAGTATTGTCCATAACTAATGTTTTTCTCACATGTGGGTCTATTTTCTTTAAATACCTATATAAAAGTGGTAAAAATGATTTAATTATCCAGAAGGTTTTGGGAGAGGAGATGAGGGAACTTGTGAGAGGTAGCAGATTATGATGTAGTAAGAAGAGGAAGGTCGATGATTATCATTGAGGTAGTGAGTTATCACGGGGTCCTAGGTAGACTCATTCATTTAACTATTATAAAGGAAATACATTGTTATAGTGTTATTATTATAGAAAAATACCATACTGAAGATATATTTCCATATTATCACAAAGAGTTTCATTCTTATGGTAGGATAAAACAAATACAAAGGTTTTGTCAGAAAAATACCGAAGTGAGTGGTGGTCATAATTCTACTTTTGACTAGGAATCTTTATTACTAGAAAACTGATATATATAAATGTTTTATTGGAATGGATTAAGAACTATGTATATAGAAGTTATTTTCCATATTTATAGTAAAACAAGTATATAAAAACAATAATATCATGTTTTTATGTTGTAATATTACTTATAGATACTACCATAATTATTAGAAAACCATGGATATAGTCTCAAGTAAAAAAGATAACCCCCCACTAACACATTACCCCCATCTATGTGAATTTACACACTTCCCTACATGGTTCTCCTTCCCTTCAGTAATTCAAATATGTCTCTCCCTCTTCATTGGTAGTATTTTATCATCCTCTCCATCATTGGAGTCTCCTCTCCCCTCTCACTTTTCTCCCTTTCACCAATCATGGATGAGTATCTCCCACTAACCTATATTGGTCTAATAGGATTTAAAAAGGTTGAATTTCATTTATAAAATTTAATTATAATAAATCAATCTTAAATATAATTAAAACAAATTGACCTAATCCAAAAAATAGAGCAAGAAAATGAAGAAAAATGCAACACAATTTTTATAAATAAATTTGGACAAAACTCAATCACATGAGTACCCACATATCCTATCCTAAATTTATTGGGGATTTATTTGATCCATTGGATTTAATGGTATCCATGAAAAAAATGAACAATTAAATTATATTTTTTGTGGTTATAGAATGAAACCTAATCCCTCACTTTAGTGGTAGTGATCACCTAAGAAATTACCAAATAAAAGAGTTTTATATATTTTAAATAAATTAATTTTAATAATTTTATTTAATCAAAAAATAATTTTAAATTTACCAAAAGATAAAAGTGAGAGAGTGAAGTGTAAGGATTAGAGTATTAACAATGTAGAATAATAACCCTAAAAATAGTTAAATTTTAGAAACAAACATCAACCAATAAAATACAATATTGTTAAATAATTTTTATCCTTTAATTGTGATGTATTTATATCTTCTTATTCCTATTTTAATTGATTTCACCTATTATATGTAGAATAAATTCGCTATGAAAAAAAATATATCTATTAGAGTCAACAAAATTAGGGTTTTTGAATTTTATGGAAACACTTATTGCAGTATAGTTGTTAGTCACCTGAGTATAATTATCATCACTTGGAGAATGATATTTTTTTAACACCATCAAATTTCCAGTGTATCTCACTAGAGTTCTGGTGATGGAGGAAGTAGCCACTACCTTTTCTACAAGCCTTCTAGTGGTTTCCTGATAGTCTTCCTATGGAAAGTTGGATAAACTCCTATCTCTACATATATCTTAGGTATATTATTTAATGAAAGTGAATATCATCAACACATATTTTAGGTATAATATATATTCACCATACTAATAAACTTAATAAAAGATATTAGTAACACAAGTAACCATTTGTAATCATTGAAAAAAATAAAGGGTATGAGATCCATGCATAAGAATCTTCCCCTTTTTGATAACCCAAATGCTTTAACCGATAAGAATAAACAATGAAAATAATAACAATATATTAGATATCATGAAAATAAATAAGGTATAATATATTTAAAAAATTACCAAAAATGATTGCCTTATTAAATTAAGATAAATTATAAGAAATTTAAATAATTAATAAAAATGTAAACCAAATGTAATTATAAGATAAATTAATTAATTTTGATATAAAATCACAAGAGGGGTGATTGAATATATATCATTCAGTTTATTTCTCCCCCTTTATGATTGTTTTTACTAATTAAGTAATTAAGATATAAAAAAAGAGGAGTGATTGAAGATATTCCCCTATAATGTTTTTTTTATTATAAAAAAACATTAAGTAGAATTTAGAATGGGTAGTCATAATAAGTAATATTATTACAGAAAAGGATATGATATAAATCCAACAATAATAAAATAATTAACTTATTAATCTTTAAACATCACCAAATAATATAATTTTATAAAAATAGAGGAATAGGGCTAGGTGATTAGTGTAGGTCAAGAGTGGGCATGAGATACATTTCACTACAGGGAGCACCTAATTTCTCAAGTGTCTTTAATAAGAAATTTTAGGTGATCATTAAGAAAATTATTTTCCATTACAATTTGAAAAATTAATTGGTTTATTTGGTTGAATTTTTGATCATAGTGTTCCCATAAGTTTTTATTTTCATCAGTATAGTCAAACCCTTTGGGAAATCCTTCATCATTTTAAGCTTCCCAATCTAGCTCACTGCCTTTTTTTATCATCCTCTTCAACTTCTTCATCACCTTATTCTTCATGGTAAGGTTATTATTCTTATTATTCTTCAACATATTTTACACATCTATTTTAAAAAAATTTATCCATATCTAGAGGAATTCTATTATTAGGGATCTCTCAATAATAATAAGGGGATAAATCCCACAACACTCCTTAATATTCATAAACCTAGTCTTGACTCCAAGGGTTCCATTGAATAATCATTCCTTTAATTATATATTTTTTCTATTTCTCTTATTTATTAGTATTTTAATATTTATAGGAATATATATCAATATAATAATACCCAAATATTTTATTAAATAGATAACCAAAAGGCAGTATTTGGAATGCTTGGGATGAGAGGTGGTGTAATTATTTAATCAAAAGATTAAATGAATGATATTGGAATAGAGGTTTTTAGTGATGAAGTATAGGATATAAAAGTCAATATAATTTTAGTAATAAATGAATCTAAGTCAAGTAGAAATATAAGTTTGAATTTATATTTCTATGATATGAATTTCGACCAAGACATCATCCAATTTTGAATTTTATGGATGTTGATTTTTTAAAGATAAATTGAAGTGCTTGAAGAAAATTTAAGAGAGTGTTATAGGAAAAAAATTCAGATTCATGAAAACATAATCCTTCATGAGATATACCCATAAAACTTGAAAAATAAAAATAATTTATTTCAATGGGAACTACATTGATAGTAGAGAAAATAATTTTAAACCCTTTTCAATATTTAAAATAGATATTAGAATATAATTGAAATTTTTTAAAGGGATACATTACATATTTGTGAGAATTTTTAGATAATTTGTTTAACCTTTGAGAGTAAATAATATCTTAAAGAAAAATTAAATAATTTTTTATCCATCTGGAGTTGATAATATGACCAACTGTAATGGTTTTATTTATCCACACATCATCATGTAGAGGAATAATTGGAATCTCAAATTATTATTCAATTTTCACCCCTCATTTCTTTGATTTTAAGGTTATTATAATAATAAATAAATGATATAGAAAAATTTGAAGTGAAAAAATTGACATCATAGTGATTAGGGTTTTTATAGAGATAAAAAGGTCAAATCTGAACAATTTCTTAAATAAAGATGAATAAATTGATGAAATAAACCAAGAAAAAGTTTAAGATCTTACTAAAATTGAGAAAAAGATAAATAAAGGGAGTATGGAGTCATTAGAGACTACGAGAGGGTTAATATCGTAGCTAACCGAGTTAAATAATTAGAGGGATTTTAAATTAAAAATTCCTAACAACACATTAATGATTTTTTTTGGGCCAGCTATCAAAACTTGTGTGTAATACATCGAAATTATGATAGTAAATTATTAACCACTATCTTCAACACTAGAACTATGATTCCTTAGTATCATAATTTCGATGGTTTTCTATTGTTACAATAAAAAACTCCAAAAAACATAAAATAAAGAAAACGAATTTGGGGTTTAAACCCCCATCAAAGAAGCTCAAAATAATAAAAAACCAAGGGGAACTGAGTAAAAATTCAAAAAAAACCTAAAATCAATGAAATTTCATAAAACTTTACCACCTAGATAATATTTACATTTAAATTTAAGGCATAATTAAATACATTAAAATAAAACACTCATTAAATAAAGAAATATATATCAATTGCTATATATATCAAGTCACACTTTAGAAAATCCTATCCCACCTTAATAAAATCAAAACATTCATGAGTGACTGGTTTTGTGAAGATGTCATCTAGTTTGTGATCGATACAGGTAAAATCAATAAATATATAACCTTTTTGAAATATATTTCTCAGTATGTAGTACCTAAAGTCAATTTTCTTATTGCACGTGAATTGAATAGGATTTATAGAGATACTATTGGAATTAGTGTTCTCACACTTAACAGGAACATGATTATAAGATATAACCTAGTCTAGAAGAGTATCCATAGTCCAAGTGATTTGAGCACAAAAACTACTCAATGGTATGTACTATTCATTAATGGTAGTATGAGAAACTAAACTTTTATTCATATAACCACATGATACTATGGATTTTATAATTAAGTGACGAGTCACAGTTGAATTTTTTTTATCTAGTTGGAATCCTTTAAAGTTAACATCTTAATAACTCGTTAGTTAAAAATATGTCTCTTTTAGATAGATTACTATAAGTTTATTAGTGCCATCAATATATTTAAAAATCCATTATTATCCTTAAGGTGAGGTTATTTAGGGTTTTAATTAAAATTATCATAAATAAAAATGATAAAAATAATGTCTGATTGGTCCATAATAAGATAAACAAGGCTTCTAATCATACCTCAATAAATATTATTATGCACCATTTTAATATATTCATCCAATATTTTCTTAAATAAAGTACTCATTGGTGTACAAATTACCTTCATAAGATCTATGAAAAAAAATTCTTAATAAGTTCATTAGTGTATTTTATATGTCTTATAAGAATTTTATCCTTGTTTTGATTAATTTTAAGATTGAGAAAAAACATTAACTCATCTATAAAATTAATTTAAAATTATTTTTAATTAAATATAAAATAATTAAAGAAATAAATTTTTTATTCAAAATATATATAAAATCATTATCATAAATTTTTAATTCCAATAAATAATATGAAAAAAACTATAAAAACATTTTATAATTAGATTTTACCATTTTGAAATCATCATCCAAGAGATATTTAGTCAACTACTCATATCAAACCTAAGAGGATTGTTTAAATACATAAAGATACATGGTTAAAATAAATATATAATTTGGAAATTTTGAATCCTTGGAACTATGTGTTTTCTCAACATATACCTTTTCAGAAAAAACCATTTAATAAATTACTTTTTAAATCCATTTTAAAAATATTAAATTTAAGGTGAGAGACAAATTCTAACAAGATTCTTACGGAAACAATATGTGCAATGGGTAAATTTTTTTAACTATAACCATCACATGTTTCTTTATTATTTACTTATCCTACAAACCTATATTTATTTTTAACTATATTTCCTTACTCATATAGATTATTTATAAACAATGACATAGTAACTATAATGAGATGACAATCATGTCTTTCAATAAGAGTCCAAAAATCATTTCTATTAAATTGATTTAATTATTAGTTCATTGGAAGTACCAAATTTTCGTAGTTAATAGAATAATTTTAATGTCCTGAACCGACTAACCACTAATATGGTATTCAGACCAGTTAGTCACATGGCCTCAAGAGTGCCTCCCTATATTCCAGAGGTTCCCTACTAGCAACCAGGGTGTAAAGGTGGTTTAGTGGGGAGAATATACCCTCATAATCAGTGTATCACAATAGTATAATAGATAATAAATATCAGATAACAACAGAAGTATTAAATAATGAATAAAAGTTAAGTGAAGTAATATTATAATATAAGAAGTGAATAAAATTGTCTAAATCTAGTTTATAGAAAGAATGCATGTATGACAGTTGATTATACATAAGCTAAAATATTAAGAATACAACATGCTTGACAATATAATATAATACATGACTCCAGTATAGAAAATAAGTAAAAAGACCAAATAAAATATCTACAAGAATCCTGAGCTCCAGCTTAGTCCTGTTCTCTTAACTCCTCAGGTATAAGCATATAATGACAAGCAAGGTCCAAGGCCCTGTGAATAAGAAGGTCTACTCTAGTACCCTAGTGAAATGGTGAAATGAGAAGGGTGTGAGAAATAAATATCAGTAGATTGGAACACATGGTGTATAGCCCAATATAAATAGTGAAATTTAAATTAATTAGTGTGAAGGTATAGAGAAGTAATAACCAAGTTGAATAAATTAACAATTACCCATCCAGGTTCCTAAGGAACACCTGATGGCTATACCTACTTCTTCTCATAGCCAGAATAAGATTCTGATTGGAAACTATATATATAGTAATAATATATATATATATAATAGATATATATTACATCTTCATATGTGAACAAAGTGTTTACCAACACAAATTGGTCATATACCTAGGATACTTTTCTTTGTTGGACTGGGATTTAACTCACAAACATCCATCACCAAGGGATGTTCTCATGGTCTAAACCATTTTCCAACATAAAATCTCACATGATCTTACTTCTCAAAGGCTCTCACGGTCCTTTTTAAATCAATAAATGGTTGGACTGGGATGTAACTAATTGACATTCATCACCCGGGGAAGTGCACAAGGTCTAACCCCTGGCCCAACTCCAAAGATAGGGTACATTCCTTACTTCTCTATTGAGTGAGAGTGCCATACTATTCACTCTGAATGGTGAGTGTACATTCTATGTATACATTCTAAGATGTAACCTGGTGATCAAAATCCCATCACATATATAGTTTCTCTAGTGGATAGGGTACATTACCTACATCCCTATAGAATGAGAGTGACACACTACCACAAACCGGATGGCGAGTGGGCCAATAAGAAACACTCTAAGATGAAACATGTTGATCAAAATACCGTCTCCCATATAGTATCTCTGGTGGATAGGGTATATTACTTATATCCTTATATACTTCTAGTGCCATACTAGTACACTTGGTATGAAGAGTGGGCTGCTAGGAATCACTTTAATATGGAACATGGTGCTCTAAATCCTATCATCCATATAACATCTCTGGTGGATAGAGTACATTCCCTACATCCATATAGAGTAAGAGTACTAAATTACTACCCTTAGGATGGAGATTGGGCCACTAGGAAATAGTCTAAGATGGAACATGGCGCTCAAAATCCCATTCCCTATATAGATATTAAGATGCATATTCATTTATTACATATTACATAATGAAAAAAAATCTTATGCATTTCAATTTAATCATTATTAAAGGCATGGTCATATTTATCACAATCATTTAATAAGTCATAAATAAAATGGCATGTACTCATCATCCTTGATGTGTCATATCAATTAATCAAATTGATTCATTTAAAATAGGTAAATCCATCATGAGTATTTCCTTTAATTCAATTCAAGTTGTTTAATTAAATAAATCAAGGAAATTAACTTATCAAGGTTCAGGTGGTTCTTAGAATGTATGATGGGTGAATAGGAAAAATGCCTGTATGGGAATTCCATTTTTATAAACCATGCCAAGCCATTCAATTTATAAGATGGTCTAAGCACTTAGATGGTGCCATGATTATTTAAACATCTTGAAAAAAGAAACTCCATTTTCTTATTCCATAGGCCATACCCTAAAAATTATATATATAAATCATAACCTCAAAGAATATAGAAACCCAAGAACAATAAACCAAGAAAGAATAAAATTATAATATTTACTTTTTATTTTATAAGACAACTAATTTCTATTTTAGGGTTTTTATTATAAAAACACGATATTTCTCTTTAAATAAATAATTTATCATATTAAAATTTTCATTCATGAATCATAATGAATTCACATTTTAGAGACATTAAATCTAAAAATAAAACCACACAAAATAAAATCTAAGGATGGTGTGATAAACAATCGATTAATGCATTCTTAAAATTAAATGGAATGGAAAGGGATCTTACCTCAAAGAGAAGAAAATGCCAAGCCTAACACTTTGAATCTTTAAATTTACAATGGTGAACACTCGAAGATGCTACTACTCACCTCAGATAATATGCACCTTCTCATATACTTAAGGACACCTACCCCTTTGCACACATTCACATGGCCATGAATATGTACAAGGGAATCCTTATATACATGCTCATATGAATGCACCTGTTAACACTTACACCCATATGAATTTTTCATATTATACATAAGCAAAACTAAACCCATATATATATTTACATCCACGGGTGAATATATATTTAATGGGAGAATATATATATATATATATATATACCAAATGCATACATGGTAATTATCCTTTGACTCTGGAGACTTGAAACCACATGACAAGGTCCAGCACACAATAGATAAATTACCAAGGACTCAAAACCACCTTAATGACCCCAAATAAATTGGGTGAAACTAAATAGAAGATAAAAAACTGTACCTTAGATGGCATTGACAAACCAAATCGACCTGAAACACATATCCTTCAGTGAAGAACATCGAAACAAGAATGAGGGATTCCCGAGAGACCCTTTACATGCCCTAACACCTAATTAAAAGAAATGTAATTAGATTATCCCAAACCATAGTATTGGTTGAACGAGATAGTGTAATGGGTATGGGATAAATCAACCCAAGAATGAAGGAGGAGAGTGCAATGAGTCTTACCATGAAGTTTCAAAGAGGAATCACAAAGAAATCGGTGGAGATTGGTGAGTAGAGAGGAGGCCATGGAGGAGGTTCTCAAACACCATGGAGAGGTCTAAGGGGGTTGTCGCACGATCTGGATTGGGAGAGGGGAGACCCACTTAAGGTTTTTCTTAAACCTAAACTAATAATAAAAATAATAATTATTGTTATATTATTATTATTATTATTATTAAAACATTTATATATTTTTTTCCCAAATTATTTTCGTTTAATTTATGTCCTTTTAATTTTAATTAAATTAAAATAATTTCTTTGAAGAAAACACACCACATGGTTTGGATCATATGGTTATCAAATCTGTGTGATGAAAAGTGCATATATACTACCTAAAAAATCCAACAGAATGGGCTAGGTGTACAATTTGTAAAACTATGCGTAGCCCATGTATATCACCTCATCCCCACATGAAAAAAGCCTCATGGTTTTTTTTCTAAGGGTCACATGGTTTCAGAAAAACTGTGCACCTCTATTAGAGAACCCAAACTTTCTTTCAGAGGTCTAGTGCTCCCAAAACTTAGTGAGATATCAAAGAAAAATCTTGGTCCTTTACTCAAGTCTAAAAACATCACTTTGAAAGATTCCAACTCTCAGAATTATGTTCCTAATATCATTTTCAAAAATGGACCATCCATTAAACACCAAAGTTCAAATTCCTTTGAATTTTCATCCATTTTACAAACATTGGTCATCACAGTCATCATTATTTTGATACTCTAGGTTTGAAAAAAATATATATGCTCAACCTCATTTTATAACAATCATCTAGTTTGAGTACTATCTTGTAAATCATTAATAACATTATCTAGGGTTGGTCTTTAGATTTATCCCATTCCATTATAAATGGACTTATGGATAATTATTTATCAATACAATATTCGTTTTAAGGTGACGGAATGCTAATTTTTAACTTATATAGGCCTTAATTAACCTAACCAATTCTTGATTTAGGTTTATGATTTTTTAATCTAATTATCCATGAATTGATTATTCAGTGGGTTTGGTCATGTTACTGAATATTTGGTAGGATTTACATGAGTTAAAGTACCCAATAAATATACCTTTATCTGAATTAGGATCAAAATTTACTATTTTATCTTTGATTTAAATAATATAAAATCTATATTCAAACATTTTCAAATAATCTTCTTTGGTTTTCTTATATTTCCAATGTTTATAGGATGTGTTCATAAGAAAGGGTGTTATAAAGATATAGTTAATTGTATACAAAGCAGTATTGACTATGTAAACATAAATTTTTTGAAGGGGTTTAAACTTATTAAATATACTTCTTGTAATCTATTATAGTGTTTGATTCCATCTTTCAACAATATTTTTTTGTTGATGGGGTTTAGAAGTGGAAAAATAATGTTTATAACATTGTGAAATATAAATTTCAATGAATTTTTTATTTTTAAACTCTCCCTCACGATCAATCTAAATGGATATTTTATTATAATATTTTCAATTATTAATTTCTTAGTAAATTTAATAAAATCATTACAGTACTCAATTATATATGCTGAGAAATAAACCCTTATGTATTTTATATAATTATTGAAAATTATAAGAGTGTAATTTTTTTCTCATATACTTGAAACTTGTGTTGGATAAAAAAAGGTTAACTAGATTTATGGATTTAGAAGTGGATAGTTAATTTTTGGTTTGATAGAAAATTTTTGTTTCTTAAAATGTTATTATGGATTACCCACAATATCCTTTTTGAAACATAATTTAGGTAAATCATGTAAAAGTTTTTTTTGTCAAACATGAAATGTGTGTGTGTGATAAAATGTCCAAGATGTTTATGATATATCCAAAAATTCATATCTTTCAAACTTAAGCATTTTAAATTTTGGATATCAAGAAATTTTAGATTAATAACATATACATTTTTAAAATAAGATGCTAAAAATAAATGTTTACACTTATAATAATACACTTTGCAAGTTTCACTCTCAAAGAAAACTCTAAATCCATTATCACATAATGGAATAATATTTATTAAGTTAGGTTTAAAGATATAATCATAGAAAACATTGTAAATAATTATATAATTAATAAAAGCAACATTACCGATATTAATGTTCTTTCCCCTTGAATTATCACCTAAATCAACATGTCCACCATTAAGCATTTCTAGGTGGTTGAACTATGAGTAGTCACTATATATATGCCTCCAACATTATTTATCCATGTACCACATACCTATATGAGATTTTACATTGAGAATTGTTTTCCTCCAAAATAATTAAGATACTAAATATTTTGGTACCCAAACGAATTTGGTTTCACTAAGGTTATATAAACGATATTTAGGATCCCATATTTACTTTGTGTGATGTTATCTACTAGAAAAATCAGAATAAAAGAAATCCATTTTTACACTATATCAATCATTTTTAAATTTCATTCATAAATTATATTTCTAGTTTTTAAAATTAATTATAAAGTTTATACAGATTTTTTGCTTTAATAAATTTATTTGTGGAACTTATTTGATTATTACAACCAATTCAAAGGTTGTTATTCCAATGTTATTTAGATCCCATAATTTTTTAAATATTTTAATTACCTTGAGTGAATTTTTAGAGTTCCAATCTAATCTATTTTATAGTGGGACATGATTAATCAACATTTTTTTGAAATTTTAGATTATGGTCAAATACTCCTTTGGTTTAGAGTTTTGATTCTTCTCATTAAAAAGATGAATATATTTGTTTTTATATTACTTTAATTTTTCTTTAATTTTAAAAATTATTCCTCTAGTTGATCTATCATAGTTTTTAGATGTTTATAATTTAAATAAATTTAAGAACTTGAATAAGTAGTATAATTTACATTTTTATTTACCTCTATTTTGGAATTGGGACATTTGGCGCTATTATCACTTGATTCAGATGAAGCATGTGAGTCCTCAATTTCACTCTAGGTTGAGTCTTTTCAGTATTTCTTACACTTTCTCTTCTCTTTCATTTTTTTCTTGAAATGGGACATTTCTGTTTGATGTTCCCCTTATACTTTCATTCATGGAAAGTGATTTATATAACATCCCATATATTAAATAATTTTTTCTATAAACTTTACTTCATAGATATAGAAATTTAATATAAAATTATTTTATTTTATTTTTAAAGATATAAATCTAAAATTTATATACATAATTATTAAATAATAACTGGTAATGAAAATTTATGAAATAATAATAAATTATTTATTTATTATCTTGAGGTAATAATGTTATAAAGTTTATTTATCATATTTTTTCTATAAAATTAATAATGTGTTCATATGTTTCCATTATTTAATAAATAGTAAAGAAGTATTATTAATTCATGTCTCTTAATTGAATTTTATAGAAAATTATTATTTATCAAAATGGTTTTATAATATCCATTTTAATGAATTTATGATTCTTTTTGGAGATATAGTTTTATTTGATAATTATATTACACTTATTATTAGTTTTGTTTTTATATTATTATTTAAATAAAAATTTATTTATTTAAATATAATTTCTAAAAAATTATGGGGTATGTTTTTAATGTAATATAATTGTAACATATAACCATTTCTTTAGAAATAGTTGAGGGACAATCCCCCTTTATTGAATTTAAAAAAAGAGAGAACCTATTCAGAACTTGTAAAGAGGGATCCCAATAAAACCAAGGGAAAAATGACTTAAAGAAACAAATTAAGAAAAGTTAAAAATGTTCCCACAAGTCCAAAGGAAGCAAACATAAAAGAAAGCACCAAAAAATTACTTTATTAATATTTTTTATTTCCATATGAAATTTTTTATTCATAATATGTTAAAATAAATAGTTAAATTATATTTTTGACATTTAAATATTAATTTATTATTAATTTATAAAAAAATATTCACATATAAAATGATAAAAGACATTTAATAATTAATTTTTTAAAAAATTATAAATTAATTTATCCATTGGCGTTGTATTGTAACCATTATGAATAATGTTCATCTCACAACGATTGTTTTCATAAGTGTTAAATTAAAAAATAATATTTATTTAATTAGAAGAATAATTTTATAAAATTTATGTCATTTTTTGAATCAAAATTTTGAAATCATCTTAGGGTGTTATTTTTTTATGATGTTAATTTTATTGGTGAATAGTGAAAAATATATCTTTTACGTATAAGATAAGTTCTATGAAATCATCATGAATTAACTATGAATAATTTTTTTTAATTTTTTAAAATTATATAAAATATATTTAATTATTTAAATAATTAATTTAAAAATAATAAACTTAGTTTCCAAACCTATAAATCAATTTTGAAAACCTGAGTTACATTTTCTTCAAATAAAGAACTATTTTGATTCTTTATTTTGTTTAAAATGTTTCCATAGTTTAATTTTGTTTTTGGTGTGTTTTAATGTAAAATAAACTTAAAATTTTAATCATTCACTAATAAATTCCTAAAAAATCAACACTATTCATAATATTGAGGCAAAATAATTAATTAATCAATATTTAATTCAAATATATCCCTATCCCCTGGCTATATAAACACCCCTCCTCCACCATTTTATCCTCACTTCCAAAGCTCATTCCCTTTCCAAATAAATTCTCAAATGCATAAATAAATTTTTTTCCACTTTTATATGTCCTTGGTCTTGGAAATAATCCCTCCACCAAATGATTTTGACTCACTCTGGAGGAGGTGCCTCAAGGAGCAAGGAAAGAGTTCTCATGTCTCCATTTCATTTCTTATTTTAGATTATTATGAATTAAAACTCATATATATTTATATTTATTTTTCTATAATGATTATATTTATTTGGTATTAAAAAAATTTGATTCATTTTTATGTGATACTACCCATTCTCTCTTATCAATCCTCTTTTAAGTTGTCACCATGTAAAAGTAATCATTTTAAAACCCTTGTCTTCAAATTTAAATTATAATCACACCCCTTCCATAAATCAAATAATATTTAAAATTAAATATAAAAATTGTGTATAATTCTACTCTAATGTTTTTATTAATATAAAATATTTCTTAGTTTTACTTATGTTTTAAAATCTTTTAAAAAATATTGCTCACCCCTGGTGGGTTTACACTACGTAAATGAATGATAATATTTTATTTTTCACTTATTCTTTTCATGTATATTATTAAAAATATAATAATGATTGAATATAACATAAATAATTAAATAATATAATTTCTATGATTATATAATGATAAAATAGTCACGATTACAGTGATATTAAATGTAAACAATCCTAGTCATTTTAACCATTTAAAACAAACATATGAAGAAACACTTATTAATATAGAACTATTTTATGGAATATATAGAACCATTTAACTCTTTTAATTTTCGAGTTACATGAACTATATACCTATATATTTATAAATATTATAAACTAATGGAAAATAACCATTCACTTTTATCATTACATTGAAGCAGATTTGAAATTATGAAACAACCTCAAAATGATTGATGCAAGACAAATTAATCTAATAAAAAATACTACATGGTAATAAATAAATTAAAAGTAATAATAATGGTTAAAAAACCTTAATAAGGCTTTGAAATAAGTAACTAATTAATATAATTTAATTATTTAGGATTTTATGGGAAATATAATTCGTGTTGGGACTCGAGGTAAGAGTTTCTCTTATAAATCTTCACAATTTTCAAGTATTGTTTCTATATTACCGATAATATCTTATATATATCTCCTTAAAGGTCTTAAACATATAGATTATTCTCCCTTTATTTTTTTATTAACATTCTTCTTTCCCCCTTACCAATTTATAGTTTATACCTTACATGGTTCATAAAGGACTCTTCCATTCCCTTTCTTCCTTTTTTGTGTATGTTCTCTATCACTCTCTGTCACCACATCTTCATATTTCACTATTTATCATGTAATTAATTTATATTTTTTTTTACTTTTTCTGAGTATTTTAATTTCTTTATGGTTTCCTTCCTATTATTTCTCTAAGTCGAACCCTATAAAGTTTATAAGGGAATATTTTTCTATTACTATCTTTCTCTCCCAGTTTGTTCAACATTAACTCTATTTATTTCCATGTATCCATTATTAGTAAATTTTTATGTTAAAATAAAATCTTAATTATTTTTATAAAATTATATAAATTATTTTTTAAAATTAATTACTTATCTATTTTTACGATAACACCAAAAAACATTATAAAATAACTTTCTGAGATTTATATTTTATTTTTCCTTTTATTTTGGTTAAGATTATTTTTCAAAGTTTATATTCATAATACTTTTTTAATCATTATTCATTTTTTATAATAGTTTTTTTCTCAAAATAAATTATACATTTTCGTATTTCCTTAAAAATGAAATATTCCTTATTTATTTTAATGTTTCATAATAACTAAAAAATTATTTTCTTAAACTATCTGCATTTTATTATCTTCTTATAATTTTCTGATTTTTTTAAATAAACATTTAAATTATTTTATTTTAAATTTACTTATGTTATTTTGTCTTTTATTATATATTTTCATAAGTTTTACTATGATGAAATAACTCCTTTATCCATTATCTTAATTTTAATATATCTATAGTATTATCTAAATTAAATCCTTATTAATGGATTGATTCATCACTATATTTGTCTTACCATATGAATTACTATTCTAATAGATTACCTTTTTAACCATACATTTCCTTTATGAATACCCTATAATTCCTCATTCAGATTAAATGGTGTTCACCTAGATATCCATACCATTCAATGGACTGGGGATATTATTGAAGTGATCATACACCCCTTATTATATCAGGTGTTAATACTATAAAATTTATTATCTTGAATTAAGGGTATTTATCTATATTTTAAAATATTTATTTGGATTCCCATTTTACTATCACAGGTTAATCATTCTATGATTTTGATAGATTCATGATTTTTTTCATATTCATGTGGCACACATATGTATTGATATATAATTATAGTTATAGGAAGACCTAAAATTTTATATCCCTATAATTCATTTAGTAAATCTACACATCTCATGAGATAACTATGTTTATGGGATAGGGGAGTAAACCCATTCAAGTATGTTATGATTGTCTTAGTATCAATCCTTGAAATATTGTATAAGCTTCGATCTTATGCATGTTCCACGTTCCAAACTTATGTTACCATAGATTATGATTAGTTTTCTATGTCTTCACATCCTCATTCCATGTTATATGTTATTATTTCATGGTTATACATTTATATTACTTGTTTTATTATTAAGCTATTTTTCCTCAGGATAACTTCTTATGATTTCATGATATTAATCCTTTAATCTTTCCATTTCTATCATGACCATGTATCTCACTTGTTTATGATCTGATAATAAATTCTCGATGTATCATTGATAATGTTTTAACCCTTAATAATAATTTTAGCTCACTATTTTATTATGTTTCTCAGTTTTTATAGGAATATCCATGGAGGGATATATATAAGAGAGTGACATGTTTGGATAAGTTTTATAAAATTAATCTACATTGTATTATAAGTTAATATAAATATATAACTAGTTTGAAATGAAACTAAACTATGGATTTTGAGAATTATTTGTATTTATTGTAATGTGTAAAAATGATGTATGTTTACCTATAGATCTATAAGTACACGTCTAGGGTGCTTCAATATCACCTTCTCCATTTTGATCCTCATTTTTGGCTTGTCAAACTGATTTCATTTTCCACAAATAATTGTTCATATTATTTTCAATGTGAAAAATTTATATATCACTCTCAGAAGAGAGTTATTTAACTGATTTGAAATAAATGTTCTTCTTCATCTGAACCTTCTTAGCTTCATTTTCAGATTACCTCTTCATTGTGATCTCATAGGTCATCAGATAACCAATGTGTTATGTAACATATGGTTAATATTTTTAGGTACTTAAAAACACATATTTTGATCACTATTTGGTTAGGTCTCATTTAGGGGTGCTTCGTGTGAAATTTGGAAAATTTTAGAAGGTTCTTGGGCTGTGCATGGTTGGCGCACCATTTTCCCAAACTAAGTGACCTAATAGTGAAAACATTACAAACCCTTGTCAGGAGAGATTTCATGGTTGGTTCATGGTTTGAAAAACCATTAATCCACCAAGGAGAAACTATGAAACCCATAGCATGGGTTCTTTCTTAGGGAACATGGTTTGACAAACCATGTGGCCCTGCCTAGCTAACCATTCCTAAGAGATTTAATCATCCAAAAAATTATTTTAAAATTATACAAACCCTATTTTGGACCCCGCTTAACCCTATCTCAAGATATTTCATTTTCCAAGGTTGAAAGGGCTCACAAGGATCCATTTTGGCTCCTCTAAACCCTCTCCATGGCGGATTGAAGCTAGTCGATCATCATTAGAACCTTCCTGGATAAGAGTTATCCTCTCATTTTCTATCTATCACTATCTTACTCTCTCCTTCATAGGGTTTGATAGATATCCATGTTGTTGAGGATATAATCTATTTTTTAGATCTTGAATCTTGGTTTGATTTCTAGATACAAATTTTCGACGTTCTTCATTGGAGAATCCGGTTGCATAGGTTATGTTACATGATCCTGTGATCTACGGAAGGTTGTTCTATTTACGATGGGCCAATCTATTTAACCCTAGTTAAATTAAATTACTTTCAATTGTTTTATGAATAATTCAATTCTCATATAATTGGGATTTTAATATTCTTTGCCCTAAAATTTTGGAAAACCCCCAATTCTAACGAATTGTGGTGTGTTTAAGGAATTTGATGGAAAATTATGAAAATAAATTATGTAATTAAATTGTGAAATTTATTTTTGAAATTGAGTTCATATTTTCATTAAAGAAATAAATGGATTAATATTTTATAATAACACATTGGTTTTTTCCATAAAAAAAATTAATTTATTAAAAACCCTTGTATTGGTTTTTAAGGAGAAATTGGAATATTGAAATGGAAAATGGGGACACTTTTTTGAATATTTTTGAAATAAATTTACCATTTATTAATTATTTTTGAGCACATGAAATCCTAGGTAGTTAGTGAATTATTTGGGACAAAAATCTATTGACTCTTTACAACTATAATAAAAAATAATTTAGAAGGTCACATCCCTGACGGGATGGTGATGAGTTCTCTTAGACCAGTGTCTGAGGGACATCTGGACACATATTTCCATGATAACCTATTTGAGTGTGTGAGGATCACATAACCTCGAACTATCATACCTCTTGGAAGACTACCATGTTACTCTTTTATGATTATTTTGATATATATTTGGTTGTTTGAAAACTCTTTTACACATGGATTGTGAATTTATATAAACTATTTTATATACAATGTTTATTAATCCATTGTTTGAAATATTTCTATCAATTGAAATATAAATCAATATTTGTTTTAAATATGATTTTGTATTACCATTATTGTTTATTTAAAATTCCAATCTTTATTTGGTTAATTAATGTGGAATCTTATTTTTTAATCCTTGGTGAGTCCCTATTAGGATTTCTTCTCTAACCCTACCTTTTTACTTTAGGAATTTGCATATTATCTTTAACCAAGTTTGAGCAAGGGTAAAGATCCACTTGGAGGTGGTTCTTATTGTTTATCCTTTGGACTTGGTGAGATGTTTCAATTACAACTTGGGTTGTTTATCATATTTTTTGGAACACTAATGATGTAATTTTTTTTATACATATTTGACTTCTTGTATATTTCTCCTTGTGGAGTTATCCTTTAAGAAAACTGACATATATCTATTTATTATTCTATTTTTTTGGAAAAACTATTCTGTCCTTTTCTTGTGTTATTATAAGAGAAAATATCCAACTTGTGGAGATCGAGAATGCCCTTAAAGCTATGTTAGGACTGGCTTGGGTATCTGGGTACCAGGGTATGTGAGATGGTTGATGAAAAAGTGGTATCAAAGTTTTAGGTTAAACATCTTACCTTGATGTTAGTATGTAAATAATTAATATTGTTAGGACTTAGGAGGTAGTTTTGATTGATTTCCCAGCCAACTCTCACCGTAATGATCCTTAAGTCACCAGGGGTGGTTTGGGAATGAATTCTTAAGGATTAGTTCTTTTATTCTCCCTAATTTTGATTTATATAGGTGTAAATCCAAATATTTTTAATCTATATGATGGGATTAATTTCCTTTATTTCTCTATTTGTGTGTTAATCCGATGTCTTCTTCTTTGTCTATTAATGTTGTGCAGTGTCATGCATCCAAGGAGACATGAAAATATGGTCCATGAGGAAGCTGTTGTTGAACCAAAATGAGAAAATTCTACATTGGAACAAAATATGGTTGAAGCTATTATTTTTTTCCAAGATTTGAGGCATGCACCTACACCCATTACCATTAAAGATCCAATTATGAAACATTAGGTAGATGGATTTAGGATTTGTTCTCATGAGTTCCTTCACCAAAATCTATAAGCGTTCCAAGGATATAAAATCCTCAATTGTTTGAAGATTGGTTGAGAAATATCACAATTATATTTGAGTTCCTGGAAACTTTTGATGAGATCACAGTAAAATGTGCCACTTTCAAGCTAGGGGGACCTAATAGGGGATAACATGACACAATGGTCACAAAATAGAAACACAAGGTCTTAGAGTGGAAATTATTTTGAGTTATTTTTACCAAATAGTTCTATCTAGATTCGATGGTGTTGGCTAAGGCTATTGAGTTTTTCAAATTCGAGTAGGTTGACCAGACTGTGATAGAATATGCAAATTTTTTTACTAATCTTTGATAGTTTTCACCTAAGATTATATTGAATAATAAGATGAAGACATGATGGTTTGAGATGATACTTTGATCTAATGCCCGTTCTTAGGTTTTATTACAAAATCTTTATTATTATGATAATCTATTGGATAGAGAGTTAATGGTTAAAATAAACCTAGATGGTAAGTTAGGGTTTATGGGAGTTCATATTTCTTATAGTGGAAGTTCTATAAATTCTCATAAAGGTAAGAGGAAGTGTGATATTTATTGTAGTAATTCTCAATAGTAAGGTTTTTCTAGACCTCCTGTAGTGTTGGGTAAAGGCCCATTGATTTTCTACTATTTTGGTAAACCTAGGAACTTGAAATGGGTTTTCACTAAGGCATCCAACATATGTGGTTCCTACGGATGCTCAGGTCACTTGAAGAGGTTCTACCTTGTTTATTATACTATATGTAGTGGAAAAGGATCATTAGAAAAAAAAAATGTTGCAATCAGATAAATCATGAACTAAGGGGTTCTATCAATAAGAATCTAAAATAAAGCCTCTTCAGGCAGTGTGAGAGTCTCTAGAGGAACTAGATATGGGTCCAACAACCATGAAAGGGACCATCCTTATTGCTTCATCTTTAGTGAATAATTTTTTTGATAGTGGATCATATGATTCATTCATTTCGATTCATATTTTGAATTTTCTAAATATTCATATGAATCTTTTATCTTATGTGATGGATATTACTAAACCCCTAATAATGAAGAGAGATTTGGGTCTCTATAGACTAGCCTGTTTTTTCTCTTTATCAGATACCAAGAATGCTTGGGATTTTATGGTTCTCTACATGAAACCGTTTGACTTCATTTTTGGGATGTATTGAATAATTTCCAATAAATCTCATATTGATTGTTATATTTGATGAGTCTCCTTTACTACACTCTATGGGGTTATCCATATATTTTATGGATAGTGGGACCCGAGGTCAAGTAGATAAATACTTTCTTATCCAGAGTTGGGGAAAGTAATATTAGTGTTTTATTTTAATCTAGAGTTGGAATCCTTGAGTGGTAATCTCCCTAAATTTTTCATTGAGTTTCCTGATGTTTTTTTTTCTATTGTCTTATTTGGTTTTCCACCAATAAAGGATTTATATTTTTTATTGATTTAGTGTTGGGTACTCAGCTGGTATCTATTCAATCTTACCTCATGGAACCAGCTGAAATGAAATATTTGAAGACTCAGTTGTATTATCTTTTAGAGAGAGGCTTCATATTCCCCAGTTTGTCACCTTGGGTAGTGCTGATTCTCTTTTCTAAGAAATTTGATTAGTCACTTCACCTTGGGGTTGATTACCAGAATCTCAATTGAGTCACAGTAGAAAAAAATATCTATTTCCATGGATTACGGATTTGTTTGACTAGTTGAAAGGTGTGAAGTGGTTCTCAAAGATTGATCTTCAATCTGGCTATCACAAGTTGATAATAAAAGAATTTCTCATTCATAAAACAACATTCTAGGGAAGATGTGGCCATTATGAGTACATTTTCATTCCATTTGTTCTAACCCATACTCCTATAGTTTTTTTGGATTTGATGAATAGGATCTTCCATGAGTATCTTAATAATTTTGTGCTAGTCTTTGTGGATGAAATCATTTTTTACTCTATATTCGAGGGGGATCATGTTCAACATATGAGAGAAATAATAGAATTGTTGAGAAATCACCGAGTTTATGAAATGCTACCAAAATTTAATTTATTAATTCGATAAGTGAAGTTCTTATGACACGTAGTACCAGAACATGATATTTCAATTGATTCTAAAAAGGTAAAAACTGCTATGAAAAGGGAAAAACCACAAAATGTTTTTAAGATTTATAGATTCTTGGGATTAGCTGGATATTATCAGTGGTTTGTAAAGGACTTTTCAAATATGGATTCTCCAATGAAAACTATAACTCATAAGGGGGTAATGTTTTCCTGGGATAAGAAATGTTAGGTTTATTTTGTTGAGTTAAAACACCTTTTGACTACTATGCTAGTTTTGAATCTTCTATAAGCTGAGTAGGGATATGTGGTCTTTTTTGATACATTAGGTTTAGGTTTGGGATATGATCTTATGTAGTGTGATCACATTTTTGCTTATATCTCTTGGAAGGTTAAGCCACATGAGAATAATTTCTTGACTCAAGACCTTGAACTTGACACAGTTATGAATGCACTTAAGAGTAGGTAGAATCAATTTTGTGGAGAAAGTTTTACTTGCACGACACTTATCCCTTTTCCATATTTTGAGGATCTAATCGTGAAAAACATATGGCATGCAAGTTTCCAAGCCTTCAAGTACACGATGCGCAAGTCCCTTTGCCAAAAACCACTTTTCTTAATCTTTCGGTTTTCAGGCCCAAAAATTTGGCAAACACTGGAAAAAAGCACCACCTTGTATCTGTTCTTTTTGTACCGCCTCCAGATCATCCATTCCTTTGTCGAAATTCTTGAATAAAACATAGATCGTTGACCATAGATCTTGAACTCGACATTCTACCATTAAAACCCCTTTGTCAACAAATTTTTATGTCTTGGTTTGCTTTGTCAACAATCACAGCACAAATGTCCACTTTTTCAACAAACACAATCACCTCAAAAATGCTTCAATGATACCATGATGGATTTTTTCCCAACACAATTCTCCTATTATAAAAGTGGATCCCCTGGACACTGATAATTTCTCTTTGAACTCCAAGACTTCAAAAGATATAATATTTGACAAAGGCACATACAATCATCAGGTTTGGTATCCTTGGCTTCTACTCACTTTGAAACATAATCAACTAATAAAAGGATATCAGAGTTAAAAAAAGTACATGGTAAATGGACCCATAAATTATATTCCCCAAACTTAAAATATTTCCCAATGGCTGATTGATTGTTGTATAATTTCTTATCATTTTGAAATGTTTCTAGAAAATTAACACCACAATTTTTACAAAATTTATTTACATATTTAAATAAGGTCTGCTATTAAATTTATGATTCTAAAACCATAGTTATTGTCCATTGAGGTCAAACATGGACTCCATAAGAAAGTGTATGAAAAAAATTAAAATATAGATTGTTTTTTACTCTCAGGTAGTCATATTCTTATCACATGAAAGTTATAAAATTACAAAAGATAAGGATCTCCCCAAATGTAAAATTTTGAATCTAATTTAAGTATAATAATTCTATACGGATTCAAATGACATGAAACTTGGGAAGTTTCAAAATATTTAGTAATATCATAATACTATGTTACCTCTCCTTAAATTAGGTATAATTACTCTTGTATAAGTAACATCCATATGATCAGACTGGTATTTTCATTTACCTCCTTAATAAAGTATATCAGGTCCACAAGATTAGATAATATAGTGATTTAGTTCTAAGAAATTGTGATATGAATTTATCTAAATAAAAAAATTTCCAAAATAAAATTATTTTAGAATGAATTATAATTGATATGGGTAGTATTTAAGGTCCTTGAGACATATGAAATGACATGAGGTATTCCTAAAATTATCTAAGAGATATATTTCTCCCAAAACATGGTTTGAATCATCACAATGTAACTTAATGGGGTTCACCCAGTTTGCAGACTGCATCATTGGTTGAGTAGTTAATATCTTTTTTAGTTCATAAAAATATTATATAAATGTATAATAAAAACAAAATTTAGATTACTTTAAAATAAATTTGAAAATAGTGAGAGAAATATTTCTAATACACTCAGAAAACCTTATATAGAAATCTAAATGTCCTAAGAAATATATAACCTGTTTCACATAAGTTAGGTAAGGTAAATAATTTATCACTTAATTTTTTATTTATCCACCAAAATATTTTTTTGAAATGAAATTCCCAAGTAATATTACTATTTCCACCATAAAATGAAATTTTAAAAAATTTAGAACACTGTTTTTTTGAAATAAATTTTTGAAATTTTTCAAGAAATGATCAAATTAATCTCTAAGAAAATGAAATCATACAAAAATACTGCTAGTAAATATTAAATTTGGTTATAAAATATAATTACTATTCACAATTTAAATGTATCTGGATCATTACACAATCCAAATAACATCATTTTTTAAGAAAATGTGACAAAGGGATATGTGAAGTTAACCTTATCTTGATCCTCTAGAGCAATGGGCACTTAGAAGTAACATAAAAAACCACATAAAAAACAATAATGAGTTTTCCATGACAATATCTCTAACATATAGGCAATAAATTTTTGGTTAAATGATCCTTTATATTCATCTCATTCAACTTCATATTGTCTATACAAACTCTCCAACTATTATGAATTCTCAAAGGGATCAACTCATTTTGGTAATTCCTCACAATGGTCAGTCCTATTTTATTTGGAACTATATGAATGGGGCTGAACCATTGGGAATCATAAATGGGGAATATGATGTATGTCTCTAGTAACCTTTCTATTTAATTTTTTACTACCTATATCTTGATTGGATTTATCCTTCCCTGGGGATTCTTAATAGTAATGGAATTTTCCTCAAGAAGAATCATGTGAATGAATATTTTGGGATTAATTACAGGAATATCACCTAAAATCCATCCAAGTTCTTGAAAATTATCCTGAAAAAGTTCGGTAAATTTATGTTATAGGATTATAATCAGGTTATCGGAAATTATTAATGGTAACTTTCATCCTTCCTTGAGGCACACATACTTCAAATCAGTGGGAAGTGGTTTTAATTCCATATTTGGTGATTGTTCTAAATTTAAAATCTAATTTATGATATTTAGCTCTATAAATTATATTTTTTTCATAGAATATCAAAAATAGGATTACTTATCACTAAATAAATAATAATATACAAAATAGAACTCAGAAGAGATATCTTTTTTTTAAACTGTAGATATATTTTCTAGAATATTGATCATATTTTTTCTCCATCATATTTTTAAGAATCAAAAAATTTCCTTGGGATATAAATTCATGTAAAATACTTGGTTATTCAATAGGGGAAGTATCTTAAATATGGTAAATTGAAATTAAATGATCCTCTAATAAATTCATCATTGATTAAAAAACATTGAAGTGTACAATGACATCTATAAACTCCATGGTTAGTATTCCTTCATGAACATTTATGATTGTATAAATATATTTAGGAAGGGTCTTCCCAAAACCGTTGATAAGTGACCATGTTATATTTCATCCTCTATATTGAGTATATAAAAGTTTTTTGGGAAAATTAGTTTTTGGAATATAACTAGAACATCTTATAAGATTCCTACTAGAAATACAGTTGACTTGTTTTAAAGTTTCATTAACACTCTAGGGGGATTTAATTTTTTAATATGAAAATATATGAACACTAAGTGAGGAATAACATTTACATATTCCCCTATATCAAACAAAGAACAAAAAAATGATATTGATCTAATAGTTAAAGATAATGAAAATTTCAATAGATATTGACATTTGGTTGGTATATATTGGTTGAATAATGCTGATACACATCTTCCCGAATTAACTCTTTCATTCCCTTAAAGACTCATATTTTTTTGTGAAAATTTATTTTAGAAATTTATAATAATTATGATTTTTTTTGAGATATTTAAAAAGGGAAATATTAATCTCAACTGTTTGGAGTATTTTCATAATATATCTTTGAATTTTATATTCCTAGATATTCTTGGACCTAATATAATTTATTATAAAGGGATTATAAGATCTCTATTATCCCTTTGATTCCACTATAAGGGTGTTTCTGGTATTTTATTTTTTTTCTTCATAGAAATTTATTCTTCTTATTTATTCTCTTCTTATTTCTTCCTTTATTATTTACTAAATTATTATTATGGATGATTCTCAAGGATCAGACCATTGTTTCTAGAATTTAATTCTTCATTATCCTCATGATTAGGTTGGTTCTTCTTAGGTTTCATTGGTTTTATTAGTTAATGTTCCTAGACACTTATGGTTTTCATCATGATAACAATACCCTTAGGGTTAGAGATTAATTAGGCTGGAAATTTTCCAAGTTTCTTATATTGAATTTCCCATAATATGTTGAGTAGGTTTACTAACTACCCCACCACATTCCTACGCTTCTAAAATATAGTCTCTTGCAGTTTTTGTAATAGTAGCGGTCCACTAGCTAAAGGTTGTTCAAAGGGCCTCTTTTGTTGGAATAGACATGATTTTTGGTATATATTTAGTTGTAAGAATACTTTTAATTATATTGTAAAGGTAATGAGGTTTTTAATGGTGGGATTGGATATTTAAAAGGGAATTGTTATAGATAATAGTTGTTCTAGGGTGTTCTAAATTTTTTTGTAGATTCCAAAATCAATATTGTATTAGTTAAGCTCTCTATATCCATTATTTTATTTTGGAATTTACATGACTAAAAGGCTATTGTAAAATTCTACATTACCTTTATCTCAAAAAATTGACCTGTAAAATGATAAAGGGATACAGATAAGCCAAAAACCATTGCTAGTAAATATTATTCTCCTATTTTTTTTCAAATATATTTGTATCATAAAAATGGTTATTTATTCTTGTTTTAAATCCACAAATGTGATAAATTTTAAGTTCTTAACTAATGATATCCTCTTGTTCTTGTTCATATGTTACCATGTTATTGTGATTTTTGATAAATATTATCCATCATTAACTTGGCTTATAATAGTGAATTATCTATGAAGGATTCTCCAGATGAAGAATACAAAAAGTTTCTATCATTTTATAATAGGTCTTGGTAAAATAATGTAAGGAAGTGGTTCCCTTTTATAGCTTGATGTTTGAAAGTTAAACATAGATTATTAGAACTCTCCCATTACTCATAGATAGTTTTATAGATGATTTCATAGTGGAATAAATTTCTTCACTGATGGACGTGATTCTAAAGGTAGGGAAAATTTTCTATATGAATAATATATATATGTTGTGTCACTCAGGAAATTCACCTAATTACAACCTGTTAAACCACTCCTTTACTGCTCCTTCTAGTGATAAGGATAATTCCCTCCACTTTAATTATTCTTCAGTCAGTCACTGTGGATTCAATATAGAGAAAAAATGTGCGAATTCATTGATAAGATTGTTTGGATCTTGTCGGATAATCCATGAAACGTGGGAATTAATTGAATCCATCCAATTTTTAATTCAAAATCATTTTGTAATGCTAGAATTGAAATTTGTTTATTTTGTTTTATGATCTTTGGTTCACAGAGGAACCTTAGAGTTTTATGGGTAATTATTTACATGTTTTGGGTCTCATAGTGAGTACATAGTATATCACTAGTGTTTGATAAAGAAATATATACATATTCCTTCTATAAGTTCAATTTTTTAAAAACTGATTACAAGGTTCTCTCTATATCAAGGTCTAGATAGAGAATTTTATAAGTTAAATATATGGTTATGAAATTTTAGAATTATATTTTATAATTTCCACCAAGATAATGATGAAAATTTTTGGCTCTTAATCCTCTCATAGGGTGTAGAAAAATGTAATTCATTTTCCTAGGTTAAATGAAGTGGTAACCATGGGTTGTCTCTATAGAAGAGTCTTTGAAATCAATTGTAACGTTTAGGTTATAGAAAGAATGTACTATGAGATTTTTTGATTTTGGAAACAATATAAAATTAAGAAATAGTGATTTTAAAGCATAGTGATTAAAAATTTATTTGGTTAGATTTATATTTCTAGTTTCAATTTTTTCATAGTATTTAATATAGTTTTATTACATTTCTTATCGATTGATATTTTAAATATTTATCAATTGATTTATAAATCACCTTTGGTTGATGGTTAGTGTGGATACTAATCTAAAAGTGATTATTTATTAGTCAACCACCATTAAAATGTGTTTCAATAGTCATAAAACCACGCTTAAATTTATATGGAAATAACCAATTGGGTTTTTGGATTTCCTATGGAATTTATAAGTAACCCACTAGTTTTATGAACATACAAAACATTTATAGAAAATCAACACATAATTCACCCTATTTCTTTTTGAAAAGATTTACTAGGTGATGTGATATTATAAATTATCAAATTTAGCACCAAAAAATGAGTAAGTTCAAAACCTTAAACATGATTATTTTAGAAGTATCAACAAACCCTTAAAAATATAAATAATTAAACAAATAGTTTTCATTTATTATGTGAATGAGTTATCAAGAATTAAAAAAGGAAATATTTTCCTAACCCAATAACTCACAAATTACCCACCCATTTAAGGACTAATAGAGATGAAGGAGTGGAAGAAGGAAATATGAAATTAAGAAAAAAATTAAATGAATACAGAAAAAATATTCTCCAATTAGTCATTCCAAAATCAATTTTAATCCTTCCTATGACCTCTTCATGCATTTACAGATAATCATAGTATATATTACCCTGTCATGGTCAATCTTTTTTGGTTTATTCTCCTTCAAAGTAGGTGCATCTTTTTTTTTATTGTGGTTTTCAAATCTCCATGAGATTCACAATCTCGTTGACAGTTTCCTTATTTTATCCCAAAATATAAATCTTGTAATTCAAATGATTTTATTTTATGTATTAAAAAGAGAAATCATTGTTTGGATTTCATGGGTGTGGATGTTGTAGCTCAAGCATTTGGTTAAATGTAGATGACCTCCTAAGATTTTCCTTCAGCAGCCTCTATAGTGTAAATTATTTTAAAGGCATTGAACTCTATTCTAGAACTGAACTCTACGTTTCTTTCAAATAAAATTTCATGGATATGTGTTTATTTAATGGGAGGTATATATCATAAGTATATGCATAACTCTTTGTGAATTTTAGTCTGGAATAACTCTACACAACACTCGGTTATGAAATTTCATGAAGTAATTATACTATATGTCATTGGAATTAACTCTATGTGGACCAACATAGAGTTTATGTAAACTATACATCCAACTATATGTAGAACCATATAACTCAAAATTTCACCTATTAATGGTAGAATAAAACTCCATATAGGTCATATAGAGTTTAATTGAACTATATGCAACAATATAGAGTTCCTACACTTTTATGTTTTCCCTCATTTCTGCATAATTATTCCAGACTTCTCCAAGACATTATAACTAACTTTTTTAAAATATAAATAAATAAAAATCAAGATCAAGACACTAATTTTATATTAGAAATTAAATATTACAACTAATTCAATAATATTGTCTATTTAAAAAATATTTTTAAAAAATTATTAAAATTGAACTTAAGTTTCAAAACATTAAAAACTTAATTAATTTCAAAGCATGATGATATAAAAATGAAATGAATATTAAAAAAATATAATGAATTTATTACCCATACCATATACACATCTAGTATTATATAGGAAACACATATTTGAATAATGTAACACAGATAGACCCATATATAGGAAACCCATCATGGGAGAGGTGTGACATAGACAACATTGATAATACTTGTCTCATCCCATATCAAAAATGAAATTTTAAAATTTGTAACATACCTAGACCAAAATATTAAATAAATTGGAGATAATATCACTATGATTTTGACCCACCTATATATAGAAGGAATGATAAACTAGGTGGTATAACTCTATTATCCAATCCCAAGGTCTATAGGCCTTAGTGTCAAGAACAACAACTATACAATATAGTATGGATATGAAAAAAAACAACATGTGGATAAAATAGGACATAATATATCCCTTTTCTAGGAATATATTATCACACCACAATCAATTTTTATTATTTATTTTATTTATTTAATTATATTCATTATTTTTCTTGAGGTTTGTTTCATTTATTTTTTATATATTTTTTTTAAAATTTATGCGTTTTTTTATATTTCTCGATTTGGTTGCACGGTTGAACAAACCATATGATAGGTGTATGTAAGGGGTCTAAAATTTATTAGAGTAGATTCACATGGTTGGAACAAAATTTTCCAAAAAATTAGTCCAACTAATGTGGGTACCCCAGATGTGTCCAATAAGGGGCACACAGTTGGAATGGTTTGGTAAACCATGAAGAAACCACGAGATTCACATTATTTTCTTAAAAAATATAAAATTTATTACCTATCCCCCTTAAATTAACCCTCCCCATCTCCCACCTTTACCAAATGATATGCCCAAGGGGACACTTTCATGTGCACATATCCTTATTATCCTATATTTCATCTTCTTTCTTCTTGAAATTTCAAGAATAATTGATACAGGTTAGGATTCCTTCCTATCCTACTTCTCTTTATCCCTCTATTTCTTCTTAAATTATATTTTTTTGTTATGTTGTTCTCTAGGAGAAACCCTAGGTGGGGTTTTAGTTTTAATTCTTCTGATTTCTTCTGTATTTGACCCATAAGGCTCGTAATATCTCATTTAGGTCTTTCTTTCATCTCATTTGAAGGGTTTTCTTCAAATGTGCATGTTCGTTATGTTTTTATTTTTATTAAAAAACAATGTATTATTGAACCTCATAAAATTTTTTCCCCTAGAAAATATATATATTCTATATTTTATTAAATTATTAGATGGTGGTTCAAAGTGGGTTTATATTTAAAAATAGAATTTTCCAAATTCCAAGTTGGTTTTTCATGGGTTTATACAATTTTTGAGGTGAACCATAATTTTTATACATAAATATTAAATCATTTTAGGTGAATATATCATTACAATCCATGATATAATTGTAAAGGTTTACTATATTTTAAGACTATATACATAAACATATTATTTAGATATATTACTCATTATCTCTTATCAAGTTATTATCACTTTGTACCCTTCTTAATATGACATACTTAAAACCATTATTTATAACCTCGGGTGTGGAAACATATGAAAGGTTTAGCTCAGATTCCTAGAAATGAAAAATAATTGAGATATTGTTCGATGATCATATGAAATTATAAGATAAGAATAAGGTCATGAGATCATGATCATAACTTAAAAAATTTCATATGAAATTTACCATGAATCATAATCATGAGTCATGGAATAAATATTTATCATTTTAATGACACAAATAATAAGATGGAGAGATCATAATTAATAAGAAATGAACCACATGATCAAATCGTAAACATCAAAACATGTCATAAAAGTGTTCTACCATCATATGTTAAAAACCATTTCATATGTCAAGGATAACTATAAAGACCATACAATCATAGTGGACCATGAATCAACACTCATTTCCCATATCATAACCGATTAGGCATTACCACATATTTCCTACAGTGGATCAGGAGTACCTACCTATAATGACTTATAATTTTCATACATAATCTTTTTATATGAATATTCAATACAGTTCACAAGTATACACCTGGGGACCATAATGTTTTAGTGTATTTGGAGACTAGATACTCCATATTATCATTTCATGAAAGATATTAAACATCTCCCACAAATATCTTACCACACAATACTCTTATCAGGAATAACATACCTAAAAAATTTATTAATTACCTTGGGAAAGGAAATATAAGAGATAGTGAGCTCAGATTCTTAGTAAGGGAAAACAAGGGAGATATCAATTATTACTCAAACATAAAATGCACACAAGGATATGATAACACAAGGATAAACTTTAAAATATAAATCCTACATATAATATATCACAATCTTGATTCATGGAATAAATCTTGGTAGTTAATAAGATGTGAATCATAAAGGAATCAATGAACATAATCCATTAGATGATAACATTTTCATAGGAAATAGATTTTTGGTATACACATAAGTATAAAAAATCATTTCTTTAGTAGTAAAGGATTATTTAAAAGACCATAATAGTGGATTAGGTTCACTCCCAAACCATACTAGTACTTATGTTTCACTCCCAAAAGTATCATAGTGGATAGAGTTAGTTACTTAATTAGGTTCACTCTCCATTACAATCCTATTTAACTTATGATATATCAATATTTACCCGAGCATTGGAGGGATAAATAATTTCAATGTCACCCATAAAATAATTAAATCTTACATATGTGTGTGATAAGATCACAAAACATCCATTTTATCATATCCTATGAAAGGGAAATAAATTTCCTTAACATTTCATCATATCATAACCTATGTAAAAGTGTTTGGTTTCATAAAAATTTCATCATAGCATAACCTATGGAAAAGGGATAGGTTTTATAAACATATTGTCCTAATAATCATAAAAAATATAGTGAAATAATAATAATAGAATCATTGGATCATATTTATAGAAAAACTTATATAACATAAATATATTTCATCATATAAGAAAAATTACTTTAAAAGATCACTTATAAAATTTCCTAAGGAAAATAACCTTTTCCCTTTGAAATAAATTTTTTAAAATCAAAGAATTTCACAAATATAGAGGGAAAATATTTATTTTAAAATAACCTTGAAATATTTTAAAGGTTTATATAATGTATTGATTGGTCATGATGGAGGAAAAGTCTGTTCATGTTGTGTATGTGAAAATATACTTCTTTCACATTTTTGGTAAAAAGTCAACGACGACTTGTTTAGAAAATGAAAAGAAGATATATTTTAAAACATATTTTAAAATTTCAAATATTGATAAAAATTAATTTAAACAATAATAGTAGAATAATAAAAATATTATTTAAACCATTTTTAGAAAAAAAAATGATATTGAAGAAAATGGTTTTTTGACCGAATAGGGAGATAAAGTCGGTTTTCCTAAAAATATTCTTTGGGTATCTTGAGTACATTATGAGAGGAAAATTAAATAAAAATTTTTACTCTCAAGAATTAATCATAGGAGGAGAAAATTTATTAGTTTTTTTAGGTTTAGATCATAATATTTCATCATTTTAAACACAATCACAAACATTCCCATTAAACAATGCGATTGTAAAATTAAACCCTTACAAATTTGGAAAATTTTGAATCGCAAGCCGCATAAAAGAATTATATTAAATGGATCTTTAAATATCATGAAAATAAATAAATTCTTGATTCCAAATGGGGTATAGATACACATTATAACATCATGTTACCTAATTTTATATGCTTTATTGATTTAATTTGAGAATTATTTGATCGGATATACACAAATGTTGTTTTCAGTGTTTTTTGGAGTTTTTTAAGGATTTTACATTTTTTAAAAATTGGATCATGGTTTGGTAAACCATGCAGCCAAACCATGAAACATTTATTGTAACATGTTTAGGGGTGCATTCTTATCACTTGATTAGACAAAATATGCAACCAAACCATGGAACCTACCCAGAAATGGGCACAAGTTTTATACATAGTTAAAAAAACTATGCATCCAAACCGTGAAGATCTTCTAGTGGTTCTGCTTGGGGTGAAAATTTAGGCACACGGTTATTACTAACCATGCATAAAACCAATAAAACCATGTGTATGAGTTTTTAGTGACCTAAAAATTTTAATTAAAATCTTGAGACCCCCTATTTAATCCCAAACAACACCTAATAAAACCAAATACGATCCTTTGGTTTTTAGTATCCCTTTGGACATGTTTTATAACTAAAAACATAATCTCTTGGTGGGTCAAAGTGTCAATCAAAGTAGTGATCATATTCTAGTAATTTTTTCTTCTCTCAGCCTTCAATATATCTTCTTCTTATACTTTATGATTCACTTTTGTTTCATTAGATATTGGTTGATTGATGTGTAATTGTGGATCTAGGTAATTTTCTCTCTTCCCTCAAGACCCATCTTTGTATATTATGTGATCACCATAAGATGTTGCACATCTCAGATCTGTTTCAGTTGGATTTGGGATTTTCCAAGCAGGTGTTTCTATTATTTTCTTTAATTTTTTAATTAATTTTTGATTGATAATTTATAGATATATGCTTCATTACAACACATTTTATATAATTTTGGATCTTGAACTTGTGAAATATTCTTTAATCCTATTATAAATAAATTGACCTTCAAATGGGTTCCTTCCATGGTTTTATAAATTGATGAATTCTATGTTGATTTTAATTACAGTTCAAAGAGTTTTTCATATTTACCTTATAAATAGTGAGGGATTAGGTTTAGTTTTTATTTCTAAATTATAATTATTTTAATTTTATGAAATGGGTTAAAAATGTGATTCTTTTTATAGAGATTAAAATTCTTGAATGTGTAAAATGACCAAGAACCCTCTTTATATGATACTACCCTTATTTTAAAATTTATTTTTTGTGTAATTGGAAATGAATGATTTATTCAGATGGAAAGAGGGTGTAAACCAATGTTTATAATTGACCTTACGAATTTTTAATTTTTTAAACTTACTTTAATTCCTTTATGCTATTTTGAAATAAATAACTACTTTAAAAGATTTTTTAGAATTTCTATGTTTGTTTGTGAAAGGAGACATGTAAATATTCATTTTTTAAATTTTTAATTTAATAAAAGGTTTTAAATTTAATTTATGATTTTTTATGTCTTGATTGGTATTTTATGATGATACTTTCTTATAAAAATCCATTAATATAACTTTATTAATTCTTATACTTCCCATTTATGGGTGTTTAAAAAGGGATTATTTACTTTGAGGGAGCTTAGGGGGGGGGGTGAGATTTAAGTTGTAGCTATACACCAATTATTGAAATATTGAGGGCATGATCCCATGATTGATATTGATAAGGATCCCCATTGCGATCCTCATAACTTTATTATCTCACTCACCTATTTTGACTAGTCATGGGAACCTTTGTAGTTATATGAGATGACCTAGATATATACCATGATAGCAGGATCAAAACCCATCTAGTGGATCCATAGGGAACATGAAAGGTTTAGGATATGTACATGTGGCTACAAAAGCAGGTGTGCATGGAACTGAATTTCTAGAGACATGTGAGACTAGATGTATTTCTATTGATTAGTCATGATTTATTTTGATTAGGTTAACTTTGGTAGACTCACTATCATATATAGGTTTTACCCTTGACATCCATATATATGATAATTGATACATGATAACGTTTGTTGTCACTAATTGGAATCAGAGTTTCCTTACTTTATTAATTCATTCTCTTGATTGATCTAGTTATTACAGTGATACACCTTGACTATATTGTATTGAATCTTGTATAGATATTGATACAAGGTCCATGTTATTAATTTTCTTGTCTAATATTACACTAGCTATTGAAATGGTTTTCAAATCTTTTCAATAAAATGTTTGGATTTCAAATGAGGAAATGCAATTTTTTCCAACTTTGGTTTGGTAAATGATTTTGAAATGATTAAAATTATATTTTAATACCATATCCATTGTAAAATTATTTCTATTGATTTATTTGACATTCTAAAATGTAATGTATTTTACTTACATTATTTTAATACTCTTTTAACATATTTGAATTACCTTATAAAGTAACTAAATAATCTCTTTTGTAGAATCTTGCTAGGATCTATAGCTCACACCCTGTGTAAACTGTTTAGTGTTTGAAAACATTATGATCTTATAAATGGTGATCATTATCTCATATTATTTTTTGGGTTAGTGCTTGGGTGACGCAGAGTGGGTGACATGGGGCATGTTTGGTGGTAGTGGATCACCAAGATATGGGTTTTGGTTGATATTCTGTACTCTTAGTTTTTAAAAAGACTCCCTATACTATAAGATGAATGTATTGATTTATTTTTTTGATGTTTATTCTATAATGTATATTGATTATTGTTTTATATTGTTGGTGAAATCATTCCAAAAAAGTTAATTCTATATGCCCATGTGATTTTCATCAGCCCATGTAGATCAAGAAAACTCTTCAGGTTAGTGGAGAATCGACTTGGATGTCAGTTTAGATGGAATTATGAGTTGGTTCATTACAAATGGTATCAGAGTGGGTTATTTCTTTAAAAGGAAGTACATATCCTTGAAAACCCCTACATTATTTGTGGTAAGTCCTCATATAATGAGATTAAATTTTTTTTGGAATATAATAGGTATTCGTGTGTGGGTGTTTGATCACCACCACTTCATGGGGTGAATTGAGTTACCAGGGAAACTAGGGACTTTAGTCTTTCATTTGAGTTATTTATTTCCAAATGATGATTGAGATTTATATTCTTGTTGAGATTATCATTGATTATGGGAAAATCTTATGATTTTTGTATTGGAACAAAAATATGACCAGAGATGCACTATTCTTTTACGGTCTAGTAAATTGTGAGGAATCAGTTTGATTGTTCTAGAAGTAAATCCTGGAGCTATAGAGGTTGGTAGGTGGTTTACCAGACCATGAAAATGGCCATGAAAGGTTCTACCTTAACTATAAAATTGTTTCCCTGTCTATTAATTTCCAAAATAACCCCACACATGCAAGGTTAGATTGTAGGGTTTTTATTTTGAATGGAAATCTTGGGGTTTTCCTATTTTATGCTCTTATTGGGTAGTTTCAGCTTTAATCCTCTATTGTTTGTTTTAAATCATTTTTGAAAAAAAAGATTAAAATAAGTTTTTCGGAGTGATTTTCATTTTTTTTCGATTACCAAAATGTTTGTTCTTATGAAATGTTTTATTCGAAAAAAATGATTTTCAAAGAATCTTGTATGATTTGTTAAATAATCTTTTAATAATTTTTTTTGTAATGGATTTAAAATGAGAATGGTTTTGTAAATTAAAAAATGGGATTAATGTTTTTGAAAAAATTTAAGAGTTTCTATGTGTTGGTAACGGTTTTTTGAAAACTATGATGGATTTATAACAAGATTTCACATTTTTAAAGGAAAGAGTAATGTTTCATAAATTGTGAAATATTGTGTGCTTAAAAACATATGGTGCTTTGATAAATGTTTACTGCGAACTTTTTTAAAGAATTTTTATATATTTGAGTGTTATTTGATACTTGATTTGATATTCTTTCATTTTTCAATGATCATAAATGTCTCCCAGAAAGTCCTTTATAAAAGATAGAATATTGGTCCCAGAGTCTGTTCCTCAAGGAAGTTCTTCATGTTTTATAGAAGTGGTTTCAAACATTGATGAATCTATGCAAGCATCAGTTTGAGTGGTAGATCTAGATTCATTATACCCTTTGGACCCCATCGAGGAATTGTTGAATTGGAATCCACCTTCTTATAAAGGTTAATGATGTTCTCTTGAAGTAGTAATTTGGATTTAGAAAGTTGATGAGATTTTTGATTTTCTCAGAAATCCTGATGTTATGAAGGTCAAGTCCATCTACTATTTATTCAAGAGACCTAAATAATTGTGGGGTAAGTTTTGATTACCTCATATTGTCATGAAATAATTTATTAGTAATTCTTCAAGGAAACCTTTATTTAGTTTAAGTATCCCAAGAAAGTGAAGAAGAATAAAGTTACCAAGTTTTTGGGTTTCAGTCAAAATGAGTGATTAGTCATGTATTATGATAAGAAATTATCATGTTTGTTATGTATTTTACCTAGGGTTTTTGGTAATGACATTAGTAAGGATATTTTTTTAAGAAAATTTCTTCACCTAAACCTTATTATTTCCATGCCTATGGGCAAGTTGACCACTTTTATGAAGATAATGGAAATGGACTTTTCTGCTAAATAGAAGTTAGAAAAATGACACGAAGGGAAGAATGAATCATTCATGGTTGAGGAAGAAAAATATTCTCAGGGAAATGAGATACATGTTGTGTGATTCGAATGTGGACCACCTATTCATCCTAATAAGTTGTGTTCAAAAGCTTTGAGAGTTTGTAAATGGTGTGGCCATTTGGGTCATATTAAGAGATTCTTTAAGTTGGGAGACCAGAAAGGGATATTTTTATGGGGTATAATCAGCTCCTGACCATGGAGAAAAAAATTCTACAAGATAATAAGGCTCCATCAATAAGCCTAGAAGTGAATATTTTCACGCAGTGGGTGAAGCTACTGGTGGTGGTTGAGGTTGATCGGCTTGTTGTTTCTAATGTCAAAGTGGAAACTACTTGAGTTTTTCCTTGCTGTATATTATATATTTTTTGAAACCTTTTTTTAGATATATTGGTGGCTTGTTTTGGGATATTTGTTTACAGTTTTTTGACCTTTGTTATGATCATTTAGATGGTTTCATTTTATTTAGAGCGCTGTTATTTCCCCTTGGGGATGTACAGTCTTGAATTCTTAACATTAATTTTGGAATATATTTAGTTCATTTATTTTCATTAAAATCTTAGTGATGGAGTGGAATATTATTCCAAGAAAAATCAATATGTTAGGGGGTTTTTGTTCTTTAAAATCCCTTATGTTTTCTTCAATATATGTCTTCATATGGTTGGTGTCAAATAATGTCTGTTCTTATTTTTATTCCTGGTAAGATTCTTATTTTTCCTTGGTGGTTATGGATCTATTTTAATGTGATGGATAACATCACAAGTGAGAGTTTATCACCCTGTTGTGTACTGACCTTGATGTTTTAGCTCTTTCTGGATGAACATGGATAGACCATGGGAATGTACTCGAGTAAATAAGATGAGTTGATTCCTTGATGGACTAGACACCCAGAGGTTTTGAAGTGTGATTTGACGAGATAATTTAGGGGTGAGTCTTGGTGTGGAAAATCCAAGGTTACTATGGAGTACTTACTTTGGGTATAAAAACTTTTTAGTTCTATGCCTTTCTTCTGGATTTTTGATTATTGATGGACTATGAGAATATTTTTTCTTCTGGAAATCATAAGGTTTTTAGATGTTATATTCCTTTAAGGATTTTAGTGTCAACCCTTATATATTTTCCTCATAGAGTGGTTGAAGTCTCTTCTTTGGATCAAAGGGTTGTGATTTTCTCATGTTACACAATTTTGATGAATATTTAAATGGTTGGGAGACCTATTATATATCTCTAGTATTTCTCTTTTTTGAAAAATTATTATGATATTTGTGTGTTGATCTTGGATTTTTCCATGATGTTAGCCTTTGGGTGAGTCTATCTTTTGGATTGTGAACCATCAACCTCACAAGTTGATTGAGGTAGATCTTGTTGTTTAATATTGTTCTATATTTTAGACTAGAAGGTTTTTGGGGGAAAAATTATTATGGTGTGGATCTTGTAACATCCAATTAATTTTGTTTTGGTGATTTGATCCTTTTATTTGAGAATAATTTTATTGGATCACCTCACAAGTTATTTTTGGTGTTTTTTATAGTTTTTATAAAGGTTTATGGGGATGTGAAAAGTTTGAAAAACTATATATCCAAACTGTGCAACCTTTCCAGTAGCCTAGGTAGTGGTGAATACAAGGTGCATGGTCAGAAAATCTATACAGCCTAACCATGAAGCCTGCATAGAAAGGGGAAGATAGTTTAAACATAGCTAAACAAACTATGTATCCAAACCATGCAACTCATACATTGGTTCTATTTGATGCACACTATTTGGCACATAGTTATTACTAACTATGAGGCCTACGCATCAAACTACATGAATGGTTTTGTATAATTCCTAAAAAAAAGTAATTAATTTCCTAATACTCCACTCTTTAAACCCAAACACCTTCTAATCAAACCTAATTAAATAATTTAATCCTTGAGAGACCTATACTGACCTTTTTAATCTCCCAACCTCATTGATTGGTGGATCAAATTTCCAATCAAAGCAGAAATCCTATTCTTGTAAATTATTCTCCTCTCAGACTTAGATCTCTATTTTTATTTTTATTTGTTCTTACTAGAGGTTAAAATGGGATTTTCTTCCATTATATCATGGTTTATTGATGTGTAATTGTAGATCTAGGGTATTTTATCTCTTTTATCATGATCCTCCCATCCTAGATTAGGTGATCTTTATTGAAGGTGACACATATTAGAACCATTATGGTTAGATTCTAGATTTTTTAGGTAGGTATTTCTATGTTGTTTATTCATTTTTTAATTCATTTTTTCTTAAGAATTTATAGACATGTGACTCATTCCAACACATTTTCTATAATTTTTTATCTTTGATTTACTTATGATATTCGATGTGATCCTATTTTAAATAAATTGATCATGGCATGTGTTCCTTCTCATGGTTTTATAAATTTATGAGTGCTATATTGATTTTAATTCCCACTCAAAGAGTTTTCATGGTTACCTTGTGTATAGTAAATGATTAAGCTCATTTTTAATTTCTAAAGTTAAATTATTTGAATTTTATGAAATGAGTTAAACTATGTGATGAAATCTATAGAGTTTCAAATGATTTAATTTTTCAAATGACTAAGAAACCTATTTGAATGATGCTATCATCATTTTGAAATGGAAATTTTTAGGTAATTTTAAATGAGTGATTTATTCACATGGAATGATTTTGTAAACCAATATTTTTAATTGACCACAATCCTTTTTAAATTTTTAAACTTACTATAATTCCATTGGGATGTTTTAAAAGAAATGACTGTTTTAAAGGACTAGTTGGAATTACCATGTTTTCTTGTGAAAGGAAGCATGTAAAAGTACCATTTTAAAACATTGAATTTTAAAAATTGTTTTGAATTGAATTATGATGATTTACAACATGGTTGTAACTTTATGATGATCCAATCCTTTAATAATCCTTTAATATAACTTCATTGATTCTTATAATTCCCATTTATGGGTTTTGAAGATGGTATTATTTACATAGAGGGAGCTCAGGGTGGGGGGGTGTGAGATGTGATTTTAGGGTATGATCCGATGATTGAAATGTTTAGGGAATGAGCCCATGATTGCTATTGATAAGGATCCTCGTTGTGATACTCATAACTTGATTATCTCACGCAACTATTTTCAGTGGTCATGAGATGATTGGTAGTTAGATAATATGACCTAGATATATGATTTTCTCATGGGATCACACACTATCTAGTGGATCAATAGAGAACAGGAAAGTTTCATGCTATGGACACGTGTTCAGGAAAGCGGGTGTGAGTGGAGCTGGTTTTATTGAGACCCATGAGACTTGGTGTAAGACCGAAGATTAGTCATGATTTATTTTTATTATCTTGAATATTTTGAAATAACTATAATATCTAGGTTATACCCATGGAATCTATATACATGATAGCATTCGTTTTCACAACTAGGCAATGAAGTTTCCTTGCTCGATTGATTCCATCTCTTGATTGATCGGATTATTGAAGTGATGCACCTTGAATCTATTATATAGAATCTTGTATAACTATATATATGATGTTCATGTTCTTAATTTTATATTCTGATATGAATCTTTATTTTTAAATGGTTTTCAAATATTTTTAAGAAAAGGTTTGGGGTTGAAGTAATGAAATGGCATGTTTTCCAACTTTAGTTTGAAAAAATATTTTGAAATATTTAAACTTATGTTTCAAACCCATAAACATTGTTAAATGATTTATATGGATTTATTTTAATTTATTAAATAAAAATTCTTGACCATAATTTGTGTACTCCTCTTTTATCAAATTTGACTTACCTTCTGAAAAAACTACATATACTATTTGTTGGAATCCTACTGGGCTCTATATATTAGACCTTTATTATAACATTTGTTGTTTACATCCTTTATTATCTTATATTAAGTGATATTTATATTATATTTATTTTTTGGTTCATGATTTGGTGACCTAGGACGATTTTATTGGGATTTGGTGAGTGATCTTGGATCACCAGGTGATGGGTTTTGGTTGTTATGTTCTCCTCTTGGTTTTTTAATGTCTTTTTGTACTCTGGATGCCCAGGTGGTTGTCACCGGCTAATAGAGATCAAGAAATCACTTTGAGTTAGTGGATATTCGACTTAGATTTCAGTTTATATGGCATTTTAGTTTATTTCATTACACACCTCATAAAATAAGATAGGTGCATAATATAATTTATGTCCCAAAGAAAATAGTTTGAGATGAGAATACCTTACCTCATGCCCAACTTCTTTTATATGTGTTCAAAAATACAATATAACAAATATAAATTTATTGTAAATGTATTATAGAACCATACATATATACATATATACATATATATATATATTATCCCATATATTATTTTTTATAACTTCATACCACCCATTTATTAACAATTATTTATTAAAATCATTATTCATGGTGATAAGAGATTCATTTTTCATATATGTTTTAGTTCATTAGTTTTGGTCCTTATAATTTGATCATGGTTACATAATATCTAGAATTTTAATCATGATATAAATATCATATATATTTATTATATACATATTTTGAGTCATCGTTAAATGTTATACATATAAAAATGAATTACACCTTTCTTGGAGATGGCAGTTCGTATGTACGCATGAATGTTGTTTTCATTTTTCAATGGATGAAACAAAATAAAGATAAATAATAAATACAATTTAATGAATCATTATTATAAAATATAAATCATATATATTCATCAAATCAGTATTTTCTTTCCATCCATGTGGATCATAAATGAAAAACGATTCACATGGCTTCGTGGTGGTGACAATCCACACGTACGCATGAGCAACATTATCATTTTCCAAAAAATTGGAACGTAAGAATGAAGATATGATATTATTATTAAAAAATAGAAATTATTTCATAAATATTTTATTTATAATTTGAAACCATAATAATAACTATCCATACAATATGGTGATGAAAAATGAATAGTATTGCTTTGTGGAAACGGTAAGACATATGTACGCAAGAGTGATACTTCACTCCCCATTTAATAGAACATAGGGATGATATTGGTGGTTTCATTATCATAATAAAATTTATGTATAGTTTTTATAATGAATTTAATAATTTATGATAAATACGAAATATTTATATTAGGTAAAATAATAATGAAAAATAAAGTGATTAGTTAAGTCGATTACATCTTCTTTGAAAGAACTCATTTGGATATCCTCTTAATCATCTCAGGGTTGGTATTTTGGGAACAAAAATGCCTCTATAATTGTATAAGCATGTTTATAATATATTTTGGAAGAGTTTGGTCGATCTATAAGACTCAATGTTGTGTAAATAAGAGAAAGGATGGGTTCCCTTTTTTAAGTGAGGGGAGGGGAACTTTTTTAATTTATTAAAATATTAAAATATAAAAAAGAAATTCTCTTGAAACATGATTCCATTTGGAAAAATATTTGAATATAAGGTAGTATGTGGTTGAAATACCATAAAAAATAATATCTTTATAGGTTTATGTGGAGATTTAAACCTTATATGATGGTTTAACACCTTAGTGAATCTATTTTAACCTTAATCAAGGTAACATCATTTTCACATCTAAAGGGATATAATTGTACATATAAGGAGAAATTTGGATCATAAATGGAAAATATATCATACAACTTAGCATATTTCAATATTTTTATAATTTTTAAATAATTTAATAAAATTTTATTTTAATAAATTATCAATAATTTTATTTTTGACATTATTCATTTAATTTGACTTTAAAGACACCAAGAGAAATATGGAATTTGAATATATTATTTTTAAACACCCATAATATTTCATATGTATCTAAAAAATTCTTGTAACATTATAACTGAAACAAATTATATTACTTTTAATGTTTTTAAAATAAATTATTTTATTTTTAATTTAATTGAAGAAATACTATTTCAGAGTTACATAAGAATTTGAGGTATTTATATATTCACTAATAATTAGAAATAAATTACCATCATCAAAAATAATTTCATTATTCTCTAAATAATAATTAAAATTAATTCAAAACTTTCTTTTGTCCCTATGTGAACACATAATTTAAATTTAAACGCAAGAGATTGGCAATTTTGTCTTTTTATTTACTTAAAATATTATATATGTCATTTTCATGGTCAAGTGCATAATAAAAAATTAAATATCAAGAAGAAGGTGATAAGGGTCAAAAATACAGCCAACCAATAGAACTTATATAAGTATTTAGGTCATTTTGACCCTTTTATATTTATTTTAAACCCTAATAAACCTTATTTAACCTTAATCGTAATATTGTTTTACTATTTTTATTATTCATTTTGACCAAAAAAAGTTGAAAATATTACCTAATATTAACTATTCTGATTTTAAATATAGAATCAATTTTATTAAATTTTATTCATATAATTTTCATAATTTAATCTAAATTACCCCTAAACACCATTGGCATTACCCCCTCCCCACAAAGTGTACCCATCCTCGACTGAAAATGAGAGAAGGGAGATAGTGACCCCCGAGTCCCGCCTCTAGAATACATGTGTGTAAAATAACCAAAAGCCATTATTGACCTATACACACATATATTAGGAAAATTAACCATCATTAATACCTGAATAAGTAACTACTAGGAGAAGAGAGTGGGGAAATAGGGGGTAGTCAACCATCTATCCTCCCACCAAGATGTTGGGGAAAACACCCCCAGAGGCTCAGAATCCCTAGGGTGAAACTTTCCCTAATCGGCTGGGTGGAGTAGCATATTGAAACAAAAAAGTACATGACATAATATAGATCACAACTAAAATATGGGAATAACCATGTCTCATACTCAACTATAGCTAATGTCTCTCAGATTCCCGGCTTCCACTGCTAAGACTAGATATCATATAAATACACAACCATTTAAAGGGATACATTAAATTAATTTATCCCTTTTTTAGTTACACTGCATGTTAATTAAATATTAACCATTAATTAACCATTATCATTTCCAAATTACATATCATTACCATTTCAATAAAGATCTATTCCCTCTAGGCATAACCAAACTGAGTCCACGGTTTCTCAGAATTTCAACCTCAACACTACATCCGAGCAAGCGCCAACCACATGGGCTAAAAATTTATTCATGTATTTAACAAAAATACATTCCATATCCCTAGGTTATCTTAGAAAACATTTTAAAATCTCCAAACATGAGGGTCTCAACATAGTGAGTAGATTAACTACCCATTGATTCTTTGACACCTATAACATGAGAGTAATCCTTTCCAACCATGAGGAGATAAACAAGGAAAGAACATGGCATACCCCACATGTCTTCAGCTCCCATAGAAAGAGAGTAACCAAACAAAAATGTATTCCACAAGTAGTAGGGAAATGAAAGAAGATAAAAAATAACATGATCACTAGCCAACCAACAAATTCAACAAGCATCGAGCATTCATAAACATGGGTATCCCAACTTTAACCTATTATGTCATCTTTGATGTTATACCAAAAATACATATGCATATACCGATGCATCTTGTCACTCCAGGCTTCAACTGCTATAAAAAAAATAGGCCTCCCAATCCCTCATACCAAAACATCCCTCCGGGCTTATCCATCCTAGGCCCACATCACTTCCGGGTCTCCCTTACCACATACCACAATATCCCTCTAGACTCTGCCATACCAGGCTCATGCCACATCATAAGTAGTAGGAAACAAACATAATAATAGGCTCTGACACCCAAGCAAGGTATTAAACATTTACACACATTTAGATCTCACAACTCCAAAACATAAGGCAATTGGACTTTACAAGAAAAGATGCAACTTACTAGCCACAAAGGCATTATCCTTAATAATTACACAACCATTTCTTATTCCATCTTGAATTAAATGATTTATTATAACAGGTTCCATATATAGGAAACCTAAGCAACAAGCTATCTCAAGCTATAAAAAATTAATTAAAAAATTAATTAAGCATGCCTTTAATTACCTTTTCAACAAGAATAAACATGATTTTGTTTTATTAACCAATTCAATTAAACATGCATTCATGATCAATTTTATTAACATAAAATTACAACAACAACCTAATTCATTAAACTTGCATATTTATCTTTTATCCAATTAATTATTAATTAAATCCGTATTTATGTTCTTTAATAATTTCCATCAAGAACAAAACGATAAACCAAGCAAGGAATAGATAACAAACTATATATCAAATTAATAGGCCAATAATTATCATGGTTCAATAACAACATCATCATGCGATCACTATCAATTCTTTAATCCGGTTAAAATAATTATTTTTTCAATTCCATTTTTATTTAAGTGGATAAATCATGACAACTCTATGATTGAATGTAAATAAATATAGAAGAAATGAATCCCCTACCCCAAAAGGTCATCGACGTTCATTGCATGAGAACAAACCATGAAACAGATCTTCAATCACCTATCCCGCAAAAACTGCATCCAACCAGGGAAGTTGTGATACCACTTGGATCAAGCAGAGTCACCACAGATCGAAGATGGAAGCCCGAGATCGATTCTCATCTACGGGATATCCAAAATGATGAAGATGGGACAATCAGGTTTCCTGGGGTGTGAGGGAGGGAAGCAGAAAGTGTAAGGTTTGATAACCCAAGTGGTTGAAATGTTTTAAAACATTACAATATTGGGGGATTACATGATGTGTAATCCCATTTGACGTCATGTAATTCCTCAAGGTTGTTTTCCACCAAAAAACCATATCTTTTCACATTTATTATATTTTTCAAGTCTCAAAATATTACACGACATGAATCGAACATTAAAATTTTTGAAATTATTCTACCGGGTGTGAAACCCACTTTCACGCAGTGAAAGTTCTTTTCTCCCAATTATCAACACTCAAACTCCTCCATACTTCATCCGAGCCCCCTCCAAGCTCCATAATCCTCAGAAAAATTCATGAGGTCAATCTATACAGATTCATAACAATACATTAGATACCTCAAAAAACATTATCATCCTCAAGAATTGAAAACCAACCTAGAGAGGAAAAATAACAGGGGCATCCAAACACCCACCCCATGAGATACCTCTCAAATATCACATCACCATAGGAGAACACCACCTCACTATAGGAACAAAAAAATACCATAAAACAACCATAACCATCTCCTGAACACTATCTCGAGGGAGTCACCTCTCAAATGAGAGCTAGTCAGAACAAGCAATAAGAGAAAGCCATCTCACAACCAAGAAAGGTCTAAAACCACAAAAAAACATTACAAGATAAGAGATAAAAATAATAAATATCTAGGTACTGAGTATTTATCTACAATTCATGTTCCCAAGTACTATCCTCCACACCATACTTCCACTACCATACATTAACCGTGGGGATAACATGCTCACAAAACTCCTTATCCTGGCGGTCTTGGATCTCTATGATCCACTCCTCAAAGGTTGAATCATCATTAACATCGATCTCTATTATATTGATGATGTGAGAGTACACATGAAGATAAATAAGGATATGTGACATGTGAAAAAACATCGTGAATCTGAATCATCAGTAGAGGAAGTGCTATCTGATACGCCACAACTCTAATATGAGACAACACCTCAAAAGGCCCCATAAACTGGGGAGAAAGCTTACTCCCATGACCAAACCTTCACTACCCACAATGGGGATCCACCTTAAGGGACACATTATCCCCAATGTTGAACTCAAAAGGTCTCCTCCAATGATTGATATAGGATTTATAAAGATCATATGATGCTTTCATCCTTTTGTGAATCACCTGAACCATCTCTTTTGTATTTTGTACCAGTTCCGGCCTGAGAATCACCGACTCTTCGACCCTTGTAAAGACCCGTAAATTTCAAGGAAAATGTTTTTTTCTTAATTTTCTTTGGAATTTTACAAGAACGCAGTTTCTGACGGCGCCTGATTCCGAGGCCCGGTGTGCCCAGAATCATTTTTCCGAAGTTTGGCTCGGGTACGTTCAGTGAACGGACAAGCGGGTTTTTCTAACTTTTGAACCGGTGCCCGGAATCGAATTCTGAGGGCACCGATGAAATCGCAGCGCCGGTATTCGCTTAGAAACGCCTCTTCCGGAGTTGCGTTTGCTCGGGTGTGGTTTTTAATTTTCGGGCTTAAAGTTAAGAAATAAAATAATTTTGCGAGAACTTTATTTTATTTCACTTAAACCACTTGGAATCCACTTGAAGCCGCATAAAGGCGGCTTGAACTGAGTTGAACTGGATAGGATTCTATCCAGAAATATCCTACCCCCTTGGTAGGATATTTGTGAGGTGGGGCCCGCACGAGCCCCGCCGTTTCTTTCCGCTAAGAAACGCACCCGTGAAAACCCGTCTTAATGAAAGTCAACCAACGCGTTTTCTAAATTCTTAATAGACCATTTAATTGGGCGGTTTATTTCGTGAATTAAATGGGCTGTTTCTTTCGTGAATTAATTGGGTCATTTCTTTCGTTGAATTAATTTAATGAATTGATGGATCGTTTCTTAACCAGTTTTTCAAATTCGTTGGTGTAATAATAATATAAGGCCAACGTTTAACCTCTGGTTATTTGCGCTTGAGAAGATTTGAGAGAACAATCGTAACTTCTTCTCCCTCGCGAAGAACGCGAAGAACGCGAAGAACGCGAAGAACGCCGAGCTCGGAAATCGACGACGCCTTCGCCCGAGACGTTCTTCCGATCTCCGATCTCCGATCACCGACCATTTGAGGTGAGTGATTTCGGACTTCCGCTCAAGGTTCTTTTCTTTGGGTTTAAACACAGATTTAAATACTAATGATTTAAATCTATTGTTCTTGGTTCGTTGAGTTCGCCGACTCAACGCCGGTTTCCGCGACGACGCGACGCCTCCCCGCGACGACGCGACGATCCCTCTCTTCTGCGACGATCTCTTCCGCGAAGAACGCCCGCGCACGACGATCGACGAGGTAGGGATTTATTTTGGAAAATTACCCCTTTTTAATTTTCCAGTGAACGTTCTTTGAAAATTAAAAAGTCGGTTTCAAATGAACAATTTTATTTTAATTAAAATTGTTGGTTCATTTGTTGAACAATTTCTCCTGGTTGTTTATTTCTAACGCGGAGGGTGCGGGCCAAACGAACACGGCCCGACGACCCTCCGCCGTTCTTCGTTTTGTGCGGATTTGACGGTCGACGATGGAACGTGCCGCAGCGGACGTTTGACGATCCCGCAGTAAAGAACGGATCCCGGGAGGAGCAACGGCGCAGACGGGAAGGAAAACGGGCCACCGGAGCGACGCCGGCGGCCCTCGGAAGTTGCCGGCGACACGGGTCGCCGGCGCGGCGGCGGCGGCGGCCGGAGGCGGCGGCGCCCCGGCGCGCCGCCGGACGAAATCCGCCACGGATGAAGCCGCGGCGGCGGCGGCCAATGGACCCGCGGCGCGCGGGTCCGGTTCGTCCAGGCGGACGCGGCTCAGCGCGTCCGCGGTTCGCCAGCGCGGCCCGCACGCGGGCCGCGGTTCTTCCTCAAGCCGCGGGATAGCGCCCGCGCCGCTCGGCCAAGCCGAGCCGGCCGAGCCGGACTGGCCCTGGCCGGGCCGGGCCGGGCCAGCCGGGTCGGACCCGGGTCTGGTCGACCCGGTTCGGGCCGACCCAGGGGGGGGGTCGGGCCGGGTCGGCCCGGGCCCGTACCCCCCATCTTCGGACGTTTTCGTTCAAACGCCCGTATCTTGAGCTACGGGCCTCCAAACGACCCGCCGTCAGCGGAAACACGATCCTTGGATCGAGACTGTCGTTTTGGTTTATCACACTCAAGGTTTCGGAGTACTTTGAGTTCGGCCGGGTTGGTTCGTACACGAGACCAACCGGGCCCTCGGAGCGGAAACACTCATATCTTGAGCTACGGACGTCCGATTGACGTGCCGTCAGCTTTGTTGAATTCCTCTAAGTGAGACGGATCTTTTGGCATACTCCGCCCGAGGTTCGGACGCAGGTGGAGTGCGGTCGGGTTGGTTTTGCCTTAAAAACCAACCGGGCCCCTGGGACGAAAATGCCAATATCTCTCAGACCGGGCGTCCGATTGACGCGCCGTCTGCGACGTTGAGTTCCTGTTGACGATACGGAACTTTTGGATACATCAACTTCGGACTTCGTGACAGTTGATGTATCAGCCTCTCGGCTCGTGGAGCGGACCCTCCCAAACGAGCTCGCTGTGTGCGGGAACCCTAGTGCTGGCTGCGACTGCTACTTCGACAGCGACGACCGTGCAGAGATCCTCAGTGGACTGCGGCGACGACTGTGCAGAGATCCTCCGTGGACTCCGACGACGACTGTGCAGAGATCCTCAGTGGACTGCGGCGACGACTGTGCAGAGATCCTCAGCGGACTGCGATGACTACTGCACTCAGCGATCCTACGTGGATCAGGGCTTCAGGTCCTGCGTGGGCCCAATCCTGTGTGGGTCCGATCCTGTGTGGGTCACTGCAGAGATTAGTTACCTATCGATCCTTCGTGGGTCCGACGACTTATATGGATCAAGGATCATCTTTATCGTCATCTGAAGAAGTATACCTGTGTGAGCTGAATCTTCTGTTTTCCTCGATAGATGTGGTGCGCTTGGTTGTAGCGGCAGATCCGCGATACTGGAGACGAGCGTACGGAGTACGGAGACCGTGTAGCCGGCTGAGACCTGAAGACTGCTCGACCGACTCGACTTGGAGTGAGTCGACTAGCCCAGTGGACGGAGCGCCCGGTATTTGGCGGCAGACCCACGGCAGACGGAGCGCCTGGTAGTTGGCAGCAGACCCGCGGTAGTCGACTGGAGGAGTACCTCTGTAGGCTATTTGGGTGAGCGCCCGGTATTTGGCAGCAGACCCTCAGCGGACGGAGCGCCCGGTAGTTGGCAGCAGACCCGTGGTACTCGACAGGAGGAGTACCTCAGCAGTCTTAGGTTAGTGAGAAGTACCTCGGAGTCGTGACAGGACCACTGTACACTTCAGAGATGGGGCTCTTCAGCAGTTATGTTTTTGATAATGAAAATCCTGGTTTGAGATGAGTCAATGATCCTTGTGTTTCCTCTTGATTGAGATAGGTTATCTGATAATTTCGATATATGTATGGGCATATACCTATGAGAGTTATCTGTTGAGTTTTCCTGTGTGGATTACGTTTTCCTCTCCTTTGTGGATTGCGTTGAGTTATCCTGTGTGGATTTACTGTTTACTCTCCTTTGTGGATTGTGTTGTTCTATCCTCCGTGGGTATGCGTTTTTCTTTCCTGTGTGGACTGGGTTGTGCTAGGGCTCGGACGTTGGAGCCGATCGGGGAATTGATGACTTAGGTATATGTATGGGAATATACCTAATCCGTGTCAGATGTTACTTCGTGATTGTATCTCTCCTTCGTGGCTTATCCTTTGTGGATTTCGGGAGACCTTCGGGGGTCTCGGGGTCCCAACTGAGTAGCTTATACTCACCCCTGCACGGGCTATGCCCGCACTTCGTGGTGTTGGTTGCAGACGACAGGCAGTGCTGATGGAGACCGAGTGTTCGAGGACTGGACGGTACCCGGAGGTGGACTACAAGACGAGTCAGTACCCGGAGGTGGACTACACGACGAGTCAGTACCTGGAGGTGGACCACTGGGCGAGACGTGCTCGGAGCGGACGGCGGGACCCGAGGAGCATTGGAGCTATCTGTACCCACCCTTCAGGTGGGACTTCCAGAGGACGGCTCGACGCTGCAGTTTTCCTTTCAGTTGCTGTTTTTCCTTTCAGTTGTACTTTACATTTGGGCTTGTATTTCCGGCCCCTTTTACTTTCAGCACAGCTTGTACAGTTTTTACTTAGTGTTTACTTTTCCGCTTGCTTACTCTGTGGTGCTTGTTGACTTTTCAAAGGCAATGCCTTCCCTTTTTGTTGGGATTTACGCCTTGGTGCTAGTCGCCAGCCCCTGGCCTATGGAAGGCGGGCTTGGGTTAGTCACGACACGGGCCCCGAGGACGGGTCGTGACAACCCTTATCCAAAAAATAGAGATTAGAAAGGTCTTATATATAAGTCTTCAAATAGAGACATAATAATTATGGAGTGAAAACCATTGTTGTAAGAGAAATCTACCATGGTAAGGTGCCTCTTCCATGAACCTCTAAAATCTTAAACACAAGAGTGCAACATGCCTTCAAGAGTATGGATGGCCCGCTTTGTTTGAATGTACATTTGTGGATGAAAACTTGTTCTAAGTCTTAAATAAGAACCAAAATCATACTGGAGACCTCTCCACACCCTGGAAGTAAAATGCGGATCTTAATTAGAAATGTTCATCCTCAGGACCCTATAGAGTCTCACCACCTCATCCAGATACTGCCTCGATAGAACCTCTAATGAGATATACTCCTTGATCACTATAAAGTGGGATGATTTCATCAAATGATCCACTGCCACCCATAATGTGCCATAGCCTCCTTGAGATTGAGGGAAATTGGTAACAAATTCTGTTGAGATGTCCTCCCACTTCCACTGAGGAACATGTAATGGCTAGATAAAACCACCAGGAACATGATTCTTAGCCTTCACCTTCTACAAAACTAAACTGCGAGACAAAAACTTTACAACTTCATGCTTCATCTCAGAAAATAAAAACTGACCTCTCAATGTTCGGTACATATTTTTCATTCCAAGATGTACTATTAAAGGATAAATATGGAACTATATCAGAACCATTCCATGCATCGCCAAACGATTGGAAATTCTACCCTTAAACAACACCCAATGTTGTTCATATTCAGAACAACCACCAGGGGCCTCACCACAAATAACTCGGTCTCTCCAGAACTCCACCTCAAGATCCCCCAACTAGGACACTTCCACATGTAGCACCAGATATGACCAAAAAATCATCTGTAAAAGACAACCACTACCCCCGAATTCTCCTATATGTAGGTGCAAAGATGAATTTTGTTCTAACACTATCTAGAAATCACTAGATTCACACACAGCCTCACTACGTGATTTTTTACTCAATGCATCAGCTACAACATTCCCATTTCTAGGTTTATACGAAATATAGAAGTTTTAATCCTACAATAACTCCATCCACCGATGCTGGCACAAGTTCAAGTCACATTTGGAGAAAACATACCTCAGGCTCTTATAATTAGTGAAGACCAAAAAATGCTCACCTATGAGGTAATGTATCCAAAACATTAGGTAAAACACCACTACCTCCAACTTGAAATCATGGATGGCATAGTTATTATCATGGGGATGTAACTAATGAGACCCATAAGAAACTATTGATCTCTGTTACAAAAAAACAAAGACCAACCTAAGACTCGAAGCTTCAAGAAAACATCAAAATGAACTACTTCTGTAGGAAAACAAAGAACATGAGAACTAAACAACTTCTAATTCAGATAATCAAAAGGCTCTTAACATTGATCAATCCAAAAGATTGTATGATCCTTTATAGTTGATGCTATCAGAGGAGTCACAACCCAATAAAAACCAGTTAAGAACCTCCTATAATAGCCTACAGGACAAAGGAAACTTCGCACCTCTGCTACTATCTTGGGGGATTCCCAAGACACAACTTCTTATATCTTCGATGGATTCATAGATAATCCCTATTGGGATACAACATTCCCTAAGAAATATACTTCTTGAGCCCAAAACTCACACATGGACAACTTCCCAAACAACTTTTCATGACAAAGAACTGCCAAGATGACATGCAAATGCTCTACATGTTCCTCATCATACACATTGTACTAAAGGACATCATCGATGAAAACCACCAAAAACATATCTAGGATCTCATGGAACATGATGTTTATTAATCCCATGAACATTGATTTAGAATTCATCACACCGAATGACATCACAGAAAACTCATAATTCCCATTATGAAAAAGGAATGTAGTATTCAAAATATCCTCATACATTACATGCATTTTATGATATCCTGACCAAAAATTGATCCTAAACAACCAGATTTCACCCTTCAATCAGTTGAATTAATCAACAATCCATATAACATGATATGTATTCTTTACTATCACTTAGTTCATGTGATAATAATTGATACCCAACTGAAAACTTTTTTCATCCTTCTTTACGAAAAACTAGTGCACCCCACAGAGACACACTTAGACGAACATAACCACATCGTAATAGACTATCAAGCTGTAAACGTAGCTCTTGCTACTCAGAAGGCACCATCCCATAAATAGACATCGAGATAGGAGACAAGTCGGTTTATAGTTTGATCCCGAACTCAATCTCTCACAGAGGGGGTTACACTACAACCTCATCTGGAAATACATATGAGTACAATTTTATGAAATTTGGAAACACTGAATACTGGCCCTCAGAAAAACTCAACATCATCCCATCTATCAAAGATGATAAAAAAGGAACACGTCTCTAACAAATTCGAGGGTCTCACTTGCCAAAATACACCGATGGAACTCTATCAACATCAAAGAACACAACCTGCCTCCTGAAGCAATCCAAGATATAATTCATTGAATGAATCCAATCCATGTTATGGATTATTTCATTTGATTTTATCCATAAAAATAGGAAATATATCCAAGATCATTTCTACCAAAATACTAGCTCACAATTTCTACATAGTTCAAACAAGTCAGGTCGACCTCTAACTGGCGTATGAAATGCCAATGGCACTGGAATCCTCTCTTCATCAGGTCCGAAATCATTGAAAAGGAAAGGTTATATGAAGGATTGCATTACTCTTGGATTAAAAAATTCATTTAACCAAGTAGAAAACTAGAAAATGGTACCTCGAACAACATCTGGCTCCCCTTGCGTCGGAAACACTAACATATGATATTGTCCATGACCTGCTCCAAAACATCTATGACCATTATTATGAACACCTATATGGCCGTGATCTTATCTCTAAGGATAGGGATAATCCTAGGACTATCCTATGCCTGCCCCATCTGCTCTTTACTGATCCCAAATTGGAGAAACATGTAGCTGGTACCTCAGCTGGAACTACCTCAATGGAGGAACTTGAAGAGGAACAACTATCACACACTAAATACATAATAAGGTAGGACACTCTCTCCACTAATGAACACATAATATACATGAAAAACATGTGTATGATCCCTTAGAATAGGCCTGAGAGACACCTCCCCTTGAAAAAGGATACATTGAAGGTTGGGACCTACCCCTGGATGATCATAAGATCTTCTATTCTGACAAATGGGAACCCCAAACCACAACTAGGCTTCATGAGGTATCCTAAAAACTCCCCTCTCATAACGATCCAATTATAGATAATGTCCTCTCGATGACCTATTCTATTACTGGTACCTCAACATATGTGTCAAACATAAATGGGGTTATCTATCACTAGATCTCTAGACACAATGATTACCCGAAATGCCTCAACTTAAGCTCTTTATTTGACAATATGTTCGAATCATATTATAGAAGGTTCCTAAAATAGATTCCAAATTCTCGCACACCGGAGCTCCGCTACTGAAGGGTAAGTATCTCCGAAAAACTAGACACCTTAACAATTGAATAAAGAAACTTAGATCAGAACTAGTCTTAGAACTCCTCCCATGAGACTGTCGACTCCTCACGATCCTCAGAGAACAGGAACCACCACTGCCTCACTTCCCTATGCTGCATCGTGAAAGACAACGATACCCAATGCTCTGTCTGAGAACTAATCAAACTAAAGGATATCTTAAAAATCCTCGAACCAGTATTCTATGAATGAAACTAAAACAAATCCCTCATACCTATGCAGACTCTGGTGCTGAAACTCTTGGAGTGTCATCCTCTAAGTGTCATCATCGTCGACCTGAACACTATGAAAATTTTCTGGTGCAACCTACTAAACATCTTCTATGAGAACCTGAAAAGGAAATTGACTTGGATCCGTACCTATAAAAGAATAAATACTTATATCTCTTAAACCTAGAATATGGAAGACTTTGACATTAATTAATTATTTTCTTTTATTAATTTTAGGTTATCCTATCCCAATGTATACCCATTCAAACATAGGAGAAAAGAATAATGATGCAAGATCATTTCCTAGGTCTTTATCCTAAAACCATTACCACTTAATTTAGTAGACAATATAAGCTTAAAGGTCTGTGCATCAGATCAAAGGGGTCCCTAAATACCATTTATTAGTTGGTATCCTATGATTTTAGTGCTTCATAACTTAGCTGATATCATTTCCCTACCAACCCATGAAACCTCATATGTGCCTAACTCCAAACTCTATCCGATCCCTCAACCTGACCTCTAATACCACTATATCATGTCCCTCCCCAAAAAGTTTACCCCTATTTGGATGAAATTGATAGAAGAGAGATAGTGACCCCAAATTCCAACATCTAATAGGCCCCAGGTTAGAGACTAACACTGAGGGTGAAATAAACATGCAGATAGGAGACAATACCCTCTAAAAGAAACACATGCAGAAGAGAGAGATAAGATAGACACCAATCAACTCCTGCTAAAAATAGAATATAAAATAAAAACCAAGTAAAAGAATTCAATTTCCTACAATATGTACTATAACTAAACGGGAAAATTAAAGTACCAAATGAAAGTAAAGATGACAACGACCATGAATCCCAAACAGCTCCTCCAACCACAAACTAGTAGTAACAATCCTGATCTCCAACCTGCTTCAACTGACCTAAAAACATGTTATATATATTTGGGGTGAGTTTAATAGTATACTCATTAGGATCCTCCATGGATCCTCTCATGAAAAAGTAAACAAATCATGATAAAGCACAGTGAAAAACAAGTGAAACTGACTAGTTACCTAACATTTTTACTAAGTTCCAAATCTCACCATGGTTACTCTCACAAAGTATCACATACAAGAGCATATAATATAATAAACAATCTAAAGGTCACTATGCTACTTCTTACCCACTGGTTTGATGCTCTTCCCCAACATCACATGTCTTGAGAATCTCACTCCAAAAAGGCTATCTCACAGACACCTGGGAAAAGCACCACAACATGAAACTCGTGAAACAAAACACCACGTCCAAATAACCAAAAGTATCCAAGTAGTTTTTGATAGCCATCACAACTCACATAATGTGTATCATATGTTGGGTATTATACCTCAAACCATCACAACCCATACACCAAGTAAGGATCCTCAAGCCATCACATCCTATACATGTTATACCTATAATAGTCCTTAAAAAACTATATCCAGAATACATGTGTGTAAAATAACCACAATCCATTAATTGTATCTACACACATATATTGGCGGAACCAACCACCAAGAAAACTAGTAAAATTAACTACCGAGATAAGAGAGTGGGGCCAATGTGGGTAGTTAGCCATCCATCCTCCCACTGATATGTTAGGGAAAACACCCTCCTAGGGCTCAGAATCCTTGAGGTGTTAGTTTCCCTAATGGATAGGGTGGAGGAGCATATAGAAACACAAAACATAAAGGATATAATATAGCTCACAACCACACTATGGGTATAACCATGTCTCAGAATCAAATACAGTTAATGTCTCTTGGACTCCAGACTATCACGACTAAGACACAATATCTTATAGACACACAACCATTTAAAGAGATAAATTATATTACTTTATCCCTTTTTTTCAGTTTCACTTTACATTAATTTATTATTAACCATTAATTAGCCATTATCATTTCCAAAATACTTGTAATTACAATTTCAACAATAATCTATGCCCTCTAGGAATAACCAATCCAAGTCCACGACTTCTCAGAATTTCAACCTTTGAATTGCATCCCAGTAAGCTCCAACCCAATGGGTTAAATATTTATTCACTTATTTGAAAAAATTACTTTACATATAACTATGTTTTCTAGGAAAAAATTCTATTAAATACAAATAAAAGGGGCTCAACATAGTGAGTATATGAACTACCCATCGATTATTTTCCACCCATAGTAGGAGAGTAAACTTGTCCAACCATGAGGATCTAAACAAAAAAATGACATGGAATTCCTAGAATTTCTTCGCCTTCGATAGAAAGAGAGTAACCAAAAAAATCATTTTTCCACAAGAATTGTGGAAAGGAAAGTAGATAAACAAACAACCTAGATTCCATCCAAAAAACAGATTCAATAAGAATTTTGATTTCATAATATTGGGTAAGCCTAGCTTCAACCTGTTATACCATCTCGAATTTCCTCCCCGACATCTATATATATAGACCGATGCATCTCACCTCTCCATGTGTCAACTAATTCCACAAAAACTGGGCCTCCCTACCCTTCATACCACAAAATCCCTCATGGATCATCCATCCTAGGCTCATGTCACATCTGAGCCTCCCTTCCCCACATAACATAACATCCCTCTAAGCTCAACCATCCTGAGCTCACATAACATCACAAACAGCAGGAAACAAACATATCAACAAGCTCTCGAACCCCAAAAAGTAAGTCGATATTTAAATTCAACGATATCTCAAGGCTCAAAAACACAAAGTACTAGGCCTTTATAAGAAATTGGGAAACATAGTCCCTACAAAGGAATTATCTTTAATCACACAACCGGTTCTTATTCCATCTGGAATTAACCAATTTATTATCATAGGTTCCCATAATGGGAATCCTATGTAACAAGTTATCTCAAGATATCACACATCAGTTAAACAAATAATTTAGCACGCCTTTAATTTTTTTGTCAACAATAATCAACAAGATTCTGGTTTATTAACCAAATCAATTAAACATGCATACTTGCGTCAATTTGATTAACATCAAATTGCAAAAACAACTAGATTAATTAAATACGACTATTTATCTTTTAGGTAATTAATTATCAATTAATTATGGATTTTCATTATTTACTAATTTATGTAAATAAAAACATGTTAAAATAAGAAAGGAATAGATATCACACTATCTAGCAAATCAAGAGGCAAACTATTATCACAGTACAACAAAAAAAATTTCATGTTATCGCTATCAATTCTTTAATCTGGATCAAATAATTATTAGGTCAATTCCATTGTGATCTATGGGGATAAATCATGATAACTATATGGTTTCATGTAAATAAATATAGAAGAAAAAAATCCCCTATTTCAAAAGTTCATCGAAGTTATTTGAACGAGAACAAACCACACAATGCATCTCTGATCACCTCTCCTGCAAGAACTACATCCAACCGATGGAACCACGATACCACTAGGATCAAGCACGATCACCATGGATTGAAGAAATTAGCCTGAGATTTATTATCATAAAAGGGATAACTAAAACATAGAATATAAGACTTTTGGGTCACCTGTGACGAGAGTAAGGGAGGTGGTAGTTGTAGGATTTGACATCCTGAGTGGCTAGAATGTTTTAAAACATTATAGCATAGGGGGATTACATTGAATGTGATCCCCTTTCACATCATGTAATTCCACGAGGTTGTTTTCTACCAAAAAAACCATTTTCTTTCAAATTAATTTTAGTATTCAAACCCTATTATATTACACAATGTGAATCCCACTTTCACTTTGTGAAATTATTCTACATGGCGGGAAACCCACTTTCATGCTATGAATGTTCTCTGATCCCAATTCTCAGCACCTGAATTCCTCCAAACTTTATCCAAGCCTCTTATGATCTCTGCATTCCTTGGTTACATGAAAAGGGATGATCCACATGGATATGGTCCCTTACAACGCTGAAAAGTGATTTTTAAAAAGAAAATGTTTCCTTAATTATAAAAAATATTATATCAAAATTCAAAACATAATTTATTCCAATGACCAAAATTTAATTAATAATTATATAACCAAAATAATTTTACTTTTAAAACCATTTAAAAATAATAATTTTTTAAATGCTTCATTTTAAAATAAATTTTTTTAATAAAAATTAATATTTTTTAATATTCATCAAAAAATTAATGTTTTCAGAAATTATAAAAAAATTAACCCTAAAAATAAATTTTATATAATTATTTCAAAAATTAATTACCTTTTCTAAAACAAATTTTTTAAAAGTTACAAAAATTAATTATAATTTATTCTTAGAAAAAGAAATAAAAATCATTTTTGATGAAAACGTATTTTTGAAAAATAATATGACATTACTAAAAATTGGGTTATTATTTACTAAAAATTAACAAATGCATTTTTACTTTGTATAAAATTTATATATATTTTATAATGAATTTAATCCTATTCATTCCATCCAATTTAATTTTTAGGTTATAAAGGTAAAATCTAAATAATAAAATTTCACAGATCGTTTAGGGTCAGTGTATCATGTCATGTTTAGTATCAAAAATAATGTTCTTATTATATAAATATTATGGTATTATATTACTAGTTTCCAAAAGATGATCTAGAATCCCTACCTATTTCTTATAGTAGATCGATCACATAAACTCATTTCCTATAATTCTATCATGATATATAAGGCTTCACCAAATGCATTTGAGGGATATATAATTCCTATCCCACCCATCAAATAATGAAAACCATACACAAGTGTTCCACAATATCATCAAACATTTACCATATCATATTATCATTATATCATAAACCTATGGAAAGAAAAAGAGCGTCATAAACATTTCATCATTATATAACCCCTAGAAAATAAATAGGTTTAAAAAAAATCTCATCATCATAATCATAAACCATCTTGAGAATGAATCGGGATGGTATCATTTGACCATATCCCTAATAAATCATAATTAACATCAAAGGATGTTATCATAGATGAAAAATAATTTAAAATAAATCAAGAATATTTCTTGAGGAAAATACCCTTCTCATTTTGAAATAAATTATTTAAAAATAAAATATTTCTAAAATATTAAGGGAATTTTTTTTCTTGAAAATAACCATGAAATATTTTATAGGAAGCTTCAAAATGTTGAGCATTAAAGATGATGAGAAATTCCATTCATTATGTGTACATTAGAATAATTATTTCATTCAAAATATTAGTAAAAAGTCATTGGATAATAAAGATAATTAATAAGGATGGTATCATTGAACCATATTCATAATAAATCATATTTAACAAAAAATTATTTTATCATAGATTAAAAATACTTTAAAATATTATTGAAATATTTCTTAAGAAAAATAACCTTTTCATTCTAAAATCAAATATTTGAAATCCAAATATTTATAAAATATTAAAGAAAAACTTTTCTTCGAAAATAACCATGTAATATTGAAAAAGTAGATTAAAATATTAATCATTCATGATGATGATAAATTCTATTCATTCTATGTACATTAAAACAAATATTTCAGTCACATTTTCAATAATAAGTTAAAAGTACCTAGTTTAAAAAACAACAATAATATTTATTTGAAACATTTTTATAGAAATTAAAGAATGGGTAAAAAATGACTATAAAAATAATTTTAGAGTAGTCAAATCATTTATTTAATTTTTTTATAAAACATGTACATGGAATGAATAGTTTTTCTGACCAAATGGGGATAAATAACTTCTCCTTTTCTTAAAAATGATTTATGTACCATTTTCTGTTCTAAAGAGATTAAAATGGTACTTGAAAATCATAATTTTAGAAATAAAAAGAGAAGAAGAAAAAATAAATGGAATAATTAGATATGTATCATATAGTTTCCTCAATGTAAATTCAAGAATAAATAATTCCAATTAAAATTGGATTGGGAAATAAATCCCATATATCAAGTCTCATATTTCTTATAATGTGTTTGAAAATACTTTATAATAAATATAAACATATTATAAATATATTATAGAACCATAATTATATATATCATATTTTATATGATTTACTTATAAAATGGTATCATGTTTTTAATAATAATTCATTATTAAAATCACTTTTCCAGGTGATAACTACTTTATGTTTCATGAATGTTTTGGTTCAATGGTCCCAATCATTATAATTGGATCAAGGATATATAATATCAAAAATTTTAATCATTTCATGTGTGTCATATTTATTCATTATATTCACTTTGATAACTATTCATAAAAATTGGTTATAAAAAATGTATTACATCACTTCACATAGATGGTAGTCCATATATACGAATGAGTGATGTTTCCATTTTTTGATGGATGTAAAAAAGAAAGTTAAATAATAATTAACCGTTATAAAACCATAATAATATCATATATATAATATATATTCTTTAATTTTATAATTATAAGCATAAATAATACGTGGTAATGAAAAACTATGGGCATCTCTTTGTGGATGTGGTAGTTTACACATATAGATTAGCAATGTTTTCTATTCACATATGATGGAAAGGAGGTGGATAATGGTTGTTACATAATCAAAATATAAATTAATTATATTGGAGATACTGAATTCATTATTTATAATGGATAGAATAAATTATAGGGGAGGTATAAGAAGAAATAAAATTTAATGTACTTGGTTAAGAGTTATACCTTTTCATTAAGAAACCTTCTTTGGCTTAAAACTTTAACCCTAAAAGGATGGTATTTGGAATGTATATAAGATCTAAAAAATGGGGAAGGAATATAGGAATGTATAATTTTATTTATTTTCTAATCTAGAGTGTTAAAAATGATTGAGGAAGAGAAGAGAAGAGGTGCCTTTTTTTATGTGAGGGGATGTGAACTCTTGGAATTACATAAAGTATAAAATTAATGTAAATTTATTTTCAGGTTAAAGTGGATAAAATTGATATATTTAAAATATATGATAGTTATAATCATAAATACTCACTTAAGATAATATTTAGGAAATTTTATGTGATTTTATAACACTTATATCTAAATTTTTTCCCTCATCAATCCTTTTGATAATTAACATAATATCAATGTTTTTTACTCTTAAAGAGTCATGAATGCTACCATAAAAAGAAAAATGACCCATAAATGGACCATTATTGACATTTTGAACCATATCGTACTAATTATAATAATATTTACTTTTTATTAATTTTAAATAATTTAATAAAATACTATTTATTATAAAATATTATTAATTTCATTTTTGGACCTATTAATTTAATTTGACTTTAATTTCATCAAGATAATAATGAAATCCAAATATTAAATTTTAAAAAATTATTAATATGTTATTTTTATCTAAAAAATTCATATAACTCAATAATTGTACCGAATTATATTACTTTTAATATTTTGGAAACCATTTATTTTATTTTACTATTATTTAAATAAATACCATATCCGTGTTGCATAATAATTTTAGGTAATTATTCAATCACTAAAATTTAAAATAATTACCATGATAGAAAATAATAATTTATAAATGAATATAACCTATTTTTATCCTTATGATAAAATATTAGATATATTAATGTCAATAAAGTGAAATTTTGTATTTATCGTTATCTTAAAATAATATTAAGGTAATAATCATATTAAAAATATAAACCAGTGGCCATTTTTTGTAAAAATGGTTGATAATGGTCTTATTACAAAAATAAAATAGTATAAATTAATGTGGTAGAGAATGTTTAAAATCATATCCCAATGTTTTAACTCTATTTTACCTGTTTTACCCTTACTGAGGTGAAAAATAATTACAATGGTTACTATTCATAAAGACCAAATTTAAAAGCGACCAATTTAAAAAAAATTAACCTCTTAATATGGGATCAATTTTTCAACATTAAATTGATATAATTGGCCAATGTCAATTTTAATATAAATATGTAAAATGAAACAAAAAGATATTTTTGGAAAATTATCTTTTAAGCATAAAACTGGATTTATTCTTTTCCAGTGCATAGAAAAGAAATTACATAAATAGTAAAAGAATTATTTAATATATAATATATACCTTTCATTAAAATAATTCACTAATTTTTATTAATTTAATTTATTAAGATAAAAACACATTACATGCATAAAAATGGGTTTTTTCAGAAAAACATCTCTTTTATATTAAAATGATTTTATTTTAAATTTTAAACAATTTCTATCCAATAAATTTGTTATATATATAAGTAATTTTTTTTCATAATTTAGTTATACATATTCATACCCACCAATCCAACAATGATATGATGACTCTCAAATTATATAATAATATCTCAATAGTATATTTTTGTTCGTTTAAACATGGTGTTCTGTGTAAAGGAAGTTGTTAAAGAAATAAAATTTATTTATAGAGAAATATATCCTAAAATATAAAGTTGTTTCATTATTCCCCTTATAATAATTTCAAAATTCAAATTATATCACTAAAATATAAAAAATCGTGGATACATCTACCTCATGACATCCTCAGGTTCCCATGTAATTTCCTCTTATTTTTGGTTTAGCCACAAACCTTTGACTAGTTGAGTAGTCTTATTATATAGTACTTTCTCTGTATGATCTAAAATCTCAAATTTTTTGTTCTTTATAATATATTTATATTTCTTGTGGCATGAACTATAATTTTAGTACATGTGAAAGATTAGGTATGTACTTCCTCAAGATATATATGTGGAACAGATCATGAAATTGAGAAAGATTCGATGGAAGTTCCAAATAATAAGCTACCATTTTGATGCAATTAAGAATACAAAAGGGGCTGATATATCTAAGAACCATCCTTATATTCTTTGAAAATCCAATAACCTTTTTCCAAGGATAAATTCATAGGAATACATTATCACGAATGTCAAACTCTAGATCTCACTGATAATTTTTAGCATAACTTTTATATCAACTGTAAGATAACGTTATGTGATACAGAATTGACCTAACCTCATCTTCTACATATTAATCTATCTTAGGTTTAACATCTATCTTTATCTAACTTCATCCCATTATTTTGGATTTATTTACTTCAAATTATAAAGGGATTCATAAGGAGCTATCTGAATGCTTGAGGGAAATCTATTTCTTTATGAAAATTTGAACAACGAAATGTGTTAATCCTAGTCAACATTAAAATCCATAGAACATGATATTAAGATATTATCTAGGGTTTGAAAGGTTATCTCAGGCTAACCATATATCTGAGGATGATATGTAGTACTAAACCTAAACTTTATATTCATATCCTTCTAAATACTTCTCCAAAAATTTGAGGTAAAACATAGATCTCAATCAGATACAATTGAGAGTGGTATTCCATGAAATATCACCACTCCCTAAAAGTATAACATGAGAAGATGATCAAGAGAGAAATATTATTTCATGGAAAATGAAATGTTATGTTTTAATAAGGCGGTCATCTATAATCCAAATAGAAATATGACTTTTGATGTTTTAGGGAGTCTGGTGATGAAATCCAATGTAATGTTTTCCCATTTCAATTATGGTATGGGTAATGGTTATAACATTATTTAGAATTATATATATTAGAATTAAATTTTTTATATACCTAGAATCAATATACATACTCTACAATATACTTTTTTCATGTTATCCCATCAGAAATACTCTTTCAAATCTCTATATTTCTTTTTTTACTTCTAGGATGAATAGAAAATTAAAAACAATGAGCTTCGTCCAATAATGTTTTCTGCAAATCGGGTAATGATGGGACCCATACTAGGTTCCTAAACCTTATTATTCAACATAATCATTAATGAATATAGGAAAATTTCTCACCTTCTTCTTCAGTTCAACATCCTCCATTCATGACATTTTAATCCTCACATATACTGATGGTTGAACATTTATCTGAGAAAGATATAAGCTATCCTATTTCCTAAGGATTTCTAGTTCCATATTCTATAAGTCCATAATTATTGGATCTCTTTTAATCCTCAAAATGGAAAAACTATCACGATCCTTATAAATCAGAGTATCGAACACCCTGTTTACCTTCCCAAGGTGGTAATGTATAGAGCATTCATAATATTTAATCAATTCCAACTATCTTATTTGGATCATATTCAATTATTTCTATGTAATTATATACTTCAATATTTTGTGATCTATATACATGTCACAAATTTCAAGATAAAGACGATGCTTCTACATCGTTAATGAAAAAACTATTACTTCCAGCTCTAAATCATTAGATGGGTAATATTGGTAATGTATTTTCAATTGGTGTGAGACATATGTTATGACCATATATTTATCTAAGAGTACACAACCCATTACCATCTTTTATGCATCAATATAGATAACAAACCCATCTCCACTACGGTATAGTGTGAGAATAAGATCACTAACCCACATTATCTTCATGTAATTGAAATTATAATCTCATTCATCTATCCACAAGAACATAACCCCCTTCCTATTCAACATGGTGAGTATATTAGATAGTAATGAGAAATATCTCAAAAAACATTGGTAGTATCTATTTAAGTCAAAGAACCTATGGATTTAAGTTACCATGGTTGGTCTAGGCTAAAGCTCAATAACTTGGAACTTTGAAGGATCTACCTATATAACTTCACATGATATTATATAACCCAAGAATTAAAGATTCTAAATCCAAAATTAACACTTGTTAAATTATTAATACAACTCATCTATACCCAAACTCTTCAGAAAAATTCTTAAATTATGTTATGATCTTCTTTTATATGTGAATATATAAGAATATCATCTATAAATACTTCCACAAAACAATCAACATAATATATAAATACTACATTAATTAAATCCAACAATATAATTAGGGAATTAGTAAGTCTAAATGAAATCACTATAAATTAATAATGACCATACCATATACAAAAGGATATGTTGGGTATATCCTCAATCTTAACCCTCAATTGATGGTATCCAAATAAAATTTCAATCTTAGAAAACTTTTTAGATCATCATAATTGATCAAAAAAATCATTGATATTAGGTATATGAAACTTGTTATTTATTATGATCTTGTTAAATTCCCAATAATCAATAGAAAGGCGCATTGAACCTTCTATATTCTTAATAAAAAAGAAAGGTTCTCCCCATGGTGATCCAATAGGGAATATGAATAACATATCAACATTATTGTAGAATTTCTTTTAAAATTCCTACAACTAAATAGTGTTTATTCTATATGGAGTATTTATAATAATTGTAGCACCATGTATGAGTTCTATTGAAAAATTAACTTCACCATTTAGATAAAGACTATGAAACTATTTTGGAAATACAAAAACAATCTCACATATAATTGGAATATCCATAATTTTGAGTTTATCCCCAACCATATAATATATATACATTTCATGGATATAAATTATGACCCAAAATATAGAAGTAAATGACATTGAAAGTTCCTATCCATCATCACACTGATAAAAAATTATAAGTTCATCCATTATATAAAATATGACTTCCCTTGATAATTTATATGGGTGATATATAAATAAATCCAATAATTTATTAGAATCAAATCAAATTAAACTAATGGAGAATAAAAATATTTATAATAAGAAAGTTCCAAAAATAATTAATCAGAGATGAACCATAGACTTTAGATTCGACCATCGTACTATTAGGAGTTTTCACTGCTAACTCAACATCTAATCATTGAGGTGGTATTCTGATACCATTAGAAAATTTCTTATATATGAAAGAGTGGGTAGAACAAGAATCAAATAAGACATTAACTATTATATAGTGGATGATAATTATACCTTTAACCACCTCACTCTCATATCCCACTTCAGTAGTCATGATTTCATGATATATCCATTTTTTTCGGGATTAAGTGGTTGTTAATATCAATTATCATCATAAACCTTTTGATTCATGCAATATTTGTTTAATGTTCATACTAATTACATTTAAAGAATTAGAATATGGTTATTGTGTTGGTTATAATGATCCTTTCCTCTAATTTAACAACTATCCTCTTCATCACCTTTCAATATTCATGGGCTTTATGACAAGAATTTCAACATTTAAAGTACCTCCTGATTCCATTCAAGATATTACATTGATGTTTCATCCCAAATTACTAGCATGTATATTACTATAATTTATTACCACTATGTGATTTAATTGAGTTTTCATGAGACTATATCTTCTTTTTCTTATCTAATCCATGGGAATGATAGAAATATCCAATTTCCATTTCTACCGTAAGTGAACATTGGACAATTTCTTTATAGATTCTAATGTCTCTTATAGTTAAATCCTTTTAGAGACATGGTTTTAATCCACCAAATAATTGACCAATTTTTATTTCAAGGTTGATGAATAAACTAGAGTCCTACCTAGATATTTTTTAAAAATTTTCCTCATAGGTTCCAATGGATTCATAATCCCTCTACCTAAGCTCAATGAATTCCTTCTTCAATTTATTACGTAGAATATGAGGTAAGTATATGCTAAAAAATATTATCTTAAAATTATCCCATTTTATATAGTCAATTTTATCCTTTAACATCTTATTATTAATAATATTCCACCATTTATCTACTTCTATGTTCAAATGATAAATATATAAAACAGATTTTTCATGTTTTTATCACTGGAGAAAAAATATTTTCTCAATGGTGCTAATATATTTCTCAACTACTAGTGGATAATAAGACTAACTAAAGGAAGGTGTATATTGCTTCATGAAATAATAAACTGAATATTGTCACCTCCTTTGATCTTTCAGAATCCCAACATGATTCATGGCCTAAAAAAGTTGCGTGAGAATAACAATAAGATTTAGTATTCCAGATCTTATAGAATTTGGTTTCATTGGTGGAAAATCATTTCATTATTTATTAAATTTGTCCTTAAGATTATGAATCATATTTACAACCATTAACTAAAACCAAAAGGAAATGTGTAATAATAAATCTATAATAATCTAAGTAAGCCATCTTATAATCATGAAATATCATTCATAAAATGTCTAAATCATGTCACATTATCTTCAATCTATTGAACCTTATATTTGATATAGGTTATACAAGAAAATTATCTATTAAAATTATTTATAATTATTTTTGAAGAAAATTTGAACTAAGCATAGTTTATCCACCAAGAGTATTGAGCCTGATGTGCAATATTAGGCCCAATCATCATGCACTGGTGATGATCATGTTAATACTCAATATGACCCTTTTACAGTTTTTACCCCTAGGTGTATTTATTCCATAGTCGCATACAATTTCTAGTATCCAGATAGAGATGTATTTTCTAGGAAAATAACATGATCTATACATTACCAAAACTTTAAGTTGTTATACTATACGCAGAATTATCCCTAGGGTTTTCACCAAAGTTCAACAATCACAATATACTAAGATTAATTAAACCCTCCTCTGATACCAAAAAAGAAACCAAATCAATTCATATATAAATATTAAATCATTTTAGATGAATATAAAATTAATATCCAAGATATAACCATAATATTTTAGTGTCTTTAGAGATTAGATAAATTAAAAATTATTTTGGTACATTCCTTATCATCTCACAGAAAGTTATTCTCACTTTATACACTTCTATACATACCCTACTTAAAACCATTCTTCATAACCTAGGGAAAATAATCATAATAAGGTGAAAGATTAGATTCTTTTTGGGGGTAAATAAGGGATATATAAATAAATTATCATATTGAAGATTAAGATAAGAATATGGGAATGAGATCATGTTTATAACTTATAATGATCATATCCAATTTATCATGGATCAGAATCATGATTCATGGAATAAAAATTTTCTATTTGAAATTCATGAATCATTAGAGTGAAATATTATTATTAATTAATCATGAACCCCTAGTTTAGATCATAAACATAAAAAAATTTCCTATTAGTTTATCACCATCATAGGCATGTAAACCATTTCAAATTCATGTTTAACTACGGTGGCCATCAAATAATAGTGGATTATGCATCAAAATCCATTTCCAATATCATAATGAATCAAAAATTACCACCTATTTCCCATTTTCAATCAAGCATCCATACTTTTTTCCCATTGTGGATCGATCACATCAATTCATTTCCCATTATTATATCATGATATATAAGGCTTTACCTAATGTATTATATGGATATATAATTATAGAACCACCCATAAAATAATGAAAACCATACATATATCTTTCAAAATATCATTAACATTCATAATATCATGTTATCATAATATTATAACCCTTGAAAATTATACAAGTTTCATAAAAAGTTCATTATTTCATCATTTCATAACTTGTAGAAAATAAATGGGTTTCATAAAACTATCATCATAATAACAATAAAATATATAGAGAAAGAATAAGGATAGTTTCATTGGATTATATCCCTATTAAATAATAATTATGATCAAAGGATATTATAATAGATGAAAATTAATTTAAAAGATTAGGAGAATATTTATTAGGGAAAATACCCTTTTTATTTTGAAATCACTTATTTAAAATATAAAAATTTATAATAGATTAATAAAAAAAATTATTTGAAAATAACCATGAAATAATATAATAAATAAATAAACATTAATTGGTTATGATTATGTGAATTTCCATTTAGACAATGTATATTAAAATTAAGATTCCACTCACATTCTAAGTAAAAAGTCAAAAACACCTCATTTGAAAATTGATAGGATGATTTTTTTGAAATATTTTTATATAAATTAAAACACGGATAAAAATTTCTATAAAAATAATTGGATATTAGTAAAAAAATTATTTAAATTTTTTTAGAAAACATTGACATGGATAAAAAATATTTTCCAACCGAAAGAAGAGAAATATGGTATGTTTTCATAAAAACATTTTTATACCATTTTGAGTCCCAAAGAGAAGTTAAATATGCTAAAAATTAAAAATTATATAAATAAATTTTTGAGAGAAAAAATTTAAGTTATTTATTATATATGGATCATATAATTTTCTAAATGTAAATTCAAGAAGAAATAATCCCAATAAAAATGGGGCTGGGACATAAATCCCTTACCTCGAGGCTCATCTCACTTCATACATGCTTGAAACTACTGTATAATAAATAAAAAAATATATATATATATATATATATATATATTATTCATGAATTATATAACCATTATTATATATATAATACCATATATGATTTAATCATAACATTTTATCTCTTATGTTTTCACAAATCTTTATTAAAATCACTATTTTAGATGATAATTGCTACATTTTTTAGGAATGTTTTGGTTCAGGAGTCTCAATCCTTGTAATTTGATCATGGTTACGTCATATTAAAAAATTTAATCATTTAATTATGTTTATATTTAATCATTATATTCACTTTTATAACTATTAAAATAAATTGGTGATGAGATGTGAATTACATCAATTTGGGGAGACAGTAGTCTGTGCACATGCATGAATGATGTTTCCATTATTAATAAAAGGACAAGAAGAAAGGTAAATAATAATTAAACTTCATACAACCATTATTATATCCTATATATTATTTATATTTAATTCTTAAATAATTATAACCATCAATTAAAAGTTTTGATGAAAAAAATACATCAGCTCTTGGTGGTGGTGGTCCACACATACGTACAAGCGATGTTTTGCTTTCACAAATGATAAAAAGAAGGTGGATAATGGTTGTTAAATCATCATAATAAAAATTAATTATATTTTATACCCTTAATAAAGTATTTATAATGGATACCATAAATTTTTTAGTTTGTATAAAAAGAAATAAAATTGAGAGTACTTGGTTAAGAGTAAAGCCTTTTCATTGAGAAACTTTCCTTGGCTAATCCATTAAGCCTTTAAAGAATTGTATTTTGGAAAGATAAAAAGATATAATACATGGAGAATAAATATATTAAGGTATTATTTAAGGTATTTGATAATATATATTGCTCTAAAGGTGTGAATAAGAGAGGAGAATTTGTTCCCTTTTATAATTGAGCATAGGGGCATAATGGGAATTACTTAATGTATTAAATTAATATAAATAATTTTTAAGTTAAAGTGGATAAAAATTGACACATTTAGAATATATTTCGTAAAAAAATCTAAACAATCTTATAAAAAATATTTAGATAGGTTTAAGTGATGTTTTAACCTTTATCTCTTAGTTTCACCCCCCATTAAACCTTTTTAGAATTACCACAATATTAAAAAATCTAAGTCTTTAAGGGTAAAAAATGTTATCATAAAAGGAAAAGTGACCCAAAAATAGAACATTGATTATATTTTCAACCATATCCCATTAAATAATCATAATATTGGTTTTTTAATAAATTATAAATAATTTAATAAAATATTTTTTATGAGAAAATATCATTAATGACATTTTGAAAATATTCATTTAATTTGAATTTAATATCATTAATATAACAATGTAATTTGAATATAAAATTTTAAAACATCATTATTATGTTATATTTAACTAAAAAAATAAGGGGATATAATAACTTACACAAATTGTTTTAGTTTTAATTTTTTAAAAATTATTTATTTTAGTTTCCTATTAATTTGTTAAATACAATATTTTTATTGCATAATAATTTTTTGTAATTATTAAACCACTAAAAATAAAATATAAACTAGCATGATAAAAAAATATTTCATATTTAAAATAAAAATTTATAACTTAACATAACATCATTTTATCCTTATGGAAAAATATTAGAGATATTAAAATTAGGATAGTGAACTTTTTCATTTATCTCTTTCTTGAAATAATATAAAAGTCATAATCAAAGAAAAATATAACCAAGTGGAAATATTTTAGAAGCATGGATGATAATAGAGGAACTCCACTCATACAAAAATGATAAAATAATGTGTTATATAAAATTTAAAGCCGTATCCCAATGTTTTAACCCTATTTTACCCATTTTACCCATACTGAGGTGATAAATATTTATCTAGGTTACTATTAATAAAGAACAAAAATAAAAATGGAATTATCTAAAAAATTTAAACAAAATGATTCCAAATATGAGATCTGTTTTTCAATATTCAATTCCTTTAAGTTTCATAAAACAATTTTAATAAAAATGTGTAAATCATAATGAAAAATAGTTTTTTAAAAAATGTAAATTTAATCATAAAACCATACTTATTATTTTTTCCTATCTAGTAAAAACATTAGATTAATTTTCATTTTTTTATTTAATATATAATATATAAATTTCAATAAATTAATTAACCAGTAATGATTAATATAATTTATAAAGATAAAAACACATATCACACAAAAAAATATTTTTTCTATAAAAAAAATCTCTTTTAAATTCAAATGATTTTATTTTAATTTATAACCAATTGATAACCAATGAAATTGTTTTATATGTAAGTAAATTATTTTTTTTAAAAATTTAGTTATCCATAATAATACCTTCCATTCCAATGGCTAGGTGATAACTATCACATTAAATAATAATATCTCAATTTTATGTTGTAGTTCATTCATACATTGTTTTTGCGTGAAAAGAATGATATCAAAGAAAATAGATTTATTTATAGAGAACTATATCATGAAAAATTATAGTGTTACAATTTTTATTTTAATTAATTATTTTCCTCTCGATTTCAGAAGTTTTTTTATGGTAGCATAATTTCAATTGAGTTCCCAATTATATATATATATATGTATGCATGGGGAAATATTTGTATGATTATGTGTATGTATGAATACATATTTATTTATACACACACATTAAATTATGTTTACTTAATTATATATATATATTCATTTTCTTATTTAATATTATATATACACACATATTTTAATGTTAATCAACGTGAAAAATAGTGGCCTGTTTGGAACTTGAAAAAAATAATTTTAGAGATTACATTGATTTGGAAATAAAATTTAATGATGTTTTTATAAAATGTATTAATAATTTTAAAATTTAAATACCTGTTGGAATTCTTCAAATGGTTTTCTAAAATTGTGATATTCACATCATGAAAGCCTTAGTGTTTTGTTGTATATATGGTCTAGAGGTGTGTTTTATAAAGAAACTGTTTGTGTATTTATTAATTAAATTCCTTCATATTATGGTAGTTTGTTGTGTTCAAACAACATGGAAACCCTAGGTTCCTGGTAGGGACATCCTAGATAGGCATGAGCTTTCCCTACCCCTATCTATGCTAGTGAAGTATGTATGTGGAACCCCTTACACTAGCTAGTGATGTGTTACTAGAATACTTACACTAGTTGAGGTAACTAACCTAATTAGTGAAATATATTTTCTAGGTTCCCCTAGCCTTTCTATCCTTATGGTGTTTCTCCAATGATTCATATCTAAAATTATTGATTGTAATGTTCTTCTATTGCACTTTTTATTGTATATTTTCCTTGGTTATGTATAATACAATTTTATTTCTTAATATATTTGGATTCTTCACTTATTTCGTGGATTATGGTTCATTTATTTATCATGATTTATTATAAATGATTTTAAGAATTATAAATTTTTTTTATTCACACAAGAACTTTTAAAAGTGAATTTAAAATGTTCATTTTCCTTGAAAATGGGAAGAGTACTAAAAAATTATTTTTAAGTGATTATTTTCATTAAAGACAAATAAATGGGATTTTTTTGAAATGGGTTGAAAGTGATATTGGTTTTATAATCCCTTATGATAAAACCTATTTTAACATTGTATTTAAAAACTACTTTTTATGGTTTATTTTTAAAAATTAAATCACATGTAGTCATTGGTGCATTCCTACTGATCTATTTATACTCACACCCTACATACACCCTCAGTCTCTATAATTTGAGTGGCCTTTTTTGGGTTCAAATGCATTATTGGTTTATTGGGAAATAGAATGATAATTGGATGGAGAGTGGCGTTATTCAATATGGGGTAGCTTTTTTAGGTATGTCAATATTTATTTTGAGCTCTTTAGTAATCCCAGGAAAATAAACAATTCCTTTATTTATTTATTTATATAGTTGGTCATCCATTATATATATGAGGTATTGTGGATATGAAATATGAAGGTTCTTCTATGAAAGGTATTTTTAGGTATGTTGAGGTAAATACATATGTATTATATCTATTTATTTAACATATTTTTTTGAGTTTCATTTCAATATTTTAAATTTTATTTTAGCATGGATATACAACTTACTAATGATTCATTCCAAAATTTTTGGGGAAATTTTTGGGTGGACGTTTGATGGGTGAATGGAGTTAGATTTTGAAACAATAGTATAAGATCCTTAGCTTCTTAATAGGGGCCTAGATTCTTGGAGAGACCTTTGTTATTGGGGATGTTTGGTACATTATAGTAGGATCATTGGGGATTGAGGGGGAGGAATTGAAAGATTTTGGCCAACTATTTCTCGTACTAAACCTTGAGTTACCAGGGGCAGTTGGATTTTGAGTCTTGAATTTTTATTTCTGGTTTATTTTTTGTATTTTGGATTTTAATTGATTTATGTGTTTTGCGGGATGGAAATTAGAGTTAAACTAGAATCACTTAGTGACCTCACATGGCCTAGTAAACCACATGGGTTACTAGTACATAGTTCAACATGAATTCTAGTGGGCATTAAAGGATTGAAACAAGGTCCGCTAAACCATATGAAAATAACAAGATCAACCACTAGTCTATCCTAAATAAAGTTTTATGTCTTATAAAGTTATTAAATTATATTTTGGACATATTTTTGTGTTATTAATGTTATTTTTAAAATTAAAGATGATTGAGTTTTGGTAATGAGAAAAAAATATTTTTTGATGATAAATTGGGTTTCAAGTAAAATTTTGAGATATGGGAAGGGATATTATATGATGTATTAAAATGGTTTCAAATTTTAAAAGTGGATAAATGGTTTATAAAAATTAAGTCTATGAAATTTTAAAGGTGGTTTTAAAATGAGGTTTAGGTTTTGAAATTGATCTGGGAGAATTTAAAATTATATTGATGCTAAAGAGTAAGTAAAAATGTTTATTAAAAATAATTATAAAAATTTAAAATGATTCTAAAAAGGGACTTGATTTTTTTCATGTTATTACTATTTATATTGGGTTATTGTTCATTTTTTGAGTTTTGAGTTTTCATTTTATTTGATTTTGGCAAAGGGTGAGATTTTGTTTTATTGGGTATGATCAATTCTTATGTACTCCCTATGATTTAAATTATTCCTCTAGAAAATGCCTCGAGTATTTTTGGGTATAGGAAATAATCTATTGTGGGATTTCAGTTAATTATGTTTTAATGAACATATTGGGTGTCCTTCACTATGGGCCTTATCATTTTATTCTCGTGGTTTTTTAAAATTTTAGTGTCTATGTTTATAGTGATGTTTATTTTGGGATCTTTGGTCATGGGTAAAACCTTGGTTGTGTTTCTCAGGTGACTAGGACATATGTTCAACTATTCATGTTTATGCACAAACTAGAGTTGGTTTTATTTTGTTGGGATCACTATTATTATTTTCCCAATAATGATGTCCTAGGATTCCTTGGTTCTTATAATAAAGGCTAGATTCATTATATTTTTATAGGGCATGCTCATGGGTTACTTCCCCTTCCATTCTCACATTTTAGATAGAGGGTCATCAGTGAGTGGTTGGATTGTTATTATTGTAGAATTTTTTGGATGATTCTTAGGATGTGTTCTATTTGGGATTATTAGTTCATTATATTCATTTTATAAGTAATAAGTCTATTTGAGAGGTTTTGTATGTGAATTCAATGAAGGATTTTGGATTCATGCACTTTAGTTGGGGATTCAGGTTTTGGTTCCCTAACCCTTAGGGGCCTCCCCTATCTTGTTCTTCCTTTCCAACTTATTTTTGTATCATTGATCTATGTATTACTTCTAGTTGATTTTAAGCCTTATTAATATTTATAGGGTTAAGTGCCTTGTATAATTATTAACTACATTTTAATCTTAAATCCTATTTTGTTCCTCTTGGCTAGAAGCTAATGTTATGGTTGGTTATGATCTCTCTGACTGATTTTCTATGTTTTCCCAATCTGTTTTTGAGTTCTTAAATAGTGGGGAGACCCACTTAGGTCTCAACATTCTTGATCCTTAGTTTTTTGGGTGTGAATATTAGAGTTTGGATTCATGTCATATCTACTATTTTTAATTGTATTTGTATCAGTTTGGAGTTTTTTGTTTTGGATGTTATTTATTCTTGGATTTGAAGTATTTGTTTCTTGGTTTTATTTTCAATTTGGTGGATTTATAGTGTTAGAAATGATAATTGTGGGGATAATTGTAACACTCTAGACCTAGTTTTATTATTTATTTTATGTATTTATTTATATTTATAATTTTTATTGGGGTGAAAGTAATTTGTTTTAGATTTTTTAAATGATAAGAGTTTCTTCATATCTCATAGTTTGGCCACATAATAGGGAAAAATGTGTGATAGCCATGAGGTATGTATATTTAATTTAGGAGGGTTGATTCCTATAGTTGGAACATGTTTTTGTCAAACTGTATGGCCAACCCTTATGGGTACCCCAATAGTCTCTAATAAGGGTAACATAGTTGGCGCATGACTTATAAACCATAAAGTAACCATGTGATTCACCCAGTTTAAAAAAATGGGAAATTACTTACCTATCCCCAATTCTAATCCCCCAGTTGACTAAAACGTCTCCCCTCCCACCTTTCTCACATGACATGACCATGAGTACCCCCTTCATGCACCTCTCATCCCATTCCATTATAACCTATTTCATTTTGTGATTTCAAACTAAATTGGTCAATGTTAGGATTCCTTCCTCTCCTCGTGCTTTGTATCCCTATATCTATTTATTATTTCACTTTTTCATGATGAGTTTCACCCTATGATGAACCCTAGGTGGGGTTTCGGTTATAATGCTTCTGATTCATTAAGGCTTTTATTCATAGGGCATGAAACATCTCTTTTAAGTCTTCTTTTTATTGCAGTTGAAGTGTTTCTTCATATGTACATGGTCTAGGTTGGGGTTTATATGAATTTTGATTTTTCTTAATATACCATTTGTGTTTGAACCACCAAAAACATTTTTATTTTTAAATTATATATGTTGTGTATTTCATTTAATTCTTATAAGGTTTTTTAAATTGGATTCATATTTAAAAATGGAATTTCCCTCAATTCCAAGTGGTTTTATTATGGGTTTTGGCCATATTAAGTTTAAGAAAAGTTTTTACACTAGATTTAAAAATTGTTTTTAAAGGTTTCATGATTTCAATTGAGTTCCTAATTGTTTGTATCTATATATATGTACATATATATTTATATGAAAATAATTATTTGATTATATGTATATACATATGTACATATTTATATATTCATATGTACTTGTGTTTACCAAATTATACTCAAACAAACATGAATTAACTTATTTAATATATATATATATATATATATATATACATATCTATATTTGTATGTTTATAAATTTAGAAACTAAAGTCCCTCTTGGAAATTTAAAATTGTAATTTTAAAGATGGAATTGATTTGGGAATAACCTTTAAATTTTTTTTTGTAAAATTTATTAATAATTTATAAACTTAAAGATTAATTGGAATTCCTGAAAATGGATATCTGAAACCATGATAATCCCATAGTGAAAGCCATAGTTTTTTATTATATATGTGGGTTTAGGGTATGATCTAGAAATAAACTTATTTATCTATTTCTTAATGAAATTTCATTTTCTACTTGATTTTTTGATGTCTTCAAACCTCATGGGAACCTTGGGTACTTAGTTAGGACAACCAAGATCAGAATGAGCTTCCCCCATTAGTTTCTATAATAAAAATTTATATATATGGAGTCCCTTCCACTGTACAATGAAATGTTATTGGACTCTTTCTACTAGTTGAGGGAATGACCCTAATTAGTGATGTATATATTATAGGTTCCCCTAGACTTATTAACCTTATGGAATTTCTCCCATAATTAATTTATTAAATTATTTATTTTATTGTTCTTATCTTTCTACTTTTTATTATATATTTACCATGATTATATATACATTCCAATTTTCCTACCGACTCTATTTGACATATTTACAAATTCAGAAGATCATGGTTCATTAATTTAGTTTGTTTAATTAAAAATTCCTCTAAGATTTTTGAAATAGGGTTTATTTATAAAATGGGTTTTAAAAGTTTATTTAAAATAGAGATTTTTCTTTTAAGAGGGGTTGAGGCATGGAAATTTATTTTTTAATAGATTTTTTTAATTTACGAAAAAATGGGATTTTTGGAAATGGGTAGAATGTTTTATTTATTTTATAAGCTCATGAGATTACATATATGTTTATATTAAAATTTTAAACTAGTGATTATTTTGAAAAAGGAAATCACATGGAATCTATAGTGCTTAACAACTAATCTATTTATGATTACCCCCTTCTTATGGCTCTCTATGTCTATAGAATGAGTTTTTTTTTCATGTTCAGATTTGATTTTGGTTTCATAGAAAAAAACTGATATTTGGATAGAGAGTAACCTTAGGTCACATAGGATAACTTTTCCATGTACATCTGTATTTATTTTTAGTGCCTTTTTAGTATTTTCCAAATTGTCCTTTCATACTTTTTTATTTCCTTTATCAGTGGTGAATCATATATTTATGGTGGTTTGGAATTCTAAGTTAAAGGATATTCTCTTTGATGGAGTTGGAGGTGAGTCAATTGAATTTATTTTTCATTATATTTGTTTATTTTTATTTATTGTTGAGTTTTATTTGAAATTTGTTTATTTAATTTTGGTGTGGAATTTAATTATATAGACTGGTTATGCTAAATTTTCTTTAAAAATATCAATACTTTTAAACATTATTCAATGGATAAAATTTTCTCTAATGATTTCATAGGATTCAAATGACACTTTTTGTCAGCTAGGGGTGATCATGGACCCCCACATGTATATAGAGATCCATATTGGGTTTCCTATTAATGGGTGATTGGAGTGGTTTGGGAAATAAATCCATACCTAAAGTCCGACTAGATGGTATCATATCAAAAAATTCAAATATTACCAACCATGACTAATCACAACAAAATAGGTTATCATGAAAAATACGTATACAACCCATAACCATGATGAATGTAATTCCCATGGTCCATAATGGATCAAATATGTCCCCTACAATGGATATACATGACCTTATCAACATAATAAGACATTATCATGTGACAGACTTATCAATAATATCACAAAGTACCGAAATTAACATATTAAGTTATATCAAAGTTCTCATCCACCATTTACAACACCATTTAATGCACTAACCCCACATGAGAAATCAAGGTAAATCCCTTCTTAATCCCCCATATACCACATCCTCATTTGATTATCTCAAGACATGCTTAGATCAAACCATATAATAAAACTAATTGAGGGAAATTCCTGAGTGTATCTAAATCAATATCTTGAAATCTAGGTCTTAGACCAAGATTGTTGTATAACCATCACCAACTCCCATTTGGAAGGTTTTGATACCCCAATAGAGTATTATAACCCTTTCCAAACAAATTCCCAATTTATTAGATAATCCAAATCACTAACCAAGGACTCACCTATATAAGAGTCCCCTTCATATGCCACTAGGCCTCACCCTAAGTCACACACCGCCTATTAAACATTCCAAATCCCCTAGTTGTTCATAATTACTAACAAGAAATTATTCCCCTTGGTTATGTAGTTATCATGAATCTCTCTAGTCCCCAATCAATATCTAAAATAATCACTTCCTACCTATATGGTTCTATAAATTTCCTTTACATCGAAAGGAACACTCTTGGTCCCTAAACATTTACCCAAACCCAAGATCCTATCATGTACATGCACGTACACATATGATTAACTATTAAAGAGACCACCTACATTTATATCGTAGTTAAAATCCTTTCACCCTACTATATAGAGCCTCATGTAAGATTTCACCAGGCCTCATTATGATCATGAGCCCCTATATCATACCAAATTTCATAAAAAATTAATTATAAATATTTAGAAGTAATTATCTTATTCAATTAATTAGAAAAAATCAATAAATATCACTGAGTGGATTCTCATAGTCGAAACCTCAAGAAATAAAACCCCAAAAATCCATGTCATTCCTCTGACACTCCAATCCACAAAATTATCAAGATTTGGTACTCAATGGGATACTATTTAAATTAAATTTAAATTAAAATCCTATATTAAATCAATAAAAAACATACCTTAATCAAAATGATGAAAACCATCAAGTGTTCGACACCTTCAATCTTCCACTAGAAAACCTATGAAAAGACACATCATCTCAGGATGATTCCATCATGATCTAGTAGAATCATCAATATATAACTAAAAATAAACAACTATAAATTAGAGAATGATGAAGAGGAAGAAAAATTAGAGGACCAAGAGGGGATACCTCACCACAAATATTCATATAAATACAATTAAAAAAATCCCATACACATGGATCCATGGGATAAGAAGAGGGGTATAAAGTCGATCAAATGGATCCTTATATATCCCCATGGTTCCCTAATGTTTGGAGGTGCATGGATATAAAATTATGATTGAACCCATCTAAAAAAACACCCCATAAAACCACTGAGTACTCATCCAAACAGTAATGGGTACCTAATACCCTACTAACCACCTGGTTGGTGTATAAAAGCTACCCAGTTGACCTCTAGGGGTTACAAAATCCCTAGACCTATCCCTGAGTACCTAGTGGCCTCCTATTATTTAAATTCAGAAGTAGGTCCATCGATACCTTTCTACACTCATCTTAGACACTTTAAATATCATTATATAGTGCTTCATCCTCAAACTATTACTCTAGGATTGATAACAAAATCCAAAATTCCAAATTAAAAATTACCCTACTATGATATCCATAGAATTAAAATTACATTTAAAATAAATAATTTATAACAAATATGGTCATTATAATGTCCCCACCATTAGTCATAACATCCTTAATAAGTGTTTTAAATGAATTTTTAAATCTCAATTCATATATTGGAACACGATGTTAGTGCATGTTCTTGATTTAAGATTGGTTATGGTCCTATAACCCATACGTCTAATATAACCTACTAGGATTTTATTAAAAATGATCTCTTCAATGTAAAAAATTCTATAAACATGTTCTATGTGATAAAACATACACAAAATATTCCTCACCAAAATTTATTAAGGATGGAAACATGAGTTAGGGACCTTAATACTTGAATTACTTCTGAAAATGATCAAGGAATTCTCCTTCAGACATTGGCCCTCAAATTAATCCATAAGTGTCTGTGCATGCCTACCCAAAACAAATGATCATAATCACATGATCCTAGATCCTACTCATGAATGAATCCATGACCAACTCCCAGATCCATTTCAGCTACATCATAATCTATCATAATTATATGAGTATCTAACACCTGATCGGGATATACTCATCTCAATCACTTGATACTCAACATACACAATGTACTTTCTATATAACATTCTTGAGGATTTATAAATTTCCACATTCTAAAATGAGGGTAAAAGCACAAGTTGGTAGCCCTATGCACTAACTATTAGCAATGAATCATCAAATCCAGTATACTAATGGAACCCGACATTACTCATCCCGCCACTGTCTTCAAACTTCTAAAAAAACACATCCTATTAGACATAAATACTGATATCTCTTAAGGTTTATGTCTTCAGAAACCCATTAGGTTCTCCCCAACATAAAAATTTTCATATGGGAACATGGCAAATAGTAGCTTGTCTAAAGTGAATGATCCCATAATTACCACCCACACATGAACCACTTTACAAAACATAAAAATTCAACCGTAGAGCCTTGATTATATGTTCTATGACATCCAACTATTTTCAAAAAATCTTTATTCAATCTATATAACCTTAGGATATCATTTAAAACCATGAATTTACTCGACCCCCACAATAATTGAAAACAACACCCATTAGAATGAACCTGGTTTTTCCAAAAAACTCATAGACACTCCCATCCAATTCCAAGAATACTCAGTATAAAACTATAAAAAATATTTACTATCTTTCCCAAATACATTTTAAATAGTCATGCTAATCACCATAACAATCCACTCAGCTATGGATTGAGTATCATACTCCAAGGTTTTTTCACTAGGTAAATTCACATCTAATATGTTCACTTACCACATTTTATATAACAAGAGTGATGAACTACCAATTGTTTTCCAACAGAACTATAACCATAATATGGTCATCACCCAATGGCCTACCCATATTTCCATGGTGTTTCAAACCCTTGATTATAATAAACCATAAACTTTCAAAACATAACATCTAACAACATCACCACATATTAAATATTAATACCATTAGGTCTAAAATTTTATTTCAAAATCACAAGACTTAACAAAAGGATCCATCCCGATCTAAGACTAATCTCTGGAATCTAATCTAAAACCTCATGCCAAAATCTACACTTTCCCACATTAAAATTTCCAAAATACCCCTCCTAGTGAAATGACAGTTCTTTTTTTTCTAATAAAGTCAAATCATTTCCTAATAAAAACCAAAATATTAAGCTCACATTACTTGATAATTTATCAAATGATTGAAGAATCCCCCAATGCTATTGTAAATCCAAGATTAAACATATTATGAATCTTGAATAATAAGAAAAACCCACTCAATATCCCCTATATGGAAGAGGAACAAGTAAATCACTTTCTTATAAGGCATGTAAGGTTCAAATATTACACCTACCAAAGCTACAAATCCAACAATAAAATAGTAAAAAATTATAACACTATCCCTATCATCATATTGAATCATACACCAAAATTAATATCTCATAATACAAAAGAAACATCACAAAAAATCTTGACTGACTCTGTGGTCTCTCATCAATCAATACATCCTCATCTGCCCTAACTTTATAGAGGGGATATAACCCACTCAAAATCCAAAAAATTATGTCAATTTTATCCATGATAACCATACCATAATTAAATTATATGGTGATCAACTACCGTAAACTACCCACAGATGGTTTTTTTTCTACTATGAGCACAACATCAAGGATCATAATAATAAAACAAACACACACAAAACCCCACAATAGTTCCAATTTATTAATAAAACAATAATTGGTTATTTTTTTAAAAATAAATTAACTTATTATTGATGATTTAATTAATGAAAAATTATTCCCTAAAACTATTAAAAAATGTTTCCCTATAAAATTCTTTCCAAAAGCGTTTTTCTAAAACCAATTACCATTTTGAAAACCATTTTTTTCTCACAATAAATTATTGACATGAAATGTATTAATATGTTCCTAGTATGTTTTATGAACTCACTCATATTTTTTCCTCAGGGAAATAGTAAAATAATAAATAATAATCTCAACCAAAACATCATAATTGATAAATACCACAATCGAAATAGTGAAAAGAAATGAACAATAATACCATGACCTTGGAAACTTGTTCATACATCTTATAGGTGTTTACAATGCACAAGGTCAATGTACGTTGCAATATTCAATCACCCCTAGATAAATTTAAGAAGTCAAAAAATTATAAAACAACTAAAAAAATTATTTTATACCATTTTAATGCCTTTACTCAAGCCCTGATGAACCACATCTGGGTCAGAGATGTCATAGGACATCATGAATGCCTCAAGTAGCATCCTTGATTTCAGTTAATTAACCCTATATTTATGTATTTTAAGTATTTATAGTTCTTGGGTTATGTTTTGGAAGTTTTGAAGGATATTTAACAAGTTTTGGGGGGGATTTATAGAGGTTCAATACTTGAGAATGGTTATTAGAAACCATGCACCAACTTCTTGAAAACCTTTCAACTGAAACTGTGGGTTTTGGGTAGGTGCAGGGCTTAGAAAAATAGTGTGTCCACCGAGGAGAAAATATGAAAAGTAAAATAGTGTATTTTATCTTTGTTGGTCCAAAATTTTCTACCCACATGAGGGGTGTTTGGAAGTAGTGTCTAACACACAATTTGAGAACAATTTTCATAACTATGTACCCTAATTGAGTATCATTAAAAAAAGATTTAGATTTTATGGATCTAATTATGTTTACAAACATGACTCATTATTTTCAGATAATATGATGCGAACTCATTTTACTCAACTTCCAACGGCTTGAAAGACCCTTACTCTTGATCCGAGAGCTTTACGTTGGTGATTCATTGTGTTTTGGAAGCCCATATTATATAATAAGTTCTCATTCTTGGTTTTTTTACTTATTTTTCATCTTCTTACATCTATTGGATTAATGGATATAATTATTTGGGTATATATCCATGTGTTTTTATTCCAATAATGTGGAGATATGATTTTTTAGGTGATAGAAAAAAATATATAAGGTGAGTTTTGGAAGATCTAAGCTAGGTTTGTTAAAGAGTTTCTTTCATTATTTGTTTTCACATATGTTTGTGAGGTAGGTGGATTCACCCTCTACTCCTCTTTTTATAACTATAAGTATCAATTTCAAATTGATTTAATTTCTTATATGGAATTTTGAAATTGATGTGAAAATCTTTAAGTAGTCTCTCTTTAGTGTTGGTCTGTGGAATTGTATAAATTGGTTGTTTTGTAAATGTAATTTTTTTAAATGATTTTAAAATGGTTGTTTGGTTTTTATAGAGGGAATTTTTTTAATAAAATTATTTGTTTATTTAAATTGTTTTCATTATTGGTTAAAAATAGTTTTTGTTATAAATGGTAGGCATGCATTCATGCGCATTTGTGATGGAGAAGGGTATGATGTTTCCCCTATCAAAAGTGGGATAGATAAGGGTACAAACATTCCCTCGTAAAAATTGTTCACCAAGTGAGGGGTTGGTGAAATGATGACCCACCACTCATGATTATATTGAGGTCATTATTTCATGCATGATTGGATGTGTGGAATGGAATGGGTTATACAAAAATGGAAATTTAGAAACATTTTTAATGTATTTTTTGTTTTATTTACTTATAAAATTGGTTGGTGAGGAAATTGGTTTGTATTGATATAATTTTTTTTATTTTTTAAAAAAAATTGTTTTATTTAAATGTGATAACATGTTCTATCATGGTGGCATTAGTAGGGAAGTAATTTGTGGAAATCCTACCGAGTTTTATAATCACCCCTTTCTTAGGAACTTTGGTGCATTTGTAAATATGATATATTGAGACATATGTGAAGTAAAGGTATCATAGTTCTTTTGTGATGAATCATGATACCTTGGGCTATATTGTGGAGTTAGATATTGGAGCATATTTGGATTTGTTGAGTTTATCTAATTGGAGTCTTTGAGATTTGTTTTCTTGTCTTCTACTTTATATTATGATATTGGTGTCTTTATTTTCTCATTATATTATGCTATACATTGGGCTGGTTTGGTTTACATTGAGTTGTATTATACTGTTCTCATGTATCCTGTAGTGGATTTTTGGTTATGATATTCTTGGTTTTGTTGTTTTCTTTCAAAAGATAAAATTTTCCACCAACTATTTTTGAAGCCCTTGACATTTATTTATAGCATTTTCTATCTTGAGGATGTCACCTAAGGAATATTATAACTTCTACTTCTTCCCAATCCTATGGGTAAGGGGCTGGATGTCATAAATGGTATGATTTTTTTTTCAGTCTTGGATTTGAGATCCAATATGGTTTTAGTCCTTGAGTTGGTTTGGTATCAAGGAGTAGGATTGTCGAAACATGAAATGTAGAGCATAAATAGGCATAACTAACCCCTTTATGTTGAACCTCATGTTATTGGGGATTTGGGAAAATATTTTTTTTGAGACACTTATAGAATTTGTAACCTCATTGTCATTGGTTTAGCCGATGAGAAGTGAATGACATGCATGGATAGAAATGACTTCCCACTAGGAGTGAATAATTCATCTTGAGTAATGATTTATGAGTTGCTGAATAATGGTTGATTTTTGAAAATCATTGATTTTTTTTCTTCAAATTTGATATTTTTAAAAGGCATGGTAGTTGTAGTTGGGAAATGGTTTTATTTTCAAAATAATTGTGTAATTTTCAAAAATTGGGTGAAAAAATGGTGAATTTTTGAAAGCATTATTCTGATATGTGTGATGTGGTAAATTTTAAATTTCTAAGCCTTTAGTTTCTAGAATGTGATAATAAATGGAATTTTTTTTGTTATATAAAATGGAAACAATTTGGCATAGAAGAAACCAACTAGAAGAGGATACTAATAATGTGGTTACACTTGATCCACAGATGAACCAACAATATGTTCAGATTATTTCCCATGATTTTCAAGCTATGGATAAAGGGAATAGTATTGGTGAACCAAGGAAAGTGTATCATTCAGTTAAGTACCCAAAGAAGAATCCACCCTTCTTTCAGAGTGATTTGGAAGTGATAAAGTAGAGCTATGGCTAAATAGGGTGAATCAAATCTTGTATTTATGAGGCACACTAGTTGAGTTAGAAGTTTTGTTGGAAACATACATGCTAGTGGATTTTGCATGATAGTGGTGGGATTTAGTATTTTAGGCTAAATTTGACAAAGTAATTTCATGAGAGGATTTTGAAGAATTGTTCAACAAAAAATTCTTTCCTCACATGTATAATTTTTTTTATAATGATGTACCTTTTCACCTTGAAAAAAGTGAATCTTTTTGTGAAAGAGTATGCAGATAAATTTATGAATTTAGTTCACTTTTCACCTGATGTTGATGCAAGTGTGTCCTTGAAGGCATGTATTTTTGAATTAGGGTTGAGGACAAAGCTTCCCTCATATATTTTTGTGCTTTAAATAACAGATAATGCGGAGATGGTCAATAGAGTGATGCTGCAAGAAAGTGATATATCTGGAGATATAGGTTGAGGAATCATATTGATACCTATGGGAAATAGTTGTAATTCTAATGATGCGAATAAGAAGAATTGGGACACCTATTTCCAAGGTAGTAGTAAGACTAAAAATAATATGACTGGATCAGTAAATATTCATCTAAAACAAAAGAGTAAAACTAGATGTTTTTAGTGTGGTTATTTCGATCACATGAAGTGATATTTTATTACACCACCTAGATCATGACACAATTCCAACCTTATAGAGCTTCTTTAGCACTGTTTTCACAATGCTCAAAATTCGAGCTATTGGGACATATATCATGTTTCACAGATGTGATATGATTTGATGGGATGAGAATAAATGAATTTTTCTTGTCAGTATAACAGAGGAATCCATGGTGATTATAAGAATACCAAGAATCCTCTATAAGGGAAATCTCAATAAGGTAATAAATAATGATGTGAAGTGAGTAAGGAGTTTAATGGAGTTGAGGAAGTGATTATGGATGATCAATATGAACCTAAAATGGTGATGGGTACAATTATTTTGAATTCTAACCTTATGAAAACTTTGTTTGATATGGTCACATACCATTTTTTATTTCTTCTCATGCTTTTGATCTTCTGGGTTTTCATGTTGACATGATTCCTTCTGTATTGAAACTTAAAACTCTTATTGGCCAAAGAGAATATCAAGCCTTTATATGAAAAGCATGTTCTATACCAATGCATATAACTAAGTTGATATGGTATTTCTCTATGCTTGATATTGATTACAATGAAATAATCTTGGGTATGGATTAGTTGAAAATGTTCAGAGATCATATCAACTATTTTACCTTGAGGGTTAGTTTTATGACTGATAATGGAGTCAAGCATCTCTATAGAGGAGACCAAAATTTAAAAATAGGTGCACCAGTCTTTTTGGCATCAACAGTTGGATCTATCTCATACCACTTGGATGATTTTAATTTTACATTGGTGAATGAGATCAATAAAATAAAGTTTATATCAGTTGTGGGTCAATTTTATGACGTTTTCGTGATAATTTAACTAGGTTTCCACAGACAATAAAAGTAGAGTTTATGACTTATCTCTTACTAGGGACCATTCCTATCTAAATTCCATCATATTATATGGATCCAATGGAATTATGGGAATTGGAATTTCATTTGGATTAGTTGAAAAGTAAAGTGTTCAATCGGCCTAGTACATCTTCATGGAAAAAGCCTATTTTTATGAAAAATAAGTATGTAACTATAAGAATTTGTGTGGATTATCATAAACATAACCAAGTTATTATATATTGTCAGTATCCACTTCCACACATTGATTATATATTCGATTAATTTAGGAGATCCCAGTGGTTATCTAAAACTGACATGCGATTGGGATATCACCAATTACGGGTTCAAAATGAGTATATATGAACAACATATTTTAGGAGTAGATATGACCATTATGAGTAAATGGTTATGACTTTTTGTCTTACGAATGAACCATATATCTTTATGGAATTTATAAATCAAATATTTTAATGGTATTTGGATTCTACTATAGTGGTGTTTGTGGATTTTATATTGGTGTTTTCAAGGACAAGTACTAAGTATGAGAAACACTCTGTGGTGGTGTTGGTAATCTTGTGAGATCATCATTTGTATGAATAAATTAAAAATTATGCTTTTTGGATACAATATGTATGTTTCCTTGTCCATGTTATCTTTCAAAGAGGTGTTTTTGTGGACCCAAAAAATATAAAGGTTGTGATATATTGGAAACCTCTAAATAATGTCTTTGAGATACACAGTTTCCTTAATTTAACTATTTATTAATGATGTTTTTTTTCATGATTTTTCATTACTAGATTAACGAATGATAGTTATTACAAGAAAAAATGTTCCATTAAAATGGAATGATTAATGATAGAATTATTTTCCAGAGCATAAAGATTTCCTTATTTTAGAACCAGTATTGATATTTGTGGAATTAGGACAAGGGTATGTGGTTTATTTTGATGCATCAAGATCAGGTTAAGAATGTTTTCTCATGAATGAAGAATGTGTTGTTGCTTATGACTCATGAAAATTTTTGTTTCATGAGAAGAACTACCCAACACATGATTTGGAATTAGCAATTCTAGTCCATGTTATGAAGACTCGATATCATTACCTCTTTGGTGATAAATTCATGGTTTTTAAAGATAATAAGAGCTTAAAACATATTTTATCAAAAATGGATTTGAATATGAGACAAATAACATGGATAGAGTATCTCTAAATGTTTGACATTGACTTGATGTATATACCAGGTAGGGGAAATTCAATGGAAGATGCATTAAGTAGTGATTCATATGGTAAGTATGTGAGAAAGGATTTAGATCTATGGAAATTGATGTCGATGATAGTTGACATGCACTTGGATTATGAATACCAAGGTAGTGTTTCAAATTTAATTATAGTGTCTTTGGTTACTGATTTTTTTGAGAGGGTTAAAGAGGCATAGAAATTAGATTCTGAATGTGTTTCTATTTGGAGAAAACTCAATGATGGGGAAACCATTGAGGGATGGAAGATGTAGGAGAGTTTAGTTTTGTGGTTTAGAGATTGGATGGTCCTACCTATATATTTTTTGTATCAAATTTATCATTTTTACCATAATTTGAGAAGGAATGATTGTCCTGGAATACAGAATATGTATAAGGAAATAATTTTTTTGGCAGGTTGACATAAAATGACAAGTGACTGAGTTTCATTCAAGATGCCTCACCTATTAGTAGGTTAATACAGAGCACCAGTGGCCCGCAGGTAAGTTATATACTTTACCTACTACTATATGAAAATGGGGGAAATGTGCTATGGATTTTGTAATAGATATATCAATGACAGTCAAAAAACATGATTCCACGTGGGTAAAAGTGGGTCGACTTATTAAGTCATCCCTATTCAATAATGTCATACGATGGAAGAATTTTCAAAAATATATATCTGAGAAGTGGTAAAGGGGCATTGTGTACCAGTTTTGATAGTATCAGAAAAAGATTTGAAATTTACATCTAATTTCTTGAAATCCTCACAGAAATCCCTTGAGGCTCAGTTGAATATGATTACGGAATATCATCCTAAAAGGAAAGAAAAATTTTAAAGGATGATACAAATGCTGTAAGACATTCTTAGAGATTGTGTAATGGATTTTTGTGGATCATGGGAGGAGAACATACCTTTATTGGAGTTCTTATATAACAAAATTTATCAATCCTTGATACATATGGATCCTTTTGAAGCATTATTTGGGAATCTTTTTCGTTCTCCACTTTTTTGGGTGGAAACAAGTGATACATCACTATCCAGACTGAGCCTTGTGTAAGTGACAATAGAGACGATTCAATTGATCGGGAAAATGATTGAGATGACTCAGATTCATCAGACATCATATGAAGATCATTATCAATGGTCATTGTCATTCAAGGTGAGTGATCATATATTACTGGGATTCTCTCCAAAAAATATGAATCAACCTTTTGGGAATTATGGAAATTTATCCCCTTGATAAATAGGCCATTTTGAGATACTTGAGTGGGTTGGTGAGGTGGCATATCGGTTGGAATTTCCACCGAGGTTCAATATAGTGCATAATTTTTTTTATGTATCTTAGTTTAACAAGTATCAACATAATCCTAACCATGTGTCTTGATGGGATCATGTTGACCTAGAGTTGGATGCTATGTTGGTTCATGTGATAGTGCATATTTTGGATAAGAAAGATAAAGTCTTGTATGGTAAACACATTTGTATAGTGTAGATTTTTTGGAAACATGGTCATATTCAGGAAGAAAAATGGGAACAAGAAAAATAAATGGTCGAGAAATAGACCAAACAATTTCAGGATAGTCATGGTTTTCAACTTTATGGGGAAGGAAATACCAAAGGTGGGGAGAATATATCACCCCCAGTTTTTGGTAACTAACTATTTATTAATGTAATTTTAGTTTATAGATTTACTGGGTTATGTTTTGGGAGTTTTGTGGAGTTTTGAAAAGTTTTTGGGACTTTATTATAGCTTAAAGGTTTGATCATAGTTCATATAAACTGTGTAACACCATATAGGAATCTGTGTTACTAAAATAATTGGCTATGGGTAGGCACATGGTTATGCACAAAATTTGGTCACACCATGAAGCCACCCAGGAGAAACCATGTAGAGTGGAATAAATGGGTTTAGCACAGTTGTCACATGATTTATCTAACTATGTGGTCCAACTAAGTGATGTGTGTTTTGAGAAAGTGTATAATGCACGGTTAATGCATAGTTTTCCTAACCGTGCGGTGTTAAAAACAAGATCCGAATTTTTTGGATCTAATTTTGTTTACACCCTTAATGCCTTATTTTTCTCTAATTTGGTCCTAACTCATTTTCTTCTCCGTCTAAAGTCTAGAAATTCCCTTCATCATGATTCAGAAGCATTCCATTGGTGATTTTTTGGGGGTTTGAGTCATGGATTCCATAGTAAGTTCTCATTATTGCTAGTTCTCCTTGGTTTTCATCTACTTACATATCCTTTATTCATGGATATAATCTTTTGATGATAAATCCATATGTTTTTATGATAATAATACTGAGATATGATTGTCTGGGTGATATGTGACAATATCTAAGGTGGGTTTTGGAGGGTTTAATCCAGGTTTGTTAAAGAGTTTTCATCGTTATTCATTTTTTTATAAAGTTTGCAATGTTGGTGGATCAAATCTCAACTCATCTTGATAGAACTAGAAGGATTTATTTCAAATTTCCTGAGTTACTTGAATTTATTTGTGAAATTGATGTGCTTGAAAGAACCCCTCATTAGTGATTGTTTTTGGAATTATAAAAATTATTTGTTTTTTAGAAAGTGAAACTTGTAAACTTATTTTAAAATGTTTATTTGGTTTTGATTCATGATTTTTTTCAATAAAACTATTGTTTTATTTAGACAACTTGTCACAATTATTTTGTATTTGTTTTGGCATAAATGGTTCATGTGTGTTCATGTGAATTGGGGATGCAAAAGGGTATGAAGTTTCCCCCACAAAAAGTGGGACGAATAAGGGTATAAACATTCCCCCATAAAAATGGTTCAAAAAAGTGATATCTTGGTGAAAGGATGAATCCAAACTCATTATTATAGGGAGTTCCATGGTTGCGTGCATGTGTGGATGTGTATAATGGAATCGTTTATTCCAAAATGGAAATTTAGAAATAGTTTTAAATAATTGTTTTGTTTGTTTCCTTGGAAAATTGTTTTCATTGGAGATTGGTTTGGATTGATATAAACTATTTTAATATATATATATATTGTTTTATATAAGCATGAAAACATGTTCTATCAGAGTGGTGAATCTTGGGAATTCATTTGGGAAAATCCCACTGAGTTTTACACTCACCCCATGTTTGGGAAATTTTTTTCATTTTTAGATGTTATATATTGAGACAAAAGTATAGTAAAGGTATCCCAGTTCATTAGTGATACATCTTTATACCTTGGGCTCCATTGTGGGGTTATATATTGGAGCATATTGGGAGATGTGGAGTTTATGTCTTTGGAGTATTTGAGATTTTTGTTTTGTTTTGTTTTCCTCTTTGAATTTCGATATTGGTTTCTTGGTTTCCATACTATACTCCAATATAGTTTTGAATGGTTTGGTTTACTTTGAGTTGTATTACACTATTCTCATGCATTATGTAGTGGTTGTTTGATTTTGGCATTTTTTGTTTTTATGTTTTCTTTCAAAAGGTAATATCATCCACCTACTATTTATAAAGCCCTTGGAATTTATTAACATCCTTTAGTGTCCTATGGATTCCACATAAGTCATAGTATCACTTATTACTCTTCCCAATCCAATGGCTTAGGGGAGATATGTTACACCTACCTATAAGCCAGAGGTTTTAGAATAATTATGAGATTATAAAATGAAAATAGATACTATACTCTCAATATCATCATATAAAATGACATATAGATTTTAATGACCATGGTCCAATTACATGAACAAAATTGGTTTAGATTTCCACAAGACCTCAGGTGCAGCCCTCAATCACCAGAGGCTGGAATAAATAATAGTGGTTGATATTAATATCAGTGGGAGATATTTTAATCCTTTGGTATGAGGATATAATCCAAAATATACCCCACCAAAAGTGACATGACTAAATGGTTCTTAATGAAACTACATGTATAAAATGACATTAGCGGTAGGTAGTGGGACAAAGGATTTATACACAATGCACGATATTGAATGGACATAAAAATAATACATAAAAAGGTTAAAAAATAATTATAAAATGCACATGGAAATTTTAAAGAAGAAAAAACTATATATATATATACATACATAAATATCCAACCAAACATGGAATAGGACTCCAAAAAAGTGAGGACCCAAGTGTGTAGATCTCAGAGGAAGCATTATTTAAAACCCTCATATTACTAATTGGATCACCCTATATGTGATCAAAATGTGTCCATACATTTATCATACTCTTTATATAGTTTTTTCAATGTTTAAGTGCCTCATCGTAACCTATGTTAAGTATAAAAGGGTCTTCATGTCTCCCAATAGAATATTGTGTAGGGTGTAAGTACAATATACCTATTTGGAAGTCACTACGCACCCCTAATTAGTTTTTATACACTCAAGTTAATAAAAAATATAATAAATCCAGATAAATAGATAATAGAAATAATGAAATGCTGGACATACATTAAAGCATAATATTTACAACAAAAATAAATAACTCTCTATACCAGGAGGATCCATTCAAATAAAAACTACTTCAAGATCAACTTATGATCTGAGAAAAACAATAACCGAATTTAGAGTGAGCAACCTATTTCATTTAGTGGAAAGGGAATAATATAAAATACATTTGGGTCTATTGAGGTGACCTTCCCATTTTGGGTTAGGGGAAAAGTGTATAATTGAGTCAATTTGATGCAATACTATCCCATTAAATCATACTATCTATAACCAATGGGTGTTTATATGAACTGTACATACCATTATATAATATACCCCATTTTAATCATAATTTAACGACTTCAAATATTAAAATAGTGAAAAAACTATCAGTCATAAAGGAATGCTAATATAACATCTATAATGAATCAAATATTATAACTTAATCATGTTGAATAATTATTAGCACAAGTGTTTAAATCCTCTCCCAAATCAATTACATGGAATTTTTAATTTCAAATAATGTAAAATAAGTGAAAAAATACAAGACATGGGATTTATATATATAAATATAATAAATAAATAAAATTCCATACCAGGTTTTTCATAATACCATTTTTGAAATATTTGTTCAATTAAAATCTATTGGTTTCTATTAAATTACCTTGAACCTATGTCATTGTTAGCCCAAACCATAATGAATATGAGATACGAAAGGGGGTTTCCTTCCAAATAAATTGAATATTGGATCTTTGGGGTCCATGGAAAATGATCAAGGCACAACATAAAGCATAGAATCATCCAAGAATGAAAATATAAGTAGGGATTGGTCGGTTCTACACAGATTATAAGAAATTGTTAAAGGAAACAAAGATATTACCTTAATATCATCCAATATAACATCCCACTCTAACTAAACCTAAGTAGGATTAATGAATAATAATTATACAATAAAACCTATAATTTGATAAGTTGGTTCTGAACAACTATTAAAAAATATTGAGAAAAATGGCATTTGAGACATTCCATAACCTTACTTTAATGAAAGTGATCTCTGCAGACCAAACCAAGCTGATCGAATCAAGGATATGGGAAGATATCACTTGTATAGGTTAAGAGATGATCTAGGAAATGATAGGGAACTATTAAATTTCAAAATGGGGGATTAAAATAGGTATTTTATGTTTTTAATTTATATAATATTTTTTTCTATAATAAAAAATCATATTGGTTTCAACTAGAACTCTAACATAACCCACCCATGTTCTAGTGAAAAAGGAAATAAAATCTTCCTACCCCCATAGGAATTCCCATGGACGTTCACCAATTTTTTTTGGAAGTTATGCAACTAGAAAACTCTCCCCCTCCAATTCATTCTCTTGAAGTAGTCTCTAAATCCTCTAAAAATCCTCGATTCACCTAAAACTATTTAAAATGTACCAAAGAGTGAATTAAGAAACATAATTTAAGAGAAGATTATCCCAAAAGGTTAATTCCTTTAAAATATCCCCACCATCAGGCTTCTCATTTCTAAGAATCATCATCTTAATTATTTAGGGAATAAACCAATTCATTGGTTTATGGTTTCATCTTTGTTCTCCCAAGGATCATATTAGATATTTCTATGCATCCACCTAACTTTAATTGGTGGTATAAATTTTTTCCATACCAATTTCTATCTTTCATAAATAATACTAATAGGGAGATCAACATAGGATGCATTATCCACCAAATAAATATCATCATATCTGATCATGTGTAGGGGGTCAGGTACATGATTTCTTAATTGAAAAACATAGAAAGTGTTATGCATGAAACTACACTTTGATGGTAAATATTACTGATAAGAAACTTACAAAACTCTACCCTTGATTTTGAAAATACCCAACATATATCATGGTCAACATCCCTTACTTTAACATCTTCTTATTACCTAATATCGACGAAACATGAAAGAAAAAATTATCACACACTTTTAATTCAAGGGGTTATCATCATTGATTATTATATTTTTTAGCTTTGGGATATTGTGGGACATTTTTAAATTAGATTCACTTTTTTAGTATACCCATAGAAAATATATTATTTAATCCTAAGTGATTATAATATCTTTATCAATTAAAGGGTATAATGAAATGACCTTCCATAATGATCCTAAAATACTTCCATTTGGATAGAAGATTGGTTGCTATTAGTATTAGTAAATTTCAATAAAGAGAGGCAATCCTCTTACGAGCCACCAAATTCGAAAATACAAGCTCATAGTATATAATTTAGAATATGGAAAGTTCCCTTAGACTGGTCATCAATTTATAGGTGGAAATAAATACACAATTTTACCTATATACCCAAACATCATTGAATCCCTTTCCAAAATTAAGATGAAAACTGTAACACCCCGACCTGAATCACCGAGTTCAATGAAAAATTCCACATGAACTTAGGAACACATCCACATAGGAAAGAGGATTTCAAATAGTGATGGGGGACTGTATAGTTCCCTAGAGATACTAATCCCTCATTAATGATATCCATACCTTAGAAACACAGTAAAACATAAATAAACCACCATAGAACTATACAATGAAAAGTAATACAATGATGTAATACAATAAAAAATGGAATAAATTTCATACAAGATAAAATAAAGATCCCAAATGTAGTAGGAAAACCAATTAAAAAATACAGTTAAAAATAAACTAAAGAAACTATATTAGTAGTCTAGATTCTCTCTCGACATAACCCATATCCACCAATATCCACCTGCTCAACTTCCTCATGTTGGGCCATTTCCTTATCTAGATCACTAACCATAAAGTCTTTACAAAAATAAAGATTCATGTGATTTATGTGTGTATAAACCTATTATGACACCACCAATTAATCCTCAATATATGTTCCATTATATATTAAAGTGTATTACATGAAATTAAAGGGGATGAGCCCGTAAGGGGCACCATATCCTTACATTTTTTTCCCTGTTTCCGCATCTCCTTCTCGCCTCGGATCGTCTTCTCAGATCTCTTCGGCGCGCCTTCTCGGCGTTTTCGCGGCGGTGGTCCCTCTCATAGGGGCGGTGTTGAGGAATCTACGTTGGCGCGACCGTATTGGCCTCCCCCACCATTTTCTGGCCTACATTTGGAAGCGCGGTGTTGACAGAGGTCGTTCCTCCTGGTCAAGGGCCGACGCTTCCTTTGTGCCGGCTGGGGGCACGCACGACGGTTCGATGAGGTCTCCGAGGGAGATTGTGAAGGCGGTGACGTGATCTGTTCGGATTTGCGGCAGAGCGTTGCATCCTTCATCGTGGATTTGTATTCTCTTCGTGTTTCTTTGCCCTTTTTGATTTGTCTAGGGTATGGTTGAATCCTGCTTTGGCGTATGGTGATTATGGTTATGATTTTCTGTTCGATCTGCTTCGGACGACGGCGTGGACACAGTGCTGCTGGGTGGTGGTGCCTCGCCCGCGGTGATGACTACGTTGGTGTGTTGCCAACGTTTTGTGGTTCTAGTTTCGGGGGTTTTCTTTTGAATTTGGTTTTGAATTCTCTGGTTCCTGGTTTGTTCGGTGACTCTTCCTGATGACGGCGACGATTTCATTCATTTACATCCCTGGTCGAGGTGGTGGTATGAAGTTGTTTTCTTGGTGGTGGTTCCGAGTTCTGGTGTGTTTACATTTTGGTGTAATTTTCTGTTCGATGATGGTGGTTCCGGCATTGGTGGTTCCGGTGTGGTGGTCGATGGATGATACCGCTTGGGGAAGGTGATAGTCAGGGTGCGCGGCTCTAGGCGGTTTGCAGGTCGAGGCATTGACGTTTTCCTACTTTAATTTGAACTGTGTAATTTTTAAATTTGAATCCTTGGTGTTGCTTGAAAGTGGTTGGTGTGTGTTGTAATTGGTATTTTTAATTTTGTGTGGTTCTTACTCAGCCATAAAAGTGATTATTTGAAAATACAAAAATATTGACTTGGCGGTATTACATGAAATTAAAGTAATTTTTTAAATAATCAATTATGTGTTGAGTCTTCATGTGATAACCAAGATGCTACCAAACCTAGATCAAGCTACTTCAAAACCAAATAATAAGAGAAAATATTTCTGATTTCATGAGTCTCAGAATAGTCCATTTGAAAAAAAACTATTGGAATTAGATACAAGGCTATCATGCCTTGGTTAAGGTTATAAGGCTGTCATGCCCCACCAACTGTCTCAAGTTGGGTTATAAGTCTACCATGCCCCACTGCCCAATATCATGTCTTGAATCAAGGCCTCAATTCCCTAACATATATCTTTTAGGACCCTATCATAATCCTCATTCATCATGTCATAAATACACCCTATAAATTATTAATCAAGCAAAGTGGGGTCCACCTATCACTTTTTACCAGATAATAGAAGCGGAGTTTTCACATGCAATGTAGACACCCTCATAAAAGGAAAACATAGAAAGGCAAGGGCATGCCATATCATGAACGATGTCATGGGATAGAAAATCACCCTCGTGCAAATAATATCAAGAAAGGGTGTCATGGGATACAACTACACAACCACATGAATTTCATAACATACAATTTGATTCAAAATCCGAAATGGTAAGTTATTCATATATCAAAATTAAGTGAAATAAGTTGAAAAATAAAAAGTAAAAATACAAGAGAGAGATAGATATAGGTGTGAGATAGAGTCCCCTCCACACTCTCCACTCCCCTTTACCCCATTATAAATTTTTTCTGTTTTTACATCATTAAATATTTAATTCTTTTATTACTCCTTTTTTAACTCATCATTTTTATTTTTTTTCTTCTCTCCATCCTTGTATTACAAATGGATTATCTTCACCTACACCCTTTAACAATAACACGCCATTACCCCCTTTTCCAATAATAATAATAATAGTATTAATAACAACATCAAAAATTATAGTAATTATAATAAAAATTATTTTATCCTCTTTTATTTAAGCCATGTGTCTCCCCCATATCATTCATATTTTTAACTCCCCCTTACACACAATAAATTTACCTCTCCACACCCACAGACACACACATAAACTCACCGATCTATATACATAAATAATTAAACATTGAAATCACACACACATATATATAAACTTTCCCCCCCCACATATATATATATATATATATATTTGTATTTAACCCATCTATATACGCATCATACACACAAAAAGACACACACATCATATATATATAAGCCCCCCCACATATATATATATATTACTCATATATATATAAATATTAAGAAACATAATCATTACATATATTGACACACACACACACATTTTAAAATTAACCCCGTGTATTCACAAACTCATATATCTTCCAATAAATACACATAAATAAATAAATAAATAAATAAATAAATAAATAAATAAATAAATAAATACATACATACATACATGAATGCATATATACATACATATATGTGTATATATATATATTATACACATATATTTATTTATATATTAATATTTAATTTACAATAAAAAAATATAATTTCTTCAAATTAAAAATAATAAAAATAGAAACCATAATATTTTTTTTGTTATTATATCCCCTCCAACATTACCACTATAAAAATTCAAACAATAAATTGCATTAAATTATGAAAATTGATTTAAAAAAATTATAAATAAAATAAAATTTCATTTTTTTAGCACAAAAGAATAATATCACTATTATTACATAACCACCCAATAAATAACCACCCATGATAAAATGTATTGTATTAATTAATTGAATTCTAAATTATTTTATAAATTCCATTGTAATCATTTTTTCTTCATTTTAGTAAATCTATTAAACAAAAAATTAAAATATTAATGACACAAGTCATTAAAATCTCCCCACCACAATAATTATCATCCCCATAAAGTACTTAAAAACCTGGAACTACTACTACCCCCCATAAAAGTTTCCATATTAAAATTAAAACATATAAATAGTCATTATTTTTCAGCAAATATTATATAATTCAAATCTTTATAGAATATATTTCCCAACCAATTATTATCATCTACTTACTTCATTTAAACACATCAATAATCACTTAAACTATTATCTTGTTTCATGTTCACTTTAAAACAAGAAAAATAATATATATATATATATATATATAACAATGGAAAAACACGTTTACGTACCCTCCTTTAATTCCACCCCTAGAAATTAATAAAAAACATAAAACTACAAAAATGTTTATCCAAATAAGGATTGTGTTTAGAAAATCCACATACTTTTTTAAAAAAATTTATCTATAATTAAACATGGAATTTTTCTTCAATTAATAATTTCGAGAACACTAATACAAAACAAACAAACTTGAAACTTACCAAAATAAATAGTCAATAGGATTTAGTTATATAAAATTAATAACCCAAATAATTATCTATTTATATTTTTTTAGGGAACATTCCTTAATATATTTTATTCCCAAATGACACATTTCCATCAATTTTTGTTGAAAAATATTTTAATCAATGCTTTATAATACCAAAAAAATCCATTTTCTAATGTAACCCATTAAACGTTATTAAATTTTAGAAATAAAAATACTCATTCAATTTCATCATTTTATATCATATCATTCTCCATAAATGAGACCAATAATTTTTTTACAAATTTAATTACAATAAATATCCAATTTTTTTATAATTTTTATATACATATAAACAATAGGTTTTGTTAAACATTAATTTCAAAACATTTTCCTCCAAAAGTATTATAGAAATGTATTTATACTTTATATTATTTCATTTTCAAAAAATAAATAAAAAATACTAATTTAAAAACTATAAAACCTTAGGGTCAGCTTTTATATATTTGGACCATAATTTTTCTCATCTATAATAAGTCAAAAATAACTATGATTTTAAAATAAATAAATGACATTTAAATAATTTATTTTTAAGTATTTCAATTAAAAACAATCCATGATGACTTGTTGATATAATGAAATATGAAAATAAATATTTTTCCCAATTCAAATATAAATAAATTCTATCTTCAAAATATTAAGAATTTATATAACATTTAATTATATTTCAAAACAAATGAAACTTTCACATTAAACATCTAATAAAATAATAAAATAATAAACTTTTCCAATATTTGAATAAATTTAAAACATGGAAAAAATCACTATTTATTTAAATTATAAATTCAACAATAAAAATAAAATAATTAATTTGAAATTATCTTTAATATTTCATTTAAAATAAAATTCTCATAATAAAAATATTCAACAATTTAAGAGCATGTTAACGTCAATTATAAAATTTCATTTTAACAGTTTTTTTAATCAGAGTCTACCATATCATGATAACTAAAACTTAATCAATAAAAAAACTATATATATAACACATGAAAAAATACCACATTACACATCTACATTATGCTTGATACAAATAAAAATCTTTAGATTATATATTTTAATCCCATAAACTCACATTAATATCCATTTAAATTTTTTAGTTTCATTTAAAACAGTCTTTATAAATATTTCCACACCCATTTGGAATTCAAGAACCCTTTAGAAATCAAAAAACCATAGGATTTTCTTTTAATAATTCTTTATTCTAAGTAATTTTTCACTTTTAAATGCACTTAAGAAGCTCAGGAAACAAAAACATACTAAAGGAAGGAACACATAAAAATACTTACCACTTACTCAAGGATCACTTCAATTAGTAACTGTTCATATATATAACATTTTATATCATATTAAGGCTATATAAATCACATATAATATGGGAATAAAATGTGTATATATGTACCTATCCCTAATGCATGAACCCAACCACTCTCTACAATCATCTAAGATAAAAATACCATAAATTTTAACAACACAATAATACTCATGGGAAAGCATGAAACTATAATAACACAACCAGTAAAAATAATCCCACATCATTAGAAACTCGAATACCCACTACACATGAGATGGATGGGCACACACATAACACCCCTACCCATGTTCCCCACCAAATAACTTTTTTCTAACATCCACCAAACATAGTCAATAAGAAAAGAAAAGAAAACCACATTTGATACCAATTTTCAACTCCTAGACCCAGATCATTGGGTATGATAAAGTGTTCCACATTACCTCATGCATGCATATCCATACACAAGAGGATGTCAACTAGTGATAAAGGCTTGAATAGTGTTATAGGGATACTATTACATTTGTAATGATTATCATACAACAGAAATATATTAAAACATACTTAAATAACCACATAAATATTTATTGTAATTTAGAACTGTAATTTCATACTGTACCTAAAGGTACACATGTAATACAAGATAAAACAAGGGTCCCAAATGTGGAAGGTCATCCAATGTATAAATATAGATAGAAATCAATTTAATACTTTTAAATAATTGTCTAGAACCCATATAAATATCTCCTATGTCTTATATTTTCCATCTCCTCGAATACCCAATGCAGGGCCCTTACCCTTAGTTGGATCCCAGATTCTAAAATCTACATACACATGGACATTCCAATGTATGGTGTGAGTATAAAACCTATGGGACACCACCAATGCATCCTCAATATAAGTTCCATAATATATTAAAGTGTATTGCATGATATTAAATCAAATTTATATATAAATAATCATGTGTCTAGTCATTGTGCACTAACAAATCCACCAAAAACCTGGAATCTACAGACTTTGGCTCCAAGATGGTACATAAGTTATGATTGATTGAATAAGTCTCAAAATAGGCCACAAGGACAACATAAGTCTTGGAATAGGAAACAATACCATCATTCCTCACATTAGGCTACCTGAACATCATGCCCCACCAACTCTCTCAAGTTGTGCCACAAGGAAATCATTCCTCAATGCTTAATCTTAGGTTAGTTGTAAAGGACATCATACCTTTCCATATCTCATCAAATACCACACCATAATCATCACAAATCATGTTGAACATACTCCTCCTCTAAGAGATTAACCAAGCCAAGAGGGGTCCACCTGTCACTTTTTACTAGATAGAAAAGGAAGATTTTTCACAGGAAATACACAAATACAGATTCAAGGAGAAAATAGCATGGAAATAGCATGTTTTATGTAGTAGGGTATCACAGGATGCACATGAAACCACAATAAAATCATATCAAGCAAGGGACACAAGGTCTACATGAACACCCACATGCATTTCACAACAAACGATTTCATACAAAGGCCTAAAATGGTAAAGAATCATTACATCAAATTCAATGAACTCACAAACTGGGTGTTTATCCAAAATTAATCCTAATAATCATCATTTTGTGCTTATCACGATGAATCCAAAATCATTTATGTAGCATTGATCTGATTAGTATTAGAGGGTACATCAAATATAGAAGTTGCAAATAAAAAAGATAAAATATAAGAGAGAGAGAGAGAGAGGGGCATGAGAGGGAGTCCCCTCCCATGATACACACCCCCTTTACTTCTTTATATTTTTTTATTTCATTTAATGTATAATTAATTTGTTACATAGTTTTAACTCATTATTTATAATTGTTTTCTTCTTTATTAATCCATGTGTTATAAATGTATCCCATTCACCTCCCTCTTTTTCTATAACACCCTATAGCCCCCCTTTTCCATTATTATTCATTATAATAATCATAATAATATTAATAATTTTCTCCTCTATTCCATAAGCCATGCGCCTCCCCATGTCATTCATAGAATTTTAACTCCTCATTACACACATTAAATCACTCTCACTATATATATATATATATATATATATCAAAAGTTATCTATCTACAATATTTATTTATATATTAAGAAACATACACATCATATATATATATATATACACACAACCAGAAACACACACACACACACACACACACACATATATATTTAACCCATCTTTATAGACATCACACACACACACACAGATATATATATATATATATATATATTAAGAAACGTATTCATTACCCATATTTACACACACACCCACATATATAAATATTAAAATTAACCCTATTTATTCATAAAATTGTAAATATAATCCCATATATATATATATATAAACATATAAACACACACACGCACATTATATACATATATATTTGTATATATATATATTCACATTTAATTTACCGCACTCAATTATAATTTCTTCCAATTAAAAATAATAAGAACAAAAAAAACAACATTTTTCTGTTAAATCCCTACCAAAATTTCCCCCATAAAAATTTAGACAACCACTTTCATTAAATTTCAACAATAAAAAAATTATTAATCACACATACATTCATTTATTTAGCAAAAAAATTCACAATTACTACTTGAGAACCCAATAAGTATTCACCCATGAAATAATATTTCTAATAAATTAAGTTAATTCTAAATTATTTAACTAATTCCTTTGAAATCATATATTTTAACTTTTAATAAATCTTTTAAACCCCAAAAAATAAAAACTAATGACACTGGTCATTTTATAAACCTGAAGACACTATCGGAGACAATACTGGATAAAACCCTTTTAATCTTTATAATTTCGTAAATAAATTGTTTTATTGAGATCATCATTTGAAGAAGCCTCCTTAAAAGGAAAAAACTAATTTGTCTTGGTCATATGATCAATAGTCACCTAAAATGAATATTTAACCTTAGAAGATCTAGGTAAATGGTTCAAAAACCCCATGGTGATTCTATCCCATTTCCACATCGACAAAGGGAGTGTCGAAGAGTACTAGGGGGCTTCTAATTCTATTCCTTCACCTACTTATAGGTAAGGCATGTAGAAATGAACTCTGAAATATAATTCATTAAACTAGGCCACCAAAACAAGAGACCTACATCCTGGTACATTTTAGTGATCCTAAGATGAATTTCCCTTTGACATGATTAGAACTTCTTCATCACTTCTTCCCTCATACTCATAAAAACCATATATCTTTTATGTATATAGTGACCAAGTCCATACATTCTTTTATTTTACAAAATTTCCTTAAGTTAAACATTATAACTCACTAATAATAATCCAATCCACATAACATAAGGTTTAGTGTCTTTAAGGTCTAGCCACACTAGAAACTTATTTTACAACCACAGGGAACTTATTTCCCAAATTAAGCCACAGTAGAACCCCTCCTATAATTCAGATATTCTATAGTCATCTTAATAACCTAGGGAAATAGAATCATAAGAGATAAGTGAGATCAAATGATTATTAAGGGTAAACATAAGTTATAACAATCAAATATCATAAGGGAAAACAAGATAAGAATATTTGTATGATGAAAATACATAAGAAAATTCATAACTAACAAAGAATACAACATAAATATTGGAATATGAATTAAAATAGAATAATAAATAAATCAAAATATTATGGAAACATAAACCATATAATATTAACTTATTCATGAGAATAATGATAAAATCGTGAAACTACTTTTAATTTTGTCACAAACATTTGTATAGATAACATTTCTTTCATGTTCCACAAAATAAGTTCAAATTCTTATAAAAATATGAAATGTACATGAGAAATATTATCTCATAAGATATAAAATTTAAACCAATTCATTAGAGGGTTATATTGGACCCCAACCATTTTCATCGGTACTAATGAGTTCCACTTGAAATTAATCTCTTATCAAATCATAATATACCCATGGAAATAAAATGGGTTTCATAAAAATTTCTTAATAAAAGTCATTATATTTTATAGAATAAATAACCTATTGAAAGAAAATGTGTTTTATTAAACACCTCCTAAATAAATCTTGGAAATAAAATGGGTTTTATATGGATTCTCAAAAAGAAATAATTAATAATTCAATCAATAATATTAACATGTGAAATCCATTGAAAACAAATGGGTATACAATGATATTAAGTTTCTTTCTAGGTAAATATCATTTAATGAAGATAATAAAACATATCATATTTATTCCATATATATAAATGATATATATTTAAGTTAATAATTTACCTAAATCAATCAATGTACGGTATCTTGGTGAACACCCTTAAATCAAATGAATCAAAAATAGGGAATTCAGAAAGGAAATGCACTAAGTGAAAATTTAGTATCATAAAAAATGGATCATTAGTCAATAAAAAGGTAGTGATGAATAATTCCTACAAAATAGAATGAAATTATATAGGTCATATAAATAAATAAAGTGTATTTTTACATTGCAATAATATCCTTGTTCAATAAAAATGTATGTCAAGCGATGTGGATGAAAAAATAGGATCATTATGAGAAATAAATTTGTAAATAAGAAGCATCACTGATATTTTTGAAACTTTTTTGGATAGTTTTTTTTTTAAAAAAGGAGTGTAATATATTAGTTTATAATACCAGTAAATATTATAAGGAAATTATCATAGAAGATCAAAAATATTGTAGAAATAGGTGTTTATATGAAAATATGAAAAAGTGATTATTTTAACACTTTGATGAAAGTCAACCACAAAAAAATGTTAAAAATTTCATTAAAACTTTTTTGAAGAAGATAAATTTGTAGAAAATGAATTAACTAAATTATAATGAAATTTAAAAATTAATTTGATGAGTTGGGTCATGAAAAAATAGAGGTTCCTAATTGAAAGGAAAATATGAGGCCAGTTTCACTTACAAAAATGACTTTAGGTAAAATATGAGTCAATGGAAATTAAATATAAAGGGAACATATAAAAACCTATGAGTATAGAATGGAAATGATGAGTAGATTTATAAATAATAAAAAATCCTCAGATGAATTTTATTTTAAAAACAAACTTGATTTTAAAATATGATTGGAAATGAAACTCTTACCTTTTGAGTAACATTTTTATTAAAAACACTTTCAAGTTGGGTATCTTTTGAACTGATGGATGTTTAATTAAATTAAATGATATATCTCATAAAATTCCATGAATATGGTAAAATAAATCAATAAAGAAATATTATCCCCATATTAAAGACATGATGAGTCACATTAATAAATAAGTCACAAGAAATAAAATTTGAGACAAATAACCCTTTATTGTGTTTCTTAACATAGTAAAATGAAATATAATCTCCTATGTGAAAAAAATAAATATATTAATCACTTATTTTAAACATTTTCATATAAATAAATTTTTATAAACTTCATTTATAATTATCCTCTAAATTTATATTATTTACTTATTAATGATTTTGGATGTTAAGTATTGGTAATCCTGATAATTTTGAACTAGTTTCTAAATAGCCTTGTTGTTATTCAATATTCTTGAAAATTTCATCATAACCAATTAATTGATGATACTATAATTGATGGATTATAATGATTTATGATTTTTAAATTTCCTTTCATGAATAAATTTGTTTTTATCATAGAATATGAAATATGACATAAGGGTTACCTGGCTATATGAAGGTTTCATAAGGGTATACAAAATTTAGCGTAAGGGTATCCTGGATATATGAAGGCAACACAATGGTACACTAAATTTGGGGTAATGGAAACATGTCTATATGGAATCTGCATAAGGTTTCACTACATCAAGTGTAAGGGAAAACATGGTATATGGATGCTACTAATAGGCATAAAGAAAGCTCTAAATTCAACATACCACATAATATATAAAGTTTATAGGTGAATCATGGAGTTTAAGAGTTGGTGGTGGGGATTTAGTTATTATCTAGATAGAGACAAGGTAATTCATTTCGCTACTTCCATTTATAACATGGTTGTTTTATGTTTTGGGATTTTTATGTGTAATATTAAAATTCATAGTCGGTGAAAGAACATTGAACCTCAGGTTCTCACTCGTTTCTTTCTATTTACTAATAAAATTTTAGGGTGTGAGTTTTTTCACCTACTTATCTTAAAGTGTTTTTTATGATCCTATCATATCAAATCGAAAAACATAAATTTTTTGGTGATTTTTAACCTATTAAGGGTGTATTTTAATTAATGAGTTAAATATTGGTGTACCATTTATAAAACCAAAATATAAAATTTAGTTACATATTTATATCCTATTTTACCAATAATTATGTTTTCATAATCATCCATTCTATAATTTAATATCATTATTCAAGTAGGTCATCAAAATAACCCAAACATGAACATACCATGCTTAATGGACGATTTAGTTACAATATCATTATGAAAGTTTCATAATTATATAATTTAGTGTTTTTTAGTTTTATATATCATAATTATGAATTATAGGAACAAGTAATGGATATATAAATATTTCATAATATGAATTAAATATTTTCCTCATAGTATACTTGTTTTAAATGATTTAATTAATGATAATTGTGTATTGATCATATCATTAATATATTCTCCAATTTATCATACTAGAACCTTAATGATACCATAAAAATTATATTTATAAATTAAACCCATTATATATAACATCAATGGATGTTGGTGATGAAAATAAAAATAGAAATCAATCATCCCATGGAGGTGGTAGTTCACAAGTACGCATAGTTGATGATATTATTTTTCATAGAATGAGAGAAATGAATAATATTTTTTATCATTAATTTATTCATAATTTTAAAGGTTATAGAAATTAATTTTAATATACTTAAAGTATAATGTATTAATTTGTTTTTTGAAAAATATAAGGTAAATTATAAAATGTAAAATATGGGTGTACAAATTTTTTTCAAAAATTATAAATTTACTTATAAAGTAAAAATTTTATATCAATAAAATTTTCATTAATTTAAAATTCATACTTATAGATGAATAATGTCATAAAATTACTGTTATTTGTAAAAACAATATTGTACACTTAACTTAAAAATCATTCTTCATTGAAAAATCTCAAAAATTTATGATAAGCTAATTTTGAAATTATAAATCTAGTAATGAAGTTATATTTATCTAATTCAGGTTTTATAATGTATAAATTTAGTTTTTAAATGTAAATAAAAAATATAAATAAAATTGATTTTTTTGAAATACTTAAAAAATAGTAAATTTATACTTAAAAATAGTACTTTTATACTAAAAAACATTAAAAAATTCCATAAAAATTAATTATTAATATTTTAAAATTTAATTTTAGTACTCCATTGATATTAAAATATTTATTTTAATCTTATATATACATAGTATCATATTTTAATAACCATAATATTAAAATTTATACACAATTTATAAATATATTTTTACAATATTTTAATATAATATTCTTATTTCATTATATGTTATATTATTTTAAATTTACTAGTAAATATTTAATTATAACTAATGGATATATGAAAAAAAAAACATATTTTCATTAAACATATTTGAAATGACTATATTTTCAATGACCGTATTTATAATGACCATCGTTCATTCTTATATATAGACATACTAAATGATTTGTTCATTCCACTCTTAGTTCATAAAGAGTTTCTCTTATTTTAAATTATGAATTTTCTATAATGTTTTATTTTTTTTGATCATCCCCATTATAGGCTTTTTTGGATGTTAGTTTCCTCAATGTTGAAGATGATCTAGGATATTTCTTATTTGTGAATATTTTATTCATTTCTATCTATTTTCCCTATTGACATATGCACTTTTAATGGATGTATTTTATCTATAGTGGGTAATAGTATATGGTTTAAAATACATAGTTTTATATTATTTTCTCGCAATATTACACTTATGAATGAATAAAGTGTTTTTAGTTTCAATAGTATCTTGTATGGATTATTTATTAATAAATTTAAATTTCATTAAACAAATAGAAAAAAATATATTTATAATTATAAACATATGGTTCCGTAAAAGAATAAGCTTCTTAAAAACATAGGTTATTACATTTACCGCTTAAATAAATTACACTCTTGATGTTTTAATAACTCAAAAATAATGAATATAGGTGAGGGTATTCTAAACATATAAATAATTAATGATAAAACATCTATTTTGACACCTACCTTACATTCTTAAGATATACTAAGTTATTTATCTTTCATTAAACAACATTGATCATTCAATAAATATTGTACCCCAAAATGTATATAAACTAATCATATATTCTCTATATCAAACCTCTCCCAAAACAATTTGAATTTCCAAGACATTAATCCAATGTGGGGTTTTATATTCCCACAAAATTAACTCTATTTATAACCCTCAAATGTATTAAACACTAGTTTATATGATCACAAACTAGTCAATATATATCATAATCCAAAACAATAAACAATCATCATAAAAAAAATATAACGGATTACTTTTTCTTTATATCTATAATTAATTCCAATACTATCTAACTCATTTTTCTCAAATTCTATAAAAACTATACCACTTCAACAACAATATTATATTAATACTAAGAGTTAACTATACCTCAATCAAGTGTTATTCAATATTTATAAAAAAAATCTTGTCATAAAATCACATTCAAAGGTTATTTATTTCATTTAATATATGTTTCATAACATTTAAATAAATAAATTGAAGAAAATTCCTTAATTATTTCACATAACTATCAAAATTTTTATAATATACCAAAATATCATTAATATATATTAGTCACAAATAAAAATAAATATGATTATCAAAAATTAATTTTTTTATTATATTAACCTCACTAACTTATGTAAGACTAGGAAACACACCCTTTCAACCATAACAATAATATATTAAGTTTATAAAAAATTTAGGTATGCTACCATATTCAGTTATAAGACATAGTGGTTTTGGATACAAACCTTTCTCAGATCCATCTTCCTGATCTCATTTTAACCACATACAAAAAAAAAATATATGATAATATCCAAAAGAATCAAAGTATATGATTATGAAATCTCAATACTAAGATGTACTATCCACATGAAACCTTTATTTCAACTAATGATAAATACATTTCATTTTTTTATTCTTTGTGAATTATATAACACTCATGGTTATAACTTAGTTTCTTTAATATGTTCTATATTGTCTTCTTCTTAGTGTTATTCATATTTGGATTCAAGGGTTAGAGTATTAACCAAAGCCTCAAGGTAGGTGTGAACCTAGATCTATATCTTGTGAAGCTACAGGTGGTCCACCAACTAACCAATGGGATTGATAGTGGCTACAAAATATTTTGTAGCCACCATCTAGCCGATGGGTATACATCGACCATATGGTGGGATAACTAGAGGATACAATTTTTTTTGCTGTAAACATCGGCGAGCGTATGAGGGACACTAGCTAGTCGGTGGTGACACTTAATGTGGGTTATCATTGAGGGTATAATGGTAATTTCATCACAAGAGCCTAATTTTATTTATATTATCTTTTCCCTTGACCTAATTTGAACCAAATTATCCTTGGGAGCCTCTTTGGTGATTTTGAATCTCCTAAACCATCTCTTGGTGGATCGAAGTGTTATTTGAAGCGGTGATCCTCTTCCAGCATGTATTGTTCTTCTTATTCATTGATCCCCCTTGTTCTCTTGATCCTTTCTTCCTAGGGTTATGATATACTTGGGAATTGTTGGAACTATAATTTTTTATGTGAAATTATGATTCCAGGATCTCTTCCCACATCTTTAGAGATAAATTTTCCTTAATATAGTGTTCACCATGGAAGAAAAATCATCTTTGATTCATTAAGATTTGATCCTAGAAATTAAAATTAGGTTTTTCTAGGCTTTTACTTCATATTTTGGTTCATTATTTCTTGATAATTCATAGACATGTATTTATTCTTATTAATATTTGTTTTATGGGAGTCTATCTTGAGTTGCCTCATGAAAGATTTTTTGATACTCTTTTCTATGATTTTACATGGAATGGATAAAATTTACAATGATCTTGATTCCTCTCAATATTTTATAATTTTTCAATTCCATGTTTTTTGTACTTATTTTCAAAGAGCATTTAAAAGTATATTTTGGTTAATGTGAGGGCTTACACCTGATATTGATTTCTAAAGTGAAATGATTTGATTTGAATTAAATGGGTTGATTCATTTAATGATTTCCACATGGTTCAGAATTCCATGATTTACATAATGTTTAAGATAATTTTTAATAATTTTCTCCTTGTTTATATATGGGTGTTGTTAAGTGATTTGAAATGATAAATTTGTTCATATAAAAACGGGTGTAGAACCATGTTTTGAAATGACTTCAAGACTTTTTTATTTTTAATCTTCCTTTTAAATGCATCAGGGCTGTCTTGAATGTAATAATTTTTTTAATGGACCATTTTACATTTTAAATATGATTGGTTAAAGGAATAGGATATTATTACCCTTTTGAATTTTTATTTGAAGAAAAGGATATAATTTGAAATTGGAAATTATTAACGGCCCAATGTTCACTTTTTAATGACCCGCACTTGTGATAATCCCTTGATGTGACTTTCTTGATTCTTATGATCCCCATTGATGGGTGTTGAAGAGGGGATTATTCAATTTGAAGGAGATGGTGGTGGGAATTATATGTTAACTGAGAATGAGATAAAATGATGAGGTTATGATCCTATATTTATATTGATTATGATTCCCTTTTTGATCTATGTGACTTGATTTCCTCACTCAAATCCTTTAACTGGTCATGGGAACCTAGGTAGTTAGGTGAGATAAACTATATTTATGCTTTTCTAGTGGAATCACAAATTAACTGGTGTATCCATGGAAAATATGAAAGGATCAGTCTATGGAAATGAAAATCGAAAAGAGGGTGTTTATGGAATTAGTTTTCTTGAGACTTATTTAAACTTGATGTAAGCCCAAAGATCATTCATTAATTGTTGATTAACTATGCTATGGTTGAATTATTATTTCATCTAGGGAATACCCAAGAAATCCCAGGGTTGTTTTTATATTTTATATTTCTAGTTTTTGGATATATTTGTTTTTATGTTTTGGTTTATTATATGTTTACGCTATGTTATTATATTTATTATGTTCTTCTTGGGAGAATTTTTTCCCAAAGGTTGTATCTTAATTCTATAGTGGTTGTTACTAACCCATGAGGATTAGTAATTTCCTTCATACTAGTGGTGAAACAATTTTTATTCCTATTGAGATAGATTTACAGTTTAGTTCAATATAGTTGGTATCAAAGGATGTTTCTTCCCTAAAGTTGTACTTATTTGAAAGCAGTTATGTTATTTATTTTGGATATTCATGGTAGAAAGAAGATTAGGAATATATTGGGACTCATGAAGTGGTTTGTGAATTGGTTCCTGATCATCACCTTTTCATGATAAGACTTCAGTTATAAGAAAATGTGGGTCTTGAGTCTTTATTTTGAGATTTTTTTTCTCGATGTTGATGAGTTGTGGATTATTGATGATGCTATATTTTATTTTTGGAATCACTTATGAGTTATGGGATGGAAAAAAGTGATGACCAAAGTTTCACAATGCCTTCACATTCTTGTAAAATGTGATGAATTAGTGTGGTCAATCTAGAAGTCAATCTGGGAACTATTGTAAGATTGGTAGGTGGTTTACCATCCCATGCTACTAATCCATGAATAGTTCTAATTTAAACCCAAACATGACATCTGGTTAATTTTCTTCCAAAAGTACATGATTTATGTATAGTTTTTTTGGATGGTTCTTATTTTTTTAATGGAAAAAATTGATGTGGTTTGTTTCATGATCTTGTTTGGTTATTTCAATTTAATATATTTTGTGATGATTTTAATTCCTTCGAAAAATCCAAAATTTTAATTTGACATAGGTTTTGTTTGAGTAATTTGAAAAATTGTGTCCAATTATGAAAAAGGTGTGTTTTATTAAATTATTTTTCTTGAAAATTTTATTTTCAAATTCTCATGTTTAATGTGTTAAAGTAATTTTTAAAATGTAAAATTTGGTTTTGTGATGGATTTAAAATGGATTTTTTTTTCAAAATTGGAATTTAGGATTTATTTTTGAAACCATGGAAGAAGTTCCATGAACTGGTAAAATATATGTTTTTTTTCACTATGATAAATTTATATTAATATTTCAGGTTTTTGAAATGAATGTGTAATATTTTATAAATAGGTAAATATTGAGATTTTTTGAACACTGATGTTTTGATGAATGTGGTTTGGGGAATCTTTTGAAAGCCTAAGGTTTTTGTGTGTGTGTTATGTCTTGGGTTTTCGATACACATGAGTTAATGAGCCTATATTTCATGATTGAAAAACATTTATTTATAAAAACTTCCCAGAAATATAGAATATCAATTTATAGTGACCTAGGCTTAACATACATGGATATTACATCATTTTAGATGAATATTCAGCATATTACAAAAATATATGCATGAAGATCGTAATAGTTTAGTGTCTTTGGAAACTTAGAAACATAAGATTTTATCTTGGGGAAATATCTTCAACATATCCCCCTTCAGTACTACTACTTAAAAACCTTCCTTATAACCTGGAGAATGGATACATATTAAAGGGGTGATCTAGATGCTCAGTATGGGTAAAAAGGGAGATTGGTAAGCATAATCATGATAATAAGGGTATGAGAACACGATCAAAACATTAAAATATAATATCAGGAATATCAAAGATCATAATAAAGAGTCTTGTAATAAATATTGGCATTTTATAAGACATGAATTATAAGGGTGATAAATCCTCATAAATCAATCATGAACTATAATCTCTTGTCATATAATTGTGGAAACATCATGACAATATAAAACCATATCACATTTCAAGGTTAAATACCAAGAAAATAAATATACTGGATCAAGACACACCTGTTTCCCATTGTGGATCAAGAAACACTTGTTTCCTTTTTTGGATTAGGACACACATGATTCCCATTGCGGATCAGGACACACATGTTTCCCATTTCCTATCAGGACACACTAGTTTTGAATTGTGGATCAGGACATACCTTTTTCCCATATTGGATTAGGGAACACCTATTTACCATTGTGGATCTATCTCATATATTTTTTTACAAATTTATCTCATGAGATATAAATGTTTACCCAATGCATTAGGGAGAGATTTAGGCCCCAACCATCTTATAATGAAATAATACATACATGTACCACAAGATCATAAACATTCATCATATCATAACCTATGAAATGAAATGAGTATCATAAAAATTTCATCATATCATAACCTATGGAATTGATATATGTTTCATAATCATTTCATCATAGAATATCCCATTAATGAAAGTGGGTTTCATAAGTGTCTTATCATTGTATAACCCATGGAAGAGAAACGAGTTTCATAATAAACTTGACATCTTAATCTTAAACAAATCATAGAAATAATGGGAATATTTTCCTTGTATCATATACACAGTAAATCATAAACTATATCAAATGATGTAATCTTAGTTAGAGATGGATTTTGAAAGATAACATGGAGAATTTCTTAAGGAAAACAACCATTCTATGAATATCAATTTTTATGTAATAAAATTTCTTTAAAATAATTTTATTTGAAAAACACTTTTAAAACATATAAAATAATATTTAAAAATATTTTACAACATTTATTGAGGAAAATATCCTTTACTCTTTGAAAAACCCTTTTTAAAACATATAATATTTTGAAAACCATTTTTTTTGAAAATAAAATTGAAAACTTATAAATGAGTATTTAAAAATCATTTTCCAGAAGATAAATAATAAAATAATTTAAAATAATTTTCCTTGAAAATTTTATTAAAGTATAATTTATAAAAAAAATTTGAAAACATTTTTAAAAAACATTGTTTTTGAATAAAACAATTTTTCGATTGAAGAGAGATATAAAGTTAGATTTTCTTAATAACATTTTATTAATAACCTTAAGTATAAAAGAGTTTGAAAATGGTACCAATACATGAATATATAAAGAATAAAAAGAGAATACTAAACTTTCTTATAGTTCTTGAGATATGGATCATAAGATCTCATTAACGGAAGCTTAATTATAAATAATCCAGATAAATGATTAGAGTGTAGCATTAAACTATTACCACTTTTGTAACACTAAATCATAATATCTATGAAATAAAAAAATTTAATGAATATTAAAATATAATAAAAATATGTATATTCATGATATAAAATTTTAGAGGGAATTATATACACCACATAGAATAATATTGGAGCATAACATGAAATGATTCTCAAAAAAGGAAATTTGAGACAAAATTACTTTACTAATTTGGTATGTTTTGAACCATAAACCCCATGAAAAAGAGATCATAAAATGGATTTTTAAATGCCCATAAATTTATGTTCAATAATAACATAATACTTTCATGGAAAATATATACACCATGAAAAATAAAAGAGTGGCGAATATAACATAAGTCTTGAAAAAATAAACATGAGACTAGAAATCCCCTTATTACGTGAGTAACTTTTGAATCATGATACCCATGAAATAATAAATGAAATAAAACGTTTAATATCATGGAATAAATTAAATTCATGAGATAAAATTTCATAGGTCATTATGTACACCACACAATAAGAATAAGTTGTGAATATAGCATATATCTCATAGAAATAAAACTGAGACAAGAAAACCCTTATCTTAAGTCATGAATTTATTCATACACATTCAAAACACCTGTATAATAAATATAAGTTTTTTTATAAATATACCAAATAACTATATTCTTATATATAATTCCATGTATTATTTTGTTATAATTTTTTTTACTTATTTATTTATAATTCCATGTTAATGTTACATTTTGGGTAATATCCACATGGTTTTTTCCTATATGTTTTGAATTGTTATTCTTGATCTTATTACCTAGATCATAATTTACTTATTTAAAAAATTTAAAACATTATATAAATACCATATATATTTAGGGTATAAATATTTATAATAATCTATAAAATATAGAAATATGAAATGGAATACACCGTTCATGGGGACATTAGGCCATCCGTACACAAGAACATTGTTTTCATTCTCTTATCGTATTCAAAGAAAGAAGGTAAATGAAATATATCTGTCTATATATATTATAATTAAATTAGAATTATTATTTCATAAATATCATATAAATTTAATAATCCAATCTTTAATACATTCCATGCAAACTGTGAACAAATCACATTGATTTGAGGAAGTCGTCCACATGTCCACAAACATAGTTATCATATTTACAAAAAATGGAAAAAAATGAAGGTGTGTTTTATAGAATGTTTCAATAAGTTTAAATAAATCATAAATACAATTTATATCATATAAAAATAGCATGTACATAATCATTCCCAACTATGAGATGTGGTAAAGGAAAAACAAACGACATCATTTCATGAGGCGGTAGTCTGTCATACACATGAATAATAAGTTGTTACCCATTTGATAGAAGTGTGATAATTGTAGATTTAAAACTTATAATTAAAAGATATAAGTATATTAATGATAATTATTTTATTATATAATCATGTAATAAGAGTAACTTAATGGGTGGAGAAATAAATATAATAGAAATTCACATTGAAGAATATTACCTCTTTTTTCGGGTAACTAATTTTGGTTTGTACCAAAGGGACTCCTTGGATAGAATTCTTCAAAAATCTAGGCCTCAAAGCTTAAGGGATATAATTTTTTAGAATATTTTTGGAGGTTTTGGATGATACAAAGTGGTTTGAGAGGTGGAAAAAATGGGAAGTGTGAATTCCTTTTTATAGACGAGGAGGGGATGAATTCTTATAAATACCAAAAGTTAAATACTATTGGGAGTTCTCCCTTACCAAATTTTCTTCAAAAATGGATTAAATTGAAATTATGGTTGATAAAAACCCCCAAAACACAAAAATTAGTTGATTTTTACAATTCTATTACATAACTTCTATGTTTCGCCTCTTTTATCATTTTTGGTTTTTGTTAAGGTAACTAGTTTTTTATCTTAATTAACTTAACCATTAAGATTAAATTAAAGTGAGATTTATTATAAAATATATAAACACTAAATTATAAATATGATATCTAATTTATATAAAAAAATCCCCAGTTTTTTGGAAATTAATTTTAAAAAAAGTCCATGTTACGTGCAAAACACTCCTTTAACCTGAACCGTGATAATAATGTTTTTACTATTTAAAGTACAATATACACATTATAATAGATCAATTGGTCCATTAATATAAATTTTTATATTTTTAAAAAAAATTGAAATATAATTTTTTAGAATATAGTATTTTATGTTATTTTTAAATCTTTTAATAAAATGTCATTTACTATAAAATAACATTAATGTAAATTCTAACATTATTTACTTAATTTAAATTTAAAAAATATCAAGACAACGACATAATTTTAATATATTCAGTTAACACATATGTAAAAATTAAATAATCTTATAAAAAAATTAAATAAAACAATTCACTCAATTTACTTTACTATTAATATTTTTAGTATCATATATTTTAGTTAATTATTAACTAAATAGTTACCTCATTTGGCATTCCTTAAGTAGTTAATCTAAATAATTCATATCTAAAAATTAAATATAAATTAATATAATGAAACAAACTCCTTCAAATTTAAATATAACATGTATAATCAAACTAATATGGTTTTTTCCATATCTCATGGTTTTATAAATGTTAAATGTAAGGAACGTTCCTTTTTGAATTTTTTCCTTAACTTATTATATTGATCACATTCATGGAATAGTGTCCCAATAACTCAAAAAATAGAATCAATAGTTTATATGGTTGAAATAATATAATCCAATTGATTTTTTTACAAGTTTATAGGTTATTTTCACCTTAAGAATAATGTTTAACTACTATTTAAACTAATTCTTTTTTCATTATTCACTATAACTAATTTTTATTAATTTTAAGAAGTTTTTTGGTCAAAAACAATTTTTAAATTAATATAAAATTTATATTTAGTTGAATAAAAATATGGAATAAATTATAAAAAATTATAAACACATAAGTGGAATAAATTAATTTAAAATTAATCCCACTGACGTGTCGTGAAAGTGGGTTTCTACAGTGAAAATTTCGAAATATTGAAATGTTTTTATATCTAATTTCATTGTAAAATTTGTTCCAATGACCTAAATTTTATTAATTAGATTAAAATTTATCTAATTAAAATTAAAAACTAAATTAAAATATAATTTAAATATATAAATAAATTGGATGAAATCACAGTTTACAATTAAAATTCAGCATTTTCACTATTCATCATAAAATTTTACTTCTTAGAAAAATACCAAAAAATTTTGCAAAGCAAATTTTTTACATTAATTTTAAAAATAAAGTTTATTTTTTAAAATTAATATTATAAATGTATAGAAAATTATATTTAAAATGAGTTCACCATTAAAAGGTACTAAAATTACCTTTTTGAAAAAATACAACTTTTTATTCTTAAAATTGAATATATTCTTATCTTGTACAAATCAAATCTGCTTGGATGAGTGTAATTTTTTTATTGAATATATAATATAGAATTTTTTTAAAAAAAATTAAAAAATTTTGGTTTTTTAATTTATTGAGATATAATGATGTTTGTACATAGAAAAAATAAATTTCTTAGAAAAGGAATTTCATTATCTTAAAAATAGTCATTACTTTTATTTCTAACTAATTAAAAAACCAAGGATTTATTTTTTATTTTTAAATGATATTTTCACAATTTAGTTGATGTTATTCATAACTTCTATTCAAACATATAGGTGGTAACTATAATACTATTTTAATAATAATATTAATTATATATTGTTGTTCATTAAAACTCAGCCTTGTGTATATCGAAAGCTATCAAAGGAACTCTACATTGTGTGTAACAGAAGACAAACATAGTGTTGTTTGTGTTGAAAGTTAATCCATGTTTTTCCTATCACACAAGTTTATGTTAGTGTTGTACATAATGTAATCCAAACTTCATTATTTCATATAAAAAATCTATATTAAGTATTGTGTGAAATGGAAAATATAAAAATAATTAAATTTATTAAAAAAAAACATTTCACAAAATATCAGGGTGTTATATTCTACCCCCTTTAAAATGAATTTGGCCCTCGAAATTCAACTAGATTATCAAATTTTAACTACTTGAAAGTTCCTTTCTTAAAAATCCACATCGTAAAAATGAATACTAAAACTTATTTTAAAAAGGGAATGTTAAAACCATAATGGTTACTCAAAGTAACTCAAAAATAGGTTTCCACATAGGAGAACATTGGTTGGGAGTAAATATTTTAATGGGAATAAAAGATTAAATTATTATAGAGAGAAATAAATATCATTTATCTCCATAAAGCGAATGATCAATGAAACTTTAAGGTCTTCAAAATCATAAATCCATAATGATTTATAAGACCATTAATTCAACAAAAATTATGTTATTAATAAAAATCTTTTTCAATATCATTTTCATAGAGTTGAGAAATTATCTTATTTTCTAAGAACAGATGGAAATATAATTACCTAATTTTATTAATTTTAATATGCACAATATCACCCTTTGGTTGTTCCTTGCTTGATTTACATTTCATATTTTACTCTATGAACTAAAGGATAATTTTTCATTATTGAGGTACTAACAGATCATGAGGTGGAATGAAAAGTCATTCCATCTTTATTTAGTTAGAATCACGTCGAAATGGTTAACACAGGTTAACCAACATGCACAAATACACAGATGTTGAGATAATACATTAATCTCACAAACCTCATATGAAGTTTAACTGAAACATTCCATAAATAGTTAAGCTTATAACCCTTATGAAAGATGAAAAGAAACATTGGAAATAAAGTCACTAAATTTATCAAAACTAGATTATCATTGATCACCCATATATCATAAATTAGCTCTTATTTTTCACATATCAAACATGTGAATAAATTTATCATATATTCTATTGAAACATCGTAATAAACTAAATTACAGTAAATCCATATTGAAAACATAAATTCTTCTTCATTATTTATATAAAACACAACTTATATGATATGTTCCTTAAATCCAAAAAAATTAAAACTTAATAAAAGATAAGATAGAAAACTTTATCAACAAATAAATAATTAGTTCCATGGTTATCGGTACTGTCCAATTTACTTTATCCATATCAATAATATATTTACCCAAGCCAACCCCAATTTTATCAAAATCAAGAAAACAATAAGGGTTACCATCCCATAAACAAAATATCACCTTTCCATTATATAAATTTTATAAGTCTTCACACCATTCAACATATCCTATTCAATCCTTAATAAAAAACATATATTGAAAATAATTATATATTTCATGATTTGTATACTATAATCTTTAAATTCCAAAACATACACACTTCAATCATGAAACATTATTCTTAAACCATTACGCATGATTTATCATCTTATTCATTAATAACCATTTCCTAGAATATGAAATATAAATCATTTATTAAGGTTCCTCAACCTCAATCTTATCATGATTTTTACATTTAATGTAAACAATACTATTAGAACATCCCATACATTTTACACATAGTTTACATTCTATTTATCCTCAGCAGTATAACTAATACTCCAACCACCTTTCTGCATATATTCAAGAAATTTACACTTTGGAAATTGATTTTTATAATACTAGTACTTTCCAAATCTAAAATATTAAATGTTAACCCAGTTCCTTCTAGTCCTCGTTATTGACTAAGACTAGAAAGTATAGTGTGAGGAACACTTATCACAACATAAAACCATATAATCATGAAAAATTACTTATATGATACCTAAATCATGGAACCTATATTTAAATCTATGAAAACAATATTATTATCCTCAGAGACATCCCTAGAAATATCCTTAGAAATATCCATAATTATCCTGATAGATTTTTTTTAACCCAGTTTCCAAAGGTTGACTAAACCTCAATTTGATACCAACTATAGTGAACCAGTCATAACATACATGGATATTACATCATTTTAGATGAATATTAAGAACATTATAAAAATAAATTCATGAGAACTGTAATAGTTTAGTGTCTTTTGAAACATGGAAACATAATCTTCTATCTTGGTGAAAGATCTTAAACATCTCCCTTAAAGATATTACCCTTTAATACTCCTACTTAATATCTTTATTCATAACCTTGGGAATAGAAACAAAATAATGGGGTGTTATTATATTCTTAGTAAGGGTAAAAAAGGGAGATATATAATAATAATCATGAGTATAAGGGTATGCTAACATTATCATGACATTAGAAGATCATACCCTGCATATCAAAGACTATAATCAAGAGTCATGGTATAAATATTTATGGTTAATAATACATGATTCATAAGGGTGATAAATCATCATAAATAAACCATGAACCATAATTTAAAGTCATTTAAGTGTGGAACCATCATGACTATAGAAAACTATCTCATGTGTGAAGGTTAACTACCATGACCATCATCATAGTGAATGAAGAAACACATATTTCCCATTTTGGATCCAAACACACCTGTTTCCCATTGTAGATCAGGACACAATTGTTTTCCATTTGGGACTAGGTCACACCTATATCCCATTTAAAATCTGGAAACACCTATTTCACATTTTGGATCATGACACACCTATTTCCCATTATGGATCAGGACACACCTATTTCCCATTTGGAATAGAACACACTATTTACTCATTGTGGATTAAGCCCATCAACTTGTTTCCCATTTTATCTCATGAGATATAAATCATTACCCAATGCATTGGAGGGAGATATATACCCTAAATGTCTCATAATGAAATCATATATATGTGCACCACAAGATCATATAAATTCATCATATCATAACCCCTGAAATTAAATGGGTATGATAAACAAGTCAACATATCATAACCTATGGAAATGAGATAGGTTTCATAATAACTTCATCATAGAATAATCCATGAAAGTATGTGGGTTTCATAAATGATTTATCATGGTATTCCCCATGGAATAGAATTGAGTCTCATAAAAAACATGAAATCGTATTTATAAATAATTTGTAGAAATAATTAATATGGTGTCTTTAGATCATATCCCCATTAAATCATAAAATTTATCAAAGAATTTCATCTTATTTGGGGAAGTATTTTGAAAGATAACATTGAGAATTTCTTAAGGAAAAAACCATTCTATGAAAATAAAATTTTATGGCATAAAACATCTTCAAAATAAGTTTCTTTGAAAGCCAATTTTAAAACATGTAAAATAATATTTAAAAATAATTTAAAATATTTTTTGAGGAAAATATCCATTCTAGTTTGAAAAAAACTTTTTAAAAGAGAAAACATATTAAAAACCATTTTATTTGAAAACAACCTTGAAAACTTATTAACAATTATTTTAAAAACCTTTTAAACATATTAAAACCTAAATTATTTATGTTACTTTTACTATAAAATAATACTAAAATATTATTTAAAAATATTTTTTGAAAACATTTTTATAAAACTGTTGTTTCAAATAAACTAGATTTCTGATCAAAGAGAGATATAAAGTTAGATTTTCTTAATTTTTTTTCTTAATCATATTAAGTACCAAAGAGTGAAATAATGGTAACAATATGTGAATATATCATTAATAAACATTGTATAATAAATTTAATGAGATTTAATTATAGATGTATTATAATATTTCATGAATGGTAGTGTAATCATAAACAACCCCGACAAAAGAAAAGATTGTAGCAACAAACTGTTACAACATTTGTAACATTGAATCATAATAAAAATTAAATAATAAAATTAAATAAAGATTAAAATTTCATAAAAAATAATTATATTCATTATATAATATTTCAATGGGAATTATATAGGCCTCGTAGAAGAATATAGGTGCATAAGATGACATGTGTCTCAAATAATGAAAATTAAAACAAAATCACATTACCGATTTGGTAACATTTGAACCACAAACCCCTTAAAATAGAGATAATAAAATTGATATATTAGTACCCATAAAATTATGTATAGTAATAATAGAATATATTTATGGGAATTATATACACCACACAAAATAAAAAAATGGTTAATATCTAATAAGTCTCATAGAAATAAAAGATAGACTAGAAACCCCGTTACTAGATGAGTAGCTTTTGGATCATGATCACCATGAAAGAATAAAAATAATTAAAACATTTCATATCATTAAATTAATTAAATTCCTGATATAACATTTCATAGGTCAGTATATACACCACACAATAAGAATAAGTTATGAATATATCATATATCTCACAAAACGAAATGTGAGATGAGAAAACCTTTACCTTAATTCTTGACTTTTTTTGTACACATCAAAACCTTCTGTATAATAAATATATGTTTATTATAAATCTAAAAAATAAACATATTATTTTATCTAATACCATATATGATTTAATTATTAATTTATATAACTTGTTTATTAATAATTCCATTCTAATGTTACATTTCAGGTAATATATGCTTTGTTTTTCATATATATTTTCACTTTTTATTCTGGATCCTTTTACATAGATCATGTTTCAATTATTTCCAGAATACAAAAGATGATATAAATATCATATATATTCATTATATAAATATTTATAATAATCTATAAAATATTAAAATTTGAAATAGGGTACACCGTTCCCGGAGACAGTAGGTCATACGTATGCATGAACGCAGTTTACGTTTTCTTATCATATTGAAAGAATGAAATTAAATAAAGTATATATATATATATATTTTAATTACAGAAGTATTATTATTTCATAAATATCATATATATATATTTACTAAACCCATCCTTAATACATTCAATGAAATGTGTGATATAATCACATTGATTTGAGGTGGCAGTAGTCCACATGTCTACCAACTAAGTTATCATATTTAAAAAATAGAAATAATGAAGGTATGTTTTATATAATAATTAAATCATATTAAATAAATAATAAATATAATTTATATAATATAAAATTAATATTTATATGATAATTACCCACCATAAGATGTGCTAAAGAAAAAACAAATGACATTGTTTTGCGAGGCGGTAGTCCGCCGTGCACATGAAGGGTATATTTGTTACCAATTTGATGGAAGTGTGCATAGTTTTAGGAATAAAAATTAGAATAAAAATATATAATTATATATATGATAATTATGTTATTATATAATCATGGAATAAGAATAAATGAATGGGTGGGAAAATAATTATAATAGATATGTACGTTGAAGAACGTTACCACTTTTTCCAGGTAACTCGTATTGGTTTGAACTAAAGATATTCATTGGTTGTATTTATGAAAAATGTTATTCCACTAGTATTAATGGAGAGAATTTGGGATCTTATTTTTTTAGGGTTTGGATGATCCAAATTTTCTTGAGAGGTGTGAGGAAGGGGAAGAGTGAACATCTTTTTATAGATGAGGAGGGGTGGAATTCTTGTATATATCAAAAGGTAAACATTATTGGGAGGTCTCACTTACCTCATGTTCTTAAAAAATGGACAAAAAATGGATTAATGAAAAATTATGGTTGATAAAAACCTAAAACACATAAAAATAAGTTCATTTTTAGAACTTTGTTCTTTAACTTCTATATTTCTATGCTTTTATTATTTTGGTTTTTATAAAGGCAAATAGTTTTCTAACCTAAGTAAGTTAACTATTAAGACTAAATTAAATTTAAATTTATAAGTAAATGTTGACCCAATTAATTATAAATATGATATCTAATTTATAAAAAATAAACCCATGCATGATGGAAATTAATTTTAAAATAAGAGCATGTAACACGCAAAAACATTTCTTTAACCCAAACCGTGCTAACACTATTTTTAGTATTCAATGGTCAATATGTTCATTATTAAAGATAAATTGGTAAATTAATGGACCATACTTTATATTAATTAAAAATTTAAAATAATTTGGTATAATATATGTTTTTGATTAAATTTTAAATCTTTTATTAAAATATCATTTATTATAAAATAACATTAATGTCAATTTTGACATTATTAATTAATTTAAATTTAAAAAATTTAAAAAGAAAAATATGGAATTTGAATTTATTAATTTTAAAACTTTTTAGAAATATAAATTAATCTAAAAAAATTAAAGAAAATAATTCAATCAATTCACATTACTTTTAATATTTTTAGTATAATTTATTTTAGTTAATTATTAACTAAATAATTAACGCTTTAGGAAATTTTTAAGTAGTTAATCTAAAAAATTCATCTATAAAAATTAAATAAAAATTAATACTATGAAAGAAACTCTTCTAAATTTCAAAATAATGTGTAAAACTGAACTAATTTGGTTTTTGTCTATATCTCAAGGCTTTATAAATGATCAAGGCCATGAAGCTTCCTTTTTAGTCTTTTTTCATACTCGAATTATTATATAGGTCAATTTCATGTAATAATGTCCCAATAAATCATAAAATTAAAAAAACAGGGGATATATTTGAAATATTGGAATCCAATGGATATTGGAAAAATTTCTAAGTCATTTTAACCATATAATTAACATTTAAACACTAAGTAAACTAATTTTTGCCTTAATCGCCACACATAGTTATAATTAATTTCAATAATATTTTTCTTCAAAAAAATAATTTTTCTATAAAATACATTATAAATTATTTTAATTCCAAAAATGGAATCCATTTTTTCAAATTATAAACACAAAACCAGTAAAAATTAATTTTAAAATTAATCACGTAGACTTGTTGCGAAAGTGGGTTTTTAAAGTGGAAAAGTTCAAAAGATTAAAATGTTTTTATATTCAATATCAATGTGAAATCAGTCCCCATGTCCTAAATTGGATTAATTGATGTTATAATAGTATTATTAAACTTTAAAACCAAATTCACATATAATTTAATTAAACAAATAACTTAGAAGAAATGATAGTTTTCAATTAAAATTTAGTCTTTTTCACTATTCATCAAAAAAAGAAATTTCTCAGAAAAATGCCAAAAATATACCCATAGTAAATTTTGATATTTAGATTACAAAAATAATGTTTATTTTCTCATATAAAAATTATAAATTTTTCAAAAATTATATTTAAAATGCAATCTCCATTAAAAGGAAGTAAAATTATATTTTTGAAAAATTAAACTTTTTATTCATAAAATTTGATTTATTCTTATCTTATGAATATAAAATCAATTAGTTGATCGTTAAAAAAATTAAATAATATGTAATATATAAATTTTATTAAAAAAATTAATCAATTTTTTTAATTTATTGAGATGAAATGGTGTTTGTACAAAGAATAATAGTTTTCATAGAAAAAGGAAATTCATTATTTTAAAATATTTTTTTCTTTAATTCCTAAATAATTTATAAATAAAGTATTATTTTTTCCTATATTTTTAAACCCTATTTTAATAATTTAGTTAATCATATTCATAACGACCATTCCAAAGACTAGGTGGTAACTAAAATAATATTTTAATAGTAATATTAATAGTATAGTGTAGTTTGGTAAAACATGGCCTTGCTTGTAATGAAAATTATTAAAGGGACTCAGAATTGTGTTTAACACAATCCAAACACAATTTTGCATATTCTGAATGTTAATCTAAGTGTTTCATATAGCAAAATTTTAGCTTAATACTGCATATAATTCAAAAAAATTAGTGCTTTTATATAACAAAAGATATATTAAGTGTTGTGTGAAATGAAAAATATCAAAAAGATGAAATTAATTAGATAAAAATATTTTAAAAAATCTATGGGTGTTAAACCATTCATTGGTTAGCTATTCAATGTATCCCTTTATGTTTCTCAGAAGTGTTGTTTTCTATTGATGAATCAACCTAGAATCCTAATCAAGTGGTGGATCCAAAGTATTTCCAACATTTCAAATCCATAGAGATTTTAGTAGACAATTATCCAAATTTTTATACAGATTAGTTTGGTTCTTTTGAATTAATTATGTTGATAAAATAAGTTTAGGTAATATTTGATTCACTTGAGACTTCTGATGCACTAAAGGTCAAGTTAATCTCTCCCTTATTTGAAGGAACTCTTTGAGAGTAGTGGGAAGTCCTTGTTTTACTAATTTTTATGAAAGAATTTATTTGGAATTATTTATGTCAATATTCATTAAATGGTATTATAATGATGGAGTAAAAGAGGAGAAATTTTATGAGTGCATGAGTCTCATTAAAGGTGAGCATTCAACTAAGTGGTATACCAATAAATTATAATGTTTAGTGTGTTTCTTACTTGAGATTATTAGAAATGACTCTTTTAAGGATATTTAAATTAGAGAAGGTCTTTCCCCATCCCTCAAAACTATTGTTTCAGTGGTTTTTATGATCTCTTATATGATGGTTCTTGAGAGAGCCATTCTTGGTGAAGAAGATCTTGCAAAGTTACAGGAAGTGTAGAATTCCTCATTCATATTTGTATTTAGTGATGATTTATTTTTTGGTGGATTGTGGAGTTTGTTCGATCAAGGAAAACATTATTAGAAAAAAAATATGAATCTTGAGTGTTTCCAGTCTGGGTTAACTGGTCATTAAAAGATGATCTATGGGAAATATCTGAGAGTTTGTAATCACAGGGGCCTTTTTCAAAAACTTAAGAGGATTTATAAGATGGGTTACTAAAATGTGAGGTTTTGTTTAGGAATTATCATCACATAAATATGATGTAATAGAGGAGTTAATATATTAATTCTTGAACCATAGACCTTAGAGTGAATATTTTTCACATAGTGGAGGAGTTGATATTGTAAGTGGATGATGGACCAGCTTGTTGATCTCAATATCAGAGGGAAGATCATTTTATTTTTGTAACACCCTAGGTAAATAAATAATATGAAATTTTTATATTTATCCATATTTGTGAATAAAATATTAATATTACCTTAAAGGGGACGCTATGCTCTATGGCGTACCCAATACGCAACAACGAGTTTATTGGGAATCTTACGTTGCACTCTAATAATAAAATAATATTATTATAAATGGTAGTTAACGCCTAGCTGTTGTGATGGCGAGAATGAATAGAACTAACTACAAAATGATTATATATGTTTGTCAAATATTTTCACTTTTTACAATAAATGTTAGTGGATTAAAAATGTGAATGAATCCAATTTTAAGAGTAAACATTCTAATATTCATTAAAAAGTCGATTAACCGCCTTTTGATGGCGAACCTCTTTTAAATCCACTTTTTGACAATTTTATGTGTTATATTTGACAAAATAAAATTCTACTTTAGAATTAGGACATCAAAATTTACTTTGTGTAAATTTTTGGTATTTTTCCGAAAAAGTTCAATTTTTAATGAATAGTGAAAAATGTTGTATTTTAATTCAAAACCTCTTTTTAATATAATTTATTTATATGATTAGATTATCTCCTAAATTGGTTTTAAAGTGAAATTAGAATATATTTTTACCATTTAATCCAATATTGGTTGTTGGAATTAATTTCACTTTGAAATCAGACTTAAACTAGTGTCAATCTTTTGATACATTTTGTTTCATAAAAACACGCTATTTGTTTTGACAGCGGGAATTAATTATTAAATTAATTAATGAAACTTATATGTTTTCAATTTTTTAAAATAGACATCATTTTTGAATTCTGAATATCAAATATAGCTTAGGGTGAATTTTTGGTAATTTTCTAAAAAACATCAATTTTTGATGAATAGTGAAACCACTATGTGGTACTTATAAAAACTGATTTTTTGTTTAAATTAAAATTTGCCATCTTTGTGTTTTTAATTTCAAAAATCCGACATACATGGTTGTCATTAAGAAGTAAAATGTGGTTCAATGGGATTAAAATAATTTTTTGGTGAATAGTAACTTTTATGTTTTTAATCGCGATTAGAGGTAATTAGTGTAGTTTAAGGTAAGAATAATGTTTTAATAAAATGAAATTACCTAGACACATGTCCTACCCTCATTGGATGTGTCATGGCCGAACAAGACAATCCATGGGTTAACTTGGGGACCCCATGGAGCCACTTTGGTTGGAAAATGACATAAATACCTTTTTATTTAATGTTAAAGTAAAAATGACACAAACATGAAATGTTTTAATAAAACAATTTTTACATGGGGTTATACAAGTTATATTTTTTACTATAAATATTCATTGGAAATATAAAACGATTACCTACATATTATTATTATTTTTATAATTTTATGACATTATATAAATTAAATTATTTATGACATCATGATGATGCAGCGATGACCTCATTATTTAACGATTTAAATAAAATGGAAATATAATATAACGTCCCATACTTTACATACATTGTTAATACATAGAAATTGAAGCACACTTATTACAACATATGACAAAACCACAAAGGACCGTATAGGTATAGTGTCTTTAGAAACTGGGAAACATAAACAACTGGTTCATAAATCTTCTACAGTGTCTCCCATTTATTTCATCATATCTAGGGTCCCTTTTAGCATATTCTACTTAATATCCATCTTCCTGACCTGGGGAAAAGAAAACATAAAAGGGTGAGCTCAAATGCTCAGCAAGGGCAAATAAAGGAAATAAAAATCATATCACATCTTTTTGAAAATCAAAACCTGAAAAAGAGATCATAATATCTTATCATGGAATAATTCATAGAAGTGAAAATGAGATCCCCATAATCATAACATAAAACTTGAAACTTTGTGGCATGCACACATAATCATGGAAAATCATTTCTTGTTAGTCATGACTCATTGCCAAGACTATCTTAGTGGACAAAGTCCCTTTCTGAACCGAGTTCACTCATCGTTTCAGTCCTGTATCACTGAACCGAAATAACCTTCCGTTCCAGCCATGTCTATCTCATGAGATATAAAATCTTTACCCAATGCATTGGAGGGAGATATAGGTCCCACCCATCTTATAATGAATCCTTTCTTATGTGTGCCACATAATCATAAAACATACATCATCGCATAACACATGTAACAAAAATGAGATTCTTGAAACATCATGACATCATAAATCAATTCATATAAGATAAAGGAATTCATAAAAATAATTCCATCACAACATGATCAAATCAATGTAATAATAGAGATAAAAACAGAACCCTTTATTATCTTAGATGGAAAATAATTTTGATAAAACACTTGAACTCCATTCTTGAGGAAAATATCCTTTCTTCTTCAAAAACATTTTTCCTTTCATAACATGTCATATAACTTTAAAATAAAAGAAGTTGATTAAAAATAAACTTGAGAACTTGTAAAGGAAGCTTCTTGGAAATAATGTTTTAAAAATCTATTCATGCCGTATAAGTTAAAAAAAACATTCTTCGTACTTTTGTCGGAAAAGTCAAAAAGTACCTCGTACGAAAAACGACAAAAGATTCCTTTCATACGTATTACTAAAAACTCACCGAAGGGTAAAAATGGATTTAAACAATTTTAGGTGGATGGAAATAATATTACATATTGAGTAAACATGGATGTGGATGATAAAATACACCCCAGTAAATACTTACGAATAAACAATCTCGGATAAATATGAGATTGTGATATTTCCCTTACCTTAGGTCCGATTTGCTTTGTTCGTGTCCGAAGCTCCTGTATAATGGTTTAAATAATGTTATTGACTTATTCCAGAATCATACATATTGATATGATATCATATATGGTCATATTATTAGCTTCTTGTTAGTAATATTTCATTGTTACTTGTTACTCGGGTCTTTATAACTTTTTGTTCTTATGCGTGTTTTGTCGAATAAATTCTTATTCTTATCTTTAGGTTATAGATAATTCATTTCCAGAATGGTATTAGTGTAGTATATACCATATTCCTTCATTCAATTCATTTATATAATCATTATGAAATGAAGATCATGTAGAACGAGTCGCATCACATCGTGGAGACGGTATTCCGTACGTACGCACGAGTGATGATATCGTTCCTATGATCGTGGAATTGTATTGGAGTATATATATATTATTTCAGTATCAATATTACTTCATAATAATCATATATAGTTACTCATTACACCATTATACCCATCCTTGTAAGGTGATGGTGGAAAATAGATTACACCACGGCGTGGAGACGGTATTCCGTACGTACGCACGCGCGGTGATTTCATTTTTCCGTAGGATGGATAGAAGGTGAATTAGGGTTGTTTCATATTTATAATGACATATCAGTATGTAAGTAATATTGATGTTATTACTTTGTCATGAAACAACTAAAGAAGAAGAAGTTGAAGACGAAAGAAATTAAAAAGATCGGTAATGGATATTACCTCTTCTTTGGAACGCCTCTTTGAATCCTCCACCTATGGAACTAAGATTGGTATTTGGAGAAGACCAGGACCTCTAGGATTATTCTAGGGAAGTTGAGAGGAGAAAATGGCAGGGGTTGGCCGAGCTTGAGTGCTCAAATTGGTGTGAGGAGGAGAGGGAGGAGGTTCCCTTTTATAAGGGAGGAGAGGGGCACCTTAGGAATATCTCAAAATATTATTTTATATTAAAGTCAAAATCGGTTTATAATGGTTCCAAAGGGTCTTATTTAGAAGATAAGGTGGGGATGGGTCTAAATCCTATCAAACAATAGGATTTAGACAAGTTTAGGGTATTATTTTAACCTTATCAATTAGATTTAACTCTAAGTTAAATAATTTAACTTTTACCGTGTCTTTTTGTTTTCTTTCACTATATGGTTAATACACTTACTATAACATGCCAAACGAACCCCAAATTGTTTATTATTAATATATATATCCTTATCTAAGTCATTTGGCCGAACCTTAGATTTTTATGAATAAAATAACAATTAATAATATAATATTTGATTTAAAAACTATTTTGTGTCAATTTTGACACTATTTGATATATGATTTTTGTGAAAGTCATAACAGAATTATATGTTCGAACCAAGTTGATTAAATCAACATTAATATATCATAGTAACCTAGAAAATTAGTGGAATTCATAAAAAGTCTCAAATTACATTTATTTTGGTGTTTATAACATCAATTATGTCAATATTTCATTAATAAGATAATTACTGCATCATCATTGTGTCATAAATAAATTAAATTATTTAATGTCTAAAAATTACAAATAAAATACCCTCATGTAGGAAATCTTTTTATCTTTCTAATGAATATTTATAGTCGAATTTATCTTATGTATAACCCCATATAAAAAATGATTTACTTATTATACTTTGATTTTAACTATTTTAACCCTTCTTTAAATAAATTAATAATAAATGTCCTAATCTAATCCAAGTGGGCCTAAATGGTCATATTTTATTCCTAAGTTTGTTTTTGGTCGAATTACACTTATCCAATAGAATTAGGACATGTGTTATGGTAATATTAATATCATATTTACCCTTAGTTACCCTATTTACTATTAACCGCGGTAAAAAAAATAAAAAGTTACTATTCACCAAAAAATTATTTTCATCTCATTGAACCACATTTTAGTCCTTGATATTAACCGTGTCTCTCGGATTTTCGAAATTCCATTCACAGAAGCGGTAAAATTAAGTTTTATGCAAAATTCAGTTTTTAACCTACCACTTAGTGGTTTCACTATTCATCAAAAATTGAAAGTTTTCAGAAAAATACCAAAATTTCACCCTAGGCTAATTTCGATATTCTGAGTCCAAAAATGAAGTCCATTTTGAAAAATAAAATTTATAAAATTTCAAAAAGTGGTTATTACTATTCATAACGGCTAGTTTTAATAGCATATTGTTGTTTAGTGAAACTCGGTATTGCGTACGACGCAAGCTATCGAGAAAGGTCGCGATTGCGTGTAAAGCAAGCCAAGCAAGTGTTGTGTAGAAAAAGATTCCTTTGATGATTTATATAACATAAAAGTCTCGGGTGTTACATTCTACCCCCCTTAAAAAGAATTTCGCCCTCGAAATTCGTCACTTTGCAACAAACAGATGAGGATACTTCTCCCTCATCATATCCTCAAGCTCCCATGTAGCTTCTTCAAGTTGGTGGTTTCTCCATAAAACCTTCACCAAGCGAGTGGTCTTGTTTCGTAGGACTTTTTCGCTACGATCCAGAATCTCTATCGGCTGTTCTTCATAAGAAAGATCTTGCTCCAGCGGTACAACTTCTGAGCTGAGTACATGTGAAGGATCTGGTATGTACTTTCTCAGGAGAGATACATGGAACACATCGTGAACTTGAGAGAGATTCGGTGGAAGCGCCAATCGGTAAGCTACCTTCCCAATACGATCCAGTATTTCGAAAGGACCGATATATCTAGGGCTAAACTTCCCCTTCTTTCCAAATCTCATAACCCTCTTCTAGGGAGATATTCGTAAGAACACTTTATCACCCACTTCAAACTCTAGGTCTTTTCTTCGGTTGTCAGCATAACTTTTCTGTCGACTCTGAGCTGCTCTTATGTGTTGTTGAATAGATCTGACCTTTTCTGCCATTTCATCAACGAGATCAGGTCCTAATAGCTTTCTTTCCCCAACTTCATCCCAGCAAGTTGGAGTCCTGCATTTCTTTCCATAGAGAGCTTCATAAGGAGCCATCTGAATACAGGAGTGAAAGCTATTATTATAAGAAAATTCTACCAAAGGTAGGTGTTGATCCCAACCTCCTTTGAAATCCATAGAGCAAGCTCTCAACATATCTTCTAGGGTTTGAATTGTTCTCTCAGACTGACCATCTGTCTGGGGATGATAAGCAGTGCTGAAACTCAACTCTGTATCCAGAGTATGCTGAAGACTTCGCCAGAACTTCGAGGTAAATCTCGGATCTCGATCAGATATAATAGAAAGTGGTACTCCATGCAATCTTACCACTTCCTTTACATATATCCTGGCAAGCTAATCTAGAGAGAAATCCTCTCTAATAGCAATGAAGTGTGCAGACTTTGTAAGACGATCAACTATGACCCAGATAGCATTATTGCCTTTGGATGTTTTAGGAAGTCCTGTGACAAAGTCCATAGTGATGTTTTCCCATTTCCATTCGGGTATGGGTAATGGTTGTAACATCCCCTTAGACTTCTGTCTCTCAGCTTTAACTTGTTGACAAACCAAGCATCGAGAGACATATTCAGCAACATCTCTTTTCATTCCATCCCACCAGAAGTACTCTTTCAGGTCCCTATACATCTTCGTGCTTCCAGGATGAATAGAGAATGATGAACTATGAGCCTCATCCAGCAGCTCATTCTTTAATTCGGGGATGGGAGGAACGCAAACCCGATTCCTGAACTTTATTATCCCATCACAATCAAGGTTGAATTCAGGAACATTTCTCACCTTCTTTTGTAACTCGACATCTTCTTTCTGTGCCTCTTTAATCTTCACATGTATAGATGGTTGAACATTCATTTGAGAAAGATAAGATTTTTCCCCTTCCATTATAATTCCAAGATCCATCCTTTGTAAATCTATAAATATTGGATCTTTTGTGATCCTCATCATGGATAAACTAGCATGGTCTTGTCGACTTAATGCATCTTCCACCTTGTTTGCTTTCCCAGGGTGGTAATGGATTGAACAGTCATAATCCTTAATCAGCTCCAACCATCTTCTTTGGCGCATATTCAGCTCCTTTTGTGTGAAAATATACTTTAGACTTTTATGATCAGTATAAATATCACACCTTTCACCATAAAGGTAATGCCTCCAAATCTTTAATGCAAAGATTACCGCAGCCAACTCCAAATCATGTGTTGGGTAATTTTGCTCATGGATTTTCAACTGTCGTGAGGCATAAGCTATCACCATATCATTTTGCCTAAGAACACACCCCAATCCCTTCTTGGATGCATCACTGTAGATCACAAACCTTTCTCCACTACAAGGCAGTGTGAGCACAGGTGCACTGGATAACCTTCTTTTCAACTCCTTGAAATTCTCTTCACATTCCTCTGTCCAGACAAACTTAACTCCTTTCCGAGTCAACTTGGTGAGTGGATTAGATAATCGTGAAAAATCTTTTACAAAACGTCGATAATATCCAGCCAAACCAAGAAAACTTCGGATCTCAGTTACTGTTGTTGGTCTTGACCATCTCTCGATAACCTCTGTTTTTGCTGGATCCACAGATATCCCCTCTTTTGAGATTATATGACCCAAAAATGCAACTTTTTGAAGCCAAAATTCACACTTGGTAAATTTGGCATAAAGCTTCTCCTTTCTCAGGGTCTTCAATATAATTCTCAAGTGATCTTCATGCTCTTCCTTTCTCTTTGAATAGACAAGAATATCTTCTATAAATACTACCACAAATTGATCAAGATAGTCTCTAAATACTCTATTCATTAGATCCATGAAGATAGCAGGGGCATTAGTAAGACCAAATGGCATCACTATAAATTCATAGTGTCCATACCTTGTACGGAAATCCGTCTTTGGTATATCCTCCCTTTTGACCCTTAATTGATGATACCCTGAACGAAGATCAATCTTGGAAAAGTATTGAGCTCCACGTAGTTGGTCAAATAAGTCATCAATGCGTGGGAGAGGATATTTGTTCTTGATAGTGATCTTGTTAAGTTCTCGATAATCAATGCAAAGTCTCATTGATCCATCTTTCTTCTTAACAAATAGAACAGGTGCTCCCCAAGGTGACGCACTAGGGCGTATGAATCCCTTATCAAGATTCTCTTGGAGTTGCTTCTTCAATTCCTGCAACTCAATTGGGGCCATTCTATAAGGTGTCTTTGAAATAGGCAAAGCACCCGGTACGAGTTCTATTGAAAACTCAACTTCACGATTTGGTGGAAGACCCGGTAATTCCTCCAGAAAGACATCATCAAACTCCCGTACAATGGGCATATTCTTAATCGTGAGTTTCTCACCAACCATTTGAGATAAATAACCTTCATTTAGTGGAATCAATACCCATAAGATGGAACAAATTTCCACAGGAAGGTTATGTCCATCCTTGCATTGATATACGATCGTAGATTGATATGGAATATGAAATGTGACTTCCCTTCTTTGGCAATTGATATGAGCTCCATGTAGAGAAAGCCAATCCATGCCAAGAATCACATCAAATTCCACTAAAGGAAGGATCACAAGATTTGCAGGAAGCACTTTCCCACAAACTTCGATCGGAGAAGAATTATAAACTTTTGATGCGATTGATGTGCCATTAGGTGTTGTCACAGCTAACTCAACATCTAATTGTTGAGGTAATACGGTGATACCCTTAGAAAAGTCTTCAGAAATAAAAGAGTGGGTGGATCCAGAATCAAATAAAACATTTGCTACTTTAGAGTGGATGGTAAGTGTACCTTTCACCACATCGTTATCGTACTCCACCTCGCTGATAGAAATTGCATGTGACTTTCCTTTGTCTTTAGCCTTAAGATTTTGTTGACGTCGACCATCATCATCAACCCTTGGATTTGGGCATTGATTGGCATAATGCCCCATCTCCTTGCACTTGAAACATTGAAGTGTAGTAGGTTCATTCTGTGTATCCATTCCTTTGTTTGCATCATTAGACATATTCTTCCCATTATCACGGCATTCAAATGCCTGATGACCTTCTTTTCCACATTTAAAACATTTACTTGTCCCTTTAAGACAACTCCCTCCATGTTTCTTTCCACACATTGAGCATAAGGGAAAGTTCATCTTCTTTTCAGTGTGCTCTTTAGATTTTTCTTTGAATTCCATCTTCCTCTTCTTATCAAACACATGTGACTGATGGGTTACTCCAATCTCCATCTCGACTTTGAGAGCACATCGAACGATTTCCTCGTAGCTATTGAAGTCCCTTATGGCTAACGCCCTTCGAAGACTTGGTTTTAAGCCACTAAAGAATCGATCGATCTTACTCTCAGGTTGGATAATAATACCAGAAGCGTACCTTGCAAGTCTTGTAAAATTTGCTTCATAGGTACTAACAGATTCATCATCCCTTTGCTTCAGTTCAAGGAACTCTTTCTCCATCTTTGTTCGGAGAATACGAGGGAAGTACTTATTGAAAAATAAGTTCTTGAACTCGTCCCATTCCATAGACTCAATTTCATCCCTTTGCCTCGTATTCTTAACAAGATTCCACCATTGATCCGCATCTCCTTCCAAACGATACACTGCTAGGATGACTTTATCATGCTCAGAACATTGAAGAACTGAAAATATCTTTTCAGTAGTACTAATCCATTGTTCAGAAACTAATGGATCAGTAGACCCGCTGAAAGAAGGTGGACGCTGCCTCATGAAGGATTCAACAGAATGTTGCTCCCTCCTTTGTTCGTTTGGAAATCCTGCATGATTCATAGCTTGAGAAAGTTGTGTGAGCATGGCTACAAGATTTTGAATTCCAGCTCCCATATCGTTTGGTTGCTCAGGGGGACAATCATTGCATTGCCCATCGCATTCTGTATTAACACGGTTCCTTCGGGTTCCAGCCATTGACTAAAACCAAGAAGAATAGTGTGAGCAACACTAATTATAATAGGAAACCACATAATTCAAGAATAAAATTTTCATGCTTAAGGTCTTATCCTAGGTTATTCAAGGCCATTTCTAAAACACTATGATTGTGTTATATGCTTAGACTTATCCTTAGGGTTCTTACTAAGGCTTTCACATCCTAGTTTCCAAAGGTTGACTATACCTTTCCTCTGATACCAACTATAACGGCCCATACTTTACATACATTGTTAATACTTCGAAATTGAAGCACACTTATTACAACATATGACAAAACCACAAAGGACCGTATAGGTATAGTGTCTTTAGAAACTGGGAAACATAAACAACTGGTTCATAAATCTTCTACAGTGTCTCCCATTTATTTCATCATATCTAGGGTCCCTTTTAGCATATTCTACTTAATATCCATCTTCCTTACCTGGGGAAAAGAAAACATAAAAGGGTGAGCTCAAATGCTCAGCAAGGGCAAATAAAGGAAATAAAAATCATATCATATCTTTTTGAAAATCAAAACCTGCAAAAGAGATCATAATATCTTATCATGGAATAATTCATAGAAGTGAAAATGAGATCCCCATAATCATAACATAAAACTTGAAACTTTGTGGCATGCACACATAATCATGGAAAATCATTTCTTGTTAGTCATGACTCATTTCCAAGACTATCTTAGTGGACAAAGTCCCTTTCTGAACCGAGTTCACTCCTCGTTTCAGTCCTGTATCACTGAACCGAAATAACCTTCCGTTCCAGCCATGTCTATCTCATGAGATATAAAATCTTTACCCAATGCATTGGAGGGAGATATAGGTCCCACCCATCTTATAATGAATCCTTTCTTATGTGTGCCACATAATCATAAAACATACATCATCACATAACACATGTAACAAAAATGAGATTCTTGAAACAACATGACATCATAAATCAATTCATATAAGATAAAGGAATTCATAAAAATAATTCCATCATAACATGATCAAATCAATGTAATAATAGGGATAAAAATAGAACCCTTTATTATCTTAGATGGAAAATAATTTTGATAAAACACTTGAACTCCATTCTTGAGGAAAATATCCTTTCTTCTTCAAAAACATTTTTCCTTTCATAACATGTCATATAACTTTAAAATAAAAGAAGTTGATTAAAAATAAACTTGAGAACTTGTAAAGGAAGCTTCTTGGAAATAATGTTTTAAAAATCTATTCATGCCGTATAAGTTAAAAAAAACATTCTTCGTACTTTTGTCGGAAAAGTCAAAAAGTACCTCGTACGAAAAATGACAAAAGATTCCTTTCATACGTATTACTAAAAACTCACCGAAGGGTAAAAATGGATTTAAACAATTTTAGGTGGGTGGAAATAATATTACATATTGAGTAAACATGGATGTGGATGATAAAATACACCCCAGTAAATACTTACGAATAAACAATCTCGGATAAATATGAGATTGTGATATTTCCCTTACCTTAGGTCCGATTTGCTTTGTTCGTGTCCGAAGCTCCTGTATAATGGTTTAAATAATGTTATTGACTTATTCCAGAATCATACATATTGATATGATATCATATATGGTCATATTATTAGCTTCTTGTTAGTAATATTTCATTGTTACTTGTTACTCGGGTCTTTATAACTTTTTGTTCTTATGCGTGTTTTGTCGAATAAATTCTTATTCTTATCTTTAGGTTATAGTTAATTCATTTCCGGAATGGTATTAGTGTAGTATATACCATATTCCTTCATTCAATTCTTTTATATAATCATTATGAAATGAAGATCATGTAGAACGAGTCGCATCACATCGTGGAGACGGTATTCCGTACGTACGCACGAGTGATGATATCGTTCCTATGATCGTGGAATTGTATTGGAGTATATATATATTATTTCAGTATCAATATTACTTCATAATAATCATATATAGTTACTCATTACACCATTATACCCATCCTTGTAAGGTGATGGTGGAAAATAGATTACACCACGGCGTGGAGACGGTATTCCGTACGTACGCACGCGCGATGATTTCATTTTTCCGTAGGATGGATAGAAGGTGAATTAGGGTTGTTTCATATTTATAATAACATATCAGTATGTAAGTAATACTGATGTTATTACTTTGTCATGAAACAACTAAAGAAGAAGAAGTTTAAGACGAAAGAAATTAAAAAGATCGGTAATGGATATTACCTCTTCTTTGGAACGCCTCTTTGAATCCTCCACCTAAGGAACTAAGATTGGTCTTTGGAGAAGACCAGGACCTCTAGGATTATTCTAGGGAAGTGGAGAGGAGAAAATGGCAGGGGTTGGACGAGCTTGAGTGCTCAAATTGGTGTGAGGATGAGAGGGAGGAGGTGCCCTTTTATAAGGGAGGAGAGGGGCACCTTATGAATATCTCAAAATATTATTTTATATTAAAGTCAAAATCGGTTTATAATGGTTCCAAAGGGTCTTATTTCGAAGATAAGGTGGGGATGGGTCGAAATCCTATCAACCAATAGGATTTAGACAAGTTTAGGGTATTATTTTAACCTTATCAATTAGATTTAACTCTAAGTTAAATAATTTAACTTTTACCGTGTCTTTTTGTTTTCTTTCACTATATGGTTAATACACTTACTATAACTTTCCAAACGAACCCCAAATTGTTTATTATTAATATATATATCCTTATCTAAGTCATTTGGCCGAACCTTAGATTTTTAGGAATAAAATAAAAATTAATAATATAATATTTGATTTAAAAACTATTTTGTGTCAATTTTGACACTATTTGATATATGATTTTTGTGAAAGTCATAACAGAATTATATGTTCGAAACAAGTTGATTAAATCAACATTAATATATCATAGTAACCTAGAAAATTAGTGGAATTCATAAAAAGTCTCAAATTACATTTATTTTGGTGTTTATAACATCAATTATGTCAATATTTCATTAATAAGATAATTACTGCATCATCATTGTGTCATAAATAAATTAAATTATTTAATGTCTAAAAATTACAAATAAAATACCCTTATATAGGAAATCTTTTTATATTTCTAATGAATATTTATAGTCGAATTTATCTTATGTATAACCCCATATAAAAAATGATTTACTTATTAAACTTTGATTTTAACTATTTTAACCCTTCTTTAAATAAATTAATAATAAATGTCCTAATCTAATCCAAGAGGGCCTAAATGGTCATATTTTATTCCTAAGTTTGTTTTTGGTCGAATTACACTTATCCAATAGAATTAGGACATGTGTTAGGGTAATATTAATATCATATTTACCCTTAGTTACCCTATTTACTATTAACCGCGGTAAAAAAAATAAAAAGTTACTATTCACCAAAAAATTATTTTCATCTCATTGAACCACATTTTAGTCCTTGATATTAACCGTGTCTCTCGGATTTTCGAAATTCCATTCACAGAAGCGGTAAAATTAAGTTTTATGCAAAATTCAGTTTTTAACCTACCACTTAGTGGTTTCACTATTCATCAAAAATTGAAAGTTTTCAGAAAAATACCAAAATTTCACCCTAGGATAATTTCGATATTCTGAGTCCAAAAATGAAGTCCATTTTGAAAAATAAAATTTATAAAATTTCAAAAAGTGGTTATTACTATTCATAACGGCTAGTTTTAATAGCATATTGTTGTTTAGTGATACTCGGTATTGCGTACGACGCAAGCTATCGAGAAAGGTCACGATTGCGTGTAAAGCAAGCCAAACAAGTGTTGTGTAGAAAAAGATTCCTTTGATGATTTATATAACATAAAAGTCTCGGGTGTTACATATAATGTAACATCTAAGACCTACACATGTACAAAACCTATTGGATGGGTGGATTTCGTACCCTTATCACCTTATCCTCGAAACACATCAATGTGGGACCATTAAAATCCGAAACTCATTCTAAAATAAAGTAACATTTCTTTAATTTCCAAGAGTGCCCCTCCTCTTCTCTTATAAAAGGCCCCCACCTCTACCTCCTTACCCACACTTCCAAAGCCTTTGGCTCGTCCAACCCCTGCCCATTTTGTCTCTCCACATCCCTCTATAACTCCTTGAAGCCTCACATTGGGCAGAAGTCCTCCCAAGGAAGCCTTTGAGCTCAAACCAAAGGGAGTTACCCGATTTTAAGGTAATGTCTTCACTTGAGTCCTTTTGTTTTATTTTACTTCTCCAACCCCCTAAACTATTTTTATTCATTTATTTTGTAAGAAATCCAGTATCTTCAATATACTAGGATGTTTTTATACGAAGTATTTGAGCTACAATTACACACACCTTCGTCTAATGGTTAAAGAACATACTGTTTCTGTGGTTGGCAATTTTCGGCCTCACGAAACGATGATTGTTCAATATTCTTTTAACATATTTAAAGGTGGCCATTATGATGTCACTGTATTTTATATATGATATATATGGTATTTATGTTTACTATATGCTTCTGTATTTTATATTTAAATCATACCTTTATTCTTTTCATGTTGTGTAAATGCGATAATTTCACATAAGGAAGTGTGGACTATCGCCCCCTCAAGTGATGTGACTCGTACATGCAATACATGGAATGTATAAAGAATTAAATTAAAGAACATATGTGACCTATATAAAATATATATTATACTGGAATTATAATATATATATATCATTTATTTTTAATTCCATTAATATAATAAAAAATATGAAAGTAGCATTCATGCGTACGTACGACCTACCGTCTCCATGAAAGGTGATTTTCGTTTTTATCTCCAAATGATATGGAATAGTATAAAATGAATATGTACAGGATATATATGATATTTTAATCATTAATACTATTCTGGAATTTTTTTACTTATAACTACATGGGCAATACTTTATCAAACAAGTTCATTTTTGACTCATGTACCAAACATCGGCAAAAACATCTGATATGAACTAACATTACTAAACAATTATTATAACATTAAATTATGTGATATTAACTGAATAATAATATATAAAGGAGGTACTTAGGGAATTATAAATTGACCAAAGTTTATTATTCAGGAGTATAAAGAAACGAACAAGACAAGTCGGACTTGAGGTAAGGGATCCTACTCCTCTCTTTCTTTTTAAGTACACTCTATTATGTCATTCCTTTTAAAGATCATCTTTCTTGTTATTGGGATGTTATTTTATATTAATCTTACTGTAATTTTTATGTTCATATGATGAGAGACCCTATTCTCTCTCATCAATCCATTTTGGATGTTTTGACTGGCGCCGTTAGGTTGCCGAATTTTCGTAAGAGATCTATCCTCTCTCTTTATTTTTAAGTACTCTCCTTTATGTCACTTATTTTAAGCCCCTATTTGTTATGTTGTGGGATGTTATTTTATATTCCTCTTTTTATAAAATTTGTGTTAATATGATGAGAGACCCTATTTTCTCTCATCAATCCATTTTGTAAGTTTTAAGTGGAGTCGTTAGGCTGCTGAGTTTTCGTAAGGGATTTTTCATCTCACTTTTATTCCCATGAGATTTATGCTACATTTTCCACAATTTCCTTTGATTGGTGTATGTAATGCCCATTATTTTACTCATTGTGTAATATAATTTCATTTATGAGTATTTACATCAATGTTTTATTTTCCTTCTTTCACGGGTTGTATGTTTCGAAAAATACCCATGTCGGTAAGGGAACCTTTCACCCTCCTCTTTTTAAAAGACTTCTTTTGTTATGTCTTTTAATTCACATAATATTATGTTGGGATATGTTCTTCTATATCCTTATTGATTTAAATTTTATGTACATGTGATGAGATACCCTTTTTATCTCTCTTCATCTCATTTTCTGAATTTTGTAGTGAGGCCGTTAGGCTGTCAAATTTTTCCAAGGGAACTTCTTAACCCAAATTTGATTCTTTGGGATAAACTTGTACTCCTTGAATATGTCGTTCTATGATTATGTGTTAATTTCCTACGATTGTTTTAAACATAATACCCACTTATATTTCTTGTATTTTTTTGTCACACATAATTATGTAACTGATTTATCCTTAATGCAAGGATACCGTCTTTGTATGGGACTTCATCTCAATCTCCTTTCATTGAGGCATATTATGTTTTATACACAACCTTCCATTATACGGTGTATAAAACCCTTTGACTTTTACTTATATTCAAAAGGAATCTTTTTTATACGAACCGTTTACTAAATGACAAAAGTGAATGTTTTTGTCAAACGTATGCGGCGACAACGACTTCTCCGCCGCCGTGACCATTATTTGAGTTTCGGCCTCCTCTACAAGCCATGCCTTCTTTTTAAAAGAAAAATAAATACCATGTTTTACTTTTCTTTTATTTGGGTATTGAAAATGGTTTTCATAATGTTTTTATTATATCAATGTGTTTTATTGATATCTTGTAATTGAAATGTGGAAATGTTATGTTTCCTTTATGCATGTTTTATGTGATACGATTATGTTATGGTTCTTGGGAATTATTATGAAGACGGGTGGTTCTGTGATAAATTAAGGGTGGGTGATCCCGATATAGCTCTCCAATGCATTGGGTAACGCGAAGGAGTTAAACATTAAGGTTTCTACGAAGAGATTTAGGGAATATACTGTGGTGGGTATTCCAAACGTAACCAAGAGGGTTACTCCCTACGTAAGAATGTGATGAATGCCTCAAGTTACCTTTTATGTCTTATGATTTCTATGGCTTATTCATGATTTGATGAGGTATGTTAAAGTGTTTATGTTTTATGGGTAAATTATGATTTCATTCTTATGTATATATGAACTCATGTTTCCTTTCCATATTTTTATAACCCTTACTAAAGTTTTTATGCTCATCCCATGTTTTTTGAAATTTTTTTCACAGGTCAAGGGAAAGGTACATGATATGATGATATTGTCAAGGAAGTGTCAAGAAAAAATCCATGCTTTATTTTTAAATATGTTTCGGTTGATGGGAAAAAATGAATACTATCTTTTATGTAACCACTTTGTTTAAATGTAGAATGTAATGCAAGTTTTATGATCTAATTCTCTAAAACTATAAACCTGAATAGATCCTCAATGTGTAATCTTGTAATAACTCAAGATTAAGCAAGGTTTAAGGCTGGGGACTTATAGTTGGTATCATAGGTCGGTTTAGACAACTTAAGGGATTAGGATTTTTTGTTAGACACATGATTAGTCCCTATACCTATTATTTTAGTTAAATCCTTGTTTTATAACTTTTTTCAGGTCAAGTAAAGTCGGTTACGAATGGAAGGAGAATGATCTCAAATGACATTCCTATCTCTTCCTGATGACATGCTTGCAATAATTATTTCAAAGTCATGTTCGGATGATTGTGATCCTTTTTCTAACATACAACTCACTTGCAAGTAGTTGTTTGAGATATCAAACACCTCCACTATACCTCGTTATAGTCGTGGATCATGGGTTGTTTTTAGACAAATACTATTTTCACAATATTCTCATATTTTCAATAAAGGTAAATATTATCAAGGTATTTTAAAATATTTTACCTTATCACAAGAATTTGAAGCATATTATGATTTTAAAAATGTTGCTGAGGAAGGAGACCCTTGCACAACCTATTTATATTTTCGTTTAAAATATAGTCTCTCAGCACATACTTATGGTATTTTAAAAGGACCAATAATAGAAAGTTCCAACTCAAATTCTCTCTGACTATTTTATAGAAATCATGTTTTATCAGATGTTTTGGAATTATACATCATACATGATTATTTTCCAAAACTATTTTTCTGTGAACACCCATATGACCCATGTTGTACAAGGTGTATTTGGATGGAGGTAGAAAATGATTTTGAAAGATCTCTAAATCATTATTGTAATGCATGGGACTTCTACCTATGTGAGCAAGATGATGATGAAACCGAGTGGACACCATGATCAAGGTATGATGTTATTCATTTTGGGAATCGTTTTATTTTATCTTATGGTGGTGAAATAAGAATTCAAGAATTAAGATGTTGAGATCATAATGAATTTGGATGAAAATGAGAGGTATAAGGACACTATTGAGGTTAAAACATGTTAGGGTTATTTTTGGAGTTTTATAAAAAGGGAAACACGCAGACCGTGTGACAACCCGTCGCGTCGGACAAAGCTACGGGAATCAAACCCACAACCAAAGTGCGACTAGTATTTATCGTCTACCACTAGACTACGTGAATTCCCTAGTTATTTTGACTAATTATTTTTAGTTAGATGATTTTAGGAATCAAGAGCAAGTTTATTTTGGGTTATCTATGGAAATGATTAACCTATCATGGAGGATATGTGATTAGGTTAATTACATTCCAATATGAGAATTTAAGAGAAACTGATGTTATTTGGACATAAAAGTTAATTTGTACATTAGAAGACTATGTGATTAAATCCTTAAAATATTTGGGTTTCAATCGTATTTTGGTTTACTTTGATGAATTTTATGGACAAATTGTTTATCGAATGGTCCTCGATGAACTTTGGGTTTTGTTGGACAAATTTTGGAGATTAAGAATAGATTTTCTTTTTATAAAGGGTTGTCCTTTTCTGGATTATCTGATCTTGTACTAACCTTTTTGGTTTTGGTTTTGGTTAAAGTATAAAGACATGGGAAGTATATAGTTCTCTTTTTTGGATTAGGTGATTCTCTAGAAGTTGATTATAGTACTCTTAATTTGAACAAGTCTTCCTAAATACTCGTCTTTTGGAGAAAATATGAGTTTGTGTAAGGAATATAATAAAAGTTGAAAGTCAACATGATATGTGATTATGTTTCCTTATGAATAAATTAATCAATAAAAAGTAACTTAAAACAAAAATGTTGTCAATGAACTTTTCCTACTAGGGAATCGAATACCATTTAACCCATCAACAGTTTGTGATTTTCTTGTGGTTAACTTTCTCCTAAACATGTTTTCTATCACTCTCCATCAGAACATGACCCTATTTTTTCTCCTCCATGTCCATGTTTTACTACATGGAATCCTATTATGGGTTAACTCGGGTGATCTTTGTACTTATCTTTATTTATTTTAAAGTGATTGTTTTACTGACTCTTGTTCCGATGTGGGACTTTCAAGGATGTTTCCAATCCCAATTTTAAAATTGCGAGGACGCAATTCCCAAAAGGGGGAAGGATGTAACACCCCGGGTAAATAAAAAATATAAAATTTTTATATTTATCTATATTTGTGAATAAAATATTAATATTACTTTTAATGGGACGCTATTCTCAATGACGTACCCAATACGCAACAAGGAGTTTCTTGGGAATCTTACGTTGCACTCTAATAATAAAATAATATTATTTTAAATGGTAGTTAACGTATAGATGTTGTGATGGCAGGAATTAATAGAACTAACTAAAAAATGATTATATATGTTTGTCAAATATTTTCACTTTTTACAATAAATGTTAGTGGATTAAAAATGCAAATGAATCTAATTTTAAGCGTAAACATTCTAATATTCTTTAAAAGGTCGCTTAACGGCCTTTTGATGGAAAACCACTTTTAAATCCACTTTTCGAAAATTTTACGTGTTATATTTGACAAAATAAAATTCTTCTTTAGAATCAGGACATCAAAATTTACTTTGTGTAAATTTCTGGTATTTTTCTGAAAAAGTTCAATTTTTAATGAATAGTGAAAAATGTTGTATTTTAATTCAAAGCCACTTTTTATTCTAATTTATTTATATGATTATATTATCTTTTGAATTGGTTTTAATGTGAAATTAGAATATATTTTTACCATTTAATGCAATAGTGGACGTTGTAATTAATTTCACTTTGAAATCAGACTTAAACTAGTGTCAATCTTTTGATACATTTTGTTTCATAAAAATACACTCCTTGCTTTGACAGCGGGAATTAATTATTAAATTAATTAATGAAACTTATATGTTTTGAATTTTTTAAAATAGAAATCATTTTTTAATTAGGAATATCAAATATATCTTAGGGTGAATTTTTGGTAATTTTTTGAAAAACTTCAATTTTTGATGAATAGTGAAACCACTAAGTGGTACTTATAAAAACTAATTTTCCGTTTAAATGAAAATTTTCCATATTTGTGTTTTGAATTTCAAAAATCTGAAATAAATGGTTGTCATTAAGAAGTAAAATGTGGTTCAATGGGATTAAAATAATTTTTTGGTGAATAGTAACTTTTATGTTTTTAATCGCGATTAGAGGTAATTAGTGTAGTTTAAGGTAAGAATAATGTTTTAATAAAATGAAATGACATAGACACATGTCCTACCCTAATTGGATGTGTCATGGCCGACCCAGAAAATCCATGGGTCAACTTGGGGACCCCATGGAGCCACTTTGGTTGGAAAATGACATAAATACCTTTTTATTTAATGTTAAAGTAAAAATGACACAAACATGAGATGTTTTACTAAAAAAGTTTTTACATGGGGTTATACAAGTAAGATTTTTTACTATAAATAATAATTGGAAATCTAAAAAAAATTCCTACATCATAGTATTTTTTTATAATTTTTACACATTAAATAAATTAAATTATTTATGACATCATGATGATGCATCGATGACCTCATTATTTAACGATTTAAATAAAATGGAAAGATAATGTAAAATCTAAGACCTAAACATGTCCAAAACCTAATGGATGGGTGGATTTAGAACCCTTATCACCTTATCCTTGAAACACATCAATGTGGGACCATTAAAATCCGAAGCTCATTCTAAAATAAAGTAACATTTCTTTACTTTCCAAGAGTGCCCCACCTCTTCTCTTATAAAAGGCCCCCACCTCTACCTCCTTACCCACACTTCCAAAGCCTTTGGCTCGGCCAAACCCTGACAATTTTGACTCTCCACATCCCTTTCAAACTCCTTGAAGCCTCACATTGGGCAGAAGTATTCCCAAGGAAGCCTTTGAGCTCAAACCAAAGGGAGTTACCCGATTTTAAGGTAATGTCTTCACTTGAGTCCTTATGTTTTATTTTGCTTCTCCAACCCCCTAAAATCTTTTTATTAATTTATTTTGTAACAAATAAAGTATCTTAAATATACTAGGATGTTTTTATAATAAGGATTCGAGCTACACTTACACACACCTTCGTCTAATGGTTAAAGAACATACTGTTTCTGTGGTTGGCGATTTTCTGCCTCACGAAACGATGATTGTTCAATATTCTTTTAACACCTTTAAAGGTGGCCATTATGATGTCACTATATTTTTTATATGATATATATGGTATTTATTTTTACTATATTCTTCTGTATTTTATATTTAAATCATTCCTTTATTCTTTTCATGTTGTGTAAATGCGATAATTTCATATGAGGAAGTGTGGACCACCACCACCTCAACTGATGTGACTCGTACATGCAATACATGGAATGTATAAAGAATGAAATTAATGAACATATGTGACCTATATAAAATTTATATTATAATGGAATTACAATATATATATATATCATTTACTTTTAATTTCATTAATATGACAAAAAAATGAAAGTAGCGTTCATGCGTACGTACGACCTACCGTCCCCATGAACAATGCTTTTCGTTTTTATCTCCAAATGATATGGAATAGTATAAAATGAATATGTACTGGATATATATGATATTTTAATCATTAATAATATTTTGGAAATTATTTACTTATAACTACATGGGCAATCATTTTTCAAACAAGTTCATTTTTGACTCATGTACCAAACATCGACAAAAACATATGATATGAACTAACATTACTAAACAATTATTATAAAATTATAATATGTGATATGAACTGAATAATAATCTATAAAGGAGGTCCTTATGAAATTATAAATTGACCAATGTTTATTATTCATTAATATAAAGAAACGAACAAGACAAGTCGGACTTGAGGTAAGGGATCCTACTCCTCTCTTTCTTTTTAAGTACACTCTTTTATGTCATTCCTTTTAAAGCTCATTTTCTTGTTATTGGGATGTTCTTTTATATTACTCGTACTGTAATTTTTATGTTCATATTATGAGAGACCCTATTCTCTCTCATCAATCCACTTTGGAAGTTTTGAGTGGCGCCGTTAGGCTGCTGAATTTTCGTAAGAGATATATCCTCTCTCTTTCTTTTTAAGTACTCTCCTTTATGTCACTTCTTTTAAGCTCCTCTTTGTTATGTTGGGGGATGTTCTTTTATATTCCTCTTTCTGTAAACTTTGTGTTAATATGATTAGAGACCCTATTTTCTCTCATCAATCCATTTTGTATGTTTTAAGTGGCGTCGTTAGGCTGGCGAGTTTTCTAAAGAGATTTTTCATCTCACTTTTATTCCCGTGATATTTATGCTACATTTTCCACAATTTCCTTTGAGTGGTGTATGTAATGCCCATTATTTTACTCATTGTGTAATATAATTTCATTTATGAGTATTTATATCAATGTTTTATTGTCCTTCTTTCACGGGGTGTATGTTTCGAAAGATACCCATGTCAGTAAGGGAACCTTTCACCCTCCTCTTTTTAAAATAATTCTTTTGTTATGTCTTTTAATTCAATTAATATTATGTTGGGATATGTTCTTCTATATCCTTATTGATTTAAATTTTATGTCCATGTTATGATATACCCTTTTTATCTCTCATCAACTCATTTTCTGAATTTTTTAGTGACGCCGTTAGGCTGTCAAATTTTTGCAAGGGAACTTCTTAACCTAAATTTGATTCTTTGGGGTAAACTTGTATTCCTTGAATATGTCATTATATGATTATGTGTGAATGTCCTCGGATTGTTTTACACTTAATACCCACTTATATTTTGTGCATTCATTTGTCACACATAATTATGTAACTGATTTATCCTTCATCCAAGGATACCGTCTTTGTATGAGACTTCGTCTCAATCTCCTTTCATTGAGGCATTTTATGTTTTATACACAACCTTCTTTTATACGGTGTATAAAACCCTTTTACTTTTACGTTTATTCAAAAGGAATCTTTTTTATACGAAGCGTTTACTAAACGACAAAAGGGAATGTTTTTGTCATACGTATGTGGCGACAACGACTTCTCCGCTGCTGTGACCATTATTTGAGTTTCAGCTTCCTCAACAAGCCATACCTTCTTTTTAAAAGAAAAATAAATACCATGTTTTACTTTTATTTTATTTTGGTATTGAAAATTGTTTTCATAATGTTTTTATTATATCAATGTGTTGTATTGATATCTTGTGATTGAAATGTGGAAATGTTATGATTCCTTTATGCATATTTTATGTGATACGATTATGTTATGGTTCATGGGAATTATTATGAAGACGGGTGGTTCTGTGATAAACTAAGGGAGGGTGAGCCCGATATAGCTCTCCAATGCATTGGGTAATGCGATGGAGTGAAACGTTAAGGTTTCTCCGAAGAGATTTAGGGAATATACTATGGTGGGTATTTCAAATGTAACCAAGAGGGTTACTCCCTACGTAAGAATGTTATGAATGCCTCAAGTTACCTTTTATGTCTTATGATTTCTATGACTTATTCATGATTTGATGAGGTATGTTAAAGTGCTTATGTTTTATGGGTAAAGTATGATTTCATTCTTATGTATATATGAACTCATGTTTCATTTCCATATTTTTATAACCCTTACGGAGCTTTTTATGCTTATCCCATGTTTTTTTGAAATGTTTTCACAGGTCAAGGGAAAGGTACATGATATGATGATATTGTCAAGGAAGTGTCAAGAAAGAATCCATGCTTTATTTTTAAATATGTTTCTGTTGATGGGAAAAAATGAATACGATCTTTTATGTAACCACTTTGCTTAAATGTGGAATGTATTGCATGTTTTATGATCGAATTCTCTAAAACTCTAAACCTGAAAAGATCATCAATGTGTAATCTTGTAATAACTCAAGATTAAGCAAGGTTTAAGGCTGGGGACTTATAATTTTACCTTCTTTTAGTGTTTTAGTTTTTATATACATTCTTATTTTAGGATCCTCATGGTTTCTCTCTTGTGTATTGTGGACCTGTTTCCTAGATATCTCTTTAGTTTTTCATTGTGAATGATCACTCTTGAATGGATAGCCTTCATTTTTAATGGTTTTTATTCCATGAGGGTTTTTATTCTATTGTGCATGAAATAACATCTTTTATTGTAAACCCCATTTTCTTTAGGTTTCTATCTCTCAAAACCCCTTATATTTTATTTTATAGATTCCTTCCTATTGTGGGTTTTAGATAACATGTGGACTTGTTATTGTTCCATTATTTCCACTTATTCATTACTTTTTGGTTAGATATAAGTCTTGATGTTTTGAATGTTATCCATTCTTGAAAGCATGTTATAACCTATTGTGAAATAAACTAGTTTATTGATCTATTTATGGTTATAATTGTTTTTAATTTGGGATTATACTTGGGTAACTTGGAAAATGTATATTCTTGATGGACTAGGCACCCAAAGGTGCTGGTGGTTGTTTTTATGGGCACATCGATGGGAGAGGCTCTATGTTGGAAATAATTGGTTACCATCAATAAATTTTACAAGGTATAAATACTAGTTAGTTTTATTCCATTCAAGTTTATGGTTGAATCTAAAATGAATATTAAGGGATCTAGTTATTTTGGGATTGTTGGGATATTTTTTGTGTTCCTTTCCTTTGGGTTTTCAGTTTCTTCCCTTAGTGGTTCTTTGTAAAGAGTGATCGATATCCCTTATTTGGTTAAATAGACATATTATTAGTGAATTTTCTTCTAATGGTCCACAATTTTGGAGAATATTAAAATGGTGGAGAGACCTATACTTGATCTCCAATCCTTGATTTTTCATAATTTTCAAAATTATTGGTGATTCATTTAGAGACCGTTGATAATCCTAGAGGATCTTATTAAAGATTTATTTTGGAATGGTTGGATATTAATTTTTTGGAGTTTTGTTTGTGTTTTCCTTTCTGATTGATCCTTCCTCTATTTCATGGATCATAATTTTGGGGGTGGAACTTCCTTTTTTATTTAACTTTTTTTCTATCTTTTGGGATGGGATAATTTTAGGGATAAAAAGTGTTACAGATGGGAGAATTCTAACATATTGTTTTTTATATCATTTATAGATATATCCTTGGTTTTTTTCTTAGGTGTCTTGAGGGTTCAAAATATTACCAAAAATCCTCAAGGAAGGTGTGGACCTTGAGCTATAGACTTTTATGCTATGGGTGGTCCTCTGGTTTTCCCATGGGCTTGAAAATTTATATAATAGTATGTTAAAGTGACTAACTAGCTGGTGGATTTTTACCAACTAGTTGGTTGGCTGACTAGAGGCTATAAAATTTCTATTGTATCCATTAGCTAGATGTTGATGGTCACTGGCTATCAAACAGTGCCATTGTAAATGCGTTATCATTTGGATATCATAGTAATTGCAACCAAGATCCCCCATTTTATTTATTTTTTTCTCTTTCAAACTTAATTTTACCCACTCGATCCTTGTTAAATTCATAGGAAATTTTATCGATATCTAATTCATATATTGGTAGATAAAAGATCCATTTGAAGCAACAATCCTCTTACAATATGTCTTTTTCTTCTTGGACTTAGATCTCCATTATTATCTTCATCGATTCTTCCTAGTGGCTATGGAATCCATGTGAATTATTGGACCCAGAATGATTGATGTGAAATTATGATCCTAGGATCTCTTATCCCCACTTTAGAGACCCCCTTCCCTGATTCAATGTTCACCATTATAGTGAAATCATCTCATATTCATTGTTGTTTGATCCTAGAAATTTCAAGTTGGTGTTTCTATGATTTTCCATTATCATGTGGTTTATTGTTTCTAGATAATTCACAAATATGTATTTCATATTATTAATATATTTTCAATGAAATTTGATCATGAATTTCCTCATGAAAGATTATTTGATCATATTATCTATGATTTGACATGGAATGGATATAATTGATCATGAATTTATTACTATCACTATTTCATAATTATGGAATGCCATGTTTTTTTATTTCTTTTCAAGGATATTTTAAATGTTTTTTAGTGAAAGTGAGGTTTTAGGCTTGGTTTTGATTTCTAATGTTAAATGAATTTAGTTTAATGAAATGGTCTAATTCCTTTAGTTTTTTTTCACATGTTTCTAAATTATTTTATTTATAAAATGAACAAGAGTATATTTGAATTATTTTTCTTTTCTTATACGTGGGTATTCTTGAGTGGTCTGAAATGTATGGTTTTCTCATATGGAAAAGGGTGTAGACCCATGATTTGAAATGACTTCAAGCCTTTTTAGTTTTGAATATTCCTTTTTAGTTTCTTATAGATGTATTGATAGTAATCATTTGTTTAAAGTCCAATTTATATATTTAATGATTATTTGGGAAAGGAATCATGTATGATTACTCTTTAGAATTCTAATTTAACATTTATGATGCTTGAAATACATGTAGACACTTGTTGATTATCCTATTTTGTGATTATTATATGATGATACTTTCTTAATTCTTTTATTTCCCATTGCTGGGTGTTGAAAAAGTGATTGTTCACTTTGATGGAGTTAGGGGTGAGAATGAGATATAAACTAAGATTGAGATGAAATACTGATGGTAGGATCCCATGTGTATACTAATAATAACCCCCTTTGTGATTTATGTGACTTGATTTCCTCACTCAATAGTATTAACTGGTCCTGAGAACTTGGGGAACTTGGTGACATGACCAAGATTTATAATTTTTTAGTTGAATCAGACACCTAATTTTGGATTTGTAGAGAATATGAAGGGTTATGGATATGCACATGCATCCAATAAAGTGTGGTTCTATAGACTTGGTTTTCTTAAGACCCGTTTAGAATTGATTCAAGCATGATGATCAGTAAAGATTTTTTGATTAACTAATCTATGGTGGACTCACTATCCTATCTAGGTCATACCCATGAAATCCTTATTTTTTTGAATAGATATATGAAAATTTATTTCTTCACTAGTTATCACTAGATGTTCCTTGCTTGATTGATTATATTTTTTGTTTGAACTTATATTTAATTATATTTACCTTAATTCTTTTTTACTAACTCTTGTATAGATCATTAATATCTAGTGCATTCCCATATCAATAAATTTATTTTCCTTTATCTTGTAAAATGGTTTTCATGTTTTTTAGGAAAATGTTTGTTATTTTAAATGAACGAATGTTTTTATTTTATCTTTGGATCCCAAAATTATTTGTAAATGTTTAAAATTATGTTTTAAACTCAACCTTGTTATAATATAATTTTTATTGATTAAATTTATTGTCGTAATATATAAATCCTTGTACTCTCATTATTGTACTCCCTTTTTACATATTTGGATTACCCAATGAAGTAACTATATAGAAACATTGGTGGAATCATAATGGGATTAATTTTCTCACACCCAACTTATACTGTTCAATTTTTGTAGCTTCCATATTTATATAACAAGTGACCATGTTACCTTCACCTTGTTGTCAGGGTATTTCACTTTTTTTTCAGGGTAAGGAAACTTGGGACATGGTTCATTCTTGAGGACCACCAAGAGTTGAGTGATCATGGTTTTATTTTATTTTATATCCCAGGTTTGTTGTTATCTTTTATGTCTCTTGTTTATGGATATATTGATTATTATGTTTTGTTTTATTATATGTTTCCACAATGTTCTTTGATTTTTTTGGGTGAAATCAATCCCAAAGGATATTTATTATTACCATGAAAATTTTATCCATCTCATGGGGATCATGAACGCCATTCTAGCTAGTGGAGAAATGGTTTGGATGCCACTTTTGATGGAATTTTTCATTCATTCAGTATAATCCCATTAATAATTATAAAATAAATCCATCATAATGGTTCGTAAAGTAGAACGCGATTGGCCAAGTCATATCCCTTGATAGTTTTAAGTTAGGTGTATAGGTAGTCATCTTTTTCATGTACTAATTGAAGATTTAGTTAATATATAGAATTCCCTTTTTAGGGTTATTACCCCTAAGTACATCTGTGATAGATTTTTCATCAAATTTTATTTTTCATATATGCATGTTATTTCTAGTAAAACCATAAAATAACCAATTTACCAAAATTTGACGAAGTCATCCTGTAATTATACATATCCTTTAGAATTATGGCTATTGTTTTCACTAAATTTCTCTTATCGTGATCCCCAAATAACTAACCTAATAATTAAAAATAACTAATCCTTGATCTGATACTAATTATAGAGTTCCAGGAAATACATTCCATTTTTTAACATCATTTATATAAGGTAAACATCACATATAAAAAATAATCTCACTATCCAAAAAATGATGGTTTAGTGTCTTCGAGGACTAGCAAAATAAAAAACTTATTTTACAACCATTGTGAAACTTTCTCTATAAATGGGCCACAATAGACTCCCTCCTATAATCTTTATACATTATAATAACCTTCATAACCTGGGGAAATGGAATCATAAGAAAATAGTTTTCTATGATGCATTGTAGTGGTAAACATATGCGATAAAAATAGAATATCATAAGTGAACACAAGGTTATTATATTGGTATAACCAAAATAAAAAATAAAATTCATACCCAAAAAATCATAGATCATAAATCATGTCATATGACTTATCATAACATAAAAAATGAATGAAAATATTATAGAAACATGAGTAAAAAACATGAACCATGGGATATTATCATAATCACGAGAATAAAAATAAAACTATGTAACATCTTTCAACTTTGGCACAAAAATTAGTATATGGGACATTTCTCTTATGTGCCATACCATCAGTTACCATTCTTATGAGAAACTAAAATGTTCTCAGAAATACTAATATAATGATATATAGACATTAAAAAAATTCATTGGAGGGAGATATAGGACCCCACCCATCATCATCAATACTTATGAGTGAAACTAGAAATCAATCATTTATCACATCATAAATAACCCATTGAAGTAAAATGGGTTTTATCAAAACTTTATAAATGAAAATATTTAACTTTTATAACATTAAGAACCCATGTAAGTAAAATGGGTTTCATTATATACATCATAATGAAATCAGGGAATGAAAAGGAGTTTTATATGGTTTCATAAATGAAAGTCTTTAATAATTCCATAAATAATCATAACATGATAAACCTATGGAAAATAAATGGGTATCCAAAGACATCACATAAATTTCTAGGTAAATACCAATCAATAATGATAATAAAGAAAATTTTATTGAACTATATAGATAAAGGGTATACAATTAATTCATTAGTTCCTAAAAATCGATCATTGTATAGAATCTTGGTGAACACCCTTTAATGAAATGAATCAAAAATAGCATATTCAAAATGAAAATACATAGGGTTAAAAGTTATGATCATACAAAGTATATTATTAGGAATGAAAAAGGAAGTGATGAATTATTATTTCAAAAGAAAACGAAATTACCTAAGCTATCCAAATTAAAAAGGATGATAGATACATTAGAATAATATCCTTGATCAAGCATAATTTATGCCAAATAATGCGGATGAAAACCATTTTTAGGAGAATTTGGAAAAATCACTTTGGAAATAAGAAACATCCAGGATCTTTTTGGAAATATCCTAGATAAAAATATAATTTTTTTAAAAGGGGAATAAGGTTTTATTTTTTAAAACCATAAATTCATAGTAATAAAGTATCATTGAAAATGAAAAAGATGATATAAATATATTTTCACATAGAAAATGATTAAAAGAAATTATGGTTTTCACTTTGATCAAAATAAACCATAAAAAATGTCATAAATTTCATTAGATCTTTTTAATGAAGATGAAGTAGTAGAAACTTATCTCAAGCAATTATAAGGACATTTAAAAAAAGAGACTAATGAATTTGGTCATGGAAAAAGGAGGTTTGGAGCCAAAAATAAGAGATAGGGTCAGTTTAAATAACAAGAAGCACTTTGGGTAAGACATAGGTCAAAGTAAATGGGATATAGGTGTAAAATATAAAATAAAATGAATATAAAATGCAAATGATGAGATTTTTTTGTAAATAAAAAAAATTATATAGATGAATTATCATTTAAAAACAAACCTTATTTGAATATAAGATTGGAAATGAACCAATTATGGGTTGAGTAACATTTTGATAAAAACCACATTAAAATTGGGTATATTTTGAATAAATAGCCATTTAAAGTTCCCAATTTGGATATTAAAACCCAATGAATTTGATAAAATACATTAATTAGGTAGTAATCACACTATATTGATGGTTTTACGATGCACATTATGAACTAAGTCTCATGAAATTAAATTTGTGATAAAGAACCTATTTCATTGTTTCCCCATTTAGTTGGATACACTATAATATCCTGTATAAAAACATATAAATATCTTAATCAACTATTTAATAACTTTTCTCAAATACATAATCTTTTATAAACATCATTTATAATTATCCTTTAAATTTATATTTTTTAGTTAATACTGATTTTTGATGTCATATATTTGTAATCTTGATCATTTTGAACTAGTTTTACAATATTGGTATTTTATAAAATTAATCGTCTAGAGTCCATAATTTCATTTTTTTAAAATTTACTATAAATTATGAATTTTAATTAAGGTTAAATTTACTTTCATTTTAACTCTATTGTTTATGTTAGAAGATGAAATTGACAATAATGTTTTTTGACCATTTCACCCTTTGGATGATGTTTTCTTAATTAATGAGTTTAATATTCATGTATATTTTCTAGAAAGATATTAATTATTTAAATTTATATATAATATTATACCTGTTATTATGTTTTCATGATCATCAATGATATAACTTAATTTAATTTTTCAAGTAGGTGGTCAAACCGACCGAAACATGAACATACCATTATTAATGGATGATTATGAGGTGATTTATTTTCAATATAATTACACTACTTTCATAATGATATAATTTAGTTTTTATTATTGTGATATATCATAATTAAAAAAATACTTATTTGAATAATTAATGTATATTAGAATATTACATAGTTTGAATTAAATATTTTTCTCTTAGTACATGGGTTTTAAATGATTAGATTAATGAAAATAATTTATTGATCATATCATTAATAGGTTCCATAATTTGTTGTAAAATACTCTTAGTGATATCAAAAAAATAATATTTATCAATTAAATCCATTCTCATGACCATCCATGTAAAGATGCGATGAAAAGAAAAATAGACATCAATCATCCCATGGAGATGGTAATCCACTTCTATGCATGATTAACAATTTTTTTTCAATAGAACAAGAGAAATGAATAATATTTTTTATCATTTAATGATATAAAATATGTTCTAAAAATTCTACTTATTTATTAAATTCAACATTAGTAATGACATTTAAATGTGGTTAAATAAAATGAACCATTACGATTTGTGGAGGTGGTAGTCCGCACACACAAAAATGTCATTTTTTGTTTTCTTAGAGAAAAAGGGAAGAGTGATTAAAGATTGTAAGATCATTAAAATAAAATAATAGTATAATAATTATAATTATTTTATTAATTTGATATTTTGAAAATAAATTTTAGAAATAAGAAATGTATAAAAAATGAAAAGATTAAGAGGTGGTTAGAAATCGATACATCAATTCTTAGGTATTCTCCTTTACGATGGGGGATAAACCATTAATGGATGGTTTCTTAAAAATTAAAGAACATACATAATGTAGATATGAGTGTTTAGTATATTTTTTGGTATATTTTTAAAGTAAATATGGTGGTTTTTGAGTGAGGGGGAGTGAGGAGATGTGGACACCTTTTTATAAGTGAAAAGAGTTGCATTTTTGTGAATACCCAAAATTTTTCAATAATGGATAGTCACTCTCAGGTAAAATGGATAAAAATTTGGAAATATTATGTATAATAATATACAAGGACTATAAACTCCCCAAACACTCAATTAAACATTTTATAATAATTTTTTCTCTTAACCTCTTAGGTTTCTCATTTTTACCAGTTTGGTTTTCACCACGAGAATTAGTATTTACATATATAATTTATCCTTTTTGAAAAAAATAAAATGGTACATATTATATAACTTGGACCTAATAATTCAAAAAAATTAATCATTTTTATTGATTCAATTTTATGTCTGATAAAAAATAATTTCAATATACTAAATGTATAATGTATTAAAATTATTTTTTTTCAAAAATATAACTTAAATTATAAAATGTCAAATATGGGTTTATAAATTAATTTTTTTTAAATCATAAATTTAATTATTATATAAATATTTGGTCATACAAAAAGGTTTCATAAACTTAAATTCATACATATATAATAATAATGTCATCATATTCATGTTATTTTTAAAATTGTTATTTTTAATTATTCATATAATAGTAAATATTTTTATAAAAATATTAAAAATTATTATAATATAATTATGAAATTCTAAATAAATTAATGAAGTTACATTTATCTAATTATGATTCTAAAATTTATAAATTTAGTTTTTAAATGAAAATATTAAATATAAAGAAAAACTCCTTTTATTGAAAAAATAAAATTTATAAATATTTTGTCTTCTTAATATTTTTCGATATAAATTTATAATTTAAAAAATAATAATATTTTATTTCATATATGCTAACATTTTTAATGTTTTTATTTTAATCATTTTGGATAAAATATAAAATACTTAACAAAAAATAATACTCTTATACTAAATACAATTTATCAAATACAATTAATATTAATTATTTATGTTATAATATTTTGTTTTACTAATAACTTGATATTAAAATATTTACTTCAATTTTATATATGCATCATATCATATTTTAAAATAATAATATTAATATTTTTATGTAACTCATAAATGTATATATTTAAAATATTTTGATATCATATTTTTATTTCATTGTGATTTATATTATTTTAAATTTAATACTTAACAATAAACCATTTTAGTATACCTATTTGATATATGAAAACTGACTATATTTCCAAGGAATATATTTTTAATGACTGTATTTTCAACAACCATATTTTCAACGACCATATTTATAATGTCCAAATTTCATTACCGTAGAGAGACTTAGTAAGTTATTCATTAATTCCACTTTCACTTCACAAGTCATAGTTCTTATTTAATATAAAATCTGTTTCATGGTGTTTTATCCTTTCATGGTTCTATTACACATTATAGGTTTTGTTTGGATATTAGTGATCCCCATGTTTGATGATGAATTAAGTGATTTCTTAGTGAGGAATATTTTATTATTTTCTCTCTATTGTCCCCTATTAATTTATGCATTTTAATTAGTGTATTTATCCATGGAGTGTAATAGTATATGGATTGAGATACATAGTTTTATATTTTTTTTTTCAATTTTCCACTTATGAATTAATTAGGTGTTGTTAGTTTAATTCATAACTCATATAACTTATTACATAGGAAATTTCAATTCCTTTAAACAAATAGGAAAAACTAGATCACGATTTTAAAAACATGGGTTATAAAAGGAATAATCTTCCTAAAAAATAGGGGCGTTAAAATGAATATATAGAAATAAATATAAATTATGGATCAATCCATTAAGGATATTCACACCATCAAGTATTTATCTAATAAGAAAACTATCATATTTAAAAATATACGAGGAATTGGATTGATCTAAGATAGATGATATACGATTGATGTGGTGTAATCATGCTCCACCATGATCTTTAATCATATCTATGTGGAGTTCTTCCATAAATGAAATTAAGTACCACTATTTCTTTGACATTATCACCTAAAGAGGAATAATCTTCCTATAGAGGAAATTTTAATATATGTTTTATTTACTTGGAGAAAAATGAATGTCAAAATAAAATGATTATAGATACTCCACCCAATGAAATTTCTATAGGTCCAGAGAACATTGAGAAAATATGTATTGGAAGCTTTTGTAATTAGTGAAGTAGTGCCTCTTGATCATTAGTGATTAAACCATGTGAGAAACTTCTACACCATGGGTAGGTTAGTTATTTAAATTAGGGTGAATCTACCTTAATCCACATTCCAATACTCTATGGTCCTTCATGATAACACTATAGAAACTCATTGAGGATGCATCGTAATACACATCAAATACCCAACTTGGTCAAGGTCAGATGGAACTAGAGTAGAGGTTAACTTTATTTTCAATTATAGAAAATCTACCTTGTAATGGAAATTGAATGGAAGTTTAACCCCCTTATTTTTTAGATTCATTATAGGAGTATCTACTCTTAAGAAGTTCTATATTAATCAATGGTAATACCTTGAACGACTAAATAATATTATAATCTTGAATACATTTAAAGAAAGTTTCATGACATTACCAATTACACCTTATAAAGATCCACATATATGACTTCTTCTAAGACCAAATGTCCATAGAACTTAACCTCCTTGATCTAAAATGAGAATTTGGATAACTTAAAATGAAAAATATTCTCCCAGAAATTCAATAAGACAACTTAGAGATGTTAAGAATGTTTATATTAATATTTAGAAAAAACTAGTATATTTTCCACATTATAAAAAATTGATCCAATAATGGGTGAAAAATCATATCCATCAAATACATGAAAATAAAGTAAATGTGATTCAACCCAAATGGCATGAACAATAACTCAAAATGGCCATAATATCTCTAAACATTATTCTTAAGAATGTATTTTAGTATGAACTAAAAGTGGTTATAACCTAATTAGAGGTTAATAATAGAGGACTATATTTACACCTTTAATTCAACAAATATATTTACAATTATGGGAAAATAGTTATGGTTTTTTATATTGTATTGATTTAGATACAGGTAGTCTATAATGATGTGTTGTCTCACATAGACCTTCTTAGAAAAAAAGTTTGGAGGACCCCAAGTTGAAGTTCTTATCCTATTGAATCCCTTTGAATCAAGCTATCCCAAATGAATCTTAATCTCTCAAAATTTAATAAAATCCATTAGATATGGTGGGATGAAAATTATCTACATTATATGAAAGAGATAAATAGTAAATTACACCTCTTTCTTAGGTGATAATCTTGAGATGTTTTTAGGAACGACAGATGCATAAAGATCCACCACTGGAGGAAATATATGATATTATATAGGCTGAACTGATCTAATAATTAGAATATACATTATTATAGTGATATACTTGACCCTCCCCTAAACAGGACCCAATAAATACACTTGATTCTTCTTCTCTTCATGGAAAGTATATTGAGAACTAGTTAGAGATGAGAAAGATACCCTTTGGGAAAAGTAATCGATGCAAGTTTAGAATTGAGTCGGTTAGTGTATTCCTAGGATAAGCTTAATAGTTATATATCTAGGGCCAAAATATCACATAAATTCCCATAGGAATCAATAAACATGGAACATGAAGTTTATATACCAGTTTATAATATCTATTTCCCTAGAGGTGTATTGAGACTCATATATGAAGATAAGGTTTCTACTTTAAATTTCAAAAGTGATACCAATTTGTTAAAAATAAAAGAGTGTGATACACCAATATCAAATAAAGAACATTATTTTATAGAGGATATGATAATAGTAACTATTATTGTATATAGGCCTAGTTTAGTGTTGGTGGTAGGTATATCTACCACTTGTATCCAATTTATAACCTCGCCTTGATTCAATGTGTGAAATATGGAATTTATGATTTCATTGTATCTATATGTACCTAAATATTACATTGTCCTCCTTAAAAAATCTATCATCTGGTGACCAGCTACCCCCTGTAGACTAAAATGTTGATGGATCCTGTGATGACCAGGTTTTTTGTGGCTTCTTTCTATCATTATTGGATGAACCATGGTGAAAAAAATATTCGAATATATCCATAATTACTACATAAGTGGAATTTCCTCACCTAAAGGGAGAAATATGTCTTTATGTATTTTAAGCTCCCATAATTTTGACACTATTTATTAGAACGTCCAAAACTAGAAGATTAAGAAATTACACTACATTGGAACCCATGGTGAGATCTACCCCCTTTAAAGCACTCCCATCACTATTTTGAACACTGGAGGAAGTATCATGCATTGTTTTTATGAGCAATTAACCACATACTCTTAAATATCCTTTGGATCTAGTATTAATAAAAACATCATTCATTAGAACTTTTGAGAATTTAAAAATATTGAGAAGCATAACCTACATACGTAGAAGCACCTTCAATCCTATTTAAAAGTTCCTCAATTTAGATTCCTCATCTCTACTCAAATATGGAGAAAAAATGTAAATTCATAAACATGATGGATTAATCAATAAATATCATTGATTATTAGAGTAGGTTTATAAATTATTTCACCTTAACCCAATACAGGGTGTCAGAATAAATCTACTCAAAATAAATCTCTTGTAAATACTTTCATTCTAGTTCCTAGTCATTTTCATATTCAATCATGATATCATACCATTGACAGGATACCTTTTAAAGCATAAATAAATCTTGATGAGCTATATGTTTCTATAGAGTCTCATTGATTTCAATGATAAAATGAAGGAAGTTGATCCAATCTTTGAACTCTTGAGGAGACTCATCACCATTAAAGATAGAGATATAGTGAAATTGGAATCCATTCAGAATCATAGAAGAAATATGATCATTTTATAGAGACCATTGAACCAAAAAATTCAGAAACCACAGAATAACTTCTAATACTTTAAGGTCTATCGTGGGTTGTTTGGGTGACACATGATACCCCAAACCTTCTATATTTAAAAGCAGCGGTCTACAAAATGAAATACTCTATAGTAAGGTAGAGAAAAAAATCAATTTCCCCCCCATATATTAATAATCCCAATGTTTTGTACTACAATAACAGGACCAGGTCTAACCCAACATTTATCTCTTCATTTGATTTTTTTTATCAAAATACTTTTAACATTAAAATAATTTCCTTCAATTTTTTAATTTTTGGTAAAAAATGATTTAAAAAAAAATAATTAAACATATGGAATGATTTAAATATTATTTATTGGAAAAAAATATGCATGCTATAGTATCATATAAGATAAGTGAACGATCAAAAATATGAAATTGGATTACAACCTTGGTAAAATAACATTAATTAATATTGAACATATAAATAATAATAAATCTATATGAAAACATGATTTATTTATTGTTAATGTTTCAGTAAATATAAACCACCAATTTATTCCAACCATAATATAAAAATCACAAGAAAGAACTTAGTATGAAATGATACCCTATCTGTGACTATCTGTTTATGTCTATAATAATGCACGTGACTTGAGAATTTATGAATAATGTAATGATAATGAAGGAAAATATCTCAGATGACCCCTAGTAATTTAGGCATCGCCATAATTATGATGACATGGCATATTTATGGGTTACTTATTAAGTCCTAATAATTTTACCTCTAGGATACACTCATTCCATGTACCCTATATCTCTTAATATATACTCTAACACCATTTTTTAATGACTGTTACCCCATTAACTGAATGATATCAGTTTAGGTCACCACAACACCTTATGTAAACCCCTTGATGGTCTGAGGCTGGCATAAACACCAAGGGTTGAGATTAACATCGTGGGGATATGGTCTCATCCCTCGGTATGGGATGTATTCCCAACATGTCCCTTCATAATGTGCCATGACCGAACGAGTCCTAGGGACATCATGGGTGTAAATTGACATAAGATATAGCAAGCAGAGCCACATATTTACACACAATCCATGATATGACATGAACATACAAAGCGTACCTAAAAAAGGATCAACAAAACCATAACAATAATGTGAAAAGTGTAAAGTGTAAAGAACTATATATGTAGATAATGATTTATCTAAACATCTCATAAAATTGATGATCTTAGTGTTCAAATCTTAGAGGTAGTATAGTGGATGACCATAATGACACCAATTGGATGACTATCTAAGTGGCTGAAATGAGATAGTATTGATATCACACTCCACATATAGAAATATACCATGTTAAATTTTCATTCCCTTAAATAGAAACTATATAGAAGGGTCTTCAAGAATCTCATTAGGGTCTCATGTAGGGAGTGAGTATAATTTACCTGGTATGTAGTCACCACTCACCCCTCACCTCAAACCACATTTCACATGATTATGTGTATATGAAAACAAAATAGATTTAGAAGAATAAATAAAAAAGTAAAAATTCATAATGTACATTAAATCATAGGATATATAATCAGAAATAAATAACTCTATGTACCGGGAGGGTCTATACATATTAAATCTACTTCGAGCTTAACATAGATTTTGAGAGGAACTGTAATTAAATTTATGGTGAACCACCAATTCCATTTAGAGTTAAAATTATCATTCAAGGTTAGGGGAAATTGGTATTAAATATTTAGGGTGACACAAACTCATCCCATTCCATCAACCTATCCACAAAAAAGAGGTGTACCTGAACAGATTTTATACCAATGTATAATATACCCTTTTTAGGATAATTTAAAAACCTCATATGTAAAAACAATAAAAAATATATAGATTTTAATAACATTGTAACATGAAATGTCTAATAAATTAAATAATATAACATAATAATGTTAGACAAAAATAAATAAAATATACATGATTAGTTTTTCAACCCGTCACCCAAATTAATTATAAGTAATGATATTTACATTAACCAAATTAAAATAAGGAAATATATACAATTCATGGAATGATAACATGTGAATATAAAAATTTCACAAATATATACTCGATATTTTTATTAAACCAATTGTAAACTATTTATTATATGAAAAGAAGTTAGTTTCAATTAAACTCACTCAATCCTACACAATTTATAGCATGATCCTTAACGAATATGAGAGAATAAATGTGTTTTCATACCAAATAAATTTCAAATTATCTATTTAGGGTATAAGGAAGAAGGTCAATCCACCACCTCTTATTAGGATTAACTTAGAACCATAATAGAATTAGGGTATTATTCATTATTGACATGAAATATGAAAATCGGAAAGGAAACCAAGGTAATACCTTAATATTTTATAAAATAACATCCCAATCCAACCAAACACATGGAGGATTTAAGAATAATAATGATCCAACTAGGATTGTAATTTTGGAAGAATGTGTTTTAACCATTGTTGATGGAAACAAGGAGAGATAAGGGAATTACAGAAAAATACATAGACTTACCTTATTGAAATTGAGCTCTAATTTCAAAAATGAGTTTCGAAGATCAAGGATTAATGAAGATATTACTTGGATAGAATGAACAGAGAGGGATTGTAAGAGAGAGAGATAACATGAGGTGAATAAACAAAAAATCCAAAGCTGTGTCTTTAAAAATGAATTTTATGTCTTTAATTTAAATAATATCATTTATTTAAACTTTTAAAAAAATTGAAAGTTTCCAATAGAACTATAGTTTTGAATAGAGATCTTATAGAAAAGGTATTACCCTCTACAAACCCCCACTAGAATTATAATGTAATATTTACTTCTAGAAAATGCTCTCTTATGGGACCATTCTCTTGAAACAGACCCTGAACACTTTCCTACTCTTTATAGCATCAAAACCCCTCCATAATACATCAAAGAATTAATGAAGAGGCGTAATAAAAGAGATGATAAAATTATGAAAGGAAAGGCCTTTATATTGATAAAAAACTACATACAATATCATAGTGAATGTACGAAATTACAACTAGGATCTAGCAATTAATAATGAATAAACATAAAAATGTTATAAAAATATTTTTCCAATTTTATACTTACATACATCTCAAGGATCTATCACTATTCCAATCAGGTATAAAATAAAACAAAATAATATAAAAGATGATATATGTCTACAAAATTATATCTCAACCCTCAAAATTGTCGCCTAGAATCCAATTAGATACTCTAGCTAAATCTACCATACAATTTATCTAATGAAATCTAGAAAATAGGTTTGTACATATAGAAAAGTTCCTATGAAGTGTTTCAGATTAATATATAGTAATGATCCACCAATGTGTCCCATATATGATCCATAATATCCATTTATACATTTATATAAAATAAATAAACTTATTTTCAAAGAATATAAGAAATTTTATTAGGCTATAGTTTGCTAACTAGACTACTAGGATACTTGAGCACACCTTCTTCAACCAATGTTAGAAATTGATATGTTAAAAGAAAATCATATAAAAAATAATTTTGGAGCTGTGTAACATAACACAAAACCATGTATGAGAAACCCATCATGGTTAAGTTTCAACATATCCATCCTTGGGAACACTAATATTATCTTATATTGGAAAGACATCTAGGAAAGGTCTAATATATCAAGAACGACTTATTGGAAAACCATAAGGGGAAAGACATAACATAGCTTGTCCTGAGAATACTCGTCAAATATCATATTGAAAATAAATATGGGAAAGGTCAAAGATTTCCTTACCAATATATTGGAAACCCATTAAGAGAGAGGTGTAACATATCATTTCCATTAAAAAATTTCCTTATCTCATATTTAAAATACATCTGAGAAAGGCATAACATCGCCAGGACTCTTTGGCAGAGAAAATGGTGAGCATCTCACTTTTCCCATGATCCTCCTATAACCTTGAAAGAATGATGTCATAACAAATGACACCTTTAGGGGGGGGGGATTCAAGTATTGGTGAAATTAAACCCTTTTCATTTTTTTATATTGACTTATTTTAGGATATTATTCACATAATTGTAGAAATACTATTAAACCTATTGCATGAATACTATTCCCCTCATTCTCATTGAATTAAAAATGGACATATATAAATATATAGCATGTAAGAACACACAGATTTTTACTTGTTTCACCTAGAGTGGGATAGTCCAAGGATTATACAAATGAAATTGTGTAGGTGTGGCATAATACACTAATATTCACTAGTTTAGAGGATACAATTATTTGTATATGGTCACTCCATTCTAGGATAACTGCCTTTAAAAATTGGTTTATGGATAATAGAACTTCCTCCCTTAGATCACTTCCATCTAATCCTACTTTATCACTACATTAGATGAATTATTCCTCAGTTTAACTACATAAGGGTCACTTATATATTTCATAGAATGTGTTGAATATTTTTCATCAATAATATCCAAATTTGATTCTTCAATGAGGCCTAAAAAATCCTACAAATACTAATTTTTTCTCAAGTATGTCCTTCTATGTCCTTTAACTCTGGAATGACACTTTTCTCAGTTCTATTCATACCAAGTGATAATTTTTTATCAAGTGTTGTCCATGTAACAAACATCATTGAACTACATTCACAAAAATCACATTGCCTAATCCTACTCACGTAGGTTATTTTGATTGAGTTCACTCGATTATGTCCTATTCACACAAATCCCGAAGATAAGGTGAGTTTCCCCAGTACCTTCACTTTTACCTATTCACTCAACCATACTTTCTTGAAACTTCCTTTTCCCATGTTTGTTCTCTCAAGTGAAATTATATAAACTACTTTCACTCTCCCTTGATTATCTATGTTCATTCTACAATCTTCACACAAATTTCTTCTTGAAACTTATTAACCTAGTTATGTTTCTTAATTTTTATTCATGTAAGTATGAATTATATGAAGAGTATCCCTTAATCCTTTTCATAGTACATTTTTTAAATTAATGGGGTATGGTTGTATTTATTGAAAAACCCAAACCTTTTCAAAACATTATACACTCCAAATTTCATGATTTATAATTTTTTAAACCCAATTTTCATAGTACCTCTACTTATTCAATATAGACACACAGCTATAATAATGTCACATATTCACTGGACTCCCACTTTTGTGTGAGCCTTCCAGAATAGAAAGAATGACCAGAACAAGCATTGATTGTACCATGATTTGTGTGAATCTTCTAACATATAATGGTTCTCAACCCTTTCTATCCTAAAACTCCTAAACTAGCACAAAAACACTTTGAGTAGTGTGAAACTCATTAAAATGGTCCACTATTAACACTAAAACATCATTCACAACAAGGCATATTTTATTATTCCAAGGGATTTCATTCACTTTCAAAAATCCAATTTAGGTCTTTCCTACACTTCTAGTTTTTCTTCCAAATCCTTAATGGATAAAATTCTAATATTCAATCATTTGACTTCCAAAATAGTTTATGGATTACCTCAAAAACTTTGAACCATATTTAGGCCTTAGAAGATAATCCTCTCAATTTCTATTTACTAGCTCCAAAAATTTCTTCTACAGAAGACTTTACAGATCTTCATAAATAATATTACAAAGCCATATCATTACAGTATAAATTACCACTGATTATATGGGATACATTCCTAAGGATTATATTTCAAGTGACTTCTTGAACTCTCAAAACTAAATTCATAAGTATTGAATGATTTAACTACGTATATGATCACCATCAACTCTATCTCTTACCACAATATAAAATCACTCTTTAACACTTCCCGACTAACTCTATTTAATCCCTTTCAAGTCACCATGACATAAAGACCCATAGTGTCAATTTTCAAAAAAATTAATAATGAAATTCATAATTATAATAACTGTGAACTTGGGTATTGTGACTCTAAAACATGATATCTAGGTCTCCATACCTAATAATTATCTACAACAACTATAAAAAATGGTATAAAATTAGTAAGAACATGGAAGAAATATACTATACTAGATACCTTAAACAATTTTATATCCCTTCTTAGTACCATGATAGTGTATATCACATCATTTACTAAAACATAACCCACCCCGACTGGCCATTCCATATTTGAACAAAATGAAACATCTATTATTGACAAATACCAAGATGATTCAAATTCTCATGGGCCATAATATATCAACCATATCCCACACACTATCCATATCTAACCATGTTAGTATAAAAATACATTCTTAGGTAATAAACTTACCCATAAGGTCACAAGGAAATCAAATCCACATCCAAAGGTGTATAAAAGTTCTCATCCCCCTTTACAAACACCTTTTTATTCACTAAGACCATATGAGAAACCAAGGAAAATCCCTACTTGATCTTACAGAAACCATACATAGAGCAATGTACCTCAATGAATACTCAATCATTCCATACATGAAAATTCATTAATGTCGACCGCTTAGTGTAACCCATATTAGTCCCACCTCTCTCTCCCTTAGAAACTAAGTCTCAAGCTAAAAGTGTTGAAACACTATCACCCACTCCTATCCAGAAGGATTTAATTAATATAACACATTCCACATCAATTACCATGTTTGAAATCAATTAGAATAAATAATCAAAGAATTTACCATATTAGAGTTCACTTCACATGCTACCAAGACTCGCCCTAAGTCTCAAATAAACCATTTAGCATGTCGAAATACCATAAGAGATTATTAATACTAACTAACAATGATGCCTTTTTGTTATATAGTTTTATAATATATATATATCCCCCAAAACATAACTAAAATAAAAACTCCCTATCTATACGGCACCATATTAATCCTTCTCATCAAAAGAAATACTCTTAGTCCCTACCTGACCATCGTAACCCAAAATACATGCATGATCATGAAACCACATACAGAAACATATGATTAGGTATTAAATAGATCACCTACAATGATATAAGAGTTACCATCCATTTCTATACTCAAAAAAGCCTCTTATAATATCTCAATGTGCTTAGTTATACTTTTGAGATCTTATCTCATACCAAAACCCATAAGAAATTAATTATAAATATTCATAACTAATTATAATTATTTAATCAATTTTCTATAAACCAATAAATCTCACCAAGCATCCTCACATGTAAAAATCTCATAGAAAGTCTCAAAAATGATCCATGGAATACCACTCACACTCTTACCCACAAAATCCAGATGATTTGGTGCTCAATTGGAAACCAATTAAATTCAAATTAGATGAAAAAATAAATATAATATAAACTGAAAACATATTTTGAATGAAAGTTATGAGAACCATATAGTATTAATCTCCTTGAATCACATTATTGATAACCTGGTAAAAATAAACAAAATGTTTACAAAATGTTTAATTACTCGAGTGGAATCCTCAACAAAACCTTAACTAATAACCCCCACAAATAAAAGTATGGAAAAGATGAAGGAGAATAATAGGATTAATAGGGGACAACTTACCACAAATCATCATGAAAGGATATTCAAAATCATCCCTAACTATAAGAATAAAGGGATAGGAATAGTTAAATTGAGCCATCAGACTGGATCTACTTCATACCACTTTGTTCCCCTATGTCTAGAGAAGGCCGACCATAAAATTATGGTTGTTCACCCAGAAAAAAACCCCCAAAAAACACCACTATGTACCTATAAAACCAGAACTAGGTACCTAACTAATCACTACAGTTGAAATTAAATGTTGGGGTCGCCAACACTCTAAGAATTTTAGTTACCAAAACCCCCTAATTTGGAACCAAAACATCCTAAAATTATTCATCAATTCTTAGAAACCAAATCCAAATTCGAAATTCAAGTTTACCCAACTCTTGAATCCATAAAAGCAAAATTTCTCCCAAAATCACCAACCCATAATGATGAAATTCATTACAGTTGACAATATGAGCTGTATTAATAGGTAATGGGATCTGTAACATAAAATATTTCCTTTATTTTCATAGTATATAATGGAAGATCCTATACCACTCTAGGAAATTTTTGTTAGTAAAGAAAATTTTCCTTATCAAATATTGATAATAGTGATAATTTCTTCATGGTATTACCTTTCATTATCAATAATAAATAAAATTATAGTTTGGTACATTATCTAAATTATGAAATTGTATACTATTGAACAATTAATCATTTATATCTCTCACTACTTTATCGAATAACAATAACCCTGAGTATTGGATTTAGAATATTCATTTTCTAGGATATTCTAATGGAAATGGTCTATATTTGTCTTCTTTTATTGAATGTTATGGATTTTCTATCAATTTAAGGTAATTATGTAAGATTTAATCTTTCTAATAGAATTAATTCATTTGTCCTTTACTATTTTATTATATTACCTAATTTTTAAATCATATACTCAAATTTACTCAACATTTTACTTCAAATTACATAAATTAAGGACTGAATAATTATCTTAATTACAATTAACTTAATTAAACTCACCATTATAGTTAAAACTTCAAGATATATATAATTACTCTTAGATATGGAAAAATGAGAACCTCAAACCTTGGTTGTATTTCAATTAATATAATAGAAGTTGTTTATGGATTTCATATTTTCATTAATGGGATTTTAATAAAACATGAATATGAAATCTAGTTTTATCTATGCATAACTGTGACTTATTTTATGTGAATTGTTAAATAATTAATTAAACATGAACCATATCAAATTTTATAAACATGATAATCCATTTTTACTAGAAAAATTCTTAATAATTATTTTAAACTATGTGATTTTAATCACATTTAATAATTATTCATGAAAAGATAAATATATGTGACATTAATGAGATTTAAACTAATGTTTGGTTTATCATGTGAAAGCATACCATCCTATAGGAACTTGGGGAAGTAACTCCTTTAGTATGACCCAACATTAGTTTTTGAATCCTCTATTATCTTATGTTTAAACATTTTTTATTTTTATCTTTATCTAATTACTCAAACCAATTTTTAGAGTAATCTCTATCTTTATAATTTTATGCTCACAAATAGGAAAGGGGATCCTAGATAGCAATAACTTCATTTAATTACTAAATGTGGATAGATTTTTACTTATTCAATTCAAATAATGAGGGATGATACATATATTTTAAATATTAATTTAATAATAATCAATATAAATTTAAATTAATTAATAATAACATGGAATTAAACAAATACTTTTAAACAGACACATGTTTGTTTCATTCATGATAGTTCAAAATAAAACACCAATTAAAATGAATTAAAAATAATAAATAAATTATCCCAATGGTTATTAAATAATTATAAATTAATAAATTAATTTTAATTATTTCAACTTTCCCTTATGGTCCTCAAGAACAATTTTAAAATTTCGTTTAGTAATTGTTAATTTGTTTCATTTACTAATGAATGGTCAATTTTCAAGTGTCAATAATCAATAGTTAATAGTCAATGGTCAATATTCAATAACCATTGTGAATACTAGTCAATAATAAATATGTTATATGCAATTATCAATGGTTAATAGTCAACCGCAACATAGTCAATGGTCAGTAATAGACATTTAATTTTCATGTTCAATAGTCAATGATAAACCTGATCCACCATTTGAACTACATGTAATGGGTAATTACCCACCCTCTCTATCAGAAAAAACTATGTGTTAGTGGTCATTCTAGGCATCGAGGAAGTGTTTTTGTCTGTTTTAGACCTATTTTTTCCAAATAAACTCAAATCAATGCATAACATTTACCATTGTAACTTGAATGAAATATTATGGATTAATTTTATAAAATTCAATCAGAATAATAGTTATAGATTACTGTGAAGACTATGATACAACTTGAAGGATCTAAGAGTAGAAAAACTAGTGGTGTGTGATACCAATTTAAAATTTTCTCATCAAAACTAAACAAAATTCACCACTTTTATTTAATAGGATCACCCCACTATAATTCAATTTTATTTTATTTTATGATTAGCCCACTTTTATGGGTTATGGGAGAACTAATACAGGGACCAAAGAACCATGTGGCCTAAAGGTTCATTATAATTTAATTTCTAGAAGACCTTGTGTCATCAAATCCCCTTACATGTCTATGTAATTTTTTTCAATAGTACTAAAACATTTCCCACCACTGCTACAGTACCTGCCATTAATACAATAATACTATAACCCCTCTAGAAATCCCTCCTAATGGAGGAAAATAGAATTTTAACCATAATTTCAGATAGGATTATGGAGTGACTCTACCACTTATAAAATCTACCAACTACAATAGTTTCACCTTTCATTATCTATAATTAATTATTTAAATAAACAAATTTTCTATAATGATATGATTCCAATTAAATTACTGATCATTTTTAATGTCTTTAATCTAATCGCTTATCATCTTAACATTTTCATTTCTTAAAAAATATTAACAATTATTTCTGTAAAGATATCCACATGTAGTCCCCAAAGCTTCAAACACTATTCATGATATATGACTGATAGATTGAGGGATTTATTTTCTTTATAAAATTCATTCTTTATCATATATGAATATCACATTTTTTCTCTCAAGATATTTTGATAATTTTGGAGGATTATCCTTAATTATCTATATAGGTATTGGGAGGTGATTATATAGATAATAATTTCATGTAAAAATATTATATATATATTTTACTTTTATATTTAGGTTAAACGTAATATAATTTCACTAACACCCTTTATTTTAATTTGATATAATTGATGAGACCTTGTTAATTCTTAAAAAATATATATATTCATATTAATTTGAGTGACATTTCATCAAATATCCATTCGACCATTAACATGAATTTAATTATCCCTTAAAATTTTATTGAACCATGAATCATATAATAATTATGTTCATTAAAAAAATAAAATTTGTTTATTTATCATCCAAATAAATAAATATTATAGCCACTTATTGTTCGAATAAATAAATATTAAATTCCCTTATATTGTGAATAAAAAATATATTATATTCACTTATATTGTGAATAAATTTGTGATATAATTTATATAATATATTATTAACTTTCATAATTTTAGATTGAATGTTAAATTGATATAACTAGAATAAATATCATTTCACAAACCAAGAATGAATTTATTTTGAAACATAGATTCATATCAATATAATGAGATTCTAGATACACTTTCAATGTGAACCTATAAGATATATTCCGAGTGGTATTCGGTCCAAGAAACATACTAGGAGTATTGTTTAGTGAGCCATCATTTCCCCCATAGAGAAAATAACAAGTCATAGAAATAATTGGGAAAACATTACCACAAACTCTACAATATAATATAATCTCTTTTCAAATTGATATCTCATCAAAATTATGCATACATGTGATATAATACATTATACTTGATTTATCTTTAATTGAATTATTAATATGAACTTTTTTTCCAACTACCATGCCCAAGGATTTTAGTCAGACAGATCCATCTCAATTAATGGGATGATATATCGTTTTTCGATAACTCTAGTGGGAAAAATTATATCTTAAACATTCAATAAATATCATACCATTCATAAAAAAATTGACATGATATATTTCACTGTGAGTAAATACATCGTGGTTTTCATTAGGTATCTTTTTATGTGAATCATAATACACAATTAAAATCATCTCGAGGATAAAGACAAATTTCCATGATCATAGATAGAATCACCAATGAAACAATAAATATTTTTTGTTCTTATTAGTGAGTCTATCCGTATGACCTCCATTTATGGAGATCACCAAATCAAAAGTTAATGTGACAAATTATCAATGGTTATGATCTGTCAAAACTTGATAGTCAAATATCATCTATGGCCCATCAAATTCATGCATCTAAACCATAAGATATATTTTTATAAACATTTATTATCATGAAATTCTATAATTTTTTTTATAAAATTCTAACTTAGTTTTAATGAATTTGGTTAAACATTTCACGTTTTTTTTGACTTTATTTTTTAGATTTATATTATTATTGTTATTATTATAATTTTTATTAATTATATATTAATTTAAGTTATTATTTTTAATATTAGTATATATTATTTTTAAAATAATATATAAAATAATATATTATATATTATATAATATTATTTTGTTAATATAAATTTATTATATATATGTAATAAGGGGTTATATATCTAAACCCTAATAATATATATATATATATATATATATTCTATTTTCAATAAAATAATTATTATATTTATTCCACATTTTTTTTTATTTTATAAATTATTATGTAATGAGTTTGATAAAAATTAGTTTTTAATATGAAAAAACTCGAATTATATTTCTGTGAAATATGAAATTTCAATTTAGTATTTCCTTTTTATGAATTGATGAATTTTTTAAATAAATTAAATTTTAATAAAATATTATTATTAAATAGAATATATTTAATACAAATGATAATATAATTTTATGAAGTAAAAAAGTAATTTTTATAAGTGGTGGAAAACTGTTATTGTCATCATAAAACAAGTATTTCCCATAATTAAGGATTTTTTGAAAGTATAATTTATCATATTTATAGATTTATTTTTATTAAAAAATAGTTTTTGAATAATCATGTCAAAATTATGCAATGCTTAATTTTTCATAATTTTCTCAGAGAGTCGAAGTTTAAAGAAAACTTAAATACAATAAAAATATATTTTATGTATTATGACATCATAATGACCCAAAAGTTATGTATTGTGTTACATAAAAGGTATTGAACAAAATTTATATATTTACCCTTTAAAAAAATGTATTTAGGTTGTTTTATAAATTTAATAAGAACTTTATGAATCCTCTAAACCTATATTATATTTTATGTTTTTAAAATCAATTCATAGTAAACATGACTCACTTCCACATAAAAAAGGGTATTATATTAATGTTATAGGTTCGTGGTATTATAAAATAATTAAATCCTCTCCTATTTTGTTGAAATCATGGGAAACACCATGGAATAGTTTTTAATTTTTATTACATTATTGTAGAGTCCAAAACCTAAGTCTAGAAAATAATAATGAACTCCCCTCTCCTTTAATATATAAAGCAAACAAATATCCCATTAATTTTCCCTAAAAAAATTATATAATGAATATAATATGAATATTATTCAGTATAGAACTCCCAAGATTTCCTAATTTCTCAATAAGTGTTTCCAAATCTTTTGAAAACACCCTCTCAACGTAAGGGACCCTCTCTTTCTTCTATTTATTAAATCACCTTCTTTATGTAATTTATTTTTTATTTCAATTTCAATTGATGGGATATGATTTTAAAAATCCCTCTTACTCCCCATATTATGTTCAAGTAATGAGACATCCCTTATTCCCCCATCAATCCCTCCCATGATTCATTATGTACCCCCATTATGCTTCTGAAATTATCCAACAATTTTTCCATTACAAACAATTATATTTTGAATGCCATCAATATTTCCACTCAATGGTACTCAAATATAAATACATATACTTATTTTATTGGTTAATTACATGTATTTATTTTAAAATCTTTAATTATGGGATTAAATATGATGAAATATAACATATGTTGAATAATCTATGTGGCACACTTATGCGTGTACCTAACATGAAATATATTGGTGCGCCTAGAATTATATAGCTGTCTAATGAATTTGGTAATGTCTTAGTGTCACAATACATAATTTATGGGATTAGGGTGTAAAAATAATTCATTATGGAATTTTCTTACCATGTAATGATATCTTGGTGGTTATCCTTGACATATGTTTATGATTACATGTTTAATTTGTTACCACATTCCCATGTTACTTTATGCTATCATGTTATATAATTAACCATTGTTAAATATTTTTATTCTAACCCCTCTTGTATTACCTTGACCTGACCCTTCGTTCACATGTACTACTTTAACTTATTATATGTTCTTTATTCCCTGAGTGGGATTTATATCTCACCCATTTCTTATGTATGTCCCTAGGTTATCTCATCTAGTTTTATAAAGAACATAATTTTTGAGAATGTTAATAATGTTTTAAATGATGTTTTAGTATTCATATATCAAGTTGGTATGTTATGTACATAATCTCCCAAATACACTTGGCTTCATGTTCATTTTTTATTGTTTTATATGCACATTTATGTAATAAATAATCAAATAAAGTGAATTAAAATATGGGTTACCATTAAAGAGCTTAAAGAGGTGGGTATTTCATGGTTAGACATTGAGAATAAGTTTAATTTGGATTTATTTTCGTTGATAATGAAGGTGATAATGAGAAAATAGATACTTTCCTTTCAATAGGGGAGAATGAGTTTTCAAGAGTTTGGGATCAGGTTTGAAGACATCCTAAAATTCCCTCCTGACCACATTCCATATGATGAGTTTAGGGTATATTGTCTTGAGGATGAATTGATTCTGGTTCTTAGAAGTGTGGTCACTCCATTTATTCTTCCAATGTAATTGAACATGTATAAGAAATTTTAATTATTCATGGGAATGCATTTATAGGGGTAATTCCCTGAGAGGGAGGTTAGTAAAGCTTCTTTAGGAGTAGATCATTCGAAAAGGATCATGAATGTTAAGGTAATTGAGGCTTTGATTAGTAAGGAGACCACTGCAGTAGTCATATCAATGTTTTATAAGGACAAAAACCTCATAAAGATTACTAGGATCTCTATGAAGGTGTGTTTTTCTTATGGAGTTGATGGACATTATTAGTCTTAGTGCCCAAAAATTGAAGGAAGTTAGTTTGGAATTGGTGGAAATTCCCATTTTGATCACAGAAGCAGTAGATTCCCCTAATTCAGTATCATTATCAGAGGCCACCAACAATTTTTCAGTATCAGAGTCGGAATAATGATCCCCTATCAAGGGGAGATGGAGTTAGTAGAGGTTATCCTTATAATATTCCTTATCCTAAATAAAAAAATGAAAAAAATGTCTACGTAGGTCATCCATTGAGAGGTAGAGGAGTTGGGAAGATATTGATCCATTTTATAGAAGTTCCACCACCAGGGAACCTAGAGGTTGTTTGAGGTATGATTAGTTTCTCATATTTATTAGCTTTACCCCGTTTGATTTTGGAGTTTTCCCCTTTTTTCACCAATATTTGACTTCAAGTTCGAGATGGATATAGAGAAAATTCTAGTTCCCCTGGTGTTATCAATGAGAGTTGGAGGTTAGGATATGCTATTTGATATGTTTCATAAGTATAGAATGATTATATGGAAATATCAGATAATAGATGATTTATTTGAAATATGGATACAACTATATGATATCATCCTTTTTAATTTAATGGTTTTTGTTTTATACATGTATTTTATGAATTCTTTCATAGTATAGTCATGTTTTTAATGTGGAATGATTGTGATAAATGTTCATTGTCAAGTGGGGTTATCAGATGGGAGGTAGGCACATAAATCCCCTCTTATATCAGTTGTTGGTGTTGTCAATAGAGGCTCCAAGACCAATTCAGGAGATCCTATATGAATTCCAAGATGATTTTGTGATACTAAGCTCTCATTGTGATTTCAATTTTGGGATATAGTTCCAGTCAATCACATCTTTAATATTGATGGATCCTTATCACATTGTACCCACAATGTTTTTGGAGATAATAACACATATTTTTGAATTATTATATAGGTGATATATATGATCTAATGAATATGATTTTGATTCTCCAGTGTTTTTCTCCAAAAAGGTGGAAGGTATTATGAGGTTGTGTGAGGACTACTGAAGGTTAAACTAGGTGATGGTTAAGAACTATTTCCCTCTTATAATAATATATGATCTATTTAATCAATTTAAAGGGGGATGTTAATTTTTTAAGGTTAACTTTTAGTCTAGATATAAAAAATTGATGGTAAAGGAGTAGGATATCCTAAACACAACCTTTTAGTGTAGGTATAAATAATTTAAATTCATTTTCACATTATTCGTTGTCAGAAACATTCCAAAAATGATCATGGGGATCATTAATTTCATATTCCATGTGTTTTTAATCTAGTTCATAGTCATGTTTATTGATGAAATAATAATATACTCAAATTATAAGGAAGAGAAAACTGATAAACTTAGATAGATCCTAAAAATAATTTTACACAATTATATTTATTGAAGATTCCAAAAACCTTGGTTTTAATTAAAATTATATTTCATCCTAATGTATTCTAAAAATAGTGGTGGAATGTGGATAAAAAAGAATAAAAAATATCTAGTTGTGAGATTTACTTTCATTGTCTTACCCATGGAATTTTAAAACTAAATCCAAATCTTTCTCACTTTCCTACTTAGAATTATACAGTTTCAAATTCCGAAATCTATGATCACATGAACACTAGTCAGAATTGGAATCCAATGGAGAGAGTGAAAACTAATAGAACTTGTTTCAAATGATTTACTAGTAGCACGTCATCTTATCCACCTATTTTGTCATCTTTCATTAGTTATGCGCACCATAATATCCAACAACCTATATCATAGAATCATTTTCAATGCCTATAATGATGTCAATGTTTCCACCTATTGTAAAGGACACAATATTTTTGATAGTATAGGTTGGGGAGGGATGGAGAGGATGGAGGGGTACTTGTAGTGAGAATAGGATGTATTAGAGGTTGAGGGAGGCCGTATAGAGTGAGGAGTAAATGTTTTGGATATAAGTGGATTCAGTGTCGATGGGGAGATGCTTTTCTATAGAGGTTTATTTATTTTGTGGGTTACCATTTATTTGAGGTTTTCAAAAATACATTTTCCTCCTCAGTTTCTATTTCAATTTCCCCGCGTTGTAATACGACCTGAGAAACCCAACGATAGTAATCCAAAAACTGGAAGGGAAGGAAAATAATCATTAATAGTTTTTCTGCAAAGTGGGGGGGGGAATATTTATTATGATGTACTAGTAAAAGCTTCAAATCAAAGAGGTTAAATTACTTGGTAATTTGCTGTGTCGTTAGGGAAATGTTATTGAACCATAGAATATTACACAAGTTGTTTCTTATGAAGCACCTAATATGGTGGAAGATGTTCCCAGTTTCCTTTATCATATGGAATATTATCAAAGGATTTTGTTCTAATTCACTCAAAATTTAACCCCATTAATTTATATAAACTGGAAATACAAAGAATTTATATAGATTGATCATTTTAAGATATATTTTTAATATCTAAAAGTTATATTTATTATTTCCCCAATAATTTTTTTATGAAGAAGGGTTGATGTATTAGTTGTTTTGTGACACTTTCTATCTAGGATTTGGTTTCATATTAATTCAATAGAGGGAATTTATCAATTATTAGAGTAGATAGTTATTTTCCTACATGTGTATATATTCCACACATGAACTGGAGTGATATATAGTGGTGTTTTCCTTGATTTTATGTAATTATTACATCATCAAAAAGTTCTTTTTTACCTTCATGTGCTTGAAAAATCTGAGGTATTTTTTAACTCATTAGTATTTGAATCTATTTTTATGGATCTGGTTGAACATTCACTAGGATAATGATTTTAAGGACTCATTTACCTCATGAAATGGGAATGTTGTGGATGATGCATTGAGGAGGAAGACTTTTTGAGATTTCAATTGAGAGTTTTGGGATGATTGAAGTATAATAGAGGAGATAATGGATCTGCATCATGGATAAAAGGAGACTGATGAAAGAGTGTTCTTGTTCTAGATGACTCTAAAATATTCCTTATTATAGTATATAGGGGATTCTAATTTGTGAGACTCAATGGATTTGGTGATGTGATACCATGTCAGAAATGGTGATTCTCTATAGGGACAGTTAAAGGATATTTACAATTTGATGTTATTACCAGGAATACTATTTGTTCTGTTGACCATGCATGAGGGTGTTCCCTATGAGTTTTAAATATCCACCTTAGTTGTACATCCATTTGTATCTAAAATGTATAATTTCTCTAGGAGGCATCTTTATTTTCCATACATTAAGTACTTAATATCGGAGTTTGTGGTGAATTTTTTAGTTCAATGGTATAAAGAATAAGTGAAATGTGTCCCTGAATGGTTGTTATATCCTTTTGATGCCCATGGCTAGAAGTGAGAGGAAATATTGATGGATTTAATCATAGGGTTACCCTAATCCAATGGGTTATGTGATTTCATTTTTGTTATTGTGGATAAAATAATGATTTCATCCTATTTTGTGGAAATTCGAGAGTCGAGTACCCACGATGTTCTAGAAAGGTAGTGTATGGATGAAGTAATGACACTCCACTGGGTACCAAATATGATCATATCTAACAAGGATCCTCATTTATCCTCATGAGTCTAGAGAGGATAACAATATTATTTTTTATCCCAACTACATATTATCCTTACTTTTCATTTCCATACAGATGAGAAGATGGATCTGGAAACCCTTACACATGAGGATATGTTGTGATCAAGAGTTAAAAAATTTGGTCATTTGTGGGTGAGGCACCTATCTTTGGATGATTTTTCCTATAAAAATATAAATCACTCTTCCATAAACATGGATTTATTCAAGGATTTTATATAAATTTTTGTTGATCTTCATTGTACTATATTATGGTTGGGGAGTTCGTAGTCCTCAGTTCATATTTGGTGGGAAGTTTGAGGGAGAAGATATAGATGGTTGGGTAGTGGATTAAGGCAGCATGTGACTTTTAAAATCCTTTTTTTATTTTAGTTAGAAACCTATAATGTTTGATATTAGAGACCTCATGTTCTTTAGGGTTCCCCTCACTAGGGGTAGGGATGTTTGAATAATGAAGTAATATTTCTCCATAGTTTATTTGTTCCCATGAGGTGTTTTACCATTTTGTAAAAGTAGAATATTGTTTGGTAATTCCTCCATGGATGGATAGGATCCAGAACCTCTCCCACATGTCCCATATTTGAAGGTATCATCATAATGAATCTAATGTAATTTACTAGGGAGAGATGGATATTGGTGAGGATGATAAATTTATAGACTGGCCTTTTATATCTAGGATCATCAGGATAAGGTGTTGTGTGGGAGGGTTATCCACTTGTCCATGTTGCATGTTTTTTTGCCTACCATGTGATGTGCTAGTTTTGTTCTATTATAGAGAGAGCCTTAAGAGGTATATTTAAGGATGGTTGTTCAGAACCATTTTTCATCCTTTCAAGCAAGTGTCAAATTTTTGAGGATGAGAAATTTTTGAGAGAAATATAATAAATGGGAATTTATTTATAGATAAATTGCCTTGTGCTTTCCCTAATCTTGAATGTGACATGAGGGAGTAAAGTGGAGTTTTGCGGGATATAGATGAGTTTATGGAAAGAAATAGGGTCACCACACCATAGGGGAGTTTATGATGCTAATTTTTTTGAATATATATTAGAATCATGAGTATAAGTAGGGTATTTTTTTCCTCGGTTGTTTGGAGATTTTCCATAGAGTTGGTCATTTAGCGATAGAGTACACTATAACAAGTGAAGAATCCTAGATGAACCTTTTATAGGTTATTTCATATGGTATGTCAACCTATGTGAAACTATTGAGGTAAAAAGGACCAAGGATACTGTTTTTAGGAGGATGGTTGGGTGTGGTTCTTTGTAAACTACATTATTGAAAATTTGTAGTGTGGATACTACCACACTATAAGCCTTAACGTTGTTTATAAAAACGGACAAAAAATTCTCCCTATGTCATGGGAGGATGGGAATTACATGTGATATGGATGATTCAAAAATATATTGGAGTTTAGGGAAACAATGTGCGTGAAAGGAATCCTTACATCACAGTATTCATCATTGAATTTCTAAACATTTACCAAAATCCCACTACACCATAGATCAGGTCTTGTTGTCAGTAAAAGTGCTAAAAATGGGTTTTAAACCATAGGATTATTGAGGGTATAAACTAATTAAAATATTTAATAAGAGTATCACTATTTGACTGAGGATCATCATGAGGGTAGTGTACTTTATTACGTCCTAGATGGGGGATTTCGAACTTTCTTTTATAAATAGGGAGTCAACCTATTTTTTTCCATTTTTCAACTTATTTTCTTGAACCATAGAATAACTCTATTCCCCTCACCACTCTAAACCCCCATATCTTTAGATTTTAACCCTTTTTGTGTGGATCTAAGTGTAATATCAGGGAAATTCATCATTTTCTCTCTTTTATTCATTTAACCGGTTTTAATTCCCACTACTACAAATACGGCATTTATCAGCGCTAAAAATGGCCTTTATCACCGCTAGAAAAAAGCACTGATAAAGTCAGCGAAGATAATGGGGGGGGTCCCCTTTATCAGCGCTCTGAAAAGCGCTGATATATGACCCCTTTATCAGCGCTAAAAAAAGCGCTAATAAAAGGGTCCTATATCAGTGCTTACCTTATCAGCGCTTTCGTTTTAGCACTGATAAAGCGCTGATAAAAGTTAAAAAAAATTAAAAAAATTAAAAAAATTTAAAAAAATTTTAAAAAAAAATTACAAAATACTGCGAATCGGGTGGGCTTTTATAGCGCTTGAGCCCCCCATTTTACAGTTCTTTTCTTCCCCTGTACAGCACCCCATGCACCCCACACACCCCCTTCACCCTTTAACAGTGCTTGCTGATATATTCCCCCATGCGCGCGCGCCCCTGCCTCCCACAGGATTTGAACTCGAGACCTCCCCCCTGCGCGCCTAAGCCTTTACCACTACTCTATTTTGATTTGTCTTTCAATTAATGATATCTATATATATATATATTTATATTTATATTTATTCGTATAGTAATATATATTTATATTAATATATATATAGTTATATTATAATATATATATAGTTATATTATAATATATATATAGTTATATTATAATATATATATGTAGTTATATTAATATATCTATATATAGTAATATTAATATATATATAGTGATATTAATATATATATATATAGTTATATTTATTCGTATAGTAATACATATTTATATTAATATATATATATAGTTATATGAACATATATATAGTTATATGAATATATATATAGTTATATTAATATATATATAGTGATATTAATATATATATTTATAGTAATACTAATATATATATATATGTAGTTATATTAATATATATATAGTTATTACATTAATATATATATGTATATAGTTAGATTAATATATATATATATATAGTTAGATTAATATATATATATAGTTAGATTAATATATAGGTATATAAATATTCATATATTTGTATTTTAAATAAAATGGATGTTAGTTATTATTTAGATAAAGCTAATATATTTTATATGTAAATATATTTTATTATTTATATTTATAATTAAATTTTTAGGTGTGAATATATAAAAAAATATGAATATATTGTTATATTTTTTATTATAAATAGCAGTTCATTATAATAAAAGCTGAAATTTCAAAGACATAATATCAATATTAATGTAATACCTTGGAATAAATTCAGACCCCGCCAAAAAAATCCAAAAATACCCCCTTAAACGAGGGTGAAAATCCACAAAATGTTAAAAAGTCGGGGTACCCCGACTAAAAACTCAGTTTTAGAGGCCTTCTGGGCCTCTTTTGACCTTGAAAACCCCTTGATTGGGGCCCTCCCCAACCATAGCGACGTAGAGCTCATCACAGGCTTTGATTTGATATGTGGTAGAGCTCAAACGGACACCCGGATCAAAAGTTATGGTCGTTTGAAGTTTGAGTTGCGTTTTCAACATATTTTGGATCTTTTTTTTAATTTTTTAGTCTTCAAATTGTTATTAAATGACTATTACTCCATAATGATTATCAAATTATTAATTAAAAATATTTTTTTAATTTTTTAAGAAGCCATCTTCACTAAATATCTTATATATTAAGTATAATAAGTGTAAATGTACATTTATACTTATCTAAAATATATGTAAAAATTATATATTATATTTATATAACAATATAACTATATTTATATATTAATATATTAATATATTTTTAATTTTTTTTGAAGCCGACCCTTTATCAGCGCTTTTAAAAAAAGCGCTGATAAAGGCCCCCCCTTTATCAGCGCTACTAAACAAGCGCTGATAAGGGGGGGGGGGGTGCTGTGAAAAACTGTTTTTGTGGTAGTGTCCTCTAGAAGTTCATTCTGAAGAAGATCCTCAGTTTGAGTAGATGATTTGATAATTGATAAATTGTGCTTTTTGTGAATATGTTTGGGTGAATATTTATTCAATTGTAGTGGTGTTTTCTTTGGTGATGGTTTATACTTGATTTTACTTTCTTTCTCGAAGAGTATTTAACTTCTAATCGAGGTAGGAGATCCTTATTCTCTCATTAATTTGTGTATTTGTGGGAATAACAATATTTTTTCCTTTATTTGGATGTAACATATTGACTTAACAAGTTAATTAATTAAATTAAATTGAATTTTAAGGGGATCTGGTGTATTCTGAAGTGTTTACCAATTTCATATTATTGTGATTAAAGATACTTTTCATGAACATTGAAAGATTTTATGATGTGTGTGTTGTAGTTTCTATAATTTCAATACCATTTTGGTAATTAATTGTTTGAAATGATTTATCATAAAAGGTTAAGTACTTATAAATGGATAAAATCTAGTTTCATGTAAATCTAGAAATTGTGTGAAAATCCCCATACTAGAATTGATAAAATATTATATAAACATTCTTTATATTTGAAATTGAATTGTGATATATATTTTTAGCTATAAATATGTTTTTTTACCTCATGGTTTCTTTTTTGTTATTTTGATTCTTGTGAGAATTTAATGGGGTTTGTACAATGATGGTGGGGATCAGTTTGGGCATAACATCTTATGGGAATTAGGTGTGTAGTTGGTTGTATTGAGATGAGTTGAGTGATGGTTGTGGTGATTGATTGGGGGGTATTTATATATGATTATAGGGTTTTTGTGATGGTTTTCAATGACTTGTGATATGGTTTTGGTGAGGATGAAGGGATTCTATGCTGTGTGGTGTGGTTATAATTTATATTAGTACATATGTCATGAGGCTCATAATGGAAAAATTGGACTATGGTGTGGGATGTAAATAAAATATAAGAGGTTTGGTAATGAAATAATATTATATAAATGTAAGGTTAATGATTGTGAATAAATGTGGGTGATTAATAGAGAGGTTTTTCATTAATTTTTTTTAACGACTTAATAAATGAATGTTGGGTGGTAAATTAGTGGATACAGAAAATAGATAACTTATAATAGTATAAGATTGAAAATGTGATTTTTGTTTGGATATTTTTCATGGAATGTTTCATTTCGTGGTGGTAGAAAATGATGGTGGATGTCATGGGATGCTTCAGTAGTGTGTGGGATAGGTTAGTGTTATTGACATAATCCCTTAGGTAGATAATTGAGCGAGAATATATACTCTTGTACTTTGATTTTGTGTTTATATGAACCCCACCCACATCAAGTACTATATACTAAAACCCAAATGTTTTGGAGTGGGGGGGGGGGGGGTTCTCTAATATCTAGTTAGGTAATGAAACAATTGGATCATTTTCCCCTCTTACTTGCTCTTCCTTCAGCAGTAGTAAATGATAGGGTTACCCAATTGTTGGTGACTTCTAACTAAAGATGACATCATTTTTGGTGATTCCTAGTGATGATAGGATGCAATATGTAGTGGGGTCAGGCAAGGTTGTAGGAGGTAATGTGGTTGATGTACTTCATGGTCATGATACCCTATTATGCTAGTTATGCGGTTGCACTTGGATACATGTTGACACATATGGTGATGTGGGAACGACATGTGCTATGTGGACATTGGAAGATGACATCATAGGATGTTGGGTATTGTGAGTGTTGGGGTAGGTTGGGTTGAAAACAACCCACATCATATATGGATTGATTCTTGATGACTAGTATTTAAAGAAGGTATGGGAGCATTTGATGTTTTCATTTTGGGTGTTAGAGTGGAAACATGGTGGGGAAGTGGATTTAGGGAACCTCTATCTACATTTTTTTGGTATTATTTTAATGCCTTGGATGTATTATTTGGGGAGTGACCCATGGTGAGGTTGGGTGTGATGATTGGTGCATTAGTATGCTTTTTTCACATTTTAACATGAAACCTTGGGTATGATCCTACTGAGTATACATGTTTTTCTCATCATATGTATATAGAAACTATTTTTTAGGTTTCGAGGTGGGGTTTGGAGACTGATATGGACACTCATATATTGAAGGTTGTATTCATTGAAATGTTTTTTGACTTAGTTTATCACTTTTTAGTAATTTAATTTATAGAATTTTCATTATATTTCTTGACATGAATTATGGGTTGTTTATTCATTTTTTGTGTGTTGTTTGGTGATTTTTTCCTCATCTCTTGATCATGTTGATTATATTGAGGGAATTTACTCAATCATGAGTGATCTATACCCTCAGTTATAGTCACTAACATAAAGCCTACTAAAGGTGGGACTTTGTGTATAATATTTTCTTCTACTATCCCATGAGGTTCACCCATGGAGGGGGTGAGGTCATGACCCATACAATCCCTTTTTCTATTTAATGAGTATAATGAAAAAACACGAAAAATGTCAATATTTTATTGACTAACCTATCCATTCACAATTATTATAATATAGTGATTAAGGGAGATGAAATTCATTATCTTCGGTTTTCTCATGAGACACTCCTTATCTTAATAGGCCAATGAGAGAGATTTTTCAGATCACAATAGTGAATTATTTCACCCACCTTCATCTTCCTCTCTTAGTATCCGCCTTTATCTTCTTCCCTCTCTTAGGAGTTTTATGAGGTATTTAATTTTTTTTAAAATGGTTTAGGGTATGCATTATTTAAAAAAATTTCAATAGATGTGTGAACCATATCCATGGTTCTTAACATGTTGTGACATGAAGCAAGAATCCGATTTTTTTAAAACTATTTTTTAAATTGTTTCATGTTTTGAAATATGTATATATGTATATATATATCTATTAGTTAATAAAATAATTAATATAATTGATAATTCATAACATAAATAGTAATTATACTTATTTATCTAATAAAAAATTATCCCTAAAAATTAAAATTAAGAAATTAATTACGTGATTTAAAATATTAGAATATAGTAAATGATAATATAAATTATAATAATTATGTTATTAATATAATTATAAAATATATATATATAATTAACATAATTCATAATTATTCATAATATAGTTAATAATAAATATTATTAAAATATTTAATAAGAAACAATATTTATATTATTAATTATCTAAATAACTATAACAATTAATACAGAATGTAATACATAATAATTAATTATTAGTAAAAAATATCAAATTAATTAATTAATAATTATATAACTAGTTCCGTTATTTTTAATATTTTTATTATAATTATTAATTTTAGTAATGTTTAAACTACTAATAACACAATAAATTATAATTATTAAATATTTAATATGATCCTAATTATTATTATTACGTATTGATTATTTTTGATAGTTCATAGTTATGTTAAGTAATTACTAATTATAAAATCAACTTTATTAATTTTTTAAAAATGTTATAAATTATAAATTATTAATTATTTTAAATAATTACTTAATTTATATTAGTATTAATTAATTATTTAATAATAATAATATTGTTAATTATTAATTATATTAATAAGTTATAAAATTTAGTTTTAAAATAATGTATTTGTAAAAACTGAAAAAAAGACATATAACAAAGGTTTCAATTCAAAATTTGTGAACAACAAAAAAGTATCACTCTGGTCTACATTACTGTCTCAGATGCTCCCCCATGCCACAAACTGGGGTATCGATAATGCATCAATTCTTTGTCTATTGATTTATATGATATAATTCTTACTCCTCCTATGTAGTATTTACTACAACTGCATCCACATCATCCTATGTTATAGGCAACATATCTGATGCATCCCTGCTCGTACCTTGTCCTAGTTGGAAAGAAAATGGTTGATGGCTAAAACTATTTCCCACATTTGAAGAAGATAGATGACTTGTGAATGGTATCTAATCACTAGGAATTTTTTTTGACTTAATTATTATATAGTCAGTATCTATCACTACTATATAATCTAATGTAACAATGGAGTTCATATAAGAATTACTAATAGAAGCTTCCGGGACCACATTATGCATAACATGTGGCTATGGATCATCTACAATAGGAAGTGGATGAAAATCTTAATGATGATGTTGTAAATATTCATCATGTTCTACATTATCATGTGGCACATCCATATGAGACTCGTCACCTTCCCCAGAATGACCTTGTCTCAACATGATCTGAAGAATAAAAAAATACAATGTTAAATCTTATCCTTGGGTTGAAGTAGCTCTGCCAGATTTGCATGAAAATAAAATAGGTAAAATGTGAATCCCTCTTTGGGAACATAGATGTGTAGGCGGTTTGTGATATGATTATCCTATAAAGAAGTTTATAGTTAATTATAGGTAATAAAAGAGATATTAAAAAGGTAAAATATTTATTACCAAGTCATGATATCCTCACCCGTGTCATTTAAGATATAAAAACAAGGTTATATGGAACTACGAAAACATAATCCAACTGATAGGATAGAAGAATACACAACACACCTTCCCCCTCTAACCAGGACTCAGGATGTATGTCCCACATATCAATATATCACACAAGATATCAAGTCCAATCAGAGTCGTACTTTCTTGACATCATTAGGGAATGAAATTAAGTCAACAGAATGGATGGTCAAGGAATTAGCTAAATGAAGATGACATCCTCCTAACTCGATCAACATGGTGCCACTAAACCATGTTAAAATGAATATAATTGACACTACATGTACTAGTTGAAGTAATTTATGTACAGTAAGGCATGGGACTTTAGAGAACTTACCTGACATATAACATTCATGGAACACAGAATAAGAAAATGAATATACAAATCATCAAACAATTTTAATTTAGTAATATAATTAATAATCATGAAAATCACTTGGATGATGAATTTCCCAAATAAGTATATAACTGTGGATATCATGTTTGGTAGTTTCTGAATTTTTATAGTTTTGGCTAAACCTATAGAGAAAATTATTGTATTAATTGTTTTTAAATAAAAAGTTTTATATTTTACTTCTACATAATAATTATGAATATAAATACCATCTTCCACATGGGGAATCTTATATAATATTCCTAGGTAATTTTCTATGAACATGTCGACAAAATTGAGAGATATTCAACCATGCCCACATCAAAATAAGAATAAAATATCCTATAAGGTTCATCATACCAATGCGACTTTCACTACATAGTTCTCTATATCCATAAGTAAGAAATTCCGAACCCCTTCTGTATCTCTTGGTCTAGTCCAGGACCTCAAGTAAAGGTAAATATATTAGATGGATGAATATCACAGAATGATCTTAATGAGTTTATTTCTAATAAGTCTCAAAATGTATACCTATGAAAATATTAGCATAATGATCTCATAGATGTCCTTAGAAAAATGGGGGAAGTGCTCATATATCCATGAAATTTTTAGCTGACTATTGATGATGAAATATCTATCATAATGGAACTCAACACCCAGTAGCCTCTGGACCAAATAAAATAAATCGCTATAAAATTATCCTCTATCTCTGAACAAGGGATAAAATGAGACGGTGATCGAAAATGTGAAATCACACATAATTATGACATATAATCCTATATATAAAAGATTAGGGATGATTAATAAAGGGGTGAAACATGATAAACATTGTGTAACCTTCTTATGATAATAGGTGGAAGAGGATGAACTTTTAAGAAAACACATGAAAAATGAAGGTCATGGATGTTGAACAATAGAATGTACACTTTATCTATATTTGATATGATAGTTATTATTTATAGTTAATGTAATACCTTTAACAAATTATTTTTGATTAAATGTTTGTTTAAAAATGAGGTTCACATTTATCATTTTTAATGAAAGATGAAGTAAGATTGAATTTTAATGACCTATATCATTATGGGTTGTGAAATTCAGGGCATATTTTAATTTTTCACCCAGAGCAGGGATCTTTTCATGAATTGGGGCATAGTTCATGTTTTCAAGGATAAAAACAGCTATTGGAGATATAGGTTGATGTGTTTGAAGGCCTATGTATTATCTCAAGTTCTCAAAGAAGTGTGAGTGCGTAGATCAGTGAGACCTAGCTACTGAATTTTAGTAGCAATAATTTGCCACACCATGACACCCAAGTCACGCCATAGAGGCTACTATGTCCATTTACTCTATTACATAACGCATAAGAGGTTACAATATGAAGTTATAATTAATTAGTAGGGGTTCTTCAAAGGGTGTGTTATGTTGCAACCCAAAGGTACAACACCACATATGGTGTAGGGTAAAATATTTGGCCTATATGACTAGAAAGAGTTGCGTTACAACCCCCATGGTCACGCAGTGACCCAAATATAAGTTGGGTTTTTAAAGGTCAATGCGGGGTTTTGGGGTTTAAAAATTATATTCCTCCTTATGGTTTTTGTTCTCAGACATGTGAGAAAATGGTGAGGTGAAACATCCCTTTCCCTATCTTCATCTCTTGTCTCTGCTTGTGTTATATCATTTCTAAGAGTTTCATCACATTGATTAGAGATAGTTCACTCCTATCTTATCCCATTTTAATCTTCCCTTGTTTCTTTATGATTTCACATCAATCAAATAGGTTTCTAGGAGATGATGTAATATCTTAATATTTTAAAAATTAAACTTTGTTCGATAACATATATAATACAGAACACCAAGATTAAATAAACCGTAAAATATTAGTATTTATATATGATCATTATAACTTAGCTTTCTAATTAGAAGTTATAAATAGTATTTACCATGTTATGAAATATATATAAAGTTACTACTCAATATAAATTTTATAATTAAATATTCAAAAATAAGTAATAATTTTTTTGTTAAATCCATTTTATTCTTAATAAATATGTTTTCTTCAAAAATGGGTTTTATTACTCTTTACGAGTGAATATTATAGTTAGATTCTAGAACATTTAGGAATTTTTTTAGATAAAAAGGATATATTTTTTGAATTAATGATATAATAATTATCTTAGGTTTAATTTTGGAAAACGTTTTGAAAAACTTGCATTTTTTCATTGAATAGTGAAAAATAATTTTTTTTTGTCAACTACCTTTTATTTTCAAGTATTTACAAAGTAAAATTCTTTTTTGGGTTAGATTTAGAATTTATTTACTCAATTTAATTTAAAATATTCAATGAAATATTATTATATTAAAAAGTATAATTTAATTTGTTATAAAACATTTTTATTAATTAAAAGACATTTTTCTGAAAAACTATTTTTCATTACATTTTACGAGTTCAATTTTAAATTAATTAAAAAATTATATGAATTGAATCATGAAAAATAAGTTCCATATTTGAAATCAGGATGTCCAAAAAAATTTAATTGTTCCATTTTATTTTTGGTCATTACGAATAGTAAGCATTGTAAAGTTTTGTTACCACGATAATTCTAAAATGAGTTAATTAGAGTGAAAACTAATGTGATAAGGCTTCATTGTTTTTTCAAAAAAATGAAATTATTAAAATTAATGGGATAAATGTTACCATATATATCCCATATTATAATATATGATATGTTTGTGCCATTTTAACTTGATGAGGACATATATATTATTTTAATTATATAAAATTCCAAAATTCCACTCTCTTGATTTTATATCATTAATTGTTTTTACAAAATGATAAAAAGATGATAGGTTCATTTATAAATTTTTATCTGAAATATAAATTTATTTTTAATCTTTTTATTTTATTTCTAATTTTTTTCTGATAAGATAATTACCTAAAATTCTTACACAACACCAACACAATGCTTATACAACGAGTAGAAAAATCATGTTAATGATTTTAATAACCTTAAAAGTAATTTTATTTCGGTAATTTGAAGAGTAACATGAATTTTATAAATTAATATAAGATATAAGTGATTATTTGAAGGTATATATTCAAATTAAATTTTTATATTTATAAAATTAAATTTAAATTTAATGAAGAGTGTCAAAATTGAAATTAATGATATTTTATCTTAAATAATATTATATTATATTATTAAAAAAACATAAAAATATCAAAATGGGAAAATTTGGATAATAAATTATCTAAAATTTCACAACTTTTTCATTTATGATTCAATTTTTACCTTATAAATAAAATTATAACACTCTGATATGGAAAAATTCATTACCATTATTAGGGTTAATATTTGTTAACCAAGAGATTAAGACAAAAGATAATGTTTATAATGATATATAAACCTGTATAATGTTTATTTGTGATTATATTAATAAATATTTATAATTATATTTTAAATAATATCATTTTGGAACCCTTTTAGCTGATTTAGACACATTGTACATTATAATATTTGATGTATTTCAAAAATGACATTAATGATATTTTATAATAAACAATTTTTTTTATAAATGATTTAAAATTAATAAAAATTTCATATTGTGCCTTTATTGTGAAATATCAATTATAATATCAAACATGGTCCATTTTTGGGACACTTTTCCTTTTATAGTCACTTTCATGATCCCCTAAAGAGTAATTTGTTTTTGATATCATGCCAATTTTCCAAAGGGTTAATGGGGGGGGGGGTTAAAACAAAGCGATAAGGGTGAAGAATCCCATAAACATGATTTTTTATTATATTATATTATTTATGCTAATAATAGTCATATATTCAAAGTATATTAATTTTGATACCCTTGAACATTAAAATTCATTTATATTAATTTAATACTTTAAGTAATTCTCAGTGTGACCCTCCCCTCACTTATAAAAGGAAATCCCCTATCCTCTCATCTACACACATAAAGAACCTTTTTTTAGAAAATATATTACTAATTACCTTTCTGTAATACCTAACCACATTCTAGAGGTCTTATTTTGTGCATAAAAAATCCTTATAAGACTTATAGTGTAAGGAAAAGAAGGTTGTCCAAATAAGGGTATAACTTTTAACTGAATGTTTTAGTTTTGTTTCGTATTATAAATCATTAAAATATTTTTATACAATTATGTTATAATAAAACAAGTATATTATAAATACCTAGTTGTTATTATGTTAATTTATTATCCTATATCTATATCCTCTTCCATCATATGGGAAACAGAAACATAGTTCTTGCATACATGTGGACTACCACCTCCGTGAAGTGATGTGTTTCCATTTCCATAAGTTCCTCTAGAAGATGATTATATTGATCTATTTAATATATATATATTATATTAATGAAGTAATTATCAATCTTGATTGATAATATATCATATAATTTCTTACATTTCCATTTATATAAAAATGATAATGTGGGTCGTGCATACAAGTGTATCGCCACCTCCACGAAACGATGTGATTCATTTTTCATCACTACATCACATTGATGGTATAATTAGTTATCCTTAAATAAGTAATATAGTAAGTATAATATTATTATAATTATTAAATGATAACATAATAAATACCTTATTTCCATTATAAAATTTTGAAAAATTGAAATTTCACTCATGTGTACGTACGACCTACATCTCCATTGTTGTATCGTTATTAATTTTTCAAAACCATATTTAATGGATAGTTATAAAATTAAAATTAATGAATAAAAATTATAATTATTTTATGATTATTATTCTAGAGATGATGGAATAATGAAACCTTTAACCATGGACATCACACTGTTGCTGTTTTGAAATTATGAAACCAACATCCTCAAAACAACCAATGTTGACTTAATTGTTTATGTGATTAAGGATGTCATTAAAAAAATAAAATAAATGGGTCAAGTATAGTGTATTAAGACATGGAAATTTATTAAATAATAAAATTACTGATATAATTTTATTATACATGAGTTAAAAGGACATACATGTCATGTCTAAACTCAGTGTAAATGATTTTGTCTAAATTTCCTTTCATCAAGGAATGTTTTAATATTGAGAACCTAATTTATATTATTTTATATATATGTAGTCCAATTCATATGTTATACCATTAATACTTAACAAATTATTTTATATTTATTTATAATTAAAATTGTTTCATTAATGGGTATTTGACTTGAAATTTTCAAAATGGTAAGGGATTTCAACTCAATTTCCCTTCATTAAGTAATATATTAATGTTATGAATCTAATTGACTTTATATGATGTATATTTTTTTCATTTTAAATATTATATAATGAATCATTTTAATTATTGTAATTTTAATTTTTATATCAAAATTTTCCATCCATGGGGATTTTAATTGACAATTACCAAGTGATAATGGATATTTTAACTCAATTTTGTTTCATTGGGTCATACCACTTATTCATTGATTATATTTTTAAAAGATAATGTGTGAAATAAAATTTATTTAATTTATGTTTTGTTTTAAATTTTTATGGGATTTAATTTTTTTTCACATAATCTTTCCATGGATTTGTTCTAAATTCAATGATATGATATTTGTATTGGTTGTTCTTCTTAAATTATCATTTTTTGGGACATACATTTTTATATGCACATATATTATTTTATGATATGTATATACTACCCATTTTTAATTTTATATCTAAAATATATTAATTTTCATTATATTTAAAGATTAATTTTATGTTTTCCTTTCATCACTACTACAAAACAGGCCTTTAACAACACTAAAATTGGCCTTTATTAGTACAAACAAAGAATGGACTACCTGATCATGATTAAAAGGCCCTGGATTTTATTAGAAATAGAAAATAATTGATAAAGGGGTCCTTTATTAGCAAAGATATAGGGTACTTTTAACAGAACTTTGAAAAGTGATAATAAAGGGGGATACTATAGTCTGATACAAACTTTATAGCACACTACAACACCTGAAACAATAGACCAAATACAGCTGATCATAGTTACAAATATAGATTCTAAATGAAATAAAATTTAGAAGAAAAGTACATGAAAAAACTATATTATATAATCTTAAAAAATTAGTTTACAAAATTACACAAGTAATTAGTATTTATCTTAGATATTAAAAAACATCAATGTTCCCTTATATGTGGATCCTACCCCCCACTCATGATATTGTCGAACAAGCCAACCCAGCTCGAGAAAAACAATGCACTTGTACAAGAAAAAAAATCTTATGTTAGTAATAATGTAAAGAAACAAATTAAATATAAAGTTTTAATTTTGAACTAAACTCTCAGTCATACCAGGAACACAATGTATCAGATTGTGTTTTAGTTGATTCTTTCACATCACACCATTTATTTTTTGTCTTAAATCAATATCTATATGAAAGAAAACTAAATAAGTATAAGATAAATATTATAATTTATTAAATTAATTACTAGAAGATAAAATTGTGAGAAAAAAATATTATATCATTTTCTCAGTTTTGGAGATGTGATGTGCATTTTAAACAAAAGTGACACTTATATATTGAAAACACACACTTGGAGTCATACCAGTCACACCATGAATCAGTGTGAGGTGAGGTTTATTACTAGATGTCATAAAAGACATATGGATCATTTTACTAAATTATCAAAAAAAATCTGAATGTGTTTCTCAGTTTTGAGTATGTCACCAATGTTTTTTTACTAAAATGTCATATTAAACCAGAAACATTATCCTTGAGTCATACTAGGCAAAACAGGTTTCATTTTTACATGATCATAATTCTTACACATCATAATCAACTTATGAATAATTTTACAAAATTATCATGACAATATGAGTGTGTTTTCTTGGGATTCAATGAGTGAAATTTTTTGAAGTAAAATGTAAATTTTTATACTCATAACGAACACTTTTAGTCATATCAGGAACATAATGTATCAAATTGAAGTGAGGAAGATTCCTACAAACACAAAATTACTTATGGATTTTTTTACTAAAGTATCAAAACAATCCAAATTAGTTTTCTCGGTTTTGAGTATGTCAATTGTCTTTTTTACTAAAATCAATGTCAATTACAAATAAAAGGACACACTTGGAGTTATACCAGTCATAACGTGTGTCATATTGAGGTGATATGATTCAAAAATGTTAAAAATGTCTTATGGATCATTTTATTAAATTATAAATATAGTAAAAAATGTGTTTTAACTATTTTATGTATGCTTGTTATCTTATTTAAAAAAATTAATGTCAATTTTAAAAACAACTCAAACATAGAGTCATACCGATCACACCATGTGTCATATTTAGGTGAGTATGATTCTAAAATTCCCTAAAGGACTCATGGATAGTTTTACTAAAGTATAAAAACAATCCAAATTTGTTTTCTTGGTTTTGATTATGTCACTTATGTTTTTACTAAAATGCCATTTCAAACATGAAACACGCTATTTAAGTCATACCAGTTACATTGTGTGTCAATTTGATGTGATACTGATTCCTACATATTAAAAATTACTTAATAATCATTTTATTATATTATCAATAAAATATGAGTGTGTTTGCTCAATTTTTATTGAGCGACACTTTTGGACTAAAATGTCAATTTTGAACCCTTAATGGACACTTTGAGTCATACTAGACACATCGTGTGTTGGATTTAGGCTAGGATAATTCCAATATGTCAAATAGTACGTAGAAATAATTATAATAATGTATCAAAACAATAAAATTTAATTTTATTGTCTTCTAGTATGTCATTTTTATTTTCTTACTAAAATTAATGTTATTTTTAAATAAAAAGACACACTGGGAGACATACCAGTCACACTATATGATAGATTTAGGTTAAAATGATTGATTCATGTCTAAAATGAATTATGGATAATTTTAATAATATATAAAAACAATATGAATTTTTTTATTAGTTTTGTGTATGTCACTTATGTTTTTTTAGTAAAATGTCATTTTGAAATGGAAACACTCCCTTCGAGTCATACTGGTAACATCATGTGTTAGATTGATATCATACTGATTCATAAATCTCAAAAATTACTTATATATGATTGTCCAAAATTATCAAGATAATCTAATTATATTTTTTCAACTTTCAGTGAGTGACACTTTTTGAACTAAAATTTCAATTTTAAACTGATATCAGACACTTTGAGTCATACCGGTAAAATATTATATAATATTTATGTGAACATGATTCTTAAACTTCAAAAATGAATAATTTATAGTTTTACTAAAGTATAAAAACAATCCAAATTCATTTTGTCGGTTTGGATTATTTTAGTAGTCTTTTTTGCTGAAATTTATGTCAAATTTAAATAAAAACACACACATGGAGTTATACCGGACACACCATGTGTCCGATAGATGTGTGGTTGATTCATAAACATTAGAAAACAACTTATGTATCATTTTAATAATGTATCAACATAATAAAAATGTTTTTGATGATTTTTGAGTATTTCACTTTTATTGTTTACTAAAATGTAATTTGAAACTAGAAACATGCACATTGAGTCATACTGGTCACACTATGTGTTCTATATTAGTTTGGATGAGTAATATAGTTCTAAAATTACTTATGAATCACTTTACAAAATTATCAAGATAACAAAATTGTGTTTTTGTAGTTTTGAGTAAGTCACATTTTTTTACTAAAATGCCATTTTAAACTAGAAAATTCACTTTGAGTCATACTGGTCACTTATTATTTTGTATTGACATGATACTATTCTATACATTTCATAATTTACTTATGAATATTTTTCCTAAGTTATAAATTAATTAAAAATGGTTTTTCTCGGTTTTAGTGAGTGATAGTTTTTGAACTAAAATGTCAATTGAAAACAAAAAACTGACACTTTGAGTCATAACAGGAACATTGTTTTTCAGATTGAGGTGAAGATGATTAATATATTTAAAAAATACTTATGTATCATTTTAATAAATTATAAAAAAATATGAAAGTTTTTTCTTAGTTTTGAGTATGTCAGTTGTCTTTTCTACTAAAATTAATGTCAATTTTAAATAAAAAAAAGAACCTAGAGTCATACCAAATACACTATGTATTATATTGCGGTGAGGATTGTTATTAAACATCAAAAAATGACATATGAATCATTAAAATAAATTACCAAAAAAATTAAAATTCATTTTCTCAGTTTTTAGTTGGTCACATTTGTTTTTTTACTAACATGTCATTTTTAAAAGAAAACAAGCACTTTCAGTTACACAAGTCACAATGTGTGTCAGTTTTAGCTGATAATAATTCCTACACATCATAAATTGAATATGAATATTTTTTTATAAATTATCAAGATAATTGGACAAGGTTTTCTTGGTTTTCAGTGAGTGGCAGTTTTTGAACTTAAAAGTAAATTTTAAAATGATAACGGGAACTTTGAGTCATACTGGGAACATCATATATAAGATTGAGGTGTGGATGATTCCAACATATTGAAAATGACTTATGTATAATTTTCAAAAAGTATAAGAACAATCCAAATGTTTTTCTTAGTTTTGAGTATGTCACATGTCCTTTTTTCAAAAATTAGTGTCAATTTTAAATAAATAGATAAACCTGGAGCCATATTAGTCACACCTTGAATCAGATTGAGGTTAAGGTGATTCCTACATATCATAAATGAATTATGGATTATTTTTCCAAAGTATAAAAATATTCTGAATTCATTTTATTAGTTTTGAGTATGTCACATTCCTTTTCTACTAAAATGTCATTTTAAACTAGATACACACACTTTGAGTCATACTAGTCATATCGTGTGTTGGTTTGATGTAACACTAATTTATACTCATAAAAAATGACTTATTAATCATTTTCCTAAATTTTCATGATAATACGAGTGAATTTTAACAATTTTTTTATTAAGTGATACTTTATGAACTAAAATATATAATTTAAACTAATAAAGGAAACTTAGTGTCATATCGGGGACATCCTATATCAGATTATGGTGAAAAATATTTCTATACATAAAAAATGAATTATGTTTAATTTTACTAAAGTATCAAAATAATATGAATGTGTTTGATTAGTTTTTAGTATGTCTCTTTTGTATTTTAATAAAATTAATGTCCATTTTAAATAAAAAGACACACTTGTAATCATACCGGTCACATTGTGGGTTGAATTGAGGTGAAGATAATTCCCACACATCAAAAAATGACATATATATCATTTTTCTAACGTATAAAAACAATACAAATTAATTTTGTTGGTTTTAGGTATGTCACTTTTTTTACTAAAATGTATTTTTAAACTGGAAACACACACTTTGAGTCATACGAGTAACATGTTTGTCCTTCTGAGGTGAGACTAGTTTCTACATGCCAAAAAATAATTATAAATAATTTTTCTATATTATCAAGACAATCCATGTGATTTTTTTTGTTTTTAGTGAGTGACACTTTCTGAACTAAAATTTCAATTTTAATTTAATAATAGACACTTTGAGTCATACAGGATATATAATATATTATATTGAGGTGAGGATGATTCCTACATGTACAAAATAACATATGGATGCTTTTCATAAAGTATAAAAATATATATAATGTTTTTATTGGTTTGAGTATGTCACATATATTTCTTTTCAAAAAATAATTTCAATTTTAAATAAAAAGGCACACTTTGAGTCATATCGGTCACACCATGCCTCGAATTGAGGGGAGGATGATTCTTACAAATAAAAAATGACTTAGGTATTATTTTAATAAATCATAAAAACAATTATAATGAATATTTTTAGTTTTGAGTATGTCACATTTCTTTTTTTTACTAAAATTTCACTTTAATATGAAAACACACACATTGAGACACACTGGCCACATCATGTGTCAGTTTGATATGATACTTATTAGTACATGTCAAAAAAAACTTGTGAATAGTTTTAATAAAATATACAGAAAATCTTAGAACATTCACCTGGTTTTCAATGAGTGACACTTTTTGAAATAAAAATCCAATTTTTAACATCTAACACACTTTGAGTGATACCATCCACATTATGCATCATATTGAGGTGTAGTTGATTCTTACATGTAAAAAATGAATTATGGATTGTATTCCTAATGCATCAAAACAATCCAAATTAATTTTCCTAGTTTTGAGTATGTATCTTTTCTTTTTTACTAAATTAATGTCAATTTTAAATTCAAACACACACATGGAGTCATATCGGTCACATAGTGCACTAGATTGAGGGGTGGCTGATTCATACACCCCACAAATGACTTATGTATCATTTTACTAAATTATAAAGGCATTATAATAAATTTTTCTCATTTTTTACTGACACCCATTTTGAACTAAAATTTCAATTTTAAACTAATAAGGGACACTCTGAGTCATATCGGGCACATTGTGTATCAGATTAAGGAGCGTCTCATTCTTGAATGTCACAATTGATTTAAGGGTAATTGTTCTAAAGTGACATTATAATTTTATTTTTTTATTAATTTTGAGTATGTTAGTTGTCTTTTTTACAAAAAAATAAATTTCAATTTAAATAAAAAGTCACACATGGATTCGGCTAGCCCCACCGTGCATCAAATTATGGTGTGGTTGATTCCTACATGTCATAAATGACTTATAGATCTTTTTCCTAAAGTTTAAAGACAATATTAATGTGTTTTCTCTATTTTTATTATGTGATTTGTGTTTGGAACTAAAATATAAATTATAAACTAATAAAATTATAGTTTGAGTCATATCGATAAAATTATGTATTAGATTGAGGTGAATTTGATTGAGTTTGTGACATTGTTTTTCTTTCAACTATCTATAAAAATATTGAAAAATAGAATAAGTGCCACTCAGATGGAAGTGGAACCCTCACTTTCGTGGGACTTTTCCTTCCCTAATCTCTTTTATAGTACCTGAATAGAATCCTAAATCAAATCCTAGCCATGTCCAGCCATTCCACACTCGCAATGGAAGTATAGATCATAAGGTAAGTTCTTGAAAGGATTACCGGAGACAATTGAAATGGAATCTCACAATTTCTCTCTACTTATCTGTGTCTCTAAAAATATAGTTTCCCTCTCATTATATAGGGTTTTGGGGAAAAATATAAATTAATCTAAAACATTAAATATCCACAATATTATATTGAATTCTATCTACTAGAATATAAATGAATCATTCTAGAACCTATAGAGCTCTGCAACCTTTCGTAGAGATCTTGAATGTTTTGGAGCCTTCAAGGCCTAAGGTGTGTTTTTCAATACTCTATAGAATTATAGAATATTCTCTAAGCTAGTATATATGAATATATATCTCAAGTATTCTAGACAACCTCATCACTATACCATCTCTCCATGTGGTAGGGTGTGATATCATGATGCCTCAAACATTGCATGATTTAGGTAGCATGAGGTATCATTTTACATAATAAAGGAAAACGTGCTTTCCATTTTCACATGAGCATGAACAACTTCGAAAAAACCACCCCAACTCAAGATAAATAATCCAACTATATAAGAAAACAATTATTATGTTAGTAATACTATAAATAGATAAATTAAACGATGTATTAAATAATGAATTCCTAGTCCCATTATTTTAAACTATGATTCCAAACTAATTTTTTTTTGATTCACCCATTGTGGACACATAAGAGATATTTTAGAGTCAAAATCCCAAAAATATGATATATTTTACAAATTTAAAATAAAAAAAACTTAATATATTATATATAATTCCCATTATTTTTTTTATCCTTTTGGGTTGGTATAAAACTCATATATAAACATTTTCTTTCTTATTTTCTATAAACAAACTAGCATAACTCATTTTATAATCCTATATTATACTAAAACTACTGTATACCTTTATTTTTTACTAGAAAACATTTACCATTAGAGTAAACCTATTAGTGTTCATTGATTGAAAAAAATAAATATTTACATTTTAGATTTTATGGAACATAATAAAATCAATATTTCCCCTTTTTCATCATAGAGAGTACAAAATAAATGATAAAACATTTAACTTATTTGATAGAAAATGTGTTAGTGTGACCCATTATGTATTTTCATAAGATAATAAACACGATTAATGTTTTTTACCCCTTTTGAAAGTGTTAGACATTGGTATATCCATTTATAGCATCGAAATGACACTAAAATCTAGTGCATCAATTTAATATACCTATATTATGCTATAAATTACTATATTATTTTCAATATTTTGGGTGATGGTAAAATATAACATAATATCATCATTTTTTGATCATCAAAATGGAAACAAACCTATTCTCATGAATTTTTTATTTAAAATGATGATGTTATTTTTTTAATGATCTTGTGAACATGGATGATTTTATATAATGAATGTGAACATACATATTAGTGATGAACTAGTGGACACATTTTTTGTTGGTGATCCAATGAACAAGTATCTATATATATAACAAGGATAGGTTAAAAACCACTACTCATTTATTGATTGTGAGATCCTATGTGATTTGATGGTGGGGTGTTTTAATTTCACATAATGTGCATTCAAAAGAATCAGTTTTATTGAATCCACTTCACTAATGTAACTTTATGTGTTACATGTATTGATTTCCCAATCATTTTTAATAATTTATCATTCATCTAATTAATGATTGAACTTTCCAAATAATTCCACCAAACACCAATGTGAAAAAATGATTTTTTTTCTTTTCTTCTATCATATACCACCACCCATGATGGAACCCTAGAGAGGGAATTAGTATAATTTTACTCTAAGAATGATAATGAAATTAAATTTAAAATTAATATAGAATGATGAGAAAAATAACTAAATAAATAGTAGGAAGTAACCTCTTTATTTTTCTAGTATAGATTCTGATACCATATTTTCCACTCATTTCTAGAAAATTGATTTCTTACATTATAATTCTCCTTGAGAAATAGAAAAATAATAATAAATGATCATAACTATACTAATTTTTCACATCCCAAATATATTTATAAGGTAATTTACTATAATAGATAACAAACATAGAAGGTAATCACCTAACTTTATTTTCAGCAAACATTCTGACATCATATATGCTTCCCACTCTTCTCTAAACAAATTTAAATATTATTTTAAGTACAATGGTTTTTGGAAATATTGGTAGTACTGAGAAAATATAGACAAACAAATGATTAAGAATAATTTTTATTGTAATTGAAATTCGCTTTAAAAATTACCTGTATGGGGATACTGGTCTTTTCATGGTTTATGATATCTCTCATAAATCTGAAAACATAATACCCACAATCGTTTCCATTATCCTACTTCTTATACTTCAGAAACATAGACCAAAGTATGTAATTTTATTTATAATATATTTTTATTGTTATTTATTTTTATATATACCTCTATCTATTTCCATTTGAAGCAATACATAGGCTTTTTATTTTTAGTCACTAACTTCATGCTATGAGTTAGCCTGTATTTAGAGACTTCCTTATCATAAAAAAAATTATTTTTAAAACACATACTTAAACATATAATTCAATGATTATCTATAAAATGTTGATTTTCATGTATTATAAATTCACAATACACATCATGTGTGGTATTTTTGTTGGATATCCATTCATTGGATCCAAAAAACTAAATATTTGGAGATCCAAAATTGAGTGCAATCAATATCTAGTGATTCATAAAAAATGAAAACAAATAAATAATGAAAAAATAAATATATATTTTATATTATTATATTTTAATGTTTTACCCATGCATTTTAGGAATCAAAAGGATTTAATAATATTTTATTTTTTAAACTCATGAAAACCATTATTATTATAAATTTTTTATTTCTCTATTCTTTTCTATCATCAAAATCATACGGAGATTAATGAATAAAAATAGTGCTTCGTACAGTTTTTCATTTATATAGTTGTAATATAAATGCATATATAAAATATGAATATTTATTAAAATTAATGAACATATTTGCTCATTATTTTGACCAACGTATTATGAAAATGTACCTTATATATGTATTCACAACTGAGACTCTCAGCCATTGAAACTTGAGAATCTCATTTATACTCTCCAGAAAAACTCTATTAGTAATAAAATTTCAAATTATTTATTCTTCATATGGAATTTAAGGCATATTTTCATCTTTAAATGTTTCCTATGTATGAATTTGTAATGATATTAAATGTTGATGTAGAACTGGAGGGGAAAAGGTACCCTCAGAAGGTTATTTTTATTTCATGGTCAATTCACTAGATTTCCTTGATTTAACCTTTCGTTTCCCCATCTATTTTTAATCTATAATACCATGCCTCAATTTAATATTTTTTCCTGAAATTTTATAGGTTTTTTATATGAAAAAATTTCTTAACGATATTCCTAATTCATCTCTATAATTTTAGATGTACATGCTCTGAATGTTCTAGTAGCATCACTGACCACTGTGATATTCGGATCATCAAGTGGAATGGGAAACTCAGAAGTTGGGTCCTGAGATACCTCAATCCCCAGTATCATGTTATATTTTGGGAGTTATATATTGTGTATCTTTTCTCCTGATATATTATACATCGTACCCCTTACAATAAGGTAGTGCATGGGTGTTCATTGATACAAATCACGTACAAATTTACCCTTCAAAACTTTAGTAATATAATGTTATCGAAAGTTATATGATTCACATTTGGGAAAATGTGTAATGAAAATATTTATTGCCTAATGTAAGGTATATAGTTGAGGGGAATGACTTGCCTCAAATCTTGTGTGTTCATTTAGTTCTCCATCTGCAGATCATTGTTCCACCATTGGTTCTCTTTGATCCTTTCTCATGTATTGGTCTCCCAAAGCGGACCATACATTAATATCTTACAAACAAACGACTTGTGATTACAATAATTTCACCATATTATATGTATCTTATTATGGTTTTATCTTTATGAAATTTTTTCAAGGATACACAACGAAACCCACACCTCTAACACAACCATAATGTTCTAGCAGCTTTGAAGCTACTAAAATTAATTTTAATCTGGTATGGTCGCTTCCGATTAATGTGTATAAACAATATAAAAAATATAACCATAAATATAAATTTTTCTATAATACAATTATAAAGAATAAAGAATTAATATTATATCATACATACAAATGTTTCCCATATTTATTTTGTGTTTTCATCAACTAGTTCACCCTACTTATTTACGCTTGCTACCATCCACAACATATGATATGGATTGGAAGTGGATTTAGATTTTTATTTATCAATATGTATATAAAAAAATAAACCTTTGTTGTTTTATATCACATAAAAAATTTTTATTGTTGATTTATAATACATACCATGTTTTTATCTAGTTATGTGTACCCCATACTTGCTTTGTGATAGGGGTACATTGGTTTTTATGCATGTTCTTTATTTCCAGAACTCTGTTTATATTTCTTAAATTTACAATTTTGAATCAAATTTGGTCAAATAAATCATTTAAAATAATATATTTTCAACTAAAATGCACCTAAAATGATTTTACATCATGATGAATGATGAAATAATTCCTTGCTTCATACTTTAAAATGTGTCCATAACTAACTGGTGGGTTGGGATTTAATTTCCCTCAACATCCTTAAGATTTAACTTGGTAAGAAGAGTCTATAAGCCTCTATGAAATTTTTTAGTGGCCATTAAAGCATATTTATTATGTAAATATTCTAAATCAAACAAAATTAACAGGGAATAATAAAAATTAAATCAATGTTTCATTATATGCATATTTAGAAAAATAGATAATTTATATTGTAACATCAGTTTTATATTTTTCCAAATGGTTTGCTTCATTACAGGATAGACATGGTACCAAAAATATATATTAATTGGAATGTTATTATTTATTGTTACCTAATCATAACTAATGAAAATTAATTTTTTGGGTTCAATAGGTTGGCTGTGTTGATTTAACGCAACCTAAAATTTTATACCCTCACTTATTTCCTTAATAATTTTTTTCAACACTGTGACGTTGTGTCGTTATTGTTTTTTTTCATCAACACTCTGTTGATACCCTAATAATTATGTCGTTTCAACATCAACAATTGATTCTTCCATGGGATTGGTAACATCATTAGGTGCATAAGACATTATTTGCATGATTAGTTAAATATTTAATTTAGATTATATTAATGAATTAGGGAAAAGATAATATTATGAGGAAAATCAGAGTATATTAAAAAACATTAAACTTCTCATTGAACTACCCTTATTTGAAATGTTTAATGAATTTGGATCCTATATAAAGGATCCAAATACCCTCTTTGTTTTTCCCTCTAATGTATAAGACATTGCCTATATTGGGACCGACTTAAGATGATTGTGACCTCCCAATGAAAGGGCCATCCTTGATTGAATTTTCTTTTGACCTAATTATTATTTTATTCTCTAACAAGACAATAACAGAATTCTTGTTTGTTCGATCTGAGACATAAAATACTTTCACTAATTTTGATTCCATTATTAATAAATCATAATTTCCTCTTCCACACTGAAATTCACATTCACGAATCCCATTTAGTCAAATATTTTTGCACTCTTATTTTTTACCCATTTGAAATAGAAAATAGAAAGTTCAGATATTCAATAATCCAACTCGTATATCTATTCAATAAATATGAAATATGAAATATTCATATATATTGGATTTCTATCCTTTGATTAGATATTTGCATAAATTTCACCACTAGCACAAATAAACTATTTTTCATCATACTATAGTCATCATATTCTTTTTTTAAAGAAAATATAACCATTTATTGTAAAACTAATCTAGTATATAACATTTACAATTGATCACCTAGATTAACATAGAATTAATTTAGTAATTAGATTCATATTTTTAGATAACTCATTATAAATCTAACCCCAAAATCATCATATAAAGTTTTTATTATGTATATTTGATATCCATCCTAAACCCTTGATGGATTTAAATATCTATGAATTTCTTGTAGGATTAAACACATGGATAAAAATATTCACTATTATGTAAAATGTGAAGGTGCACTTACTCCCACTCTATGATGGTTATTATAATATAATCTCTTCTAGAAATCCATTTACCCATAAGGCATCCATTATGATTAGACTTTGGGAGACTGATGTTTTCAAATTTTAAGAGGTAATTAGAATAGAATTCAAAATCTTGTTCATCAATATATCATTATACAATAAAACCTTATGTCTGACTTCAATTCATGACATACCCTTTCAAAATCATAGCATATTGTTCAATGGTGTAGATCCCTCTATAATGTATAGGAACAAATAATTTAACCTATCTAACTAATTTAACTATCTGGTAGACCATAATATCAAAAAATGATGATGGGAAGAACATCTCTAATTTAAATAATATGAATACAACCTACTTATTTGTGATTAGAAACTTCTCTGAGGTTAGAAATTTACTGTATATGGATTTTAAAAAGAATAATATTTTTTGAAATGTATTTCATACATTTTTAGGTAGAATAAAATGTAAAGAAATGGGAATCAAATATTGTATCAAAACATGAAAGTCATGTGATTTTAGTCCCAATAACATAATATTAGTCATTGATACGACATTATTGATATTTGATGAACAACCCTTTGGAAATTTTACACCATTATGGAAAATGAAAACTTACAATTCTTTCTATCTGGATAGAGTGTAAGTTATTGGAGGAAAAAATTCCACCCTTTACCCTTACCTAGTGCTAACTCTTCCTTTATATCCATGTCAATATTTCCAAACCTAGACTTGATGTCATCTTTTTTTTTCTTGGAACATTTAGTCATGTTACCATAACACAATCAAATACATTTTTTTCTATATGTATGAAATCAATGAAATGTTTGAAATAAAATAAATTCCAATAAGGTATTTCCAAAAAAATTGATCTCTTTTTACAACATGATTTCATAAGGTTTTGTAAAAAATATTTACCTAAAAAAGTGTAAATATCTTTTACATTATTGAACAGTTGATCACCCGTTAATGGATATAGTGTTGTAACTTTCTCTATATACCCATAGAATGATATCATATATGATCCATATTTATGTTATAGAGGAAAAAATTTATAATTTCCTAAAAACATTGTCTTTGAGGAATGTTTCGATCAAACTGAGTGTGTTCATTCTTCAAAAATTGGACACCCCAAAAATAATTTAATGTTATTTCTAGAAAACCTTCCATAAGAAGGTGTGTCATTTATCATCCTATACAACATGTACCTTACTGTGAATTCTTCACTTATATTAGATTAATACATTATATCACCAGTATCCCACATTAATTTCTTACCATTGATCAATGGATCCAAATAGATATCAGCATAATTTCATGTTTTCTTTAGTCTATATATAATCAAAGACAACATAATTTATATGTGATTCATACATAACCATGGTGGAAAGTTATAATTTTCCAACATTTTGGGCCATGTACATTGAGTACTACTCTGTACACCAAAATAATTTATTCAATATGTAGATAAAACAAGATTAATGTTTCTCATCACATTTCCAAATTTAGGATACTCATAATCATTTTTCTTCCACTGAAGAGAATCTGTTAGATGACATCGAATCCCATCCTTAATTCGTGTATCTACATTTCATGCCAATTGTCTCATGGTTTCTACACATCCACATAGTGTTCTAAAACATGGAATGATAGGAATGTACCATTCTTATTTTTAAGGACTTGATTCATCTTTCTTTTATCAATTTGTTCCACACTTAGGGTATTTTATGATTGATTAATGGTCCTTGTGAAACAATATGAAATCATTTGGACAAACATGTATTTTTTAATGATTATTCCCATTTAATGTAGAATTTGGTTAGGGTTATATGTTTTACTTGGTTGTTTATTTTCTTCTGATATCATAACATTTATGAGAAAAAGTAGTTCTAAAAAGGTGGTCTCACTCCATCTGCTACCATATTTTAAATTATATAACTTCAATAAAAATGGAAATATTGTGTATTTAGTACAACCGATCTAAAATATTCACTTATCATAGCTATTTAACTTCTCAATGAACATTGGAAAATAACTAAGGTCATCTTCAACTTCCAATGTCATTTCTTCCATGTGATCTCCATTATCATTTACCCTGGTATTCATATCAAATGATCCATAAACCACAGTATCATCCTAATCAATGTTCACATTCAGTTTTAATCATTTTTATTCCAACATTTACAGTTCTGATATATTTTTGTGATAAATCAAATGTTCTTCCAACTCTTTGATACTAATTTTTCTTAAAAAAACAATGTAAACATTGACAAAGGATTTGAGAATGTTTGTATGCATGCTCTGTTACAAACATGATGAACTCTTTAACTCCATCTCCATAATATTTTTTCATATGATTAGTATGAATACATTTTTGATTCATATCCATATTATTAGGTTCATAAAATATTCATTTTGTATAATATATAAACAAACAAAAATAATATATTCATAATTAAATCTTAAAGCTACATATAAATCTAATAAGGGGTACCCAACATTTGGTTATTTCAAATAATTTCAGTATGCTTTAAAGGAAATTGGTAATTGAATTTAAGAAAATAAGTACTCCATTGTGGTATGTGTTATTCTATGAATTAAAAAAAATGATCACAAGTACTTGGTATTGGATGACTACTTCTCAAAGTAGTCTAAGAAACATAGGTTCATATCCAAAAGAGGTGAGGGATGAATCTTAAGATACAAAATACAATAATAACTGTTTAGGATATGAAGCTATTGAGGATAATAATTGTCTCCATATAAATTTTTAAATTAACACATATTAAATAAAATTTTTTAAATTTAATCTCAAAACAACTTTCAAAATTAAAAAGGCTACTTTTAAAAATTTTAAAACCCCCTTGAAATATGTTTTCATAATTCCATAGGAAAATTGACCAATTTTTTTCAAAACACTTAATGAGATATGAAACCCATTTATATAAAAACTATTAAACTCAAGTGAATTTTTTTAAAATAATATTCAAAAACCAGTGAAAATAAATTAAGATTTTAAAACCATTGTCATGGAAATATGTACACTTTCAAATGTTTAAAACATTACAGGTTCACTTTAAAATCACTTCATTAGTTTCAAAACACCAAATTCATTTTACTTCATTTTAAGGGAGAACCTCATTTTTCTCATTTCATGACCTACTTAAACCTTGAAAACCAAGATTCATTTTTCAAAAATGAAATTTAAAATAAGAATGACCAGAAAAATACTATTTAGTACAACACCTAGTCTAAATAAAGGCATGATTATTAAATATTCCATTAACATTTTATAAAGATAAAATGAATAATTTTTTAGAAGAAAGTTGTAAATTAAAAATTTAAATCCGGACATAATTTTCATTGACTATCGAAATAAATTCCTTGGTTCCCATGGGATTCATTAAAAATTCAATGAAGGTAATATTCATTTATCAAAATCCAGTTTTATAAAATATCAAATAATAAGCCACAAATCCATGCTTTCAAATTCCATAAAATTTAATCATGAATCAACATGAAGAGGGTTTTACAAATATTAATGACATGGAAAAATATTTTACAAAATATAATGAGGTGTTTGAATAATTATGTGTGTGATATCAGGGTTAGGTTTGATTTGAATTTATCTTAGTGTGAGTTGAATTGGAGGTTCACTTTTACCTATGGTGAGAGAAAGATAAAGGATTTGGTTTTTTTCTAAAGGAACCAACCATGATGTTACACCAATTTCACGTTTGTACACTTTTTTGTGTGTTTAAAAGATCATGGGATGGTTTCAGTTGTTTAGGAATTATGATAGAGGGATGAAAGTTCACATTGATGGGTGAAAATGTGCATTTTTAGTGAAAGTTTATATAGATGTGGTGTTCAAATTATATATTTATCCTTGGTTTATTGGGTAAAATGTGTTAAACATGTTTATTTATTTTAAAATTATTTATTAAATGGAATTAAATTTTTGACCTTTATTATTTAATTATTTTAATTATATCATTTATAAATGTTCATGATTATAAATTATATATGACCCAAATGATTTTAAGATCCATAAAGTAATGTAGATATCATATGTTTGGGATATGTTAACTCACCTTATTTTAATAACGTAACATATGTATTCACAAGTCTAATACCTTTTTTCAAGAAAGGAAATTACTATTTGGTACATATTCATGTTTTGATTTATTGAGTAATTTTATTAAACCTAAATTTAGTTTTGAATCATGAGATTAAATGGTATGAATATACTTAGTAAAGTTTTCCTTTTTATCACTTGTACTGAATTATAAATATATTCATTTCGATTCAATTATAAGTCAATGAATAATACATAAACATGATTTAGTGATTTCATCAATGACATCCAAATTCGGATCATAACTGAATAACATATATGATAACATAAAATCTATATATACCCATATGGGAGGGTATATAGGGATGGAGATAAAAATTCCTAGAAATATTTCACCAAATAATCAATTAATATTCCTTAAAAAAAATTAACAAAAAATATTCTTAAATCCATTTAGAAATATAATGTTTTTAACAACCAATGGATGGAATCATAAATTTAAATGTGAAAACACTTTTAAATAAAAAAACTCACTTCAGAGGTTATAAAAATAAATCAAAATAAATTTTATTCATTAAAAAAATTTCTAAAAATATATTTTTTATTAAAAAAATTAAATACAACCATAAATTGAAGATGTCATATAGATCAAATGAGATTTATTATAACAATGATTCATAGTAATTGTATACAAAAAATAAATTTCTACAATATGTCCATGAAATGTAGAAAGGGATGAAAAAATGTGTTTAACACTCATCTCTAGGAAAATATCATCAAATAAAAAATCATCATTTGAATCTAAGTGGATCCGAGGATGTGATAATATTAAACATATAATAGTAGAATCAACAACCCAAGGGTTATCATCTATAACAACATCATTAGTAAAGAAATAAGGCTATCAGGTCCCAAACAATATATGTAAAACAACCTCGATATTAAATCACTAATGGTATGGGAAAGGCAATAAAGAAATCATGTCTAGTCATTATGACACACAAAAGATCCCAAAAATAATTTCCTTAGGTTCCCATGGCATAGTAAAAGATGAGGTGGGAAAAAATATGAACATGATAAATTTATAAATTGATAATAAAACATAAGAAATAAACCATTTCACAACTCCAATAGCCACTAACTAAATATCCCCTAATCATATTATACAAGCATCACATAATAATAATCAATAGACTTACCAATAAATAGAAATAACCTATAAAAAATACTAACCAAAGTGTTTCCTAATAAGGGTAATAAAATCAAAATAAATCTTTTTTTAATAAAGTGAAAACAAGATTTTAATAATTAGATGGGTGAAAATATTTTTAAAATACCATAATTTTTATAAACCAGGGATACCGTTCCCCAATTATGAAAAGGATTAAAAATAATCATGTAAAACCATGTTAGAAATATCATGTAAAAACCTAATAAGTATCAAGAAATTTAAAAAAACATTCCTCTCATTGGAGTCAACTAATTATCAAACAAATTAATTTTTTTAAAAACATTAAAGCATTGGTTACATCAATTGGAATACAAAATATGTCTAACAAAATTTTTCATTCATATAATTCATTTAAATATACTCTTATGTATTTAAAAAGTCACTTAAAAATAAAAAATAATTAGTCTTATAAATAATGTTATAATCCCCATGAAATCCCTTTATGGTTTACATAGGAAGAGTAAAAAAATATTAACCCACAATGGGTATCAAGTAATTATTTACCTTCGATAATCTATTTAAATCTATGAGAGGAATACGTAGAAAAAGGGAGTAAAAATGGAGGAATTTATAAGAGATCTCTTCTATATTGGTAACGTGATATAGGGTTTAGAGGAGATCAAAATGGAGTTAAATCAAGGGGAAGAAATCAGCAGGAGGCTATTAAATAAAAGAACACAGAAGGAAATGAAAAATGTGAAACACCTAAATTGCCTGGCTAATAGAAAATATATATTTATAATCACTTTACATAAAACAAAATCATGAAATCAATAAGTGAGGATGCGGAGAAAATAACATACCCTGGATTCAGTCATTGGATCTTCCAGGAGAAAGTGCAGATATCGTGAAAAATTGAATTGGTTTGAGCCTCGAATTCATTCAAGCCTTGATTCAAGACTTGATTCAAGCATAAGATTCAAGGAGGAGGAGCGTAAACATTAAGTGAGTTCCCAAAAATCTTGAGATCTCGTGATAGAAATTAGTGTATTATGGTTCTTTATATAAATCATGGTGACTTTTCTCAATACTTCCAAAAAAGAACTATTAAAGATACATTTTTTTCATGATAAATTAATAAACACGAATAAAAGATATCTGAATCAGTGTTAAAGAAGTGCTAATAAAAGGCATCTCTATCAGTGCTAAAACTTTGGCATTGATAAAGGATTTTTAATTATAATTATAATAAAAAAAGTATTAAATATATTTATATAATTATATATTTAGCTATTATAATTTTATAATTATTTAAATATATAATTATTTAATTATAATTAAATAAATAATTTTTTAAATAAATATTATTTTTATTTATAATTATAAATATATTATTTTATTAATATATTAAATATACATTTTGAAATATGTGTATAAATATAAATATTTCTAAAAATATTTATAATTAATTATTTATAATTATAAAAATATTTATATCAATATATATTTATATAAATATATATATTTAATAAATAAATATAAATAAATAAATATATATATATTAAATATATTCATTATTTAAATATATTTTTATAACTCCATAATTATAAATATATTTATATCATTATATATATTTATATCATTATATATGTAAATAATCAATATAAATAATATAAATATAGTAAATATATTCATTATTAAAATATATTAATTTTTATTTGTTAATTATAAATATATTTATATCATTATATTAATTTATATAATTATATATATATATGTAATAAATATATATAAATATAATTAAAAACATAATAAATATATTTAGAATTTAAATATATTTATTATAATTTTATAAGAATTTAAAAATATAATTGTTTAGTTATAATTATCTAAATACTTAAAAAAATAATATTTATATATCTATATAATTATATATATATATGTATATATAAAATATATATATATATATATATATATATATTTAATAAAAAAATATAAAAATTTTAATATAGTACATATATTCATTATTTATACTAATTTAATATAATTTAAGAACTTTTTAAATATATATTACTCTTTTTTTGTAATAATATAAATAATTTTTTTTGAAAAATAAAATTTATTTATTTATAATTATAAATATAAAAATTAATAAATATAGTAAATATACCTTTATAAACATATTTATTTATAAATATTTATTTGGAGATATATTTTTAAATTTTTTAATAAATATATAATATTAAATGCATGCATGCTAAAAATGAGTGAAATTTTATAATAAAAAATTAGTACACTTTAAAAATATTGTAAAAATAGAAAGGTTTATTAATATAAAAAACATTATCAGGAAAATATGGATATATATTGAAATAAAGATGAATATATATTGAAAATATGAAAACATAGAAAATAAATAAATTTATATACATATTAAAAAATGATTAAATTATAAATAATAATAATAATAAATATAGTAAATGAATAAATAATATCCAACTATAGTAATATTAAAAATAAATAAATAAAATTTACGAATTAAACAAATAATATATAAAATCTATCATGTCATAATGAAATTCTAAAATGAATACTATAATTTGAAAATTTTGAAAAAATATTTTGTTCATGTGAATATATATAAGAGTTCATTAATTACATAAATATTTTTTTGAGTGTGTTATATATAAAAATAAATTAATTACTAATGGTCTGAGTGAGTAACTCAAGAGGGGGTGAATTGAGTTCATAATAAAAGTTTCTATGAAAAATAAGTTCAAATAAAATTCCCCCCCCCCTAAAATAAATTTTCCTAGTTAATAAAAAGAGTAGTTCAATATAGTTTTTATCATTTAAAAAATTACTCAAAAATTTATTATTTATTAGTTAAAACAATGAAAAAATTACTTTAACATTAGAAATAAATTTACTCAATCGAATACTTATATAAACACATGTTAAGATTAATTATCAAAGTACCTGTTTTGTTTGCAGCTTAAATAAAAATAAAATTTTAAGCTTTGTAAATAATGAAAGAACACAAAATGGTATAAAACAAGGGGTTCATTTTCAAGGTGATACCTAATCCCCTCCACATAGAAATCACCTACTTCCAAGCATATTATATAAATATAATATGACCCACATCCTAGATCAGCTATTCACACAATAACATACAAGCTGTCCAGGTCACGTAGGGACCTATTCAATAATAACTATTGGATGAAAAATATTTTTGGCCACACATGGACCCCTTCAACCAAAATCATGTATGTACCAATGAAAATAGAGTACAGAGAGTTACCAGTATTCTCCAGTTATAGTGTAGTAGGCAATGTGTGTTTCTAAATAGGATAAATGACACACTACTCATAAAATAAAATCAACAAACAGAAGAAGCAAGAAATAATGTTTAGAAAAGATGATTATACATGATCTGATGTGCTCTTACTGCTTGGGTATCCACTAATGTATCCCGCTGAGGAGATTGACCTATTTCTCTAAGAATATGAGTAAAAAAAGCATAAAAAAAACTCTTTTTTCTAAGACTGTAGGGAATTATGTCATGTGTAAGATCTTTATGAAATGATCCTTCAAGTATTCATCATGTAACACACTAGATCTTACATTCTATTGGGACCTTATTATTTTTTCCCATAGGGGAGACTTTTTTTCATATATAGCATTGTATGAAGGAGTGCACGTTTGAAGTACAATCATCTTGATCATATACATCCACATCCTATACTCTGAAAAAAACATTCAATTCAAAAATAAAATATTCAATGAATAATCATTAAATAATCTTTCACATTAAATACAATTAAATAGTCATTCAGAGGAATTAATTTAAAATTCCCAGAACAGTGATAGTTGAATAAGAAGACAATAAATCATGTCTAGAGATGAGTCAATATAGCAGTGAGTCAGGATGGCAGTAGGTCATATTCAGCAGTGATTCATCTGAAGGTAGGTTATATGGCATTAGGTCATCTGAATATGACTCATTCCTGGCACCGAATCAGGTCTAGTAGTAGGTCAAGTCTGGTGGCGGCACTTTTTTGGTGGTGACTCAACTCCAGTGATTGGTATTACCTGGCATTGACTCATTCCAAAACATATCCAACATTAAATCAGAATCCCTTTTATTAAAAAAATTATAATACTACCTAAAACACATTAGAAACATAATTACCATAAATTGTGAGCCTTAAAACAAAGATGGGACAATAATATCACAATTTTTTTATAATAAAAAATCATTGAATTATATAAACTCTATATAGAATAAACCATGGTATTAAATAGATGTATTTGATAACGTAATTTTATCTTCTTAACACACTAAAAATATAATATAAGAGTTTGTACATAAAATGTAATACAATTGATAAATGAATATGCCATAAAAGGTATGGTAGGAGATGATAAATATGATATTAGAAAATTACATTCACAAACTTATAATAAAATCCATAATTATTCTCTACCTTTTTCGATTAAAAAATAGGAAGACTAGAAATAATAAATTTTAAGAAATAAATTTTGAATAATAATAGAATTTCCATTAATGAAAAATTTGACTGTGGTACATCAAAAAAGAAAGATAAAAATTTTACTAATCAAAGAAAAAGATCTAATATCAACTTCTCTAAGCCTCGGTACTTGTTACTACTTGTGATTTACCCTTTTCAGAGACATAGGGAATAGAGGTTGAGGTTGAGGTTACTGTAGTGGTGGATTTAGGGAAGGAATATAGATAAAGAGTAGGAAAATCTATGATAATTACTATATGGAGATGTCATAAGCTTCCACTAGAGACAAACTGATAGGAATAAATCATGTAAGAAAAGGCTAATTTTGATTCTAGAAAATAGAAACTCAGAAATATTCAGGGTCAGTTGCTAGATCAGATAGATGAGACGTCACTAAAATATCCTATTGAGAAACTCAAATAATACCAACAACATGCGGTAGACGAATCATCAAATTAATGAAATGTATAATAATATTGCATCTATGCTCTATGGAACTAAAGAAGTCCTTCTTTTCCTCCATAAACATCTGAAGCACCGGTTCCATTTCATTCATGTAAGTGACATGTTCCTTAAAGGATCTAGTAACTGGGGGCAACAAAAGGTTCTCAACATGAAACTTGATGTGATAGTTCAGTTCATGTTTGGTGTAAATCCTAGATAAGTAATAATTAATTTCATTGATGATTGTTTCTCTATCACTTCATTCATCATTCAATAATTCCATCACTATTTTATAAACATGGTAATTATTGTGTTTGATCATCCTCAGATCTTCCTAATGAGTAGTAGGAACATTTCTTATAGTATCACAATGTTCTTCCCAGACAACTAACCAAATCAAATCAATATCAAGAGAATCTGTGGGAGGTGGAGCACTAGAAGTAGAATCTAACGAGGTCTTAGTCTCCAATCACTAAATTTTTTTATCCAAACATGCATCAAAATAAGATTTACTTTCCTAAACATAGACCTCATGGCCTCCATCTTAGTATCTATCATTTTGTTCTTAATATCAACCTATTGAATATGATGATTCATTTTCAGATGAATCTGACATAACACTAGCTAAAACAAGTATCTAGTATCTCTCTCATAGATATTTGTAACCAGAGGAGATTGATTCCACAAAATCCAATAAAAATAAGAAAGGATTATTTATATAAAAGAATTCATATCATATATGGAAACAAAATCAATAAGAACAGGTGTAGTAGCAGGTAGAAGTTTCGTATCTCTCTTATAATGAGGAATAATAGTAAGCTCTGCTAGCTCGGGACATGATAGTAAATATATATAAAATCTTTTATTCTATCCTACAACATCTATTTTATCAACAAAATAATCCTTAGGATCCATATAAACTCAAACTAGGGCAGCATTGATACCATGATTTAGTGGACTTCTCACATCTTCATCAAAATTAGAGTGGTCTAAACCAAGTATCACATATCCTGGGAATCATTCCCATTCATCAAAAATCTATTACCACTATCCTCACAGAATATATAACAATAGGATCAACATGATCACCATTTGGAGGATCAAAGCAATGATTGAAAAGGCTTGGGGACTCTTCCCCCTCAACAGATACCCTTATATCATCTTTATCAGAAACAACTTCATCAACATCTCTAACAAAACTTAGTCTCTCCTCAGAATTAGTATAGACTGAAAAAACTAGATAAGAAAGATGTTTCTGTTCCATATCATGATCATCAGGACCACCATGTTCAGATCCATAATCACGTCCATCTATATCAAAATTTCCTTCTTATTTAACATTTATCTCACTTCAATAATCTTCTTAATTTCTATCATATTCATCATTCTTATCAACATCACTTTCATTTACAGATACATCCACTATTTCCTTACAAGATTTAGATAAGAAACTCAACAACTTCTCTTCTCCTAAAACATCAGTTTATTCATCTTCACACTCTTAAAATATAAGGATATCTCTAGTAGGTAAAGGTATTAGAGGATTGGCTAGACCAAAATAGACCAAGAGGCTCTTAGGTAGGTCATGGTCACTCCCCTCGTCAACTGAGAATTTCATTTCTTCTTGCTCTTCATTTGAGTACTCCACTACCTCATTTAGCTTCAATCTAGAGTCAAAATGTCTTTTTTTCTATGAGGGTGATCTATAGGATTAATATCCCCATATATCATAGCAACATCATCCACCCAATTCTTAATCCATGGGATCCAATTTAATTCAATTCATTTGCCGATAACTTTAGTTAATAAAAATCCTCCACACTCCACTTCAGCTTCCTTATATTTGTCAACTAACCCTTTATCCCCAACCTCTACCAAAATAAACTTAAGATAAATGAGAGAGTTTGACCAATATAATATTTTTCACATATTCATCTTATGATATTTAAATATCTTTATAAATTGATTTTATCTCCCCTTTTCACAATGTAATGGAGATATAAATTCTGAAATCTAATCGTGTTAAAATATCCTTTTCTCAGAAAAAACTAATGTTGCATAAACTTAAAAAGAAATATTTACTCGCCATCCAATTTGGTTTTTTTGGTCTTCTGAGAGTTCCATATCCTGTCATTTCAGCAAAATCATTTTCATACACAAAAGAATCACTATAACTGAAAATCGATCCTCGATAGTAATTTTAAACTCCTTCATGAGTCACATTAATTCACTAATACCATTTTTTCAAACAAAAGACTACCGCAAGTCCATCTATCATGATTTTAATCAGATCATTATTTTTCTGAAACATAAAATTGGTATATTGATAAAAATTCTAAACCAACATGGGATACTACTCTATCTCACTGCTAATCATTTTTTTCATTTTCAAAATCCGGTTTATGGGTTCTCGGTACCCCAATACATGATTCTAAAACAAACACTTTCACAATTACACGAAAAACATCATAAACCAATGGAAATGTCAAAGAAACCACGAACCAGGGCACAATAACATCAGAAATACTGGCCAAACCTTAGAAAGGGTTCCCTGGAACATCCCCCGGTGCGACCGTCGACAGTGGCCCGAATCCTCCCATCGGTAAACTCCAGCGGAATTCACCCAGCCTTGAAGCGAAATGAAATGGACCTCTAGGAAGAATCCATCCACGAAGGATGTCAAAGAAACCAAAATGAAGGTGACAAGACCCTGATGCCGTAAGCACCCTGAACCAAAAACAACTCAGAAGTTCCACCTTTCCCTTAAACCACAATTCCTCCTTCACCATCATCTCATAACCAATTATCCATCCAAATCAAGATCTCCTCCTAGGATAAAGAAAATCACACAGAACACCGCTGAAAAATCACTGCAAAGATGGAATCACGAGCGCCAAACAACATCCAAACCCATACCGAATCAAAACAGGAAACGAAAAAACCTCACCAAATTGGACGCCACCAAAGAAGAATGGTGGCACCGAATGAAGAACCACAATCCTATCACCACCATCAAGTCCACACTCAGAGACCACCGCTATCCTCCCAACGTACCCATAGCCGATGCTAAAACGAGGTTGTAGCCCTCAGAACACAACAACTGGTACCCGACCACTGGAACTTCATCGCTCCGCCAATGGAAACCCTAGCCATGAGCCCACGAAGCCGCACAATTATTCCATTGAAATAGGGGCCACACACCCGATCGTGCCAAATGTAATTGTCGAGGATATAGAATGCCGCCGATCTGAGAAGGAAAAGACGAAGGCAGAAAAAGGAAGAAGGAAACCCTAGGATGTGGAGCCCCTTAACGGATCATTTGACCATAGTACTCTATCTCATTATTAATGAAACAATAAATCCATCCTTGGTCCTAGATTACTTTGAGAACCATTGATCAGAGTTTCTATAACCATTCATCATTCACTTGTTTCATAGGAATTAATGTATGATTTTCAAGTAGCAGGTTCTATAGCTTAACTACCAGGCAGCTTGAATCTTCTCTAGGCTTCTTCTAAGGTCATGAATCCTCAATATACAACACAACCGCTAACTTAATACAAACTATTTCAATAGAGTGATGTTTTAGGTGAGGATGATAGAAGTATAATGGTTAGGATAGAAGAGGTTACGAAGTGGATCGAAAGGGTAAAAGGTGTGAGGAATATAGTTCATTGAAATTTAATTTAGATCCCACTTTATATCATTTGGGGATTTGAAAAGAAAAAAAATAGAAATAATAAATATAAATTAACTGAAATAAAATAATCAACTTTATTTTTTAGCAATGGTGTGTCATTTCAAATAGAAGACCATTTATTTATTTATTTGTTGATTTTTTTTTCTTTTTCAATGATCTTTAATGTCAATATTTTTTCAAAAACTATAAAAAATGTGACTAGTGTTGTAAACACGTTTTGATAAGTGTCAGAAAAAAGGGTGCTCATAATGATTGATAGATACTAACCCTTCAAACATTGATTAATCCTTATTATGATCCAAGGGTGGGTTAGATAATGGTGGGTAATTTCCAAAGGTTAGTAATTTCCAATAGTGGGTAATTTCTAATGGTGGTTAATTTATAACTATGGGTAATCTCTAACATAGGGTAATTTACAATGGTGGGTCATAAAAAAAATAACGTTTAAGAAAAATTTATAATTCTTAACTCTTGTTTGATGTAGTTTGATCTCTCAAAATTCGATGGATTCGTAAAAATAGCAGTTATCTGATGTTTAGTTCCTAGTAATTCAAGAGTTATAAACCCTTTTGAGAATGATCTCTTAAAAATGGATGTCTTACATGAATATTTTTTGTTATACAGTGAGATATAGGGTTTTTAGAAATATTTATAAAACTTGTGTTGTCACAATTTATAGGGAAATGTTTAAATTTATATCTATAGTCTAGAAGAGTGTGTTTCATCCAAAAAGTATCGAGTAAAAAAACTACATGTAGCTGTGTATTCAGCTTAAGTAGTATACAATGCAACCAAATTTTGTTTCTTAATACACTAATATACTAAATATATTCCCAAAAGATGACATTTTCTAGAGGTTCATTTTCTATCTAACTTACAACCACCAATATCTACATCTGAATAACTCACACAATCAAATTATTTTCCTATTGGGTAAAAAAATTCTAATTTTTTTTGTATATTTTCAGTATTTGAAGATACTTTTAACAGTAAGTAAGTGTGAATATTTTGGGTTTGATTAAAAATGAGAACACATACACCCATTAAATATAATGGCATACTAACTAGTAGTTATATAGAGAAAACTTCCAATCATACCTCTATAACTGGTTTGATCCATAGCTTCTTCAATTTCATAAAGATCAAACTTATTGGTGGTACTCATGAGAGTGTCACTACATTTAGTTCTGTCCAAACCAAAACATTTTAAAAGTTATTTTGGTATAATTAATATGATTTAAAATAATTAATTTTTTATTTTGATATATCAAAAAACCAAGAAATAATTTTTTTGGCCCCATAAACTCATTTCAAACACATTTTTCGTCATCATTGAAAAATAAGTACACAATTAATTTTCAAAATATCCAAATATAATATCACCTGCATGGATTTTTACAAATAAAACACCTTTCGAAATTATTTTAATAAATATAGTAAGACCAACTATACCTTTTTAAAAACTATTTGAAATTAGAAAAGAATTGATCCTATCATGCGAAGATCTAGGAGGTTGTTTTAATCAATATGAATCTTTTATTAATATGAAAGCATGATTTTGAAAATGAGGATTTTTAAAATTATGGGGTTATTCAACAAAAACATCCTCAACTATATATCCATTTAGGAAATAATTTTCTACAACTATTTTATATAGTTTGAAATGCAAATGTGTTATATAGGAAAGAAGTATTCTAATGGCTTCAAGTATAGCTACATGTGAAAGGGTTTATTCATTTTCAATACCCTCTTCCTGACTATACCCTTGTGTAACTAACCTAGCTTTATTTCGTACTGTAGTGAAAGATTCATCAACCTTGTTTCTAAATACCCATTTAGTTCCAATATTCTTGTTGTATTTAGGTCTATATAAAGGTTCCCAAAAATTATTTTTTTCAAATTGGTTAAGTTCCTCTTTTATATACATTACCAATAATTCATCATTAATAGCATCATTATTGTTCTTATCTTAAAGATGTGATAAGAATTCTTGATGTTATACCTTATTCCTAAGATAATATCTAGTCTATGTATTTATATCTATATATCCAACAATATAATATAAATTTTGTTAATTATGTTTCCTAATATATATTTTAAAATAATTTCTAGGTATCTCATTGTCTTATATAGATTGAGGTTCGAGTTGTGCAAGTTTCTCGGAATTGGATGATTTTTCTTCTTGTTTCACAGAATTGTGAGAAGGTTTTCCATTAATTTCTAGATTTGATATATAATCCTCAAGGATTTATAAAGTGTTTTTGGACTCATGTGGATCTATATCATCAAACATGAAATGAACAGATTCTTCCAAATTCTTGTTTCTTTTGTTAACCACCTTATAAATTTTACTAGAAATTGAATGACCAAGGAAAATTCCTCCATAACTCTTGGAATAATGTTTTTCAATATTATCCTTAGTGTTAAGAATAGCGACTTTGAAACCAAAATCTCTAAAGCAATTAACCTTTGGATTTCTATCATTCCAAAGTTCATAAGGAGTTTCTTTACAATAGGACTGATCAAAACTCTATTAATATATTAAAAATCTATATTTACACACTCTTCCCAAAATTAAATAGGACAGTCATATTCATTAATAATATTTTTATAAATATCATGTAGTTTTATATTTATTCTTTCTATAACACCATTATGTTGGGTGTCCTAGAAGAAGAAAATTTGTGACCATAGCCATTTTATGAGAAAATGGATTAAAAGTGTTGATTTTCAAAATCATGACCATGATAACTTATTAAAAACTTAATACCAATTCTAGTTTAATTTGATACAGATTTAGCATACTTGGTAATTTAAGATAAGGCTTTATTTTTTTGAGCAAAAAATAATTCACAGATATACATGGAAAATTCATCTACAAGTACATAGACATAGCAATTATCATTTAAACTTGAAAATCTAGATCGTCCAAACATGTCCATGTAAACCAACTCTAGGGGTTGATAATTTGAAACTTATTGGTTTTATTTTAAGGTTATCTTACACTAAACCATTCTAAGTTATCTTTATAGGTGAGTAAATATTTAAATATCCTAGTATCCTATTCCAAATCCAAGATTGATTATAAAAGGAACTTAGAAAAATAAAATTTAAGAAAACAAAGACTCTAAATTAACAACATAAACATTTTCATTTCTCAAGTAATTAAATATTAAATAATTTTTATAACAAAAACATTACAAGCATTGTTTTAAAATTTCACATAAAACCATCATCCCAAATGTAAATACCCTAACCCTAGTAGCCTAGTGCATATGACTTACTTTATTACATCGGTACTATACACAAGAGATCACGTCAAAAATTATCCAATATTTTAGTAGCTTTTGAAAAAAAACATAAAAACATAATTTATACATTATAACTTGAAATTAAAACAATGAAGAAACCCCATTGGAAACACCCATAAACTTCTATATTTTCCTTGAAGGTCATTAATAATATACTTCTTCAAATCATGGGGAAAAATAAAAAATAATAAAGGGGTGAGCTCAGATGCTCATTAAGGGTAAGAAATACATTAAAATATATCATAAACATAAATAATAAGGCAAGGTGAATAACTAAAAACACATTCCATTAAGTCATAAACTTAAGAATAATATGGTGTGAATACAATCTAGAGAAATAATTACATATACATAATCACATGAGAATGAAAATTAACCGTGGATATTATAGTAGTCGACTAATAAATTCTATTATCAATTGATAATATCATAAGGATGGAATTATAAATTCTGGATGTCATAAACATACCATTAAGGTTTTGGAAAAGACAATATACATAAATGGGTAAAAACCCTATCTAGTTTGTCTCATTGGACCTACTAAAGGATTGAGGGACTATATCTGGCCCCAACCATTAATTACTAAGTCTAATTTATTCCTCATATGAATGGGGTGAAACATAAAAAACATAAACATACAAAATCTAAATACCTTTCCCCAATCATTGGAAATAATCACAAGCCATTTTGATAAATATGGTGAATGGTATCACGATAACACATGCCCATTGAAACTAATCATAAACCATTTAATAAAATATGGTATATGATATCATAAAATAACAATCCAAATTAATAAAAATATTCAATAATGTTTTTGAGGTCGAGTAAAATACTCTAAAAAAATCATTTAGAAATTCATGGGAGAAATACGCTTTTACTTTTGAAGGAAGAGTTCTTTTGGAAAATAATTTTTGTTTTTCATAAAATAAGATATGTATATATAAGAAAAAAATAGAATGAAATTATATTTGAGTAATATTGAAATATTATTCATACTAAAATTTGTGAACTAAAGTAAAAACATGTAACATTATTGTTTAAGAAGCTTTATAAATGAACCACTTTTGTGCGGTTTGGGGGAAAATATAAATGAGTGTTTAAAGTTGAAAAAAGAAGAATTGTTTTCAGAAAATAAAAAATGAACTAAAAAAATTTAATTGTAAAAGAAATATTTTAGAAAAATATTGGTGTATTAAAATAGATTATGGAGTTTATTTGAATATTTGTAAGAAATTGGGAAGTACCCTTTAATCGGTCTTTCTTATCAGGTGGAAATGAAAACCGAACCTTATAAAATGTCTATATATCTAGGAAATAAAGAATAATTGAGAAAGGTACATATGTTTGGAACATAAAAATATAATTTAGTTAGATTAAATAATAATAATTATGAATTAAATTTAGGTAAATAGATAGAAAGCGTACCCGAATAGAAAATGGGGTTTTGGAGATAATCCCTTACCACTTTATAATTAATCAGCCCGTATTCCCCATAAAAGTAATAATTATAAAACTAATCATTTAATAACATGAAAATAAATAGATCAATTATATGATTCATAAATGGGAATTATACATACACCATAAAAATTAAATAATGGTGAATAATGAATATACCATATAAACAAAAGTGAGATGAGAAAAACATTACCTTATGTTCGAAAGAGTTCTGAACAAGTACTTAATTTCCTAGAAAATGAACATAGATTCATTAATAATTTAACATAGAACCTATACACATGTATTTTCCTAAGAATAATTTTATTAAGTCCATTTATGGCTTTTTTATGAGTTCTAAGATTCAATTTCATCATTCGGTAGTGTTCATTTCCATTTTTTTCATGACTGGTTCACTTGAATACATGTTCAAAAGATCAGGTAAAATGGAAATCATTATCCAGAAATAAAATTAAATATTATTAAGGAATATAAAAATTATTAAATGGCCTTATATATATATTATATTTCCCATATATTAATATGATTCATTAGATAAAACATTAATGATAACCATTTAAATTATTTTGGTGTTTTTTCGATCATTACGAACTAGTTTTGTATTATGAATTAATATTATTTATATATACAGGTTCCAAATAAATAAAAAAGTTTTATTAAATTTTTTAAATTATTTTATAACCACAAAAATAGTTTATTATATAATTTTAAGGTGTAATTGAAAAAAATGAAAACTCCCCATCCATGAAGACGATAAATCAACAACTCGAGGATGATGTTTTCATTTTAAGAATAAAAAGGTAAAGAAAAGAAAATTGATGGTTGGTATTCCACTAATATAATAAAATTATAGTATATAAATTATACTGGAATTATCATTTCAATTTTCAAATTATATTTTAGGGAAGGATAATAAAAGAAAATAAATTGAAAGAGATAGAGAGAGACAAGGTTTTACCTATTGATTGTCGCCTCCTTGAGAACCTCTTTAAGGGACATGGAAATGGTCTTTTGGTGAGACCAGAAAGACAATAATATGGGGGGATAGGTGTAACACCCCATGTTTTTCTAAAAATGAATAGAAATTCATGGAACTTTTTTTAAATAGATATTTTTAATTACCCTTTAAAACATAACTTTTTTACTTCCATGTTCTCAATTTCAAGAAACTGTCATCTACATTTGTGTTCAGTATGTTATTTGGAGTCTATTGGAACCAACAAGTTTTTTTGGTGAATAGTAACATTACCTTATGAATAGTAATATGAATAGTGATATGACCATAATTAATAGTAAATTTTATTATAACATTATTTTATTAAGGCTTTCAGATAATAGCATCTAGGTTAATTTTTCATTGTGATATAGAAGTAGTTACAGAATTAGAATTGTTAATTTTTGAATTAAGTTTGATTTTATTTAAAAAATTAAATTAATAATATTTAGAAAATTATTTTCCAAAAATGGGCTTCATTTTTGAAATCTACATGTCGATAAATGGTTAGGGTGAATTTTCGGAATTTTTCTGAAACAGTTGATTTTTTGGTGAACAGTAAAAAATACAGTTTTTAGTTTCGTTGTATTAATGACATCATTAATGATATAATAATGATGTCATAAATCTGGTAAACTTGTGTCTAGTTAAATAATATGTGAGGTGTCCCAATTGTCTTATAACATGGGAAAATACCATGGGCAAGCCCATGGTTTGGTAAATACCACTCATGAGGTGTCCCTTGAAAATTATTAAAATAACCCCTCACTTTTCCTATAAATACCAACTCTTCCATTCATTGAATTCATTCCCAATTCTCCCTCAACGAATATCTAGCCTCCTTACCTTCATATTAGTCCTACCAATCTTATCTCAGGCCCCCAAGGTCCCAACCTTCATGTTTTAAGGATTACTCTACAAGGTAAGAAAATTCTCAATTTCTTTTTTTTTCCTTTCAAATTCTCTTTTATGTGGTATAATTTTCAAGTTTCCATACCATGTTTTTATTTACTTTTTATTCCGGATCTTATCTATATAATTATTCATTTCTATATGGGTAAACCTTGTCCCCTCTATTTTTAATATTTTCCAAAACCATGTTGTGTAGCCGTTAGGCTACCGAATTTTTGTAAGAGATTTCTCACTTTTTATTTTATTTTTAGTTCCTTCCTTATTATTTCTTCATATCTCCTTACCCAATAGGCATGAAATATCTTGAAATCATGTATAATCTTGATTTTATCATGTTTATGAAAAATTACACATCATTATTCTTCTACTCTCCCACTTATTTAAAGAATAAAAACATTGTCCGTTTGGGTAGAATTATCGAAATCATGGACGATGTGATTTCAATTTTCATTAATTATTTCAATTATGGTCATGAAACCATTTATATGGTTGAACCTGGTTATAATATATTTTTTATTACTCACCCATGGTTCTGGAATTATTTTTTACTCATGGTTCTAATTTATAAGACAAAACGAGGTTGTTATTATCAGTGAACCACTAAATGGATGTAAACGAACTTCATTAATGTTCTAACTTATGAATCATCCTCATGTAAGAATTAAAAATGATAAATGGAATAATTTATATTACTGGTTATATAAAAATAATACTCCATTACAATTCTGGAGATTCACTTCCAATCGAAAAGAATGTCCACCATGAACCAATCATAGAAATCATGTAAAGAATTCAACCAAAAACAGTACAAGGGGAAAAATACAAACAATTAATGGTGAATAGATGTTATTAAATGATCATATAAGATGTTATAAACATGAAAATGTTTATGTAAAATATTAATAACACTCTTTTAACCATTATTCAGGAGGTTTAAACAAGTTTGAAGTAAGACAAACCCGAGGTAAGGGAATTCTTATGCTGATTTCCATTCTTTGGGTTAACCTTCTACTTCATCATTTATTTTCTATTTAAATTGTTTGTGTGATGTTTTATGTTTATATTATGTTTTATTATGTGTATTTATAGTATATATACATACTCCATCCACTCTATTAAGTCTCTCTTTAATTGTATGATATTTATAAGGGGATTTTCTTTTTAAATCCTCTTTTAAAATTTGGTGTTACGAAATTCCAAAGTAATGTTTTTATGGAATTATTACTTTTGTATAATTATGTATTTTTTGAGAATTATTTATGAATAAGGTTGGTACCTTTATTTCTATCCAATTCATTGTGTATGAGTAAGTTGGAGGTCGGCCGTATGGTTACTCCAAGTGTAACTACGATGGTTACACAAAGTAAGGTAGCCATGAGGGTTTCAATTTATATGGTAGCCATGAATGGTTAGAAGATTATGTATGTAATGACCCAAGAAACCTTTATGATTATATTAATGTTCTCATGTTTTGTGTGGATCTTTTTTAAATCTCATGTTACACAAAGTAAGTATATATGGGTGGCAACAATGTCTTTTGAAAATCCGTTCATACATTATGAGTATTCATGGACTAATGTGATCTTTACTTATTTTCCATCCCTTACTGAGATTTTGTGCTCATCAAAAGATTTTACATGATTTTTCACAGGTTAATGGGTGTGTAATACAATGAATTAAGACATGTTAAATGTTTAAGAATTGTCAAGGAGTCTTGTTTTAAGTTTTAATGTTTTATATTTAAAAAAATGGAAACTATTTTTATGGTATCAACTCTGTAACAATGTGTAATGTTATAAAAGTTTTGTCATAATTCTATAAAGCTCTAAAATTGAAAAGATCATCAAAGTAAAAGGAAGTGTTTTCTTGACTAAATTCAAGATTATGCATGTAATAATGCCGGGTCCTTATAGTTGGTATCAAAGGGATGTTTAGATAACTTTAGGGGTTAGGGTGATGTTAATAGAATATCATAAATGATTTTCACTCTATTTTTAATTTTTTATAGAATTTAAAGATTTCCATGTTGATTCATCTAATATATGTTTGTTCAGAATGGTTGTACACAGAAGGAATAAGGATTCTGAAGAGGAGAGTCACCGAAATAATGATATCCTTCCAGAACTACAACCCAGAATGGTAGGGATTGGAACCGAGCAGTTAGTGGCAGTAATGGCTCTGCTAATGCAGAAAATAAATGGTGTTGGAATACATGCAAGAGGACCAATAGAGATACTATAATAGAACATGACATTAGTGGAACATTTTATGGGACACCATCCTTCTGCATTCAATGTATTTTCTGACCCAATAGCAGCTGAAGGATGGATCAAATCCCTTGAAAAGATATTTGATGTTATGGGATGTTTAGAGAATCAAAAGGAAAGTCCTGACATTTACCGTTTTGAAGGGGAAGCTGATCAGTGGTGGTCACTGGTAAGGAATATCATGGGTAGAGAGGATTTTGATGCCTTAGAGTGGGATGAATTTAAAAGCCTTTTCCTTGAAAAATATTCTCGAAAGGTGGTGCAACTTATAATGGAGAAGAAATTACTTGAATTCAAAGAGAAAGAGGAAGATTCAGTGGCTGTGTATGAAGTGAACTTCAACCGACTGTTGAGGTATGCACCAAATCTTATTCTGGATCGTGATAGCAAAATCAACCCCTTTTACTTAGGACTCAATCCAAGGTTTCGAAGGGATTTGGCCTCCCGTGAATCCAAATGTTATGAGAAAACTGTTTGATGTGCTGAGAGGTTAGATATGGAGTTTGCTGATGATCATGTCCAGTTTGGAAACAAAGAGAAGAAGAGGTCTAGTTGGCAAGCAATGTGTAAGAATCAACCAAATAAATCTGATGGTAAGAAAATTCAATTTCCAGTTTGTGAAAAGTGTAGAAAGAAACACCTTGGGGAATGTCTTAGAAAAACTGGGAAGTGTTTTAAATGTGGTCAGTTTGGACATATGGCCTGAGATTATAATGAAAATGATGCTAAGACTAATCCTAATAAGCAAACTGTAAAGTGTTTTAAATGTGGTGAAATGGGTCATTATGAAAATTTCTGCCCAATGAGAGATCCAAATGATGAAAAGAAGCCATAATATAAGAAGAAAGGTGTAGTGAGATCCTTTGAAACTACATCAGTAGACGTCGGTCCATCCAATATAGTTGTATCAGGTACTTTGTTTGTTCACTCAAGTTTTTCTATAGTTTTGTTTGATACAGGGTCTACACATTCCTTCATCTCGGAGAAATTTTCGGGTAAATTAGAAATATCTCCTCAAAAAATGAGACCTTAACTTGTTGTTAAAACACCTAGGGGAAATGTTATAGAAAATAGGAATTATAAGAATCTTTCTGTTGTGGTCTGTGGAAATACTTTACCAGCAAAACATTTTGTTTTACCCTTATTCGAGTATGATGTTATTCTGGGGATGGAATGGCTTTCTGATTATCATGCTAATATTGAATGTAGAGATAAAGAAGTTTTTTTTCAGAAAGAGTTTCAGTTTGTATACAAGAATGAACTCATATAATTGATAACATATCTGGAAGCTGAGAAACTATTGAAATATGGAAATGAAAGTTATCTTGCTCATATTGTTGAAAACAAGGGAACTATTCAAATTAATGATGTGTCAGCAGTAAATGAATACCTTGAGGTTTTTCCTGATGAGTTAACCTGTGTCATACTAGACCGAGAAGTTGAATTCAAAATTTATATAGTTCTTTATGCTAAGCCAATTTCAAAACCCCCATATCGTATGGCTCCAATAGAACTTCTTGAATTGAAAAACCAGTTGCAGGATTTTCTTGACAAAGGCACCATTCATCCTAGCACTTCACCATGGGGAGCCCCTGTTTTGTTTGTTAAAAATAAATATGGTTCCATGAGACTTTTAATTGATTATAGTGCTTTGAATAGCATCACTGTTAAAAAAAATTATCCTTTGCCTCATATTGATGACTTTTTTGATCATCTCCAGGGAGCTCAGTAATTTTACAAGATTAACTTGAGATCTGGATACCAACAGCTGAAGGTGAAGGAAGATGACATCTCGAAAAAAACTTTTTGTACCAGATATGGGCATTATAAATTTGTTGTTATGAAATTTGGGTTAACCAATGCACCTTTTATATTCATGAATCTTATGAATAGAGTGTTTCATGAGTTCTTGGATAAGTTTGTGGTTGTATTTAATGATGAAATTCTTGTATTTTCTAAAAATAAAGAGGAGCATGAAAAACATATAAGGGTTGTTTTACAAACATTAAAATAAAAGAAACTATATGGAAAATTAAGCTAGTGTGATTTTTGGTTACAACAGATTTCTTTTCTTGGGTACATTGTAAATAAGGATGGAATAATAGTTGATCCTTCCAAAACAAAATTAGTTGATGAATGGCCAAGACCCACAAATGTTATAGAGATTTGTAGTTTTCTAGGATTATCAAGTTATTACTGAAAGTTTGTTAAGAAATTTTCACGGTTATATTGCTCGATAAATAAGTTAACATGGAAAGGGGTTAAATTTGTTTGGACAGAGTAATGTGATGTTTATTTTTAGGAACCAGAGAAGATATTGGTGAATGCTCCAGTTTTTTCCTTACCTTCCCATAATGGTGAGTTTGTTATCTATAGTGATGCTTCTTTGAAGGGACTTGGTTGTGTTTTGATGCAGAATGATCAGGTAATTGCCTATTGTTTGAGAAAACATAAACCTCATGAGATAAATTATCCCACACATGATTTGGAATTGGCATCTGTGTTTTTTTCTTCGAAAACATGGAGGCATCATCTATATGGAACCAAATACGAAATATATACTGACCATAAAAGTCTAAAGTATATATTAACTCAGAAGGAATTAAACATGAGGTAGAGAAGATGGTTAGAACTGATAATGGATTATGACTGCATGATCAATTACTATACTGGAAAAGAAAACAAATTAGCGGATTACTTAAGTTGGAAACATCATGCATCATTAACCACGCAACATTTGGAACACGATCCCTTGATTAATGATTTGATGAATTTTTTCTTATAAGTTTTTGGTGCAGGGAATACATCTGTTTTGTTTTAGGTTTTAGTGTCTTCTTCATTTTCAAACAGAATTAAGCAAGAGCAGAATGAAGACCATGAGCTACATAAAAAGGTAGAATTGGTTAAAATGGGAAAGTTTCAAGAATTTAATCTTGATAAATATTGTGTTTTATGATTTGGAAAAAGGTTTTGTGTGCCTTGTGATTACCAGTTGAAGAAATAATTGTTGTGTGATGCTCATAGTTCTCCATTTTATGTTCATCCTGGCAGTATTAAGATGTACATAGACCTTCGAAAGTATTATTGGTGGGATGGAATGAAAAGAGATATTGATAATTTTATCATGAAATGTTTGACATGCGAACAGGTTAAAGAAGAGAGGCAGTTACCGAAGGGGATGCTTTAGCCTTTGCTAGTGCCATAGTGAAAATGGGAGAAAGTATCCATGGAAATTGTGGTGGGACTACCAAATACTTCTTGAGGTAACAATGAGATTTGGGTTATTATTGATTGGATAACAAAGTCTGCACATTTTCTATCAATTCGAGATAAAATTTTCCTAGATCACCTTTCTCAATTATAGCTCAAGGAGATTGTCAGGTTACATGGAGTTCCACTTTCCATTGTATCTGACCGAGATCTCAGGTTCACTTATAACTTTTGGAAGGGACTTCAGAAGTAGCTGGGCACATAGTTAAACTTCAGTACAAATTTTCATCCTCAATCAGATGGGAAGTCAGAATGAACGATTCAAACTTTGGAGGATATGCTTCGAGCTTGTTCAATGGACTATCAGGGATGTTGGGATCAACATCTTTTATTAGTTGAGTTTTCTTATAATAACAGTTTTCATTCGAGCATTCAGATGGAAACTTTAGAGGCCTTGTATGGAAAGCAGTGTCAGACTCCAGCGTTTTGGGATGAAGTTGGTGAATGAAAGTTGATGGGTCCAGAATTAGTTGAAGAAGTGGATGAGAAAGTGAGGATGATCCAGCAGCACATGAGGACAGCTCAGAGCATGCAGAAAAGTTATGCAAATAACAGAAGGAAAGACTTCTCTTTCAAGTTAGGTGACCATGTTTTCCTTAAAGTCTCTCCTTGGAAAAGTGTGATGCGTATCGGTAAGAAAGGAAAGCTAAGTCCACAGTTCATCTGTCATTTTTAAATCTTGGAGAAAGTTGGAACAGTTGCATACCGCGTAGCTTTTCCTCCGAGTGTGTTTCAGGTACACAATTTTTTTCATGTTTCGATGTTGAGAAAGTATGTGCCATATTCATCACATTTCTTGGGCCTAGAAGCAGTTTAGCTGGAAGAGAACCTTTATTATGAAGAGAAACCGGTTCAGATTCTTGATCGAAGAGAACAAGTATTGCGTAAAAATGTAATCCACTAGGTAAAGGTTTGGTGGATAAACCACATGGTTGAAGAAGCAACATGAGAGTCTAAAAATTATATGAGGAAAAAATACCATTAGTATTTTAATAAGAAAATAAAATTGCGAGGAAGCAATTTCAAGAAGGTGAGGATAATGTAACGCCCCATGTTTTTCTAAAAATAAATAGAATTGCATGGAACATTGTTTTACATAGATATTTTTAATTATCCTTTAAAACCTAAATTTTCTACTTCTATGTTCTAAATTTCAAGAAACTATCATCTACATTTGTGTTCAGTAAGTTATTTGGAGTCTATTGGACCAACTTGTTTTTTGGTGAATAGTAACATACACTTATGAATAGTATTATGAATAGTAATATGACCCTAATGAATAGTAAATTTTATTATTGTTTTATTTTATTAATTCTTTAAGATAATAACATCTAGGTTAATTTTTCATTGTGATATAGAAGTAGTTACAGAATTAGAATTGTTAATTTTTGAATTAAGTATGATTTTATATAAAAATAAAATTAATAATATTTTGAAAATTATTTTCCAATAATGGACTTCATTTTTGAAGTCTACACGTCGATAAATGGTTAGGGTGAATTTTGGGAATTTTTCTGAAACAGTTGATTTTTCAGTGAATAGTAAAAAATACAGTTTTTAGTTTCGGTGTATTAATTCCATCATTAATGATATAATAATGATGTCATAAATCTGGTAGAAATTTTTATAGAAAAATAATATGTGATGTGTCCGAAGTGGCATATAACATGGGAAAATTCCATGGGAAAGCCCACGGATTTGTAAATACCACACATGAGGTGTCCCTTGAAAATTATTAAAATAATCCCTCACTTTTCCTATTAATACCAACTCTTCCATTCATTGAATTTATTCCCAATTCGCCCTCACCGAATATCTGGCCTCCTTACCTTCATATTAGTCCTCCCAAGCTTTTCTCAAGCCCCCAAGGTCCCAACCTTCATGTTTTAAGGGTTACTCTACAAGGTAAGAAAATTCTCAATTTCTTTCTTTTTTCCTTTCAAATTCTCTTTTATGTAGTATAAATTTCATGTTTCAACACCATGTTTTTATTTCATTCTTATTATTGATTTTCTATATTTTATGATTCATTTATATATGGGTGACCCTTGTCCCCTCCCTTTTTAATATTTTCTAAAACCATGTTGTGTAGCTGTTATGCTGCCGAATTTTTGTAAGAGATTTCTCACCTTTTCTTCTATTTTTAGTTCCTTCCTTATTCTTTATTTATATCTCCTTACCCAAGAGGCATTAAATATCCAGAAATCATGTATAATCTGTATTTTATCATTTTTATGAAAAATTACTCATCATTATTCTTCTCCTCTCCCACTTATTTAAAGAATAAAAACATTATTCGTTTGTGTCGAATTATCGACATCGTGGACGATGTGATTTCAATTTCCATTAATTCTTTAAATTATAGTCATGAGACCATTTATATGGTTGATCCGGGTTATAATATATGTTTTATGACTCACCCATGGTTCTTGAATTATTTTTTACTCATGGATCTAATTTATAAGACAAAATTAGGTTGTTATTTTCAAAGAACCACTAAAAGGATCTAAACGAACATCAGGATGTTCTAACTTATGAATCATCCTCATGTAAGAATTCAAAATTATAAATGGAATAATTTATTTTACTGGTTATATAAAAATACTACTCCATTCCAATTCTGGAGATTCACTTCCAATCGACAAGAATTTGCACCATGAACCAATCATAGAAATCATGTAAAGAATTCAATAAAAAACAGTGCAAGGGGAAAAATACTAACAATTAAGGGTGGAAAGATGTTATGAAATGATCATATAAGATGTTAAAAACATGAAAATGTTTCTGTAAAATATTAATAACACTATTTTATCCATTATACTGGAGGTTTAGACAAGTTGGAAGTATGAAAAACCCGAGGTAGGGGAATTCTTATGCCGATTTCCATTCTTTGGGTTAACCTTCTACTCCATCATTTATTTTCTATTTAAATTGTTTGTGTGATGGGTGCTGTTTATATTATGTTTTATTATGTGTATTTATAGTATATATACATACTACATCCACTCTATTAAGTTTCTCTTCAATTTTATGATATTTATAAGGGGATTTTCTTTTTAAATCCGCCTTTTTAATTTGGTTTTATGAAATTCCAAAGTAATGTTTTTATGGAATTATTCCCTTTGTATGATAATGTTTTGGTTCTTAGGAATTATTTATGATGAAGTGTGGGACCAATATTTCCCTCCAATGCATTGGGTATGATTATGTTGGAGGTTGGACATATGGTTATTCCAAGTGTAACTGCGACGGTTACACAAAGTAAGGTAGCCGTGAGGGTTGCAATTTATAAGGTAGCCATGAATGGTTTCAAGATTATGTAAGTAATGCCCTAATATACCTTTATGATTATATTAACGTTCTCATGTTTTGTCTGGATCTTTTTTAAATATCATGTTACACAAAGTAAGTCTATATGGGTGGTAAGAATGTCTTTTGAAAATGATTTCATGCGTTATGAGTATTTATGGACTAATGTGATCTTTCATTCTTTTCCATCCCTTATTGAGCTTTTGTGCTCATCCCATGTTTTTAAATGATTTTTCACAAGTTAATGGATATGTAATAAAAGTAATGAAGACACGTTAAATGTTAAAGAATTTTAAAGGAGTCTTGTTTTATGTTTTAATGTTTTATATTTAAAAAAAATGGAAACTGTTTTTATGGTATCCACTCTGTAACAATGTGTAATGTTATGAATGTTTTTTCCTAATTATCTAAAGCTCTAAACTTGAAAAGATCCTCAATGTAAAAGGAAGTGTTTTATTGAATAAATTCAAGATTATTTATGTAATAAGTTCGGGTCCTTATAATAGTATTGGGAGAATATATTGGTATAATATAAGAAATATTCAAGGCTTTGGAGGCGTTTGGAGTATTGGTGGTGAGGGGTGTTTTTTGGATTATATAATTCATTTATTTATTATTTTGGTTCAAGAATTTGAATAGTGTTGTCTATTATGACTAAATAAAGTAAGTGGTTAATGTGAGTTAGAATAAATGGGTTGTTACCTCATCCATACATCATACATGACTCAATAATTCATTTATTTACTTATAATGTAAAATACTGTAAATTACAATATTTCACTATTCACCAAAATTTTAATTATTTTAGAAAAATCCAAAAAATTCACCCAAACCATTTTCTGATGTTTAGAATTTAAATATGGACTCTATTTTATAAAAATAATTTACCAATTGATATAAATTTTATTTTTTAATAAAATCATCATTTACTTGAAAATACCGATTTTAATATTATAACTATTTTTATAACACTTAAAAATAATTTAGGTCACATAAAATTATCTTATAATCATAAGAGAAAATATATTTTATGAAAAAATATTTTTTAAATCATTATAATAATTATAAAACTGTAAATAAACATTTTTGTTTCACAAAAATAACAACACTTAATTTATCATTTTTTGAAAGATTTATTTACTAATTCCATGATTTAAATATACCATATTTTCATTTATATGTAACCAAAAATTTATTTATACTTTCATAGGATAATTTACTATTCTATTGGTCATATTACAATTCTTAAGGGTCATAGAACTATTTCAATGGTCATATTTAATAATATATTATGTTTTTAAACTCCATGTTGTTTGAAGCATAAACAATCAATGTGGTTAAATTTTAAAAGAGAGATACCATAAAAATTTGGGTGTCACATCCCCCTTTAATAAATTGTGTCATTGCAATTTGAAATTGTACGTCGAAAATCAATAGTTGTTACTTTAAAATTCCTTTATGGGGAACCCAAATATGAAATAGGGTTAATAAAATATTTTCTTAATATGAGGGAGAGGGAAATGAGAAGGTCAACAAAAAAAACTAGGAGTTTTGGTAGGAAATGATTAGTGGAAAGAGATAACATGGATAAGGAAGAGAAATATAACTATCAATTTCTGATGAAGATTGATAGATAACATGATCATTAGAACATTAACCACCAGGAAACCATAAATCTTGTGATTGTTTAAAAGGCCATTGATTTATTTGAAAGAAAAGTAAATAGATAACATTTTTCTTCCAAAATATTTTCCCTAGAGTTGTGGGGTTATTTTAATATACAGATAATCACTTGAGAAATAAAACTTACTTGATTAATTTCCATGCCATTAGAATAGTATCATCCTTCGGTTATTATTTTATCTATTTTTACATTATCCCTTAAACTTTTAAATGATTATTCAAGATGATTTTTCACCCCAAAAGAATTTTTAATGAATTATATGGTACTTATGTCATTACTTAATCCATTAAATATTTACTATATGCAGTCAGGTTATCACATGTCATCAACAAACAATAATTTCTAAAGTCTAAGTTGATCCATTCCACTATTAGTTAATCTTAAGACTCATCAATAACATGTATGTCCACATTTCATGAGCAAAAATTTAGAAGGAAGGTCTCTAAATTTCATAAATCAACTTAACATAAGATTACCCTAAAAATGTATCTCTCAATCACACATACCGAATTTATGAATACCATGATCGCCTTAAAACCATAATGAAAACATGTGTGATTCCAAATCCATAAAGAATAAGTACTATAGTACAATCCTTATACATCTCATAATTTTTATAACTAGAATATCATAACATAATTATTAAATCCAAAAACATAAATACATTAATTATTATACTTTTAATGTAGTAACAAAATAAACATGAAAATGATCACTTTTATTTTTTCAGATCTATATTTCCTTGATGCTTGGGAAATTCATTTGAAATGTGCCCCATAACCGTATAGCTAAAAAATTACACTTTTTCAAAAAGAAATCCATGAAATTCATGAGCATAGTGACCTTTCTCTCTACACTTGTAATAAACTCCCATTCCCTTATGGCATGTACCAGGGTTCTTCTTCACATAATTATCACATGTGGGAAAATAATTGTTTCTCCTTTTGCCTTTATCCATCTCTTTCACTACTATTCTGTTCTTCTATTATTTTCACTTAAACATATAAGACTTAGAGAATTATTTCGCTATATTGATAACACATATAATTATATATTTATATAATGATGATTTTTTTGAGACTAGTTTCCTTTGGTGGAATGGTTTAACCCATCAAAGAATTGATTAATATTTCTCATTATATTACGTAAATAATCCATATCGGGCCTTTCTAACATTGTAAAGTAGGATTCACACTTGGCATCATTTTCATCGTATTATTTTCTTTGACTCAATAATTTTCTCTCTATATCCACTCATTGTTCCTAAGGAAAATATTCTTCCAAGAAAATTACCTTAAGATCCTTACATTCAATATTTTCAATTTTTTTATCCTCTTTTTTTTGAATCAATGACCAAAATTGATCAGCATCTCCAAAGATATGATAAATTGACATGATAACATTATACATTCTATTTCTTCCCAATGTAAGAAATATATTCTCTAAGTAACTTATCCATTGCTCATCTATAAATGGGTTTTATGTCCCATTGAATAATGGAGGTAGTTTTCTAATAAGAGGTATAAGATTGTTCCACCATGTTGTGGATTGGGATACTCTATGTAGGTATGGTTATTTCTCATATCCTAAGTTATTTGTCACAATATAGTTATAAGTTGTTCAACCTCAACTCCAAAATCATTATCTTTCATAGGAGGGAAATCTCTACATGGAATATATACATTGATATAGTTTCCATTCCTTCCACTAGGCTCCATTTATAAACAATTTCATAAACTAAATTAGGTTACAAATCATTATTCATAATTTCGATCTAGAAAAACACTTAACATAAATTGGAAATTTATTCATAGCTAATATCATAATTATAAACATGATTTATTTGGGTAATTTTTATTTAAAAAACCTTCATAATTGTTTTTAATGAAAATGTGAATTATCCTAAGCATATATATTAGGAATGTAAAAATAGGTGGGAATTATGTCCCACTTTCATGTACCAGGTTACGCTGAGTCGGGCTCGACAGACCTTGTCAGATTTGTTACCCCTAGGTACATATATTCTTAAACCACATACACTTTTAATATACATAGTTAGATTCATTTCTAGGAAGACCTAAATAATATCCACCTCCCCAAAATTCTTCGATGTTATTATACACTTATCCTAAATGTATATCTTAAAGTTATATTTCAAAGTCCATGTTTTAAAAATCTAGATTCCAAGGTTTCGACTAAACTTTCTATGATACCAATTGTCAATACCCCAACCATAGTATCATAGAGATGTTACCTTACTTTATTACATTGTTACTATGAACAAGATATCTCATCCTAAAGGAGATATTATTTTATTATCTTAGAGAAACAAGACTCAAACACAATTATTATATTATAACATAAAATGAAAACAATAAATAAAATCCATTGGAAACACCCATAAAATCATAGATTATCCCTGAAAAACATTCATAATATAATTTTTTTTTCATCATGGGAAAAAATAAAACATAAGAAAGGGGTGACCTCAAATGATTTTTCATGGTAAGAATTACAATAGAATATATCATAAACATGAATAATAAGGCAATGTGAATAAATAAAAACACATTCAATTAATTCATAAACATATGCATAATATGGCTGGAATAAAAGATGAGTAAATAATTCCATATAAATAATAAAATAAGAATGAAAATTAACAATGGATATTATAATAGTTGAAATATCACATGGATTATCAATTTCTAATATCATAATGAGGTAATTCATAATTTTAGACATCATTAACATACCATCAAGGCTTCGTCCATGACACCATTCATAAATGGGTAAAACCCAGCCTAGTTTGTCTCAAGAGACCTACCGATGTATGTAGGGAATATAGAGGGACCCAACCATCACTTACTAAGTCCAAATAATTTCACATATGAATGGGGTGAAATATAAACAATATATATATATATATGAATTATAAATAACTTTCTCCAATCGGTGAACATAATAACTAACCACTCTATGTAATATGGTGAATGGTATCGAGATAACACATCCCCAATCAAACTAATCACAAAAACATTTAATAAAATATTGTATATGATATCATAAAATATCAATCCCAATTAAGAATATGATTTAACATAGGTTTTTTAGATAGATGAAAATACTCTAATAAAATCATTGAGAAATGTTTGGGAGAAATACTCTATTAATTTGTAATGTAGAATTATTTGGGAAAATAATTTTTATTATTAGCAAAATAAGATATTTATATCCAAGGAAATAAAAGGAAAATAAATTATATTTAATTTAAATTAAAAGAATATTCATATTAATATTTCTCAAATTAAGTAAAAAACATGAAAAAATGTGTTGAAGAAACATTATAAATGAGCCACTTCAGTGTGGTTTAAAGGAAAATATAAATGCATCCTTAAAGAGAAAAAATTAATAATTATTTTTATAAAATCATAATTGAACTATGTTATTTTTTCATGATAAAATATATATATTATAAAAATATTTATGTCTTCAAACAAATTATGGAGTGTATTTGAAAATCGATATGAAATTAGAAAGTACCCTTTAACTAGGCTTTCTTATCAAGAGGAATTGAAAAGGGAACCCTATAGAACATGTATGTATCTATAAGATAACAGAAGAATTGATAAATGAACTTATTTTTGGAACATAAGCACATAATTTATGTAGATTATGTAATAAGAATTAATAATTACATTGTTGAAAATAGAGAGAAAGCATACATGATGGAAAAATTAGGGTTCAGATAGAATCCCTTACCACATTTTAATAAGATGGACCATATTCCCCATAAAAGTAATAAATATAGAATTTAAAATTTAATTACATGAAAATAAATATATTAATGTTATTATATATCAATATATAATATACATACAGCAAACATAAGAAATAATTGTGAATAAGGCATATCTCACATAAACTAAAGTGAGATGAGAAAACCCTTACCTTATATTCAAAAGTGTTATGAACTTGTACTTAATATAATGGATAATGGAACTAGATTAATTATTTATTAAATTAAAACTTATTCAACATATTTTTGATTTATTATAATTTTATTAAGTTCATTTATGACATATTTTATGAGTTATAAGATTCAATTTTGTTGTTCGAGAGTGTTTTTTTCCTTGGTTTTATTGATTGGTTCACTTTTATACATGTACGAAAGACTATGAAAAATGAAAATTGTTGTACATAATGGAAAATATATGTTATTAAAGAAATTATATAATATTACACGGTCTTATCTATACTTTCTTTCCTAATATAAGTATAATTCATTAGATAAAACATTAATGAAAACTATTTAGATTATTTTTGAATTTTTCCAATCATCACAAACTAGTTATGTCTTATGAATTAATATTATATATATATAATGGTTATATAAAATTAAATAAGTTTTATTAAAAATATTAATGTCTTTTTGAAAATAAAAATAGTTTCCTGGAAAGCTTGGCAGGTGGAATTAAAAAAGGAAAACTCATCGTCCACGATGGCGGTAAATCAACACCTCACTGACGATGTTTATTTTTTAGAATGAAAAGGGAAAGAGAAGAGAATTTATGGTTGATATACCATTAAAATAATAAAATTACAGTATATAAAAGATAATTGAGATATCATTTCACTTTGGATAGGTTAGGTGTGGTAAGGATAAGAAAAGAAAATAAATTGGAAGAGAGAGAGAGATGGTTTTACCTCTTGAGTGTCGCCACCTTGAGAACCTCCTTAAGGGACATGGAAATGGTATTTTAGTGTGACCAAAAAGACCAGAATGTGGTGAAGAGGTTTGGGAGAGTAAATGGATAAAATTAAAGCTTCATTAGAGGATTTTGAGTTGTTAGGATAATTGGCGGCGAGGGGTGGTATTTATAGCGGAGGAGAGATGTTTTTTTGATTGTTTAGTTCATTTGTTTATTATTTGGGCTCAAGACTAAGAATAGTGTTGTTTCCTAGGAAAAATTAAAAATATAGTTAATTTTATTTAGAAACAATAGGTTCTTACCTCATCTATACATCATCCATGACTTAATACTTCATTAATTTACTTGTAAAGTTAAATATCGTAAATCACTATATTCCACTATTCACATAAATTTCAACTATTTTAGAAATATACCAGAAACTCAACAGAACCATATTTAAATTTTTAAAATTAAAAAATGGACTCCATTTTATGAAATTAATTTTTTAATTACGATAAATTTAATTTTTATATAAAATAATCATTTACTTGATAAATTAGGATATAAATATTATAACTATTTTGATGACACTTTGAAAAACGAATTAATGTGTCCTAAAATTATATTATAATAACTAGACAACAAAATATAAATTTATGAATATATTTTATGAAAATAAATCTTATTTTAAATCATTTTATTAATTATAAAATTTTAAATAAACATCTATGATTCACAAAAAAAACTAACACTTAACTTTTAATTTTTAAAATATTTATTTACTTATTCCATGAAATAAATATACCATTTTTTATTTTATAAGTTACCCAAATTTTATTTATAATTTAACAGGTGAAATTAATATTTTTTTGGTCATATTACTCTTCATAATGAGCACATTACTATTCTAACAATCATATTTAATAGCATATTATAGTTTTAAACTCACTGTTGTTTGATGAAGAAATATCGAAGATGTTAAATTTTAGATGAGACATACCATAAAATATTTTGGTGTTACAAAATAGATGTGAGATACTCAGTATATTTTATTTTAATACATTAACAAATAATACATTTGAAATGAAAGCTGAGTTAGAATTACCTTATTGGCCAACACAATTGAATTTCCTTTCAGCATTATCACTAAAGGGGAAATTTCCACCATCAAACTTTATAAAATTCTTGAATATTGAGTAATATAAATTCATTTTTATGAAAAAAACCATTGTCTATGTACCATATACTTTTATTGGAGCCCTTAAAGAAGACTCCCTACAAAAAATACTTTATAAAAAAATTACTTTGGAACCCAAAACAACTTAGGTCTGGAAGTTTAAGTAATTAAGGATTTAGGAAACCATGCTTAATTAATTGGTTTACAACAAATGGATTTTAAAAATTTGGAGATAAAAACATTATTACGTCATGTTGAATAAAAACTTGATTTTTTTATAGAACTAGATTTAGGAATAAAACTATTCTTTATAGTTTTCATCCATCAAGTTTAATACCCTAAGACAATAATGTACTTAGGTTCTATTTGTTCTCTACGTATCTATGTGAGAGCATCTCTTCAATTAGTAAATATCTATGAACCTTCTTTATTTTCTCATTTGAAAACTTTAGTTTTGTATTTTCATTCAATTGATATACATTTTCCACATTTTCTACAATAGAATCATATTTTACATTAGTAGTTAAAGAATGATTTTTCTTTAGAATTTTATAATTATCATTAAGATCAGTGAAATTATCTTAAATAATGTTATAATTTTCTTTTATCTACTCTTTAGACCTATTTTCATTATCATTTTCAAATCCATAAAGATTTGAAATATTTTTAGGATAATAATGAAATATATTTGATACCTCATATGTGTTTATCATAAAACAAATGTTATCTCTATCATTACTTTCTCCATGAGTCGATTCCTAGTCAATAGAGCAATATAGAAAAGAAATATTGGATTCTTTCATTACCTTGTTATATTTCATATCTTTTCTATCATATTTCCTTTATATTTTTTCTTTGTACAGTCATCTTTGATAAGTGATTTTATCTTTCATTCATAACAGATGATCTCATTTTATGTGTCAAAAATCTTCAAATATTACCTCCAATTAACTCATTTTTATACTTTACCTTGTACCTTGGTTTTCTAAATAATTTTCTTTTCTTTTAAAAACTTTTAAACCTTCTATGTAGAAGGGCTATTTCTTCATCACTATTAGCTAGTGATTCTTCATCACTTGAAATTTCTACTTGAAATTTATCTTTCTATTTTGAGGAAGTATTATTGAATTCTATAAACTTAATTTTAGGTTAATATTCCTCTTATATATTAACTTTATGTTATTATTCATAAATCATTATCTTTATAATAAGATCCTTATCATGTATCTTACTAATATGAAAACACTATGCTATTGAGACTGAGGTTCCTCTCCATATTTTTGGTAAGAATCCTAAAAGTATCATGATTTAGTATTTATAAGAAATTCATTCCCCAAATAATTAATTTCATTCACTATATCATTGAAACTAGGATACATGTTAGAAATAAGATCCTCAAGTTTCATCCTAAATATATTATATTGAATTGTATAAGTATTTAATGTCATTTCTTTAACATTATTTTTTCCTTCATGAGAAATTTCTAAAGTGTCCCATATTTCTTAAGCAGTTTTACAAGTAGATAATGTGTTAAATTTTTCATCACCTTCAGTACAATACAATGAATTCATGGCTTTAAAATAATTATTATAATCATTTTTAGTAGCATTATCCCATTAGTTTCTAGCAGTCTTAGGTTATTAATATTTATCTTCTATATCAGTCCATATTAAAAAACTCATGCTTTCATTGTGCATATTCATCTTGATTTTCCATTGAGAATAGTCATTTCCATTAAATAAAGGTGATATATTGGTAGTAGATTCTTCTTGTATATAATCAATTAATGAACTAAATTTAGAACTAATGGAAAAATATAATCTTTAAAACACAACATAAATAATGGTTGAAAATTATTTGATATTCCTTTGATACCAAATATTGTTTAGAGCGAGTAACTCAATAAGTTGTGAAATATATTTCCCAATAATTTTTTTTAAAACATGGTAAAATAAAATTCCACCAATTAAAATATATTCAACATGTTAATTAAAATATTAGTTTAATATAATATTGATCTATTAAAGGATTCCAGAATTCTTGATTACTTATTTGTTAAAACAATATAAAAATTAATTTAACTTTGAAAACAATTTACTAAATCAAATAATTATATAAACACTAGTTAATATTAATAATAAAAGTAATAGTTTTGTTTGCTGCTTAAATAAATATATAGTGTATATCTTTGTAAAGAATGATATAAAACAAAAACACACAATAAAATAAAACAAGGGGTTCAGTCTCAAGATCATACCTATTCCCCTACACTTATAAATCACATAATTCCAAGAAGATATTATAAATTTAATCTGATCCACAACCAAGAATGACTATTCACACAATATCATATAAGCTTCCTAGGCCATATAGGGACCTCTTCCGCAATAAATATAGGAATTAAAACAATACTGGCACCACAGGGACTTATTTCACAATAATTGTGGGTATAAAAATGAATATAGATTGAATAGAACATATAGTATTCTCTAGTTATAGTGTAGGAGATAGTGTGTATTGATAAGTAGGATAAAAAAATTATTCTCTTAAAATAAAAGAAACAAATAGAAAAGTAAATAAATAAGGTATAGAAAAGACTATGTTTCTTGATCTATTGTGCTCCAGATGCTTGAGTCTTCATGAATGTATCTTAGTGAGGACCTCATGATATTTCTCGGAAAATAGTAGTAAAATAGAGTGTCTCAAAGCTCTCTTTATTATGACTGTAGTATTGTTTGTATAATGTAAGCTCTTCATTAAATGATCCTACAAGTACTCATTAGGTAGAATATCTGATCACATATTCTCTCTCAACCTTATTCTTCTTTTCGCATTAGGGGGCCTTCGTTTCATATATAGTAGTGCATGAAGGAGTTTCTGTTTGAAGTACAAGCATCCTAATCTTTTTCATCCTCATAGTGATATATGACACAATCTTTAATGAATCCGTAGAATATTTAAAGAATATTCATTAAATAATCCTTCATATTTTCTTCAATTAAATAGCTATCAGGGTCACATAATTTAAAAGTCCCTAAATAGTGATGATGGAACAAGCTGATGGTGACTCTTGTCTGATAGTGAGTCATTCTAGCCTTAAGTCAAGATGGTGGTAGGTTATGTTTAGTGGTGACTCAATTTTAGTGGTGACTCATTTGACAGCAAGACATCTGGCTGTAGGTAATCGGTTGGTGGCTCACACTTAGCAGCGACTCAGGTGTTGCGGTTTGTCAATTGAGGCGTTATCACTTTTTGGCGGTGAAACTTTTCTGGTAGTTACTCAACTCTTGTAGTAGGAATAGTCTGGCGGTAGGTAAGGTCTAGCGATGAATCTTTTCAATAGTTGGCAAAATTTTCATCAATCTTCCTAACATTACAAAATAATATCATCCAACATAAAACTCATTTGATATATAATTAATATGATTTGGGACCATTAAACCAAGTAGGTTCTTACAATTATGTATATATATGTGTGGAATCAATGTAACATGCACTTCATAAATTTTAAATTGAAAAATAAAACTACCTGTAATTATGTCCACTACTTGATGCAATTAGTCTTTATTTTTAATTAATATTAATTTTTCATTATAAACCATTATTCACTAAATATACTAAAAACATTATTTAGGCATAACTATTTTGTATTATATAAATCATATTTGAAAAAATATTATATACATTGATATGTATATATATATGAAAATATTTCCATATTAAATGTATTAGAGAATAATTATTTATAAAAAAAATTAAAAGTGAATAAGACTTTTAATTTGTTTTTAATTATATCAATTTATTCATTTTCTATATTTATAATTAATTTATAATATTTATTACTATTTATAATACATATATATTAAAATTATTCATTTTATTAATAAATGTTTTATTAATAATTTTTTCTATAATTTTTAATTTATTCATATTTACATTTTTTGTTTAATTACTATAATTTATTCATTTTTAATTTTTTTGTTTAATTATTAAAATTTATTCATTATATATATATATTTAATATATACTATTATTTTAATATTTATAATCTATATATATGTATATTAAATTTATTCATTTTTTTACTAAATATTTAAATAATAAATTTTTTAATATTTATCTTAATTTAGACATTTTTAATTTTTATTGGTTTAATTATTTTATTTGACTCATTTTAAATATCTATATATTTAAAAAAAATACTATTTATTAAAAAATATTTATGTATATTTAATTTTTTAATTCTTATCAATAATTATTTATTTAATAAAAAAAATTAATTTTTTTTAATTTACTCATTTTAATTTGTATCTATTTAATTATTTCATTTTATTTGGGACCTTTATCAGTGATAAAAAATGCTCATACGTTATACCATTAATCAGTGCTAAAAATAAAGCTCTAATAAAGGTTATCCATTATCTACACTAAAAAAAGTACTGATAAAGGGTACCTTGTGTCAACGCTTTTTAATCACTGATAAAAGGAACACTTCCTCGACTCTTTTTCCTATCACTAAAAATGGACAACACTACCAAATTCTTGTTTTGTAGTGTTCATGGGGCATATAATTTAAATGTTACCAAAGGGAAAATAGAATTTTCCTCAAGAATGTTTTTAATGATATTTTTTCAATTCATCAATGACAACAACCCTTGATTTTATATATTCTCTACTGGGGATATGTTGTAATGATACCATCCTTATTATTTCTCTGTATGAATTACAGTTATTACATAGATATTATGATGGAACCCTTTTCATTTCCACTGATAAATGAAGCTATGAAAGAATAATGGTTATTGTTATCTTGAAAAATGAAAGCTTACATATGTAATAATTATATTAGGGTTATTGGATATAGATGATGAACTAGTGATCCCAATTAATGTTATATGAGTCAGTTAGACTTATGAAGATTATATGATTGGGTGAGACCGATACAACTTATATGATTGGGTGGTCCTGATACAGCTCTTCAATGTATTGAGTAATAATGACAATGTTGATTGAATTTAAGTAACTTTCTAGGGACAAAGGAGTTAAACAATTAACATGTTAATCCTAATGGACTATGAGTATTAAATAGGTATAGTCATAAAATATATAGGGGTTATTTTAAGGTTTATATGCATAAAATGTTCCATGATACCAATAGATTTCTTTATTCTTTCCAGGGGTTTTTAATATTTTATTTGATCAACATTAACATCACATGGCTCATGATTATTGATTCTTATGAATCTTTCTATTTTTTTATATTCATTCCATTTCAAATGCTTATCGTTCCAGGTTATTAAGGATTAGAGTTATTTTATGTTATTCGTATTCACTTTGATTGTTTCATCAAACCCTTATGCTCACTAATAACATTCAATTTTTAATACTTATGTTTTCCCATAATGAGCATTTGAGCTTACCCTTATTATATTTTTTTATCCAGGTTATGAAGAATGTTTCAAAAAAAATTTTGTCTAGAAAATATTCATGTGTGAATATTTGTATGGGATATTTTAATGACATAATATTGAATATTAAAAGTTGGGCTTTAGTGGAAAAAATAATCACTTGATATCATGGGTATTTTTTATGTAAGATTTTGTGACCTAATTTTCAAATATATAAATATAAAATTTCCTTGGGTAAAAATGTGATCCAATTTTTTTTTTTATGTTTTGGATGGTTACAATTGATCCACATTCATTAGTATCAAATCCATAAATGTAAATATTATATTTTTATCATTGGATCTAGAAGTGAATGTTTATGGCTATTATAATTGGTATCAGAGGAAATATTTTTATAAATTTGGAGATAAGGAAGTTTTGATTTTAGGTTAATATATTAATACCATCACGGGTTCATAAGTATAATGTTAATCATATGCATAATTGAATATACACCACCATTTTTGGTTTTATGTGATTAGAGTTTAAGGTGACTAAAAATATGATGGGAGACATTTTATTGTGTTGAGGTATACGAAACCCTTAGGTTTCACATGAAGGATTATTTCAATATAATTACATTACATTTATGGGATGAAATATGAAGAGTACAAGACACTATTTTAGGATAAAACATTTATTAATGTTGAGGTTATTAAGTTTAATAGGTATATTGGGATATTTTCTCTAGATTGATCTATGTTAAAACTTTGGAGTTGTTATTTAATTTTGATGTTAAGTGTATTATTTCTTTATATGAATGTTTATAAATTTTGGATATTATCTTAATTTTTTCTAAGAATTTATGTTTTTTTAATATATAAATACATAAGGAATATCTTTTTATCCTTTTGTGGATTATGTGGTCCATTATAAGTTGATTTTAGTGTTTCGGGTAGGAAAAATTATTCTTGAATACTCATTTTTTAGAGAATAAGATTTTATTGTGGTAGAAATTAATTAAAGTATGAAATTATAATTATTAATTAAGTATATTTTATTATGGTATTATTCTAAATAGTAAATTAATTCCTAAAATATAGAAAAATGATATTAAAATAAATATGTTATCATACTTTTTTTCCTGATGAATCAATGGTCTTTTACACATCTATTTGGTTTATGGTTTTGTTATCGTAACCTATCTAATGAACATTCAATTGTTTTTGTTTAATGATATCTGTCACTCTCTATAATTATTAGGATATTAATTTTTACTTATGTATATATTTTTTTACGTCTCACTGCTGTTCTCCTATTCATAAATTAGTTTATATGTTATTCTAGAAAGCCCTTGTGTTTCACAATCCATCTTTTTAAGAGTATGTCTTACAAACCCTTTTTATGATGTAGGGTTTCAAAAAAGGTATTTTAAAATGTTAAAACCTTGACAAATAAACACATGTTCAAACTAATGTTATGAAATTTATTAAAGGGGGTGGGGTGGGGGCTGTAATATCCTGATTTTTTAAAAATAACACCATTCTTGATATCATATATAACATGAAACATCGAGCTTAATCAAACAATGAAATATTATTATTTAAATATGAATGTTACATCATAACCATTAAATTGGAGGGAATGGATATTATTGACCTCATTATGAGAGGGATATATAAATTTTCTACTCAATATAAATGTACTAATAAAATATTAGGGAATAAGACGTCAATTCTTTAACAAAAACATTTTATTATTCAAAAATATGTTTTCTTCAAAAAATGGTTTTTATTACTTTTTATGGAAGAATATTATAATTAATTTCTAGAACCTATAAAAATTTTATTTGAGAAAAGGAAATCATTTTTTAAATAATAATTTCAATATTATCTTAGGATTATGTTTTGAGAATTTTTTAAAGAGTTTGATTTTTTAATAAATAGTGAAAAATATTGATTTTTTAAAACTATCTTTTCTTTTCAAGTATTTTCAAAATAAAATAAAATTTATAATTATTTTAAAATATTAATTAGTTATTTTTTAATAAAAAGAAACATTAAATGTTATATTCGTCAACATTATACTTCGATTTGGGAAAAATAAATTTTATACTTAAGAAGACATTTTTCTAAAAAACAGTTTTTCATCGCATTTTTCATGTTCAATTTTAAATTAATTTATATAAATTAAGTTAATTTAATATTTAAAAATAGATTTAATATTTGAAATTAGGAGGCCTAAATTTGGTAAATATTTGTCTTATCATTTTTCATTATTAATAATAACCACATTATATTTTTGTTACCATGATAAAGGTAAAATAGGATAATTATGGTTAAAACTAATGTAAAAGGCCTAAAATTCACTAAAATTATTTAAATTATTTAATTTAATGGCATATATTCGACCATATCCATCCCAAATTCAGATATATATAATTTTGGGGCTATTTTCCCTTGATTATGATATTTATATTATTTTATGTAATGAAAATTCCAAAATGTAGCTAAGTTGAATTTAATATATCATTAAAAATAAAAAAAAGAATAAAATAGGGTAATTTAAATTAAAAATATTTATTTTAATTATAATTTATTTTATTATGGTAATTTATTTCCAATTATTAGTGATGAAATAATTAACATAAATTATTACACAACACAGACACGTGCTTGTGAAAATAGTAGAAAAATTAGATAAATGATTTCAAAAACATAAAAAGTAATATTATATGAGTATTTTAAAGTTTAATAAGAAATTTATAGGTAAATGTAACACATTATGGATATTTCAAATTTTTATATTCAAATTATATTTTAATCCTAATGAATTTAATGGAAAACCAAATTAAAAGTATAAAAATGAAACTAATAATATACGATGTTAAATAATATAATACTAAATTATTTAAAACTTATAAAAATATTGAAATAGGAAAATTAGGATGATAATTGTTCTAAAATTTCATCCCATGAACATTTATGGGAGAATTTTCACATTATATGTATTATTATAACCCTTAAATATTAAAAAAGTCATTACCCTGGTTAAAGTTAATATTGGTTAACCATGAGGTTAAACAAAAATATTAGGTGTATAATGACATCTAAACTGGTAAAAATTATATTTGGTGATTATATTAAGACCATATACTCTTTTTCATAAAATCCATGTCATTTTGGAACCATTTAACATGATTTAGACACATATTACATTATAATATTGCATGTATTTCCAAAAATGATATTAAAGATATTTTATAATAAAAAATATTTTATTAAAGGGTTTAAAATTTAAAGAAATACAATATTCATCATATTTAATGGGATATGGATTTACATATAAAAATGGTCTATTTATGGGTCAATTATCCTTTTGTAGTTACTTTAATAACCACAAAATATTGAAAAACATTGATATTAGAGTAATTATCGAAAGGGTTAATGAGGGGTTTAGACAAAGAGATAAGGTTGAAAGCATCACCTAAACTGAAAAAATTTTTATTGGATGAGATTATTTAGACTTATAATAATTATATATTATAATTAAAAAAAAATCCACTTTAACATGAATATTAATTTATATTATTTCAATATTTTAAGTAATTCCAAGAGTGCCCCTCCCATCACTTATAAAAGGGTACCCCTCTTATATCCTCTCTATACTTAAAGAACCATTTGTTTCATCCATGAACTACCCAAATACTATCATAACATCCATAAAAAATCATATATGTCTTATTTTGAGCATAATACGAACCTTATACGGCTTAGGGTGTAAAGGAAATGAGTCTATCCGAACAAGATGTGTAGTATTTAACAGAATGTTTTAGTATCATTTCTTCTTCTACCTCTTTCAAATTTTCATAGAACATGATGAAATAATGACAGAAGAATATTATATATAGATATATGTTATTATGATTATGTAATAACCAATATCTATATCATATTCAATCAAATGGGGAACAAAAACATCGTTCTTGTGTATTTGTGGACTACCACCTCCATGAAGTGACATGTTTCATTTTCCATCACCTCCTCCCATGGATACATATAGTTATGGATTTAATGTATTATGTTATATAAATGAAATAATTAACATTTTCATAGATAATTTATCATTTTTTTTCCATTTTGTTTATTAAAAAAGAATAATGTCATTCATTCTTACTTGTGGATTACCACCTCCACAAAGCGATGTGATTTATTTTTTTATCACTGTATCACATGAATGGAATATATAAGTGTATTTAATGAAATAATATTTTATTTATGATATAATATAATTCTATTAAGATAAAATAATTCTTAACTTCATTACATTATTATCATTGAAAAATGGAAACATTACCCATGAGTTCATATGTCTTACATTCTCTATGATTGTAACATAATTATTTTTTAATAAATGTAATTAATGGCTAGTTTTAAAAGTATAACTATTGTAAAAAAATGAAAAAAATTTCATAGTTATTATTTTGGATAATATGGAACCCCTTTGACTGTGGTTAACACACCGATGCCATTTTTAAAATTTGTACTGATCTCTCTTAAAATACCCAACATGGACTTAACTGAATAAGTAATTAAATATACCTTTAAAATAAACGAAATAATTTAAATGATTTTTTTATTCATTTTAAGACATTGAAATACATTATCAAATATTTTCCATACCAGATGCTAAGACAAAAACAAATTCTGAAGCCCAGTGAGTCCAAAATTAATTATATAAAAATATTAAATATATTAATATCACATAGAGAAAATTTTTCGAAATAATGGAATATCTTCTAAAAGGAGTATCAAATTGAAAATATAAGTCCATGGTTGAATTTTATGTATGGGGTTTACCCCAAGCACAACCTAATGATGATTGGTGTTATATGTTCAGTTGATGAAGTCGTTGGTAGATGTGTTTAATTAAAAAAAGTACATAAATTATTTATTTGTTTTATTAAACGAAATCACTAAATCCTATATAAATATCCTATTATTATCATTTTCCAAGGATTATATGAATAACCCTTGATAGATATGAGTTGAGGAGAAGATATTTCTGCATTGGTATATCATCATGGAACAACGAATGATGACAAGATTGAGGTAGATCAAGAGATAGTGAATGCAGTGAATCTTCCTCCTCACTAGTGAACACATTCTTCACCAAAAATAAATCCAAAATTTTATTAGGGCCTTTAAATTGATGTTTTGGAAATTTATTAAATTTTTATTCATGTATTTTTGATTATATTCTCTTGATTCTATGTATCCCCACCATTCATATGAGCACCTTTATTAAATTGAATAATTTTATTCAATTTATTATTTTCTAATGCCAAGATCTCACCCTGGATTACCTGATTTAAAATCATTTGATGAAAAATCTATGATAGTTATTTTTATCATACATTTTGTGTTTATTTCCCCCATATTTATAGGTTTTATTATTTATTGGTATATGAGGTCATGGTTCCACTTTAAAAAGATGGGTTCGTGTGAGATCGAACCCCCGAATTCATGGAGATTATACAAATGATGATTGTGATGGAGATTTATGGATGGATTGAGATATGTTGAGGGATGAGGGTGATAATTCCCATGGATATGAGATCGATGACCAAGAGAAAATGACTTGAGGAGTGGTTCATGTGTGTGGGATTTGTGATATTGGATGAAATATATTTTACAGCCACAGGAGACTGGGAAATGATGGCCTGAGGTGACTACCTTCGATTTCAGGATGAAAAAATGTGTGAATCATGTTTGAGAAAACAACTCCAGTGAAAGAGTGTAAGAAATAGATTCATGTGACAATATTTAATACAAATCAAGTACTAGGATGAAAACACACAATGTTGTACAATGGCTGCAATAAATAGGGTTTTGGGTGGGGATAAGTATCACATGCTATGTGGGACACCCATAAGCCAAGTGAACTGGTATTGGTCACCCAACATGTAATCCAAGAGTAAAAAATAGACATTTCCAAACACAGGGACACAACCTGGTACATGGGTATGTGCTTATAACTAGGAATAACATAGAACATAGATAAGTACATGACATGGCCTAACAGGAAAAGGCATGACCCAGAGCACATAGGAAGGCCCCAGGTGGTGAATACATGATTTGTGGTAGCCATACACACCGTGTACGATGACATGGACCCAAATACATGTTTATAGTATACACAACCATGAGAAAAGGCATTTTCGCACAACTTGGGGACCCCCATACACACCATGTAATTTCCCCCATAATTTTTTTTCTATCGTAAATCCCTCATTTGAAATTAGATTTTCCATCAAGAATTCTATCATGAGTTTTTTTCTAGGTAGAACACAATGTTAGACTTCATAGTTGATTTTGGGATATTATTCAAGATGATTCAAGTGTTAAAATTCTTTCAGAATTGCTGGATGTTGATAGTGATTGGGCATGATCATCATAGTGATTATAGATTGAGAGAGTACTCCCTTGTGGAATCAAGGCACGAGTCCTCTATCCCAATATATGATATTTATATATCATGCCAGGGCATAGGTCATCCCAAATAATTGTTCATATATATATCTGATACTCCCCAAGGGAAATGGTCTGTTGTCCATGTATATGGTACTCCCTTATCACACTAGGGCATGATTTCACCGTAATCGTTTTCTGAAGAAGAGGTTGTACTCCCTTAGCAGACCAGGGTGAAGGTCCCTATCCCAGGGGATGGTATGCCCCTATAGAACTAGGGAGAGGGTACCCCATACTCTATATAATAATAGGTGGTATTCCTCTATCGCACTAGGGAATGTTTCCTATATCCACAAAGACAATACTCCCCTACATGGGAACGGGTCCTCCATACTTATTATTCTAGATAGAGATGGTACTTTCATAAATTGGTGAATGTCCTCTATCTATGGGGATGGTACTCCATTATTTAACTAGATAATGGGTTCCCCATATTCTATACATAGATATAGTTAATGTACTCCCATGCATAGGTCTGGGTCATCTATCAACCATGTGAAATCACCCTTTTGTTTTAGGGTATGAGCCATCAATATTTTTGTGATTATAATCCCTTGGTCTATGGTGCTGTGTTGAGTTTCGGGCCCTGCTCATGAGTTCTTCATACTGTTACACGAGAAGTATGGTATCAATGAAATACCATTTGAGACATAAGATGATGCAACATCCTGGGATGGGCTCTGATATGGATATCCCATTTATCTCTAATCTGGGTTTCTTATATAAGCATATATATGTATGTCTTGATGGGCTACATTTTCCTCTTGATTTGGGTTGATATGACTACTTATATCATGTATTCTATTTTCCCTCTTCAGTTTTTGGGGCATCCTACATGGTATGTATATACTCACCCCTACATGGGACTTTCCTATAGGTGTCATGAATTATGTAGATGATAGTTAGATTGATTAGAAATTTAGAGGGGCATAGGGATAAGTAGGTGCAATGACTGTGTATGATGGTCAGGTCTTAGTGATTAGAAGTCTAGATTTGTCATCTATTTTCTAATAATTTTGTTTTTAGGTTGGGACATATTACATGGTGGATATTTATTTCTCCCTTCTCATTTCTAATTACACTGTATCACTCTTCTTTATTCCCTATAGATTATTATAAGAATGATTTTTAATCTTGATGTTACTATATTTTCATATTATTCATCATCACTTCCACATGGAGATAGTTGGGTGCATTCATATAGATAATTTTGGAAAATGCATCTCAATTGAGTTTTCCTTCTCTATGCTTGTCACCAGACACTGGCCAATGGAGGTAGGGTTGGCGTTCAGGTATCCCAGTCTCCAACTTTCCATGTAGACCCCAATTGGTCTACCATTATAGAATGATTTCAAATGTGGTTTGATCTCGAGGTGATGTTTGGTTTATTTCACATTATGAGGTAAGGTTGTGAACTTAGGGAAATTTCTTCAAAGTATCTTGAGTGTACATTTTAGTATAGAGAACCCAATATTTTTTTGGAGACCAAATATCAATTCACTATGACCCTAACAATTTTTTTTAACTCATAATACTGAAACATTTTTTGCAGGGAACATTGGTATATGCATCATATAGGATTGATTCCTTTTACAATCCTTCCTAATTAAACTACCCTTATATATATTCTTAATTTAATGTGGTATTTTTTATTAATTTTATGATGCCTCCATGAATAAATCCAGCAAGGTTTCAAATTCAAGATAATGATGATGATTGCATGAAAAATGAGGCTTCATTTCAAATTCCATCTCATGAGATCTTTCCATAAGGAAAGATGGTCGTATCACCCCCACCTCTTGATAAGAAGAGTATACTAGTAAGGAAATAAGAGGATGAAAGTGGGCTTAGTGTACAATATGAGTTCCAATGCCAGAGGACACTGACATTATGTGGTGAGATTGATCCCCCGGAAGTGGAGGATTGGGTGGAGTTAGTTATATGAATTTCTAGACTTGTGCTGACCGTAACTGATTATATGGTTTCACTAGAAGATGGTATTTTCTATGGATCACTTGTGAAATAGTTTAGTTTAATCCCTTAGAAACATGATGATTCAACACTCTCATGGTCCAACATCCCACAACTATTTTGAAAGGCGTACTTCCCCTTATGCTCAGATTGGATTCCGGGTCTTTAAGAGCTACAATAGGGAGCGATGATAATTTTTGAGTATGTAGTGAGGTTCATTGATGTTATGTGATACTTTATATACATGATTTGAGATGGTTACTTATAGTTTAAGAAGTTTGATAAGGGTCTCCAAAAATACATCCATGCTAGTGTGGTACCCCTATGAATTTCCACATTTCCTAGTGTGATGGAGTAGGTGTTGGTGATGGATATGTTTCTATATGAGGGAAACCATGCAGTTGGTTTCATCAGTAGGCATCCCATGGATGAGTCGTCTACTATAGATGGTAGAGAACATGATTCGAGGCATAAGAGGCTTACACATGCTCAAAATCAGGCACGTGGTCATTTGTCTCAGGGACCGTGCGGAGGATAATGACATCCCATAGAAGAGTGATGTAATTAATGTGATGGAAAAGGACTCATGGTGTGCTATTTTCTGAACCTAGGTGTCAAGGAGGGAAGGAAGTTGGTATATGGACCACCACAGTAGAGGAATTAACATGATCATGGTTCTCCTAGGGTTAGCTAGGATAACCCCTAGGTCGGTGGTGCTTGTAGAGGAGTTGGACTATCTCTGTAGAGAGAAGTTTTTGGTGGTGTAAAATGTTATGAACCACTTCCACCACCACCACCACCATGTTGCCTAAATCAGCCTCAGGGAGCTGACGGTGAGAGATATGGGTAGCTATAGGCCCTGGAGGATTATGACTCGGTAGCTCAAGAGATGATTAATGGTATGATCTATGTTTATAATACTCTTTCTATATTACTGTTAGAAAAAATTGTGATTACATACTTTATATCCTTACTCTATATGTGAGAGATAGAGCTCCTAGTTGAGGATTTATCCTAGAAACATTGGTTGAGGTTCCTACATAGAACACTTCTTCGATATCACTTATCTTTGAATAGTGTGATATTTTTCTTGGTGGAGTGAGTTTCTACTGGAAATTATTGGTCATTATGAGGAGACCATATGAAATCATCATTGGTATGTAATGGTGTTTCATGGTCCGAGACTAGATTGACCATCACCACAGAGGATTTAGATTCCTTTGTACAAATGGGATGAGATTCTTAATTGGGGATAGAGAGATCTCATGGCGGAGTGAGTGGGTCTCAAAAGTAGGAATCTAAAACCCATAAAACATTAGACATTGAGTTTTTACTTCATTGAATCGATCTCTTCAAGAATCTAGTATCCTTCAGTCATGGTGGATTATATGGATGTATTCCCAAAGGATGTTCTAGGACTTCCTTTAAGGCTGGTGATAATGTTTTTCATTAACATAAACCTTAATACCACTCTTATATATTCTGTTACATATCAAATGGAACCTACTGATATATGTGATCTAAGGATGTAGTTGGAGGACCTTCATGAGAAGCTTTTTAATAGACCCAATGTGTCCCCTATGCATCTCTAGTTTTTTATGAGAAATTCTGATGAGAGCCTACAGATTTATGATGATTATCATCACCTAAACAAGGATACGTTAAAGAATGTGCACTGCCTTCAAAGTATTATTGAACACTTTTATCCGTTGAGAGGTGTGATATGGTTCTCAATGATCGACCTTAGGTTTTTCTACAACCAGTTGAGTGTTTTTGATTCTGGTATTCCAGAGATGGGACTCTAATGTCTCTATAGACACTATGGGTTCTTAGTGTGTCCATTTTGTGAGATCAATGCCTCCACTATGTTTAGGTATTTTATAAACCAGATCTTATAGTAATACATGGAAATATTTTTGGTTGTAATCATCAATGACATACTCATTTACTCTTCATTATAAGAGTAGAATACATAACACTTGAGGATATTATTATACATTATATGGGAGCTTCAAATTTATGGTTATCTCTCTAAGTGCTTGTTCTAGATTCATGAGGTTCACTTTATGAGGAATTTAATTTATAATAATGGATTAGCTATATAACCAGTAATGATTTAAATAGTTATTTATTGAGATCCAACCAAGAGCATGTCAAATGTGAAATGTTTTCTTTTTTTGGGTATTATAATATAAGAGATTCCTGGAAGACTTCTCTAGAATTGAAGCACCTTTTATCACCCTAACAAAGAAAGGGAAATTGTTTACATAAATTGAGTAGTGAAAAAGATATATTGAAGAGTTTAGGAAAAGTCTAAATAATGATCTTATTTTGAGACTACCGAAGGAGGGTGTAGTGTACGTAGTATATTTCATTGCCTCTAGAGTTGGGATCAGATATGTGCTGATGCATATGTAGTTAGTGATCACATATGGGTTGAGAAATTTGAGGCTCCATGGGTAGAACTATATGACTCAATATTTTATGTTGTATATAGTAGTCTTTTCTAAAAGGATTTGGAGGCACTATCTTCTAGGAGATCAATTTTTTGTTTACTCATACAATTAGGGTCCCAAGAATGTATTCATAGAGAGATATATGTACCTGAGATAGAGTAGTTGGTTGGAATTATTAAAATACTGACTTTCAGATAGTGAAAACTCCGAGTAATGGGAACATGTTACAAATTCCATTAATAGGGAGTCCCATTTTCATCTGGTGGAGGAGGCATATGAGCAGTTGGTTCCTTTACTGCTGACCCTAATGGGGGGGGGGGGTCATTTTTTCTTCTATCGATGGTGTTGAATCCTATTCATTTATAGTGTGTGAGGGAGTCCAAATTAGGTGACATTGACTATGAGGTCATACATGGAAAAATATCCTAAGAATATTTACTAGATGGATTCAATGAAAAATGGAATCGGGTCATGCTTTTCCAAGGACATAAAGTTGTTCTAATCATGTTATGAGAGGAGGTGGTTATAGATATTTACACGTCACCTTTAGTTGTAGAAATGAGTGTAAGGAATATGTATATACACCATAAATATTAGGTTTTGTCGGATATCACAAGGTGTAATGTTTATTAGTTTCTCTCTTAGGTTGTACCATATCAGTGGGAGAAGGTTGAGCATTGGGTTTTGATAGTTTTGTGTTAGCCACTTGAAATTCAATAGTGGAAATGGTAAGAAATATCCCTAGATTTTGTGATAGGGCCTACATGGATAGTGGGAGTCCACCATTTAATCTAGGTGATAGTTGAACAACATACCATGTCGGTGAACTTCCATAATATTTGAGAGTTGAGTTCAGTAGAGAGTTTGGGGAAGTTCTATGTACTAGAGATCATGAAACTTCATTGGGTTAACTCGATGATTGTATCTGATCATGATACGTGGTTCACTTCAAGAATTATGAGAGGCTTCTAGGAGAAATTTGATATCCATCTGAGGTTGATTATATATTTTCACCCCTAGAAAGAAGGGGAGACTGAGCACACAATATTGGTGTTGGAAGATATGTTGAGGATTTTTATGTAGACATTGGCCAAATTTGGGGGGATCACTTACCTTTGATATTGTTTTATTATAATAATATCTAACACTATACTAAAAATATGAAACCATTAAAGAATATATATGGGATACCATGTAGGGAACCCTTATATTGGAATAATATTGGCGAGACATCACTTTATGGTATAGAGATAGTGCATGTGATGATGGATAATGTCCCAGTGATCTATGAGTGGATGAGTAAATCCCATAGATGATATAAATATTATGCTGATTGATGTTGTAGGCCCTATGAATTTAAGTATGGAAGATATTAATTCATAAGGGTATCCCTATGACAAGGATTTAAAAGATTCGGTCATGTAGGAAAGATATCCCTTAGGTTTATCAGGACATTCGAGATCCTACAGAGGGCTGAGGAGATTTCTTACCACTAAGCCTTACCCCCATAGTTGGAGTGGGTGCATGACATATTCCATGTGTCATAGATGAGGAGATACATGTATGATCCTATGAACCATATTAGCTGGGGTGAGATGGACATCAAGGATGAAGCCACCTTTTTAGATGGATCATGATATGTTGAGGGATTCTGGTGAAAATTAATTTAGATCTAGGATCCATGATGGAGTGGCCGTGACCCGAGGAGTAGTGTGTGCATGTGGGCTTTGTGATATTGGATAGAATCCATTTTATATACTTAGAGTCTGGGAAAAAGTTTCCGATGGGAGATACCTACCATTTAAGGTGGTCAAAAAGTAGGATTTGTGGGGGAGAATTTGGATCTATGAACAAATGAAAGATATGAAGTTATATGAAAATTCTAACAACACGGTGTGTACTGGGATTAGCACACACTCTTTAGTACCCTGACTATGGTGGATATGGTTTTTGGGTGGAGATAATTATCTCATACCATATGAGACCCCCATATTCCATGTAACCTATAGTTGGCCCACCGAAATTAACCCTAAGAGTACATGGGAATGGACACGATAAAAAACACGAACATGGCCTAGTATATTAGAATGTGATGTATCACATGCTGGACCATGTACATGACCTAGTACATGACATATTATAACAGAAACAAGAATGATAAAGAGAACATGGGTGGGTCTGGAGTGGCCAAGACATGATATATGTTCCCCATAAATACTATGTATAGTGGCATGCCCACCGATTTGTGTTTATAGGACACAAGGGTCTGTGGTTATTCTGGGCCATACAATGTATTGACCACCATACACACAATTTTCTTCCATATATAACTTGTTTCTCTCATATATCATTCCTTTGGAGTTAGATTTAGGCCCATGAGTAGCCTATATTGAGTTTTTTCAGGTATAACATGATGTTATCCTTTGTAGTGTATTTTGAGATATGATGTAAGATGTTTCAAGTGTGATACTTCTTTAGGAAATGCTCGACAATGACATTTATCAGGATGTATCCTCATAGATATTTTGGAAAGAGATGTTACTCCCCTCTCCCACCAAAGAACGGGTCCTATATCCCTAAATATGAAAGTCCCCTATCACAAAAATGTGTAGGTCCTCCATAATAATTATTCAGATATTGAGACGTTACTCCCCTACATAGGCATTAGTACTCTATCCACAAACATGGTAATCCCCTATCGCACCAAGGCATAAATCCTACATACTGGTTATCTTAGGAAGAGGTAGTACTATCCTACCGTACTACGATGGAGGTCCTCTATCCATGGGGACGATACTCACATATTTCACTAGGTTGTGGGGATCTCATACTCTTCATACTTTTTGATGGGGTACTACCCTATCACACTAGGTTGTGTGTCCTCTATCCACTGAGATGATACTCACCTACATGGGCACGGGTTGTCCATACTCATTATCCCATATATAGAGACAATACTAACCTATATGGAAATTGTTCCACTATATATAGGGATCATACTTCCCTATTGTACTAGATCATGGCCTCCCCAGATTCTATACATAGATATAGATATATTGGTCCCCTTGCTATGTATAGGTCCTCTATCTAATGAGTGGAATCACAATATTATGATAGGGTGTGCTCCATATATATTTTTGAGATTATTCTCCCTTGGGTTGTTGAGTAGTGGTGAGGTGAAGGTCATCCTTATGAATTCTTCATACAGACATGTGAGATGTTGGGAATTGATGATGTACATTTGGAGCTGCAGGAAGACTCATCCTCATGGAATTGGAGGGTAGATGGATATCTCCATTATCTTTAATATGGATTTCTTATATGAGAATATACTTGTATGTGTTGTTGGGTCTCATTTCCCTATTTATTTGGATTGATCTGACTAATTTTATCACATATTATGTTTCTCCCTCTTTAGGTTTCAGGGAATACTACCAGGTATTTATATACACACCCCTGCATGGGCTTTTCCCTCACATGTCATGTCTTAACTAGATCACAGACATACTGATTGTGATTTCATAGTATCATAGAGATACTTAGGTCCATATACCCCATATGGTGGATGGGGATTGGAGATTAGGATTGGGGATCTCTTAGTTACTTTTTATTTTTGTTATTATTTGGTGGGGACATTTTTCTCCATTGGAGTGTATTTTTCCCTTTACTTGTCAGATTTCACTATTATTCTATTTTTTACTGTATAGATGTTATTACTTGCATGTTTTTTAGTCTAGATGTTACTATGTTTATTATTATTCTTATTCACATATGTATTGATATGGTTGGGTGGATCCGTATATGTACTTTAAGAAAATGATTCCTATTTTAGTTATGACTTCTCAGTGTTTTTCGCTAGCCCCTAGACAATGGAGGTGGACCCTGGGATGTAGCGGCCCGATCTTATACCATCCAACTAGGCCACTGTGGATCAGTTCATTACATAAATGGTTTAATTACAATGTTCATAAGAAATAATAAAATTTTAAAAGTTTATTATACAAGTATTAAAGGACATACATTGAATGTCTAGACTCTAGGTAAGATATTTGGTCTAAAAATATCTTCATTGAGGTGAATTTTAACATTATTCACCTCATTTCTTTTATGTAGTGTATATATTTACCCATTTATAAGTTATATCATGAATCCTATAAACATATTGGTATTTTAAGTCACAATTATAATTGATTCATTCAAGGGTATTTGACTTGAAATGTACTACATAGTTAGTGATTTTATCTCAATTTACCATCATTGAGTCATTTAATAACGTTATGCACCAATTTTTTTAGATTATGTATATATTTCCCCTATTTCAAGTTATATCATTAATAATTCATACATCTTAGTATTTCAATTTATAATTAAATTTTTTCATCCAGTGGGATTTGACTTGAATGATACTATGTTGTAATGGATTTATTAACTGAATTTATTTTCATTGGGTTTTATCACTTATTAATTGATTATGTTATGACAAGATTATGAGTGAAATGAAATTTTTATGATTTATGTTTTATTATGACTTGGTTTTTGTGGATTCATATTTGGAATACATAATCTATCCATTTATTAACTCTCAATTCAATGATATGATATTTTTTAGGGTTATTCTTCTCAAATCACCTTTTATTGGGAAACAGTTTTATGATATGAACCCTTTTATTTTATGAGGTTTATATACTACCATTTTTATATGTCATGTCATGAACCTTCTTATTTTAATAAAATTTAAATATTTATTTGATGTTATTCTTTCAAGGGTATTATGATTAAAAAGGTTCCAAGGTGAAATAGGTATTTATCTTTGAGTGTTTTTAAGGATATTTTTATTCAATTCACAAATAAAACAAACCCTTGATTTTGGTTATATGTTGTAATGAAACTATATTAATTATGTATCTATATGTATTTTGATTATTTCAAAGAGATTTTGAAGGAACCCATTTCTTTTCAATGGGTAAATCAATCTATGAAAGAATAATGGTAATTAATATGTTGAAAAGGAAAGCTTTCATGTATTTTGATTATGTTGTGGTTATTATAAATAGATGATAAATGGGTGATTTTGATATAGATTATATGAGTAGGTGAGCTGGATACAAATTATATGATTCAGTATACCTGACACATCTTATGTGAACAAGTAAGATTGATATAGGTTTCCAATGCATTGGGTAATGGTGATAGAGTTGAATGAATATAAGTAAATTCAAATTGATGAAGGAGGAAATATGTTAACATGTTACTCCTTAGATATTATGGGTATTAAAAAGTTCAGGTTATCCCATCCATAAGTGATCCTTTATGGGTTTTATGAAGATAATAACTCATTTTCTTTATGCTTACTATGGGTTTTAATGTTTCCATTGATCAAGACTGAAATCACATGACTCATGACTATTTAATCATATGAATTTTGACTTTTATTAAAGATTTATGCCATTAAAGAAGTTTAATGACCCATGTTTTTATAGATATGAGTTCTTTTATTTTATTCTCGTGTTCTTTGATTATGTGACCATAACATTACATTCAACTTATTATCACTGCTGAAATTTATTTCTTAATGTTTATGTTTTTCCTCACTAGGAGTTTGATCTCACCCTTACTATGTTTCATTTTCCCTAGTTTATGAAGAATGACGTTAAATGAATTTTTCTAGAAAGGTTTCATGTGTGAAGATATTTATGGGAGCTATTTAAGACTAAATATGGAATATGAAAATGTAGGTAGAGTGGGGAAAATAATCACATGAAGTAATATGTAATAATTATTTAAGAGTTTTTCCTAATTCTATAAAAAAAACTAAATGTAAAATTTCCATGGGTATGTAAGTGATCCAATATTTTAGATTAATCTTATACATTTTGGATGGTTGAAATTAAGTTACATTTATCAGTTTCAAATATAAAAATGAAAAGATTCTGTTTTTAGAACAAGATCTGAATTTTTGAGTTTCAGGATATTGTATAAGATTTCACTAAATTATAGTGAAATTTCCCAAAATGATGTGAATATCATGTGTGTCTCATAAATTAGTTCTATTGTGGATATTTACAAGTTGTTGTTCATTATTTTACTTATGTCATGTTTTCCCTCTATTTTTTTTTTGTTTTTGTGATTTTATGTGAAATTGGATAATAATTCTATTTAAATATTTATAGATTTTATATGTCTTAGGTGAATGTGTGTTATAGGAGTGGACAACACCATGTTTCTCATGGTTTTGGAACAATGAGTTTTTATTATGAGTTTTTTATTGATTATTCTATTTTCGGTTTTTTGTTTCAATTGTTTTCTTTTTATTTTAAGGGTGTTTATGGATTAGATATGAGAGCATGGACTCATATGAGGTTTATATGAGCTTGATATAGAATTATGATTTCCAATTAAGGTTGGTGGATTGAATTTATTTGACTCTATTATATAGAGGGTGATTTTATGTTCTTATTCGATAATTATATATATATATATATATATATATTTCATGAATTATGTGATATCGAAGATAAAAAAGGACATGTTCACATTATTATAATAGTCAAAATAGACTATATATCTTTCTAAATGGTTTGATGGTGGTGGCTTGGATGAACGAGTGTTAGCATCCCTCTTTATGGATTATGTGGTGGAAAGAGTGAATATAAATTGGGGAATTTGTTACTTTTTCAAATAATTTTTAATGGGGATTTAAATTAAATGGTGGTTTCATGGGATATGGGTGACTACGAAATGGGTTTTGAAATGGTATTTCAAAACATGAATGAGTTTTTCTAAAGAAGTTTTTGATGGGATTATATATAAGGGACCAATTTGATAAATATTGAATTTTATGCCCTTTGAAAATGGCTTTGAAGGGAATATTAACTTGGTTTTAAAAGGAATATGGAGGATAATGACTGATATTTTTTAGTCTATTTGACCACCTAAAGGTAATTTCCTATTTTCCAAATATTTGTGCTTGTTTAAATATCTAGTAGTAATTTCTTGGTATGTATGTTTCCATATTATTATTCTTGTTATATATGTTAGAGGATGAAGTTTTATTTCGGAATCAAAGTGATTGGTAGATTAAAATTGATGCAGCAGAATCCATAGAGGGTTGAGATGGGTATTGGTATGATATGGGATGTGTGGCTCAATCCCGAGTGTCTAGAATCTCGGCTATGAGTTTGTGAGTTGTGATTTTGGATTATTTATTCTTGTGTATTCCTGATGATGTGCGTGGGATTGGTAATGAATACAAATGGATAAGAAGATCTCGAGACATTTTCCATCTAGGGGTGAGATGGAATTGACAGGACTTCCATGTGAGATATGAGGTCCTAGTTGTGTGTAAATGTTCGGGTCAACCATTAGTGATAAGGTGTGGCTTGAGATGTGAGTAATGATTTCTCATGATTGAGATGGGTTAAAAAGGGTAATTCATGGGTTTCATCACATGTGTGTGAAGGGATGACTTGAATTCTTAGCATGTGACCTCCCTTGAGTGAGAATGGATGGGGAGATACTTGAGGACACCCTACCTTTCACCTTCAGGTAGCAATCATGACAGGTCATGTGACCTCCCATGAGTGAGAAAGGATGGGTAAAGAATTGGTGAGACCCTACCCCGAATAATTGATTATAGGTGGACATGTAGTATAATGACCTACCCTGAATCCTTGAGTATAGGTTCAAGTAATAAAATGAGGTGACTATCTGCCTTTCAATATGGGTTTGAAGAAGGCTGGGACAAGTGTCACGGTGTCCTAGTTATTGCGTGTTGAATTTAATTGTATGCCCGTATATGGAGAGTATGTTATGGTTTAGGGTGGGTTTATTTCATGAGAATTACTAAACTTATTATATATATTTATTTTATACACATTAACTTGATCACAATCACATTCAATATCATTAATACATTGGGTATTCTGACATGGTCATTGGAATCAACCACATATTTTGTACATGAAAAGTGTTTTGATTTATGTGGGTAGAACACAAGGTTTTATCTCCGGGAAAATGATCTTATTAGTGTTGGCCACATGATATAAGGGAATTAGGTTTTAGAGGATTTCGATTTGGTAGGATGATTATGTGAGTTAGGCTAGAGGCTATTGTAGTTTCATTTTCAGTCTTTATTCAACATATGTACTGGACAATATGTTTTAAATTTATATGAAGATTTTTTTTATCTACATCAATTTCTCTATTTACCTTTCATATATTTTATGGATAGTTTACTACTTTATACTCTTGATTTTTTTTGTTCCATAGGCATCCTTTTTTTGTCAACATGTTTTGTGGATGACCATTATATAAATGGAAAATGATAATTTTTTTCAAGATTGAATAATGACCCTATAGATTTATATTAGAGGGAATAGTCTCCCAAAATTTGTTTTAGTATCTCTCCACTAGTTAGCAACCACTGACATACAAAAAGACACACCTGAGGTCATGCTACAATCCCCAATTGGGTGTCGTTCTAGCGATTTGGATTTAATGTTATAGAATTATTTAAGAGTATCTTTTTGGATAGGGTAGTGTAATTAGCAGTGGAGTAAGGTTGGTGAGGTAAACTATGTTCATGCCTATTGAACATGAAATCAGATTAAACCCATGTTTCTAGGGGATATCTAGCATTGTAAATATATACTCTAGGGTTAGAAATATGCTATATTATACCAAGAATACTGATATGGGAAGGATGAGACTTAGGATGTCATAGGGATCATTCATGAGCTGGGGAGTTGTTCATTCATCATTATGGAGCCATACTTAGAGTACGGTACACGTTCATAATGGTAGTTTTTTTGAAAACAATCCTAATCAGAATCCTTTAATAATTGTAGAAACTTATAATATAGTTGATTTTCTTTCTAAATTACATTATAAGTACTGATTCGATTAATATGGATATGAGGGTAATGATATTTTTATTGAAATTTATGTTGTTTTCCCTCTTACAGAAATGGTTTTAGGGATTTTAAATTTTGAGACAATATTTGTTTTGAAAAAAAACTCATGTGGTGGAATGAGGCATGTGTAAAATAGTTTTATAGGATGGTTTTATTTAAAATTCCTCATGTAGTTGATGGGTTTTAAATGGTCAGGATTTTCAAGTTTTGAGGAAATTATAATGAAATGGTTTTGAAAAAATGATTTCAAAATGGGTTTCATAAATTAATATTGGTTTTTGAAAAAAGGACCCAAAAATCTAGGGATTTGGAGTGTGTACAATGATTTTAATGGGTTCTAAAATAAGAAACTATTACCTATGTAAACCAAGTTTAATGTATTTTTTTGGGGCTAGTGGTTACCTAGATGATTGAATTTTATTCTTGGTTTATATTCTCTATTTTCCTGGAAACAACTTAGGGATGTTGGAGGTTGTCTCTAGTATGGTTGGTGTGTGTCTGGAAATGAACTAGTTCCCTTATGGATTGGGTTTTCAAATTTTTAGTGGCTAGTCGGGTGTGATGGATGTGTTGTCTTGTGCATTCAGTGAGTATGCCAAGGAAATTTTGAGAGAGCCACTTGTGGGATAAATTTTTGATGATGGGATAGGGATGGATGATGTGTGTTTTTTATATATCTCATTTTGGATCACTTGAGGGGTATTTTTAGTAGGCAATTTCTATGGTAGGGAGAACTGTTGGTCAGAATTGACTAAAGGTAGTGGAGTATTATGGTGGTTAGAATCATAATACTAAGGGTAAATCAACTTTTGAAAATTAATTTTTTTTTTCATGATTATGAGTAGGGATGTCACACCTGTTCATTAAATTTGGTGATGGACATAAAATTTGTTGTAGAGATTAGTGGTTGAGGGGATTATATCAGTCATATATGGTGGGGATTATTATATCACTCATATATATATGAACCTTACATCTAAATATTCATGGGTACTATGAAACTATTTTATTTAATGTTAGGGATACAATGGTTTGTTAGTGAGTAGATGGATGTAGTTGAGTGTTTGGGAATGGTGTAAGATGGTGTTTATGTGTTGGAAACATATTAGTAATGGTGGTAGTGTGATATGAAAGTGATTAAAATTGAAGGTTCATAGGTACTTATGAATAAATTATGAAGGTTTAATTGTTTTGTTGAGTATATAACCAATTCATTACACTTGGATTTGGTTTCATAATTTGGTGTGGGTGTTAAATGATTTAAATATTTCTTCCTGTGCTGAGGCATCATGATCTGGAGATGTGGAGATGCATCGACTTGTGTGATTAGTTTTTTCGGTAGAGTTATCCAAAGAAAGGCCGACTGGTTCTTTGGCATATAAATAGATGAGGTGATGTGGAACCTTCATCAAGAGAAGTTACAGATATATTGGGTTGAAAAAATTCTTGTCATATAATGATCGTTATGTTTAGAGCTGTAGGAATCTCAGTGAGCAGGTAGCTCAGATTCTAGTGAATAGTGCTATGGTGTAGGAGTTATGCAATAGAAACGTGTTTGGTATTTAGAGATTGAATGAAACTATTTGGAGTTTATTTGATGATGAGTTATGGTTGGTATGTTTGGTCAGGAAAAAACCATTTAATATTTAGGATGATAAGTATTATAATGGGGAGTTTATAATGATCTATGTCTTTATGTGTTGTGATATTCAGAAGATGCTGGATTTATGACATGGATCATGTTTATTTTAAATAATTAGGACTTATATCTACATTTCTAGTGTTGAAACATCACTAATATATGTTCCTGGATGTATTTGGAGGCTAGGGTAGTATCTGGGGGTATTGTGGAAGCATCAGAGCTAGGGTTGGGGTGACAAAGATGCTGAATTTCAGAAGATGCAACAAATCATGTCATTATGACCAATTCACACCGCAACAACAAATATTTGTATATAAGACGTTAAATGAATGTATGAGACCTCCGAGGTGGTTATTCCAATGGTGAATCATGTTACAACCAAAATAGATCACACCACAATGATGTTGAGTTGAGGGGTCAACCCTACTTCTTTGAGGGATTCACCTAGTGACCCCCATAAATTTTGCACCTCCCAGATGCATTCTTATTATCAAATTTAAAGTTATAGGTGGTGGCCAAACCCCCTTTCCATTTTCTTCCTACCTTATGTCCCCTTGAGCCAAAAAATTTGGCGGAGTTTGACATCACTAATTCATGGTAGATCCCTAATATATTCTCCCTTACTTCTCTTCCTTTATTATTCCCTTATTTTAGTCAGACGACCTAGGATTCTTGGAAAAGATTTTACATGATCATAGTTAAATCATCATGTTTGATGGGGATTTTCTATGTGGAACCAAGAGTTAGTCTTAGGAGGACATGTTCAAGAATTTTTTCATTTTTTCCTTGATGTATATTTTCATGTGGATTTTTTAGTTTTTGAATATTTTAGATATAATTTTCCATTGATTCATTTTAATGATTTTGGGGTTTTTTATGTATTTGGTTCAGGTGTGTGTTGTGAGTGGAATTCTCCTTGTTTCTCATGGTTTTGACACCTTGAGGTCACCTGATGAGTTTGGAATTGATTATTTCATTTTGGATTTTTTATCTTAATTGATTGTTTTTAAATATGATGGTGTTTATAAATAAAACATGTGATCATGGACTCAAAAGACATCAATACAAGTTTGGTATGGACGTATGATTATCATTTGAGATAGGTGGCCTTGAATTTATTTGGGTTTATTTTTAAAAAAATCATTTCATTTTTGTGTACCATCATTTTTATCTATTTTTTATTATTTAATGGTTTGTGTGATATCAACCATATATTTTAATGGTCTTTTATAAACATAATATCCATCATGAATTTTATTTCTATATATATATGATTTTATGGTGGTACATTGGTCGAAATGAGTGTTGGTGTCCCTCTTTATATAATGTGTAGCGACATTAGTGATTTTTAAATAAGAAGAGTTTCATTTTAATTTTTTTTAAATGGGATTTTATCATAAATGAGAATTTTAATGGAAATGGGTGAGTAATAAATGAGTTTTTAAGTGGTATTTCAAAACATTAATGAGGTTTTATAAATAATTATGTGATGTGATTTTGGATGAGGCCCTATGGTGAGTAAGATGAAATCTGATTCCCTTTGAAAATGATAGTAATAAAATATTTTTAGTTTGTTTTGAAAGGAATATGAAAGTGATTGATTAAGATTATTTTTCCCCATTTGACCTTGTGAGTGTAACACCCTATTTTCCAAAGAATGTAGGCTTATATAATTTTATATTTTTATTATCTTGTGTGTTTTTCTAAATTATGATGGATGTTATGTGATGATGTTTTTTTCAGTATCAATGTGAAGGATTTATCAAGATGGATGTGATATAATCCATAGATTTTTGAGAGGCTGTTGGGATGAGATAAGACACAGGGATTAGTCCCAAATGACTAGAACCCTAGATGTGATTTTGTGAGTTTTGGGATAGGTGAAACGTGTTTATGATAGGCGATAGATATTGGTGGGGGATAGGATCTTCAGGCCTAGCCCCACCATGACTGAGATTGTTTTGGAAGGACTACCATGGGAGTCATGGGTTCCTAGTTGTGTGTGAATGTGTAGGTTAACCTTGAGTGATAAGGTTGGTTTGATATTAGATGTGTGGCCTCTATTGAGTGAGAAGGGTTGGTCAAGGCACTTCTTGTCTTCCATCTCTTGAGGGATAAGGGATGAAATAGATGTTGAACCTCTGTGGGTTGGGAAGAGATGCTTCAATACATGAGAAAACCCAACCTATCACCTTTAGGTAGTGGTCTGGACATGGTGTGGGACATCCCTTGAGTGATATGAGATGTGTTGATACTTGATCACACTCTAACCAACATATTTAGGTATGGGTTGAGTTATGAAATGATTAATTACCTTAAATATTTTGGTATGATTTTAGGTTATAGTATAAGGTGATTGTACCCATTTTGGAATAGGCACGATGTAGGTTGGGTTATATGTCATGGTTTCATAGATTGCATATGTTGACCTGACTTGTATGGATATATGGGAATTATATGTTACATTTCTAGTCATTGTTTTACATGATCATTACTACACTTATAATATATGTATTTTATGAAAAATTACGTTATCAAATGAACACATATTATCATTTAGGCATTGGGGATTTCTACTAGGTTAATGGACCAACCCCTACCCGTATACATGGCTTGAGATTTAATGTACATGGGTAGGAATTAATGTTTTATCTCATTCTGTAGGTTCTGATCAGATATGGATACATGATACAAGTATAATAGGTTGTAGAGGCCAAGGGGTTGATAACATTATAATGTGACATGGTCTAGAGTCTCATGTTTATTTTATTTAGTTTTTTTAATATATATACTATCCAGTTTTTCACCTTTTTATATGAGGCTTACTTAATTTTTATATCAAATACCATCACCATTTTTTGATATATCAGTAATATAGTTTTTTTCTATCTAGTATTGACTATGGGGGATTTCAGTCTCCCTGTTTTATGTCTAAAGGGTTTTATGATGTTTATAATTTATACAAGACATGCCTAATTTTTGGTATATTTTAGAATAAAACTCCAGATTTATATTATAGTGAATAATCTCCCGATAGATATTTTATGACTTCTATTGTTGTATATATATTTTATTAGTGTGAGAAATGTTTTATGTGCCATGTGTGTAATATCTATAAGATTATACTCTAGAAGTAATTCTTGGGAATTTTGATGGAAACATTTCACCAACATCATCACATGTCTATAATTTAGAAAAAAGATTTACTTTAACCAGAAAAAGCTAAGTGAATTGATTTGAAAGGGTATAACATGGGTGAAGGGGAGTTCAGTGGAAGGATTTAAATATGGCTAATTTAGTGTCTTCTGAATTAAAATTATGAAATGAGACTTGAAGTCAAGATCAATAGATTGAGGCTAGGTGGGAGTAGTCAAACTGATGGTGTATACTAGAATATGAGTACTAGAAAGGGGAACTTCTATATGATATTATAGGTTTTCATTCATGTTATAGATGAATGTAGTGATGAAAAAGGGTAATATTCCAATAGACCAATGGAGTTTTGAAGGATTTTTTGTAAAATGTTGTGTTGAATTCACTTTGATGAGAAGGTATTGAAGATGAAGCAACAGAATCACTCCTTGTAGATCTTCAGAATAAGTTGTTGTGAAGAATCATCATTGAAAATATTAGAAGGTGATGTTCATTGTTCATCTAATTTTGGATATTGTGGTGGTTATTTCTATTGGAGATCATAATTTTATCACATCAATACTAGGTCGTGAAAGTTTTATGGTAGAGATGGCTGGGAGATTTGATGGGGACCACTTTATGAAGTCCATTGGATCACCTATGCTGATTATGAAAGGAGATAAATGACGAGTCTATGAAGGGCTATGGTTTATCCCTTATAGGGAAGATAACCTTGGGACACACAAGTTCTTTATGAACTAAAACCTACGGAAATGGTCGAGGATCTAGAAAGATGGTGACCCGATGGAGAGTATATGAAGATAAAACAAGTGCAATAGTCTGTGAGGATTTTTTTGATAGTTTGAGTAGGGTAATATGAAGGTTTAAGTTTCTATGTAACCTTAAATTCTCCTTGAATGAAAAAGTACTCCAATTCTACCTCAGATGTAGGATAGAATTTCTGAACTGTGTTAATTTTTTTTTGAATTATTCTTGTGTTTATACTTCTATATTAGTGTGGTTTTATTGTGTTTTTATTACTAGGAAGGAGAAAATAAGGGTAAGAAAAACCATATGGTGATATAACTTAGTATAGTGGCTAGGGTTCCTGGAATTCCTAGTTATGGAAGCTGAAGTCATTAGAGAATCCTCCTGAGGAATGTTTCACAAGTGTGCTTCTAGTGGTGTCATGGATTCTTATGATGAAATTTTTGGTAGTAGTCCCCTATGTTTCCTAAAAAGTTAAATAAAAGGGATATGGATGAAATGTTTGGTGGATGATCCTAGTAGTAGTGTTTTTTATTGCGTAGTTTATCAATGTCTCAGAGGGAAGTTAATCTTAAATATCTATGGTACCAGGGGGTTTCTAAATATAAAAATTCTTCTTAAATATATGGAACCTTATGCTAAGTTTCTTTGTTGAGGGAAATTCTTTATCTTTGATGGATTAATTTAAGTTTCCTTAGGTTATATTATTTTTCAAGTCTATATTAGATATTCATTAGGAGAGGGAAGCATTACTACTAGTATGTGGGGATATTTAATGTCACCTTTCCCATAGGAGTCATGAGGTGTGTTCCATTAATTAGGATGAATTTGGAGTTTGGATAAGATAATACTAAAATTTTAAAAATATTTTTTATAATACCTTATATTTCATGGATTTAGTGGGAGTTATATTTTTTAATGTTTTTCATGAAATTATCTTGGAACTAGTGTGACATTTTGTTGGTGGAGGCTATAGATGTTGTAGATTATAGGTGTAACTACTGTTGGAGGGTTTCTGTTCCATTGGAAGGTATGTCATCTCAATGTAGGAAGTGATCTAGAGGGCACACCAAGAATATGGATTATTTTATATGGTTAGTTTAAGAAAATATGATTCTAGTTCATAGAAGGAGTATTTAGATAAAATCTTTATTTATCAGGTTAGGTCAATGATTTTTGGATGGTTACCCTTTTCTGTATGGTATTGTAGATAAAAAATGGGATTAAAGTTAGGGGTTTTGTGGTAAAATGATCAATTTAAAAAAAAATTTAATTACAAAGGTTCCCAAAAACTACATCTCGGGAAGGTAACTAAAATGATTCCAAGTGTTCACTTGAGATCATCTCGGAAGAAGGTGCGACATGTCAAGGTTCCCATGTTCAATGGAAGGTTATTTACAGATGTATAAGGATTGTTCATGAGAATGAGATTCATGATGATTAATGTGATGATTCAACAATTCTAATAATTCTATTTTTGATATTAATGTTTACAACGACCCATATTTATTTTTATAATAAAGTTACATTTTATAAATTTCATGATATTATTTACTCGAATAATTATTTTTATTTTGAAACCATATTCAGTATTTAAACCATGGGAAGATATTTGATTTCTAAAAAGAAAAGGATTATAGACATGTTTTATAATTAATATAGAATCATCATTCATACCCTACAATTTAAGAAGAATGTAGGGTTTATATACCCTTTGTTTAGAATAAAAGGGTGGATTTGAAACCCTATTTCAGGAAGCAAACCTATGTATGGAGAACAAAGTATGGTTCTTTATCCCTATTTTTATAAATAATCATACAATTTCAACTATACATTGGGTGTTTATATCTATGAATTTAAACATTACATTTGACATGATAAACGGGGGATTATTGAACTTTTGTTTATTTATATGTTTTATGCAATTAAATCACCAAAATTAAATACATATTTAAAGCTGTTTAAAGTCCAATTAAAAGGATCATTTTCAATAGATTAAATTATTTCTATTTATAAGTTAATTTTCGACTATCAATGAAAGTTTTAAATTCACATATTTTCAATTTATCATATGATATTTCTAGAGATGATTGACCTAAAGAATTTCAAATATAATGAAAAATATCAATATTTTAATCTTCTATACAAACAAATATTTTTTCTCATTAATATATAGATATGTGCATTTAAAAATAAGAATGATTCATTTTCTTTAAAACTACACATTATAGACATACATGTTTTGGTCCATGTCTGTTGGTTACTACTGTTGAATATCTTTTTTAATAATTTCTATAGTTTAATAGAGTGGTTATTAGAGCTAAAATTTGGATACATATACATTTTATTATATATATAGTTTTTTCTCTACTTATATACAAACAAAGCATGTTGGAAGTTGAAAAATAATTCTATGCTACTATGTTTTTTTGAATATCATTATCAACTATCAGTTTCTATTATAAATGTGTTCCAAATATATTTCAATATCTAAATCATATTTTCTATTTGATTTAGAGTATTTGTTTGTCATATTAATTCATTAGTGGAGTATTAGTTTTTACTACTAAACTACGGTTATTTTAGTTCCCAATAAGAAAACAAGAAGGACTTCTAAAATTCTTTATTTCAAGGTGTGAACATCCTAAAATTAGCAATACAAGTCCCTAGAAAAAAGGACTTTCTTGTGAATGTAACCATGATCATGGAGAGAGATTTAATGGAGTGTGTTAGTAACAAGCTAATAAAGATGATGATCATAGTCAGGAGTTGCCTATTTTTATTAAGGAAATTCAAAAGAAGAAGAAATCAATTCACTGTTTAAAAATTTGACAGTCCGACTGACCGTCATATTCAGGAGTTCAAACTCAAAATTCTTAAGAAATTTTATTGAATTGAGGAGAATATTTCTGGATGAAAATGTTCATCAAACTCACCTTGAGTTCAGAATGAAGAGAAGATCATAATAATAATGAAATCGGATTCTTCTTGGATCTAATAATAAATCTGAAAATTATTTTCAGAATCTGGAGTTATCATAAATCATAAGTATTTTATAAAACATGTGATGAAATCTTGATAAAGGAAAACGAGAGAGCTGGTGCTACCAATCATATTGAGGAATGTCTGAAAAGAAAGAAAAAGTATATAGGAGGAAGAAAAGTTGTATTAAATATGAATATAACATAGATGATGCTGAAGCTGATCTTTAATTTATTCAATGTCTTAAAAAATTCATGATACAATAAGGTCTTTGTGAAGGAAAGAAGTTGCTGATAATGATGCTTTCCGATTTCAAGTCCATCGGTATGAGATCATCATACTCAAAAATTTTTAATGAATTAGAAGGTTGATCAAAACTTGTTAATATAGAGATGTTGGTTTTCAGTGAGAACAATAAGGGAAATTAAATAAATCTTCATTGAAATAATTTCGGAGCTAGAAGTTCATTGGTATCATAATCAGAGGAGAAAAAAGTTCTTTAAGTCAAATATTCTATAAATTTTCAATCATAAGCATAATTCCATTGATCCGTCATAATGGATTCTGACACCAATTTATTTTTTTGTATCCTTTATATTTTTGGGGCGGAGAAGAGAATAATTTTTAGGTGAATGATATTAAAAGGAAGATTAGATCATATCAACAATGCAGTTATCCATTTTACTCAAGATAAATTAGTGATAGTTTTTTAATTTGGTTTAGGTAAATAAGAACTCAGATTTCCTCAACAAGTTTTTCAAGAATTAAAGAAGAAATTTCATATTTTTTCTATATTTTTTATACAAGTGTGAAAATAACCATCATATTGGATCTGAAACTGATCCAACAATGTAAATCCAATACCAATAATCAGATATAACATGAAAAAAATATCTTCATCGATATCATGATCATCAGGCTGAAGAAAATAAGAAGAAGAATCTTGTTTAGAGAGTTTTTAAAGTGTTTTTGAGTGGGGACATGAATATATGTTGAAGAGTTTTAATAATATTCAAAAGTATTATCAAGGGGAGATTAAATCTCTAAGGAAGTTTGTTTTATTTTCATTAGTTGGTACGGGGCATCATAATGAGGAGTCATATGTTTAACATCAATCACTTTTGGTATAAAGAAAAATAGTGAAGAATATGATTTATGTATTATAATGAGAAAATCAGAATGGGAATATTTTCCTTTCCATTGGTGTAGACAAATTTAATAATATGTATTCAGATTTGATTTTTTTGTGAGTTGGTCCAGAAAATCAGAGTGACCCTATGTATTAATCGCAATTAAGAAATTAGAATGAGTAGAAATATATTGGATGTGGTACCTAAAAACTTAATGGATAACCTAAATATTTATATTTATTTCCTCGCAATGAGTCAAATCATAAGAACATATTAGAATTTGACTGAATAATGTTAAGAAGTTTAATGAGAGCATATTTTTTTGTGAAAATTTTAGAAGGTTTGAGAAGAAATGAGAAAAGTTGAGAAGCATTGACAATGTCATAAATGAATTTGGAATTCAACGTAAAATGAAGTTTAAGGAAATTTTCTTATGTAAGAAATTTTTTGAGAATTGTGCCTAAACTATATTTGGGTCACATATAAATAGATAAAGTACTTTGTAATTTTCTTGATATAAGTACTATTCATGCAAAGTGGAGCGATGGAAGAGTACTAAATAATTTTGTAGTGACAATAATATTACTAATTGGTATTACTTAGTGATGTTTTTCACATAGAAGAATAAAGGAGAAGATATAAGATTATATTTATATGATTATTGTATTGGGATGGATCATCAGACTAGAAATCAAGCAGGGATTTCTGAAATTAGATAAAAGTGGTTCTGAATTGACATAGTGGTATTATCACTGAGTTATATTTATGTATTGAGCAACTGGACTTGATAATTAGATCGGGAAATTAGACTGAGTGTCATTACAAAGTCCCAAATAAGTTCTCTCCTTATACTGGGTAAGAATATGAATAATTGTTTTGGAATTTAATATTTGTTAAATATGTTCAAGATTCATCAGAACATGTTTGTTACAAAAAAAATTGAATTACACCATCATTCTACTTGAAGAAAATGCACTGTTGTGTTGAACATATGTTGTACATGAGTGTAAGGGAATATCCTATTCATTGTATTACACAACCATGATCTTTTTCTAGTGGATTGTGCAGTATAATATTTTTTCCATACCATACCAAGGATATATCTTCTCATGTTGACCAGTGAACCTGTTAAATTCATGTGTTCTAGTGGATGTGTGTTTGTTTAGTTTTCATTAAGGTGTAAAATCTTTAATAAGAGGCAATGGTTGCTTCATAAAGAAGAAACATAAAAGAAAAAAGTTATCACTGATTCAACCTCCCCATATCAATGATACTTGATATTTCTTGGGAAATTATAAGTGGTATTAAAGATTAAGGTTCCCTTCATATACTCTTTGCTGAAGTTTTGAAAAAGATGTTTTGATTTACAATCTCAACTGTGTGAATAGTAAGGGGATTATTGTCTTTGATGGTAAGAACTATCATATCTGTAATGAAATAATGTTTTATTATCTTATTACTCTTGGATGTGATGTTCATTATGTTCTAATATATGGATTTAGTCATATTGATGAAGAATTCCATGTTACATATATTGATAAGAAGAATCCTTAGAATGATGGAAGGTCCAATAATTGTTTTCACTAATCAATTTTTGAAAGTGATTTCTTATGAGTGAAATGTGTTTCCACTACCCAAGGTATCCGGGATAAGCTGAAAAAAATTTATGAAAGAAATAAAAAATTAAATAAGTTGACATTACAAATATGGAGGCTGAAGTCTCAAGATCTCAAGTTATATGAATAAGAATCTATTAGTGACTTATTTAATAGGGTAAATGAAATTTTTAGCACTATCATATGTCTTGGTGAAAAGTTAGAAGAGTATATTGTTGTATAAAAGATAATAAGAAATATTCCCAAAGAGTTTGATGCTAAGGTTTCATCATTGGAATATAAGGATCCTGAAACATTATCTCTAGATTATTTTCATAGAAAGCTCAACAATAATGAAATGATAAGGGAGAAATATAAGAATTAAAAAAAATGTTGATAGGAAAAATTCTTTCATATATTCCAAGAAGTAAATTTCACTGAATATTCTTTAAGAAAAAGACTCTAGTTATTCTAATTCCTAAAATGAGGTATGTAAAGTTTTTGATGAATTTTTATCCATATTTTCTAAAAATGTGAGAAGAGGTATAGGTAAATATAAATGGAAACCTCCCTTGAAATGCTTTGAATATAGAGTCATTGGGAATATTGTGGCTAATTGTACTCAACTAAATAAAGAATATAATAGAGAAAAAGATGATAGAAGGAAGATAATATCATAGATGAAACACAGTGACAAGTCTAAGCCTTATTCCAATAGAAAAGGTAAAATTTTATTCAAATATAAAAGAAGATGTTTCCTATATAAAGACAACAAAGAAGAATATAGTGAAGTTGAATTAGAAAATTATATAAAGAAGTATGAGAATAATTTTATTACAACAAATAATAATGAAGAATTTTGAATTTGTAGTTCTACTGAATAAGAAACTCAATTAGAATATCATCTACATAAAGAATTGAAATAATTCCTAATAATGATTGGAAGGTAAGTGAACGAAATCAAAAAGTCAAAAAATGAAATTTATTGAACAATAAAACAAGATTTTTTTCTTGATGTGAAAGTTAATATAATGAACGATATTGATGATTTGTAGAAATTTCTTGAGGAAGAATAGAATCATAACAAGAATATGGAAGTTAAGTTGAAAGAAAGCGAATAAGAGCTAAAAATAGTTCTACAAAAACCTTCTAAATCTATACAAAGTGTTACAAGATTCAATAATTATATTTCCGAAGTTGGTGAAATCCTTAGTAATGGAAAATTTCATAAAGATAAAAAGTTACATTAAAAGGTTAAGAAGAAATTTGAAATTATTTCTAAAAATAAGAATGCTGGGAATGTTATGAATGTGTTTGAGACAAAAAAAGGTATGAATTTAAATGTTTCTAAAAAATATGAATAGAAAAAGATTCTATTACTTATAGTTCCAATAATGATAAAAAAAATATGCTGCAAATTAATATCCGGATTGATAACTAAAAGGTTAGTGGTCAATAATCTTCTCATAACAAAGATAATAAGGTGGTTGGAAATATACCCCCATCTCTAGTCAGTATGTATGTTTCTGAGAAAAATATAATTTTTATAGATACTTTTCATATTGTGGTAGATTTGGGCATAAAAAAATATGTGTGGGTTTAATCAATAACATTAAAAATATTCCTCAAATTACAGAACGAAAAATTTGAGGTGGAGTCAATTCCCTTAAAGGAAGAAGTATGAGAAGGTTTTTCTGAATAATTATGATAAGGCTGGAGTAAAAGTTGAAAATAGATTCCAACCTATTGAAACTATTTGAGAGAGATGTGAACAACCTGGACACCTGAAAAAAGGATGTCTTGTTATTTTATCGGAAGAAAAAGAACGTGTTAAAAATTCTCAGAAGCTAAATATTAAGAAAGATAAAATGAATGAAAACCACTTTATGTTGAGACAGATCTCATAGATTCAAAAGGAGAATGACCATGGATCTGGGATTTTGATTTTCCGTCTCATAGGAAAGGATACATAATTTTTTTGAAGAATATAAAAGAATATGAAAAAGGGACTCTAACATTTGGGAATGATGAATATATTCGAATCAAATGTGTAAGATAAACCATAATTGGGGAAGAAAAGATGAGATCCATAAAATAATTATTTTTTGATGGGATGAAACACAATATATGATATGTTTCAAGGAAAAGTTATGAAGGAAACGAAGATGTTTTCATGAAGAATAGGTTTTTTGTGAAAAGAGAGGAAGATAGAAAGATTGATACCAAAGGTTGATTTATAAGAGGAAACTTATTCCATGTAGGTGAAATAGAAAACCCTCATTACATGTGTATGGTGGAAGAGAATTATTTATGACATAAATGGGTGGGAAACATGTGTCAAAGAAACATGAGTAAGTTGTAAAATGAATTTACTATCTGTAGAATACCAAATATCTCAAGAATAATGGATTGGTGCTTCTCAATTTTCCATAAAGGAATAGTTTCTAACTCTATGCATAAGAATGTTCAAATTTGTTAAAAACCCTAGAACTCATTCATTCTGATATCTATAGGACAATGATAAAAAAACATCCATTTAGATAAGTACTTTATCACTTTTATTGGATACTTTAATCACATTACTTGTGTTATGTATAAGAAATATAAGTCAATAACTCTGAAAACATCTAAATGTTTCTGGAGGAATGTTGAGAAGGAATGTGATTATTTCATGAAGAAGTTGATAACTGAGAATGGTGGTGAATAAAAAAATAAATAATTTTAAAGTATATCTTGAGAAGAATAAAATTTGGTAGGAGTATAGAACACCTTAAACTCTTAAAATAAGGTGTTGTTTAAAGGAATAATATAAGTTTTGTTGAAATGGGGAAAACTATGTTACTTGAACATGCTCTATTTCATTACATTTATAGATAATCCATGAAAAATGTTGTGTATAATCAAAACTAAGGACATGCTCTGGTATGACTACATATGAAATATTTTATGTAAAACTCCATGTTTGAATCACTTTATATTTTTTTGGAGTCCATGTGTTTTAAAGAACAAAGGTGGAAGCCTTGTAAAGTTTCAGCAAAGAGGTGGAGAAATTTTTTTCCGTGGTTATGCTCTTGATGAAATAGGATAAAGATGTTTCAACAATGAAATAGAAATAAATTTTGATCATGTTGATGTGAATGTTGTGGAAAAGGATAAGGAAGATAAATAGATTCATGCAAATATGAATGTTAAGCAGGAAGGAATAAATTTTTAAAATTATGATAAGGATATTGACAACGACAGTCCTACTCAAGAGGAAGAATCAGACTCAACTGTTTAAAGTGATGACAAAGAATCTCAACAATATAATCATGTGATGAAGAAGAATGTGGAGGTTCAGAACATTATTGGTGATAAACATCAGAAGGTTCAAGTAATAAAAACATCAAATGTTGTTATAAATACATTTGTGTATTCAAATGTTTATCTGAAATATGTGAATGTATCTTCTGAGCATACAGAATTGGTCTAGGAAATGAATGAGGAGATGGATAAAATATAAAAAATGATACTTGGGAACTCATACCTAATACAGATAACAAAAATTTTATCAGTACAAAATGGGTTTTCTAGAATAAGATGAATGAATCAGGTGAAGTGATAATGAATAATGAAATATTAGTGTGCAAAGGCTACTCACAAATAGAAGACATTGATTTTGATGATACATTTTATCCAATTTCATTGTTATAAATAATATTAATACTTCTTTATATTGTTGCAAAATGAAGTTCCAAATTTTTGCAAATGGATATGAAATTAGAATTCATGAATAGTGATCTTGAAGTGGAAGTTTACATTAAATAACCATGCAATTGTTTTTGGGAAAAGATGAATGTTATGTTTGAAAGATGATGAAATAATTTTATGGGATGAAGTGTGCTCCGAGAGAATGGTATTACAAATTAGAAACTTTCTATAAAAAGATAAGTTTAAATAAAGAAATAGTTAATAGAAATATTTATATATAAAAAGTATGTATTTTCCCTCATTGTAATTTTTTAAGTTGAAGAAATTATATTTTCTTGGAATGATAAAAGTACTTGTGAAATATTTTCTAATTAAATGAAAAATTTATTTGAGATGTCAATATTGGGAGAAATAAAATACTTTTTTGTGTTAAAAATTTCACAAAATAAGAAACACTTTTTTCGTTATTAAGGAAAGTATGCTAGGGATCTTATTAAGTGGTTTGTCATCAAAAATTAAAAACTAGTTTCCATATTGATTTCAGTCTCAAACTAGTTGTCTAAAGTCTATGATGGAAATAAAGTTGATCAAAAAGAGTTTCTAAAGCTTATAGGATGTTTTTTTTATTTCACTACCTCAAGACCCAATTTTTTTAGGCTTTTCAATTATGTGAAATATTTTAGAGTTCTCCAAAGGAATCACACTTATTTTCTAAAAAATAATTCTTAGATATATAAAAGACACAAAAAATTTCAGCATCTGACATTAAACCTCAAAACATACTGACTTTTTTGGTTATTCATATTATTATTTGGAAAGAAATTTTGATGCTAGAAGATTCAAATCTATTAGATTGATCATTTTGGTAAAATTTTGTGTTAGTTGTAATAAAAAGAAAAAAAATTAAGTATCTACTAGAATAATTGAAGATGATAATTTTTATACTACTCAAGATGCTACCCATATTCTATGGATGAAGGCATATTTAGAAGATTTACTTTTTGAAGTTATGTTACCCTTACTATTGGGTTGTGATATTCTGAGTTCCATCAAGCTTGAAATAAATCCTATACAAAATTCACATTAAAAATATATTGAAATCAAATATCATTTAATCAAAATCATATGGATAAGAATGAGTTGAAGTATGTTTCTACATTAGAACCAGTTGCCAACATTTAAAAAAACCTTTATCGAAGTATCCTTTACATAAACTAAGGCTAAACATGAGCATCGAACGTCCTTATCATGAAGGATGACATATTTGTTGTACCATCTATCATCCTTCCTTTGGATAGTGTTTTCAAGGGGGAGAATTGTTTAATAAATCTATCCAATTTTATGTGATAAACCTTTTAATGAAGTATGTTAATAGGGGGAGTTATTGGTAAGATGTGAATACATCTTTTTAATTTTTTGAAATACTCTAACATATTTTTGGAGTGGTTGTAGGAAAATTTGGATACATGAAACTGGAAGAAGAAAAGATGAATAGGTTTTCATGATCACAACTTTGGGATAGTAAGGATTTAATGACAATAATTCTCATTTCCAACAATGAGTTACCTCACATAGGATTAGAATTGTTCCTAGTAATCCATAACTTGAGACTATAAATTTCTATTATTTATGAATATTGGTTAAAAAATTAAAATATAGGGGGTTATTATGGTCAAGATGATGAGAATGATGATCGTATTTAGGAGTTGTAATTCGATGTCATGAAAATTCCAATGAATAAAAAAGTAATTCACTTTGTAAAAAGATGACAATAGAAGAGACCATCATATTAAAAAGTTCAAAATCAAAATTTTTTAGAAAGTTTATCATATTGAGGAGAATATATGAGAAATAAATTTTTCATAGGAATCACCTAGGGTCTGTAATGAAGTGAATATCATAATGAGGAATGAAATTAGTGTCTCCATGGATCCTATAATAAATATGATGATTCTTTTCTGATCATGGAGTTCTCATAAATAAAAACTATTCTACAAAACTTGTGATAAAATATTGATAATGAAAAGTGGGAGAGATGCTGATTTCAATCATATAGAAGAATGTTTGGAAATAAAGAAAAGGTTTCTCAAAGGAAGTGATGTTATATTACTTCCCATTATAAGTCAGGGAAGGATGAAGTTGATGTTCAATGTATTTAATGTCATGAATGACGTCATGATACAAGATAATTTTTGTGTAATAAGGAAGTTGTTGAAGCTGAAGCTTTGCAGTCTCAAGTCTATAAAAATGATATAATCAGACCCAAATTTGTTTGAGGACTATGAAGGTTGATCGAAACTTTGGAAGATGAAGATGTTGGTTTTAATTCATAACAATAGTCCAAGAGAAATAAATATTCGGAGGAATATTTGTGTTCTAGAAGTTCATTTGTATCATACTTAGAGGGGAAAAGAATTTGATGAAGTTGAAGCTACTGAAACCGGTCCATCGGAAGTGGAATTCCATAGATCCCTCATAATGGATTCTGATAATAATTTATTTCATTGGAATCCTTTGTATTTATAGTGTAATTTTTTTAGAGGTAGAATGTTTTCTTATTGATAATTTTTGGGATATATGAATGAAGTGAAGAAGAAAATATTTATGTGATTGATATGAAAAGAATAATCAGAGTAAATCAACAATGTAGTCATCCATTTTTATCAAGATAAATTGTGAATTGTTTTTTAAGTTGGTTATTTGAATGAATAAAAATGAATTACTTATAAATTGTTTCAATACTTATTTAAGAAAGCTCTTATTTTTTTGAATAGTTTTGTATTTAGTGGGTCAATAACCATCATATTGGATTTGACACTGATCTAATAGAGTAAAGACGAGACTGATAATAAAATAAAACTTAACATAGATATATATATCATACTCAAGAACCTTTTTATGAATAAAAGAAGAAGAATAGTCTTGTTTAGAGAGTTTGGGAAGTGTTTTCAATGAGGGATAAAATTCTTGTTTGAAGAGTTTGGAGAAGATTCACAAGTATTGTTACGGGGAGATTAAATCACTGATGAATTTTCTTTTTTAATCAGTTGGTATGGGGAAACATAATAGGAAGACATATGTTTTATATCTATCACTTTTGGTATAGAGAAATATATTAAATAATCTACTATATTTATCATAATGGGGAAATCAGAATGGGTATATTTTTATTTCAATTGGTGTAGAGAAAAATAATGAGAATTATTTATTTCTAATTTATTTGTAAGCGGGTAAAGAAAATAATAGTAACCCCATTTATTCAATGTAATAAAGAAATAATAAAGAGAAGAATTATCTTGTAGTTGGAATAGAAAAATGTAATATAGATCCTATTTAATTAAATTTTTCTTCATCATAATGAGGAAAATCATAATGTTGAATCATAATCATATTAGATAATGTTAAAAAGTTTGATGTGAGATGATGTTGTGATAAGATTGAAGAAGGATTGAGAATAAATGAAAAAACATGAGAGGAATTGAAGAAGTAATAAATTCATTTCTAAATCATTGGAAGTTGATGATTAAGGAGAATTTGTTAAGTAGGAAAAGTATTTATAATCCAAAATAAAACATATTTGGGTCACCTATAAATAAAGAATGTATTTTTTATGTTCCTGACACACGTATGGTTCTTGAAAAGTAGAGAGAAGGTGGAGTGGTAAAAAAATTTATAGAGATAATAAGTTTTTGGATTGGGATAACTTGAGGATGTATTCTATATATAAGAAGACAGAAGAAGAGATAAGATCATATTCTGCAGATTATAGTATTGGTCTAGGTCATCAGATTGGAAATCAGAATGTGTTTTCTGGAATTAGATAAAACATGTTCAAAATTGTCTCAGTAGTATTCTCACATATTTATATTTCCATATTGGGAAATAGGAAATGTGAATTAGAATGAGTGTCATTATAAAGTCTATAGGAAGTTCTTGCCTCCTTGGTAAGAAATTGAAGATTTTTATTGATGTTTATATTTGTGAAAGTTCATCAAGTAGCATCATAACATATTTGTTACAAAAAATTGAATAAAATATTTATTCTACTTAAAGAACATGCACTATTGTACTGAACATAGTGCTATATGTGTTTAATGTCATATCCATCTCATTTTATTTCACACAAAAGGATTGTTTTCTAGTTGAATGTGTGGTATCTGATTGTTTCCATACCATGACAAGGATGTAGATGCACTTATTCAGTACCAAGCCTTGTAAATTCTCATGTTCCAATGGATGTGTGTTATTTTTGTTTTTAGATATGTGATAACACATTAATAGGAGGTGAAGGTTGTTTAAAAAGGGGGAAACATAAAAGGAAAATGATATCACTTATTCACCCCTCACCCTTTTAGTGATACACGATATTTCGTAGAAAATTACATAGTGTACTAAGAGTGGTTTATTCCCTAAACCTCATACATGAATTTGTTATTTCATTTATTTATTTCTAATACTCACTTATATCTATGAGAGAAGTAAATAATCACTTAAATCTAAATATGGAAGACTAGTTCCTATAATGTTTTTAAAGAAACATAATTCACTACATCTTATGTTTTTTTATTTCCAATTTTGACCAAACATGTGGTATTATAGGATTGGGATATTTTGGAAAACAGAATATATTTTCTTGGATCTAAAAATATTGAGTCAAATATTATGAAAAATTTAATTATCAGTGGACGATCTCAGTAATGTTATAATGATGATCCATGATCCTTATTTTAATGGTGATATTTATGGATGCTGGAAATCACACATTAATATTTATTTAAAAAATAATGGAATAAGATTTTATTTGAAGGGATATAAGAATTATGAAATTGTTAAAGATGATTTAGATGAATGGAATGATGGCCAACAGAAGGAATATTATATTAATTTAAGAGTAATGAATGCTATTTTTACTGTATTAAAAACTGATGAATTTAATGGTGTCTCTCAGTGTGCTACTACATATGAGATAAGGAAGAATATTTATGTTTATTATAAAGTAACTAGTAATATTATAAAACTAATATATAATACTAAAAAATTGAAATTTGATACTTTTAGGATGCATGAATATGAAATCATCACTTATATGGATGGAGGATTGATAGAAGTTGTAAATGATAATATTTTCTTAAGAAAAACAATTAAAAAATTAGTCAGAACCTTAAAATTTCTAAGAGTTTTAGCCACTGAATGGAATGGGATACCTACTACAATCATAAAATCTACTTGGGTCTTATAACTAACAATGAAATAATTTATTTCAACCTTGATGATGTATGATGTTGAGATGAAATGTTAAGCTGAAAATTATATTTCTATCAAGGAGGAATATGTTGAACATATAAAATATGGATGAATAACCTGATTCAAGTTATCTAGATTCAATAAAATAATTATGAGATCTTGCTAAAATATTTGTAAAAAATTTCAAGAGGAGGAAGAAAAATAATTAAGTATATATATTCTTTGAATACAAGGATAATGGTCACAGAAAGTCAAAATGACCTATGATTAAATCTCGATTGAAATATAATTACTAAAGAAAATGAAACAAATTCATGAAGACAAACTAGAGTTCTAATTTTTATTCAAATGATGAATATAATATAAAACCAAGAGATGATCATGAAAATTACATTCTAAATACATGACTTAGGCTCATGATGATGAGGTACACACTTCTAAATCTAAAAAATTATGATTTAGAAAATTATTATGATAAATTTGATAAATTTGGTTTTATGATTCAAAATAATTTTTTTTCTTTAATGATGTACCATAGAATATCTTATATTACTATTCATAATAATAAAGAATTATTAACAAAAAAAATTTTGTATTAAAATTTAAATTTTCCTTTATTTTCTATAAAAATAAAATTAAGGAAATACTAGATGATGTTAATACATTAAAACGATCCTCTATAATTATTAATAATGGAGAAAATCATTTAAATAAATTTCTTTGAAAAAGTAAAATTCATAAAGGGAAACTTGGTATTGGTAATAATGGGTAAAACCCAAGTTATATAGAAATTATTTTGTTCCTCTTACTAGTAAAAAACGAATGAAGTACCTATTCTATTAGAAAGAACTAAACATGAGAAAAAGAATATGACAAGAACTAATAAAAGATTATGATTTCATGGTTCAGTATCATCTTGGAAAGGTAAAAAATGTATCCAATGCATTGGGATAGAAAAATAACTCTACATTAACCATTTTACATTTGGGGAACATTAAGCATTGAATAATGATTTGATGAAATTTGGTATAGAGGTTAAGGATGTAAGAACCTCCTTTTTTAAGTGTCTGTATATTAGTCTATGTCATAAATATTAAGTAAGCTCCAAAGAAGGATCATGTTTTGCAGGAAAGGTTAGAATCCATTAATATGGGTTTGTTTCCAAGGGTTTTTGTTGATAATTAAGGTGTTATCATATTTGGAAAAATATTATGTGTGCCCTGTGATTTCAAATTGAAGACAGAGTTGTTGAGTAAAGATTATATTTCTCTATTTCCATTTATCATGGTATCACTAATATTTATAGATACCATCCATAGTATAAGTAGTGGCATGGAAGGAAAATAGATAATATTTCCTAAAACATGAAATGATTAACTTTTCAGTAGGTTAAATAAAAATAAAATTCATTGAAGGGAGTTCTTTAACCTTTTTAGTTCTAGAGTGGAATTGAGAAAATATATCTAGAGATTTCATTATGGTAATTCCAAAAAATATATTGTTTTAATAATGAAATTTAGGTTAATGTTGATTTATTGACTAAATCTATATAGATTTTTTATTTTGGATACTATAACTCAATATTTATTTTCTCAAATATATATCAAGGAGATAGATAGGTTACATGGGGTTATTATCTCCAATTCATTTGACCATTATCCTAGATTAACATCTAAAATCTGTAAAGGAATTTATAATTCATATTGTGTTGAGTTAAATTTCCATAAATGTTTTTAGCCTCAAAATGATGGTTAGTCTGACCAAAAGATTCCGACCATGGAATATATGATTAATTCTATATTGAGGGATTATAGTGGATGTTGGGTTCAATATAGTTTTTGGTTGATTTCTCTTATAATAATACTTTTCATTCCTGTATACAGATAGAAACATTTAAGGAATTATATGGAATGAGGTGATGGATGAAAACATTTTGGGATGAAGTATGAGAAATGAAGATGATGAGATCAAATTTTTTATAGGAAGTAAATGAGTAGGTGGAGTATATTTAAAAACTTATGCGGACTTATTAGGAAAGGAATAAAATATATCCTGATAACTAGAGGAATAATCCTTCTTACGAGCTAGGTAGTCCCCCATTTTATCAATATATATCTATAAAAAAATTGATGATTTTTGGTAAAAATGAAAATAAATACCATGGTTCATTGTACCATATGAAATCTTGGATAAATTTGGATCAGTTTCTTATTAATTGAATTTTCCCCTAGAGTTTATCAAAGTTACATAATGTTTTTCATATTTAAATTCTAAGTAAATATTTTCCATATTCATCACATGTTTTGGGCCCTGAAATTGTTCAGTTGGAATAGAACCTTTATTACATGTAACAAAATATGTATATTATTTAACACATAGAGAATGTTTAATGGAACAAGGTAATTCTTTAAGTTATTGTTTTGTGGAAAAACCATATGGTTGAAGTGGAAACATGAGAATCTGAAAATACTAAGAGGAAAAGCTATCCCGACTAGTTTAGTAAGTCAATAAATTTGTGAAATGTCATTTTCAAAAGGGGAGAAGAATTAAAAAATCCAGTAATTATAGAATAAATAATTATATATTTATTAATATGAATTATATGGTTATATTCAATATAAAAATATGAAGTGATTTTCAAATCCAAAGGGAAATAGTCTTAATTAAAAACTTTTATTATAATGTTTTATTTAACATGTTTATTCTAAAATTATATAATTTGAATTTTAAAAAAATAATATCATTTTCAATATCACCATATCATATTTTACAATGGGGGAACATTTATTATGTTTTGGAAAATATATATTTTTAGTGAATAATGAAAATACAGATTTTTTATAAAAATGACATTTATTTTCAATAAATTAATAAATTTAAAAGCCTTATTATATATTGAATATGATTTTATGTAAAATTTTAATAATTAATTTTATATACAATCCACTTAATTACATTTTAATTATTTTTATATTGTATTTTAGTGTAAGATTATTTTTACATTGAAAAACATAGTTTTTCTGAAAACTATTTTAAAGTGCATACTTTTTCTCCATATTAATTAATCAAAAAACACCATAAAGAGGAAATATTTAAATGAAATTTATATATTATATATCTATAAATAGTAATATATATATATATATATTGATTATTACTAGTCATGGATTTAATATAAAATCCTATTTTTCTTGAAAAAGACATTTCTGGATAAACATCATTTCGATCACATCTGCTAGTTTTATTTTAAAATAAACTCTAGAAATTTTTCATATCTAATTTTGTAAAATTAATTCATTGTTTAAATCATAATTATTTATTTTATTAAATAATCTCAACTTAATTTTTGGTCATAATGAATAGTGATAATAGTAAAACTATTTACTGTGGTTAATGTAAAAACAGATTTACTAGGGTTTTAAACTAAAGAAAGTAATGATTAAAATTATCTAAAAACTTGTATAAAATATTTTTACTAGATTTATTTTTACCTTACAATGTATTGTGATCAATAATGGTACATTTGGGGTCCTTTTATCTTGTGAATTTTGTTTCACCTTTTTTTTTAAAAAAACTGCATGTGTACCACTCATCGGGTGATACCCTTATAATTTAAAAGAGTTTTCAAATGTTTTATGGTGAAAATTTGAAATATTTAGATTTTTTATTCAGTATATAGTCATTTGAATTTTTTTATTAAGGGTTGAGCATCATAATAGCTCGTGGGGGACACTGATATAGATTATATGATGGGTGTTCCCAGATAGCATCGGGTGATCTCGTTATAGCTTATATGATGGGAGAACATAGATAGATCTCCAATTAAATGGGTGAGGATTATGTTTTTCATATAATTCTATTGAAATTCATATTTATGATTTTTCAAAATTTTAATGGTTCTATAATGTCTTTATAAGTTTATATGATATGATGTCCCAAGGAACTTACAAAACTTTTCTATGTTTTCTAATGAGTTTTCAGGGAAATATTTTTATTTCAAAAGGTAATATTATGATCGTTTTAATGAAAAATTACTCCCATTCTTGGGAAAAGTTTTTTTTGTGGAGTTTATTAGGGTTTTTCATGTTTTTCACTGTACTAATGGAATTATTCTTTTTCATATCCCTTATCATTATTTTTTTATCATCCCATGTTATTATAATGTGTTTTATTGGTTTTAAGTATTAGTAAATAAATGAATATTTCAAGTTTAATTTCATGAAGATTTATCATTAAGAGGACGCATTATTTATTATAAATGTTTTAGATAGTGGTAAAACTGAACATTGGTTAGAATTTTCAGTTTCTGTTATATTGTTTTTTATGTATGTGTTATAAACAAATTCTATAAAAATATAAAACTGAGAAGATCCAAAAAAGGAAGAGAATGAATTCTTGACTTAATACTCATGATTATGTGATGTTAATTTGTGGGTCTTTATACCAATTACTATATTTTTTCATTGTGTGAAAATGATGGATGGGAGGACGAGACATCCAATTTTGATGTCATGGAACCATGGTTGGATCTATGAAGAGAAATAGGAGTTGGAATAAAACATGTGTAGGAAGGGGCTAGAGTCGTTCATTTTATACACTTTGTGATGTTTCTCTTCGATAATAATCCCAATATTGGGTATTTTTAAATCACTAATATAGCCTGGTATAATTTTTTACATGGAATTTAAAATATTATTTAAATTTATTTCATCTTTCTTTAATTATTTTGAATTATAATAGGGTATGTTAAGTATTTTAAATTTTATCATTCAATGTGAGTATATAGGGTTTAGTGAAATAATCTCATAGGGTTTTTCATGAGAGGTTATAAATGTTAATTTGGTTTAATTTATTTAGTTTTTCATGAGTTTTGTAAGGAGGATGTTTAGAAATATAAACATAATGTTTGACTCGATGGAATGAGTTTAGATTAAGAAAAATGCGATTATTTGTGTATTTAGTATGATTAATGATGATTAAATGTGGTACTAATAGTTTTCTAATAAAAATATTGAAAGTGGGTTGATAAAAGATGAAAATATGAAATATATATTTTTCTATCTAAAATTTGTGGTTTGGGTGGAATCTATTACTAAAAAAAATCCCTTCATAGGAATTTATAGGTTGTTTTTATTGAAAATAATGATATTGGATGTTTTCCTAGAAGATGATGTTGTCTGAAAAGAGAAATTTTGGAGTTTTTCTCAAATTAGTGAAGCATGTTTTCCCCACATATTAGAACCTACAATGGTGAATTCATTTATGTTTTTTTTGAAAATTATTATGGCTGGAGATGGTTACAATGCCTAAAATAGTGGTCGTCTTAATCTGGGATTTCATCTCTGTCGAAAGACTAAGCCATTTATTGAATGTTTGGTGATCATGGAGGATTTGGAATATATTTGTGAACCACAAGGTATCAAAGTACGGTTGTGGAAGAGAATATGGTAGTCCAAGTCAATCAAGTAATGAAAGTTCCCCAATGATGTGGTAAAAAAGTTGGGGGAAATTGGTTCCTCATGGTGAAACATGAATGAAGGAAGATACCACACAATGTACACAAAATTATGTAATTTAGAGTGGTTTCCTAAAAATTAACATGATTAACACATGGATTATTTCTATATTCATATAGAATGACAAGGTGGTGCTGAATTAATTAAAATTTGGCATTCAACCACATTTTGGTGAAAAATATTTTTGTGTGGTGAAATTCATGTTGAAGGTTGAGTAAAAAAACATTAATACTAAACATGTATAGTAACCCATTATTTTCATACATAGATATTAAATATTATTATATAAATATCCATTATATAACATAATTATCCATGATAGAATTATAATGGTATAGTATGTTGTGTCCTGGACATGGAGCCACTAGACCAGTGCCCTGAGTCTAGTCTCCAAATGACCTCACAAGTGCCTCCCAATAAGACAAAGGGTGCCAACTAGCTTCAGGAGTCTAATAGGCAGTGTAGGTAGACTCTAGCCTCTTTATTAGAGTTATCCACTGTAGATAAAATATGAAATAAATTAAATAGTTAACAAGAAAAATAAACATTCTTTAATAATGATTTCCCAAAATTTGGTACAGTCCAACATCCAAAAACTAAATATTCCCTTCCATGTAATAGAGTTCTAAGTGTAAGGAAAACCCCAAAATAAATACAAATTTATAAATTCCAAAAATAGGTCCTGAAACTAAGTCTGGTTCCCTCATCCATACACATCTCATACCCAAGACAATCCTCTAGCCCATGGCCTTTTCCCTACTCCTGACATGAAACCATGAAATTTTATTAGTTACCCATTGGAGACCTAAAAAACATGTGGGTAAAATTCAATAGGATAGCACCAATGGTGTCTGTTAAGTATAAATTACAAACAAATAGTTTATGAAAGTACTAAAAGGGTAATAAAACAAAGAAAATCCAAACTAGTTTCCCTTAGTTAACAATGTCTACTGAAATCATTTACATCAATTGATCGATGGGTTAGGTAATTCATTTATTACAAGATGGATTATTCTAGTAAACTAATACACATAATTGGATAAATCATGTTCTCTATCTCAATAGGGAAACCATTCTAAAAAAATAGATCGCACTTACCAAGGAGTCTCTATCCAGGTTTTCCTCTCTAATACAACTATTAGGGACATATATCCTCAGTCAAACTCCCTAACATGTGAATTATATGGGTGGGGTTTTGAGACTCACTCCCACCTGATCTGTGGGTATAGAACCTCAGTCAATTACCCATATACCACAAAGCCTTGTGCACGTGCTTCATTAACCATTTTTCATATAAACCTTTAACAAACCATAGTCAATCAATACACATAAAACTCACAATTCATAGTTCGCTCAATATAGTAATCATATTCATGATTTAACCTATTTACACATTCTCAGTTAAATACCTTAAATAATTTACTTATTTTCATTACCACACACAAGTCATTTAACACATTCACATTAATTCATATAACAAATTACTAATATTCAAAACAACCCTTTATGCCACGTAAACAACTTGACACTACTACCATGAGTTTAATTTTATTCCCATGCTCACCTATCAACATGTTTACTATGGGATATATGTGATAACAATTCAATTCTACACTTTACATTCCAGTTTCCATGTCCATGAATCGGTATACCCCATTTGTATCCCTTAACCCAACCAAATCAACCACAATGCATCCCATAGAGATCATGTGGGGTTCAATTAATCATTTACCCAATCAATTTATCATTTATACCAAGTAAAAAAAGTGGGAAACACAAAAACACCAAATAAAACCCATGTAAACAAAAATTACCAACAACACTGTGATAAAACTTGTAGACCACCATCCTCGATTCTGAAGATGAATACTTGCTTAACCCCAGCCTGGAAATAGGATCTGAACACGTTTCAGAGCCCCAACCTATGATATAATAAAAAAGTGGTTTTTAGGTATTTGGAAGAAGAAGAGAAAATACAGAAGTCCTAATCTAGAAAAAAGACAAGAGAGAGGAGTGTTAGACTCACTCTGAGCTTCTATTTTCATCCAACGATGCCCCAAATTGCTTATAAATGAAAGAGATCAATCATTGGAAGGTATTAAGAATCTTTGTTTTTCACTAGGGATGTATAAGGATGAAATTAGGGAAAAACCATTTTATAATACTTAAGTATTGAGAGAGAAAATTTTAATATAATACTATTAAAGGGGAACATGGTTTCTCCACATGCTTGTCCAATCTATTTTCCAACCGTGTTCCACCCTCGGGGGAATAGGGGGTTAGGACTCACTATTACCTAGGGATCCTTCATGGTTTGACAAACAATTCTCAAAACATTCTAGAAGGATATGTCAAACACCACACAGTTTTCCTTCCCCTTGAATGCTTTATTCAAACCATCACCCCTCCTATGGACATGCATGGTTAGGGAACATGGTAACTACTAACCATGTTCCCACCATGAAACATGTACCATATAGGCAATTGTTTCTTCATTCTTCTCTCGAACCCCCAGAACATTCCTAGACACCATATATGCTCAAAAAACATGCATATAACCAAAATAAATAGGCTTAAACAAAAATATAAACAAGAACATACCTCCAATAAAAAAAATCAGGATACTTAAACAACCCCAACATATAATGTATCATCCTTAAGATGCTCCTCCGAAGCCTCACAATGATCCAAAGTTATAGAGACTGGGATACTGGGTCAACATATCTTTTTCCCTCTCCCATGAGACTTTTTAAACATTACCATGATACTAAAAAACTCAAAACAAAGGCATAGACTTTTCCCATATGACTTTCTCACTACGATCAACAATAAAAACCAGATGTTCGTTTAAGGACGCATCAACCTCAAGCTCATCATCATCAACATCAATCATATGTGATTGGTTAGGGTGATACTTCCAAAGTTGTGACACATGAAAACAAAATTCATTCCACTAAACCATTGGGGAAGAGTCAATCGGTATTCCATTGGTCTCATCCTCCCAATCATCTCAAACTGACCAACTTACTAGGGCACCAACTTTCCCATCATCCAAATCTGATGGTGACCAAACCTTGGAGACACTATAAGAAACACTTGATCACCCATAAAAACACAGGAGGTATAGGATATCATTAAACATATGACTTCTTCGAACTATGGGTCGTAGCCATTCATTTCTAAATCAAAAGAACTTGCTCTCATGTCTCAGGAAAGAGAGTCTTCCCAAACAACTTTGATTCCCCAGCCCCCATATAGTATTATAGGGACTTAAATGGTGTACCATAGATCACCTCATAAAATTACATATAAATCGTCTCTTGTTAACTTTTGTTATAAGGTAATTCAACAAGCGTTGGATTCTTCTCCCACAATCCACCACAGTCTAAGACACATCTCCTCAACATGTCCTCTAGTACCTTAATAGTGTGATCTGAATTCCCATCAATCTATGGGTGGAAATCTATGCACAATAACACATGGGAACTAAGATCCTCCTGTAACCATTTCCAAAAGAATGATGTAAAAATCATATCACAATATTATATGGTAGTTTGTGGCAACCCATGGAACCGTACTATTTATCACATGTAAAACACACCGCACTGATAAATGGTGAATGTCTCTTGAAATATTATGAAATGTTCCACCTTAGTCAACTGATTGACAAACACTAGGATCGAATCATCATTCCATGTATTACTTAGAATGACCACAAAAAAATCATTCATTATGTCATCCCAATTCTATTTTGGAATGCAATAAGGCTATAATAAACCACATAGTTACTGATGCTCAGCCTTCAGATGCTGATATGTATAGCATCGCATCATAGAACCTACAACAACATTCTTCATCTTGGGACACCAATACTATCTATGATTAGCGTGATTCAACTTGGTTAAAAAAGGGTGTTCCACCAATGTATATTCATGGAACTCACACGTCATCTCTTCTTACATAAATGTAGGAAGGAAAAAAACAAGCATAATCAATCTCAATGTAACCAAAAGTACATTCAAAAGGTGACTTCCCACCTTCAAGAGTATCCCTCTAATCCAAGAACTCTAGATACTCATATTGCCTCTCCTTGATCTGACTCAGAAGGGTAGATTCCACTACCATGGATGAAAGGGTTATCATCCATTGTCCATCTTTCTCCTTTAGATGCATCTCAGAACATAACGTCGCCATCCTCCACTAAGAATGAGATTCCTTAATTGCCTAATTTTGACCCTTTTGAAAAAAATAATCTACTACATCATTTCCATTTCCCCGTGTGTAAAATAGCTCAAACTCAAACGACCTCATGTATTCAACCCATCTTCACGGCAGAATATTGATATTAAATAAAGATAATATGTACTGAAGGCTTTCATGGTTGGTATACATTGTAAAACTCTCCCCCAAATTGTTTTACCACAATAAAATTAAATCATAAACCACCTCTCCCAATTCAAGATCATGTGTAGGGTAATTTCATTCATGAAGCCTCAACTGAAGAGACCCATACACCATAACCCGGTCATTTTTCATAAAAAATACCCCAATATTAAAACTCGATGTATCACAAAACAAGGTATACCTCTTACTCAGCTTGGGTAGGATAAAAAAGGGTGATTTTGTTAGCCACTTCTGCATCACCTAAAACACATTATCACATTCCCTAGACCAATCAAACTTGATACCCTTCTTGGACAATCCTGAGTGTTGTAGCCATAAATAGGACAAGTCCTTGAAGAACCTTTAATAATAGACCAACAAACCTAGAAAAAATTAGAAAATAAAAGACATTATTATACAACTCCCAAGACATAACTATCTTCACATTCTCAAGGTCAACTAACAAACCTTCCTCAGAGATTATTTGACCCAAGAAATGTACCATGTCAATCCATAAATGAATCTTGGATAGATTGGAATATATCTTATTCTCTGTTAGTGTCCCCATGATTATTTCAAGATGTTTAGCATGATCTTAAGGAGTCATTCAACACACCAAGATGCCAATAAAAAAAATATGAACTGATCTAGGTATGGGTGAAATATTCAGTTAATTAGGGCCATAAACACTACCGATGCACTAGTCTACCCAAACGACCTCACCAAAATATCATATAAACCATACAAGCTTCTAAAAGAATTATATTGAATATCATATGGTCTCACCCTCATTTGAGGATACCCTAATCTAAAATCATTCTAGGATAACATAGAATCACCAATTAACTGGTCAAGAATATGATCAATTGGTAGAAGAGGGTATCTGTTCCTAACTATCATCCAATTAACCTTCCTATAATCAATGAAAACCTCAAGGATCCATCAGACATCTTGGAAAATGACACTAGAGATCCCCATGGTGATGTACATGGATAAATGATCCCATTTTTCTATAGTTCCTCCAACTGAGTTTTCTATTTTTGGAGTTATGTTCGTTCCATCCTATATGGTTGTATAATGATTAAATCGTCTCTCGGTAGAAACTATATCATGAAATAAACCTATTTATTTGGTGGAATTGCTAATAATTCTTCAAGAAAAAACATCCTAAAACTGATCCACCATAGGATGAAATATAGGCTAATCTACCCTCCCATCATTCAAAATATGAAAATCCACTCAGGTTGTGAGTTCACCAAACTACTGACAGACTTTCCCTGCATGGCCTGCTTAGATATCCCACTCCCCATGATGAACATTAGTGTCCCCCCTCAGGAGACATGAACGTTACCCTATAATGGTAAGGGTCAATATAGGATTGGTTCAATATTATCCTATCCATCACTAATATATGATCAAATCATGATAATTCTAGTACAAACAAGTCCAAAAGAAAATGGTACCCACCAACCTCAAGGGAATAATCCTTAAATTTCTTGATATATCTATATTTCACCCCCAACTATGTATCAATAACCATAACACCATATATAAGCTCCACTTTCTAGGCCAAAAAACTCATAAATTTGGCAGATATAAAAGAATTCTAGGAACCCATATCAAATAAAGCTCTAGAAAGCATGGAAGCTACAATAATCATACATCGAAATATCGATGTTCCAGCATCGACACAAATTAGTTCAAGACAAACAACATGAAGATGACAGGTCCAAATTCCTTGGGCTCTAATCTATGTTCTTGGTGTTGTACCCCTACTGATATGTAAATTATTATCCTGGTGTACCACACCAATTACCATGATCAGTATGTCCAGTAGAGCTCAAAATTCCCTCCAGGTATGGGGTAACCAACTGAATTCCTTCGTAATGTACTTGAATTTACCCCCAACTATCACCCAATTGTCGAGGGATGATAGAGAACCTCTTCAAATTCCCCAACCTGCCTTTTTCTCGACACACAATCGGTGTTTAAGGACATTTACCCCGTATCTGTCATGACCAATAACACTGATAGAAAAAAAACATGATCACTACCCTGAGAGGGTGGTTCTATTTTCTAACAAATCATTCCACCACTACCCTGGAAAGAAAATCTCAAACAGACACTTCCTACAATCATAAGACACACCACTAGATCACCTAACTAAAACTATATGTCCAACATATGAAGCCTCCTTGAAATTAACTTCTAAAATAAGGGCCCAATATACCAGTTAATGAAACCTCATTAACCAGAAGATATTCACTTAGGATTTTATCTCATATCTAACTCCATCCTGGAAACATATCGTCATAGATTCCCAATGATGGAACAAAGTGGTGATGGTTAGTGAAGCATCCAACATAATCCATAATTTTTATAGTCCCCTAATTGAAACTCATAAAACATGATCTTCTCCACTACATCAAGGTATTATGACATAAATTATCCAAAATAATTCATAAAAAACATCCACAACATGCCCTCTGCCTACTTAGTTTGAAACAAGATATCCCACCTGCTCTTTTCTTAACCTTGTAACATGTAAGCAGCGAACTTGAATATATTTTCAGGGGAGTCTCTAATTTATCAAGAATTGTACGAATGAACTCTATACCAAAGTAGGATACCTCATGTCCCCACTATAGAGAAAAATTCATAGGGTGTTGTAGATGAAACTCCCTAGTCAGCTCAGACATACTCACCAAAACCTACCTGAGGTCTCATTCCATCATTTTCATAAAATGGGAAAAGTTGTCACATAATGTTTCTCTCTTAAATTACTCTGGACAATTGATTTTTCTTCCTCCACATCTGGAGATGAATTCTCAACAATATCCTCTTATCTCTAAACTGGAACATAACATCATGGTGGCATCTTCCTATAATTAAAAACACACATATCCAAACACATAACACAAAAATTCCAAAAATTTTATAAAATAAGACTCCCCACTATCCATAAACAACCCATTCTATAAACACCATCCCAATGGATATCTCCACACCTCAATCACTACCGCTAACCTTCCCGACTATATGTCATGTCCATAATGGGAAAAACAAAACACTTCACCGTAGGATTTTTCATAAAACTTTATTTTGTATTTTTATAACTTTCATAATGAAAATATTTCTCATTTTGATACCCTCCTATATTTTCAACTTATTTCCACCAAGGTTTTAACTAATTTATCACTTCCCATTAAGAAATATTATTTAACTATTAATTCCAAAATTTTCAATTTACCAATTTGAATCATCTTTATTAGACACCACTACTTTCAAATTTTCAAGGGAAATAAAGTACGTTATATCCTTCATTTCCCTTGAACCCTCCCACTGTGTGCCTATAATGATGCATTCCATCTATATCCATAGGTGGATAAAATGATATACGAACACAAAAAACCATATCATTTTACATGAGAAAAATATCCTAAAATATTCACATCACACAATGAGTGGACCACCTTGTTATGAAATATTATTCAACTACAACAACACACATCAGGAACAGAAATCCCACCATGGGTACTTGGGTTTTACCACATAAATGGGTAAGATACTCCTGTGCATGAGATAATTTCTACGACCCAAAGTATCCTAGTCTAACATATAAGATAAAAAAATATTAATAAAATGGAAAATAACCTACTTTTATACAACTTTGTAACATCCCTGACCCAATATCCACTAAACCGTTTCCCCAAGTCGGGTCGCCACATTACCTCAGGCATTCCCCCCTGTATTCCAGAGGCTACTAACTAGAAGTGAGGGTCTAATAGACTACATAGGGAGACTATACCGTCTTTATCAGTGTAATCAACAATAGATAAAATATGAAATAAATGAAATAGTAAAAAATAATAATAAATATAAATTATAGACCATTTCTTAAAACAAGTTACAATACCACAAGAAAATAATAAATATTCCATTCCATGTCAAACAGTTCCAGGTGTATGGAAAACCCCAAAAAAATAAAAAATAAAAATCCCAAAAATAGATCTCTGCTCCATTTCTGGTTCCATCAACAATGCACATTCGATACCCAAGTCAAACCTCCAGCAAAGGGTCTTTTCCCTTATCCTGACCTACAACCATGAAATCTGCTCAGGTACCCAATGACAGCTCAAGCAGGGTCTCAGTACAACTCAGTAGTCCAAGACCAATGATTTCTAAAAAATATCAAGTCTTAACAAATAGTGCATGAATTTAATAAAATATTAAAAAGAAAAAAAATGATAATTTAGTTTTCCTTGGATGAAAATGGTTACATAAACCATTTACATCATTTGATACAAGAGTTGGGAAATTCAATTATTACAAAACTACCTATTAGGGTCAGCTACTATACCTGAGGGGATCAATCAGGTTCTCTATCTCACTGGGGAAACCATCCAAAAACAATTAAATGACACTTACCTTGGAGCCTTAGTCTAGGTAGTCTCATGCAATTCAACCATTAAGGGCATATGGCCTCATTCTGGCACCCTAACCCATGAATTATAGGTGTGGGGTTTAGAGATTTAGTCTATCATGGACCATTGGTTTATACACATTTTTCAATACCCCACATAAAATCATTCCCTGTTCACATGTTTCTTTAACCAATTTCTATAAAAACTATTCACAAACAATAGTCAATAAATACACATAACATTCACAATTCATAATTTTAACAATATATTAACCATCTTCATGCCAAAACCCATTTATACATTCTCATTTACACACCTTAACTCGTTTACTAATTTCCATTATCACACACAATTAATTTAACACATTCATATTAATTCATTTAACCCCATGACAACAATCAAAACTACCCAATATGCCATGTCAATAACTAGAAACAATTACCATGAGTTTCATTTCATACCCAAGCTAACATGTTGAAAAATTTACTATAGGATCTATGTATTTTAAAATTAATTCTACACTTAACATTCCCATTTCCATTTTCTTGAAGTAGCACACCCCATGAGTAGATCTTAACCCTTCCAAATCAACCTCAACACATCCCACATGGATAATTAGGGGTTCAATTAAACATTTACCCAATCAATTAATAATTTATACCAAGGAAAACTAAGTGGGCCCCAAAAAAACACCAAATAACAACCACATAATCATAAATAACCAATAAGACTATAGGATAAAACTTTTAGACCACCTACCTTGATTCTGAAGATGAGAGCTCCCTTAAACCTAGCCTTTGATTCAGATCCAAACACCCTCTATATACCCATCCTAAGATCCACAAGAAAAATAGGTTTTTAGGGATTTAGAATAATAAGAGAAACTACCCAATATATAATCCAAAAAAAAGAAGGAATAATATTTTTGGGCACACCCAAAGCTCATATTCACAACCAATGACGCTCCAAATTTCTTTTAAACGAAGGAGATTAATCCTTGGGAAGTATTGAGTGTTTTGGTTCATCATTAGGGATGTATGAGGAAAAAATAGGGAAATGTTGAGTTATAAATATTATGTTCCATGAGAGAAGAATGTAAAATACCATAATTAAAGGGGTTCACAGTTTGGACACACATTTGGAAAAACCATGCTCTAATTGTGCACCACCCTCTGCCCAAGAGGGTGGCATGCTACATAGTTACATGGGGATCCATCATAGTTTTATATACTATGCTCAGATAGTTTAGGATGGATCTATAAAATCCTATAATTTTTTTTTCTTTCCGCTCGAGTGGTTTCTTCAAACCATGTTCCACACCTCTAGGAATGCACGGTTAGGGTTCCCAGTTACTACTAACCACATGAAAACCATGAAACATGTACTGGATGACCAAATTTTCCTTTCATTAATGTCCTGAACCATTAGAACATCCTAGTGACTCCTTATATTCTCGGAAAGAATTCTATTAAACAAAATAAATGGACTTAAAATTTTTGAACATGAACGTACCACAAATAAAAAAATTGGGTTCATACATAGTATCATTGAAAAACTGGACACAAAAACAACTAGCTTATAAATAAAATATATTTTATCCCACATAGTTCTTCATAACTAGAACTCTTCTTAGAAATATAATACATATAATATTTCCTCATAAATTCTGGAAAATAAATATAATAAAGTGTGAACTCAAGTGATCATTAAGGGTAAACAAGGGAGATATCAATGATCACATACACATAACATGAGAATAATGGTGTAAGAACATGATATTTACATATGAAAACCACACCCTAGATATCATAGAAAACAATCTTGATTCATGTTATAAATCTTGTCATTTTATAATACCCGAATCATAAATTAATCAAATAACATGATTCATGATATTATAACATTGGAATCTGATATAAGTTTGTGACATGTGAATAAAAATAAGAAATCATTTCCATAGTATTCAAGGGTTACATCCAAGACTATAAATGTGGATTGGGTTCACTTAGAAAACTGTCACAGTAGTCAAGGTTCACTCCCATTACAATAATAGTGTAAATATTCCCTTAAATAACTGGTTTTACTCCCCACTATTATCCTATTTATCTCATGAGATATCAATCCTTACATAATGTATTGGATGGATATATAATTTCAAGAATACCAATCACATACTGAAAATAATATATATGTGTTTGAAAAGATCCTAAAATATTTATAATATCAGAACCTATAAAAATATTTTTTTTTATAAAAATGTCATCAAATCATATACTATGGAAAATATATTTTTTTAATAAACATTTCATCATAGAATAACCTACGAAAAAGAAATGGTTTTTACAGTACTCTTTTCATCATAAACATAAAACATCTGTATGAATAATGAGAATAGAACCATTGAAAAAAAAACCTATTAAATCATAAGTGAAATAATGTTTTTTAGTGAATATAAATACCATCACAATATCACTAAAACATTATTGTGGAAAATAACCTTTCCACATTGAATTTTTTTTAAACACTAAAAATTCAAAAAATACTGTGAAAGTAATTTTCACCAAAAATTTACATGGAAACATATAGTAGAATAATTAAAATATTTATTTTTCAAGATGCAATTAAAATTTTCCCATTCCATATATGTTAAAATAAAACATTCCTTTCATTTTTTTAAAAAGTCATAACAGACATCCTTTAAAAAAATAGAAAGATTTTAATTTTTGTAAATATAAAAAGATTGAAAATTAATTTGTATAATAATATTATAATAGTAAAAAAAATTTCAAAACATTTTAATAATACATGGATGTAGAAAAAAAGCTTTTTTTACAGAAGAGAAAAATAATGTCAATTTCTCATAAAAATATATTTTTAGTCTTATATGTACATAAGGTGAGGAAAATGAATGAATTTTTTTAATAAAATAAATAAATATATGACAATAAAATTCTGGAGTATCTTTTATAGGTATATCATAAGAGTTACTAATTGGAAACAAAATCAAAAAAACCTTGACAAACAATGAGATCACACCATAAAATACTTACTACTTTGGAAACATTTGAATGAAACTCCCATGAAATAAATAACCATATATTGATATGTATATACCATAATTTTCAGGATAATAATAATTATATACATTCATGGGAAATATATACACCACTCAAAAGAAACATTTGGTGAATATGAGGTGTGTCCCAAGAAATTAAAATAGAGATGAAAATCCCATACAACATGTCCAACTTCCTCCATATCTATTCAATCCTCATTAATAATAAATATAGATTTATTGGAAATAAATTATAAAACACTTATCACATATATCATACCATATATTATTTACGTATAATATTTTATCACCCTTTTATTAACCATTATTTATTAAAATCGTTGATTTTCGTGATATTTGCTTCATTTTTCATGAATGTTTTTATTCAATATATTTGGTTCATGTAATTAGATAATGTTTACATAATTATTGAATTTTAATAATGATATTAATACTATATATATTCACTATATAAATATTTATATTCATCCCTAAAATTAGATATAGAAAAATGGAACACATTGTTCATGGAGATAAAAGGTCGTACGTAGGCATAAACGCTATTTTCACATTACAAAGGATGGAAAGAAATAAATTTAAATAATAATTAATCTGTGTAAAATATATTAAATCATATATATTTTATATATTCATTAAATCTATCATTACTACCATCCACATTTAATGGAAATGAAAAACTAATCACATCACATCGTAGAGGTGGTTGTCCACACATACGCATAAGTGAGGTTTTCATTTTAAATGGTTTGAAAGGTAAGAATGTATATGTGATATTATAAATATATAAGAATAAATTTTTTATAATTATAATATTTAAACATTAAACCCATAATAAAAACCATCCATGAAATATGGGGGTGGAAAATGAATTATATCGCTCTGTGGAGACAGAAGCTATACGTACACACTAGTGATACTTTCACATCCCAATTGGAAGAAATAGGGTGAGTGAAGGTGGTTTAATAACCATAAAAACATAAAATTATTATTTTTATACTTTATTTATTATTATATTATGAATATAATAGATTTAGTGGAGGTAAAATAATAATTAAAAAGAAAGTGTCCAGTTAAGGTGAAAACCTTTTCTTTGAAACAACTTATTTAGATATTCTTTTAAGGGCCCTAGGGTTATTATTTTGATATAAAATAACCTATTGAAAGTGTATATGGGATCTTGGAAAATACTCTGGTCAGTATTGGTCGATATATAATAATCAAATGGGTGGAAATATTTGAATGTAGAGGTACTCTTTTATAAGTGAGGGGAGGGGTACTCTTAAAATTTTATAAAAGATTAAAATATTATATGTTCTTTATTTAGAGAAAATGACTAAAAAATTCTAGAGATTAGAATAAAATATAGTATGGGGATTAAATTACATCAAATATTAAAAAAAATACAGGATTATGTGTTGTTTTACAACATATATTTGGGTTTAATCCCTTATTTAACCTATTTTTACATTAACAACTATAACAAAATTTTTACTCTTAATGAGATATAATTTTACTCAGAAGGTAACTATTGAATTATAAATATAAAAGTATAAAATTTTATTTCATATATTAGGCTTATTTTCCTCTTTCATATTTTTTTTAATTTTTGAATATTTTAATAAACTATTAATTTGACAATATATTGTGAATGCCCATTTGACACTATTAAATTATATTGAGTTAAAAGACATAAATATAATTTTAAAATTAGAGTATAATACCTTAACAGAAAAATAATGTATCATAATAATCTATAAAATATATAGAAAAATATAACTCACAAAAATTAAATTACTTTTACAATTTTAAAAATCATTTATTTTATTTTTCTAAAAATTAATTAAATACTACGTTGAGGTTGCATAAGTATTTAGGGTTGTTATATGATTTATAAAGATAATAAATAAATTTTAATAACTAATTTTTTTATTAATAACAAAATAAGAATTTATATTCATTCCTAAATTACCTGTTTTCTTATGTGGATACATAAGAGATATTTAAAACTATGGGGGTTTCGTTTTGTAACATTCTTTTCTTTAAATAATATATAGGTAATTTTAATAGAATGGGGTAAATTATATAAATAAATTTACATTCTAAGGTGATAATTGTAAAATTATATTCATAAAATAATAATTATGGAGAGAAATTGTTTCCTTATAAGTTTGTTTTTTCTTTTATTATCCTTATTTACCCTTTACCAAGGTAAGATATTTCATCCCATCTACCCTTTACTGAGGTGAAATATTGACCAAAAATAAAAGGGTACTATTGAAAAATTGGTTATATATTTCTTCCATATTTGGAATAATTTTTATAAAATTTAATACCTATAAGTTTTCGAAATTAAATTTAATATTTTTGCTCAAAAAGTGATGGAAGACACCTTTAAAAATTTTATTTTTATGAATAAAACATGATTTATTCTTATCATATGTGTAGTAAAAATATTAGACGAATGATAAAAAATTTGATTGTGTATATAATATATATAAATTTAATTAAAATCATTCACCAATGGTGATTAATTTAATTTATTAAGATAAAAATACATTATATTCATAAAAATAGTTTTCCATAAAAACATATTTTTTATTTTCAAATGATTTTATTTTTATTTATAAATAATTTATAACCTATTTACTAATTTTTTATATATATAACAATTAATTCTTGATTAATTTAGTTAGTTCTGTTCCTACCCACCAATCTAATGGGGGGGGGGTTAAAAATATCATATAATAATATTTAAATTCTATATTGTAGATGTTTTATACTCAGTATTGTGTATAATGTAAGCTATCGAAGAAATGCAACTATTTAAAGAGAAATATAATATGAAATTTATATTTGTTATAGTATAACCCACAAAAAATTAATTTTAGCCTCAAAATTCATCACTATGATAAAAAATGAGGATATATCTATTTCATTACATCCTTCGGTTCCTACATAGCTTCTTCAAATTTAGGATTTCTCTACAGAAATTCCCCAACTGAATAGTATTGTTCCATATAACTTTGGCTCAATGAAAAATTATTTCTACTGGTCAATATTCATAATAAATATCATACTCTAGTGTTATGACCTTTATGATAAATACATATGATATAGAAATTATATACTTCCTCGAGAGAGATACATGGAACATGTCATGAACTTGGGAGTGGTTTGGTGGGAGTGCGAAGTGATAAGCTACCATCCCTACTTGATCAAGAATATCATAAGGTCCAATATACATAAGTCACTAATTTAAAATCATTATGAATCTAATAATATTATTAAATATAGATATTTTTAGAAAAACCTTCTCACCCACATCAAATTCCAAATCACACAGATGATTGCCTGGAAAACTTTTACTTCAAATCTAAGTAGCCATGGTGTGTTATTAAATTCATCCAACTTTGTATTCTATTTACTCACCCCGATTGAGTCCCAGTAGCTTTATTTATCTAAAATTATCCTAAAACATTGGTTTTATACTCATATCTCTATATATTTCATTCAAAGTAGATATTTAAATTCTTTATTGAAAGTTATTATTATAAGAAAACATGACAAGAGGATGGTGCTGATCCCAACCACCTTTTAAATCCATAGAAAAATATTTCATAATAACCTCTAGGGTTTAAATTTGTATCCTATAATGACCATATATATAAGGATGATGTGCCATATTGAATATTGACAATGTATCTAGAGACTACTAAAGACATTTCCAAAACATCACAAAAAACCTAGAATTCTAATTAGATACAACAAAATGCAACACTCCCTAAATCATTACAAATTATTTAATGTATTTTATGGAATATTGATCAATATATAAGTATTATATGATAGAAATGAATTGTTCTTATTTCATAAGGTGATTGAATACTACCCAAATGAAATTACGACCTTTAGATGTCTTGGGGAGTCCTGTGATGAAAACCATAATGATGTTTCCCCATTTCCATAATGTTATTGGTAATGGTTGTAGAAGACCATTATAATTCTATCCAATAGCCTTTAATTATTGAAATATTAAGCACCAGAATACATATTCAGTAATATCTCTCTTTATGTTATCTCAAAAGAAATAGTCTTTTACATCACTATATATATTCATAGTTCAAAGATGAATATTGAATGATGAACTGTGAGCCCCATCCAACAAATCCTTTTTCAAATGTGGTATATATGGGAGACATAAAAGGTTAATAAAAATTATCATTCCAACATATTAAAGGTCAAACTCAAGATCATTGCTCATTTTCTTCTATTTACCTATATTTTCATTCTATTCCTCTTTAATCATCACATTGATAAATGTTTCAAAATTAATTTGATAAAGATACTATTTCTCTATTATATAATATTTCATTATTAATTCATTGAAAATATAGAAATATTGGATCATTTTTGGTCCTCATCATAGACAATCTAGATTGATCCTTTGGACTCAACAGATCTTCTAACTTGTTCACATTCACAATATGGTAATGTATTGACCATTCATAATATTTAATTAGTTCAAATTTTTTTTTCTAGAACATATAAAATGATTTAGGTGTTAAGATATGATTTATACATCTATGATCATTGTATTAATCATTCCTTTCTTTGTAAAGATAATACCTATATATCTTTAATATAAAAATTAACATAGCTAACCCCAAATCATGAGTTGAGAAATTTTTTTCAATAACCTTAAATAGTTGTGAGGAATATGCTCTCACCATATTATTTTTCATGAGAATTAATCCCAGTCCCTTATTTGATGCATCAATATAGATTAAAACCATTTTCTACTTTAGTTTATAGTATTTGTATGTGTATTTAATAACCTTCTTGTCAGTTTTGGGAAATTTTCTTCTGATTTATCTATCCAAAATATCATATATACCATCCATGTTAATTTAGTGAGTGTATTATATAGTTTTGATACACACTATACAAAATTCCAATAATATCTAGCCAAACAAGGAAAACTATGGAACTTTTTCATAGTGGTTGGTCTTATATAAATTACAATATCTTATATCATTAAAGGATAAACTGATATACTATAGAATGAGTGTATATAAACCATGAATGAATCTTTTGATGATAAAATAAAGAATTATTAAATTTTTTATAATGAATCTCCTTCCTTAGGGTCTTCATCACAATCATTAAGTGATGTTCATTCTCCTCATTATACTTTGGATATATTATTATATTAAGCATAAAGATAGCTAAAAACTGATCATGGTAATATTTGAAGATTCTATTAATTAAAAACAAGAATATAATGGCATGATTAGTAATACCAAATGGAATCAGTATAAATTCATAGTTCCCATACAATGTATAGAGTGTTGTATTATGAATATCCTCCATTTTAACTGTTGATTGATGATTTCCAGAATGAAGGTAAATCTATGAAATTTTTTGAACCCCATGTTTTTGATCAAATAATACATCAATATGCGGTAGAGGATACTTTTTATTTATTTGTATCTTCTTAAATCCTCTATAACCAATAAACAGTCAGATAGATCCATCTTTCTTCTTAACGAAAATATCTTTTTTCACACTAAGGTGATGTTATTATCCAAATGTGTCCAATTTCAATGTTATCCTAGAGTTTATTCTTCATTTTCTAAAACTCAATTTGGGATATTATATATGGAGTATTAAAAATATGTATAAAACTAGGTAAGTGTTATATTGAGAGCTCAACTTCATGAATTGGTGGAAGACTATGAAATTATTCTTGAAATACATTAAAAACCTCCCATAAAATAGGCATATATTTGATGTTGAGTTTCTCCCCAACCATCTAATATAAACAACCCTTAGGAATAGGAATCAAAACCTAGATAATGGATTCTATTTCCATAAAAAGTTCATATTTATCATCACAATGTTAGATGTTCATATGTTGGTTTGGAATATAAAATGTGACTACCCTTACTCAGTAATTGAAGTTGGTTTTATTTAAAGAAAGCTAATCATTTCCCAATAATACATCAAATTCAACAAGATGAAGAATAATAGGATTTTTAGGAAGACAATTCCCATAGACTTCAACTAGAGAAGAATAAAAGTCATCACATCTGATTATCATGCCATTAAGGTGTTTTGTTTCTAATTATACATCAAATCATTGAGAATATGAAATATCACTCCTTGACACATTTTATAATATATAAGAAATCATATAACTAATCTGAAATATGGTGCATCAATATTTGATCTTACCTATTACCAAAAATACTTCTCCATTCTATAAAGAATCCATTACTAAAACCAAAATCACTTTTTGTGAAAATAAAACATCATTAATCAGTGTGTTAAATAATATAATCCTGAAAAATCAATCACTGGATGTCTATATCATGACACCTTCCTTTCAATCTGTGACACCATAGGTTTAACCTAGGCCATCCATGATTATTACCAAAAAATTACTATATGTTCCAATACTTTTACTTATCCCAATGGTTTTCAATATAGTTTTTTCATCCTAGTTTCCAAAGGTAACTAAAAATTTATATTATAAAAAATATAAAGGCTTATACTCTCCATATATATATTAAATCATATTTTATGAATATTCATTTCATAACATAATGATCTATACCGGAATCATATAAATATATTATCATTAGATAAATAGACATATAAAAAATAGTTTATTAATGAACTACATCATCGCTCACATAGATCTTTATAACTAGTACCCTTATTATACAAATCATACTTAAAATGTTTCATCATAATCAGGGGAAATGGAAAATTAAAAATTATGAGCTCATATTCTTAGTAAGGGAAAATAAGAGATATATCAATGATCATATAAGCATAACATGATCATAAGGGTATGGGAACATGTGCTTGACATTTTAAACCCATACCCTACATATCACAAATTATTATATTGATTCATGACATAAATCTTAGTAGTTCATAAGACATGAATCATAAAGGTATAAAATAATATTATCCGAGAAATCATAAGTATACATAAGACATATGTTTTTGGCACACAAAAAAGTATATAAAATAATTTCTATATTTGTCAAGGATCAATAACAAGAATAACACAGTTTATAATGGTCAATATATAAACCAAAATAACAGTCTGTTTCCACTCCCAATACTATCATGGTGGACAAATTACTTTACTAAAGTGAGCTCATTCCCTATTCTAGTCATGTTTATCTAATGAGATATCAATACTACCCTATGTAATTGGAGGGATATATAATTATGGTCTCATTTGGAACATAATGAAAATAATACATATGTATTCCATAATATCATAAAATATTAATCATTTTAGAAACCATGAAAACATGGGTTTTCGAATCATTGCCTCATAGCATAACCCATGGAAATGAGACAGGTTTCATAAAAATTTCATTATTTCATCAAATCATGTGAAAAAATGGGTTTAATATAACTTTTTACCCATTTAAAAAAATATAGATAATTAATGAGGATGAAATAATTGGATTTTATCACTAGTTAATGAAAACCTAAATCAAGAGTTTTATTCTTTTATTAATTTTAATACCACAACAATATCATTAAAACATTCATGAATAAAATAACATTTCCACATTGAAAATCACATTTAAAAAACAAAAAATTCAAAAGATATTATGAAAATTAATTTCATAAAAATTTTACTTAGAAAATTATTATGCAATATTTAAAGTATTTAGCAGTAATTAATATTTTATATTATGTTTATTCTATATTATTTAAAATATAACATTAATTTAACCTATTTTTTAAAATTCATAAAGTACCTCATTTGGAAAAAAAGAAGATTGCTTTTAAAATATTTTTCAAAAATTATAACATGGATAAAAAATAATTTCAAATATCGTAGGATAATGGTAAAAACCCTTCTTTAAAATATTTTTAGAAAACATGGATATAGAAGACAAAGGTTTTTTTCGATTTAAGAGAGAAATAAAGTTGATTTTAGTTAAAAACATAAGTTTGATATCATGAGTACTTAAGGTGATAAAAATGAATGGAAAATTTGTATTCATTAGAAATAAAAATAGGATATGAAATTTAATAACTTTATTATATGTATATCATAATATTTCATTACTGGAAATATAATCATAAACTATTTAATTAAATAATGAGATTATAACCTAAATCCCTTACTGATTTGGTATATTTGGAATAGTATTTACCGTGAAATAAAAAACCATATATAGATATTCATATAGATTAATTTTAATGATAATAATAATTAAATAAAAATAATGGGTATTATATACACCTCATAAAAGACACAAGTTGTGAATATGGCATGTGTTCTACTAAAATAAAAGTGAGACTAAAATATCTTACCTTAGGTATGAATTCCCTCGCATGCATTAAAAATTAGTATATAAAATTTATTGATTTTTTATAAAAATATTATATAACCTTAATAATTCATATAATTCCATATATGATTTACCTATAACATTTTATGACATGTTTATTAGTAATTCATTATTAAAACAATTGTTCCTTGTGATATCTGCTTTATCCCTCATGTATGTTTTTGTTAGATAGTTTTGGTTTATGTAATTTTATTATAGTTAAATCATATATAGAATGTTAATATATATATATATATATAAATATCATATATATTCATTATATACATATTTATATTTATCCATAAAAGTATATATAGAAAAATGAATTACATCATTCATAGAGACGGTAAGCCGTACAGATGCAAGAACACCTTTTTTCACTTTTTAGCATATAGAACTAAATAAAGGTGAATAATTAATAAAAATAAAAGATTCATTATTATATCATATATTTCTTATATATTAGTTAAATATATCCTTTTTACCTTCTATTTAAAATGAAAATGAAAAAAATAAATTACATCGTATCGTGAAAGTGGTAGTCTAAGCGTATGCATAAGAGACGTTATTATTATCCAATGGATTGGATGTTAAGAGGTTATATGTGGTATTATAATTTAATATTTTTAATTATATAATTTTTATCAATATAAATTTAAAACCCATTATAATAACTATCTATGAGATATGGTTATGGAAAATAAATTGCATTTCTACGTGGAGATGGTAAGCCGTACGTATGTATGAGCGATACATTCACTTAATATTTGATGTAAATAGGGAGATTAATGGAGGATTCATATCCATAACTATAATTAAGTATATTTAGGATGTGTAATATATATTTTTTAATAATATAACATAGTTATAGGAGGTAAAAGAATAATAAAAAAAAGTGAATACTTTTGGTGATGATCTCTTCTTTGAAACAACTCAATTACAACTCATCTTAAGGGACCTAGGATTGGTAATTCGAGAACCTTACCCCCCTATAATTTTTATATGAATGTTTTTAATATTCTTTTACAAGGGTTTTTAGATTAAAGGAAAAATATGTGTAAATTAATAAAAGATAGGTTTCCTTTTTTAAGTGATGGGAGGAGCACTCTGAAAATTTCATAAAATAATAAAATATTATAAGGTAATTATCATTCCAAAATGAAAAAAATAAGAGGCATTAAAAAAATTATATATATTGGGTTGAAATACCTTCATAAAATAATTTTTTCTTAGGATTTAATGGTGTTTTAAAACACATATTTTGGTTTAACTCCTTATTTATCATATTTTAACATTAACTATGGTAAAAACTTTCTCACATATAAAGCGTTATAATTATAATTATGAGGTAACTTTTGAATTCATAAATTGAAAAAGGATTACATTTTTTTACCATATAATATTTTAATTCTCCTCGTATATTTTTTTTTAATTTTTTCAATAATTTTAAAAAATATTAATTTGATAAAATAACATTATTTTCAATTTTTTACAACATTCAATTAATATGACTAAAAATAAATGAATAAAAATTTGTAATTCTAATATAAAAATTTAATAAAAAAAATAATATGTCATAATAATCATTGAAATTATTTGAACACTATAACTCACTCAAATTAAATAAATTTTAATATTTTAAGTTCATTTATTTTTTTTAAAATAATTAAAAAATTACTGTGCCGACATTGCATAAGTATTTAGGGCAATTATATATTTAAAAAAAATTATAAATATTTTTTTTGTGAAAATAAATTTATTAATCTTAATATATAGATTTAAATTTTTTTCATAAGTTTCTTTTGTCCCAATGTGGAGAGATAATATATATTTAAAACTAAGAGGGTAACATTTTGTAAATTTCTTTTCTTGAAATAGTTTATATGTAAATTACATAGAAAAGAGCCTATTAAATAAGAAAATTTCAAGAAAAAGGTAACAATAGTAAAATTATGTTCATCTAATAATAATTATGATGAATAATTATGGCATCATAATTATGTTTTAACATTAACCTACCCAATTTAACCATTACCTTGGTGATACATTTTAGCACAATTACTATTCATATTGACCACAAATAAAAATAAACTTTTTACCAAACATGGAACTCTTAGTTGAAAATATTTTAACCATTTTATCAAATTCAATAACAATAATTGATAGAAATTAATTTTAAAATAAGTGCATAAAGCACATTGAAAAAAAGTTTTAGAACAATACATTTTTTAATAATAAAACAAGATGTATACCTATCTGATACATAATAAAAATATTATACTGATGTTAAAACATTTCATTGAATATATAATATTCTAAAATAATTAAAGTAATTCCAAAATAGTGATTAGTTTAAATTACTTTGATAAAAATACATTGCACAGATATAAATGGTTTTCTAGAAAAGGAATATTTTAATTTTAAAATGGTCATTAAATTTATTTTAAATTAATTGATAACCAATGAATTAATTTTTTCCATATGTAACCATAAAATTTTATATAATTTAGTCTGTCATTTTAATACCCACTATATAATTGGCTAGGTGATAAATTTCATAAAATAATATGTTAATATTATATAATTTTTTTTAACTTGTTGTTTCGTGATGTGAAAGTTATTGGAAAAAAATTATTTAATGTGAAATATATTATAAAATATTAGGGTGTTAAAAATGATTTTTTGAGTTTCCAATTATGTTATAACAACCATTTTTAAATGGTTATGATATATTTTTAAGTAATTAATACAGTTAATTCAATGATTTAGAGTGAATGAAAATGTAAAAAAATATTTAAAAGGGATCCAATTTAGTGATGTACACTGCCCATAGAAAATAGAGGTATAGTGATGGGAAAATTCATATCTCATTGAAATGTTAAAGGGTGATTCTATATCATTTTTGGAAAATAAAAGTAAAAAATTATATGGGTTCTAGGATTTCCTTTTCTCCCCATAAGTTTAAAAAAAATATGCTTCATAGAAATTTCAAATATCGTGTCACCATTTTTTAAAGAATAAGAAGACAATATCATGAGGAGAAGTGAGTTACCTAGGGTAAGAGAGCATTAATATTTCTAATACATTGTGTTAGTGATCCAGGATAGTAATTTATACCACTCCAAACCTATAAATACTGATGTAGTGGGCTCTTATCGTGTATGGTGCAGATAAACATTTTAGTGCATCCTTCTTGGACTAGCCCAGTTCATGGGAAGCAAGTAAATTCATCAATGTCATTTACTAATTTATTCTCACTATAGATAATTAAAATTATAGGATGAAGAGTTCCAAATATTGAGAAAAGATATCAAAAAATAGTTATCATACTAGAATACCCTTATTAAATCCCCCTCTTAAGGTATATGCCTTGATAAGGGACTAAAAAGTGGTGTCCGAGTGAATATTTTTTTAGATGAATTTATATATCTAGAAATCATGGTGATGATTTTCAATTGAAAATGTGTTATTATCTTGGAAGTAATTGATTAGTATTTGTGGAAGAGAGATACAAAACACTATTTCTAATATTTGGGCATATAAATTTATATTTCTTCCATGTATGGTATTTCTACATGAATAAACTGTGGAGATTTATTAGATAAGGATAATGGATAATTAGATGCGAATGAAAATGAAATTAATGTCTTAAGAAGTCATTTGACCAAAAAAATTCACCAGAAGGTAATATCCTATAAAACCTCTCATAACTTTTGGGGAAATCATTTGAATAAATATTAAAGAGATCCAATGGTTCATGAGTCCAAGTATACACTTTATGGAGAAATATAAGGATTTTAGAATGATTCCAAATGAGGGGTTTATTTCTGTTTTTGAACAATAAAGTTCTCTTGTTGATGATATGTGAGGTATTATTAAGGATATCAAAGATGATAATATTTTTATGATAATAACGAAATTACTTCCTTCTTGGATTAATGAAAATGTTTATGTTACAGAAGATAATGATTTGAAGGAAATATATTTTCAAATATTTCAGGAAATTGTAATTACATATTAAATGATGAACTCTTACAATTAGTCTTGGGTGATGGAAAATTCTCATGAAGTGGATGTTAAAGATATGATGAATCTTATAATGAAGTATGTTTCAGAAGAATAATAAATTGATGACATAACGTTTTTTAATTCCCTATTATTTAGAGTAAGAAAAATAATGTTTAAAGGTAATATTACACTTAATTGTTTAAAATTTTCAAAAGTGGGATATATTACAACAAAACTTTCACATGAAATATCAAAAATATGATGAAGAATATGTGAAGGGAAAGAAAAATGATTCCAAAATAAAAAAATTTATCTCAAAAAGGATTTAAACTAGGATGAACATAAATTAAAAGGGGTCCACTATTGAAATTATCATATTGGAGATGCACTAGTTTCTATTATAGAGGACAATGATAGTTATTCTAAATATAATGTTGATAACATAGTTTATCTTTAGATTGACATGTATGTAGCTATGGAGGAAATTTATGTATGGAGTGAAAAGATAATGATGTCTGGTGAAGTTGTTTAGGACTCTAAACTCTATATGGAACAACTAGATAATGATTTTCCATAAATAAAATCTAAAATAAAAAATATTAAATCAATAAATTCAGAAATATCACAAAAGGAAATTCATTTGAAAGTAAAATTTATGGACAAAGAAAAAATCATTGATGTAAAATCAATATTAGTTAAAGGAAAATACAATACAGTTGAAGATATAGAATAAGAATTCATGAAATGGAAACATATGTATATAGATCAAGAGGGAATTATCATATCTAGATTGTCACCAAGTATCTAAATAATACTTCTCTAATGAAGTATAGAAATTTATTTTAGGAATTTATTGAGAAAAAAATTCAAATTCCATAGTAATATTCTTAAAAATAAAGTGAAATATGTTGGGGAAAATAATGGTATTAAGAAGAAAATAGTGGTTGGTGATGAACATTAAAAATCAGCACCTCAAAGTAATTTGGATATTTAAATCACTCAAAAATTTACTTTTAGAGATAAAAATTATAATAATAATAATTCAATAGGAAAATTTATTATTTTAAAAATATGTGACACAACCAATATTTGTTTTCTAGAATATATATCTCAAAGAAAAGATTCAGAGAATTAGGAAAGTAGGATTTCTATATTGTTTTATACTTTTAATGGTTATTTTTTCTATTATGAAGGTTTTGGGAACAAATATATTATTCATGCATCACTAGTTAAACAAATTGTGATAAGTGAAACTTAGAATGGTGGAAAAAAAGTTAGAATATTCATCTAAAAAATTAAAAGTTAAAAATAGATTCTAATAATTTCAATATGAGGAAGAATCATTAAGACCAGAAAGATGAAATTTTATCCCTCATGAAGAAAGGTGGACAAAAAATCATGGGTGTTGAAAAGAAATAATGAGAATTATAATGTCACTAAGATTTATTTGAGAGTAATAAAGAAGTCGTGTTTGGGGATATTTGATAACATATGCACCTCTCACATAATGATAAATTGATACCGTATCATGGGCATAAAATATAATTAAAATTAGGCCATTCATTTTCTTAAATGATGAGGGCCTTAGGATTTTTGGATCTATGAATGCTAAAGATGGTGATAAAGTTTTCATGTGAAAAAAGTTGTTCTATATTGAAGGAATCAGTCTTTATTATCTATGTTTAAGTTAATTAAATGAATCATTTAATGTTTTAGAATTTATCATGAAGTTTTTCATAGTTATATAAATATATGGTTTAATTATTCTACAAGGAGGGAAAAAGTGAAATATTTACATTACTGGTGAAGAGAATTGGTGTATGATATCCAAGGAAGGTGATAAAAAACTATGGCATATATAACACTTACATTTGATTAAAAAATAAATATAAAAATTTTATATGTTTAATATATCATGAGACATCCTGAAACATACTTGTTATAACACTCACACATGTGATTCTTATTGAAAGGAAAAAATTATTTAAAATCCTTACAATCCAAAGAAGTAAAATTCATCACAAGTTATTGTGATCATACATGTTGTTGTATTTAGTCCAATTAAACCCAAATCCATTGATGGAAATTGGTAATACATCTTATTTACTATTATTATTTTATAATGTAATTTATTATAGTCATACATCTGAAATATGTAGTGTTTAAGTGTATTACACTATATTGGTGTCCAGCTTGGAATTTTCATGGTGTAAAGGTTAATTTTTTTTACACCAAAAAAGATAAAAAATTAATAAAAATAAAAATGGAACACTAACTAGTAAATCATGTAATTCAGCATATAGATACATGATTTAGAACTCCACAATGTAATGGAGCTATTGAAAAAATAAATTTAATCATTCAAAACATGTCTCAGACTATGCTATTTGAAAAAGGATTACTCGATAAATGTTGGAAATAGTAAGTGGGAGAAAAATATTTAAATCACTAATTGATATTTATTATAACCAAATGAGTAAAATATTCTATATGAAAAATGGTATGGAAATAAGTATAAACTTAAATATTATATATAAGTAAGTTCTTCTTTTTGAATAACGAATAGAATAGAAAGTGTTAAGATCATGTTTATGAAGACTTTTTTTGATATTCATCAAAGAGTAGATCCTAAAAGTTCTATTATTAATGTTTTGGAAAGCTTATTGAAATTAATTATGTTATTATAGTTGAAAATGAGAAAATTACAATGATAGATGAATATGAATCAAATTATAGTGATAATCTTTAATATGAACATCATCATTTTTTAAGATGAAAGTGACAAATATATGTATGGAACATGGGGATTTACAAGGGATATATATAAATCTCATAATACTCTATTGATGACAAAAACATAGAAAAAACAGAAGGTTCAAAAGATGAAAATGCATGGAAGAATTCATTGAAAACCACAGTATTGGAGATCAATTAGTCCCGATTCAAAAAAGAAGAATAGAGGATCAATTTTATCTGTCTCTCTTATATCTATTTAAAGAAAAGTATTTTAACTAAGATACTAAGGATTAGATGTGGGTTAAATCAATGAATGATAATTTATACCAAATAGAAAAAAATTTGAGATGGGAAATTGTTTTGATTCTACATAACAAACACATCATTTGAAAAAATCAGTATTCCAAAAAATAAATAAAGATAACATGGATTTAAGGAATAATACACGAATTTTGTGAAAAGATTATTCCCAAATTGATGTAATTGAGGTCGATGAAACATTATCACCATTTCAATGACATGAAATAATAATATTATTTTTATCCATCTCTATGAAGAAAGGATGTATAGTGTACCAAATGGACATCAAATTTGATGTTATTAGTGGTTTCCTTGAAAAGGAGGTATGCATTGAGCATTTGGATGTATATCTAATTGATGATGATGAAAATAATGCATAATATTTGAAGAAGGCCTTATATGGGCTAAATAAATCTCCAAGATAATGGTACAAAAGGGTCTACCAATTTTATGAAGCTCATATTTTTAAGGGGAGGTGTTGATCACAACGTATATATATTAAAATAAATAGTGCAGAAAATGATAGTGATTATATATGTGGATGATATTATCTATAGTGGATTAGATGAAACCCATTTTTAGAAATTTTAATATCATTTGATGTGTGATTTCAAGATGTCTTTTATTAGTGAATTGTAATTTTTCTTAACATATGGGTGATTCAAATAACAGATTAGATCTTTATCTCTCAAAAATATTATTCAACGGATGTATAGAATAAATTTCAAATGGATAATTCAAGATGATTTCTACTCCGGCCATGACTCGGATAGATCTGTCAAATGACGGAGAGGGAAAGAGTTTAATGTCACAATTTATAGGAAAATTATTGATTGTTTACTCTACGTGACTACCACTTGACTAAATATTGTCTTTTCGAAAAAATGAGCAAAACTATATCAATGTTGTCCCAAAAATTTCCCATGGACTCTATGAAATAGATAATTTTATATATCAATCATGTTATTGAATATGGGTTGTTTTACAATATAAATTCATTGAATCATTTTATTTTTATATTCTAATACACATTGGGTAGGATCAGTTGATGAATAAAAATAAAATTCTAGTAGTGTTTTCTATCTTAGGATTGGCTAAATTTCATGGATTAGAAATAAACAAGACAATATATCAGTAAATACAATATAATAATAGTATATTGTAGTTACTCATGAATGAAATCAATTAATTTTGACGAAAGAACAACTTGAAGATGTTGTAATTAAATATGGATATCCAATTCTAATCATATAAGATAACTCAAGTGCTATAATAATTAGAAATATATTAATTAAAAATTCCAGTACAAGGATAATAATGATTAAGTATCATTTTATAAAGGATAAGTCCAAGAAAAAGTTGGTACAATTAGAGTATGTGTCAAATCAAGAGAAAGTAGTTGATATTATGATAATAGAACTACGTAATATGAAATTTGAGAAGCATTGGTTGTCTCATAGAGTCTAACTAAATATATATTCCAAGATTAATCATGATGTCACCCCCACACATCCAAGGTAATTTCTTTTAAGATAAAGGTCAAAAAACCCTTTAAATTTAATTTTTATATTTATAAATTACATGTGTAACCTTTTAGAGAAGTCTTATCCTTGGTTTCGTCGACCAATAGGTAAAGATATCATTTCACATAGAGGAATAAGTGAAAGTAAATTTGGAAAGGAGACAATAATCCATGTTGAACTGAGGGGAGAATTTGATTGGATGATGCTTTCATGATCCTGGATTCAAGGTATGTGCTCATGAGAATCATTTCATTCAATCCATGATTCTCACACTAATAATTTCTCACGTGGTCTTATATTTGGTTATTAGTGAATCATTGCTTCATGAATCTAGAAGTTAAATGTTGAGGATACAACGTATTTTCTGGTTATTTGAAATTTTTTGTGTTTGTGAGCTTTCACCACATCCACAAATGACTATTATGAGAAAAAATACCCCTCAGGAATTTTTGGGTTGTGTTTTTCCCAAAATATGATTGAGGATGTTTTCTCAAAAGATAAATTTGTCTGATTAAAAAATAATTTAGGAGGTTTGTTCTAATAAGTGAATTAGGTATTCACAACCAGTTATACTATGTTCTGGTAAATTCATTCAAGAAACATTGAAGATAATTATATCTATAGTTAGTGACCACACTCAAAATAATGGCTCTTTTTATCTAGGAAATCATATGTGAAAAATTACTAAGCCCTCTATATGTGTGTTGGTGACTGTGGTTGATTGGTAATCTATCTGTGAAACCTGATTTATCCTTTTACATGTGTGGAAGATACTGTTCTATACCTAATCAAATAGGTTATGAATGTTACTCTACATCATGGTGGAAAGGATGAGGGTATTTTTCCCTATAGTGAAACCCGAATGAAAGAATAGAAAACTCGATGTGGAGCATACTGTATCATTGGGCACAGTGTAATGGAAATCTTCCTAGGAAACATGTGGTGGATCACTATAACCATAGAGTAAGACAAGATGGTAATTCATTGAATAAAATGTTTAATACCACCACACCATCATAAAAAATAACTAGGCATTTTGTAATCCATATAGAAGGTCGAGTGAGAAAAAGATGGATGTTACTCAATTTTTCTTGTAGAGTTATAATGGAAGTTGTAATAATAATTTTTAATCGATTTGGTGTATTATTAATTACTTAATTAATTGAACTCAATTTAATAGAGTGAATTCACTTGAAAAAGTGGATGTAAATGGGATTTGATTCAGTATTGAAGGATGCATCCAGAAAATAGAGGTAGAATCAAAGAACATTTTTGGAATCACTAGAATGTTAGAGGGGGGTTACAGATCTGTTCATGAAAGACAAATTCATAGTTGGATTTTTTTTCTATGAGTTCAACTTCAATCTCTAATTTCATCAACATAATGATGATGATAAACATAACATATGGTGCATATTTTCATCACCAATGTTTGAAGAGGAATATGAAATCATCATGAGGATTAGTGATTTATCAAGTGTATGAGTATAATGATATTTTCAATTTTCTGTGATAGTAAACTAGGAGAGTTTGTGAGACCACTAAAAATGTATAAATATTGGATTAATGAGATTTTATTGATTTTGGAGAAGAGGGAAATTGTCGATTATGATTCTTGGACTAGCCCAGTGTTTGTGAAACAATTAAAATAATTTTTTTTATTTACTACTTTATCTTCACATGAGAGAAATAAAGTGAGAATTTTAAGTGTTCCTCAAATTTTGATAAAAAGATAAAAAACAAGGATTATAATAAAATACCTTTATTCAAACCCTCTCAAGGTATATTATTTAATAAGGGAACACTATCTTTTTTTATGAATTTTTTTAAATGAAATAAAACCATGAATACCATTATAAAAAGAAAAAAATATGTTCTTCCTTGAATACAAAGAAAGAAAAAATAATTTTTGTAAATAATATAATTTAGTGGAAATTAGATTCTTTTATATTTATAAATGGTGATATTTACCTAGATGTGTTCTCTAATACATTTTTCATCCATTAATAATTTCCATATGATTCATACATTTGTCAAGGACATTTATAAAAACCCACCCTCTCAAGGACTTCACTTCACTTAGTGATGTGTTTGAGTATGACCCCCAAAGTGTACTTTCAATCGGCCTTGGATTGATGACTAACACCCAAGGTATGCTATCAAAAATTTATGAAAGTAATTACACAATATAAAAGAAAACTCCACAACATAAAACATTATATAATCAAATTCCAACTGAAAATTGGTAATTAAATTATATTATTCATAATACAATAGAGTTTTATTTTTTAATTAATAAATCCTTCAATATATGTTTGATAATATACAACTAGTGTTAGTCTCCAACCCATGTCCTATTGAATGAATGATTCATGTTTCTTACAAAAAGTCATCATTATCCCATGTGAAGCCCCATCTAAAAATATTTTTAAAATAATTACACCAGATTGACTTTTAAGGTTGTATTTTTGAGTAGTTTGTGGTGATGATTCTATAGGTAGTAAAGTAGATTTATTTCTTTAACCTGGTGCATGATGTGGATAAATAGAACTATATTTAAGATAAATGGAACCTATAATGTAGTAAAGTAATTTGTATCCTATTTATCAATACTTAGGGAATATTTTATTGTTTAGAATGTATCTTAATTGTTATATAATCATGTACTATGTAGTTCCACGTCATGATGATTGTGTTTCTTTCATGCTTTGGGTGATTTTCTGTGTGTGGGGAATGTACGGTATGGAGAAATGGTTAAATACATGGTTTATCTGGTAATATGGTAAAAATTCATTATATATATACATTGACTAATATTGATTTACCTATTTCATATTATATAAGTTCCATGTTTCCATTTTCAGGTTTTGAAGGAGAAAATGTAGTAATAACCCAATGTTTTACATCAGAGAGTAGAACCAGCAGCTGTAAAGCATGATGAAAGACCTCAAGCGGGTTCTAGAAGAATAATATATCAAATTTTTAGAGTTTTATTTACATTAGTGATACCGAGTTTTGGTTAGAGGGGTTTACGATTACTTTTATCTGATTAATATAGGTGATGAGCATCGTGTTCCATTGATGAAAAGTTTTTTGTGTGGTTTGATGTGTTATTGGTGAATGATTTTCTTAGGAGATTAGGATATGGATACAATAAGGTGGAATTGTTTTTAATTATTTTTTAGGAAACAGTTTTCATTGGAAAAAATTTGGATAAATAGGTTGCATTAACTCTTTGTGTGTGGTTTATGGAGTTGATGGGATATTATTTCAATTATATAACTCATGATAAATTGAAATCCCATCATTTCCAATGGTTATTTAGGGTTTATTATAAAATGGTAATTCAATCCATTAATTTTTTCTATTATAGCCTTTGTTATATTCGACAACACATTTATAATAAAGGTGGGAATCAGTGGTAAAAATTCACCTGATTTCTAGATTAATTTGATCCCTAAATAGGGCCCCTCATGAAAACATTATTCATTGTGTTATGATTCTATGATATGGATTGTTCCCTTCAATAATTTTCACCACTGGTTGGTGGTGATTACATTAATACTATTATTTTATTAATTTTGGTGAAATTTATTTGATACATATAATCAATGTGGATTTTGGTAGTTAATTTTTGGGAAAATATTTCATAAGGACTCAATATGGACACCTTTACTATATTTTTTTTACAATTATGTGATTTATATAATTATAAATTCAGTGTATTTGAAAACCCTATGGAATAAGTGAAACAAGGGAATCTAGATAATGGGAATATAATTAATGAACTTGTATATTCAATTAGGTTTTTTATGACCATTTTTCAAAGGTATTATTTAGGTGAGGGTATGATGGAGTAGGATTCACCCTACGAAAAATATAATTAAGGGAAATTAATAAGTAAATTTAACAAACTAAATAATTATGAATAAAATTTTCTGTTTTGGTTTAATAAAATATAAATCACATGAAATTGTTTTATTATTATATTCAATTGGATTTAAATTATTTTTAATCTTCTTTACCATTTCTAATATTGCTGTTGAATAGTGATCACATGACTAGAATAAATATAGTGTTTTAACAAATCTTTTTGGCACAAAGGAAGTAACGGCCTCATCCAGTAGAATCATTCCCTATCAAGCCCATTTATCTGAGTTTTCTAGGGAGATATGATTTCTAAGATTTTTCATATACAAATCCAAACATTAAATCCAACAACTTAATCATGAGAGAAAACATTTATGGGAGAAGTTCAAGCTCATCGAGATCATGTTCCAAACAATGTTCACTGAATGGCCCCATTTAATACCCACCATCACACACTCTACTCTTAGGGAATATGATGGTGTATTAAAATGATATGTATCAAGTCCCTAGAAATATAAATATGTACATTATTTTGTGTAGAATAATAAATATATTTTCATCCTATTATTGTTATTTAGTAAATGATTTTAAAGAACAAATTTTATTATTGGTTAATATTTAAATTCAATTAATTAATTAATTAATTAATGTGTTGTTTAATTAAATAATATTTTATTGTAATATTATAATTAAATAATATTTATCATATATAAATGATCATATTATTTTTATGATGTCAAATGTAATTGCTATAAGGGTTAAAAAACTATAATTTGGCAAAACCCCGTTATTTTCAATAAATGTAAGTTATTATTTTAATAGTAAAAGTTAAAATAAATAGAATTTTTTTTATATAAAATGAATTTATTTTTTGGAATCATTATCTCGAAATTATTTAATGTTAAATGTTTCATAATTTTATGAAACAATCGAATTTTTGGGTGAAAATTAAATATCGTATAAATATACGGAGTGTTTTATGACATCATAATCTCCCATTAGTAAAAAAATAAATACTATAAAAGTTATAATCATAAACATATATTTGTTAAATTTAAAATAATTTAATTTTATGTTTATGTTTATTTATTTTATAAAGAATTATTAAATCTTCCAAGACTTATGATATATTTTATGATTTCAAAATCATTTATTTGAGAGTGTAACTCACCTCCACAAAATAAATGGAATTATTTTATTATCTTTGTACCAAGGAATTATAAAATAATTTATGCCACTCCCTTTTGGAGGAAACCATGAGAAAAACCATTGGATGGTTTTTTATTTTAAATATTTTATTATGTAGTGTCCAAAACAAAGATAATAATGAAATCCCCTTCTTTTCCTATATAAACACATACAGGATCCAATTTTGCTTCACTAAAACTAATTATGGAATGACCAAACTATTCCACCTGCTTCCTATAGTCCTTGTAAGGTTCTCTCAAGATCTCAATAATACCCTCCCATGCCTTTGGAGTCACACAATCTTGTAAGGGACTCTCTCTCCTCTTTTTATCTATCACTTCATTTATGATATACCATTTGATTTCCATTTTCTTATGTTGGGAAAAATTATTAACTATCCCACATCATTTCCATTATTTTTTTAATTTATGGTATCCTATTTAACAATAATTTATCCCTCTTATTAACCCTTATGTGCGCCCATTACTATACCGAAATTTAGTAAGTGATCATCATCTTCCTCTTTTTTCTTCAATTCAAGAACCCTTTTTTATGTTAGCCTATATAATTTCAATTTATTATGTTATAAATCATTTTTTATGATTCCCTTAATGTATATTTAATGTTATCTTAATTATATTCCATTTATTCTCTCTCATTATGACCCATACCTAAGTTGTTACTATGCTAAAATTCCTTAAAGGATCTACTACCCTCCTCTTCTATGAAGCATTAATTTTAGGTTATGTCTTATAATTTTTATTTTTCTTTTGTTAGGATATGTTCATAAATATCCCCCTTAATTTCCATTTTGTTTATAAATTATGGGAGTCCACTTTCTCTATCATCAAACCATTTTTATGAACTTCTATGTGACACTCTTATGCTATAGAAATTACACCATGATTTTCCATACCACAATAATTGTATAGTAAATACCATACCAATTTATAAATCAAGGTTATTCACAATTATGAAAATATACTTATAGATTTGGAACTTAAATTTATTTATTCAAAATTACTTATATCGTGGAATAAATTATGATGAGGAATTAATCTATATTGTATGATATATGTGACACACTTAATCATGAGATTGAAGTGACTACGAAGGGTGCGCCCTAATAGCGCTCCAATGAATAGGGTAATGTTTAGTATCATGATACATCATGTTGGTGCAAGGGTTTACCTGATTCCATTATGTGAATTTTTACACCATGAGGTCTTGGTGGTTTATCATTGAACTATGTTTATGATACAGTCTTTTAAGTTGTTGCGACATTTTCGATGTTATGATTATCATGCTATTTCATGATTTATTATTAATTTTCATTTTATTATCCATTGATATACCTATTTTCTAAAATCTATTGTCTTCCTCAATTTATTCCTTATTTATTCTGTTATTGGGATCTATAGCTCACACCATTATTATGTAGGTCCTTAGGTTATCACATGCAGTGTTATGTACGAAGGAACTTTTTGTTCTTCTTAAAGATGTTTTCAATAAAGAGATTATTACATCATGTTTTAGTTTGTTATGTAATGTATATAATTTCCCAAGGAAACTATACCTCTCTATATTCAGAGTTTTTTAGGTGTATTTTTATTTAATAAAACATGAATTGTTGTGTAATAAAGAGATGGGTTGTCATAATTGGTATCACATGAATAGTTTTGTTATTTTTGGGACTAGGATTAGAAAACTCTTAAAAAATACTTATATATAAGACAATTTATAAGAATATATAAATAATTGTTTAGAGTATATACTAGTTTTTTTATCAAAAAAATGCATCCCGGTCTTTTTACTATAGTTGGACATGATTATGGCACAAATATACCTAGGAGAAACAACTCCGACAAGGTTTTCCAAGTCAAACTTGGGGTAACCTGGTACACAAAAATACATCTTACTGTGCACCTGGTATGACAATCCTGGGGGTTATTCTTTGGTAAATTCATAATCTCAATACAAACCATTATTAAGAGAAAACAATACCATAATAATTTATGTTAGTAAATAGATAATGTATAACATAGATTGGTGCATAGAAACTCTTATGTTTAAGGGATACATATAATTTATATGTTGTCTTTTTAATGTCATTGGATTAACCTTAATGTCTTTAATAGTTTAAATTTAATCAACCCTAAGTCTATATTGAAGAATTTAGAACTATAATAAAAAATGGAATGGTATGGTTTTCATCCCTAGTTCTATTCATTCCTTCATATCACAAAAGTTTAGTTGAAATATTCAAACACCACGAAAAATCATGGAAGTAGAGATGTTGGTGAAAATGGAAAATGGGGAAGTTATTGCATCCAAAATATATAACTCCTCCCCTATCAATATTTGTAGGTTGATTTTCCCAAAAAATATGGTTATACAATTTTTGGTGAAATTTGCTGAAATTCTATGAATGGATCTTCTTTCCCTAGATTGAGCCAACATAAATTCCCATGAGAAGGAAATAACTCTTTATATTGAGAATCACCCTTTGATTCTATATAAATAACAGGAGAAGGATGAATCTTCTTTAGCACCATTATCTCATGCATGGATATTATTACGCTTTGATAAAGCATATCTTTCTCTAATGATTCAGTCTAAGGAAATAATCATCCTTGAAGACATGCCTATTGTAAGGGACTACTATGATGTGTTTCCCAAGGAATTTTCTAGCCTTCCTTCTATCCAAGATGATGAATTTTCGATCCAGCTTATACCTGGTTCATTACCATTATGAAATAATTCATATAGAATTTCTATTGTGGGACATTAGGAGATGAAGAAACAACTACCTGAGAATTTGGATAACCGTTTTACATGCCCAAGTGCTTCACCACGGGGTGTAAAAAACCTATTCATCAAGAAGAAGCATGGTTCAATGCGTCTTTGCATATATTATTGTGAGCTAAACAAGATCGTGATAAATAAAAAGTATCCTCTGCCTTAGATTGATGAACAATTAGAATATATATGTAGATCACAATACTTTTCTATTATTTATATGTGGTTAGGATATTACCAAGTTAGGGTGAAGAAGGAGGATATCCCCAAGAATTCTTTTTTTACAAGGTACGGGCACTATGAATTTTTAGTAATGCCTTTTAGACTCACCAATGCTCTATAAATCTCCATGGAATTGATTAATAGAGTCTTTAGAGATTTCCTATAAAAATTGTGGTAGTATTTATATATGATATTCAAATATACTCCAAAAGTATAGAGGATAATACAGGGAATTGGAATACTGTGCTAAATAGCATTCAAATGGAAATGCTTTATTCCAACTAGAGAAAATGTGGGATCTGGTTGAAGGAAGCCTTTTTCAAAGGGATTATCATCACAAGAAATGGGATATTTGTAGACCATTTGAAAATAGAAAAAATTAAAGGATGGATGATTCCAACATATCTAATAGATATCCGTAGTTTCCTTGGGTTAGTTGGGTATTATCACCGATTCTTGAGAAATTTATCATGATTGTAAAACCCTCTCACCAAACTAACATGTAAGGGAGTCCAGTTTTCTTTGAATGATGAATCTGAATAGAGATTAAATGTGTGGAGAAGAATATTTATCACTGTGTTTATGCTCACACTACCCACAAGTGGAGATATTTTAATGGATTTCAACGGTGTTTGAATACGGTATTGGGATGTGTGTTGACGAAAAATGAAAAATTCCTTGCCTACTCCTCCAGGAGGATGAGAATTCATTATAAAAACTACCCCACACTTGATCTGGAGTTGGCAGTGGGGATATTCACTTTGAAAATTTAAAGGCATTAATGCTTTGGGGAGAACTGTGAAATATATAATGATCCCAAATTTATCAAGTAGATATTGACACCAAAAGAGATAAATTTGCACCAATGCAGACGGTTAGAGCTGAAAAGAATACTATGAATTCCCCAAGAACTATCATCCTGGGAAAGTGAATAAAGTGGAATAATCTTAAATAAGTAAGGATCTAGAAATTTAATAATTTATGATAATTGATAGGGATATGATATTCTTAGAATTAGAAAGGATGGACATGGGAATCACAAAGGAAGGAATATGAGAAATCCGTTCGTAAATGATTTATAAACTATATCTTATGGAGAGGATAATGTATCCTCAAAGAGTTGAAGTGGTAATTCAAAAGAAAGTGGAAGCTATAATGAAACGTAGATCCTCAAACATCAATGTTAATTATGAAGGTGTTGTGAGTTTTGGGTTAAGTCTATGTGTACCATCAAATCTGGAGTTAAAGAAGGAACAATGTGATGATGCTCATAGATTAACCTTCTACATCCACCCTGGAATTACAAAAATGTATCAAGAGCTCTATGAACACTATTAGTGGGACAATATGAAGAATGAGATCACATATTATACATCAAGATTTATTGTATTTCATTATTTTAAAGTGGAAAGGGAAAAAATCCAAGGGTATGATGCAACAATTACCCATACCTTCATAGAAATGGGAAAACATAACCACATAATTTTTCACTGATATTCCAAATATATAAATATGGAATGGTGATATGTGCGTTGTGTTGGATCATCTTTAAAATAATAAACACTTTATTGCAATATGAGTAGAATTATTACTGGACATATTTCCATGGATATACATCAGGAAAGTGATCATGCTTCATGGAGTACCACTATCTATTGTATCTAATTGACATCAAAGATTCACATATTTGTTCTAGATGGGTGTCCGGTATTCTATGAATACTGAGTTAAACTAATCACAACCATCCAATCTCAAACAAATGGTAAATCTGAACAGACTATCTAGATATTTGAGGACATGTTGAGAGAAAGATCAATGAGAGTCAAATGAGGATGAGATCAAAATATTCCTATAGTTGACTCTTAAAAAAACTATTTCCATGAGAAATCCAAATGGTTCCATATAAAGCCCTTTGTGGGAAGTGGTTTAAGATTGGATAATGTTGGAGAATGAAAATTTCTTGGTCCTATAATGGTTGATGAAACTATGGAAAATGTTAAGACTATTCAGTAGTACATCATGGTTCTTCAATGTCAAAAACATATCTATGAAGACAATCATAAAAGAAACCAAGAGTTTGATGTTGAAAATATGGTATTCATCCACATATCTACATGTAGTAATGTGATGAGATTTGGGATGAAGGGAAAGCATAGTCCAAGAAACGTCGACCCCATTGAGATCCTTGATCACATCAAAGTGGTGGCCTATCAACATTCACTCTTACCTAACCTATCTCGATTTCATTATTTATTCCGTGTATCACTCTTGAGGAAGTACATACTGAATCCTCTCATGTACTCAATCCAGAGGTGGTACCATTGGGGAATGAGCTTTCTTATGAGGATCAGCAGGTGAAGATTGTTGATCGTAGAGAAATTATTTAATAAAATAAGACAATTCCCCGTGTTAAAGTATTGTGGATAAATAAAAATTTTGAATAATTAATGTGGTAACCAGAGGAGGTGATGAAGCAGATTTACCCTCATTTTTTTAAGTGTGGGAAAATGAAATTGTGAGGGAGAAATTTTTAAAGGGGGTAGATTATAATGACCCAAACATTAAAAATTAAATTCCCATTTTTGATTTAATAAAATAGAACACACATGAACTTATTTTGTTTTATTATATCCAATTGGATTTAAATGACCACTAATCATATTTAACATTGATAGTTTAGTCATTGAAAATTAATCACATGTCTTGTATAAATATAGAGTTTTAACAAATCCTTTCAGCACAGACCAAGGATGTGACAACCACCACCAGTATGATCATACCCTATGAAACCCATCTATTAGAGCTTCTAAGGGAGATATATTTTATGGGATTTTCCCTATACCAAAACCACGCTAAGATCCAACAATATAAGGATGTGAGAACCCATTTAAAAGAGAATTTCAAGCTCATCAAGATGACAACCCAAACCATGTTTTCCAAACATCCCCATGAAAGACCCACCATCACACACCTTACTTTTGGAGATTATACTGGTGTATTAAAAGGACATGTATCAATACCCTAGATATATAAAAATATATATTATTTTTTATATAATAATGAATTTATTTTCATCCTATTATTTTTTCTTTGTAAATTATTTTTAAAGCATAAATTATATTTTTGGTTAATATTTAAATTCAATTAATGAATTTATTAATTAATGAATTTTTTAAATAAATAATATTTTACTGTAATATTATTAGTAAAAAATATTTATCAAATATAAATTACCAAATAATTTTTATTATGACAAATTCAATTGTTATAAGGGTTCAACAACTCTTATTTTTCAAAACTAAACCATTTTTAATATATAATGGTTATTATTTTAAAATTTAAAATTAAAATATTTAGATAAAATTAATATTATTTTTGGAATCAGGATGTTGGAGTTATCTAATGATGAATTTTTCTTAATTTTCAAAGAGAGTCAAATGTTTGGGTAAAAATTAAATACCGAATAAATATAAGGTGTGTTTTTGGACAACATAATGGCCTAGTAGTGATGAAATGAATAATATAAAAGGTATAATCACGCAAATATGTTTTTACCTTCAATATAATATAAATTTATTTTTATTTTATTTATTTTATAAATCATTAATGAATATTCCAAGACTTCTAATATATTTTAATATTTCAAAATCATTTCTTCGAGAGTGTAACTGAGCTCCACATAAGTAAGGGAATTATTATATTATATTCTGACCTTATAATTAAGAAATAATTTAAACCACTCCCATTTAGAAGAAACCATGGGTAAAAAACCATTCGATGGTTTTTGTTTTGTATATTTTACTACGTAGTGTCCCGAACAAAAATAATAAATAAATCCCCTTATATTCCTATATAAACCCACCCAACCTCCCATCTATCTTCACTAAAAATTATTAGATCAAGGAGAGACTATACAAACTACTTCATAGAGTGCTCCTATGGCACCTCATGTTCTCAGCAATCCCCTCCCAAGACTTTTGATTTACACATTCTTGCAAGGTGTTCTCTCTCTCTCTCCACTTTTTATTATGCACATAATTTAGGTATGATCTTTTGATTTCCATTTTCTTAAGTTCGTACACATTATTAACTATCCATATTAATTTAAATTTTATTTTTAAATTATTTTATCCCCATTCACTCTCATATATACCTCTTAATAACCCTTATGTACACTCATTACTCTACCGAAATTTGGAAAGGGATCCTAACTATCATGTCTTTTCTTCAATTCAAGAACCTTATTTTGAAATTAACCTATATGATTTCAATTTTTTATGTTGTCATTATATTTTTATCATTACATTATGGTCTATTTAATTTTATTTTAATGATTTACCATTTATTCTCTCTCATTTTTACCCTTACTAAAGCTGTTACTATGCTGAAATTCTGTAAGGAATCTTCCACACTCCTTTTCTATCAAGCATTACTTTTTTGTTATGTATTATAATTTACTTTTATCATATGTTGGTATATATTCTTAAATACCCCCCTTAATATCCATTTCATACATATATAATTAGTTCCCATTTCTCTCTCATCAAAACATTTTTCTGAACTTCTATATGACATTGTTGTGCTACAGAAATTACACCACAGTTTCCCATGCCAAAATAATTGTGTAGTGAATACCATAATCATTTATCTTCCTAGGGTATTCAAATTTATGCACATATACTTATTAATTTGGGAGTTAAATGTATTTATTCCATATTCCATTATCATGGAATAAATTATTATGTTGAATGAATCCATGTTGTATGATCTATGTGTCACACTTAAGAATGAGAATGAAATGACTATGAAGGTTGATCCATGTTAGTGATCAAATGAATTGGGTGATGTTTTTTATCATGATACATCATGTTAGGGCATGGTTTTACCCGATTACATTATGGGACTATTTCCACCATGAAATATTGGTGGTTTAGCCTTGACCTCAGTTTATGATGTTGTGTTTTAAGTTGTTACCACATTTCCCATATAATGATTATCATGCTATATCATGCTTTATTATTCTTTTTCCTTTTATGATCCATTGATATTACTATTGTCTAACATGTTTTTCCTTCTTATTATTATGCCTTATTTATTCCATTATTGGGCTTTATATCTCAAAACATTCTTATGTATGTCCTTAGGTTATCCCACGTAGTGTTAAGTTAAAAAGAACTTTTTGGAAATATTAAAGAAATTTTCAATAAATATGTTGTTCCTTCGGGTTTTAATCTGTTATGTAATGTTCCTAGTTTTCCAAATACAGTAGACCAGTTGATCTTATGAGTTGTATTAAGTGTAATTTTATGTAATAAAACATGTATTAATGTGTAATAGAGGGATGTGTTGTTATAATAACTGACTATTTGGTTTAATTAGAGGGACTAAATGTATAATTAGGGATGTTTTATTCCAAAGAGAGAGCTATACAAAAAATATATGATTTTTAGAGTGATAATAGGTTACCATGAGTATGATAATTGTTGATTACTAAATTGTTTTTCCATATTGTTATGGTATTGAGGTAAGACAATAGATCTGCTAATTAATTCTATGATTATGATAATTGGATATTTATTATTGGGGTCATGATGTGAATAAAAATTTGGTGCAAGGATTACATAGATCATTAGGGTCATGGGAAAACAACCATTATTAGTATGGGATAATTACCAACTAGGTTGTTGATGGACATGAATAGTAGGCCCAATGTGTATTTTTATGGTTTTGGATATTACAAATGGGTTATGTGTAAAAGAGTTGGTTTTGAAGATAATGGATAATGGAATTGGTATATTAAATTATAATATAAGAGATATAATCAATGAAGTTTATCATAGGTCATGGGGGTCAATGCTAGGTATGATCCATCGAGGTAGACATGTGATATTGACAGCTAGGGTTCATATATGATAAAATATTATATATTGATACTTATGGTACAAAAATGAGGTATTTAATTAATAATACATTGATATTGAATAACTAATGTAAGGATGAGTTATATAGTGGTCGGGTTAGGACACAATGACCTATGTTGTGTGTTTACATTGGGTATGGGTTATGAATAGAACTGTAAAAACAGACTATGTAGTTCATTATGTTGGTAATCATAAGGGATCTCTAATATGTAATTATGGAATTTTATTTAAATTTAATAATAAGTGATAAGACATCTAGGGAATAAATTTTTTCATGTATTTTGATATATTTTTTATTTTTACTAGTGTTATGTGTTTTTTCATGGGTCTTGTATCAGAATTTCATATTATGCATTATTGGTTTGGTATTTTGTAGAATTTTATTATGGCTATATAATCATATGTTTATTATTATTTAATTATTTTATATTACACATACTTTTAAATTATTGAAATATTATTTTATTATTTATATTATTAATTAGTTATTCTATTAGTGGATTAATGTCTCCATGATATTTATTAGTCCATCACTATAATTTTATAACATTTGGTGCATAGTTAAGAATGTTTGAGGTAATGTAGTATTTTCGTTATAAGGATTTGGTCAAGGGACATTATATATTTTATAAACTTATATGGTATTATAGTAGTCTAAATTACATTATAGTAAAATTTAATTTATTATTTTCACTTTAACCACATTTTTAGTCATGAAATGTTGTGATTTTCCAATAAATTTATATATTCTTGACATTAAGGGATGTTATATGAGATATCCATGAGGTATTTTTAAATATGTTCCATGTTAATATAATTTTTTTTGGAAAACTCAAAATTTTAGTTATTGTTCTAATTGATTTATTTCTTTTACACTAATTCAATTTTCATTAATAAAACCATTATTCACCTCAATCTAGTTTTTTTGATTCAAGATAATGTATTTTGTTTTGGGTCATTATTGTGTTAGTATTTCTTAATGAAAATTACGTATATGTATATTGAATGTTATTATTATGTCATGGTGGTATATTTACATATATTTACATAAATTTTACCTTCATAACCGAATATTAATTAAAGGAACATTTTTTTTCTACATTAACTTGTCACACATCTCATGGGATATCCATAACTCATACATCATGTATAAGATATATTTAGAGGAATAATCCATAATCAAATATTATAATCAGATTTTGATAATCCATGTTATATATCCAAAACATTGTTATTGTTTTGGGGGGTTTTAATATATATATTTTCCATGAATTCATCCATTTAGGTTCATTTATTACACTCCAAACATTATTTTCTTAATTATTTTGTTAATTTATATATTTCTATTATTGTTGTTGAGGCTTATGTTTTTTTATTTTGTATATTTTGGAATTTTTATGAATTTATATATGTTTTATGATTATTGCATGGTTAATTATAACCATATAATGATGTGTGGTAGGGTTATTCATCTTAACAGACTTTTTTTACATTATTGGTCCATAGTTTTGCCAATTGTGTGAACAAAACATTCGGATTCTTTGATATTTCAATGAAGAGTATCACTATTAGTGCATGGTTTTTCCATCTATTTTCCTAAATCATGTGATATACCTTGGTTAATAGGAATTTTATTTCACAAAATAAATGTATTCCCTTTTTCAATTAATAACAATCCACTCCCCTTTCATATACCCCCACTCATCTGATGCTTCTCATTGACACTGACACACATCTCCCATAGTTTCCTCTATGAAATTTAATCCTCCTAACATATGAATTTTTTTGGAATCAACATAGTTTATGTCTTATAATCCCCCTTTATCTAATTCATCTACCTATTTCTTTCATTCCTCCCTTTCCCCTTAGTGGGATTAATTATAATGAAACCCCTATTTGGGATTGGGTTTTAAAAATATATTTTCCAGATTCGTTATGTGTGAAATTTATATTTTAGAGATTCCTCCCTTCATTTTTAAGGAATTAGATAATAAATTATTGTTCCAGGTAGGTGCTATTGTGTTTTACCCTTTTTCTTAACATACCATGTATTATTTGATTTTTTTAATACTTATTTCCTTTAGAATTATATGATTTTTTGAGTATTAATCATTTTTTAATGGAATATTAAATGGCCTTGAAATTATGGATTAGTTTAGAAAGGGTATTTTAATGTTTTAATAATAAATAAAATTGAAATCATGTGGTATTTATTTTATATATTTAAAAAATCCTTAAATATTTTACTTTAATGGTTTTGAATATTTGAAAATTGGTAAGTCAGATATGTGATGTTTTACAAAGATTAGTTTTAAGGTTGAGTTATGATTTAATTTGAGATTTTGGGAATTTAAAAATCATATGGATTTTATTTTTTGGGATTCCATATTGGATTTTGTATAATAGTAGCCTATGAAATTTCATGATTTTGTATACAATGATTCACACAATTTTATATTCAATAACAACATTTAATGGTTTTAAAAAATATTTTATAATTGAATGTAATATTTAAAAAAATGTTTTTCAAAGAAGGGTATTCTTAATATTTATTCCTAAAATATATTCTAGAGGCCCATTGGATACATTAAAATGGGTGTTTTGGATGATTTCATTATTTTAATTATGTCAAAATGATATTTATTATAATATTTGTATTTGTATTTTATGTTAATTCCCATTTATAACATTCATTAAAAACATCTTATTTCATTTAATTAGTTTTAACCTTTTGTAATGTCCATGTGTTTAGTTCATCAATTAATTGTACAATGATATAGTTTATGAAATAACTTGATTATATGTGTATATATATTTGATTGATTTACATAATAAGGATTTTAATATCCGTGATTAATTTTGAGTCATTATATTTTTTACCTCACATATCGCCACTTGCTTCAATGGAATCCTAGAAATTTTAGCATAATATTGAGGGTATTTTTCCATTTAGTCATTATTAAAAAGATTATAGTCCCTATTTTATGGTATTTTTTATTGGGAAGATTCACTGGTGAGGTTGGATGATAAGATTTGTTTCGGTATAGTCATAGGAATGCATAGATTGGCTGACAAATGGTTCTAACCATAACACGTCATGATTTATCACAATGGATGTTTAGAAATTGGAAATTATTACCTAAATATTTTTCTAAAATAACTCTTATGTCACATTTATAATTTAATTTTTTTCAGGTTAACTTTTATATCCCAGTATTTCATAACTTTTTTTTATATTATACATCACTACTTATATTGTATTTTAATTTTTAGGCCTTTTAATATTGTCCACAATGCCTTATTTATTTCCTTTTAACAGTTTACCTTTTTTGTTTGTTCATTATTTAAATATTATATTTATTATACTTAGTTAGTGGTTTCATTAATTTTATCAATTGTGTTCTAGGAGTGTGTTAATGAAATTGGTTTTTAATAAATGTGTATTTAGTAAAAAATATCATAAAGCCCACTCAATGTAACTTTAAAATTTTTAAAGAGATTATTTTAAATTTGACTAAAAAATTATATAAAAAAAATGAGTTGTTTTCTAAAGAAATAATCAAAGTATTACAATGAATTAATAAATTTCAGACAATAATTTTTATGATTTTCAGAAAAGGGGAATTTATGGGCTCGTTCATGAATTCATACTGGGATATTTTATGATCAGACCCTTCTTAAACCATTTTATATATGTAGACGTAGTGTCCTTTCTATGTCTTATGTTTTATTTTATAGAGTTACAATTTATTGAATCTTCCTCTCGTCCACTCTTAATATGGGCACTTGAGTTATGATGTGGAACACGAGGTTAAGTCATATGAAGATCTTGATCTTGGTATGTCAGTATTATTTTTTTAATGATTTTTTTATTTTGACTAAATCGATCATCCCTATTTGTATTCAATTATTTTATGGGTGGTATTTATGCATGTTGCATTTTGGATGTCAAATGATAGGGACTATTTATGTTGCAAAATTTAGAGGTGTAGGTGTGTTTTTTTGATATATTTTATATTTTCATATTATTATTAGTTTCTTAATGGGAACCCAATGTATGGATGCATCATTCTAGAATTTTAGTAATTTTCTTATTCCAAGTTAAATTTATTTTATGATAGAAATTGTTCGTACTAAGATTTATCTGATGATTTGGTGCTTTCTTCCATCTCACAAGGATTGAGATTGCTAATTGGAAATTTTCATATCCAACTAGAGTGTTTGATAGATATAAAACATGGGATGCTTCATGAAAAAATAGTATTAGAGCCTAAGTTAATATTTGGAGCTACATTTTGGAAGTAACCTTGTTATTTGAGAATTACATTAGACAAGAGATAGGATTGTCAGGATTCGTGAATTAGTTCATGCATATGTTCTTGATCGCCAGCTCACATGTCAATACATGATTTCACTGGGCATGTTGGATTTTTCTTAATATTTTATTTATTTTTTAAGGGATTAAATTTAAATTGATTTACTTTTTTTATTTGTTGGTTTTTACGGGTTATTTAATGGTATTTTTGGTATCTTTAGTTATTTTAGTGGTTGTTTCATGTTGGCTCATATTTTAGGGTGATAATGAGAAAGGAATCAATGAAAACAATATAACACATGTCTATAGTATCTATGTGGAACCCACACACATGGCTCCATGAAACTATAAATGATAGTGTTATAGTTTGAACATAGTGAGTTAAATAATGTTTCTTGACACAGGATAGCCAGTTTCAAACTAGTGTTTTCATTTTGTTAATTTTTTAGCATTTTAATTATTCCAGGTGTTGTTTCAAAATAATATAAAATAATATTGATATGATATGGATTTATTTGATTTATTTGTAAAAGGTAATGTAGTTTTAATGGTAAAATAGTGTTTTTAATTTAATGGTGAGTTTTTTCTCAAAAAATAATCAAAATGAATTTGGTGTTTCAAGACTCATGATGTTATTTAAAAAAGAAACTTAGAATGTTCAAAATAAATTTCATGTGGGAAATTGAAGTTTTAAAAGTTGAAGTGTAAATTTTTAAATTGGTTTCATGGTAAATTTTTTACATTTAAAATATATAAATGTGAAATCTAAAATAGTTTTCAAAAGGAAACTTTATATTTTTTTTGGGTTTTCATTGTCTGAGGACGTCATTGAGTGTTTATGAGTTATATTTTGAGTGAGGATTACTATTTAATGGATTTTATTTACATTGTGTTTTGTTATTAATTGAGTTTTTTGTTTATTATTACTCTGGTGATGACTCTTAGGAATGTACTGAGGAATTATGTTACATCTATATTGGGTAATATTCATAGGGTGGGTATTCCTATGAATTTAATTGCAACTATTTCAAAATTTTAACCTACAATGACTACTTGTGGATTGGTAGAGTTTGATCTCTTTTAGTTAATTTTTTTTGGATAATTTAAATTGAATTGAAGGTGTGGAGTGTCTCAAGGAGGATAATATGAGGTTTTCATTCCATTGGATTTTTTATGGTTATTTTTTTAAGATTTTATTTCTCTGTGAAAGGTCTTTTTATGAAAATTTGGCCAAAACATCCCTCTTCTGGATAACCCTCCTTTAAGGTTTTGTTGTTTCTTGCCATGATGGTGGAGTTGGATCCCTTGGTTACCAGTAGAGGATTTTGGGTTTTTTTAGGCTGAGTTTTGAGGAAAGTACCTATTCAGAGTCTCCTAATTCCGATGTTTCTTCATTATATATGTATTGATGGATTATTTGTTCCTAGTGTAATTTAATGTGGATTTATAGTAACTTATTCATTCATAACTCTCTATTTTTATTACCTTCTTACTTACTAATAAATGTTGGCATAATTAAAAAAATTTCTATGGAATAATAGATGTTTCATTAGCTAGAATTATTAATAGGATTATCCTTGTTGTTGGTCAGTGGTAATTTCATTGTTAGTTGCATAGATGACTTCTTAATTTGACACAAAATGTGAGAGTGGTTCCTTAATATTTGGAGGACCTTCCATGAGTCTCCATTTTATTATCTTTATTGAAGACCGACTACTATATCATTTGAATTTGGAAGAATTTGTATATGTGTTGGGTTTCTTCATGTGTTGAGTGGTTTGGAGTTACTTACTTAGATGGTTTGTCTTTCCAGTTTATGTTCTCTTGACATGTCCTAGATTTTTAATTCAGTAACATTATAAGGATAAAAAGATTCAGTGTGGGATAATTTTCACTCTCTAACCATTATTTTTATAATTTTTTCGTTATTGTTTTTTAAAAATTTATTGTTTATGAGGCTAAGACCTTTTTTTGAATTTTTAGAAAATTCATCATATCTCATAGTTATCACATGCTTAGGTATAACCATGTGTGAACTATTTAAAAGGGCTTTTCAATATAGTATAACCATTTTATGTTGTTATAACATATCTTTCCCAATTGTCATGAAACCCATGTGGGATTCTTAAGTGTCCAGTAAAGGGGTTCACATTTAGGGAATTTTTTTCCATCTATGCTGCTAAACAATGTGATGTACCCAGGTTATTACAAATATGATTTTACAAAAATACCTATATCAAATTTTTTACCTTAAAATATATTCCCTCCCCTCTACCCTAACCGCTATGAAACTATACATTATAAGTAGGTTGACACATGGATCCCCCTTTCCCCTCATATAAAATTTATCCCCCTCTCTTGTGATTTCAACTATATTATTCAATTGTTAATTTTTATTCTTCTCCTTATCTTAACTCATATCCTTACTTCATTATTTTATCTACTTCACCTTTCTTAATTTCAATTTAGTCCAAATTATTGATAGATTTGTGTTCTTAATATATTTTTTTATGGATTTATAGGGTACAAAAGTACTATTTTTATACTTCCTCTCCTAATTTTGAAGTCCTTAATTCCTTTTCAATTTGTATAGGTAAGTGATTTCATGTTTTAGAATTTTATTGATATAAATTGGATGAACGGATTCTCTAAAACTACACTCTTTATGAATCATCAGTATTTTTGAGTATTACTTATTATTACATGTACAATTAACTATTGTGAAATATTTGTTTGGATAAAAAAATTGGGTGTCATAGAATTGAGCACCTCTCGTGACTGTTCTCTCACCTTCCCTCTTTACTAATGTCATTGGACATGGCTATTCTACCATCTCCCCTTCTCAACCGACCTCATCCAGGGAGTGGAGATGAAGCTTCCCCTTCATGCTCACTCCCTTCACGTTTCCCCATTTTCTCCCCTTTTGTGGATTCTTCCTCCCTACCTCTTTTTCGTCTTATCTAAATAATCCCTAAAGTCCAATCCTACTCAAATGAATCTCTATCAGTACCCATTTATCCTATTGAGTTCATAGAATAACTAGCTATACTAGATCCCACATTAGCTTCCTAATTCGGAAAGAATCATCCCTCTATTGATGTGTTCTACTATTTTGTTTTCCCTTCCTGGAATTTTTATGATCAGGTAATGGTTGTCCTTTTAGATGAAATACACATAAAAATATATTTCTCAAATGAAGAAAACCTCATTTATGATTGGGACTTTTCTCTATGCTCTATATAAGGATTTAGGTGCGACCCTCTGACCACAACCCTTTTTATATCCTCTCCTGGACTTCCTTTTATGTGTTATAACCTGTTGATCTTCTAGTTGATAGGAAACATGTTAGGCTGCTACTTCTGTTCGGATTCCCGCACCAAGGACATTTTCCATACCTTCATGGATAGGATATGTGTTGAAGATGTTATATCAAAAGGCCCACTAGAATCCATCACCATTGAGTTTGAGGGAGAGATATGCTGGCATCAGAAGGCATGTTATGATTCTTGGATCCCTTACTATTCTGGTTGTCAATGATTTGGTCATGAATATTCCAGATGTCGTTGAAGCTTCTCTAGAAGCTACTAGACTTATCCTCCCCATCTTATGAAGGTTATAATGGTCAAAATATGAGAGCCCACAGAGGTTAATCAATTAGATATAGTGGATGAAATTGTTTGACTATGATGAAAATTGTTTACTAGTGAAACTACACTGGGGGAAGATCATTGGATAACTGATCCATCAGCTTCTATTTACTATGAGGCTAGATGGTCGAGTGAAAATATTAGAATGGAAAATGTGTTTAATTGATTAAAATAGGACCTAGGTGAACTCAGTTAGTTGTAGGATAATAGTGATAATGTGGAGAAGATCCTTGGATAACCTAACTGTATTGGTATTGAATAGAATGCCACAGCCAGTGCTATTCTAGTTGATAATGACAATTCCAAAATCACTCGATGGTCCCCTAGATGTGCTACCACTGTGGTTAACAATAACTGAAGGGAATTCCATCTGAAAATTAATTTTAGGTGGATTCTTTTTTGACTACTAAAAAATAACAACTCAAAAATGGGAGGCTTGATGAGGTGAGTGTTTTGGGGCCCTTGGACCCAAAAACTCTCATTACAAATACCTCATCCCATTTTAAGGTTGTGGGTGTGGTGAAGAAGAATGACATGGAGGATAAATAATGAAAGGTGAAGTCTCATAGTAGGTAGATCCCCCTCAAATAAGGCCCATTAGTTTAGCTGGGAAACTATTTTAAAGGTCTGCATGCTAAATAGCCATCATTATCTCAAGAGGAGGATGGTTCAGGTGATGATAGTTATAACCAATTCTCAATGGATAGTTTGGAACGAATTAAAGGGAATGGTTTTCACATACCTATAAATAAGAAATGGTAAAAATGAAATAGATACTCAGGGAAATATATTTTTGTTAAATGTAAAAATTCAATGGGTTGAAAAGATTATTCGCACATTCTCAAACCAATGGAAATTAGGTCGGTTAAGAAGGGTGGAAATAAGGAAAGAAAATCCTTAAAGAATGAAAAAAGAGGATAAAAAATTGGGAAAACATGAATGGTGGAAGAAGAAGAAAGAGTGTGTTAGAATATCATCCTCCATTCTAAGGAATAACTGCATGAAAAAGTTGTTCGGGTCAATGCCTCGAAAATAGAAGATAGAAAGAATATATTAAAGAAGGTAGAGAGTTGACGCAAATGAGGAAAAAAGGTGTATTTAGATAAGCAAGACTAAATCATGGATTGGGGTTTCAAACAATGCTACATGAAATCTATGGAATTCATACAAAAAATGGACCAAATGGAAACCCACCATAAGATATTATCATCAAGGATTCAAATACCCAAGTCATTGCTCTGCTCTAGGAATTTTATAAAGTATCTAATTCAAATAATCATAGAATTTTTTTAATCAATTTGCGATCTCATTCATCATGTAGTGGTTTCTATGTTTTGTGAACTTAGTTTTTCCACTTTTCCTTAATTTGTATTAATAAAAATTTATATTTGGAGGTGGGTTTTCATGTTTCACTATTAAATACAATTGAAATTGAGTGGTATGTAATTTATATATTTGATTTAATTCATAAAGATTTTTATTTATTGGTTATTAATATTGCAAAATTATTTAACCCCCTATGATATTTTTATAAATTTAAATTTCAAGGTTATTGTGTGATTTAATCTGGGATATTGATTATTTAAAAATATTTTGGAATTTAATTATTGGGTTTCCCTCTATACTTATGTATAATTTAGGGATATCTGATTTAATGTGATTTTATATGATGTTTCAAATTTTTTATAATTCAATGACAACATTTTAAGGTCTTAAAATGATTTTGAAAGTCAAATAATGTTTTTTTAAATGTGTATAGTAAAAGGGGAAATTTAATTTTAATTTATAAAATATATTCTAAAGGAACATTTGGTACATTAAAAAAGGATTTATGAAGGTTATAATTTTTTAATGTATTTAAAAAGGATATATATAGAAAAATGTGTATTTATATTAAATTTCAAGACTTGTTTAACACCTTCTAGAAATTAGTCTTCTTTAATTCAATTAGTTGTACCCTTATGCATAGTCCATGAGGTTGGTTCATGAGTGAACCGTTTAGAGATATGGTTGATCTAATTATTGGAATATATATATATATATGGTTTATTAACATAACTGGGGTCCTAATAGGTGGATTGAGTTAGATTTCATTATAATTGTTACCACACTTCTTAATGATTTCTTTACGGGAATCCTTTTTGTTTTAGTGGGATATTCAGGATTAGTTTTTATCTATGCATGATTACACTAACTAGAGCCCAATTTGTATGGGATTAAAAATTATGTATTTCCATTAGTGAGGTTGTTTGAGATAATTCGGTTGTTTGTATGGTTATGAATTCATTGATATGCCGAAAAAATGGCTCCAACCTGAGCACATCTATGATCATCTCACTAGATGCTTAGGAACATCCCAAGAGTATCTATTTATTTTTATGAAATCCTTATTATGTACCGATTTCTCATCTAATTTTATTCATGCTAAATATTATATCCAATTATTTCTTACTTCAACCTCATTGAATTTGATACATCAATAATTTGATTGTATTACCTCTTTTATTTAATTAACTATTTCTACACAGAATTATTAATATATAATTAAAATATTCACTTATACTGTTGGTTAAATATTTTTTGAATAATTTATTTACTATATTAAGATAGTGTTTTATTGTTTGTTATCATGAGTTTCACAAGTGTGTGTTTCTAAAACTTTTTTTTCATAAAATTATATTTTGAAAAAATAATTCTCAATAAAATGAATATTTATCGGTTTTAAAGGAATTATTTATGTTTTAAATTAAATGTTTTATAAAAAGTACATTGATCTATTTTCTTAAGATATTATAAAAACCATAATTTAAATTAAGTTATTTAAAAATAGAAATTTTTTTATAGTCTAAATAGATGGAATTCATAGAGTCATTTTGGAAATCCTAATGTGATATTTTATGTGGACACCCAACTTACGATACTCAGTGTGTGCAGAATGAGTCACTTTGTATGTTTAAGTTATATTTTTGAAGAGTTAAACTTCCTAGATCTCCATCTGCGCTACTGTTGAATTGGCTGCATGAGTTAGTAGATGGAGCATGACCTCGAGCCATGTAGATACCCTGATCTAGGTATGCTACTTTTAATTTTTAGTGATTTCATAGGTTTTCAAAATTTAAAATAACTATTTTTCATTCTTTATTTTATAATTTGTGTTTATATGTGTAGCTTTATGGATATTGAAAAATTGAGTAATTTCTTGTGAGGTAGTTGGAGGTGAGGGTGAGATTTTTTGTTCTTTACTTTCTTTTTTTATCATCTTATTAGATCCTATATGGGAATCCAACATATGGGAGCATCCTTCTAAATTTTTTGTAAAAATATTATGGAATGTTTAATTTATTTTATGTGAAATTTCAGGCTTAGGGAGTTTCTAATGATGCCCTGATACTTTTTTAAAACCCTTAGGGATCAAAAATGCTCTTCAACCCTTCCCATAGGCTGGCTCGAGTGTTTAGTGGATGGGAGACATGGGTTGGTTCATGGAATTATGGAAAATTGAATACTTTGAAAAGTTATATGGAATATACTTTATAAATTTCAATCTTGTTGAGTGTATGAATATTATCAACGAAATAATTTCATTATAAAAATTATATAGTTCATGTCACATATTTTGGATGTTTTTTGTTTTAAAAAATAAAAGAAACATGTTTTTTCCATAAGACCAATGATTATGTAGAATGATTTTAATAAAATTATTATTTGATTTTAAAACCATTTTAGGCTATTGTTAAAAATAACAATTGAATATTTTTATGAGTATAATCCATTTCATCGTTTCATAATATTGTATATCCATATAATGGTTGAATAGTAACTCTATTAGATTTTAAATACTTTGGAAATATACATAGAAAAATAAAGGCATACTTTTTTTGGGTTTTATTATTAATAATTTTTATTTTTCATTGTATTTTCAATATTTATAAGTTTATTTATATCATAGGATCTACCTTTGAATGCATGTTATTATGTTATAGTGATATAAGAAGGTTTTTTATGTAAAAATTATGTTTATTTAAAATGTAGTTTTAATATAATTATAATTGTGTATATTTTCATTTTTATGTAAATTTATGATTTATTTGAGTTTTATTACAATCCATTTAAAAATTTAAATTATTCATAACTATAAAATTTCTATTAAACCTAGGAAGTGACTAAATTAGGATGTCCTATTTTTTATAATGTTTTTATGTTAGATAACCTTATTTTATTTTTCATCAAAAAATGAAATAGATTATACCAGGATAAGGAATCCAAGTACTAATTTCAATAGAAATTTATTTTATCAATCTTATTAATTAAAAAATATAATCGTTTATATTTTTATCTTTTCATTTCTATGATTATTTATTTTACAACATTAACACACATAAAACCCTATAGTGTTTACTAATACTCTACTCATTATTTTTATTGATTTTAAATCTTATATTGAATAATAATTAATTATTTTTTTGGGAAATAATTATATGATTTGCATATATATAATTAGGATTGACCACTTACTTATAATTTAAATAAATATTACAATTTACCAAAAAAAATAACAAAATATCAATATTCTAAAACCATGATTGTTGAAAAAAATGATTTTGAATCACCTGTGAGGATGTAAATAGATTTTATGTTTTCTAAGAATTTGTAGATTAGGAATGTTATTTTCCTAAACATTTTTTCATTTAATTTTTCTCATTTTTATGTTGATTAGGTGTTAATGAATTTTGTAAAGGGCATAAAGGTAGAAAAATTATATTAGTTATGTTATGATTCTTATATTGAGATATAATCTAAGGCAACATAAGAATCCCTTAAATAAATATTAAATTATTTTTATAAATATTTTATATATCTTAGAATAATACATTCCTAAGAATGAAAATGGTTTATTGAATTTAGAGATAAGATACATAATCAACATATTTCATGAATGATATTAAATATATATCACAATGTTATTATCACACAGTATCTTCCATAGACATTTCAAACATACAACCATTATTCATAAGCAATATAAATGGACACATGAGATTGGGATTTCTTAGATTCTCATTTAGTTTAAAAATATATGATTTCAATCAATGATCATAAGTGAGAAAAATACAAGATCAAGGGTATGTGAGAATGGTCTCAACTTATGAGATCATACCCACATTTCCCTAACTATAATGAAAATTTAATAGAATAAGGATTTTTCATAATAAATATTATGATTTATAAGAGTGTGTAATCATCAATAATCAATCAAGATCCATGAGAGAATATCATAATAATAATTCGTATGGTATTCTCATAAAACTATTGCATTATAATAATCATACAAATCATTTCTTAAGAATTTTTATCATGAAACTCCTCACATAATAGTCTTGGTCTATCTACTAGTGTATATTCATGTTCTTTGACAAACATCACGTGTACCATGTCTGGCTTACAAAAAATAAATGTGTATCATCATAGGATTGCGATAATTACCATTGTACCCTCTTGGTCCTGAGATAATTAACCATGTACCCTTATGGGATTAGAAAAAACTCATGTATACCCTTTTGAAATCATGTTATAGAAATCATTACCTAATTCATTTGAGGGATATAATAAACCCAACTATCATATAATAATATTTCATTCTTATATATTCCATAAGAATAAATGACTATTCATCATTACATCATAGTATAATTAAACCATGAGAATGAAATGAGTTTCAGGAAACATAATCCAAATATCCTCATCACAAGACATTCAGATAAAATAATTGAATTATATCATAATATCATTTCCATAGTAAAACATAGAAATCCTTCAATCATGTTGTCAAAGATGAAAAATAATTATATAAAAGTGTTAGATTTATTATTTAAAAAATGTTCAAATATCATATTAATTTAGTATATATTTTTTAAAAAACATCCAAAACTAATGAATTGATATATCCTTGTTAAAACGATGGAAAATTTTAATGTATGATTGATAGTGATTAATTTTCATTATAGTTGGAAAATGTGGTCAAGTTATACACATTAAAAAATTATTAGTTTTAAAAAAGTCAAATGTGGGTTATATGGATTTGTTTTAAATATTCCTCTTAATAAATATTAAATAAATTCAAAACTATTATAAAATTAATTGATTAAAAATTTATGTATCGATAATAATATTTATAAACACTTTTTAGAATAATGATAAAGAAGATAAATATTTCATACTAAAAAAGAGAATAAGGTTGACTTTTCATAAAAATATTAATTCAATATTTTTATGGTACAAAAGAGTGGGAAAATAGAAATAATACTTGAAAACCATATAAATAACTAGATAATAAGAAACTATATTGGGTTTATAAGAGAAATAATAGATAATTTCCCATGAGGGAAATTTAAACAAAAACAATCTTGTTAAAAGTATGATTATAACATAATCCCTTACAACAGTATTAATCATTAAATCAAAATATCATGAAGGAAGAAAACATAGATATATTTTTACATAATCTTAACTATAATTTAAATTATTATAAAATACATTAATTTGTAGTATATACACAACTGAAAATAATGAAGTATGTAAAAATAAAAAAAAATATCACTGAAGTGAAGTTGAGATAGGGAAACCCATACCCCATGTCCGACTTAATTCATAGAAACTATAACATATTATATATTTAAAATATACATATTATAAATCTATAATATAGAAATATTAAAAAATATACTATTATATATCATTCCATTATAATTTTCAAATACTAATTTATTAATAATTATTCAATAAAATTAATATTTGGGTGTCAATGGTTATGTTTTCCACGTATGTTTTTGTTTATAAATTTTGGTTGTTATATATTGGTAATTATTTCATCATATAGAAAATATTAAAAAATTTATAAATATAATATTTATTTATTAAATACTGTTTTATAAAAATCCATTTAAGGTGATGGTGAAAAATTAATTTAATCTCTTCATGGAGGTGGTAGTCTGCACACACACATGGGTGATATGATCATTTTTCAATGAATGGAAATAAAGGGACGTAAATCATAAAATATATTTAAAAATTTATAACTTTATCATAAATATCATATATATTAATTATATCCCTCAATATAATCAGCCATGTGATGTGGTTATTAGAAATAAAACACACCGCTTCATTGAGATGGTAGTCCATAAATACACATGGGTGACACTTTAATTTTCAATTGATAAAATGAGAAATAGTTAATGGTTGTTCCATCAAAAAAATAAATTTTATGTATATTTTTAATACTTAATTCATTAAATTTTTATGGATTCAATAAATTTTATGTAGTTTGAATAAGAAGTAAACCTGAAAGAACTCGGTTCAGAAGATAACCTATTCTTTGAGTATATTCATTTAGATTACAGCTTAATATTTATTAAGATAGTATTTCATGGAGAAAAAGGCCTCTATAACAGGTGGAGAAAGTTTTAAAAATGTTTTTAGATGGTAATTTCTAATTTATAGTTCCTAAAAAATGTGAATAAGTGAGAATAGGAGGTCCCCTTTTATAGGTGAGGGGAGTGGCATCATTTTAAGTAGTCAATATTTTGAAATATTATAAATTAATTTTCTTGGGAAAGTTAGAATAATTGGAAATTTATATCAAATATAGGATAATTTAGGGTCTAAAAAACTCATAATATAAATGTTATACATGAGTTATAGATATTTTATGCCTTATGACATTGTTTAACCCTATCTTTAAGCCTTTTAATTCTTATTGTAGCCATTAAAATTTATCACGATAAGTATTTATTATGGAAAAAATACAATTATTCTCATAAAAAATTTTATATTTTATTATTCAAAATAAGGATCCCATTTTATTAAATAAAATTTATATTGGGATACAAATTAATTTAAAATAATCTAGCAAAACACATTAAAAATGGGTTTTAGAAAATTTCATTATTAAGCATAAAATAAGTTTATTATTATTCCTAGCCGAGTAAATACCATTAGATGAATCATGAAATATTTTTTTTGAATATGTTATCTTTTAATTAAATTAAAATAAATCTTAAATATTGATGAATTTAATTTTCTATGATAAAAACACATTGTGTACATAAAAATAGTTTTATGAAAAATATATATTTTACCCTCAAATTATTTTATCATTATTTGAAACCAATTGATGAAATATAAATAAATGATCACACATTTCTCTGTGTTTTAAAATAATAATATTCATTATTTTATACACTAAAAATAAAATAAATTGTATTTTAAATAAATTATACTTGATAAATATAATGTTTGTGTGATGATATTTCCATTTCGCCAAGAATTACAATACTAATATTCCTCATAATATTTCTACCATTTAATGAATTTAACTAATTTATATTATTAGGTTAATTTAATCAATAATGACTATTGATACCATTCATAAAAATTATAAATTCTAATAAAATGTGTAATTCAATAGAATATATCTCAGTTGTTTCCAAAGGAACAATTTTATTTTATTAAGTTAATTTTACCCAAAAGCCTTTACTTTTTCAATTTTATATAACTATATTGTAATGACCTGGAATTTCCGTGAAATTGTTTTTCATAAATACATGGGAATTTTACGAGTCCGTGAAAATTGATGGTGCATGATTCCAAGACCCGTTGTGCCCGGAATCAATTTCTAATGTTTTGTTCGGGTACGTTCAGTAAACATACGAGTGTGTTTTTATAAATTTTGAACCAGTGCTCGGAATTGAAATCCACGGGAACCATTGAAATCACAAGGCCTATATTCTTTTAAGGAGACTATCACTTCGACAGGAGTGAGTCGAGAATATAAGATAGTTTTTGGGTTTTTCATGGAAAGTAATAGAACAATGTGAGCTTCACTTTATATTATTTGAGCCTCCATATGGGTGTTTGGTGGTTAAAACCTCCTCATGGAAGTAGTTGGTGGGACCACCACACCTTATCCTCCCATGAGAGGTTATGGTGGTGGGGCCCTCCCAAACCTAACCTCCCACGAGAGGTTACGACATGGGGACCACACGGGGATACACCCACCTATTAATTGGAGGAGAGGAAATCCTCTCAACTCTCCCCCATTAACGAGGGAGAGCCTCTTGAACTCTCAACTCCCCTCATTAATGAGGGAGAGTCTCTCCACACCCCCTTCTTTAATGGATCCAACTCCCCTATTTTTAAATTGTGCCAATGCTCGTGAATTAATTAAGGGGATCCAAGTAATTAATTCATTATTTTTGAATTCATGCCAATGATATAATAGAGACTATAATCTATTATTCGGCACAACATTTCACTTGGGTGATTTGAGAGGAGGATTATTGGGAGAAAGCTCCCAACGTGGAAATTCATTTTCCAAAGAAGATTGAAGAATGAAGAATGATAAACACCGACCTTCTTCGACTTCTTCCCTAGACACCTACCCACGTGGAGCGTCATCCATAGCCGATGAAACTAGGAATTGGGAGTGTGTGGCGAACGTGAGGAATGACGAACTCCTTCATCTTCTTCCTACGACATCAACGTCGACGACCGACAATCAAAGGTATGGGGTTTATTTGTGTAATATTCATTTTCTTATTATCACCTTCAGTTGGAATGGAAACATTGCGGAGTTTGAAATGAAAAAATTGAATATCATCTTCTTACTTCATGAGGAACTGATTGTTAGCACCCTAAATGTGAAGGGTGGGGGCCAAACCAACATGGCCCGACCCCTCCGCCATTCTTGATTGCGATGAACTTCGGCATGGCGATGAGTCGATGGAATAACAAAGGCAATGATGAAAAAGGCCGCGCTACCCACAGCCTCCGCAAACAACGCCGGCCCTGCAGCACTTCGGTGCTCCGGGCCGAACCGTGGCTCTCCGGCCGAGCCGCCTTGGCCGTGCCATGCCCTGGCCTTCTGGCCACCCACTGGACATTCGGCCAAACCGGCCCTGGATGAGCTGAACCGGACTCCTCGCACCTCGGGTGCCTCCCCAAGCCACTTCCTGAGATTCCCGAGCCGCGCCCCCCGCCGGAGGCCGAACCAGCACCCCTCGCGGCCTCCCGGACAAGCCGGCGTCCCGTCCCCCCTCACGGCCTTCCGACCGAGCCGGCATCTCAGCCCCCTCACGGCCACCCGGACGAGCTGGAATCCCATCCCCCTAGTGGCCTCCCCACCGAGTTGGCATCCCGCCCCCTCGTGGCCACCCGGCCGAGCCGGAGACCCGGCCTCCCTCACGGCGTCCCGGACCCGCTCGCGGCCTCCCGGATGAGCCCACATCCCAGACCCCCTCATGTTGCCCTGGCCGAATTGGCCCTGGCCATGCCCTCCTGGCCGAGCCACACCGGGTCGTGCCCTCACGGCGCTCCAGGCTGAACAGGCCCCGAACCCGGGCCGGACCACCCTCACAGCCGGCTGGGCTGGGCGCAGCCGGCCTGAACAAACCCAATGGGCTGGCCCACCCAACGGGCCAGGCTAGACCCTTCGGGCACAGATGGGTCGACCCGAACCAGGTCGGCCCAGACCAAGTCGAGTCGGGTCGGTCCGACCAGGTTGGACCAGACCCAATCCCACTACAGGCCCTTTACATTCTTTGCCATATCTTTAGCACCAGACGTCTGTTTGATGATCCGTTAGCGGCGTTGTAAATCATGGAGTGCAACCATCCCTTTGAGTATACCCCACTAGAGTTTAGAATTTAGTTGAGATACAGTCAGGTTGGATCGTGCACGAATCCAACTGGGTCTCTAGGACTAAAAGTCGAATAACTCATAGACTGGGTGTCGGATTGATGCGCCGTATGTTACCTTGAGATGCCTATGACATGGTGGTCCTTTGAGATACTTCTTAGTGGTACTTTGTGATAGTTGGAGTATCAACCAGTAGCTCATGGAGCGGATTATTCTGGCGACGAGCGAGCAGAGTGCAGAGACCTAGTATCTGGCTAAGACCTCACGAGTGCTGACCATTTGGACTCGGAGTGATTCTACTAGCCCAGCGGGGAGCGCCATGGGGTCACGACAGACCTGAAATGGGGAGCTTCTTGGTGTTGCGAAAGACCCACGGTACATGACATGAGGATTACCTCACCAGGCTACAAGGGGTAGCACCTTGGTGATGTAGCAGACCCAGGGTGGGGTGTGCCTTGGTGATATAGCATACCCACGATACTCGACATGAGGAGTACCTTAGCAGTCCAAGGTTAGTGGGAAGTTCCATTGTTTGAAAGCAGACCCAATGTACTCAATAGATGAGGAGTTCACTAGCAGCCAAGGTTTCGATAATAAAATCTTGGTTTGAGCTGAGTTTGTAACTTTTTGTATTTAACTCATGATTGAGATGGATTACATGATAACATAGGTATATGTATGGGAATTTAACTAAGTGGGGTTATCTATTGATTTCATACATTGTGGTTTATCCTTCTTGGATTTTTTGAGACCTTGAGGGTCTCGGGGTCCCTACTGAATATCGTTATACTCATCCCTGCACGGGCTATTCTTGCACCTTGTTATGTTGGTTGTAGATGACGGATAGTGCTGACTGAGGCTAAGAGTACCAGGACTGAACGGTACCCAGAGGGGGACCATACGAGGTGTTGGTACGTGGAGGAGACCGACATACATGGTGTTCTGAGGAGGCTATATGTACCTACCCTTCAGGTAGGATCCGCAGTGGAAGATCTAAGAGCTGCTCTTCACCTTTCACTTGTTTTTTCCTTTTCATTTGTAATTGTTTTTATATGTAATTTTATTTTCCTGTTGGGCTTTTATTCTGTCCCCTCTACTTTCAACACTCTTGTATACAGTTTTACTTAGTGTTTTTCTTCCTTCTCATACTCTGTTGTGTGCGTTTTCAAGTTTTAAAGGTAATGCCTTCCCAGTTTAGGGATTTATGCCTTTAGTGCTAGTCTCCATCCCCTGGCCAATGGAAGGTGGTCTTGGGGTAGTCACAACATGGGCTCCAGGGGACGGGTCATGACAAATTGTTATTAGAGGAGTTGGTTCTACTGCAGAACTTATGACTATAATATTTTCTGTGAAGCAATAGTTTTAAGGGTACTGAGTGAGGTTTTCAGTTTAAGGAGTCCAGTGTTAGTGCGGTAGCCGATGTATCCATACACCAAGACCCTGACTACTAATTTCTGACTCAGTGCAAAAAAAAACTTATTTCGTGTGTGTTTTCAAAAGTTTTCATTAAGTAAGATCAACCAGGTCAGCTCACTAGGTATAATATTTGACTGTGTTGCATCTGTTTCTTTCAGGATGCCTCCCCACAGATGTCCAGCGAACGTCCCGAGAGTTTTACGCATAGATAGCCCAACGAGCAATGAGGCCTTGGTGTAGGACCCTTTTCCAGTAGAGGCATCAACTGTACCACTCCCCATTGGGCTACTAATTCCATCAGCCCCAGTAGAGGATGATTCATGCTACATATGCGTGTTTCATGAGTTCCAGCACCAGAGGCCACCCCGGTTCATGGGAGACATGGACCCATAGGCGACTGAGGATTGGTTGGAGGCTGTGGGAGAGTGTTCAGACTGGTAGGGACACCAGCAGACTTCATGGTGATTCTTGTTGTCAGCCTTCCATAGGCATCAGTGGGTAGACGGTGGAGATTGATGCTCCAGGTTCATGAGGAGGTGACGCTTCTCTGTTCATACTTCGATAACCTCTTACGGGAAGATTTTGTCATAGAGACTCTTCGCATGATGCACATACAAGAGTTACTTCATCTACAATAGGGTAGTATGACTATAGCTCAGTTCATAGCAAGGTTCACAGACCTCTCATGCTACTCCACTGATATTGTACGAGACCCATTCTTTCGGGCCTGGACCATCGAGCAGGGGCTCAGACGAGAGATCAGAGATCTGATGATCTCACTCAGCATCCCGACGCAGGCAAGGGTGTTGGAACGATCCCTCTTGGTGGAGAGTTTCCTTACCAAGCAGTCTCCAGCAGCGAGACCCACCACTAGTCAACATGCGGTGGAGTATACTGCAGCTGGAAGCAGTTAGATTCCACAGAGGTCCAAGAGGACCAGACCTACAGGATGACTACTGCATGACTTAGGATCGGTTTTTTGGGGAACCCAGAGCAGAGACATACATGCCAGGAGTGGGCAATGTTTCTCGTGTGGCGGGTAGGGTCACATGGATCATGACTGTCCGACCCATCGTTTGGTTGATCAGTAGATGGTCGAAAGACCACCCAGGCATAGACATAGATTTGATCGAGGAAATCTGTAGGGCGTAGGTGGACGTAGCAGAGGAGATAGTCGATCATCTAGCGGTGGGTGACGTTTCGAGGTGTTACCGCCACCACCATCTGGAGGTCCACCCCAACCGTAGGGAGTAGGTGAACAGGAGAGAGCTCATCTCCAGGCAGCTGAGTCTTATGATCATGGTGCTTTGGATATGATTCGAGGTATTATCTATGTCTACTCCACCTTAGCTGTAGTTCTCATAGATAGAGGTTTCAGTCACTCTTTCATTTCCACTGCCCTCGTTCAGAGCTCAAAGATTCCAATGGAGCCGTTGGCTCGATCCTTACGGCTAGAGACTCTTACGGGAGCAGACTCGATGATTACGCACTATTGACGACAGTGTGAGCGTACTCTAGGAGGTGAGATCTTCGGCTGAGATATCCTCATAGAGGCATCTAGGCCTTACAATGACATCTTGGGTATGAACTGGTTATCTATAGTCTATACTCAGATTGACTATATTAGATGGAAAGTGGGGTGTGTCTGCATGGATGGGACTAGGTTTACCTTCACCAAAATAAAGGGAGCCTTTTCAGCATAGTACATACTTACTCAGAGGAGGGTATAGCCAATCACTCATCAGTTGCCCTACATTACTTCGGAGGAGTTGATGTGGTGGACCTGTACGTGGATGTTTTCCCTAACGAAGTTCTGGGAGTACCTCCTCACAAAGAGGTAGAATTCTACATTGAAATGTACCCTGAGACGACATTGATATCTACACTAACATATCGGATGGCTCCCGCTGAGCTTCGCATGCTGCAGGTACAGCTAGAGGACTTGCATAAGAAGGGATTCATCTGGCACAATGTTTCTCCCTGGGCAACCATGATTCCGTTTTCCAAGAAGGTGGATGGGAGCTTGATGCTTTGTGTCGACTACCATCGCCTGAACTAGGGGGCCGTGAAGAACAATTACCCACTCCGGAGGATTGACTTCCACTTTGATTAGCTGAAGGGATCATGGTGGTTCTTAAAGATATCCCTCAGATCATGGTATCACCAGCTCAGAGTTCGAGATGAGGATATACAGATGATGGCCTTCAGGGACCGGACTCGGGTGTGTCATGATGCAGGAGCGTGAAGTGATTGCATATGGTTCTCGGTAGTTGAGACAGTGCAAGGAAAACTATGCTACCCATGACTAGGAGTAAGCAGTAGTGGTCTTAGCCTTGAATATGTGGCGACACTATCTGATGGGCAAGCATTTTACCATGTACTCTGGACACAAGAGTCTTAGGTATATATTCTCTTAGAAGGAACTGAACCCGAGACAATGGTGATGGCCTGAGTTACTCCAGGACTATGACATTGAGATACTCTATACTCCTGGAAAGGGGAACGTTGTATCTGATGCACTCAACAAGAGATCTGGTTTACAGCTACTAGTAGAGGCAACGAAGTAGCTAGATGCTTTATAGATATCTTTTGTGGATAGTGACAGAGAAGCCTTTCTAAAGTCTCTTACAGTCACTCCCCCACTTCTTCAGAGAGTTAGGGAGGCATAGCGAGGAGACGCGGACTACGAGACACGATGTGATCATATATCCACAGGGCAGGCACCTGATGGATTTTCTGATGGTGGGGAGCATTTCATCCTCATCATAGGATGTACCATGGTACCATTGTCACTTCATAAGGAAGTGTTGATGTAGTTACACACATCCCATCTAGCGGTACATCTAGGATTGGTGATGATGTAACCAGATCTTCAACGACAGCACTGGTGGCCAGGTATGAAGAAGGCAGTAGCGGAGTTTGTCTCTTGATTTTTCACATGTCAGCAAGTGAAGGTGGATCCCCAGGTACTGGCAGGCTGGTTCACACTATAGAGGTCCCAGAGTGGAAGTGATATGGGATATCCATGGACTTCGTGACAGGACTTCCACGTACATCCAAGGGTCATGACTCGATTTGGGTGATCTTTGACCGACTCACCAAGTTGGCCCACATCCTACTGATTAGAGAGCAGGGATCAGTAGAGAGCTTGGGACTCCTCCATGTGCAGGAGATTGTGTGGATACATGGAGTACCTTATTCTATTCTCTCCGATCGTGAAACATCGTTTACTTCCCGGCTATAGAAGGGGTTGGAGGAGGCTTTCGAGAGGCAGCTTAATTTGAGCACCGCCTTCCACCCTCAGACAGATGGTCAGACTGAACGGACCATTCAAACCCTCGAGGAGATGCTACATACTTGTGTCCTCAACTTCGGTCGCTTTTTGTAGGATCACTTACATTTGGTGGAGTTTTCTTACAACAAAATCTATCACTTCACCACAGGGATGACACCTTTTGAGGTGTTATACTGGAGACCTTGAAAATCACCATTGTGCTGGACAGACCTAGGGGAGTCAGCACTGGTGGGACCAGATATGGTACGGGCTACTAGGGAGAAGGTGAAGATCATCCAGGAGTGGATTAAGACTACACAGAGCAGACATTAGTCGTATGCTGATAGGATACAGAGACCTCTAGAGTTCGAGGATGGTGACCATGTCCTTTTATGTGTCTTACCTCGACATGGTTTAAGGAGATTTGGAAGAGGTGACAAGTTATCTCCAAGATTCATTGGACCTTTTTATGACCTCAGTAGAGTTAGTGAGGTGGCTTAGCGCTTAGCTCATCCACCTCAGTTTCACCGGGTGCACGACGTCTTCTACGTATCTCAGCTGAGGAGATACGTGCATGACCCTTCTGAAGTCATCGACCATGGAGAGCTGGACATCAACGATGGGGAGACTTTTATGGAGTTTCCATTGGAGATTGTGGATCGACATGAGTCGGTCCTACATGGACGATCGATACCTCTGGTGAACGTTCTCTGGCAGCATGGGAACCTCCATGAGAGCACATGGGAGCGGGAGGCTCATATGCATGCTTAGTACCCCCACTTGTTTCCTTTGTTCGAGTTATCGCTTACGGGGATGTAAATCCCTGAGGTGGGGAGAATTTAAAGACCTATAATTTCCATGGAATTTTTTCTCTTAAATACATGGGAATTTTACAAGTCCGTGATAATTGACGGCGTATGATTCCAAAGCCCATTGTGCCCGGAATAAATTTATGAAGTTTTGTTCAGGTGCGTTCTGTAAACGTACAAGTGGGTTTTTATAACTTTTGAACCGGTGCTCGTAATTGAAATCCGAGGCACCGTTGAACTTGCAGCACCGATATTTTCTTAAAGAGACTTTCACTTCAATGGCAGTGAGTCAAGAATAGAAGATAGTTTTTGGGTTTTTCTTGGAAAGTAATAAAATAAAGTGAGCTTCACTTTATTTTTTTTGAGCTTCCAGGTGGGTGTTTGGTGGTTAAAACCTCCTCATGGAAGTTGGAGGTGGGACCACCACACATTAAGCTCCCATGAGAGGTTAGGGTGGTGGGTCCCACCTGAACCTAACCTCCCGTGAGAGTTTACGACGTGGGGAGCACATGGGTCAAGACCCCCTATTAATGGGCGGAGAGGAAAACCTCTCAACTCTCCCTCATTAATGAGGGAGAGCCCCTTGACCTCTCAACTCCCCTCATTAATGAGGGAGAGTCTCTCCGCACCCCCCTTCTTTAATGGAGCCAACTCCCCTATTTTTTAATTGTGCCAACACTCGTGAATTAATTAAGGGGATCCAAGTAATTAATTCATTCTTTTTTAATTCATGCTAATGAAATAATAGAGACTATAATCTATTATTTAGAACAACCTTTCACTATGGTGATTTGAGAGGAGGATTATTGGGAGAAAGATCCCAACAAGTAACTTCATCTTCCAAGGAAGGTCAAAGAAGGAAGGAAGAATGCCGAACTTATTCAACTTATTCCCCGGACACCTATCTACGCGGAGCGTCTTCCACAACCGACACAACTTGGGATTGGGAGTGCATGTCGGACGCCAGGAATGAATAAATCCTTCATCGTCTTCCTACAACATCAACCTCGACGACCGACAATCAAAGGTATGGTGTTTATTTGTGTAATATTCATTTTCTTATTCTCACCATAGGTTGGAATGGAATGGTTGCGGAGTTTGAAAAGAAACAATGGAAGATCATCTTCTTAATTCTTGATAAACTGATTGTTACCACCCTAAAAGTGGAGGGTGAGGGCCAAACCAACATGGCCCGACCCCTCTATCATTCTTGTTTGTGATGAACTTTGGCATGGCGATGAGGCGACAGAACAACGAAGGCGGCGACAAAAAATTCCGCGCTACCCGCGGCCTCCACAAACTGCACCACCCCTGTAGTGCTCCGGTGCTCTGAGATGAACCGCGGTTCTCCGACCGAGCCGACCTGGCCGCGCCGTGCCCTGGCCTCCTGACCTCCCTTTGGCCTTCCCTTCACTCTAGCCAAACTGACCCCGACTGAGCTGAGCCTTAGCTACACTAGCCTCCACACGCCCTGCGCGCCTCCCCGAGCCGTGTCCCGAGACGCCCGAGCTGCGCCCCCTGCGACGGGCTGAACCGACCCACCCCATCGCCTCCAGGCCGAGCCGGCGTCCCGATCCCCCTTGCGGCCTCTCGGCCAAGCCGGCGTCCCTGCCCCTTCACGGTCACCTGGCCCAACCGGTGTCCCGGCCCCCTCGTAGCCTCTAGGCTGAGTCGGCTTCCCAGCACCCTCGGGACCACCTGACCATGCCGGCGAACTGGCCCCCCTCGCGGCCTCCCGACCCAACTCGTACCCTCTTGGATGCGCCGTCATCTCAGCCCCCCTTGTGGCACCCTGGACGAAAAGGCCCCATCCACACCACGCTGCACCTTTCTGGCGCTCAGGGCGGAACTGGCCCCAAGCCAGGGCCGGACCGCCCTCCCGGCCGGTTGGGTTGGGCCCCGCGGGCCAGGCAACATCCAACGGTCCGGCCCACCCAACGGGCCAGGCCAGACCCATCGGGCCAGGACGGGTCGACCGAAACTAGGTCATCCCAGACTATGTTGGGTCGGGTCGGTCCGACTAGGTTGGACCGGACCCAGGCCCACTACCGCCCCATAACATTCATTGTCCATATCATTGTCACCAGATGTCCATTTGACGATCCGTCAGCAGTGCTGGAAATCTTGGAGTGTAGCCATCCCTTTAGGTATACCCCATTGGAGTTCGGGGTTTAATTGAGATACGGTCAGGTTGGATCGTTCATGAATCTAATCGGGCCCCCAGGACTAAAAGGCTAATAACTCATAGACCAGACGTTCGATTAACGCGCTGTCTATTGCGTTGAGACTCCAATGACGTGGTGGTCCTTTGAGATACTTCTTCATGGTACTTTGTGATAGTTGTAGTATAGACCATTAGCTCATGGAGCAGATTCTTCTGGTGATGACCGAGCACAGTGATGAGACCTAGTAGCTTGCTGAGACCTGACGACTGCAGACCATTTTGACTCGGAGTGATTCTACTAGCCCAGCGGGGAGAGCCATGGTTTCACGGAAGACCCACAGTGGGGAGAGCCTTGGTGTAATGATATACCCACGGTACTCGATAAGAGGAGTACCTCAGCCAGCTACGAGGTGGAGCTCTTTGGTGATGCAGCAGACCCACGGTGGGGAGTGCCTTGGTGATGTAGCAGACCCACAGTACTTGACAGGAGGATTACCATAGCAGTCCAAGGTTACTAGGAAGCACCATGGTGTCGTGGCAGGCCCACTATTCTCGATAGAGGAGTATTTTTCTAGTAGACGAGGTTTCGATAATGAAATCCTGGTTTGAGCTGAGTCAGTAAATTTTTTTATTTACCTCATGATTGAGATGGATTACTTGATAACATAGGTATATGTATGGAAATATAACTATGTGGGGTTATCTTTTGATTTCATACTTTTTGTTTTATCCTTTTTTGATTTTGTGAGACCATGACAGTCTTAGGGTCCCTACTGATTATCGTTATACTCACCCCTGCACGGGCTATTCCAGTAGCTCATAGTGTTATTTGAAGATGACGAACAATGCTGACTAAGGCTGAGAGTACCAGGACAGGACTGTACCCGGAGGTGGACCATACGAAGTGTCGGTACGCGGAGGAGACCGATAGACGTGGAGTGTTGAGGAGGCTATCTGTACCTACCCTTCTGGTTGGATTTGTAGTGGACGATCCAGGAGCTACTCTTCACGTTTATGCTATTTTGTCCTTTTTAGTTGTACTTGTTTTCAGTTGTACTTGTATTTTCATGTTGGGATTGTATTCCATCCCATCTACTCTCAGCACTCTTGTATACAATTTTACATAGTGTTTTGCTTCCATCTCATACACTATTGTGTGTGTTTTCATGTTTTAAAAGAAATTCCTTCCCAGTTTAGTGATTTACGCCTTTGGTTCTCATCGTCATCCCCAAGACTACGGAAGGAAGGCTTGGGGTAGTCACGACATGGGCCTCGGGGGACGGGTCATGACAAATTGGTATCAGAGGTTTCAGTTCTACCACAAGACTTGGGACTCTGATATTCTCTATGAAGAAATATTGTTATGGGTACAGAGTGTGGTTTTTAGTTCAGGGAGTCTAGTGTTGGTGCAGCGGCCGACGTATCCATACACCAGGACACTAACTACGGATTTCCGACTCAGTGCACGAAAACAATGATTGCGTGTGTGTTTTCAAAATTTTTACTTAACTCTGCTCAACCAGGTCAGCTCACCAGGTATAATATTTGACTGTGTCGCATCTGTTTTTTTCAGGATGCCTCCCTGTGGATGACCAGTGAGAGTCCCAAGAGTTTTACACACAGATATCCCACCAAGCGATGATGCCTCAGTGCATGGCCCTTTTCCAGTAGGGGCACCAGCGGTACCACTCCCCGTTGGGCCACCGATGCCACCAACCACATTAGTAGATGATGCATGCCACGTGAGCACATTGCACGAGTTCTAGGGCAAAAGGGCACCCATATTTAGGGGAGATACGGACCCACAGGTGGGTGAGGATTGGCTAGAGGCTGTGGTGAGAGTCTTCAGACTAGTAGGGACACCAGCAGACACCACAGTGATTTTTTCTACCAGCCTTCTATAGGAAGTATCGAGTAGATGGTGGAGATTGATGCTCTAGGTTCATGATGAGGTTATGCTTCTCTAGGCAGACTTCGAGAGCCTATTCCGGGTAGAGTTTGTCCCAACGACTCTTCGCTCGGTGCAGATACAGGAACTACTTCATCTACAGCAGGGTAGCATGACTGTAGCTCGGTACTTAGCGAGGTTCACAGAACTCTCATGCTACTCCACCGATAAGGTACAAGAACCATTCTTCAGGGCTCGGACCTTCGAGCAGGGGCTCAGATGGGATATCAGAGATCTGATGATCTCACTCAGCATCCTGACGTAGGCAGGGGTGTTGGAGTGAGCCCTCTTAGTTGAGAGTTTCCTTGCTAAGAAGTCTCCATTAGTGAGACCCACCACTAGTCGACATGCAGTGGAGTCTTCTGCAGTTGGCAGTAGAAAGATGTCGCAGAGGTCCAAGAGGACCATACCTACAGGTGGACGACCGCATGACTCATGATTGGTGGTGCGGGTCATGCAGATCAGAGACATAAATTCCAGGAGCGGGCAGTGTTTCTCATTCGGTGAGCAGGGTCATGTGGCTCGTGACTGTCCGACCCGCCGTTCGAATGATCAGTAGACGGTCGAACAACCACCAAGGTAGAGATATAGATTCGATCAAGGTGATCTGTAGGGCATAGGCGGACGTGGAAGAGGAGTTGGTCGAGCAGATGGTGGTGGGAGACATTTCGAGGTGTTACCGCCACCACCACCAGGAGGTGCACCCCGACCATTGGGAGTAGGTGGACAGGCGAGAGCTCAGCTCTAGGAAGATGAGGATTACGATCCTGGCACCACGAAGATGATTCGAGGTATGATCTGTGTCTACTCCACCTTAGCTGTGGTTCTTATAAACACAGGTTCTAGTCACTCTTTCATTTCTACTACCCTTGTTCGGAGCTCCAAGATTCTGACGGAGTCGTTGGCTCGATCCTTATGGATTTAGACTCCTAAGGGAGCATACTTGATGATTAGACACTGGTGCTGGTAGTGTGAGAATAATTTAAGAGGTGAGAGCTTCGGCTGGGATCTCTTCATAGTGGCGTTGAGGCCTTACAATGTCATCTTGGGTATGTACTGGTTATCTACAGTCCATGCTCAGATCGACTGTATTAGGCACAAAGTGCGGTGTGTCTGCATGAATGTGACTAGTTTTACCTTCACTGACAAGAAGGGAGACTTTGAAGCATAGGACAGACTTACTCAGAGGAGGGTGCAACCGATCACTCATCAGTTGGCCTGCATTACCCTCGGAGCAGTTGATGTGGAGAGTCCGAGCTATCCAGTAGTGGTGGACCATTACATGGATGTTTTTCCTGATGAAGTTCCATGACTACCTCCCCACATAGAGGTAGACTTCTACATTGACATTTACACCGGGACAACACCGATATCTACACCAACATATCAGATGGCTCCCACTGAGCTTCGTGAGCTGCATGTATAGCTAGAGGACATGCATGATAAGGGATTCATCTGGCCTAGTGTTTCTCCCTGGGAAGCCCTGATTCTATTCACCAAGATGGTGGATGGGAGCTTGAGGCTTTGTGTCGACTACCGTCACTTGAACCAGGTGACTGTGAAGAACAAGTACCCACTACCGAGGATTGGCGACCTCTTTGATCAGCTAAAGATGGCATGGTAGTTCTCAAAGATAGACCTCAGATCAGGCTGTCACCGGCTTAGAGTTCGAGACGAGGATGTGCAGAAGATGGAATTCATATGTCGGTACGACCACTACGATTTCTTGGTTATGACTTTTAGCGTTACCAATGATCCAACAATGTTCATGGGACACATGAATAGGATTTTTTGGCCATTCCTCGATCGCTTTGTCATAGTTTTCATCGACAACATTCGGATTTACTCAACTACTGAGGAGGAGCATGCCTACCATTTTCAGGTAGTACTGGACACACTCCAAGAGAACCAGCTTTATGGTAAGCTCTGGAAGTTCCAATTCTGGATCCGAGAGGTTCACTTTTTGGACATGTCATCTCGGAGGATGGATTTGCAGTGGATCTAGTGAAGAGTGAGGCACTACTTTATTGGGAGCCACCCAGGAGTATGATGGAGGTATGAAGTTTCCTGGGTTTGGATGGATACTACCGGAGGTTCATGCCAGACTTTTCCAGAGTTTCAGCACCACTATCATCCTTGACGAAGAAGGGGAAACCCTTCATGTGGTTACAGAGATGCCATCAGATCTATTAAGAGCTGAGCTAGAGGCTGCCTAGTTCCCCCATCATGATTCTTACAAAGGAAAGTGTAGGGTGCGTAGTCTACCGCGATGCATCGGGGATAAGACTCGGGTGTGTCTTGATGCATGAGAAAGAAGTGATAACATATTGTTCTTGGCAGCTGATACTGCATGAGAAAAACTACGTTACCCCTGACCTGGAGTTAGTAGTAGTGGTATTCTCCTTGTAGATGTGGAGACATTATCTGATGGGCAAGTGGTTTACTGTGTACTCTGATCAGAAGAGTCTTAGGTATATCTTCTATCAGAAGGACCTGAACATGAGACAATGATGATGGCTTGAGTTCCTCCATGACTATGACTTCATGATAGTCTATACTCCTGGAATGTAGAATGTTGTAGCTGATTCACTCAGTAGGATATATGGTTTATAACTACTAGGAGAGGTGACAGAGCAGCTGTCTACTTTACAAAAATCCTATGTGGATAGAGATGGAGCAGCCTTTCTACAGTCTCTTACAGTCACTCCCCCACTTCTTCAGCAAGTTAGGGAGGCACAATGAGGAGACACTGACTGCGAGACATGACGTGCTCAGATATCCACATGGCCTGCACCTAATGGATTTTCTAAAGGTGGGGAGCACGTCATCATCTTCAGAGGATGTACCATGGTACCAGTGTCACATCAAAAGGAAGTGTTAAGGGAGTTCCACACATCCCCTCTTGTGGTACATCCAGGAGCAGTGAAGATGCAACAAGACCTTGGACGACAACACTGGTGGCCAGGTATGAAGAAGGTGGTTGCGGAGTTTGTCTCCCGATGCCTCACTTGTCAGCATGTGAAGACGGAGCACCGAGTACCAGCAGGCTTGGTTCATCCTTTAACGGTCCTAGAGTGGAAGTGGGATGGGATATCCATGGACATTGTGACCGGACATCCATGTACATCTAGGGGTCACGACTCGATTTGGTTGATCGTTGACGAACTCACCAGTCGGCCCAGTTCCTACCGATTAGAGAGAAGGGTTCAGTAGAGATCTTGGGGCACCTCTATGTGCAGGAGATTGTGCGGCTACATGGAGTACCTTCTTCTATTATCTCTGATCATGCCACATAGTTTACTTCTCGGCTATGCAAGGGGTTGTAGGAGGATTTTAGTACCCAGTATTGTTTGAGCATCGCCTTTTATCCTCAGATGGATGGTCCGACTAAGTGGACCATTTAGACCCTCGAGGGCATGTTATGTGCTTGTGTCCTTCACTTCGGTCGTAGCTAGGGGGATCACTTACCTTTGGTGGAGTTTTCATACAACAACAACTATCACTCCACCATAGGGATGACACCTTTTGAGGCATTACACGATCGACCTTGCAGATCACCCTTGTCCTGGACAGACCCAGGGGAGTCATCACTGGTGGGACTAGAGAAGGTACGGGCTACCACGGAGAAGGTACAGATCATCCATGAGTGGATGAAGACTTCATAGAGCAGACAGAAGTCATATGATGACAGGAGATGGAGACCACTAGAGTCCGAGGATGGCGACCACGTCTTTCTATGGGTCTCACCTCAATGAGGTTTATGGAGATTTGGATGAGGCGGAAAGTTATCTCCGAGATTAGTCAGACATTTTCAAGTCCTCAGTAGAGTTGGCGAGGTAGATTACCGCTTAGTTCTTCCACCTCAGTTTCACTAGATGCACTACGTCTTCCACGTATCTCAGCTGAGGAGATATGTGCACAACCCTTCTCACATCATCGACCATGGAGAGCTGGACGTCGACGATGGGTATACATTTATAGAGGTTCTAGTGGATATTGGGGATCGACAGGAGTGGGTCCTACATGGACGATCGATACCTTTGGTGTGTGTTAGCTGGAAGCACGGGAACATCCAGGAGAGCACATGGGAGCAGGAGGCTCCGATGCATGCTCAGCACCCCCACTTTTTTCCTTAGTTCGAGTTGTAGCTTATGGGGACGTAAATCCATGAGGTGGGAAGAATTTAAAGACCTGGAATTTCCATGTAATTTTTTCATAAATAAATATGAATTTTACGAGTTCATGAAAATTGATGGCACATGATTCCGAGGCCCGGTGTGCCCGAAATCAATTTCTGAAGTTTTTTTTGTGTACGTTTAGTAAACGTATGAGAGGGTTTTTATAAATTTTTGAAATGGTGCACGGAATTGAAATATGAGGGCACAATTGAACTCGTAGAACCGGTATTCAATTATGGAGACATTCACTTCGACGACAGTGGGTCGAGAATAGAAGACATTTTTTGTGTTTTTCGTGGAAGGTAATAAATTAAAGTGACTTTCAATTTATTTTATTTGAGCCGCCATGTTGGTATTTGGTGGCCTCATCATTGAAGTCGGAGGTGGGACCACCACAGCTTAACCTCCCATGAGAGGTTATGGTGGTGGGGCCCACCCTAACCTAACCCCCTGCGGGAGGTTACGATGTGGGGACCACACAGGGATAAACTCTCTGTTAATGGGAGGAGAGGAAAACCTCTCAACTCTCCCTCATTAATGAGGTAGAGCCTCTTGACCTATCAAAACCCCTCATTAATGAGGGAGAGTCTCTCCACACCTCCTTATTTAATGGAGACAACTCCCCTATTTTTCAATTGTGCCAATGCTCGTGAATTAATTAAGGGGATCCAATTCATTCATTCATTCTTTTTGAATTCCTGCCAAAAAACTAATAGTGACTATAATCTATTATTTGAAACAACCATTCACTTGGGTGATTTGAGAGGAGTATTATTGGGAGAAATATCCCAACGAAGAACTTCATCTTCCAATGAAGATCTAAGAATGATGAATGAAGAACGCTGACCTTCTTCGACTTCTTCCTCAGACAACTTCCGACGTGGAGCATCTTCCACAGCCGACGCAACATAGGATTGGGAGTGACTTGTGGATGCGACAAATGCCGAACTCCTTTTTCTTCTTCTCATAACTTCAAATTCAAAGACTGATAATCAAAGGTAGGGGGTTTATATGTGTAATATTCCTTTTCTTATTCTCACCTTCGGTTGGAATGGAAATGTTGCAGACTTTGAAAAAAAAAACAATTGAAGATCTTCTTCTTACTTCTTGATGAACTGATTGTTACCACCCTAAATGCGTAGGGTGCGGACTAACCCAACATGGCCCGAACCCTCCACCATTCTTGTTTGTGATTAACTTTGGCATGAAAATGAGGCGACGAAATGATGAAGGCAGAATTAAGAAAGGTCGCGCTACCTGCAGCCTCCACAAACTGCACTGCCCCTGCGGCGCTCCGGTGCTCTGGGCCGAATCGTGGCTCTCTGGTCGAGCCATCATGGTCGCGCCACGCCCCGGCCTCCCGGCCACCCGCCGGCCATCCAACCGCTCTGGCTAAACCAGCCTCGGCAGAGTCGAGCCCCAGTCAAGCCGGCCTCCGCGTCCCCTGCTCGCCTCCCCGAACCGCCTCCTGAGATGTCAGAGCCACACCCCCATCGGCAGGCCGAACCGGACCCCTCATGCCCTCTCGACCGAGCTGGCGTCCCGACCCCCCTTGCGGCCTCCCGGCCGAGCCAACATCCCGGCCCCCTAGCGGCCACCCGGCCGAGCCGGCGTCCCGGCCCCCTCGCGGCATCCCGACCGAGCAGGCATCTCGTCCCCCTCACGGCCACCCGGCCGGGCCACCGTCCCGGACCCCCTCACAATCTCCCGGCCAAACTGACATCCCGACCCCCCTCACAGTGCCCTGGCCAAATTGGCCCCGTCCACGCCCTCTGGGCCGAGCCGCACCGGGGCGCGCCCTCACGACGCTCTGGGCTGAACCAGCCCCGAGCCCGGGGCAGACCGCCGTCGCGGCGGGCTGGGTGGGGCCCAGCGGGCCGGGCCAAACCCAACAGGCCAGCCCTCCCAACGGTTCAAGCTCGAACCATCCGGCCAGGATGGGTCGACCCGAACTGGGTCAACCCAGACTAAGTCAGGTCGGGTCGGTCCGACCAGGTCAGACCGGACCCGAGCCCACTACCGCCCCTTTACTTTCTTTGGCATATCATTAGAACCGGATGTCTGTTTGACGATCCATCAGCGGCACTGGAAATCTTGTAGTGTAGCCGTCCCTTTGAGTATCCCCCACTAGAGTTCGAGGCTTAGTAGAGATACGGTCTGGTTGGATCATGCACAAATCCAACCAGGACCCTGGGACTAAAAGGCTAATAACTCACAGACCAGGCGTCCGATTGATGCGACGTCTATTTCATTGAGACCCCTATGACGTGGAGGTACTTTGAGATACTTCTTCATGGTACTTCGTGATATCTTGAGCATCAACATGTAGCACGTGGAGTGGATTCTTGTGGCGACGAGTGAGCAGAGTGCGGATACCCAGTATCTGGCTGAGACCTGACGATTGCTGACCGTTATGAATCGGAGTGATTCTACTCGCCCCGTGAGGAGCGCCATGGTGTCCGGGCAGACCCACAGTAGGGAGCGCCATGGTGTTGCAGAAGACCCACAATACTCGACAGGAGGAGTACCTCAATAGGCTATGAGGGGGAGTGCCTTGGTGACATGGCATACCCACGGTGTGGAGCACCTTGGTGATGCAGCAGACCCATAATACTCAATATGAGGAGTTCCTCAGCAGTCCAAGGTTAGTGGGAAGCTCCATGGGATCTCGGTAGGCCCACTGTACTCGATAGAGGAGGAGTTCTCCCGCAGCCGAGGTTTCGATAATAAAATCATGGTTTGAGTTGAGTCATTAACTTTTTGTATTTACCTCATGATTGAGATGGATTACTTGATAACTTAGGTATATGTATAGGCATATACCTATGTGGGGTTATATGTTGATTTCATACTTTGTGGTTTATCCTTGTTGGATTTTGTGAGACCTTGATGGTCTCGTGATCCCTACTGAGTATCGTTATACTCACCCTTGCACGGGCTATGACTGCACTCATTGTGTTGGTTGCAGACAACGGATAGCGCTAACTAAGGCTGAGAGTACCGAGAATGGATGGTACCTTGAGGTGGACCATACGACCTGTCGGTACGCCGAGGAGACCGAAATACATTGATTACTAGGGAGGCTATCTGTACCGACCCTTCAGGTAGGATCCGTGGTGGACGATCCAGGTGATGCTCTTCACCTTTCAGCTGTTTTGTCCTTTTCAGTTGTACTTGTTTTCAGTTGAACTGGTATTTTCCTGTTGGGCTTGTATTCCGGTCCCTCTACTTTCAGCACTCTTGTATACAGTTTTACTTAGTGTTTTTCTTCCATTTCAAACTCTATTGTGTTCATTTTCAGGTTTTAAAAGTAATGCCTTCCCAGTTTAGGGATTTACGATTTTGGTGGTAGTCGCCAGCCCATGGCCTATGGAAGGCGGGCTTGGGATAGTCACGACACGGGCCCCGGGGGACGGTTCATGACATATATATTAATGTATTGTATTTTATATTTTCAATAAGTATTTATTCCCTTAAAATTAGTGTTGTATACATCACAATCTATCAAAAACATTGAAATAATTGAATAAAAATATATTCTAAAATAACACGGTGACAAATAAATCCTTTAATTTTTATAATAATATCAATAGAAACTTAAGGGTAATAAGGGAATAAAAAAGTTACATTAAATTTTATGGATTATATTTTATACTAAGTTATTTGTGATGTGAACATCATAAGAAATCAACTTGAAAATGATTATGATTTTGATATTAATAAATAAATAATTTATATAGTCTAATTTTTGGGTTACTTTATAATGATCCAAATTTTTATTTGAAGAGATTTATGAAAATTTATTGATTATAATTTAACAGTGATTTATTTAATGATAATAAATGGATATTTTTAAGCTATTAACAAAGTGATGGATTGAAATATTATCTAAAGAGTATACCACTATAATAAATAAATTCACATTAAGGCATGGATTTGAATTCTATCATGTGATACAGTTAACCAATGAGTTATATAATTTAATACAAAACTAGATAATGATTTTCAATCAATTAAATATAGAGTCATTCTATGAATCATGGGAGAGATATATGGAACTACTGAGTTGATTACAACTCCATTAATTGGATATTAAATCATAAATTAATAATTCCATAATTTATTCCCACTATTGTTTCATTAATTATTTGATTTTATTTGTATTCGAGTTTAAATATGGAATATTCATGATCTTTTTTAATTTATTAAATGGAATTTCATAAACAAATATTGTTAATTTTATTGACTTTATTTGGAAATAAGAGTTTTAAGTGTATTACCTAATAATTTAATTATTTATCAACTCAAGTGGATTTCAAATAAAATAAATTCAATTTAAATTGGATATACAAGGACAACATCATAATAAAAATAAATTAAGTTATAATTCATCTCAAGACAATTATCATATAGGAATATGTCAATGAAACACCCATGGGTCAAAATCAAGTGAACATAAGTCAAATTTAATCAATATATAAGAACATAGAATTGATTTCAACAAAATATTGACAAACCAATACAATTTCACATAGAACCCATAATAAAATTAACACAAAATGGAGCTCACTAGGATTTAATCATGAAAATAATTCTTATATAGAATATGGTATGCATGGGATATTAAAAACAACGACACTTGGGTCGAGAATAATAATTAAATAATTTTTCTTAGTATGTGAAACTGAATTGGTTTATGTGCACCAATTCAATATATTTTAAGAAACACTTTGACTTTATTGATAAAATAAAATTAAAAAAATGTAAAAAATCATTGAACACTTATTTGAGAAGAACTACATTTAAATGTCATGAAATAATGATAATCAACAAAGGTAACATATTTAATTTTTTCATTTATGAGAGATAGAAAATAGTAAATAATTAGAGTTTAGTTATGATAAAATTTCATAGTGAGTTCCAAAAAAATAACCGTGAAAAGTTAAAGTAAGATAAAAAATATTTTGAGAAGAAATTTTGATTTTTATACTTCCCTGAAACTGTAATTGTGTCATTTTAAAATTTAAAAATGGATTTGAAAATGAATATCATTTGGATTCTTAATATTTTAAAAAAATTATTTTAATATTTGATTCATTCATTATCTGTCCTAAATTCCCATTTAAATATATTTTTAAAAGGTATTATATCAATCAATATCTATATTGAGGGTGAAATCATATATATTCATATATAATATGGTTGTGATTTTATTCCTATGTTTTTTCGATTAATAAAATAAATAAAATATTCAAAATACCAATTATAATGTGACCTTAAACCTTGTAAATATAACATTATATCATATCCATGATTATATAATTTATTCCATATCATGGATTAAACTAAAATATAATTGGTTATGTAAATTTTATGAAGGTTTTTTACCTATAGATGGATAAAAATATTATCTAATGTGGATTCTAGAATAATTTTAACTTAATATGATAAATTTTTATTTTAAATAAAATTTCAATATATATGATATTGATGGGGTTTAAAGGGGAATATTAATATCTAAAAAACATAAAAAACCTCAAACAAAATTTGTTTTACTAAAAAATATTTCTAATAATTTGATCTGAATAAAATGAAATAACGATAAAACAATATTTAAAATGAACCAATATATTCCAGATTGTGTACATGATATTGATAGTGATAACTGATGAAATACCAAACATTCATTATCACTAGCGTATCCACAAATTATATTGAATCTATATGGACTCGGGAATGATTTCCTTAAAACTACAAACCATTGGATAAATTCTTAAAAGTAAAATCCATGTTTTGGTTAGTGGTGTCTTCTAGAAAAAATATTTTCATTGAATTCAACCCTATATATATGTATAGAACATATTTATAAAGGACTCCAAGGATCTAAAAATTTATTAAAAACATTCACCTTATTGATGAAATATTTATTAAATACTAAAAATTTTACAAATTGTAAAATATGATTCAATGATCAAAATTATTTTTTTAATGTATAAACAATCATTTGGATATTCAAAATCATCTAATCATCATGATGTAATGATTCAACCATACATGATATATTTTAATTGGAGTAATGGGATAAGTAACATGTCTTCACATAACACATGTACTATAATGTATATAACCATGTCATAGTGACCTTTACGGCATTGTGTTTTACTCATGAGCAAATGAAGAATTTTTTTATACCACCACATCATGGTTTAATATTAATAAACATTTATATTAATATTTAAATTTTACTAAATCATTATAAACTAGGATAATTTTTACCTTAATCTAAATCATATGAAAATATTTCTAAAACCATATCAAAATTTTTTTTTGGACATCTTCAATATTTTATTTTTGAAAATATCTAATTTATTTTTACCATACGGTGCATCATATGTAAAAACATGTAAAAATATATACAATTTTTTTAAATCATTTAAAGAGCATATAGGGAATATCTCATTTATTTTTGTCAAAAATTTATAACAAAATTTAATCCTTATTCACACAATTCGAAAGTGTAATCCCAAGTAACCTTATATTATTGAAAAAAACAATAAATTCCCTAATACATAATTATAATTTAAGACCATCCTCTAGTGTAACATAAATATTACTCAAGCTATAATGGTCTCTATAATGATATCTATCAAACACATATATTTCCATATCAGTTTCCACCAAATGTATCACATACAATATGAATTATCACAGAATCCATTTTTCGAATACATTGACTGTCCATCAAAATAGATGTATATAAATATCATATAACTTACTCATATATTCCATATTCTATGAATAAATTGACCAGAAAGATGAATGCATTAAAAGTTATTCACCTAAATGGATTAGAACACCACATTACCTACACCTAAATATATATGAAAATCGAATGCCACGTACCTAGGTATATTTATATATGTCCATAATTTTTCTCAACAAATTCACACTATGTCATACATATCATACAAGGGAAAAAATCACATCTTAGTTAAAACTAAAATGATGGAATCTTTAAAAAGATAAGAAACCCTTACTTATCTTAGTTGTAAGGCATTAATAATAACGGTATCAATGCATAAATGTTCACATTATATTAATTATCTTAAACTTAGGTAATTGGGATTAAATATGAGACATACACCAATGGTATAAAAATGATATAGTGTATGAAACTACATGTGGTTCACATTGTGGGTTATCCAGCCTAAAAAACTCTATTTTTTGCACATTAGGGAAATCAATATCTTAATAAAAAAACCAACCAATACCAATATTCATATAAAATCTCAACCAATAATACTCCATGATGACCATTTATGATGTATAAAAAAATTACATAATTTGAGAGGTCAATTATCATGTCACTTGTTTTAAAACATTTGACCAACTTGAAAGAATGATAAATTAAAAATTAAATTAGTAATTCATGGAACATCAGATATTTTTAGACTAGTTTATTAACTCTTTGAGAAAAATAAATATGTTTTAGTTTATTTATATCTTATATTATATACTTCTATAAAAACCATACATTCGTCATACTTTCAATTTTTTTGTTAAAATCCATAAATCACTTTATCATTTCTTCTAAATCTCTATGTGACCACAAAAAAAAATCATTCCACTAAAATCCATTAATGAGTTAATATCATTGAATAATGTTTTTAAATAATTGTGATGTTAGGATTCATTATTATCATGTTTAAATCTTTAAACATTGCGATTAAGCATATTTAATTTATAATATCATGTTACATTTTTTATAACTATTTCATTATTAAATATATATTTCTCTTTATTAGTTCATCATCATTATCTTGAATCTTTTCCATTCAAAGATATAATTTTATATTTTTAGATAACATAATATAATGAAACTCTTTATATTAAGATCAATATTTTTTATTATACCATAAATGTTTTAGGATATAAAGTAAATTTTAATAAATGAGATTCATGTAATCATTATTTGTAACATTTTAATGTTCTCAATGTTCAATCATATTCCCCATAGTCTCTTAAAAAATATATTTTTTCAAAAATAAATTTATAAGATGAAAAATCTTGCATGTAAGGCAATAAAACATCTTTCCATTGTGGTAATATTTAATAAATAAACAATTTAGAAGAATAACTTATATAATACTCTATGAATTTGAAACCATATTGTGAAAAAAACTATTTTATACCTTAAAACACACCATTGTTGTGTGGTTTCAACCATTTACATAATATTTTAATTTATAATCTGAATAATCTCCTTTATCATGAATAAAATATTTTTATTCTTGTTTTATCTTTAAACATGTTATATAATTCGATGAATCATATAGAATATAGATCAAAATTAACAACTCATATTATTTATAAAAACTCTTTATTTAAAAATAACATATCTTATCACCTTAGAGAAAAATAAGATGACAATACACCTAATTTATTTGAGGTTTATCCTACCATTCAAGAAATCCATGACATCCTCTTAATAGATGATAAAACATTTTCTTCAATAACAAAATGAAAACTTCATGCTCTATAAATAAACTCACCAGTATTTTTAAACTTTGATACATATTTCAATAATTTCTATGTTATATAGATATTATCTTATAAAATAAAAAATATAATAATTGAATGCAATGAATCTAATATTTAACATTTACTCTCTATGATTTTTTCGATAACATTTAGGTATTTTGGGATCTTCCTCCTTCAATGACTATGTTATCCGTAATGAAAAAACAAACATCCATACAAAAAACCCATTTAGGTTTCAATGACCTAGGTTAACTATTATACCATCCAATAATATTCCAATAGAATAATATAAAAAAAAGTGGGAAAAAATATTTTCTTAGGGATCAGTGGCAATTAAAACTATACATAAAAAATTCAATGATGAATTTAGTAAATGACACTAAATAGGGTGTTAATGTTAATTTATTAGTTGTTAAATATTATTATATAAACTTAATATGAAATTTAAATAATAATTATTTCACAGTAGTTTTTTTCATGGCCATTTTATAACTACTTCAAATAAATCATATTTTTTAGAACCGTCACTGAATAGAATCCATATTTATATTTTTTTTCTTAATATAACAGATTTTTTTTTAATTTTCAGGTGGTTTTAATGACTATTAAAAATTTTCCATGGTGTTTTATAAAACCACAACCAAAATATTTCATAGAATACCATATATAATGGTGGATTAAACTACCATTATAAAATTAATTCCATTTAAAATCACCAATAACTTTTTTTGAGAGTATAATAAATAGAAAATATTTCATTCAATCATATAAAAAGCAATTAAAAAATTAAACATAAATTAAACAATAAATACACAATAAAAATAATGTTATCACACATTAAGATAAAAAATTACACTCTATAAAAAAATAAGTAAATACCATTAAAATTAAAAATATTTTAATTAAAAATATTTTCAACAATGTAATCACGTTAAAAAATGAACAAAAATTTTTATTATCACTCAAGATGCATCACCTTCACTCTCCATCGTTGCACCATACTAATCATAACCTCATTGTCTGTTATACACCCCTGTTTCTTGTATTTAAATTAATTAACCTCAAAATAGAAATGAACATAATCAATAAACAATAAATGAAGCACAATTAAAACACAAGTTAATAAGATCAGATGATTATAAAAAATATAAATCATATGGTTCTCTTTCTAAAAATATCCTCCTAACCTAAAAGATTCTTATTCTATACCAATAATCAATTCAAACAATTTTCAAAGCATACCAACACTTCAAATAAAATTTAACCAAACCAAAAAAAGAAATGATATTTAAAAAAACATTAAGTAAGAATTTAAATCAATTTTAATGGCACAAATAATCCATTTTAATAACTTATAGATCATAAAAAAAAATTCATAACTCATGGGTAAAGTTTTTCACTTCAGAACAAAGCTTTATGTCTCAAAAAATATTTCAATCCATGTGAGTAACATGTTTAAAACCAAAGAATAAAACATATAAAATATTCCAAAAAATTTCATTAGTCTTTTCTCATTAAGAACCAACAAAACATACCAAAAATCTTCATAAATCACAAAATTTTGATCATAAATTCATAATAAATAACTTATATAAGTATTCATAGAAGGAACACAATGGATATTCTAATTCAAAATCATTTAATTTCAATCCAAACTACCCCTTAAGATAAAAAACCCTTTAAACCATTGTAGGGTCATGAAAATTCCACAATGGAAATTTTACCCAAAATCCCCCAAAAGAATTAGGGGCAAATAATCAAAGAGGAGACATAAAGGACCGGTCCGCGAATGGGTCCAGGGAAGCACAATGCGGCCAAATGCCGCGAGGAACCCCCTCTGCGAAACATTGTCGTTCGCGAAATGGAGGCGGAGAGGCTCCGCGGTCACGAGGCAGGATGGACGCCAGTCCGGTTCACCATCACGAACCGCCCCAACTGCGGACCGCGTCGACTGTGTTGACCAACTCAAGCCTCACCTGCTGTCGTTCATAGAATGGAGGTGGAAACCTCCGCAGCTGCGGAGCACCCCCTGAGTTCGCCTCGTGGAGGAGGGGAGTGATCAATACCCACCGCGAATCGCAGATTGACCAAGTCAGCTGTGAACCGTGTATTTGGTTATGAGCCTCCACAAAAGGTTCTGCATGGACACAGATACATTCCTTTCCCCACTCTATAAAAGGACACCGAGGGGTAAAGAAGAGAAGGATCGGAGAACTGGAATCAGATTCGAAACGATAGAAGATCGGTTGAAGGAAGGCTTCGTATTTCTAAAACAGCGAAATTCCCATCCGTGAACTACAGCAGGTATATGAATGAAATAGGAATTGGAAAACACATAATAATTTGGTGAACCTTGAACCTAAAATAACAAAAAAAGGAGAACCGCAAACCATACCCCCTCTGCAGATAACTTCCCCATGGACTAGGGAGTTTATGCCTCTTTTCCAATCCATCCTACCACGTCGCACCCTCCCCCGCAGGCGAAGCCCTGACCGATGAGCCTCCGATCAGCACCGCCCTTGGCCGTCGATGCCCGCCTGGAATCCCCTGCGAACCACCCTAGTTCGCGGATTGAACCCGAAGCCGCGAACCACCCTGGTTCGCAGATTGAACCTGCAACCGCGAACCACCCTGGTTCGCGGGACACCGATCAGTCCGCGGACCACACTGGTTCGCGGACAGCTTCTCCAGCCACATGGCACTTCCCCACGCGAAGGGAGCCTCCACCCATACCTCTCTGTGGCCCGCCAAATACTTCGGTGTTTTCATTTCCAGAGCCAGGTAAAATCCTTTCGATCCAGCTAGGTCTTCCGCGACGCCTTCATCGGCCTCTTCATCGGCCCCGAGCCGAGGCCTCCGCCAGAGCCACTGGATCCTCGTGGTATAACTTTCAGGCGCATCATCGCACCATTTTGAGTTCACATACCCACGATAAACAGGGGAAAAGGGGTTTCCCCGACCCTTGAGCAGATTCCCAAAGCATTCCTAGGTTCACATTCCCACAATAATGTGGAGTCTGAGCTCAGGAATCCCTTTTATGCCCCTCCACTTTTTGAGGGTTCCTCGAAGATGGTAAAATACCCATCAGAAGGAATCCCTCGCGCACTGCAAGAGAGGAGACGGGAACAGGAGCACCCCCTTTCCCTCTCCCGCTGGGCTTTGTCGCATCGAGAATCCATCTCGGAGTAAGCCCCGACCTTTTGGGCCTCCTCAGAGTGTAAGCCCCAATTCATCACCTTGGGCCGCCTTCATGCGTAAGCCCCACTCTGCTTCTCACAGATGCACCTTTTGCGATGTGATTGTCTGGTCCCTGCTGCCTCTTGTTTCTCACACTGAGCATGAATCACACGAGCTTAGAGTAAGCATCGACCATGACATCCTCTTATGGTCCTCCTCAGAGTGTAAGCCCCAACCCATCATTCTGGGATGCCCCAGAGGGTAAGCCCCAAGCCAGAGCGAACTATGGGGACTTTGATCCATGTCATGGCATGATACGTAAGAAGCCTCCACGAGGTTCAAGACCACCACCCATTGGACCACCTGGTCTCTCTTCACGTTTGTTCCCAGACACCTATGCAAACTACAAGGACTTTGATCCCTGCTTCCTAAGATGGGTACGTAGGAAGCCTCCCCGAGGTCCAATCCCAACAGCTGGTCGATCTGACCATCTCCACGTCAGTTCACTGCACCACTCCTAGTGCCGCCTCAAGCGAGTTCCAGCCCTTCGGGGTCATTAATTCAATGAGGGATGGTAAACCTTGGGCATAAATGATTCCTAACCGCTACGTCCAGTTGGCAGTTTCCCACCAGGTTTGAATATGTGGATACTATGTTTGGGTATAAACCAATGATTCACAAACACATGAATATGTCTTAAATCTATAATAGAGTCCCAGAACAGGCAATAATTTCCCCCCCAAAAAGGTTGCGATGAGCTCGACTTCCCATCCTCTCGACCAATGTCAGTTCTTAAGAGTCGCTGGTCAGACCATCCGGTGAACGCCTGCCCTTGGAAAACAGGTCCATCAATCATTGGATATGAAGTCGTTGGGCGTTTTGTGGCCGAAAACCAAGAACTAAAAAATGGTGCACCCGATGTGAATCGTTAACCAAACATGACAGATTCAACCTAATCTCACCCAGTGCCCCCTTATGCTCTAGAGGAGGGCCAAGCATGGTCATTAATTACGCATGGGATTATGAGATGCTACTTTGACGGGTTTGCTACTTGTAATTGCTAAAATTTTTTGTAGGCACTACTTTTAAAACTCCCTTCGATCCAATGGAATCGCAAAGGAACTCACAATTTCGCATTTCCAACGACACAAGGACGAGACTTCCTCAACAATGGAGGACCCCATCACCCACCCAGTGTCTTCAATGGTGGGTTTCAGATGCGATGATCAACGATTACCACGTGGATGGTTCTCTCCCAATGGTGGAGGTGGCCATGCACACCCTCCAATCCGTCAAGGTTCGCTAGTTGCCTGCCTAGCAATGACCGCAAAGGCAGACCCAGACCGCCCATGTCACTATCTGCAACCATTTCGGGAGTCTATCCCCGGAACAGGACAATGCGTACCTCCCTTATCTTAGGGAGGCAGATGAGGTTGACATTAAGGACTTCATCCCTGTGGAACGGGGGTTCCGCTCTCAGGCCCCCGTCGGAAGACGTCATCGCGGTCACGGCTCAACCCGACATCCTTGCGCCGACAAGGATGTCTCCACGAGGATTCAGGCCCACACCCCCTGAGCTCCGGCCCCTCGGAATGGCCGACGAGGGTGGCAGACGTACATTCGATGACCGGTTATCACCCTGGTCCCCAAGGAGGAGCTCCACTACCCAGCCACGGAGACGTAACACGAACAGGAACCTACACATGTTCGCTCCTCCCAAGCCCGCCATCTAGACATGGAGGCATCATACGAGCCGGCGCACATCCCCACCGAGCCCCATTAGGCCCGTCGCTCACGCGGGATGACACTTACCTGGCAGGCACCTCTCCCTTTAACAACCCAAACTTTTTGAATAATATACTAACTTTTAATGATTTAATAGAGTGTTAATGGTTAATACAGAAAGAGGAGTCGATGGCTTCATCCGGTAGGCTCGAACCTTATGAAGCCCACTTATCAGAGCTTGGGAAGGAGGTGGCATCTTTGGGGTTCGCTTTGGACCAAGCCCATGCCGAACTCCAGCGTGTCAAGCTTTAACAGAAACTCCTACGAGATAAGTTCAAGTTAGTAGAGATTACTACTAGGGCAATGTTATCTAAGCCTCCCTCAGATTCTCTCACCATAGAACACCTTACACTTAGGTCATATGCTGGTGTTATAAGGGGCTATGTGACGAGACCGTAGCTTCTTTGTGTAATCCTTTAGGATGAATAAATTGAGATTTCTTCCTTTAGTGATGTTTGTGAAATTTCAAATGTCAGGATAATTTTAGGATGTATCTTATTGATGAATATTGAAAAAAGGGATATTTTAAAATATTTATGTAAACCTTAAATAATTAATGATGTGTAATGATTTTCAAACAATTGTCTTCTACAAAAGTGTTTTGTAAGGAATTTTGAGTCTAATTAGATCAACTTAATTTTTGATGAATAATAAATTATGAATAGTAATTTTACACCTAGGATTAGTAATGTGACCAAATAGATTAGTAATCTCACTTAAAGAAAGTTTTAATATAATTTAGACACCTAGATTAAGTAATGTGATTCAATAAAATGGGTAAATAACGGTGTCATAAATTATTAGTCAAGTACTAGTTTTTTCGGGTGAATAGTGTTTTTAATTAAAAATTAAATTAAAAATATTTAGAAAATTATTTTTATAAAATGGAGTTCATATTTGTAATCAGAGCGTCGATATTTGGTTAAGGTGAAATTTAGGTATTTTTCTGAGAAAGATGAATTTTCAGTGAATAGTAAAAATGCAGTTTTAGGGTTTCGGTATGTTAAATGACATCAGAACTGTGTCATGATGATTTAATGAGATATTTTAAGGGATGGTCGACTAAAGGGGATGAATTATTGTATTATGTGTCCCAAGTTTCCAATATCATGGGCAAATACCATGGGCAAGCCCGTGGTTTTTCCAAAACCACCAATGAGGTGTCCCTTGGCCATTAATGCCTTGTCCCCTCACTTTCCCTATAAATACCAAGCCATTATCTCATATTTTCGACTCCAAAATCATCCTCAACGAAGTTATGGTCTCCTTACCTCACAAAGAGTCCTACCAAGGTTCCCTCAAGCCTCTCAAGGTCCCAACCTTTTAGTTTTAAGAGTTACGTTTAAGGTAAGGGATCCGACCTCTCTCTTTCTTTTCAAGCAATCTCTTTTATGTCATTTCTTTTATGATCCATGTTATTATGTTGGAGGATGTTCTTTTATATTAATCTTACTTCCCTTTTTATGTTCATATGATAAGATACCCCCTCTTTCTCTCATCAATTATTTTTAAGAATGTTTACGTGGCGTTGTTAGGCTGCCGAATATTTTAAGGGATTCTTTCACCTTTCTCATTTTTCAATGTTCTACTTTCATGTCAAGTATTTCAAGTTCCTTTTTATTATTTTGGGGTATTATATATATATATATCATACTGAACTTTTATTTTCATATGATTATAGACCCTATTTGATCTCATCAATTCATTTTTGTTGAAGTTTAAGTGACACCGTTAGGCTGCCGAATTTTCATAAGAGAAATCTAATTTTTGTCTTCCTTCCATGTTTTTCATTTCAAATGTAATGTCGTTAAAATTTCATTACCATGTTCATATATCCTTCATATTATGCCCCTCTACTGTTTTATGGGTCATTTATGAATGTTTTACCCATGTCCCCTCTATTTTCAATGTTTTCTAAAACCCTGAAACATAGTCATTATGCTGCAAAATTTCCCTCTCAAAATGTATCTATTTTTCTAAAGTTATTTTAATATATTAAGTTAATACTCAAAGATCTCTCTTTTATAGGGGTATTCACAAATATACCCAGTTGTTCTACTATAAATTCTGGGATTTACATACATGAGACCCATTTTTCCTTTCCATGGGTTTAAAGTGACATAAAGATCATGTCTTTAATGCAGTTTTTAAAATGTTATGATTATGAAATGAAACCCATTTCATTTATGCTATATGGGTTGTTTATGAAATGATTTATGATGATATATGTGTCTCACCTGATGATAAATAAAAATTTAAGGGTGCGCCCTAATCGTGCTCCAATGCATTGTGTAAAGACTTAATCTCTAGAGATTACCATTTAGACTAATACCTTGGTGAATAACCTTGGTAATTTTTATTGACACCTTGGGGATGGACCTTTGTGAAACAGAAATGATTGTCTTTTTAAAATTTTGTATCCACATCTTCAAGTTATGAAAAATGTTATTTGTATTATGATATGCCTCATGATTTCTTTCTCATGCCATAAAGTTATTTTCATGACCTTATTGAAGTATCTCAAGTTCACATGTAAAATGTTTCTCTTGTTTCCCTTACTGGGCCTTCTGCTCACCATTTCTTTTGATGTATGTCCCCAGGTTGTGAGATGCAGTAATGAACCTAGGATGAACTTAAGGACAATCCTTTCAAGTTTTCAAGAAGAATGTTTTATGTTGTTTTCATGTATTATGTTCCTAGTTTCCAAGACACTAAACCTTAAAGATCCTCTGTTTTGTGTAATGTAATGAAAGTTTATGTTATAAAAAGGTGGGATTCCAAACTCCCTACCCAGGGTCGTGAAGCCCACCGGCTCGACATGGTGGCGACCCGGCACCTACAAGACCAGCTCCTGGTAGTTGCTTCAGACGCCCACCATCCTGATATGGTGGCGATCAACAAATCCCGCCACCTAGATGTGGCGGAAAATCATAGGCGAGCACGTCTCCCCACCAAAAAAGGACACCGACTCGATACAGTGGGATATCAATATATGCAGAGCCAGCTCCCTGCGGATGAAAGTGAAGCCCGCCACCCCGATGTGGCGGCAAACGGAGAGAGAAACCGGCATATCCCGATACAGGGGCAGATTCGTTCACCTGCCCTAACACAGGAGAATCGTCAGTACCCACTGACCATTGGAGGACCGGAGCAGGATATTCCTACTTTGATACCGGAATGGGCCTTCATACCCGTTCTAACCAATGATGTATCTCTACATATCCTGGAAATGATGGAGGAGCGGGTATCGATCCCAGATCATATCTTATAGACTTTCCAACATATAATTGCATCAGCGGCAACAACAAGGACTCGGGCTCGTGAGCCCGTCTCCCCAATTGAGGCGACTCACCTAAGAGATGAGATAGCTGCCTCGAAGTAGATATGCATCCCTGCTTCAGCCTAGGAGGGTCGCCGGCTATATTCTGCGATGCAAGGGCTACCGGATCGAGCAGCTTCAATCGTTCCAACTGGGGAACACCCATCCATCATGGTGCATGCTCCAGAGAAGACATATATCCCTGTTAATAGTCAAGATGTTCGTTGGCATATCCTAGAAAGATCGTGGGACCCAATTATTCAGGGACCGAAAGGTGAAGGCCGTTGTCAACAGCAGATGGTCCCCGCTGCCCGCAAAAGAGCGCCCCGAATGCGCCGAAGGCAGCCAGAAAATAAAGAGCGGGTTCATGAATCCGATCTTCTAGAAGATGGGGTTCCCAACACCGCTAAGCACACCACAAGGGCGCAAAACCCTACCCACCGATTACCATATTATGGGAGTTCCAGTAGCAGTTTCAAAGGTCCTCCCCGCAATGTCGCTACGAGCAGCTCTGAAGTTCCTCCCCCGAGCACCTGTGGGGGCCTCCCCCGCGGGCATATAACGATCGGTCACAAGAGCTTCTCTCTTGATGTGAGTCACGGAAAACCTCCACGTGACCAGAAGAACGATCAACAAAAAGGTCCTCCACTTGCTGCGGTCCACCCTGAAGGTCCTCCCCAGGGTATACACTGCAATCACTCTCCTTGTAGTGGGAACACATATTTTGATGGTTGTCCTCTCTATCATAGTCGCAACTATGGAGGCCCTCCCCATAGTGATGTCTCATTATGACAAGAAGGTCCTCCCCTTGTCATGGCCTGCCATGAAGGTCCTCCCTAGGGGTTACGCTGCAACGGAAATCCACGTAGCCAGGCATCAGGTCACAGTGGTAGTCCTCGCCACCCTGATAATGGAGGTCCTCCCCGTTGAGACGTCGAGCAATGAGAAGGCCCTACCCTCGTTTCAGTACATTCTGGAGGCCCTCCCCAGGATGTATCCCGCAGATATTCTCCCTGTGACATCAGTAATGGTAGTCCTAGCCATTTCCATAGCTGTGATGGTAGTCCTCACCACCACGACCGCCATTGCAAAGGTCCTCCCCACAATGGCCCCAAGCAACAATAAGGTCCTCCCCAGGATGCACGTCGAACGTCAAGCCATGATGGTCATCCTCACCATGATGGATGTTATTGCGAAGGTCCTCCCTATAACAACGCTACCCAGCCAGAAGGTCCTCTCCTTACTGAAACATGCCTTGGAGGTCCTCCCCAGGGTGTGCACTGCAAAATTCTTCTATGTAGTGAAGCATCAAGAAGTAATGGTAGTCCTCGCCATTAAGGCCATCATTGCAAAGGTTCTCCCCGCGATGACATATTATATCAACAAAATGGTCCTCGTCCTGCCGAATCAAGCATCGAAAAGCCCTCATATGCCAAGGCACTCAGAAGGACGGAATCGAGCATGTCAGATTCCCAGCTTTTCGATAACGACACCCTTATTTGATCAGGAGACGGTCTGGGGCCGCTTTCATATTCTGAACCACCTCAGAATCTCTTAAATAATGATTTAGAACCTACCGATCCCAATGCATCTGATCACACAAGCAGTGAGTGCCTCAGCTGGGCTGACCAGGTAGAAGAATCACAGGCGGGGGAGTATGCCAATATGTTGCACCTGAGGAAACTATTGGCCATGAATGATATAACAGTCATGTTTTGGCCCACGACCACCTCTCAGTTCGACATACCCAATGAGTTTTCGAAAGAATGCATGCACGACATCCACCATAATATATGGACGACCCTCTGCTGGCTGAAATCGAGATTCCTACCCTATGAAAAGTATGTAGAGCATGTCAAGATGATAGGGGACCTCCTGCATCACATTGAACTGGAGGCCCTTTCCATGACGCGACAACAACGCCCCGAGAGGCACAAAGGGAATATGGAGGCATCTTTCCTCCGCACACTGCACCAGCTGTGCCTCCTCATCAGTGACGCTCCAGCGGGAGTCCATATCAGGGGCTGGGGGGAACACGGAGCCCTGCAGTTCACTCCGCTCCCCTCCCAGAAGAACTCATTCAGTATGGCGTCCTACAACGTCGTCACATCGAGACAACAATTGGGTGGACCCCCTGTTCAGGAAAGACAACACACCCAACTGAGTCGGGCCCCGAGTAAGTCCCAGAAGCGTCAGGCCTAGTGGGAATGAGCCATTAAAAAACTCCTGAATCAGGCCACCAAGAGCATACAGAAGGCCTCTCGCCTAAGAGAGGCCAATCAATGATCTCTTCCTGCCACCCCAGAAGGGACAGATCCACAGGTGGATTCAACACCAGATCTGGATCACCCCCGGATGAGGGCACGCGATATCAGGCAGGTTGCGATAGTCACAGCCACTGCCGCAATCCAGGGTCAACCCCAGCCTGCAGGGCTGGGGGAATTTTTAACAACAAATTCCCCCATAAGACCAATAAAATTGGGAAGAGACTCAACATACAGGGAACAGAACCATCCCCAGCCCTCAGGGCTTGGGGAATTATTACCCCCTCAACAACAACCTCCCCCACGAGAGTTGGTATTCTCTCGTCTAGGGAGGACATTCAGAAGAGGAGCCTCACATCCCATCCCGTCATATGAATCATCATCCCCTATGAGAGGAAGGCGCACCCTAAGGTCGCATCAATGAACTTTCCACGTCACCCTTCGTCAAGAAGTCCGAGGGCAATCCTAGGTCATGAAAGGGAAGGCCAGCAGAAGACGCGGGAGATCCTCTTCCTATTTGGAAGATGAAATTCCCTCCACTCCGCAATATGTGTTCATCAAAGACATAGAGGCTGACCCCGTGGGTGACACCGGTGAAAATGAAAATCCAGACGGATCGGGAGATGACAGTTCCGGTCAGGCTGTGACTCACAACGAACCCCTAGGTGTGCACACCCGGAACCAGAGGGCCGCTTTAAATATGGCTGCGCCATTAGCTAACCTCCCTCCGTCTGCCCAGCGAGCATCCAATAGAGAAAAGAACAGAAATATAGTTACCCTTAACCAGTCCCCTTCTCTTGATAAAAACGAGACAGTCACGCTCGAAGAGAGGTTCGCTCGACAGGAAGAAGAGATGAAAGAATTGAGGCGGCTTAATGCCGAGCTACTCCAGAGGAACCAATTTATCGAAAGTGCATCCCAAGAAGAGCCATGTCATGCACTCCCAATAAGCGCACCCCAAGGCTAAGGCTTGCCCCAAAAAACGAAGCACGATAAGGGATCCTTCCCAATGAGGCGCCTCGTCCGTCCAGCTAACTAAACATGGATGATGAATACCAGGATTTCCCTCCACTTAGGAGACAACCAGAGAAAGTACGCTTGAACCCTCCGAGGGTACCCCGGATGGAATATGCACCCTTGGTGCCAGCCAATCCGGATCCTCAAGCAGTGCCTCGGGCTATGCCTGCCCAGGACCGGGCCCAACAGGATGTCAACCAGGGAATCACCAATACCATCGAGGCACTAACGACTTGATTGGAAGCGATGGAAGGATGGGGAACCCTGATACAGCCGGAGTAGAAACCCTACCCAGATTGGGTGACCAACACACCACCACCACCCAATTTTGGGATCCCTGTATTCCCCATCTTCAATGGATCAGGCGGTCCGGAGTAGCATTTAATGCACTACGCATCCTATTGCGACCCTATGATGGGGACTCCGGAGCAACAAGAAGCAGTGAAACTTAGATGATTCGTACGGACCTTTCAAGGATCTGCCTTCATTTGGTATACGAGTCTGCCGGCCCAGTCGATAAAGAGCTGGGAGGACCTCCAGCAGCAGTTCTTGTTCCACTTCAGCTCAACGCTGCCTAAAACAACGGTCAGCGATCTCATGAACTGCAATAAGAGGGAGAATGAGAGGGTCTTATATTTCATCTCCAGATGGAAAGGTCTTACTAATTCTCTAAATAGTCCAATGCCTCAAGATGAGATGCTAGCCATATGCATCGACAATATTAGATATGAGCTGCGAACACCGCTCATACCGGTGGAGTGCACCACTGGCTTCTGCCATCTCTCAGCCATCGCCCAGAGAATTGAGGACTCCCTGCAGCAGATTAATTAAATGTCCCGAATAGCTTCGCATGCTCCTGAGAAAAGAGCACCTAGAGCTGAAGCGTTCGCTGTCACGCTCAAGCCGGCCCCTATGCTTGCTCCGCCGCTCAGGCCTCCACCAAATCGTCAAGGGCCCCCCACATATCAGCGACCACACCCGCCTAAATGAGACGATCAGAGAGTACCGAAGCAGAACCAGTTTCAGGAATGAAGGCAAAAAGTATACTCGTTCTGAGACAATCAAGTCCGTGGCTACTTCATCACTACCATTAACTGCAACTTGCTCTGCCTCCTGAAGACGAGGAGACCTGAAGAAGTCGGCCACGATGATAGGCCAGATTAAATCCCCTACCATCGAATGTTGGGGCACAGTATCCGAGAGTGATTCTTCTTCAACGAGCTCCTGCAGTTGATGGTATATTCCGGAAAAGCCGAGCTGGGACCACCCCCATCTCATGTGGCATGTGTCTCTACCACCGACTCTGACAAAGAAGAGGGGTGGAAGAAAGTCTCCAGCAAGTAGGGTGGAAAAGTTTACAGCTGGATGACTCGAAATACTATCATCTGAGACCAGGGCATACTCCGAGATCAACTACAGCAGCCGGTGTTTCCACAAGCATCCCCTGGAGCCGCAAATCTGACCACATTGGCCTCACAACCCTCCATAAGCTGGTCATCCGGACAGAGCCGAAGGAGGAAACAATCACAAGAGGAGCACTCCGCAACGGGGCCGAATTTAGTCCTGACCCTGGAAGATTTCAAGCCCTCGAATCTAGCACAACGGGCACTGACCCACAAAACGGCACCATTAGAGACAACCAACCAGGTTGACCATTCAGAAGATGAGGAGTCGATCTTTGGTTCTATCGACATCATCCATCTCAGGGAATCATTCCCTGATGAAGGGTATAACTACGAACCTGAGTTTCCTACACGAGGAGTCGGGATGAGGAATCGCAGAGGCAGAGGATACCAGGGGAGGTGCAGCCACGGCTGAAACTAGCCCAATGGTTGGACCCCGGCCCAGACCGTTAATATTGCGGAAACACGTGGGAGAGCCCTTTAGCGAACTCAGCAGGAGAGGGAATGCCCCTACACCCCCACAAGCAGCCACTCTGGCCCTGTTGTTATGCGATACCCACCAGAGGAGGAGAAAGTGTCTGGTCACCTAGTGCGCACAAACAGGACATCCAGGCCAAGTCCTCAAAACACGGGAACACCATTGACATCCGACCCCACAGCTGGCCCCTCCTCGTCAAATGCTCCAGCCCCCAAAGCACCCGCTAAGACTCTCCCGCCAACAGAGAAGCATCGAATGCTAGAGAAAAAATACGACATCCTTAAGTGGCTAGTGTCAGTACCAAGCATGTTGTCAATCCTGGATGCCCTGAGTTTGTTAGCCGACCTTAGGGAGGCACTTATAGAGGCTTTGATCATCCCCCAGGAATTACATGCCGAGGTAGCCGCCGTTTAGATTTACCGGACAGAGACTGGCCCGACTGAATGCAATGCAGTGATTTCCTTCACTGACCAGGATGAAGATGCCATCATGTAGGGACACATCAGACCGCTATATGTGTCCGGCACACTGAATAGTATTGAGATCCAAAAATTCTTTATAGACAATGGCTCTGGAGTTTACCTCCTTCCCCTGCAGACACTCTGTAAGTTGGGCTACAGTGAGGACAATCTAATTTCATCAGCCACAACTTTGTTAGGTTACTACAAGAGTGAGTAGAAACCAATGGGACCGATTAAGCTAAAAACCCATTTTGGTGACCTGGCAGCCTACACGGAATTCCTGGTGGTCCGACTGAGCACAGCATTCAATGACCTACTGGGAAGGCCATGGCTCCATAAGCACATGGTTATTCCTTCATCCTACCTGCAGTGTATCAAGTACTGCATCAATGGGAAAAAGCGGGACATTTCACGCCGACAAGGCCCCTTTCGAGCCCTCTGAGTCACATTACATCGACAGCGGGTTCTGTGAGCAAAAGAAGAAGAAGCCTTTGATCAACGACATCGACTGGATCCCCACTCCAAATGGCCTGGAAATGGTCCTCGATGACCCCCTCTGGAAGCTTGGCAGAGATTATGTTCTGCCCATCAACCATGATGAGAGTAGGAGTTCGAGTCCGGACACACATTCAGATGTCCTCATGACTTCATCCACGATGGATGAACACGACAGTGCGAGAACATATACCAACCCTCGACATGGGGAGAAATACTCATGCAGGGATGCCCACGATGCCTCTCCCTCAAACCCTTGAAGGCTCAGACCGGAAACTCTATCCTCGTCAGATCAAGAGGATGAGGACTTGGGAGAAGAAGAGGGGGAAGATATAAGGGAGGCACCTCCTGCATTTGAGGAAGGTATCCCCACCACTGTGGATGAGCCCGGGGAAATAAACCTAGGTACCAAAGAAGACCCGAGACCCACTCTAATTAGTGCGACCATGTATCCTGAGGAACATGAGGTATATAAATCTTTCCTAAGGCAGCATCGAGATGTCTTCGCATGGAATTACACGGAAATTCCAGGACTCGATCCCGAGGTAGCGATGCATCACATGGGTCTTCCAGAAGACCACCAGGGCTACAAACAGGCCGCTAGAAGAACACACCCCTCACATGCTGCCAAGATAGAGGCTGAAGTTGATAAGCTCCTTAAAGCAGGCTTCAGCAGAGAGGTCCAGTACCCCATTTGGTTGGCCAACATCGTCCTTGTCAAGAAAAAGAATGGGAAAATCCACGTCTGCATTGAATTCAGAGACCTAAATCAGCATTGTCCGAAATATGACTTCCTGGTTCCAATCACTGAGTTGTTAATTGATGCAACGGCTAGGTATGATGCTCTATCCTTCATGGATGTCTATTCCGGATATAATCAAATCAGGATGGCTTGAGAAGACGAAGAAGCCACTGCCTTCAAGGCCCCTCAAGGGGTATTCTGTTACAGGGTCATGCCCTTTGGTCTCAAGAATGCTGGCGCCACGTATCAGCGTTCCATGCATCAGATCATTAAGCTATTCCTGGGGAATTCGTTAAATGTTACATGGATGACCCAGTGATCAAGTCCAGACAGCGCTCGGATCACCTGTCGGACCTTGAGATCGTCTTCAACAAGCTTCGACAGCATAGATTGAAGATGAACCCCTTGAAAAGCGCCGTTGGGGTTACCTTAGGGAAGTTCTTTAGCTTCGTCGTACGCCATCGCGACATTGAAGTCGACCCTGAGAAGACAAAGGTTATCCTAAGCCTACCACCCCCTCAAAATCTCACTGAGCTGAGGGGGTTCCAAGGACACCTATCCTACATTAGGCGGTTCATAGCCAACCTAGAAGGAAAATGTTATCCCTTCACCATGTTGATGAAGAAGGGGGTCACGTACCAATGGACGAATGACTACCAAGAGGCGATCAAAAACATGAAAAAGTACCTCTTAATCCCACCAGTTCTCATGCCCCCGATTGAAGGGAGGCCTCTCGTTCTATATGTGAGGGCTCTAGAACTGTCATTGGGATCCTTCCTCGCACAGAAGAACGATGCCGGAAGTGAAAACAGTCTCTATTACCTCATTCGAACCATGATTGATGCTGAGACTTGATACTCAAATATCGAGAAGAGCTGTCAGGACTTGGTCTTTGCAGTTCAAAAGCTGCGACATTATCTATAACATCATGATGCCCATTTGATCTCGCAGAGTAACCCGCTCAAGTGTATCCTCAGTCGCCCGATGCTAACCGGACACCTATCCCGATGGGCAGTCATCCTGCAGCAATTCAACATCCGGTTCGTGCCACAAAAAGCCATCAAGGGTCAGGCATTAGCAAACTTTCTGGCAGAACACCCTTTGACAGGGACCACTGCACCGGATGCTGAACTACTGGATGAAGATATCTTCTCAGTTCATGGGGAGTTCCCAGCATGGGAAATATACTTTGACGGCGCGTCCCGAAGCCCCACTAGGAAGAGGATGGAGGATCCTAGATTCAACAAAGTGGGTCTGGGGATAATACTTGTGTCCCTAGAAAAGGCAGTTTTTCCGTATTCCTTCCTCCTGTCAGAGGGATGTACGAACAATGAAGCAGAATATCAAGCCCTCATTGCAGGCCTGGAACTCGCACTCTAGGCAAAAGCATGGCACCTTAAGGTAAAAGGTGACTCAGAGATGGTCATCAAGGAATTAAATGGTGACTATGCTATTAAAAAGGAAGAACTGATCCCCTTATTTGACCATGTCCGAGGGTTAATGGCCGAGTTCTCCACAGAACTAGCATTGACCTATATTCCCTGGTCCCAGAATGCACAGGCTGATGCATTAGCCAATGCGGCCACAACCCTAGCCGACCCATATCGGGATGAAACGGTCATCAGTATTTCTCACCATCAAATGGTATTTCCATTTGTTCAAGATATGATGGAAGAGATCCACGAAGTCAGTCCTGTCCCCGAGCCATATTCTCCTTCCACCAGCTGGATGACCCCCATCACGAACTACCATCAACGGGGAGAGCTTCCACCAGACAGGGCTGAACGAGAGCAAATACGGAGAAGGGCAATCAATTTTTTCCTATATGGCAGCACTGGTTAGCAAGAGGTCCTCTACAAATGAGGCCTCTATGGAGTTCTCCTTAGTTTCATTTACGGAGAAGAAACTGCCGCTGTCATGACTGAAGTACATGCAGGAGCATGTGGACCACATCAACAAGGGACCAAGCTTTCCCATCAGGTTTGAAGGCTCGGGTACTACTGGCCTACAATGGCACGGGACTGTGAGCATTTTACCACAAAATGACACTCATTATAGATCCATGCCAACTTCATACACCAGCCCCCAGAGTTGCTTCATCAGGCTAAGTACTCCTGGACATTTTCCGTCTGGGGGATGGACGTCGTGGGACCATATCCTCCCGCCATGGCCAAACAACTGAAGTGTATCCTCACGGTGACCAACTTATTTTACAAATGGGCAGAAGCCATACCCCTCAAGGAATTTGGGGCAAAAATATTGTCAGCTTCGTGAAGACCAACATCATCACCAGATTTGGTGTCCCTCATACCATACTGACGGACAACAGCACCAATTTCTGCTCTACTGAGTTGGAAAAGCTATACCACGATTATGGTATCAAGGCTAACCACACATCCCCCTACCATAAAATGGCCAACAGATAGATATAATATTTCAACAAGACCCTGTCTAACAACCTCCAGAAAATGGTGGACAAAGACAGGAAGTCATGGCCAGATAAACTCCTCCATTCGTTGTGGGCTTATCGAACCACAATCCACACCACTACTCAGTCTACCCCGTACTCATTGGTGTATGACACGGAGGAAGTCTTGTCCATTGAACTCCAACATCCCTCACTCCGTGTTTCCATCTGTGATCAATTATCCAATGATGTGTAGTCAAAAAATTGGTTAGGTGAATTGGAACAGCTAGATGAGAAGCAGCTACATGCTCTGCACCACCTGGAAGTGTACTAGAACTGGATCGCGCAAGCCTTCAACAAAAGGTCTACCTCTGGTCTTTCTTGGAAGGAGAATTAGTACTGGTCCTCCGGACCCCAACTATACCTAGAAAGAAGCCTCCAATGCTGGAGCCCAAGTGGGAGGGACCATATGTTATACACAAGGTCTACTCCAACGGATCATACACCCTGATCTCCATGGACGTGAAATTCACTACAGCTCCTACCAATGCGAGATTCCTGAAGAATTATTTCGCATAGAGACCAAGAAGTATTCACATCCTCACCTCATTAAGTTAAACTGCATGGAGTTTGTCCTTACTGCACAACGATAAACTGCATGGATGGATAAAAAAATGAGATGTACACATCGTCCGAGCTGTATGACACTAAACTGCCAAGCACCTCGTCCTAAACACCAGACGTTAAACTGTATGGGCCTCGCCTAAGCTATACGACGTTAAACTTCCAAGCACCTCATCCTCACCACATGACGTTAAACTACACAGAATATAATAATCCCCCCTCGTCCTAACCACGAGACATTAAATTGTATGGACTCTGTCCATACCGCACAACATTAAACTGCACGGATTTCAGAAAACTATGTATGGCTTGATTCCTGCCCTCACAGGATACATAGCAACGCAAAGATCCCCAATCCTTGCCAAACCACTTAAAAAATGCCTATCCCACCGTGTACGGAGCCGACCTGCACGGGGTGTATCATCTTTACAGAGAACTACGTGAGGCTTGATTCCTGCCCTCGCAGGATACGTAGCAACGCCAGGATTCCCTATCCAGGCCCAGCCACTTCAAAAACAAAGCTCTTTCCCCCGTGTACAGACCAGACCTGCACGGGGTGTATCATATTTACAGAGAACTACGTGAGGCTTGATTCCTTCCCTCACAGGATACGTAGAGACGCTGGGATTCCCTATCCTGGCCCAGCCGCATAAAAAAAAGCCCTTCCCCCGTGTATGGACCAAACCTGCACAGGGTGTATCATATTTACGGAGAACTACGTGAGGCTTGATTCCTGCCCTCGCAGGATACATAGCGACGTCGGGATTCCCTATCCTGGCCCATCCACTTCAAAAAAATCCCTTTCCCCGTGTACGGACCAGACCTGCACGGGGTGTATCATCTTTACGGAGAACTATGTGAGGCTTGATTCCTACCCTCACAGGATACGTAGTGACGTCGGGATTCCCTATCCTGGCCCAACCACTTAAAAAAATCCCTTTACCCCGTATAGACCAGACCTGCACGGGGTGCACTTCTCATCCTTACCGCAAGACGTTAAACTGCATGGACGATGATGTTAAAAATCCCCCTTCCCCCGTGTACGGACCAAACCTGCACATGGTGTATATCTTCATCCTTACTGCATGACGTTAAACTGCACTGAAGTTTTCCCCACCGCACGACGTTAAACTGCGCATACCCCTTTTTCTTTCAGGTCGGGGCACCTTCGTCCTTACCGCATGACATTAAACTGCATGGATTTTGTCCTCACCGGATGACGTTAAACTGCACAGACTTCATCGCGACCCACCCAGGACACATGATGATACGAGATGGAAATACTCCTTGCACATTTGGATACATCCTTTCCATACATCAGACACCATGACTCGGAAAATTATGGATTTTCATAACCACTAATTGCCATCGGAAGTGGATATTCATCGACCCATGGACACCTTTGTACGACTATGCATACCATGCCCTCAGTGGCTATACATAATGATATCCCCTAGCTCGTCCATCAAAGGCAATATTTCCATAGGCGGTACTTCTCCTAGCTCAATACTCTTACCGGCCTCAGAGCCCCCATATAACCTTTCCTGATCCGAGAAGCCCCAGAACCATGATTTACACCATCAACCCCCCTTCCACATCTGGGGAATGTTGAGGTATTCAAGCACAGTTATATTCTGATGAAGAGAATCCTTTTCAATAATGCCCCTCATCCTCGCCGCATGACATTAAATTGCACGACAACCAATAAAGATATCTTCGTCTTTACCTCATGACGCCAAACTTCACGAAAGTTGTCCTCACTACATGACATTAAACTGTATAGCGACCTTCAAAAATTCCCCTCGCCCTCACCGCAAGACGTTAAATTGCATGGAAACCTTTAATAATTATAACGGCCCATACTTTACATACATTGTGAATACTTCGAAATTGAAGCACACTTATTACAACATATGACAAAACCACAAAGGACCGTATAGGTATAGTGTCTTTAGAAACTGGGAAACATAAACAACTGGTTCATAAATCTTCTACAGTGTCTCCCATTTATTTCATCATATCTAGGGTCCCTTTTAGCATATTCTACTTAATATCCATCTTCCTGACCTGGGGAAAAGAAAACATAAAAGGGTGAGCTCAAATGCTCAGCAAGGGCAAATAAAGGAAATAAAAATCATATCATATCTTTTTGAAAATCAAAACCTGCAAAAGAGATCATAATATCTTATCATGGAATAATTCATAGAAGTGAAAATGAGATCCCCATAATCATAACATAAAACTTGAAACTTTGTGGCATGCACACATAATCATGGAAAATCATTTCTTGTTAGTCATGACTCATTGCCAAGACTATCTTAGTGGACAAAGTCCCTTTCTGAACCGAGTTCACTCCTCGTTTCAGTCCTGTATCACTGAACCGAAATAACCTTCCGTTCCAGCCATGTCTATCTCATGAGATATAAAATCTTTACCCAATGCATTGGAGGGAGATATAGGTCCCACCCATATTATAATGAATCCTTTCTTATGTGTGCCACATAATCATAAAACATACATCATCGCATAACACATGTAACAAAAATGAGATTCTTGAAACATCATGACATCATAAATCAATTCATATAAGATAAAGGAATTCATAAAAATAATTCCATCACAACATGATCAAATCAATGTAATAATAGGGATAAAAACAGAACCCTTTATTATCTTAGATGGAAAATAATTTTGATAAAACACTTGAACTCCATTCTTGAGGAAAATATCCTTTCTTCTTCAAAAACATTTTTCCTTTCATAACATGTCATATAACTTTAAAATAAAAGAAGTTGATTAAAAATAAACTTGAGAACTTGTAAAGGAAGCTTCTTGGAAATAATGTTTTAAAAATCTATTCATGCCGTATAAGTTAAAAAAAACATTCTTCGTACTTTTGTCGGAAAAGTCAAAAAGTACCTCGTACGAAAAACGACAAAAGATTCCTTTCATACGTATTACTAAAAACTCACCGAAGGGTAAAAATGGATTTAAACAATTTTAGGTGGATGGAAATAATATTACATATTGAGTAAACATGGATGTGGATGATAAAATACACCCCAGTAAATACTTACGAATAAACAATCTCGGATAAATATGAGATTGTGATATTTCCCTTACCTTAGGTCCGATTTGCTTTGTTCGTGTCCGAAGCTCCTGTATAATGGTTTACATAATGTTATTGACTTATTCCAGAATCATACATATTGATATGATATCATATATGGTCATATTATTAGCTTCTTGTTAGTAATATTTCATTGTTACTTGTTACTCGGGTCTTTATAACTTTTTGTTCTTATGCGTGTTTTGTCGAATAAATTCTTATTCTTATCTTTAGGTTATAGATAATTCATTTCCAGAATGGTATTAGTGTAGTATATACCATATTCCTTCATTCAATTCATTTATATAATCATTATGAAATGAAGATCATGTAGAACGAGTCGCATCACATCGTGGAGACGGTATTCCGTACGTACGCACGAGTGATGATATCGTTCCTATGATCGTGGAATTGTATTGGAGTATATATATATTATTTCAGTATCAATATTACTTCATAATAATCATATATAGTTACTCATTACACCATTATACCCATCCTTGTATGGTGATGGTGGAAAATAGATTACACCACGGCGTGGAGACGGTATTCCGTACGTACGCACGCGCGGTGATTTCATTTTTCCGTAGGATGGATAGAAGGTGAATTAGGGTTGTTTCATATTTATAATAACATATCAGTATGTAAGTAATACTGATGTTATTACTTTGTCATGAAACAACTAAAGAAGAAGAAGTTGAAGACGAAAGAAATTAAAAAGATCGGTAATGGATATTACCTCTTCTTTGGAATGCCTCTTTGAATCCTCCACCTAAGGAACTAAGATTGGTCTTTGGAGAAGACCAGGACCTCTAGGATTTTTCTAGGGAAGTGGAGAGGAGAAAATGGCAGGGGTTGGCCGAGCTTGAGTGCTCAAATTGGTGTGAGGAGGAGAGGGAGGAGGTGCCCTTTTATAAGGGAGGAGAGGGGCACCTTAGGAATATCTCAAAATATTATTTTATATTAAAGTCAAAATCGGTTTATAATGGTTCCAAAGGGTATTATTTCGAAGATAAGGTGGGGATGGGTCGAAATCCTATCAACCAATAGGATTTAGACAAGTTTAGGGTATTATTTTAACCTTATCAATTAGATTTAACTCTAAGTTAAATAATTTAACTTTTACCGTGTCTTTTTGTTTTCTTTCACTATATGGTTAATACACTTACTATAACATGCCAAACGAACCCCAAATTGTTGATTATAAATATATATATCCTTATATAAGTCATTTGGCCGAACCTTAGATTTTTAGGAATAAAATAACAATTAATAATATAATATTTGATTTAAAAACTATTTTGTGTCAATTTTGACACTATTTGATATATGATTTTTGTGAAAGTCATAACAGAATTATATGTTCGAACCAAGTTGATTCAATCAACATTAATATATCATAGTAACCTAGAAAATTAGTGGAATTCATAAAAAGTCTCAAATTACATTTATTTTGGTGTTTATAACATCAATTATGTCAATATTTCATTAATAAGATAATTACTGCATCATCATTGTGTCATAAATAAATTAAATTATTTAATGTCTAAAAATTACAAATAAAATACCCTTATGTAGGAAATCTTTTTAGCTTTCTAATTAATATTTATAGTCGAATGTATCTTATGTATAACCCCATATAAAAAATGATTTACTTATTAAACATTGATTTTAACTATTTTAACCCTTCTTTAAATAAATTAATAATAAATGTCCTAATCTAATCCAAGTGGGCCTAAATGGTCATATTTTATTCCTAAGTTTGTTTTTGGTCGAATTACACTTATCCAATAGAATTAGGACATGTGTTAGGGTAATATTAATATCATATTTACCCTTAGTTACCCTATTTACTATTAACCGCGGTAAAAAAAATAAAATGTTACTATTCACCAAAAAATTATTTTCATCTCATTGAACCACATTTTAGTCCTTGATATTAACCGTGTCTCTCAGATTTTCGAAATTCCATTCACAGAAGCGGTGAAATTAAGTTTTATGCAAAATTCAGTTTTTAACCTACCACTTAGTGGTTTTACTATTCATCAAAAATTGAAAGTTTTCAGAAAAATACCAAAACTTCACCCTAGGCTAATTTCGATATTCTGAGTCCAAAAATGAAGTCCATTTTGAAAAATAAAATTTATAAAATTTCAAAAAGTGGTTATTACTATTCATAACGGCTAGTTTTAATAGCATATTGTTGTTTAGTGAAACTCGGTATTGCGTACGACGCAAGCTATCGAGAAAGGTCGCGATTGCGTGTAAAGCAAGCCAAGCAAGTGTTGTGTAGAAAAAGATTCCTTTGATGATTTATATAACATAAAAGTCTCGGGTGGTACATTCTACCCCCCTTAAAAAGAATTTCGCCCTCGAAATTCGACACTTTGCAACAAACAGATGAGGATACTTTTCCCTCATCATATCCTCAAGCTCCCATGTAGCTTCTTCAAGTTGGTGGTTTCTCCATAAAACCTTCACCAATTTGAGCACTCAAGCTCGGCCAACCCCTGCCATTTTCTCCTCTCCACTTCCCTAGAATAATCCTAGAGGTCCTGGTCTTCTCCAAAGACCAATCTTAGTTCCTTAGGTGGAGGATTCAAAGAGGCGTTCCAAAGAAGAGGTAATATCCATTACCGATCTTTTTAATTTCTTTCGTCTTCAACTTCTTCTTCTTTAGTTGTTTCATGACAAAGTAATAACATCAGTATTACTTACATACTGATATGTTATTATAAATATGAAACAACCCTAATTCACCTTCTATCCATCCTACGGAAAAATGAAATCACCGCGCGTGCGTACGTACGGAATACCGTCTCCACGCCGTGGTGTAATCTATTTTCCACCATCACCTTACAAGGATGGGTATAATGGTGTAATGAGTAACTATATATGATTATTATGAAGTAATATTGATACTGAAATAATATATATATACTCTAATACAATTCCACGATCATAGGAACGATATCATCATTCGTGCGTACGTACGGAATACCGTCTCCACGATGTGATGTGACTCGTTCTACATGATCTTCATTTCATAATGATTATATAAATGAATTGAATGAAGGAATATGGTATATCCTACACTAATACCATTCTGGAAATGAATTATCTACAACCTGAAGATAAGAATAAGAATTTATTCGACAAAACACGCATAAGAACAAAAAGTTATAAAGACCCGAGTAACAAGTAACAATGAAATATTACTAACAAGAAGCTAATAATATGACCATATATGATATCATATCAATATGTATGATTCTGGAATAAGTCAATAACATTATTTAAACCTGACGTACATGGACATTACATTACTTTTGCGGAATACTTAGTACATAACAAAAACACACACACAAGGATCGTAATAGTTTAGTGTCTTTGGAAACTCGGAACGTAATCTTCTAATCGTGGTGAAAGATCTTCAATATCTCCCATAAAGATCTTCTTTTTTTTACCTAAAAACCTTTCTTTATATCCTGGGGAAAAGAAAACATAAAAGGGTGAGCTCAAATGCTCAGTAAGGGTAAAAAAAGAAATATCAATCACATCATATACATAAGAACATAGCTTTTGGAAATCTTAACCTGCAAAAGAGCTCATAATATCATAACATGGGATAAATCATAGAAGTGAAAATGAGATCCCCATAATCATAACATAAAACTTGAAACTTTGTGGCATGCACACATAATCATGGAAAAAGCATTTCTTGTTAGTCAAGACTCATTGCCAAGACTATCTTAGTGGACAAAGTCCCTTTCTGAATCGAGTAACCCTCGTTTCAGTCCTGTTTCACTGAACCGAAATAACCTTCCGTTCCAGCCATGTCTATCTCATGAGATATAAAATCTTTACCCAATGTATTGGAGGGAGATATAGGTCCCACCCATCTTATAATGAATCCTTTCTTATGTGTGCCACATAATCATAAAACATACATCATCGCATAACACATGTAACAAAAATGGGATTCTTGAAACATCATGACATCATAAATCAATTCATATAAGATAAAGGAATTCATAAACATAATTCCATCACAACATAGTCAAATTAATGTAAAAATATGGATAGAAACAGAACCCTTTATTATCTTATATGGAAAATAATTTTGATAAAACACTTGAATTGAATTCTTGAGGAAAATATCCTTTCTTCTTCAAAATCAATTTCTTTTCACAAAACATCATGCAATTTTAAAAGAAAGAGATTTTATTGAAAATAGTCATGAAATCTTTTAGAGGAAGCTTCATGAAAATAAGGCTTTATAAAACAGTATAAATCCGTTCGTGCTGTATAAGTTAAAAAAAACATTCTTCGTACTTTTGTCGGAAAAGTCAAAAAGTACCTCGTACGAAAGACGACAAAAGATTCCTTTCATACGTATTACTAAAAACTCACCGAAGGGTAAAAATGGGTTTAAACAATTTTAGGTGGATGGAAATAATATTACATATTGAGTAAACATGGATGTGGATGATAAAATACACCCCAGTAAATACTTACGAATAAACAATCTCGGATAAAAATGAGATTGTGATATTTCCCTTACCTTAGGTCCGACTTGCTTTGTAAGTGTCTGAACCTCCTTTATAATGATTTAAATCATGTTATTGACTTATTACAGAATCATATTCATTGTTATGATATCATATATGGTTCACTTATGACATTATATTACCCGTTCTTTTGTAAATTCTATTTTAAAGAAGCGTTTTGGGTAAAATCGTTTCATTTATCGTAGGTGTTTTGACTTGTTGTTCTTGACATCATTATTACTTATATCATGATTTACTCACTTCCAGAATATAAAATATGATTTATATATCATATATATTCAGTATATATATATAATGGGTAGATAAATAAAATGAAAAACACCGTTCATGGAGACGGTAGTCCGTACGTACGCATGAACGCTGTTTTCCTTTCCTTATTGTCTTGAAATGGAAGTAAGTAGATGACATACATATGTATATATATACATAAATCCAGTAGCTTTATAATGTCATATATTTCATTATTATTTCTTATATATACATTATAATCATTCTTAAATGGTTAACATGGAGAATGAATCTCATCGCGTCGTGGAGACGGTAGTCCGTACGTACGCTCGAGTGATGATATCATTTCTATAAATATTGAATTGAATTGGAGTGGATTATACAATATATCAGAATCAATATGATGTTGTAATAACTATGTATAGTTATTGCTTACACCATTATACTCATCCATGTAAGGTGTTGGTGGAAAATAGATTACACCACGGCGTGGAGACGGTATTCCGTACGTACGCACGCGCGGTGATTTCTTTTTCCGTAGGATGGATAGATGGTGAAATAGGGTTATTTCATACTTATAATAACATATCAGTATATGAGTGATACTGATGTTATTACTTCATAATGAAACAACCTAAGAAGAAGAAGTGGAAAAAGAAATAAAGATGAAAGAATTGGTAACGGTAATTACCTCTTCTTTGAAGCGCCTTTTGGAGACCTCCTCTTAGGGAACTAAAATTGGTCTTTGAGGAAGACCCGAACCTCTAGGATGTTTCTAGGGAAGTGAAGAAGATATTTTGGCAGAGGTTGTCCGAGCTTGAGTGCTCAAATTGGTGTGAGGAGGAGGGGGAGGAGGTGTCCTTTTATAAGGGAGGAGAGGGGCACCTTAGGAATACCTCAAAATATTATTTTATATTAAAGTCAAAATCGGTTTATAATGGTTCCAAAGGGACTTATTTCGGAGATAATGTGGGGATGGGTCTAAAGCCTATCAACCAATAAGATTTAGACAAGTTTAGGGTATTATTTTAACCTTATCAATTAGATTTAACTCTAAGTTAAATAATTTAACTTTTTCCGTGTCTTTATCTTTTCTTTCACTATATGTTTAATACACTTACTATAACATGCCAAACGAACCCCAAATTGTTTATTATTAATACATATATCCTTATCTAAGTCATTTGGCTGAACCTTAGATTTTTAGGAATAAAATAACAATTAATAATATAATATTTGATTTAAAAACTATTTTTTGTCAATTTTGACACTATTTGATATATGATTTTTGTTAAAGTCATAACAGAATTATATGTTCGAACCAAGTTGATTACATCAACACTAAGATATCATAGTAACCTATAAAATTAGTGGAATTCATAAAAAGTCTCAAATTACATTCATTTGAGCATTTATAACATCAATTATGTTAATATTTCCTTAAAAGGGTAATTACTGCATCATCGTTGTGTCATAAATAAATTAATTTATTTAAAGTCTAAAAATTATAAATAAAATACAATTATATATGAAATCTTTTTAGCTTTCTAATGAATATTTATAGTCTAATTTATCTTATGTATAACCCCATATTAAAAATGTTTTAGTGAATAAACTTTGATTTTAACTCTTTTAACTCTTCTTTGAATTAAATAATAATAATTGTCCTAATCTAATCCAAGTGGGCCTAAATGGTCATATTTTATTCATAAGGTTGTTTTTGGTCGAATTACACTTATCCAATAGAATTAGGAAATGTGTTAGGGTAATAGTAATATCATATTTACCCTTAGTTACCCTATTTACTATTAACCGCGGTAAAAAAAGTAAAAAGTTACTATTCACCAAAAAATTATTTTTATCTCATTGAACTACATTTTACTTACTGATATCAACCGTGTCTGTCGGAGTATCGAAATTCCATTCACAGAAGCGGTAAAATTAAGTTTTATGCAAAATTCAGTTTTTAACCTACCACTTAGTAGTTTCACTATTCATCAAAAATTGATGTTTTTCAGAACAATGCCAAAATTTCATCCTAAGCTATATTTTATATTCCGAATTCAAAAATGAAATCTATTTTACAAAATTCATAACATAGAAGTTGCATTAATTAATTTTATAATTAAATCCCGCTGTTAAAACAAATAGCGTGTTTTTAAGAAACAATATCTATCAAAAGATTGACACTTGTTTATGTATGGTTTAAATGTGAAATTACATCCAATGACCAACATTGTATTAAATTGTAAAAATATATTCTAAATATACTTTAAAACCACTAAAATTAATGATTTATCACTATTAATTATTTTGATTAAAAAATTTGTTTTTAATTATAATTTATTAATTTTCACTATTCATCAGAATATGAAAGTTATCCGAAAAGTACCAAAATTTCACCTTAGGCTAAATTCGATACTCCGAATCCAAAAATGAAGTTCATTTTGAAAAATAAGATTTACAGAGTTTTAAAAAGTGGTTATTACTATTCATAACGGCTAGTTTTAATAACATTTTAATAGCATATCACTGTTTAGTGAAACTCGTTATTGCGTACTACACACGCTATCGAGGAAGGTCGCGATTGCGTGTAATGCAAGGAAAGTCAAGGATGCATGTTGTGCAAGCACCTTTTGGTGTAGCGTACAACACAAGACATTAATAAAATTAAAAAGAATATTTTTTATAAAATCTTGGGCTGTTACATTCTACCCCCCTTAAAATGAATTTCGCCCTCGAAATTCGTCGGGGTTATAAATGGTTTACTATTTGAAAGTTTCTTTAATAGAAACCCACATCGTAAAAAGGAATTCCAAAACTTGGCTTTAAAAACTAAAGTATGAAATGTAATGATTACCCAAATAAACTAATCACTGGGTTTCCACATAGGTGAAAATATGGATATGGAAGAGAAATCTAACCGTCATGTTCTGATGGAGAGTGGTAGAGAACATGGCTATGGAAAATCCAACAATCACAAATCCATAAATTTGTGACGATCTAAGGTACCATCTGATTCATCAGGTATAAGATCACTAGGACAACATTTTTGGTTTTCAAGATCATTTCCCTAAAGTTGAAAATTTGAATTAGAATAAATACTTTCTTTATTTTGGTACAATCTCACTGTTGTTCATGCCTTGAACAATTTCCACTTAATCTCTTAAATAAATGAAGTTGAATTTGTTATTCGTGAAGTGTTAGTAGATCATGTGATAGAATGACGGGTCATTCCATCTGTCTCAAACAAAAGGTTAGCAAAAATTATATACATAAGTCGATCTATAGTGAGATTAATCAAATATGGTTCCTAAAATGGACTTATACTTCATATATCATACTGCTTAATATAATAAAACTAGTTTCTACTAAACAGGGACTTCCTGTAGGCCAGTGGTAGGCGATAAAGGCCAGTCGCACTTCGGTTGTGGGTTCGATTCCCACAGCCTTTTCCGAAGCGATGGGCTGTCGCCCGTCCTGCAGGTTGTCCTTTTTCTAAAACTACATTACTATAACATCACATAAATAACATCAAAAAAAGTTCTATACTTAAACAATACTAAATTATGGTTAACATAATCCATTACAATCTTTAGGCTTATCTAAAATACTTCGGTCCAAGCTCATAGTATAAAGAAAATGATTACTTGAAATGTCGCCAACCAAGCATGTGAATACCATCATTTATCCCCCATACATCTTGTTGGTCACATTCCAATCATGTGAATACTTTAATGATGTATTCTCTTGAAAAATATGAATACCCATTAAACCTTAGTGAAAACATGAATTCTGTCCAAAGTTAACTCTTTCCACATACCAAAATCCAAAAATTCTATATACTCAAACCATGATATAACCTTCTCCTTATATCAGTCATGAGCTCATGAATACTATCAAACATTTTATTTTATCCTTATCCCTTCATTATGCGCATATCATCTACATTCCAAAAATATCTGAATAACCTTTCATGGATACCTGTAACATTAATCAGACAACAGTGTAACAATCCTTACATGTCTCTTTATTCTACAGTACCATGATATTACTTACACAACATTACACATGATAAACATGTAATCATTCCACTACATTCTTAAACCATTGACCGAGCTTCAACAATTCGTTCATCTCACATATCATTTGTAGTCTCTTCATCATCATCCACATAAATACTTCCCATACGACCATACTGATTATCATCATGAGACTTTCCCTTAGGGCATTGGTTTGCATAATGCCCGTACATTCCACATTTAAAACATTTAACCATTGTTGATGTCGTAGCAATACCATTATCCTCATCCCTAGTGTTAACTGAACCTTTTCCTTTGCACTTACTGGCTTTGTGTCCTTATTTTCCACACCCAAAGCATCTTCCAGTTCCTTTGAAACATTCTCCTTGATGCCTCTTCCCACATGATTTACATAGGGGAAATTGAACTTTCTTTCCTCTATGATCATCATGAAACTCCATCTTTCTCTTATTAGCCGAGTCAGGAAACTTACCAAATTTTACTTTATTGATCATATTATGAGATTGCTGATTCGGCATAATAATGATGTTTAGACTTCCAAATCCCATTTCATTATGAAGAATATCATTCCATTGTCCATCATATCCTCCATTATCGTGAATCATCTTGTTTCCAGCCATTTTCTAAAACCCAAAAGAATAGTGTGAGAGGAAAAAATCATAATAAAGGGGGAGTAACTTCAATATCTAACATCTTAGGTTTAATTCTATGATCGTTAGCGTAATTCTAGTACTATAACCTATACACATACTTAACCTTAGAGACATCACTAGACATACCTTAGAAATATCTCTAGGGATCTCACTAAAGTTCTCGCATCCTAGTTTCCAAAGGTTGACTAAACCTTTCCTCTGATACCAACTGTAGAGACCCGAAACCTGACGTACATGGACATTACATTACTTTTGCGGAATACTTAGTACATAACAAAAACACACACACAAGAATCGTAATAGTTTAGTGTCTTTGGAAACTCGGAACGTAATCTTCTAATCGTGGTGAAAGATCTTCAATATCTCCCATAAGGATCTTCTTTTTTTTTACCTAAAAACCTTTCTTTATATCCTGTGGAAAAGAAAACATAAAAGGGTGATCTCAAATGCTCAGTAAGGGAAAACAAAAGAAATATCAATCACATCATATACATAAGAACATAGCTTTTGGAAATCTTAACCTGCAAAAGAGCTCATAATATCATAACATGGGATAAATCATAGAAGTGAAAATGAGATCCCCATAATAATAACATAAAACTTGAAACTTTGTGGAATGCACACATAATCATGGAAAAAGCATTTCTTGTTAGTCAAGACTCATTGCCAAGACTATCTTAGTGGGAAAATTCCCTTTCTGAATCGAGTAACCCTCGTTTCAGTCCTGTTTCACTGAACCGAAATAACCTTCCGTTCCAGCCATGTCTATCTCATGAGATATAAAATCTTTACCCAATGCATTGGAGGGAGATATAGGTCCCACCCATCTTATAATGAATCATTTCTTATGTGTGCCACATAATCATAAAACATACATCATCGCATAACACATGTAACAAAAATGGGATTCTTGAAACATCATGACATCATAAATCAATTCATATAAGATAAAGGAATTCATAAACATAATTCCATCACAACATAGTCAAATTAATGTAAAAATATGGATAGAAACAGAACCCTTTATTATCTTAGATGGAAAATAATTTTGATAAAACACTTGAATTGAATTCTTGAGGAAAATATCCTTTCTTCTTCAAAATCAATTTCTTTTCACAAAACATCATGCAATTTTAAAAGAAAGAGATTTTATTGAAAATAGTCATGAAATCTTTTAGAGGAAGCTTCATGAAAATAAGGCTTTATAAAACAGTAGAAATCCATTCGTGCCGTATAAGTTAAAAAAAACATTCTTCGTACTTTTGTCGGAAAAGTCAAAAAGTACCTCGTACGAAAGATGACAAAAGATTCCTTTCATACGTATTACTAAAAACTCACCGAAGGGTAAAAATGGATTTAAACAATTTTAGGTGGATGGAAATAATATTACATATTGAGTAAACATGGATGTGGATGATAAAATACACCCCAGTAAATACTTACGAATAAACAATCTCGGATAAAAATGAGATTGTGATATTTCCCTTACCTTTGGTCCGACTTGCTTTGTAAGTGTCCGAACCTCCTGTATAATGATTTAAATCATGTTATTGACTTATTAAAGAATCATATTAATTGTTATGATATCATATATGGTTCACTTATGACATTATATTACCCGTTCTTTTGTAAATTCTATGTTAAAGAAGCGTTTTGGGTAAAATCGTTTCATTTTTTGTAGCTGTTTTGACTTGTTGTTCTTGACATCATTATTACTTATATCATGATTTACTCACTTCCAGAATATAAAATATGATTTATATATCATATATATTGAGTATATATATAATAGGTAGATAAATAAAATGAAAAACACCATTCATGGAGACAGTAGTCCGTACGTACGCATGAACGTTGTTTTCCTTTCCTTATTGTCTTGAAATGGAAGTAAGTAGATGACATAAATATGTATATATATACATAAATCCAGTAGCTTTATAATGTCATATATTTCATTATTATTTCTTATATATACATTATAATCATTCTTAAATGGTTAACATGGAGAATGAATCTCATCGCGTCGTGGAGACGGTAGTCCGTACGTACGCACGAGCGATGATATCATTTCTATAAATATTGAATTGAATTGGAGTGGATTATACAATATATCAGAATCAATATGATGTTGTAATAACTATGTATAGTTATTCTTTACACCATTATACTCATCCATGTAAGGTGGTGGTGGAAAATAGATTACACCACGGCGTGGAGACGGTATTCCGTACGTACGCACGCGCGGTGATTTCTTTTTCCGTAGGATGGATAGATGGTGAAATAGGGTTATTTCATACTTATAATAACATATCATTATATTAGTGATACTGATGTTATTACTTCATAATGAAACAACCTAAGAAGAAGAAGTGGAAAAAGAAATAAAGATGAAAGAATTGGTAACGGTAATTACCTCTTCTTTGAAGCGCCTTTTGGAGACCTCCTCTTAGGGATCTAAAATTGGTCTTTGAGGAAGACCAGAACCTCTAGGATGTTTCTAGGGAAGTGAAGAAGAGATTTTGGCAGAGGTTGGCCGAGATTGAGTGCTCAAATTGGTGTGAGGAGGAGGGGGAGGAGGTGTCCTTTTATAAGGGAGGAGAGGGGCACCTTAGGAATACCTCAAAATATTATTTTATATTAAAGTCAAAATCGGTTTATAATGGTTCCAAAGGGACTTATTTCGGAGATAATGTGGGGATGGGTCTAAATCCTATCAACCAATAAGATTTAGACAAGTTTAGGGTATTATTTTAACCTTATCAATTAGATTTAACTCTAAGTTAAATAATTTAACTTTTACCGTGTCTTTATGTTTTCTTTCACTATATGGTTAATACACTTACTATAACATGCCAAACGAACCCCAAATTGTTTATTATTAATACATATATCCTTATCTAAGTAATTTGGCCGAACCTTAGATTTTTAGGAATAAAATAACAATTAATAATATAATATTTGATTTAAAAACTATTTTGTGTCAATTTTGACACTATTTGATATATGATTTTTGTTAAAGTCATAACAGAATTATATGTTCGAACCAAGTTGATTAAAGCAACAATAATATATCATAGTAACCTAGAAAATTAGTGTAATTCATAAAAAGTCTCAAATTACATTCATTTGAGCATTTATAACATCAATTATGTTAATATTTCCTTAAAAGGGTAATTACTGCATCATCGTTGTGTCATAAATAAATTAATTTATTTAAAGTCTAAAAATTATAAATAAAATATCATTATATAGGAAATCTTTTTAGCTTTCTAATGAATATTTATAGTCGAATTTATCTTATGTATAACCCCATATTAAAAATTTTTTAGTGAATAAACTTTGATTTTAACTCTTTTAACTCTTCTTTGAATTAAATAATAATAATTGTCCTAATCTAATCCAAGTGGGCCTAAATGGTCATATTTTATTCATAAGGTTGTTTTTGGTCGAATTACACTTATCCAATAGAATTAGGACATGTGTTAGGGTAATAGTAATATCATATTTACCCTTAGTTACCCTATTTACTATTAACCGCGGTAAAAAAAGTAAAAAGTTACTATTCACCAAAAAATTATTTTTATCTCATTGAACTACATTTTACTTACTGATATCAACCGTGTCTGTCGGATTTTCGAAATTCCATTCACAGAAGCGGTAAAATTAAGTTTTATGCAAAATTCAGTTTTTAACCTACCACTTAGTAGTTTCACTATTCATCAAAAATTGATGTTTTTCAGAACAATGCCAAAATTTCATCCTAAGCTATATTTTATATTCCGAATTCAAAAATGAAATCTATTTTACCAAATTCATAACATAGAAGTTGCATTAATTAATTTTATAATTAAATCCCACTGTTAAAACAAATAGCGTGTTTTTAAGAAACAATATCTATCAAAAGATTGACACTTGTTTATGTATGGTTTAAATGTGAAATTACATCCAATGACCAACATTGTATTAAATTGTAAAAAATATATTTCAGGTTATAGATAATTCATTTCTAGAATGGTATTAGTGTAGTATATACCATATTCCTTCATTCAATTCATTTATATAATCATTATGAAATGAAGATCATGTCGAACGAGTCGCATCACATCGTGGAGACGGTATTCCGTACGTACGCACGAGTGATGATATCGTTCCTATGATCGTGGAATTGTATTGGAGTATATATATATTATTTCAGTATCAATATTACTTCATAATAATCATATATAGTTACTCATTACACCATTATACCCATCCTTGTAAGGTGATGGTGGAAAATAGATTACACCACGGCGTGGAGACGGTATTCCGTACGTACGCACGCGCGGTGATTTAATTTTTCCGTAGGATGGATAGAAGGTGAATTAGTGTTGTTTCATATTTATAATAACATATCAGTATGTAAGTAATACTGATGTTATTACTTTTTCATGAAACAACTAAAGAAGAAGAAGTTGAAGATGAAAGAAATTAAAAAGATCGGTAATGGATATTACCTCTTCTTTGGAACGCCTCTTTGAATCCTCCACCTAAGGAACTAAGATTGGTCTTTGGAGAAGACCAGGACCTCTAGGATTATTCTAGGGAAGTGGAGAGGAGAAAATGGCAGGGGTTGGCCGAGCTTGAGTGCTCAAATTGGTGCGAGGAGGAGAGGGAGGAGGTGCCCTTTTATAAAGGAGGAGAGGGGCACCTTAGGAATATCTCAAAATATTATTTTATATTAAAGTCAAAATCGGTTGATAATGGTTCCAAAGGGTCTTATTTCGAAGATAAGGTGGGGATGGGTCGAAATCCTATCAACCAATAGGATTTAGACAAGTTTAGGGTATTATTTTAACCTTATCAATTAGATTTAACTCTAAGTTAAATAATTTAACTTTTACCATGTCGTTTTGTTTTCTTTCACTATATGGTTAATACACTTACAATAACATGCCAAACGAACCCCAAATTGTTTATTATTAATATATATATCCTTATCTAAGTCATTTGGCCGAACCTTAGATTTTTAGGAATAAAATAACAATTAATAATATAATATTTGATTTAAAAACTATTTTGTGTCAATTTTGACACTATTTGATATATGATGTTTGTGAAAGTCATAACAGAATTATATGTTCAAACCAAGTTGATTAAATCAACATTAATATATCATAGTAACCTAGAAAGGTTTGTGATCTACAGTGATGCATCCAAGAAGGGATTGGGGTGTGTTCTTATGCAAAATGATATGGTGATAGCTTATGCCTCACGACAGTTGAAAATCCATGAGCAAAATTACCCAACACATGATTTGGAGTTGGATGCAGTAATATTTGCATTAAAGATTTGGAGGAATTACCTTTATGGTGAAAGGTGTGATATTTATACTGATCATAAAAGTCTAAAGTATATTTTCACACAAAAGGAGCTGAATATGCGCCAAAGAAGATGGTTGGAGCTGATTAAGGATTATGACTGTTCAATCCATTACCACCCTGGGAAAGCAAACAAGGTGGCAGATGCATTAAGTCGACAAGACCATGCTAGTTTATCCATGATGAGGATCACAAAAGATCCAATATTTATGGATTTACAAAGGATGGATCTTGGAATTAAAATGGAAGGGGAAAAATCTTATCTTTCTCAAATGAATGTTCAACCATCTATACATGTGAAGATTAAAGAGGCACAAAGAGAAGATGTTGAGTTACAAAAGAAGGTGAGAAATGTTCCTGAATTCAACCTTGATTGTGATGGGATAATAAAGTTCAGGAATCGGGTTTGCGTTCCTCCCATCCCCGAATTAAAGAATGAGCTGCTGGATGAGGCTCATAGTTCATCATTCTCTATTCATCCTGGAAGCACGAAGATGTATAGGGACCTGAAAGAGTACTTCTGGTGGGATGGCATGAAAAGAGATGTTGCTGAATATGTCTCTCGATGCTTGGTTTTTCAACAAGTTAAAGCTGAGAGACAGAAGCCTAAGGGGATGTTACAACCATTACCCATACCCGAATGGAAATGGGAAAAAATCACTATGGACTTTGTCACAGGACTTCCTAAAACATCCAAAGGCAATAATTCTATCTGGGTCATAGTTGATCGTCTTACAAAGTCTGCACACTTCATTGCTATTAGAGAGGATTTCTCTCTAGATCAGCTTGCCAGGATATATGTAAAGGAAGTGGTAAGATTGCATGGAGTACCAATTTCTATTATATCTGATCGAGATCCGAGATTTACCTCGAAGTTATGGCGAAGTCTTCAGCATACTATGGATACAGAGTTGAGTTTCAGCACTGCTTATCATCCCCAGACAGATGGTCAGTCTGAGAGAACAATTCAAACCCTAGAAGATATGTTGAGAGCTTGCTCTATGGATTTCAAAGGAGGTTGGGATCAACACCTACCTTTGGTAGAATTTTCTTATAATAATAGCTTTCACTCCAGTTTTCAGATGGCTCCTTATGAAGCTCTCTATGGAAAGAAATGCAGGACTCCAACTTGCTGGGATGAAGTTGGGGAAAGAAAGCTATTAGGACCTGATCTCGTTGATGAAATGGCAGAAATGGTCAGATCTATTCAACAACACATAAGAGCAGCTCAGAGTCGACAGAAAAGTTATGCCGACAACCGAAGAAAAGACCTAGAGTTTGAAGTGGGTGATAAAGTGTTCTTACGAATATCTCCCTGGAAGAGGGTTATGAGATTTGGAAAGAAGGGGAAGTTGAGCCCTAGATATATCGGTCCTTTCGAAATACTGGATCATATTGGGAAGGTAGCATACCGATTGGCGCTTCCACCGAATCTCTCTCAAGTTCACGATGTGTTCCATGTATCTCTCCTGAGAAAGTACATACCAGATCCTTCACATGTACTCAGCTCAGAAGTTGTACCGCTGGAGCAAGATCTTTCTTATGAAGAACAGCCGATAGAGATTCTGGATCGTAGCGAAAAAGTCCTATGAAACAAGACCACTCGCTTGGTGAAGGTTTTATGGAGAAACCACCAACTTGAAGAAGCTACATGGGAGCTTGAGGATATGATGAGGGAGAAGTATCCTCATCTGTTTGTTGCAAAGTGACGAATTTCGAGGGCGAAATTCTTTTTAAGGGGGGTAGAATGTAACACCCGAGACTTTTATGTTATATAAATCATCAAAGGAATCTTTTTCTACACAACACTTGCTTGGCTTGCTTTACACGCAATCGCGACCTTTCTCGATAGCTTGCGTCGTACGCAATACCGAGTTTCACTAAAAAACAATATGCTATTAAAACTAGCCGTTATGAATAGTAATAACCACTTTTTGAAATTTTATAAATTTTATTTTTCAAAATGGACTTCATTTTTGGACTCAGAATATCGAAATTAGCCTAGGGTGAAATTTTGGTATTTTTCTGAAAACTTTCAATTTTTGATGAATAGTGAAACCACTAAGTGGTAGGTTAAAAACTGAATTTTGCATAAAACGTAATTTTACCGCTTCTGTGAATGGAATTTCGAAAATCCGAGAGACACGATTAATATCAAGGACTAAAATGTGGTTCAATGAGATGAAAATAATTTTTTGGTGAATAGTAACTTTTTATTTTTTTTACCGCGGTTAATAGTAAATAGGGTAACTAAGGGTAAATATGATATTAATATTACCCTAACACATGTCCTAATTCTATTGGATAAGTGTAATTCGACCAAAAGCAAACTTAGGAATAAAATATGACCATTTAGGCCCACTTGGATTAGATTAGGACATTTATTATTAATTTATTTAAAGAAGGGTTAAAATAGTTAAAACCAAAGTTTAATAAGTAAATCATTTTTTATATGGGGTTATACATAAGATAAATTCGACAATAAATATTCATTAGAAAGCTAAAAAGATTTCCTACATAAGAGTATTTTATTTGTAATTTTTAGACATTAAATAATTTAATTTATTTATGACACAATGATGATGCAGTAATTATCTTATTAATGAAATATTGACATAATTGATGTTATAAACACCAAAATAAATGTAATTTGAGACTTTTTATGAATTCCACTAATTTTCTAGGTTACTATGATATATTAATGTTGATTTAATCAACTTGTTTCGAACATATAATTCTGTTATGACTTTCACAAAAATCATATATCAAATAGTGTCAAAATTGACACAAAATAGTTTTTAAATCAAATATTATATTATGAATTGTTATTTTATTCCTAAAAATCTAAGGTTCGGCCAAATGACTTAGATAAGGATATATATATTAATAATAAACAATTTGGGGTTCGTTTGTCATGTTATAGTAAGTGTATTAACCATATAGTGAAAGAAAACAAAAAGACACGGTAAAAGTTAAATTATTTAACTTAGAGTTAAATCTAATTGATAAGGTTAAAATAATACTCTAAACTTGTCTAAATCCTATTGGTTGATAGGATTTCGACCCATCCACACCTTATCTTCGAAATAAGACCCTTTGGAACCATCATAAACCGATTTTTACTTTAATATAAAATAATATTTTGAGATATTCCTAAGGTGCCCCTCTCCTCCCTTATAAAAGGGCACCTCCTCCCTCTCCTCCTCACACCAATTTGAGCACTCAAGCTCGGCCAAACCCTGCCATTTTCTCCTCTCCGCTTCCCTAGAATAATCCTAGAGGTCCTGGTCTTCTCCAAAGACCAATCTTAGTTCCTTAGGTGGAGGATTCAAAGAGGCGTTCCAAAGAAGAGGTAATATCCATTACCGATCTTTTTAATTTCTTTCGTCTTCAACTTCTTCTTCTTTAGTTGTTTCATGACAATGTAATAACATCAGTATTACTTACATACTGATATGTTATTATAAATATGAAACAACCCTAATTCACGCTAAAAACTCACCGAAGGGTAAAAATGGATTTAAACAATTTTAGGTGGATGGAAATAATATTACATATTGAGTAAACATGGATGTGGATGATAAAATACACCCCAGTAAATACTTACGAATAAACAATCTCGGATAAATATGAGATTGTGATATTTCCCTTACCTTAGGTCCGACTTGCTTTGTAAGTGTCCGAACCTCCTCTATAATGATTTAAATCATGTTATTGACTTATTACAGAATCATATTCATTGTTATGATATCATATATGGTTCACTTATGACATTATATTACACGTTCTTTTGTAAATTCTACGTTAATGAAGCGTTTTGGGTAAAATCGTTTCATTTATTGTAGGTGTTTTGACTTGTTGTTCTTGACATCATTATTACTTATATCATGATTTACTCACTTCCAGAATATAAAATATGATTTATATATCATATATATTCAGTATATATATATAATAGGTAGATAAATAAAATGAAAAACACCGTTCATGGAGACGGTAGTCCGTACGTACGCATGAACGTTGTTTTCCTTTCCTTATTGTCTTGAAATGGAAGTAAGTAGATGACATACATATGTATATATATACATAAATCCAGTAGCTTTATAATGTCATATATTTCATTATTATTTCTTATATATACATTATAATCATTCTTAAATGGTTAACATGGAGGATGAATCTCATCGCGTCGTGGAGACGGTAGTCCGTACGTACGCACGAGCGATGATATCATTTCTACAAATATTGAATTGAATTGGAGTGGATTATACAATATATCAGAATCAATATGATGTTGTAATAACTATGTATAGTTATTCTTTACACCATTATACTCATCCATGTAAGGTGGTGGTGGAAAATAGATTACACCACGGCGTGGAGACGGTATTCCGTACGTACGCACGCGCGGTGATTTCTTTTTCCGTAGGATGGATAGATGGTGAAATAGGGTTATTTCATACTTATAATAACATATCAGTATATGAGTGATACTGATGTTATTACTTCATAATGAAACAACCTAAGAAGAAGAAGTGGAAAAAGAAATAAAGATGAAAGAATTGGTAACGGTAATTACCTCTTCTTTGAAGCGCCTTTTGGAGACCTCCTCTTAGGGAACTAAAATTGGTCTTTGAGGAAGACCAGAACCTCTAGGATGTTTCTAGGGAAGTGAAGAAGAGATTTTGGCAGAGGTTGGCCGAGCTTGAGTGCTCAAATTGGTGTGAGGAGGAGGGGGAGGAGGTGTCCTTTTATAAGGGAGGAGAGGGGCACCTTAGGAATATCTCAAAATATTATTTTATATTAAAGTCAAAATCGGTTTATAATGGTTCCAAAGGGACTTATTTCGGAGATAATGTGGGGATGGGTCGAAATCCTATCAACCAATAAGATTTAGACAAGTTTAGGGTATTATTTTAACCATATCAATTAGATTTAACTCTAAGTTAAATAATTTAACTTTTACCGTGTCTTTATTTCAGTATCAATATTACTTCATAATAATCATATATAGTTACTCATTACACCATTATACCCATCCTTGTAAGGTGATGGTGGAAAATAGATTACACCACGGCGTGGAGACGGTATTCCGTACGTACGCACGCGCGGTGATTTCATTTTTCCGTAGGATGGATAGAAGGTGAATTAGGGTTGTTTCATATTTATAATAACATATCAGTATGTAAGTAATACTGATGTTATTACTTTTTCATGAAACAACTAAAGAAGAAGAAGTTGAAGACGAAAGAAATTAAAAAGATCGGTAATGGATATTACCTCTTCTTTGGAACGCCTCTTTGAATCCTCCACCTAAGGAACTAAGATTGGTCTTTGGAGAAGACCAGGACCTCTAGGATTATTCTAGGGAAGTGGAGAGGAGAAAATGGCAGGGGTTGGCCGAGCTTGAGTGCTCAAATTGGTGTGAGGAGGAGAGGGAGGAGGTGCCCTTTTATAAGGGAGGAGAGGGGCACCTTAGGAATATCTCAAAATATTATTTTATATTAAAGTCAAAATCGGTTTATAATGGTTCCAAAGGGTCTTATTTCGAAGATAAGGTGGGGATGGGTCGAAATCCTATCAACCAATAGGATTTAGACAAGTTTAGGGTATTATTTTAACCTTATCAATTAGATTTAACTCTAAGTTAAATAATTTAACTTTTACCGTGTCTTTTTGTTTTCTTTCACTATATGGTTAATACACTTACTATAACATGCCAAACGAACCCCAAATTGTTTATTATTAATATATATATCCTTATCTAAGTCATTTGGCCGAACCTTATATTTTTAGGAATAAAATAACAATTAATAATATAATATTTGATTTAAAAACTATTTTGTGTCAATTTTGACACTATTTGATATATGATTTTTGTGAAAGTCATAACAGAATTATATGTTCGAACCAAGTTGATTAAATCAACATTAATATATCATAGTAACCTAGAAAATTAGTGGAATTCATAAAAAGTCTCAAATTACATTTATTTTGGTGTTTATAACATCAATTATGTCAATATTTCATTAATAAGATAATTACTGCATCATCATTGTGTCATAAATAAATTAAATTATTTAATGTATAAAAATTACAAATAAAATACCCTTATGTATGAAATCTTTTTAGCTTTCTAATGAATATTTATAGTCGAATTTATCTTATGTATAACCCCAGATAAAAAATGATTTACTTATTAAACTTTGATTTTAACTATTTTAACCCTTCTTTAAATAAATTAATAATAAATGTCCTAATCTAATCCAAGTGGGCCTAAATGGTCATATTTTATTCCTAAGTTTGTTTTTGTCGAATTACACTTATCCAATAGAATTAGGACATGTGTTAGGGTAATATTAATATCATATTTACCCTTAGTTACCCTATTTACTATTAACCGCGGTAAAAAAAATAAAAAGTTACTATTTACCAAAAAATTATTTTCATCTCATTGAACCACATTTTAGTCCTTGATATTAACCGTGTCTCTCGGATTTTCGAAATTCCATTCACAGAAGCGGTAAAATTAAGTTTTATGCAAAATTCAGTTTTTAACCTACCACTTAGTGGTTTCACTATTCATCAAAAATTGAAAGTTTTCAGAAAAATACCAAAATTTCACCCTAGGCTAATTTCGATATTCTGAGTCCAAAAATGAAGTCCATTTTGAAAAATAAAATTTATAAAATTTCAAAAAGTGGTTATTACTATTCATAACGGCTAGTTTTAATAGCATATTGTTGTTTAGTGAAACTCGGTATTGCGTACGACGCAAGCTATCGAGAAAGGTCGCGATTGCGTGTAAAGCAAGCCAAGCAAGTGTTGTGTAGAAAAAGATTCCTTTGATGATTTATATAACATAAAAGTCTCGGGTGTTACATTCTACCCCCCTTAAAAAGAATTTCTCCCTCGAAATTCGTCACTTTGCAACAAACAGATGAGGATACTTCTCCCTCATCATATCCTCAAGCTCCCATGTAGCTTCTTCAAGTTGGTGGTTTCTACATAAAACCTTCACCAAGCGAGTGGTCTTGTTTCGTAGGACATTTTCGCTACGATCCAGAATCACTATCGGCTGTTCTTCATAAGAAAGATCTTGCTCCAGCGGTACAACTTCTGAGCTGAGTACATGTGAAGGATCTGGTATGTACTTTCTCAGGAGAGATACATGGAACACATCGTGAACTTGAGAGAGATTCGGTGAAAGCGCCAATCGGTAAGCTACCTTCCCAATACGATCCAGTATTTCGAAAGGACCGATATATCTAGGGCTCAACTTCCCCTTCTTTCCAAATCTCATAACCCTCTTCCAGGGAGATATTCGTAAGAACACTTTATCACCCACTTCAAACTCTAGGTCTTTTCTTCGGTTGTCGGCATAACTTTTCTGTCGACTCTGAGCTGCTCTTATGTGTTGTTGAATAGATCTGACCTTTTCTGCCATTTCATCAACGAGATCAGGTCCTAACAGCTTTCTTTCCCCAACTTCATCCCAGCAAGTTGGAGTCCTGCATTTCTTTCCATAGAGAGCTTCATAAGGAGCCATCTGAATACTGGAGTGAAAGCTATTATTATAAGAAAATTCTACCAAAGGTAGGTGTTGATCCCAACCTCCTTTGAAATCCATAGAGCAAGATCTCAACATATCTTCTAGGGTTTGAATTGTTCTCTCAGACTGACCATCTGTCTGGGGATGATAAGCAGTGTTGAAACTCAACTCTGTATCCAGAGTATGCTGAAGACTTCGCCAGAACTTCGAGGTAAATCTCGGATCTCGATCAGATATAATAGAAAGTGGTACTCCATGCAATCTTACCACTTCCTTTACATATATCCTGGCAAGCTGATCTAGAGAGAAATCCTCTCTAATAGCAATGAAGTGTGTAGACTTTGTAAGACGATCAACTATGACCCAGATAACATTATTGCCTTTGGATGTTTTAGGAAGTCCTGTGAAAAAGTCCATAGTGATGTTTTCCCATTTCCATTCGGGTATGGGTAATGGTTGTAACATCCCCTTAGACTTCTGTCTCTCAGCTTTAACTTGTTGACAAACCAAGCATCGAGAGACATATTCAGCAACATCTCTTTTCATGCCATCCCACCAGAAGTACTCTTTCAGGTCCCTATACATCTTCGTGCTTCCAGGATGAATAGAGAATGATGAACTATGAGCCTCATCCAGCAGCTCATTCTTTAATTCGGGGATGGGAGGAACGCAAACCCGATTCCTGAACTTTATTATCCCATCACAATCAAGGTTGAATTCAGGAACATTTCTCACCTTCTTTTGTAACTCGACATCTTCTTTCTGTGCCTCTTTAATCTTCACATGTATAGATGGTTGAACATTCATTTGAGAAAGATAAGATTTTTCCCCTTCCATTATAATTCCAAGATCCATCCTTTGTAAATCCATAAATATTGGATCTTTTGTGATCCTCATCATGGATAAACTAGCATGGTCTTGTCGACTTAATGCATCTGCCACCTTGTTTGCTTTCCCAGGGTGGTAATGGATTGAACAGTCATAATCCTTAATCAGCTCCAACCATCTTCTTTGGCGCATATTCAGCTCCTTTTGTGTGAAAATATACTTTAGACTTTTATGATCAGTATAAATATCACACCTTTCACCATAAAGGTAATGCCTCCAAATCTTTAATGCAAAGATTACCGCAGCCAACTCCAAATCATGTGTTGGGTAATTTTGCTCATGGATTTTCAACTGTCGTGAGGAATAAGCTATCACCATATCATTTTGCATAAGAACACACCCCAATCCCTTCTTGGATGCATCACTATAGATCACAAACCTTTCTCCACTACAAGGCAGTGTGAGCACAGGTGCACTGGATAACCTTCTTGTCAACTCCTTGAAATTCTCTTCACATTCCTCTGTCCAGACAAACTTAACTCCTTTCCGAGTCAACTTGGTGAGTGGATTAGATAATCGTGAAAAATCTTTTACAAAACGTCGATAATATCCAGCCAAACCAAGAAAACTTCGGATCTCAGTTACTGTTGTTGGTCTTGACCATCTCTCGATAACCTCTGTTTTTGCTGGATCCACAGATGTCCCCTCTTTTGAGATTATATGACCCAAAAATGCAACTTTTTGAAGCCAAAATTCACATTTGGTAAATTTGGCATAAAGCTTCTCCTTTCTCAGGGTCTTCAATATAATTCTCAAGTGATCTTCATGCTCTTCCTTGCTCTTTGAATAGACAAGAATATCGTCTATAAAGACTACCACAAATTGATCAATATAGTCTCTAAAGACTCTATTCATTAGATCCATGAAGATAGCAGGGGCATTAGTAAGACCAAATGGCATCACTATAAATTCATAGTGTCCATACCTTGTACGGAAAGCCGTCTTTGGTATATCATCCCTTTTGACCCTTAATTGATGATACCCTGAACGAAGATCAATCTTGGAAAAGTATTGAGCTCCGCGTAGTTGGTCAAATAAGTCATCAATGCGTGGGAGAGGATATTTGTTCTTGATAGTGATCTTGTTAAGTTATCGATAATCAATGCAAAGTCTCATTGATCCATCTTTCTTCTTAACAAATAGAACAGGTGCTCCCCAAGGTGACGCACTAGGGCGTATGAATCCCTTATCAAGATTCTCTTGGAGTTGCTTCTTCAATTCCTGCAACTCAATTGGGGCCATTCTATAAGGTGTCTTTGAAATAGGCAAAGCACCCGGTACGAGTTCTATTGAAAACTCAACTTCACGATTTGGTGGAAGACCCGGTAATTCCTCCGGAAAGACATCATCAAACTCCCGTACAATGGGCATATTCTTAATCGTGAGTTTCTCACCAACCATTTGAGATAAATAACCTTCATTTAGTGGAATCAATACCCATAAGATGGAAGAAATTTCCACCGGAAGGTTATGTTCATCCTTGCATTGATATATGATCGTAGATTGATCTGGAATATGAAATGTGACTTCCCTTCTTTGGCAATTGATATGAGCTCCATGTAGAGAAAGCCAATCCATGCCAAGAATCACATCAAATTCCACTAAAGGAAGGATCACAAGATTTGCAGGAAGCACTTTCCCACAAACTTCGATCGGAGAAGAATTATAAACTTTTGAAGCGATTGATGTGCCATTAGGTGTTGTCACAGCTAACTCAACATCTAATTGTTGAGGTAATACGGTGATACCCTTAGAAAAGTCTTCAGAAATAAAAGAGTGGGTGGATCCATAATCAAATAAAACATTTTCTACTTTAGAGTGGATGGTAAGTGTACCTTTCACCACATCGTTATCGTACTCCACCTCGCTGATAGAAATTGCATGTGACTTTCCTTTGTCTTTAGCCTTAAGATTTTGTTGACGTCGACCATCATCATCAACCCTTGGATTTGGGCATTGATTGGCATAATGCCCCATCTCCTTGCACTTGAAACATTTAAGTGTAGTAGGTTCATTCTGTGTATCCCTTCCTTTGTTTGCATCATTAGACATATTCTTCCCATTATCACGGCATTCAAATGCCCGATGACCTTCTTTTCCACATTTAAAACATTTACTTGTCCCTTTAAGACAACTCCCTCCATGTTTCTTTCCACACTTTGAGCATAAGGGAAAGTTCATCTTCTTTTCAGTGTGCTCTTTAGATTTTTCTTTGAATTCCATCTTCCTCTTCTTATCAAACCCTTGTGACTGATGGGTTACTCCAATCTCCATCTCGACTTTGAGAGCACATCGAACGATTTCCTCGTAGCTATTGAAGTCCCTTATGGCTAACGCCCTTCGAAGACTTGGTTTTAAGCCACTAAAGAATCGATCGATCTTACTCTCAGGTTGGATAATAATACCAGAAGCGTACCTTGCAAGTCTTGTAAAATTTGCTTCATAGGTACTAACAGATTCATCATCCCTTTGCTTCAGTTCAAGGAACTCTTTCTCCATCTTTGTTCGGAGAATACGAGCGAAGTACTTATTGAAAAATAAGTTCTTGAACTCGTCCCATTCCATAGACTCAATTTCATCCCTTTGCCTCGTATTCTTAACAAGATTCCACCATTGATCCGCATCTCCTTCCAAACGATACACTGCTAGGATGACTTTATCATGCTCAAAACATTGAAGAACTGAAAATATCTTTTCAGTAGTACTAATCCATTGTTCAGCAACTAATGGATCAGTAGACCCGCTAAAAGAAGGTGGGCGCTGCCTCATGAAGGATTCAACAGAATGTTGCTCCCTCCTTTGTTCGTTTGGAAATCCTGCATGATTCATAGCTTGAGAAAGTTGTGTGAGCATGGCTACAAGATTTTGCATTCCAGCTCCCATATCGTTTGGTTGCTCAGGGGGACAATCATTGCATTGCCCATCGCATTCCGTATTAACACGGTTCCTTCGGGTTCCAGCCATTGACTAAAACCAAGAAGAATAGTGTGAGCAACACTAATTATAATAGGAAACCACATAATTCAAGAATAAAATTTTCATGCTTAAGGTCTTATCCTAGGTTATTCAAGGCCATTTCTAAAACACTAAGATTGTGTTCTATGCTTAGACTTATCCTTAGGGTTCTTACTAAGGCTTTCACATCCTAGTTTCCAAAGGTTGACTATACCTTTCCTCTGATACCAACTATAACGGCCCATACTTTACATACATTGTTAATACTTCGAAATTGAAGCACACTTATTACAACATATGACAAAACCACAAAGGACCGTATAGGTATAGTGTCTTTAGAAACTGGGAAACATAAACAACTGGTTCATAAATCTTCTAAAGTGTCTCCCATTTATTTCATCATATCTAGGGTCCCTTTTAGCATATTCTACTTAATATCCATCTTCCTAACCTGGGGAAAAGAAAACATAAAATGGTGAGCTCAAATGCTCAGCAAGGGAAAATAAAGGAAATAAAAATCATATCATATCTTTTTGAAAATCAAAACCTGCAAAAGAGATCATAATATCTTATCATGGAATAATTCATAGAAGTGAAAATGAGATCCCCATAATCATAACATAAAACTTGAAACTTTGTGGCATGCACACATAATCATGGAAAATCATTTCTTGTTAGTCATGACTCATTGCCAAGACTATCTTAGTGGACAAAGTCCCTTTCTGAACCGAGTTCACTCCTCGTTTCAGTCCTGTATCACTAAACCGAAATAACCTTCCGTTCCATCCATGTCTATCTCATGAGATATAAAATCTTTACCCAATGCATTGGAGGGAGATATAGGTCCCACCCATCTTATAATGAATCCTTTCTTATGTGTGCCACATAATCATAAAACATACATCATCGCATAACACATGTAACAAAAATGAGATTCTTGAAACATCATGACATCATAAATCAATTTATATAAGATAAAGGAATTCATAAAAATAATTCCATCACAACATGATCAAATCAATTTAATAATAGGGATAAAAACAGAACCCTTTATTATCTTAGATGGAAAATAATTTTGATAAAACACTTGAACTCCATTCTTGAGGAAAATATCCTTTCTTCTTCAAAAACATTTTTCCTTTCATAACATGTCATATAACTTTAAAATAAAAGAAGTTGATTAAAAATAAACTTGAGAACTTGTAAAGGAAGCTTCTTGGAAATAATGTTTTAAAAATCTATTCATGCCGTATAAGTTAAAAAAAACATTCATCGTACTTTTGTCGGAAAAGTCAAAAAGTACCTCGTACGAAAAACGACAAAAGATTCCTTTCATACGTATTACTAAAAACTCACCGAAGGGTAAAAATGGATTTAAACAATTTTAGGTGGATGGAAATAATATTACATATTGAGTAAACATGGATGTGGATGATAAAATACACCCCAGTAAATACTTACGAATAAAAAATCTCAGATAAATATGAGATTGTGATATTTCCCTTACCTTAGGTCCGATTTGCTTTGTTTGTGTCCGAAGCTCCTGTATAATGGTTTAAATAATGTTATTGACTTATTCCAGAATCATACATATTGATATGATACCATATATGGTCATATTATTAGCTTCTTGTTAGTAATATTTCATTGTTACTTGTTACTCGGGTCTTTATAACTTTTTGTTCTTATGCGTGTTTTGTCGAATAAATTCTTATTCTTATCTTTAGGTTATAGATAATTAATTTCCAGAATGGTATTAGTGTAGTATATACCATATTCCTTCATTCAATTCATTTATATAATCATTATGAAATGAAGATCATGTAGAACGAGTCGCATCACATCGTGGAGACGGTATTCCGTACGTACGCATGAGTGATGATATCGTTCCTATGATCGTGGAATTGTATTGGAGTATATATATATTATTTAAGTATCAATATTAATTCATAATAATCATATATAGTTACTCATTACACCATTATACCCATCCTTGTAAGGTGATGGTGGAAAATAGATTACACCACGGCGTGGAGACGGTATTCCGTACGTACGCACGCGCGGTGATTTCATTTTTCCGTAGGATGGATAGAAGGTGAATTAGGGTTGTTTCATATTTATAATAACATATCAGTATGTAAGTAATACTGATGTTATTACTTTGTCATGAAACAACTAAAGAAGAAGAAGTTGAAGACGAAAGAAATTAAAAAGATCGGTAATGGATATTACCTCTTCTTTGGAACGCCTCTTTGAATAGATCTGACCTTTTCTGCCATTTCATCAACGAGATCAGGTCCTAATAGCTTTCTTTCCCCAACTTCATCCCAGCAAGTTGGAGTCCTGCATTTCTTTCCATAGAGAGCTTCATAAGGAGCCATCTGAATACTGGAGTGAAAGCTATTATTATAAGAAAATTCTACCAAAGGTAGGTGTTGATCCCAACCTCCTTTGAAATCCATAGAGCAAGCTCTCAACATATCTTCTAGGGTTTGAATTGTTCTCTCAGACTGACCATCTATCTGGGGATGATAAGCAGTGCTGAAACTCAACTCTGTATCCAGAGTATGCTGAAGACTTCGCCAGAACTTCGAGGTAAATCTTGGATCTCGATCAGATATAATAGAAAGTGGTACTCCATGCAATCTTACGACTTCCTTTACATATATCCTGGCAAGCTGATCTAGAGAGAAATCCTCTCTAATAGCAATGAAGTGTGCAGACTTTGTAAGACGATCAACTATGACCCAGATAGCATTATTGCCTTTGGATGTTTTAGGAAGTCCTGTGACAAAGTCCATAGTGATGTTTTCCCATTTCCATTCGGGTATGGGTAATGGTTGTAACATCCCCTTAGACTTCTGTCTCTCAGCTTTAACTTGTTGACAAACCAAGCATCGAGAGACATATTCGGCAACATCTCTTTTCATGCCATCCCACCAGAAGTACTCTTTCAGGTCCCTATACATCTTCGTGCTTCCAGGATGAATAGAGAATGATGAACTATGAGCCTCATCCAGCAGCTCAATCTTTAATTCGGGGATGGGAGGAACGCAAACCCGATTCCTGAACTTTATTATCCCATCACAATCATGGTTGAATTCAGGAACATTTCTCACCTTCTTTTGTAACTCGACATCTTCTTTCTGTGCCTCTTTAATCTTCACATGTATAGATGGTTGGACATTCATTTGAGAAAGATAAGATTTTTCCCCTTCCATTATAATTCCAAGATCCATCCTTTGTAAATCCATAAATATTGGATCTTTTGTGATCCTCATCATGGATAAACTAGCATGGTCTTGTCGACTTAATGCATCTTCCACCTTGTTTGCTTTCCCAGGGTGGTAATGGATTGAACAGTCATAATCCTTAATCAGCTCCAACCATCTTCTTTGGCGCATATTCATCTCCTTTTGTGTGAAAATATACTTTAGACTTTTATGATCAGTATAAATATCACACCTTTCACCATAAAGGTAATGCCTCCAAATCTTTAATGCAAAGATTACCGCAGCCAACTCCAAATCATGTGTTGGGTAATTTTGCTCATGGATTTTCAACTGTCGTGAGGCATAAGCTATCACCATATAATTTTTCATAAGAACACACCCCAATCCCTTCTTGGATGCATCACTGTAGATCAAAAACCTTTCTCCACTACAAGGCAGTGTGAGCACAGGTGCACTGGATAACCTTCTTTTCAACTCCTTGAAATTCACTTCACATTCCTCTGTCCAGACAAACTTAACTCCTTTCCGAGTCAACTTGGTGAGTGGATTAGATAATCGTGAAAAATCTTTTACAAAACGTCGATAATATCCAGCCAAACCAAGAAAACTTCGGATCTCAGTTACTGTTGTTGGTCTTGACCATCTCTCGATAACCTCTGTTTTTGCTAGATCCACAGATATCCCCTCTTTTGAGATTATATGACCCAAAAATGCAACTTTTTGAAGCCAAAATTCACACTTGGTAAATTTGGCATAAAGCTTCTCCTTTCTCAGGGTCTTCAATATAATTCTCAAGTGATCTTCATGCTCTTCCTTGATCTTTGAATAGACAAGAATATCGTCTATAAAGACTACAACAAATTGATCAAGATAGTCTCTAAAGACTCTATTCATTAGATCCATGAAGATAGCAGGGGCATTAGTAAGACCAAATGGCATCACTATAAATTCATAGTGTCCATACCTTGTACGGAAAGCCGTCTTTGGTATATCCTCCCTTTTGACCCTTAATTGATGATACCCTGAACTAAGATCAATCTTGGAAAAGTATTGAGCTCCGCGTAGTTGGTCAAATAAGTCATCAATGCGTGGGAGAGGATATTTGTTCTTGATAGTGATCTTGTTAAGTTCTCGATAATCAATGCAAAGTCTCATTGATCCATCTTTCTTCTTAACAAATAGAACAGGTGCTCCCCAAGGTGACGCACTAGGGCGTATGAATCCCTTATCAAGATTCTCTTGGAGTTGCTTCTTCAATTCCTGCAACTCAATTGGGGCCATTCTATAAGGTGTCTTTGAAATAGGCAAAGCACCCGGTACGAGTTCTATTGAAAACTCAACTTCACGATTTGGTGGAAGACCCGGTAATTCCTCCGGAAAGACATCATCAAACTCCCGTACAATGGGCATATTCTTAATCGTGAGTTTATCACTAACCATTTGAGATAAATAACCTTCATTTAGTGGAATCAATACCCATAAGATGGAAGAAATTTCCACTGGAAGGTTATGTTCATCCTTGCATTGATATACGATCGTAGATTGATCTGGAATATGAAATGTGACTTCGCTTCTTTGGCAATTGATATGAGCTCCATGTAGAGAAAGCCAATCCATGCCAAGAATCACATCAAATTCCACTAAAGGAAGGATCACAAGATTTGCAGGAAGCACTTTCCCACAAACTTCGATCGGAGAAGAATTATAAACTTTTGATGCGATTGATGTGCCATTAGGTGTTGTCACAGCTAACTCAACATCTAATTGTTGAGGTAATACGGTGATACCCTTAGAAAAGTCTTCAGAAATAAAAGAGTGGGTGGATCCAGAATCAAATAAAACATTTGCTACTTTAGAGTGGATGGTAAGTGTACCTTTCACCACATCGTTATCGTACTCCACCTCGCTGATAGAAATTGCATGTGACTTTCCTTTGTCTTTAGCCTTAAGATTTTGCTGACGTCGACCATCATCATCAACCCTTGGATTTGGGCATTGATTGGCATAATGCCCCATCTCCTTGCACTTGAAACATTGAAGTGTAGTAGGTTCATTCTGTGTATCCCTTCCTTTGTTTGCATCATTAGACATATTCTTCCCATTATCACGGCATTCAAATGCCCGATGACCTTCTTTTCCACATTTAAAACATTTACTTGTCCCTTTAAGAAAACTCCCTCCATGTTTCTTTCCACACTTTGAGCATAAGGGAAAGTTCATCTTCTTTTCAGGGTGCTCTTTAGATTTTTCTTTGAATTCCATCTTCCTCTTCTTATCAAACCCATGTGACTGATGGTTTACTCCAGTCTCCATCTCGACTTTGAGAGCACATCGAACGATTTCCTCGTAGCTATTGAAGTCCCTTATGGCTAACGCCCTTCGAAGACTTGGTTTTAAGCCACTAAAAAATCGATCGATCTTACTCTCAGGTTGAATAATAATACAAGAAGCGTACCTTGCAAGTCTTGTAAAATTTTCTTCATAGGTACTAACAGATTCATCATCCCTTTGCTTTAGTTCAAGGAACTCTTTCTCCATCTTTGTTCGGAGAATACGAGGGAAGTACTTATTGAAAAATAAGTTCTTGAACTCGTCCCATTCCATAGACTCAATTTCATCCCTTTGCCTCGTATTCTTAACAAGATGCCACCATTGATCCGCATCTCCTTCCAAACGATACACTGCTAGGATGACTTTATCATGCTCAGAACATTGAAGAACTGAAAATATCTTTTCAGTAGTACTAATCCATTGTTCAGCAACTAATGGATCAGTAGACCCGCTGAAAGAAGGTGGACGCTGCCTCATGAAGGATTCAACAGAATGTTGCTCCCTCCTTTGTTCGTTTGGAAATCCTGCATGATTCATAGCTTGAGAAAGTTGTGTGACCATGGATACAAGATTTTGCATTCCAGCTCCCATATCGTTTGGTTGCTCAGGGGGACAATCATTGCATTGCCCATCGCATTCCGTATTAACACGGTTCCTTCGGGTTCCAGCCATTGACTAAAACCAAGAAGAATAGTGTGAGCAACACTAATTATAATAGGAAACCACATAATTCAAGAATAATATTTTCATGCTTAAGGTCTTATCCTAGGTTATTCACGGCCATTTCTAAAACACTAAGATTGTGTTCTATGCTTAGACTTATCCTTAGGGTTCTTACTAAGGCTTTCACATCCTAGTTTCCAAAGGTTGACTATACCTTTCCTCTGATACCAACTATAACGGCCCATACTTTACATACATTGTTAATACTTCGAAATTGAAGCACACTTATTACAACATATGACAAAACCACAAAGGACCGTATAGGTATAGTGTCTTTAGAAACTGGGAAACATAAACAACTGGTTCATAAATCTTCTACAGTGTCTCCCATTTATTTCATCATATCTAGGGTCCCTTTTAGCATATTCTACTTAATATCCATCTTCCTGACCTGGGGAAAAGAAAACATAAAAGGGTGAGCTCAAATGCTCAGCAAGGGCAAATAAAGGAAATAAAAATCATATCATATCTTTTTGAAAATCAAAACCTGCAAAAGAGATCATAATATCTTATCATGGAATAATTCATAGAAGTGAAAATGAGATCCCCATAATCATAACATAAAACTTGAAACTTTGTGGCATGCACACATAATCATGGAAAATCATTTCTTGTTAGTCATGACTCATTGCCAAGACTATCTTAGTGGACAAAGTCCCTTTTTGAACCGAGTTCACTCCTCGTTTCAATCCTGTATCACTGAACCGAAATAACCTTCCGTTCCAGCCATGTCTATCTCATGAGATATAAAATCTTTACCCAATGCATTGGAGGGAGATATAGGTCCCACCCATCTTATAATGAATCCTTTCTTATGTGTGCCACATAATCATAAAACATACATCATCGCATAACACATGTAACAAAAATGAGATTCTTGAAACATCATGACATCATATATCAATTCATATAAGATAAAGGAATTCATAAAAATAATTCCATCACAACATGATCAAATCAATGTAATAATAGGGATAAAAACAGAACCCTTTATTATCTTATATGGAAAATAATTTTGATAAAACACTTGAACTCCATTCTTGGGGAAAATATCCTTTCTTCTTCAAAAACATTTTTCCTTTCATAACATGTCATATAACTTTAAAATAAAAGAAGTTGATTAAAAATAAACTTGAGAACTTGTAAAGGAAGCTTCTTGGAAATAATGTTTTAAAAATCTATTCATGCCGTATAAGTTAAAAAAAACATTCTTCGTACTTTTGTCGGAAAAGTCAAAAAGTACCTCGTACGAAAAACGACAAAAGATTCCTTTCATACGTATTACTAAAAACTCACCGAAGGGTAAAAATGGATTTAAACAATTTTAGGTGGATGGAAATAATATTACATATTGAGTAAACATGGATGTGGATGATAAAATACACCCCAGTAAATACTTACGAATAAACAATCTCGGATAAATATGAGATTGTGATATTTCCCTTACCTTAGGTCTGATTTGCTTTGTTCGTGTCCGAAGCTCCTGTATAATGGTTTAAATAATGTTATTGACTTATTCCAGAATCATACATATTGATATGATATCATATATGGTCATATTATTAGCTTCTTGTTAGTAATATTTCATTGTTACTTGTTACTCGGGTCTTTATAACTTTTTGTTCTTATGCGTGTTTTGTCGAATAAATTCTTATTCTTATCTTTAGGTTATAGATAATTCATTTCCAGAATGGTATTAGTGTATTATATACCATATTCCTTCATTCAATCCATTTATATAATCATTATGAAATGAAGATCATGTAGAACGAGTCGCATCACATCGTGGAGACGGTATTCCGTACGTACGCACGAGTGATGATATCGTTCCTATGATCGTGGAATTGTATTGGAGTATATATATATTATTTCAGTATCAATATTAATTCATAATAATCATATATAGTTACTCATTACACCATTATACCCATCCTTGTAAGGTGATGGTGGAAAATAGATTACACCACGGCGTGGAGACGGTATTCCGTACGTACGCACGCGCGGTGATTTCATTTTTCCGTAGGATGGATAGAAGGTGAATTAGGGTTGTTTCATATTTATAATAACATATCAGTATGTAAGTAATACTGATGTTATTACTTTGTCATGAAACAACTAAAGAAGAAGAAGTTGAAGACGAAAGAAATTAAAAAGATCGGTAATGGATATTACCTCTTTTTTGGAACGCCTCTTTGAATCCTCCACCTAAGGAACTAAGATTGGTCTTTGGAGAAGACCAGGACCTCTAGGATTATTCTAGGGAAGTGGAGAGGAGAAAATGGCAGGGGTTGGCCGAGCTTGAGTGCTCAAATTGGTGTGAGGAGGAGAGGGAGGAGGTGCCCTTTTATAAGGGAGGAGAGGGGCACCTTAGGAATATCTCAAAATATTATTTTATATTAAAGTCAAAATCGGTTTATAATGGTTCCAAAGGGTCTTATTTCGAAGATAAGGTGGGGATGGGTCGAAATCCTATCAACCAATAGGATTTAGACAAGTTTAGGGTATTATTTTAACCTTATCAATTAGATTTAACTCTAAGTTAAATAATTTAACTTTTACCGTGTCTTTTTGTTTTCTTTCACTATATGGTTAATACACTTACTATAACATGCCAAACGAACCCCAAATTGTTTATTATTAATATATATATCCTTATCTAAGTCATTTGGCCGAACCTTAGATTTTTAGGAATAAAATAACAATTAATAATATAATATTTGATTTAAAAACTATTTTGTGTCAATTTTGACACTATTTGATATATGATTTTTTTGAAAGTCATAACAGAATTATATGTTCGAACAAAGTTGATTAAATCAACATTAATATATCATAGTAACCTAGAAAATTAGTGGAATTCATAGAAAGTCTCAAATTACATTTATTTTGGTGTTTATAACATCAATTATGTCAATATTTCATTAATAAGATAATTACTGCATCATCATTGTGTCATAAATAAATTAACTTATTTAATGTCTAAAAATTACAACTAAAATACCCTTATGTAGGAAATCTTTTTAGCTTTCTAATGAATATTTATAGTCGAATTTATCTTATGTATAACCCCATATAAAAAATGATTTACTTATTAAACTTTGATTTTAACTATTTTAACCCTTCTTTAAATAAATGAATAATAAATGTCCTAATCTAATCCAAGTGGGCCTAAATGGTCATATTTTATTCCTAAGTTTGTTTTTGGTCGAATTAAACTTATCAAATAGAATTAGTACATGTGTTAGGGTAATATTAATATCATATTTACCCTTAGTTACCCTATTTACTATTAACCGCGGTAAAAAAAATAAAAAGTTACTATTCACCAAAAAATTATTTTCATCTCATTGAACCACATTTTAGTCTTTGATATTAACCGTGTCTCTCGGATTTTCGAAATTCCATTCACAGAAGCGGTAAAATTAAGTTTTATGCAAAATTCAGTTTTTAACCTACCACTTAGTGGTTTCACTATTCATCAAAAATTGAAAGTTTTCAGAAAAATACCAAAATTTCACCCTAGGCTAATTTCGATATTCTGAGTCCAAAAATGAAGTCCATTTTGAAAAATAAAATTTATAAAATTTCAAAAAGTGGTTATTACTATTCATAACGGCTAGTTTTAATAGCATATTGTTGTTTAGTGAAACTCGGTATTGCGTACGACGCAAGCTATCGAGAAAGGTCGCGATTGCGTGTAAAGCAAGCCAAGCAAGTGTTGTGTAGAAAAAGATTCCTTTGATGATTTATATAACATAAAAGTCTCGGGTGTTACAATAATGCTCCTCGTCCTTACAGCATGACGTTAAACTGCATGGTCGAACCCATCACGTGGTAAGTAAGAAATATAGGCTTTTCTCTGTCTTGTAGTGCATGTGTCAGACCTGCATGAACCACCGCCTCACACCAATGTGAGAAATAATTACTTCACCTGTTCATAGGAAGTTTAGTCTAGATATTTCCCCCGTATTCAGGCACCCTCTCATCATAAACCATACTCTGTACTCAGAAAGAGCCGAACTCTCATAATCCACCCCTGGTGGTTCCAAATCTCAACTTCCCTGAAGTTGCTCGGCTATCGAATTTGGATAGTCTTTGACTTAAGGACACCTTTGTACGACTATGCATACCATGCCCTCAGTGTCTCTTCATATTGATTGCCCTTCGCCCATCTACTAAAGGCAATATTTCCTTAGGCGATGCTTCTCTCCATACGACTCTTGGCCTCTGAGCCCCCATTTCTATCCTGGGGTTCAGAAACCCTCTGAGCTATAGATTACCAACCTCTTTAACAATGCTACCTGAATGCGGCAAAATGTCTTTGACGAGATCATCGAGAACCAAGAGAAGTCGTTCCATTTCAGATAATGTCCCAGCTCCATGACTTTAAACTGTGTCATGCCTCAACCATCTTTTATGCTAACTAAACACGTAGGGGGGTGGTCTCCAGACCACGCTCCTGATTAGCACTGACATTTCCAAAACCATTTCAGATGTCACACTCCCCTTCTGAGCCACCCATGGTGGTTTTCATTCCTTTCCAAGCCACCCACCGTGGTTTCCATAAGCCGGACTTCAATGAAGTCCCCTGGCCATCAGAAATGGATAAGTCTTTGAATTAAGTACACCTTTGTATGACTATGCATACCATGCCCTCAGTGGCTCTGCATATTGATTGTCCCTGGCCAATCTACCAAATGAAAGTTTTCCTTAGGCAATGCTCGTCTTACCTCTATACGCCGACACGACTCCCATGCCTTGAGACATGCCCTGCATGCCGCTAAAATCCAAATATGTTTCCCCCCACGTGCATCTGAAGGGAATTAAGACATGTTTTAATCAGTTGAACCCTATTGGGGCCCTCACCCCACCATATATGGTCAAAGATGTTTGACATAAAATATCAGTAGTGACAGTCTTGTCAGCGGGACTTTAAACCGCTCACAGAAGAAAGTGGCACAAATCATGTTAGGCCGAAAACCCGAAAAGGGCGACCTAAGAAAAATATGGGTTATACCTGTTGGGTTCACACTAAATGAGCCTAGGAAATATCAGGGCATTAAAAGAAGAGAAGAAAAAAAAGTTCATAGGGTTTTATCTACAAAACCCTTGGAACAGTCGAACTGTGCTCGCTGAGTCCCTTAGCTCAGGAAAAATTTAGAGCATTTTCCAATCACTCATCGATTTTCAGGACCACTCTACATCGGAATGGACTCCTTTTCATTCCGATCGGACCCCATTCCGATGGGGGGCATTTGTAGGGTCCTGAAAATTCCGCAAAGGAAATTTTACCCAAAATCCCCCAAATGAATTGGGGGAAAATAATCAAAGAGGAGACACAAAGGACCGGTCCGCGAATCGGTCCAGGGAAGCACAATGCAGCTAGACTCCACGAGAAACCCCCTCTACGAACCATTTTCATTCTTGAAATGGAGGCGGAGAGGCTCCGCCGTCGCGAGGCAGGATGGATGCTAGTTTGGTTCACCATCACGAACCGCCCCAACTGCGGACCGCGTCGACCGGATGAAGCCGCACTTGCTGTCGTTCGCGGAATGGAGGTGGAACCCTCCGCAGCTGCGGAGCACCCCCTGAGTTCGCCTCGCAGAGGAGGGGAGCGATCAATACCCCCTGCGAATTGCGGATTGACCAAGTCAGCTGTGAACTAGGTATTTGGTTATGGGCCTCCGCAAAAGGTGCCGCATGGCCATAGATACATTCCTTTCCCCACTCTATAAAAGGAGACCCAGGGGGAAAGAAGAGAAGGATCGGAGAACTAGAATCAGATTCGAAGGGATAGGAGATTGGTTGAAGGAAAGCTTTGGATTTCGCAAATAGTGAAATTCCCATCCGCGAACTACAGCAGGTATATGAATTAAGAAGGAATTGGAAAACACATAATAATTTGGTGAACCGCGAACCTAAAATAACAAAAAAAGGAGAACCGCAAACCATACCCCCTCCGTGTATGACTTCCCCACAGACCAGGGAGTTTATGCTTCTTTTCCCATCCATCGTACCACGTAGCACCTTCCCCCACGGGCGATGCCCCGACTGATGAGCCTCCAATCGGCGCCACCCTAGGCCGCCGATGCTCGCCTGGAATCCTCCACAAACCACCCTGGTTCACGGATTGAACACGAAGCAACGAACCACCCAAGTTCGTGGATTGAACCCGCAACCGCGAACTACCCTGGTTCGCGGGATTCTGATCAGTCTGCGGACCACCCTGGTTTGCGGACGGCTTCTCCAGCTGCGTGGCACTTCCCCACGTGAAGGGCACCTCCACCCGTACCTCTCGGTGGCCCGCCAAATACTTCGGTGTTCTCATTTCCAGAGCCAGGTAAAATCCTTCCAATCCTGCCAGGTCTTCTGTGGCTCCTTCATCGGCCTCTTCATCATCCCCAAGCTGAGGCCTCCGCCAGAGCCACCGGATCCGTGTGGTATAACTTTCAGGCACATTAGCACGCCATTTTGAGTTCACATACCCATGGTAAACAGGGGAAAAGTGGTTGCCCCAACCCATGAGCAGATTTTTGAAGCATTAATAGGTTCACATTCCCACGATAATGTGGAGTCTGAGCTCGAGAATTCCTTTTCTGCCCCTCCACTTGTTAAGAATTCCTCGAAGATGGTAAAATACACATCGGAAGGAATCCCCCGCGCACTACAAGATAGTAGACGGGAACATGAGCACCCCCTTTCCCTCTTCCGCTGGGCTTTGTCGCCCTAGGCATCCATCTCGGAGTAAGCCCCGACCTTTTGGGCCTCCTTAGAGTGTAAGCCCAAATTCATCACCTTGGGCCGCCTTCATGCGTAAGCCCCACTCCACTTCTCACGGATGTACATTTCGCGACATGATCGTCTGGTCCATGATGCCTCTTGTTTCTCACACCGAGCATGACTAATGTGGGCTTAGAGTAAGCAGCGACCATGACATCCTCTTATGGGCCTCCTTAGAGTGTAAGCCCCAACCCATCATTCTGGGCTGCCCCAGAGCGTAAGCCCCAAGCCAGAGCAAACTACGGGGACCTTGATCCATGTTAAGGCATGGTACGTAGGAAGACTCCATGAGGTTCAAGCCCACCACTCGGACGTTTCTTCACATCGAGTTCCACCCTCGTCCAACATGACATTAAACTATATGCCCCCAACCAGCATGACGTTAAACTATTTATGCGAACTATGTGGGCTTTGATCCCTGCCTCCTAGATAGGGTACGTAGGAAGCCTCTATGAGGTTCAAGCCCACCACCCATTGGACCACCTGGTCTCTCTTCATGTCGGTTCCCCGACACCTATGCGAACTATGTGGACTTTGATCCCTGCTTCCTAAGCAGGGTATGTAGGAGGCATCCCTGAGGTCCAATCCTAATAGTCAGTCAATCTAACCATCTCCACGTCAGTTCAATGCACCACTCCTAGTGCCGCCTCAAGCGAGTTCCAGCCCTTCGGGGTCATTAATCCTATGAGAGATGGTAAACCTCAGGCATAAATGATTCCAAACCCCTGTGTCTAGTTGGTCGTTTCCCACCAGGGTTGAATCCGTGGATACTATGTTTGGGTATAAACCAAAGATTCACAAACATATGAATATGTATTAAATCTATAAGAGAGTCCCGGAACAGGAAATAATTCCCCCCCCAAAAGGGTGCGATGAGCCCGACATCCCATCCTCTCGACCAATGTGACTTCTTAAGAGTCACTGGTCAGACCATCCGGCGAACGCCTGCCTTTGGAAAGCAGGTCCATCAATCATTGGACACAGAGTCGTTGGGCGTTTTGTGGCCTAATACCCAGAATGAAATAACCATCATTATAAATCAGCTTTTAAACTTTAAGAACCAAACCAAACATTTCATTAATCAAAAAGTAATGTATTTTCTATACCCATACACATTTGTAATGATTATTTAACCACTTAAAATTCATAACCAATAGACCTAATCCAAAAAACAAACAAAAATAATCCCAGACACATGTTTATTTATTTTAGTATGTGTATTATCATTCGCGATCAATTGAAAAACGTAATTAGTTAATATTAAAACAATCCACTAAAATTATTAGTTTTTTAACAAATATTCACATCACATGTAACCCTAAAATTATTTATAATTCTAATCTCAATAGATTTCAAAACATGGTAGTCCAATCATTAAGGGAACCAAGATATTCTATTAAAATGTCATTATTTAATGTTACAATTATTTCATAACAATTAGATAACAAGGAATTAATAGAGTTTAATAAATTATAAAAAATATGTTTAATGATTTTATAAAATTTAGTAATTAATATTAAATATGGACTCAATTTTTAGTTAAATAATTTTATACCTCAAAAATATTTTTTCTTCAAAAATGGGTTTTATTACATTTTGTGAATGTAAATTATAATTAATTTTTTCCAAATTTAGAAATATAATTTTATAAAATTTAAATAATTTTTGAAACTGACAATTCAAAATTTACATCGATTGATGTTTTTTGTTTTTTCATGAATGATTAATTTTTTAGTGAAAAGAGACAAATACATATTTTTAAAATAATCTTATATATTATCATTAAAAAATAAATTTAAAAGCAACAAGAGATTTTTTATTTGTTTGAGAATCCATTTTGTTTAGAACAATCAATTTAATTCTATTTGAATAACTAATTTATTTATTTCTGATATAATATAATTTTTATGCTTAAAAACACATTTTCTTAAATACTTTCACATTTCATTTTATATATTTATAATAAAATTTATTTATTCATCTTCATGAGATTTAATATTAAAAAATGGAAACCATCTTTTTAATCAAGAGGTACAAATTTAATAAATAACTTTTTCTTTTTTTTCATTATAAATAGTAACCATAGTAATTTTTTGTCACCTCGATATGGGAAAAAAGGATAAAATAGGGTTAAAAGGTTTGGATAAGGCTTCATAATTTATCGAAAACTTTCCATTATATTATACAATGAGTTATTATTATGAATTTCCTTCAAATTCACAAATTTATGGAATTTTTGTGCCATTTCTCTCTGATTATGTACTTTATATTAGTTTAAGAAAAAATAATACAAAACGTCACTCTCTTGAATTTGGTACATATAAAATTTTATTACAATGATAAAACGAGGATATGTTATATTATAAATTTTTATTTTATGTATAATTTTTTTTAATTATAATGATAATTTATATACAAAATTTAGTGATTAATTAATTATATTTATTGTATATGCGATGAAAAAATAATATTTATTCAATAAATAAAAAATTAAATATGTTTTTTAAATATAAAAGTTAAAAAAAATTGGATAATTTATTATTTTCCAAAAATTATATAGATAAATATAACATAATAAGGATTATTTTACAGTTTATATTTGAATTACCTATTTGTATTGATTTCATTAAAGTCAATTTAAACTAAGAGTGTAAAAAATGAGAATAATGATATTTTATGAAACAAATATTTTATTATATTATTTAGAAATCATAAAAATAAATAAATAAGATAATATAGAAAATATATAGACTAAAATGTAATTCCTTTTCTATTTATAGTGCCATTTTCACCATATAAGTGAAATTATAACCCATCATGAATAGAAAACTTGTTACTATGGTTATGGTTAAATATTAATTAACCAAAGGGTTAATAAAAAAGACAAGGTTTACAAGTACACAAAAACCTATATAAATTTAATGATATGATTATATTTATAACATATAATATTTTTTTATTCAAATAAATATCCATTTTCTATCATTTTTATTGAGAACGAAATTATTATTTTGTAATCATTTTTATAATCTGAAATGTGTCCTTTCCCTCCATTATTAAAGGGGACATGTTCCATCTCCTATTTAAACCAATTGGATCCATATATATCATCAAAAATATACTAAATAATATAATAAATATCTTTATCCACATTATATAGTTTATGGTCTTCCAAAAATACCAATCTAGGGGTCTTTAGGAGGAGATATAATAGAGTTATTTCAAATAATAGATAATCATGTTAACTAATCAATTTATTTTTAGATATTCTTTTACCTCCTATAAATATATGTAATTTATCATAAATTAATATATTTAGTTTCTTAAATATATTTAAATGTTGTTATTATTATGAAATAACCATTATCCACCTGCTTTTTTATCATTTGGGAAGTGCAATTATCACTCGTGCGTACTTACGGCTTATAGTCTTCATGTAGCAATGCGATTCAAGTTTTGTACCCATATTTTATGGATGGAAAATAAGATGGGTTTAATATTTATATAATATATTTGTGATATAATTATTCTTATTTAGTTATATTATAATATGAAACATCTTACAGTCCTATCAGTTGTAAAATGACAGTGTCACTCATGCTTATGTGTTGTCTGCCACCTCCACGAATCGATGTCTTTAGTTTATCATTTCTAATGCACATTGCTAGTTATATGGATAGAATTAATTAATATATAACATATAGTGTATATAAATTATCCTATAAATTTTAATTTTTATATACCTTTACTTCATTCCATCTGTCCAAAAGTGAAAACAACTTTCATAGTTTTGGACGGTCTACCATCTCCAACAATTTTGTAATTCATTTTTCTATCTCTATATTTTAGGGATGATAGTAAATATTTATATAATTAATAAATATTAAATTTACATCCTTATTAAAATTATGGATATTATGGAACCATGGTAAATTTAAAAGGAATTAAACTACTAAACAAAAACATACATGAAAAATGAAGTTGTTATAACCCAGAACAATGATTTTAAAAAAGAATTGTCAATAAATTGGTGATCAAAGGTTAATGTAAATAATACATGTTATGATATATATAATTTTTGTTCTATAATAGATTTATAATAAATATATATTCATTATATAATAGTTTGAAACAGATACAAAATAATTAAAACATGATTTACGGGTTTATTTCAAAATCTCATTATTATTCGAGATTTTTTTTGTTTAAGTCTCCACTGGAGGAAATTGTTTGAAATGTTTATATAAAATATGATTTATTTTATTCTCCAACATTTTTTATTAAAATTATATTTTTTAATTTCATTTTTCATAATTTAAGTAATCAAAATACTAAAATAATTTTTTAAGGAAAACTAATATTTGTATATACTCAATCGGTAATATTTTTTGTTTATGATCATATTTTAATGAAAATTATATAAAGAATATTATTAATATTAAATAAATAAAAATTAATTTTTTAAATATTTTATTCTTTTTTTAAACTGGTTTGAAAGGAGTCCTCTTCTCGTTATCCCAATGAAGCACTTTTTAGCTTTTTTACCAATAGTGTGAAAGGAATGTTTTTTAACTTATATTGAAGAAATTGAATATTAAACCATCATGACCAGTAAATAATTTGAATATTCCTTTATAAGATTCAATTATTCTTTTCAAATAAAATATTTTCCTTAATATATTATTTTTTTCCATTTAAAATAAGTGATTTTGATGTGAAAAAAGGAATTTTCCTCAATAAGTGTTCTAGTGATACCTTTTAAGTATTTTCATATAAATAAAAAATTATTGAATCATATGATTTAAATATGATATAAACAAATAATATAATCCAAGATATTTTTTTATTTTTGATGACCAGTTTGAATGGGGAATGTATTGACATACCATATTCTAGTTCTTCTAATACACACAATTTTTTATTTCAAGGAATATTGATTAAGTTTTATTATTTATTCATAAAATGGATTCAATAAAATATTTAACTGAAATTTGGGGCCCATAATTACTTATCCCCTTGATTTATTGGTATATGTCATGTGAAAAAATGGTCTGGGTATTTTGGACAATGCCTTACCCATTTATGTAAATGTCTTAGAATAATGCCTCGATGATATGGTTATGATGTCCAAAATTATGCATTCCATAACTATAGAAATCAGTGATTAGTTTCTATGAGAATATTTAAATAGTTATCATATCCATAGATAAGTTTCTAGATTATGTGATTATTTATATATAATTATTTGACTATCATTTATTCCTAGAATATTATTCATGACATATTTAGTTTCTATTATATTAATTCCCTTATTGAGAATATGAAATCAACCCTTTTGATGTTTCCCTTCCCCAAGATGTTGTGATTTATTTTATGACTAATATTATAATATATTATAATTTAAATAATTGTGTTCTCAATGGAAACATAATGTTATATTATATGATTTCTAATGTAATGTGATATTTGAGTATGTATCTAGTATTCCCAGAATACAAAACTATTAAATTCATTGGGATGTGATTTCTTGTATATAGATCCAATGTTATAAAGTAACCATTGGATCATGGATACTACCATGAGTGGGGTCTTTACATCATATAATCATAATTTCAAATACCTAAGACACAGAACCTGTTAATTTTCTATTTATTCAAAATTTCATGTTGAGAAATCATTATCACCTTTAAGGATAAATAAAAAATCCACATTTACATTTCTAAAAAAATATTCGTTAAACCCAACCACAAAAGATCATCATACTGGAACCATTTTTCCACAATATATATATATATATATATTTATTTTTGAGTATATATTTACCAAATCACACATTATTCCACAATATGAATCATAATTATGATGTTAAAAATTTAATTAAAAAAATAATTTATCACCAAATAGAAAATGTTCTTCTATAAATATTTAAATTTAATAACCAATATTTATTACAAATACTTAAGAATTACTTCAAAAATTGAGAATTATAGAAAGAATTATGAAATTTGAAAATTATTTGAAAATATTAATAAGTTATTATAGAGACTAAATGTTTGGAATATAAGAGTGTATATAGCTTTGATCATCACCAAATATAATTACATATTACCTCTAAATATACCCAATATATCATTTATATACATTTAAATTTTTTATTTCATTTATCATGAGTGAAAAGGTATATAATTATAACTGTAAAATGGAGAAATTAATTGTAAATTTATATACCATACCAATCACGATTCTCTTATGAGTGTCCTAATTTATTTGGAAAAACTATGTATCATCCTATGAAACATGTAATATGATTCACTCTCTAAGGATAAAACCAATAATTTTCTGAATTTTTAAGTGTTTTTTGATCTTCAACAATATTTTTAGGTAATGAATTCCTTTTGGTCTTCATGATCTCCAAAATCTACAAAACTCCTTCAACTAACATCATCAAAGTAGATTTTTTGCGACATTCAAAAGTCCCACAATATTTATGGTCCAAAAACCATAACACTCGCTTGATCATAATGATCCTTTATTAGAACATGATCTATAAAATCCTCTTAGGATACTAAACATGATAGGGAATGACTGACTTCCCAGACATAATAGAATTGTTTTTGGCATTTTATTGAAATTAAAAATATATATTTACTCAGTATAACTAAATGATATTGGAAATTAATTACGTAAAAAACTTGTAGTGACATTGATATAGTATCTACATATTTTTATGGACATTGAACCACAATTCCATCCATCCAAAATACCAACCAACCTCTATCGACTGTATCAAAAAAGTTCAGAATAAACAATTAGAAAAACTAAATTAATTTAATTATTTTTAGAGAAAAATTTATTATTTAATTGGTACTTTCACACACCTTTCATAGTAAAACTCATCAAACTAGAAGTGCAGGGAATTAATTTATTCTCTTGGAAAATATAATTTCTCATCGAATACAAGAGAAATTATTATATAACTTTACAAAGTAAAATTTTATTAAGATAATTATATTAATATACTAGATATAATAAAATACCTGATGTGATATGGAAAAATTGGTGTCATAGAATACCTTCTACTAGCCTGCAAGCATGTTCTTGAGGATGTTCTCTTAAATTTATGACACTAATAATGATGTGTCCTTGAATTAATGCCACAATATCCGAAAGAAATCTACCCTTTTGATCCCTATGTTTTCTAATTCCATGGATGTGAAATTTCATCAGGATGGTAAAAATAAATCATCATCTTTAAAAAAAATAAAAAAATACCTTATATTATTAACAAATTATGTAAAAGTCTTTAATTTTATCATATATGAATACATAATTATGATAATGTATTTATTTAAAAATCAAATGACTCGTTCTTCCATGATAATTAAATGTACCTCTAATATTAATAATGCATGGGTTGGATTGAAAATCCCAATCTAAATGTCCAAGGATCTACCAAAAAAATCTTACTATATCCTCAATGGGTACCCCATAGTAATCAAAACGGACAACTACCCATAAGTTAGTGAAATTACTAACATAATGAAAAATGATGTATGTCTCCATACTATAACTATTTTTATCTTCCTAACATAAGAATTAATTTTTTTAATAATAATTTATATTAATTTAATGGGAAAAAATGAAAATAAATACCAATGAATATTATGTTTCAATGGACTCTCAATAGAAATTTGGTTCCAGTCAGACTATCAGAAAGATGCATAATAGGTGATCTTCCTGATTCCCTAATATACTCTGCATAAGGGATACTATGAGTGAAAGAAAAATATTATTAGATAAAGTGGTGTCAAAATAAGTGTTCAAGGTATGCATTGAAATTTAAATGGTGTCATAGGAGTAGAATGATAATCATGTGATAAAGAGTGAGTCATGTGTGTAATCCCCTATAAGGATGGAATGCCTGCAAAAAAATATAAAAAAACAAACTCAATTAAACATTCAATTCATTTATAATTCATTATTAAAAATATAATAATATGATAAAGAGTTGGTCATGTTCATGAACTTATTTTATCATGACATACATTTCAAGAAATATCTAAAAAATTAACATAATTAATCCTAAAATTCAGTTATAGGTTATGAAATTTATATTTATTAAATTAAAATATAAATAAAAATATAAGCCATATTTACTAATTTTGAAAAATGAACCTACAAACAATATTATTTTTGGGTCATAATGTTATCAACATCCATTTTTAACATTACTTATTATCCTTATCCTTATTTTTCTTCTTATTCTTTTTATTCTCCCTCCCTATCAAGATAATTTTCATTATAATTAGTGAAAAATAATTCAATCAATTTTTTTTATGGATTCCATTATCCTAAATAATTTCAACTTCATCTTATATGTCATATGTATCTATCAGTTTCAAGTGGATGGAATCACCTCAGTCTTCATATACTATATCATTTGAATAATATACCATTTCTTATGCGGAATAAAAAAATAAGGATCTTTTTCTTCATTTTCTAAAGTAACGATTAATAAAGATAAGTTGATAAATTTAAATTGTAATAAATCTTTCATTATAGTTTTGTAAATATTACCCACTTGAATTTAAATAATAGAAATGCATATTTACCGTGATAATTTAACCAAATAAAATCAACCAACATTACATATCATCCTAGACCTTAAATTGTAAATATATAATTTTTCTAAACCTTCATCATGATAAATTGTAAATATATAATTTTGTAAAACCATATTCATGATCAATTTTTAAAAACATGAATCCTCCAATATTTTATGTATTAAATTTCCCAACATGCTTAAATAGAACTCAATTAAAATACATAAAATGAATATAGAGTTTAGCTTAGTTATCTGTATTACTTACCTATAAAATTTGAAATGAAATATTATTATATGAATTAAATAATTTTCAATATATTCAAACCATGTATTAGATTTTGAAATTATATAATGTGAAAATGAGATAACAATTTCTTTGTTAACTTCATTTTGTTTCTCTTCCTCATTTTGAGTATGATTATCAAGGAATCATTTAATTTGTGTCCATAATTATTTAATATATGGATTAATAATATTAGTATTTATTATAACATATATGTGTGATTTTATTAACTCCAAATCATAAAATTAAAATTAGAATACTTTTCCTACTACTAGACCTAATTTTTGAAACATTGATGATTAATTTCTTTCTAAATAATGTTGTGGATTAACATTAATGCATCTCACTCAGTTAAATATAGTTTATATCAAATAAAAATAACTCATGGTGGAGGTTATATACTCTTTATAAAGGTATCATTCTTAAATAAACATTTGATTCTACCATTATTTTTGACAAAAAACTTCAATTGTACAATATACCTAATTAAAAAAATTAACAAACTGATAATATTTTTTATAAGTAATGAATTTGAAATTTTTTTTATTAAATCAAATAAAGTTAATATAAAATACCTCTCTATGGGTTACATTGATCGATATTTCATGTGCTTTCCAACTATAGTTTTCTCAATAAAATATATAGAAAAATGAGTCATCATAATGAAAATGATGGGGAATGATCATATAAAAATGAAATATTATATCTGAATTTAATTATATATGTTTATGAAGTTCAGTAATTTTTATGTTATTCTCACAAAATGTGTGGAGAATGTTAAGAAGTCAGTTATATATACATTAATATTTTCAGGCAATGTTTTTCTCATTAAAAAAGGTAGAAACTACTCCCTCAGTAGATGTGAATCATAATGTTTGAATCCATGTATTTTATAATGATTCAAATCAACACATATTCATTAGTTACATTAATATCGATCAAACAATTTAAATTTTTTTAATCATTGAAGGAATGCTAGTTTTTTCTCATTTTTCAACAAAAAAATAATAACAAAATAGTTACCATTCTAATATTCACATAGATCAGGTTTGATATTTTATTCTCATAAGTCCTTAATAGAATTTAAAATTTCTTTTGGTTTCCCCTATTCAATATGTAATGAAAATGAACATTATCATGCACAATCTTCTCAAATTGTATAATGTCATGATTATGACGTAAGAAAATAATTCAAAATAGGTATGTTTAAAAAATATTATTTTTTTCTGTTGTTACATTATGATCAAACCAAATGGTACCATAATTTTTTTCACCATCTATTTAGTTAAATATATTTTTAAAAATTATTTTGACATTTAATGGTTATGTCAAGATCTATTATTTAAAAAATATTTTTTTAGAACCCTGAAATCTATTTTTATATTAATAAATGAATTTTTAAATTGAAATATGTGTGATGTATGATGGAATCTATTTTGAAAAATGAAACACCCCATTTTTCTATAAGGTAGTTATTAAGGCTCAAAGTTAAATGGTAGAAACATGAAATGTTAAAACTTTTTGTGTGTTCGACATAGATTTGTTTCCTAATACACAAAATTAATTGATGGTCCATATTATGGAATAATGAATATTTAGAATTTTTATAGTATAAGAATAATATGATTTATATACTACCATTATATATCATCTACAATTCTTGAATTAGAAGCTATCTTTGTACATCAATATCATTTTAGGAATTTTATTTTTAAGAATATTCATCATTATGATGAATGGAGTTTGTATCATATAAATTCATTGAGGAATATTATAAGTTATCAAAAAAATCATCCATATGAGGTAATTTCTACATAATGTTTGAAATGGGTTGAATCCATCACCTACCGATAAATAGAATTGAAATCTTTCTGTAGTGAATAAAAGGACTTCCATTATTTTTAATTTCTTGGAGTTCTCATAAAATCATTAATTTTATTTTCCAAAGCATGAAACATCACATATATAGTGTCTTTATCGGACCTAAATATTCTTACAAATGATAATATTTATGAAAAGAAACATAAAATATTCAAAATAATTTTATTCATCGATTTCATTGAAGAAGATTGTATATTTAGAATAGAATCAGTATTTTTTGATTTTTATCTAGAAGGAAAACATCATTTTCACTATCCTCTATTAAAATATTCACCTTAATAAATAAAAATATCATTAGTAAATTCACGTATCTTCATATTATTGAGTTAAAGATTATTAAAAATCTTCATTATCTCATAAAATTATATATGGATCTTAGATTTAGAAAATGCATCATGAAAAACTTCCAATATCATGGAGAATGAATTATTTGTAATTACACATAGAAAATTGAATTAGTATAACTTTAATAGAGAAGAAAATTTTTAATACATTGAATATCCTTTCTAGAATCCATTTTTCCCTTCTATGGCTAATTTAGAAAAGGAATTTATTTTCTTAGTAAATACTTCCAATTTATTAGTCTTAAAGTCAATATCTAGTATTACATTATAATTAAATTATGGTTTTCATTTAGTTTCAAAATCAGTATTCATATTTGTAACATTAACTTGTTGATTGATTAATGTGTTATTTTATTGATGGTTTTTCCCTTCCTCCCCAAAATAATCATTTTTATTTTTTTGAATTTCATTTTCCTACATCAGGAAATTAACCTTTTCATTCTAATGTTATACATAACTACACAAACATTCTATAATGTTTAATTATCCAATGAAATACCACCATTCATATCGATGATGAAATTATTTCAATATCAAGGGTTCAAATACTTTATCTCTCTTAAACCATTATTTGAATTTATATTTTGTAAATAGACATTTTTTTTATCACCGCTTTGAATTGATTTCCAATTGTTAAATTTAAAAAACAAATTTTAACCCTCAATATAATTAGATGTGTTCCAAGGTAATGTTATAAAAAAATTATACAAATGTAATATATTTAATACACATTAAAATAAAAAATATAGTTTCATGAGTAAATAAATATAAAATAATATATTATATTTAAAAAGGGTATTAAAAGAAAAATATTTAAAATTATATATTTATAGATATTTCAAGTTAAAATTTATGTTAAATTCAATTTAGAGTTATTGTGGTTATTTTAACTAAAAATATAAATCGAAAAAAATAAATTTTAAATAAAAATATTGATTTCTAAATAAAATATTTTTATTAATATAAAACAAACCTAGATAATTAAAGATAATTAGTTTTAGAACATAGGAAATGGTCTAGGATATAAAAAATCCATATATTAATAACATATCAGGCCAACAAACTTAACATCATAGAAAAACTATTTATTCATTTTAGAAATAAATACACCTAATTGAGGTACTAAATATTTGAATTCCTGAATACCTAACATTTAAATTCTAGGGAATAGAACATATTGATCTATAATTTTATAAAACTTATCACTAATCATATCAATTGTAAATAATTATATCAAAATATACCCCAACACATATCCATAAAAATTAACTTGAATCTAGTGGTATTTTTATTATGAAATATTTAATAATATAAAAAAATATATATTAAACATACCAAATTTACACAATAATATTTATTAGGTTGAAAAATCACCTTTAGAGGTCGAGATAGAGGATAACTGTGGGGTCCAAGTGGCTTGGATATTTAATGGTCATGAGAGAGTATAACATCATGTTCTTAGGCTCTGAGGGGATTGAGGATTAAAGGGGATGTGGAATCATGTCTAGGTAAATGGGGACTATACAGGGATGGTTGAAAATGTGTCTTAGATATGACAAGGTTCTAGTCATTTGATTTAGGGATTAATGTAGTTAAGGAGGTAGGTTGACAGAGAGGGTGACAATGGGGTCTCAACAAAGATTGGGCTTAGTGATGGTGAGGCTCAGCAAAAACAAAGTCTTCCAAAAGAGAGGATTGTAATTGTATGGATTCAGTCAAGGGAATTGGGGGGTTATGTAAATATTTTATCCCAGTTTCTCAGAGCTGGGTTTTTATTTAATTACATTGGCATAATTAGAAGATAGTTGTATCCGGAAGGAACGAATTAGTTTAATAGTTTTGTAAAACCAAATATATACATAAGTTAAACATTAAAACTTGAAATGAAAAACAATATTGAAATTACTTGAAAAAAATCCATAACTCCAAGGTTATCCCTACAGGTCATTCATAATTTAATTATTCAGAAACTAGGAAAATAAATAATAATAATGGGGTGGGATCAGATGCTTAATAAGGCTAAGAAATACAATTAAAAATATCGTAAACATAAAAATTAAACATGGGGAATAACTAAAAAAAATACCTTTAAAAATGAATTTGAAATTAATATGGTATGAATAACGGTTCGGGACATAATGCCATTATAAAGAATAACCAAGGGTATTCTACAAGTAGAATAACCTCATAATATATCAATTACTTCTCTCATAATGAGGGAAATGAATAATTTCATACATTCATAAATATATCATCAAGGGATTGGCCAAGATATCTGAAAATGATTAAAGCCTCATCCAAAACCATATCTAAAAATGGGCAAGGCCTCAGCAAAGTCCATATTTGTTTTGTCTTATGAGACCCACCAATACATCGAGGGGATATAGATGGCCCCACCTGTCACTTATTAAGTCTAATTTAATTCCCCATATTAATGGGGAACGCTAAAATTGTATATACATTCATATTGAAACTAACATATGAAATGTAAATAACTTTCTCCAAACATAAAAACTAACCATTCAGAGTAATATGGTCAATTTTTTTAGGATAACACATCTATAGTAAGAATAATCATAAAAAAATTCAATAAAATTTGTCTAATGATACCATAAAATATTATTCCCAAAAATAAATAACATTCAAAAAGTGTTTTTAAATAGACAAAATTAATCTTATAAAATTATTGAGCAATTCTAGAGATAAATACTCTTTTACTTTGACAATAAGAGTTATTTTGGGAAAATATTTTTATAAAAGCAGATGTAAAATTATATAGTTCTATGATAATATAATTACTGATTTTAAAAAATAATATTTTCTAAAAATAGATTATATACCTTACTTGAACATAGGTATGAATATGAGAAGTTCCATTGAAACGGTCTTGTATATCAGAAAGTATTTTTCAAAATTACTTTTAAAGCATGTAAATACCTATTAAATAAATATGGATTATGGTTTGTAAACATATATATAACATTAAAACCTAATTTATTATTAGTACATAATAATAAATAATAATTTCATGTAGGTGAGTAGGGAATAAGAGAAATATGAATGAAAATGGAGGTTCTGGTAGAAAATACTAACCTTATGTCTGAATATGTTCCGCTCTTGAACTTAAGGTATTGTAATATGAAATTAAACTTTTTAATAACTTAATAAAGAACCTATTATACATGTATTTTTCTTATAATAATTTTATTAAGTTCATTTAGGACCTTATTGATAAGTTATATGATTGAATTCTATCATTTCGTAGTGTTCGTTTCCTTGCTTTTCATAATCGGTTTTCTTCCTTATAATTAATGAAGTTTATGTGGAATGGATATAATTCTGTATAATTGGATACCAATGAATATTAATAACCTTAAATGGTCATATAATTCATTTTGTTATATGGTATGAGGATGGGTTATTAGGTGAAACATTAATGATAGTTATTTAGATTATTTTTGGCTATATTTTTAATATTACAAACTAGTTTTGTTGTATGTATTAATATTATGTATATATATTGGTTCCAAAACATTAAATAGGTTATAATTCATATATTAATTTTTTTTCAACCATAAAAATTGATTCATGACAAGAAATGAAGGTGAAATTGAAGAACGATATTTTTTTGTCCACATAGGTTGTAAATTAGCATCTCACGGACCACGATTTCAATTATAAAATAATAGAGAGAGAGAGAGAGTAAGAAGATTGATAATAGTTATTACATTTACATTATATAACTTCAGTATATATTTTATCATTGATTTATCAAGATCATTTGGAATGTTTTGGTGGGTATTGGATAACAAAAGAAAGGAACTTGAATTGAAATTAAAAGAAAGAAGATGTGGATTTACCTCTTCAATAAATCTCACCGAGAACCTATTTAAGGGAATGGGTTTTGGTATTTTAGTGGGACCAGGGGATCCTAGATGTGGGGAGTGACTAGGGAATATTATTTTGGTAGAAATTTGAGCATCTTCAAGGCTTATAGGAGTGAGGAGAAGTGGGAGTGATGTGTGAGTTTTATAGTGGAGGAGAGGAGTTATTTATCATTATTTTAATCATTATTTTATTATTTTGGCTCAAGACTATGAATTGTCTTGATTATTGTGGAAAAAACACTAATAAGTGCATGTTAGTTCAAACCAATGGTCATTTAAATCACCCATGACTTACGAATGACGTAGATATTTATTTATTTAGCATATTTTATAAATTATCGAAATTTACTATTTTCCCAAAATTCAAGTACTTTGAAAAAAAAAAAAAATTCACCCAATTTTTTTTTCAATGTGTATAATTAAATAATGAACATCATTCCATCAAAATAATTTTCCTATATAATTGAAATAAAATCATTTTTTACCTGAAAAAACATATTATAAATTTATAACTGATTTTATAATATTTTTAAAAACTAACTATGGTCTCATAAAAACATCCTAGATTCATAAGGAAAAAATATATATTCAAGAATACATTTTATGAAAATGGAATTTATTTTAAATAAATTTATTAATTTAAAATTGTAATTAAATATTTATTACTCAGAAAAATATCAGTACTTAATTATTAATTTTTAAAATATTCACTCTCATTTATATAGTGCCTAATTTTTTTATACTTACATGGGTGAGGTTAATATTTGATATGATATATTACTATTCATAAGGGTAAGTTACTATTCACCAAAAAATTATGTTGATCCCATCAGACTTGAAATATCTTACTGATTGCAACCGTGTATGTTAGTTTTTTAAAATTCAAATCACAAAAGAGGAAAAATTATATCAAACAAACAGGTTATAAATATCTCCCATAAGTATCAATGTTTTTTTTGTATAGAATCGGTGTTGAATTCATCCTATAATAAATTTATTTTTAAAACCTTGGGGTGTTACATTCTTCCCCCCTTACAAAAAGTTTATCCTCGAAATTACCAGAATGTTACCTCATAAAAAGATTTAGTTAGGTTTTCATCATAAGTTCCTCAGTATCCCATGTCTTCTCTTCAATTTTATGATTTCTATAAAGTAACATTACCAACCAAGTCTTCCAATTCATCGACACCTATTCTGTAGAGTCCAGAATCTTGATAGGCACTTCACAATAGGATATGTTAGGTTCCCATTCTATACCATCAAAAGTGAGGACATGCATTGGTTATGGGATGTACTTTACAAAAAATGTGACATGGAACACATTTTGTACCTTATAAAGTCTTGGATGCATTGAAATTTGTTATGCCACAGCTCAAATTCTCTCCAAAGTTTCAAAAGTACCTATGCACTTAAGGCTCAATATACCTTTCTTTCCAAATCTTATAACACCCTTCCATGAAGACACGTTCAAGAAAACATGATCTCCCTCTTGAAATTTGAAATCGTTCCTTCCATTATCATAATATATTTTTTCCATACATTGAGATGCTTTGATATGGGTTGGAATGGTCTTTACCTTTTTTATTTTTTACTACACAATCTCTAGGCCCACAAGCTTCCTTTCACCAACTTCATCCCAACATGTCGGTGTATGACATCTCTTTCTATACAATGCTTCATATGGTGCCATTTGAATACTAGAATAGAAACTATTATTGTAGGAAAACTCCACCAAAGGTAAATACTAATCCCACATTCCTTGAAAGTCAAGTGATCATGATCTAAACATTTATTATAATGTTTGGATCATTCTTTATGATTTTCCATCAGTTTGGGGTGATAATCAGCACTCAAACAAAGCTCAGTGTCCAACAATTTCTAAAGACTTTTTATAATTTCAATGTAAATCATGGATAAATATCAGAAACTATTGAAATAGGGACTCAAATAATTCATATCACTTCATTTATATAGAGTCATGCAAGGCACTCCAGTGGAAAATCCTTCGTTATATAGAGGAAATGTGTTGATTTGGTAAGTAAATCAATAATTAACCATATTACATCATTCATTATTAGAGGTTTGGGTAATAATGTAAATAAATACATGGAAATTTCATCCCATTTTCATGTAGAAAAAGGCATATGTTTCATGAAACCTCTATAATGTTGTATTTCATCCTTTACTTGTTGACAAACTAAACATATTGATACAAAATCAATAATTTCCCTCTTCATGTTATCCCACCAGAAATGTTCCATCAAATATATACATATCATAGTGATACCAGGTTGTATAGAAAACTTTGATCTAAGTGCATAATACAGTAACTCTCTTTTATGTTTGGGTATATCTAGATCACAAAGGTGCTTCCCAAACATCATAATTCTATCTTCATATGTGAATTCTTCCAACATCCCATCATTCAAAACATTAATTTTCTTTCCAAGATTATCATCATCAGGATGAGAACTGTTAATCCTTTATAATAAATATGGTTGGGAATCCAATTGAAAAAGTAGTGATGTTTCACCTTCTTGGATGATTCCCATATCCATCATCACTAGACCCATGTACATAGGATCCTTGCCAATTCTCATTTTTTAGAACTCCATAATCATTCCTACTTAATGAATCAGCTACCTTATTTTCCTTCTCTTGGGTGATGCATATGTAACAATCATAATCCTTGAGTAGCTCTAGACATATCCTTTTCCTTATATTGAGTTCTTTTTGTGAGAAAAGGTATTTAAATCTCTTATGATAAGTATTTATCTCACATATTTCACCATAGATAAAATTTCCCCATATTTTTAGAGAAAATATTATAGCTACTAACTCATGATCCTAAGTTGGATAGTTAGGTTCATGAATTTTTTAATACCTTGATGCATAAGAAATAAATCTATCATTCTAAATTAGTACACTTCCAAGTCCTTTCTTCGATGCATCACTATAGATCACAAATCCATTATTCTTAGATGGTAAAGTCAGGATCAGATCATTCACTAATCTACTCTTAAAATCTTGAAAACATTCCTCATATATTATTTTTTCCATATGAACATAACTCCTTTATGAGTAAGCTTGGTTAAAAGGTTGGATAATCAAGCGAAGTTCTAAATTAAATGCCGATAATAACCAACTAAACCAATAAAACTGCTCACCTTAGTTATGTTCATTTGAGTAGGACATTCCTAAACAACCTTTGTCTTTGTATGATCACCAATGATTCCACCACTAGTGACAATATGTCCAAAAAAGAAACTATTTGAATCCAGAATTCATACTTGCTAAACTTCCCATGTAACTCATTTTTTCATACAGTCTTCTATATAATGCACAAGTGATTTTCATGATCTTCATAGATTTTGGAGTATAACAATATATCATCAATAAATACCACAAAAATTTATCAAGATGTTACTTGAAAACTATATTCATTTGATCCATGGGAACAAAGGGTTCATTAGTTATTCCAATATGAATTAACGTAAACTCATAATGACCATACCTAGTTTGAAATACTATATTTGGAATATCTTTCTTCCTCACACACAACTGATGATATCAATTTTGAAGGAAAATCTTCAAAAAATATTGGGCTCCCTGATGTTTATTAAATAAATTATCAAGGGATATTTATTCTTTATTGTATTCGAATTGATCTCCTTGTAGTCAACACACAACCACATAGATCAATCATCCTTCTTAACGAAAATAACAGAGGATCCCCATGGGGAAACACTAGGGAAAATATATCCTTAATAACTCAATTCATCTGTTTTATTTAAAGTTCTACTAATTTCACAGTTTCCATTCTATAAGGAGCCTTTTATATAGGCCATCAACCAAGAATTAAATCAATATAGAACTCCACTTCCCTCTCTGGAGGATGTATTGGTAAATCATATAGAAAACATCAATATATTCTTTCACAATATGTACATTCTCAATTTGAATATTTCTTTCCTCACCAATAGATATTTTATTCTCATTCTCACCAAGAATTGCATGAAGTAGAGATACTGGGGGTAGATCTAGATAAGAATCAGATGATGGAATTTCTTCTTTAAAGACATGGTATCCTACATCATTCTCAAAAATTGTAACATCATTACTCTTGAAATATATTTTCACATCATAATTTTAAATCCAATCCATACCAAGGATTATATCAATGTCCATCATAGGTATGATGATAAGGTTTGCAACTATGGGATGTTTATGTGTCATAAGGGGGACTGATCAACACATCTTGGTTGAAATGATACTTCCTTTAGGAGTTTTTGACTATCAACTCTTTTATTAAATCACATTGAAAATATCTATTTTATTAAGAAAATGGAAAGATATAAAAGAATTTGATAATCCAAAATTAAATAAAGCATTTTCTATGTTTGAGGAAATGATTAAATTACATGTCACTACACCATTATGAACATCAACCTCACCAGTTGTGAGCAATTCATCTTGGCCTTGCTCACTTGGCCTTTTCTAAGGCATGTTTCCTTGAATATTTGGACAATCATTATAACAGTTCCCCATATCCCTAAAATTATATAATTGAACATCGATATATTATTTTTTTGACATCTAATAACCTAATTGATATCCTTTCTATCAAACCTTTTAGCACATACCTTTTCCTTTTAATCAAGCACACGGGCGTTTCCTTCCAAAAGTATTGCATGTTTGAAAATTCACTTTTTTATTCTTCTCTTTGTCCATTATATCCTCTTCCACCCTCTTCTTCTCTTGTTTTCCATTAAAATAATAAGAAATAGAGAATTCGTTCTATGTCTTTATAGAACATGATACGATGTCTTTTTATGATAAGATACTTTGGGGGACTAATTCCATTTAGAGGAATGGTTTTAAAGGATCATTTAATAGATAAAAATTACTCCACAGATTACATATATAGTTAACATCATACCTTGATAACCATGTAAAGTTATATTCATACTTTGCAAAACTTTCACCCTCATTCTGGCTGAGTCTCAAGAATTGTCTCTCAATATCTTCATGTTGGTCACGAGGAAAATAGTTTTCTAAGAAAATTTCCTTAAAATCTCTCCATATTATTTCCTTTATTTATTCATCCTCTATTGTGTTTTGAAATAACAACCACTTCTTATCTACATCACCTGATAGATGAGAAACCACCACAATAACTGTCTCTCTTTCGTTATTTCCAAAAGTGAGAAATATATTCTCTAAAGAACTTATCCACTACTCCACTATGAATGGTTTTGTAATCTCATTGAATGATGGAGGATGTTGTCTCATAAAGCGGTCTAAAATTGATCCTCCATGTTGGGGTCAGGATTCTCAATACGAGTAATGTTTTGTTTCATATCTTGAGCCAGTTTCCCGGTATAGTTATAAGTTTCTGAGTAGTAGTCGTAATTCCAGTACCAATATAATTATCTTGAATTACAGGGAAAACCCTACATGGGATATATGCATTTGGTTTCCATTCCATCCACTAGGTTCCATTTCTAAATAACGGAAAAGATTGGATTAGTTTATGAATCATAATTTATAATATCAACATAGAAAAATACTTTGCATAAATTGAAATCAGATTCATAGATAATTTCATAATCATAAACATGGTTTCATTGTGGAAAAATTTACATTAAATTAATTCATAATGGTTTGAAAAGGAAATTCTAATTATACTAAGAATATCCCCAATGAGTGTCAAACCAGGGGCGTAGTAAGGCATGTTTTAAGGTACTATGATACCTCTGGTCAAGCCTGAAACTCATTTTCAGAGTTTTTACTAATCGGTACATTTGTGCCAGCAACACATCCACTTGTAGTATCCAGACATGGATGTATTTTCTAGAAATATCCACATAATATATTTCTTAAAAAAAATTCAGTATATTCTCGTATGTTTATCCTCAAAGAATATATTAGGGTTGTGTTCCCTAATCTTAATTTTCTAAATCTAGCTTCCATGTTTTATACTAAACTTCCTCAGATACCAACATTAAAAACCTGACCCCAGTTTCCGAGAGCTGGTGTCTTATATCATTACATTAGAATAATTACAAGAAATTTGTATCCCAAAGAAAGAAAATGGTTTAGTAGTTATATAAAACTAGATACATATATAAGTTCAATATTAAAACTTTAAATGAAAAACAATATGAAAATTCCTTTGTAAACATCCATAAATCCTTGGTTATCCCTGCAGGTCATTCATAATTTAATTCTTCACATTCTAGAAAAAAAACATATGAAAGGGGTGAGATTAGATTCTTAGTAAGGGTAAGAAATAAAATGTATGGTATCATAAACATAAACACTAGACATGGTGACCAACTAAAAACAAAATCCTTTAAAAATGAACTTGAACATAATTTTTTAGGAATAAGGGTTGAATAAATAATTCCATAATAAATCATAATCATGGGAATTCTACTAGTTGAATAACCTCATGGACTATCAATTAATTGTTTCATAATGTGGTTAATGCATAATTTTGTATATTCTGAAATATACTGTCAATTCCTCAACCAAGATATCTGAATATTATTAAGGCCCCATCCAAAAACATATCTAATAATTAGTAAGGCCTTGTCCAAGTCCATATATGTTTTGTCTCTTGAGACCTACCGATGAATGGAGGGTATATAGTGGGCCCCACACATCACCTAATAAGTCCAATTAATTCCTAATATAAATGGGGATAAACTTCTATTATATATACATTCTTATTGAACCTAACATATGAAATGTAAATAACTTTCCATAAATATAAACACTAACCATTCGTAGTAATATGGATAATGGTTACAAGATAAAACATCCATATACAAAATAATAATAAACTGTTCGATAAAATATTGTTTATGGGATCACAAAATATTATTCCCAAATATACATAAGATTCAATAATAGTGTTTAAATAGGAACAATTACTCTTATAAAATCATTGAGTAATTATTGAGATAAATACAATTTTACATTGAAAATAATAGTTAATTTGGGAAAATATTTATGTAAAATCGTATGTGAAATAATATATTTTTCTCATAATAAATGTGTTATTTTACAAAAATAATGGTGGTTAAAAATATATTATAGAGCATACAAAGATATAGGTAATAATTCTAGAAGTTCCCTTGTAACAAGCTTTTATTTTGGGAAGAATTTTTGAAAATTCCATTTAAAGCATTTAACTACACATAAAATAAAGAAGGATTATGGTTTGTAGAAATATATATAACATTTAAAAAATAATTTATAAGGATTAAAAATAATAAATATGAATTTGATTGTGGTAAGTAGAGAATAAGGTCAACCCGAATGAAGATGGAGGTTCGGGTAGAAAATCCATAACTTATGTCTGAATATGTTCCAGTCTTAAAATTAAGTTCCTGGAATATGAAATTAGACTTATGTAAAAATTAATGAATTACCCAATAGACATTTATTTAGTTTATAATAATTTTATTAAGTTCATTTATGGACTTATTGATAAGTTATATGATTGAATTTCATCATTCCAGAATGTTCATTTCCTTGATTTTCCGAATCGGTTCAATTGTTTATAATTAATGGAGTTCATGTGAAATGGATATAATTTTCCAGAATTGGATACTAATGATCATCAATAATCATAAATGGTTATATAATTAATTTTTTTATATCATATGAGGATGATTTATTAGGTGAAACATTAATGAAAATCATTTAGATTATTTTGGTGGTATTTTGAAATTTGCGAACTACCTTTGTTGCTTGTATTAATATTATGTATATATAATAGTTCCATAAATTTAAATAGGTTATTATATATTTATTATAGTTTTTCTAATCCATAAAAATGGTTTCATATTATTAAATAAGGGAGAAATTGAATAATGAGACTCCATCCTCCATAAAGGTTGTAAATTGGCACCTCGCGAACAATTATTTCGTTTATAAAAGTAGAGAGAGAGAGTAAGAAGATTGACAATGGTTATTAAATTAAAAATATATAATTACAGTATATAGGTGATAATATATTTATCATGTTCATTTGGATAGAGGAGGTGAATATAGGATTACAAAAGAAAGGAATATGCAATGAAATTAAAAGAAAGAAGATGTGGATTTGCCTCTTGAATACAACTCACTGAGAACCTCTTTAAGGGAATGGTTTTGGTATTTTTTCAAGACCATGGGATCCTATAAATGGTGAGGGACTAGGTAAGAATATTTGGGCATAACTTTTAAGATATTAATGGCTTAAATGAGTGAGGAGAAGTGGGAGTGATGGGTGAATTTTATAGTGTAGGAGAGGTGTTGTTTCTGATTATTTTAATCATTATTTTATTATTTTGGAACATGATTTTGAATATTCTTGAATAATGTGACTCAAAATAGTAATATGTGTATGTGATTTTGAACCAATATTAATTTATATCTTCCATGACGCAAGTATGATGTAGAAATTCATTTATTTAGTATATTTCGTAAATTGTTGAATTTCACTATTCAAAAAAAATTCATGTATTTTGGAAAAATACCAAAAAATTTACCCTAACCATTTTCCAATGTTTAATTTCAAAAATGATTTCCATTGTATCAAAATAATTTTCTAAATAAGAGAAATTTAATTTTTAAATAAAATCATTATTTACTTGAAAAATACATATTTTAAATTTAATATTGAATTTATAATACATTAAAAAATTATATAAGGTATCATAAATTTATCATAAATTAATAAGACAAACAAAAAATTTATTAATTAATATATTATATGAAAATGTATTTTATTTTATATAAATTTATTAAATTTAAATTAGAATTAAATATTTATTACTCCCAAAAATATCAACACAATTATTAATTTTTAAAATATTCACTCTCATTTATATGGTTCCTAAATTTTATTTATACTTATATGGGTAACATTACTATTCAAAATGGTACATTACTTTTATTAAGGGTTAGTTAATATTCATAAGGGAAATTAACTATTCCCCAAAAATGTTAGTTCATCCTATCAGACTCAAAATATCTTACTGATCACAACCATGTGTGTCATTTTTTCTATATTCAAATCATAGAAGTAGAAAAATAATATCTAAAAGCCAGGTTATAACTATCTCCTATAAGTATCAAATTATTTCTTTCACATAGACTCAATGTTGAATGAGTTATATAACAAATTTATTTTTAAAACATTAGGGTTTTATAGTTTAGAACTTGCAACAGTAGATAGAGGGTTGAGGGGTTCCTTTAAAAAACGGTGGTTTAATTTTTTAAAACCCCTAAATAATTACCCACATTGTTTTAGAAATTTTTTTATTGAAAAACAAAATAGAGAAAAAAATTAATTTTTCATCTAAAAACTGCTAAAAACTAGTGGATTAGGAATACAAAAACAGTTAGTAGTTGTTATAGAAACCACTACTAAATAAACTCTACTAAACAATTCTTTTCTTATAGTGTATCTTAAACTTTTATACCTTTTTATGAAAAACAGTACACTAGATCTTGCACCTCCCTTGTCTTGATCAGATATCATCAAAATATTTAGGAGGTTGGGAATTATTTTTATTAAAATCATTTATATTGTAGCTCCTAATGAATTTATGGAACCTTTACAATAACAAATGTTCAATTAATTCCATAACATGGTTAATCCTTAAAAGATACATTAGCCTCTCGAAGTCATTTTCCACCTAATCATATTGAGTACATGATAATAGAATAAAATTCCTTCACCAATCCTATATCTATAAAATTAAATTATAACCTCAAACCCCACATGCAAATATTTTTTCTAATAAATCCCCTACAGTGACACTACATTTAGTGTAAAAACCATTAATACTATTTTTAATATTATTTTCAAAGTAGTTCACTGATCCATTTTGGTAACATTCATTCTATCTAAGGCCAAATATATTGTATTAAAACAAAGTATATTTATTTTTAGGATATATGAATGCATTTATAGAAAAAAATAAACCTAAAAATATAATTCGAATGTAAAAATAACATAATAGTTTGATACAAAATATGGTGTTTTACCATGGAGTCACATAATATTGGTTTTCATTATAAGCATAGGGAGGGTCCCGTCATGGATTTGATATAAAAATTAAAGCAACGATTCGTATATTTCAATAAATACCATGAACCATATTTCACTTCTATTTAATCACATTTAACCTTCAATATTAGGTTTAGACACCATTAACATAAACCATAATTGAGTGAGATGAGGAGAATTATAAACCTTATGTTTTTTATGAATTCATTCATTGAGGAGATCATCAATGGAACTGGGCACAATAATATATTCCATTGACAAAATAATAATTCAATAAAGGTAGAAAATATTATTTATGTTTCTTTTTTTATTGATGAATTATATTCTTAAATTAAGTATTCATGAATTAGACCCCATGGAAACAAATCCTAGCTCTTTTATTCACTACTCAAAAACTATGAATTTTTTAATGTTCATCATAATTAGTCAATTCATTCATGTTAAATGGTGTAAATTACTCTACAATAACCCATAAATCATTTTTCCCGGTCCTTTCCTCACATAGCTATACATATTCTCTATTCATCTTTGTTATGGCTGCTGGTTAAGTAAAAGAAGTCTAATATGATGATCAAGTTATGATTGTGTGTACATTATTCCATTTTCAATACAATAATGGTTAAAGGGGGATGCAGGATGATGGTGGAATTTAATTTACTTCTTGGCGGGTGAAGGTGGGACGTCAATTATGTGAGCTCTATAAAAAAGTGGAAAGGAATGGAATTGGAAATTTATTGTGAACAAAATCATTGGAATTTCCATTCCATTAGTGGCCGATATGGTGTCACAAAAGATATATGGTGACCCCTAGAGTTGTGGACATGGTGAAAACGGTGCATTAAAGTAGTTCAAGTGTGTTTAGAGGTAGAAATATTAGGAGTTGTGTGATATCTATTGTATTTAATTTTTATATGATAAAGGAATTATCGCACAATATATAATTCCAAAACTAGAATATTGTTTCTAAGTATTACAATGAATAGAGTTTCCAGAGATTGTTAAATATTACCCAGTGTATACCATTAACTACATGATTTTTTAGACAAGGTTTCAGGGCTTGAAAGTATTCCAATACATGATTATTTACTTATTTGGACAAACACATCAGGTTTTCTAGTAAATGCTCTATATATTACAATCACACTACTCTGGTTGGAATGGTATAGGCATGAGAGACCCATATGTTTCATAAGTTATGTAACACTCTTATATATTTCATGTAGTTCGACCATCACATGATAATTCAATGAAATTACAAGACTCTATTACTTCATTTGGAAAACATACTATTTATCTATAGGTATATTCCATATATTATTAAATATTTTGTGTTTTCAACATATTTATTCCTATAAATGGGATTTTGGATCATGATTACTCAATTATAATTATTTTTTCACAAAACATGAAGGTATATTATTCTTTTCATTAGAGGCAAGGAATAAGGATGTTCAATTTTACTTTGGATCTTCAGATTTGTAGGGATGTTGAAAAGGTTTAGATGATATGATCATATTAGACATGAAGTTTGGTACTCCCATAGTGACATATTGATGACATATAATTTCTCAAAAAATATATATGGAGTGTGTTACTACCCCATATAATTGGTACATAGGTTATCTATGTATGGGCATTGGGTTAGTACACAATTGGTACCAACAAGTTTTGGGCCCCCTTAAAGAACTAATAGTGTTATAAACTCCCCCACTAAGGAAGAAAGTATTCTCAATGTATAGTTTTGGTAAATTCCCCATTTGTTATACTTTTTTTATGTGTAATCGATACCCCATCAGGGTTAAAACATTATCAGTTAAAAATATTATAAAGATGAAAGTCGTTGGTTCCCCACTATAGTTTTTGTGAAGTGATGTGGGCTAGGAAAAGTAATGTTATTCATTTTATTATTTTTCCTAGTGTTATATATCCTTCAATAGATGAGATGTATTGATTGAAACACTCACATGTATTTGGTTCACTACATATAAAGAATATTTGTGTTATATTTTCTTTTGTGGTCTTCACCATACAAGTATCTCTATTTAACCATTAATTTTTTGTCATTATCCTACTAGGATATATAAACGTCGCCATTCATATGTTCTAAACAAGATATTTCTTGTCATATTTAGAAGATAGTAATTTTTTGGTGATCTTGATATGCATGGGGTGAGCAGAGAGGGATATTTTGGGGTTCGATGGTGATGGTCATTTGGTAGTGATCATGTTGGGAGTCATGGATAATTAAAAATTCTTTATTTCTATTTATCCAAGATTTTTTTTATTTGGTATATTGGTTTATTATTATTTTACCTTATATAATATTGTTATATTTGTTATTCCTCATGGATAATATTCATGCACCACAAGAATTATATATTATAGTTTTTTTGTCAATATCAATATATTTTTATCCTATATGGATAAAATTAGTTTTATAAAGGTACATTAATCTAATGCCTCATATGTTATGTGATATGAGTACATGGAGGTAGTCACCATCCCTTAAATTATTAAGGGTAGGATTTTGGGGTTAAAATATCAGTACCTATAGTATAAGAGGGATCTTGATGGATCAGGTCATGTTAGATTGATATCATAGAGGGTCTATTATAGAGATAAATTTTGAAGTTATGTGTCTTTTGAGGATTTCTTGGAAATTTAAAATAATTATTTCAATGGGTCTTGATTTTATCATTAAATCCTTGTGACCAAGTGTATGGGTGTTGACTAATGAATCATTTCACCAAAAGATTGATAAAATATTTTTCTACTAAGGAATTATGTGGCATCAGTTGTAGTGTATAAGTAATGTTTCACATACATCATGTATTTTTTATCATATATTCTATTTTCATTTTTGATTCATCTTCCCAAATATGGTTTTTTTACTATGAGATAATTCTAGTAATTAAAGGATACCCACATGAAGACATCGATTTAAGAACTTTTGGAGGGTTTATTCCACTCTAGTTCTAATATTAGATCCTTATTTAATTGACCTACTATGGAATAAAGATTCTATCCAGGGAATAGATCTTTGGATTACCTATTTAGGTGATGAGTGTAAAGATCCACCACCCATAGTGTAGAAAGAACTCCCTCTACCCAAGGTGTTAGTAGATGATTATATACATTCTGAGAAGTGGACGATTCCATTATGAAATTATTTGGATTCGCGTCAACTGCGTACACATCATAAATTAAATTGATAGAGACCACCCATAATCAAAGGATTGATTGATCCTTAGGCAATATAGGACTATATTGAAGTAGTGAAATGGTTTTTATAGTTAATTTGAAAACCCTCTAATCAGATGGTGGTGCTAGAATCCAGGATTTTCTACTATATAGCATGTGAGAGGAGGATCTTGGTTACCCAAACTCCCAATGAGGTAACTTTTCATGAACTAACCCAAGTCAATCATTCATTGGATGTCTATGCCAACCTACAATATACCTTTGGAGCATTCCCAATCACCCCAGGTAGGCGACAACCACTAGGGTATTAGAAACATTCAATAGGAATTATTTCACCCTAATGACAAATTTAAATATGTAGTGGAAAATGATAATGGAAAATCTATATTTCGGAGGCCCTTATTTCAATAGAAAAAAGAGGTAAAACAATATAGAAAAAATTAGAAAAATTAAAAACAAGGGTCACCACCATCTCCCACCATAGAAACAGCCATTGAGATCATCACTATGTCTCCACATATATAATCCAAAACTTATTAAATAAAATAAAAATAAATAATGGTTTCCTGTTTTTTACTAAACTAAGGAAACTAGATACAGCAAAACAAACCACTATACAATATGAGACTTTAAAAGTCACACTGATGAATTTTAATGATACACATGTCCCATGGGAAATCACGATTTGAAATGAAAAATGAAAATAAAATGTAATAATATGAATGAGAATAAATTTGGTCATTTGGCCACTCCCACATCTCCCCATTTTTAACCTTTAAATAAATATCCATTTCAATCTATATTGAAAACAATTAATAAATCTTTATTTTTCATAAATCATTAAAAAATAAAGAAAAATAAAATATTTTGGTTAAAAAATCAATGTTTATGTTGGTTAAATAGAATAAATCATTTAATAAAAGAAAAAATTACCTATAATAATCCTTCTTTTAAAACCTTCATACTTTAAGAAGTCACTTCTCAGCCTTATTAAATCTATTATTTTATGAAAAAAGACAAAAAAAAATTTAAACACCACTTACAAAAATAAAGAAAACAAATTTGAGGGTTAAAACATAAAATTATATATGAAAAAACATTATTTGATAGTAGTTAACTAAAAAAGGAAAAAGATACCAAAAATAATATATATAAAGAGTAGGGTAGTCAGGTGTAAATTCCTGATAATAATCCACTAATCTGGGAAAAGTATCTATGGAAGACACCCTACATCCTTTTTTAGGATAATACTGGAAAGATTCTAAAAACAATATGAATCGACTCATATAGTTATTCATATGACAAACTATACAAAATACACTCATTTCCCCACACATATGCTTCCTCATGATTATTCCCCTAGCCCTGACCATATCACACTAGGGGGATGCTAGAAAATGTTTATGCCAAAAAAAATAATATCATAAATAATGGGAACTCATCTTGTTACCTGTGTTCGTATGACTAGTTTATAAACATGGTGGGAAAATAATCAAACAATAATAATGAAATAATAATTAAAAACTCACCCTCACCATCAGATCCCCCGAAAGAAACAACACCATTTGACTTGACATCAGATCACCAAATTTATATAACACCACCAATAAATGAAGTTAAACAAATGATACATAACATAAAATTCATAATTAAAAATATAATTTTTTTGGAAGGTACCAAAATGGTCTTTCAAGAAAATATTTCATTCAAATATAAATAATCAAATTTGATCATAAAGTTTTTTTAAAAAAAATTGAATACTATTTTTTTCATATAATTTAAAACACCCTGTTTTAAATAAAAAAATCATTAAATTCTAATTGAATCCTTTGTAAATTTTGTTTAAAGGAATATAATAACATTATAAACCATAATAGAAATTTTAATATTCCCAAAAATAAATATAATATCAAATTGATTTGTCTGTGATGTATAATTAGAGTAGGTCATCTTTTAAAATTACAAAACCATTCTCATTACATAGAAACCAGGTTGTAATCAAAAATTTTCCTTGTAAATTAAATTAAAATATTCATCACAAAAATTAAACAATTGAAACAAAATTTTTATAAATTATGAAATCAATGGTTCGAAAACTCAAAGTTAGGAAATTGGAAAACATACTAGGAATCAATGAATAATGGTTTATAACACCAAATATGGAGTGAATGGAGTAAAAAAGATGAATTTCCTACCCTAAAAACAAATAAATACAAATTTAATAAAGTAAAAAACCCAACTAATAGTTAGATTAAAGTATAGGAAATGATAGAGGAGAATAAAAAAAAGAAGATGGAGAGAATAAGTACATGAGAGGCATTACATTATAAATACAGCCTGAAATCATAGGGGGTCAAGATTGTATCTCTATAATATAATAAGAAATAAGTTTTGGGGAATGCTCTTGGGCCATTGAAAAAATCGACGAACAAGGTTTGGGTTCTCATGATGCGAGAGAGAGAGAGAAGAAGTGTGTTTACATGAAAACAAATTATTAAGATCAAAATAGTGATTTTCAATAATTTTAAAAAATATAAGGTGTATGGTTTGGCCACATGGTTAGGGGTAACCATGTTCTATCCATTAATACCTACCCTTACACACCACCTGAGACCCACAATATCCTAGGGAAGCTTCACATAGTTAAACAACCAACATAGAGACTATGAAGAACCATATTATCCAAAAATAAATCCTAACTCATGGTTTGCACGTAGTTTAGTAAGTTGTGTTGGAAAACTTTTTGGAACCCAAAAGGCTTCCATCAATGTAAATTTAAAATTTAAAATTTCTGAAACTCAAAATAATTCCTAATAACCTAAAATAATATTCAATAATAAAATAGTGTAGCATATGGGTGGGAAAATTTTCCCCACCATGCTATATTCTTCCCCCCAAAAGTCTCTAGACAATGTAGAATAAATAGAAATTAGAAGATACACCCCAACATAAATTTATTATTTATGAAGGAATAGAAAAATATGAAAATTACTTGAAGTAAATAAAAATAAAAGGCATGATGTTATATCTAAATAACTATATAATAAAGAAAAAATTCATCTGAATTTTTTTTCTCAAAAGCTCTAAACATCTCCACGAAAAAAATAAACATTTTCATATATCATATGTCTATATAGGGGACAAGGGATACATATCATGATGACCCAAACATTTATAATTCATCTAAAATGGTGTTATATAAAAATTATCCTTCTCTAAATTTAATACCATCAAGAATATAGAGATACTATTCTCTTTCGAGGAAAATCATCCTTTAAAAATCAGAATTAAACCATTAAAAAAATAGAACATCCAAGGTATCGAATGAACCCTAAAAGAAACCAAACATTTATCCGAAAAATGTTCACAAAATAAAACCTCAATATAATAAAAAAAATGGATCAAGACCCTAGGTAAATGAAAAAGGTTTAATATAGGGATCCGAGCCCAAAACACCATCTCATGGTGAACTCATCACACATTCAGATGAAACAATATGGTATCAAATCCCACAAAATCCAATTTTTCATAGTTATCTGAATCCACATACGCGACCCTATCCATGTACAACCAAATATTACCAAATCCAGTATAAGAAACCATTTAACATACCCATAAATCTAAATATGAGACCACCAGAAAAAAATCAGAACCATCCACAATAATAAACATACAATATTTTAATAAATATAAATTATATAAAAGACAACTCAGAATTAGCCACCATAATTATACAATAAAAAATCCAAAAAATATCAATATAATAAAAACAAAATCTCAAAATAAAAGAAATATCCCAAAATCACATTACACTAGAAATATCCCTTTCCAATATCGGATCTTACAGAAATTCAAAATATGGACCAAGTAACCACATCGATGAAATACTCCCATACCATTCATACAAGATGGCTTGGAATGTCTAGGTGCTATAAACTAGAAACAAACTTTATACCTCTTCATTATAGGTGGAGGCCATCACTGCTAAACCCGCTTTTCCACATTAGGCTCAACCAAATAATCATTCTCATTTTACGATACACATTCACTTAAATCAACCATGAATGTGGAATCATCCACTTCAGGCCATCCTACATTCTATAATTCTACATAGATAAAAAATTTCAAGAACCATGTGATAATAATTTTGGAATGATTCAATGATAAAAGTATTATGGTATGGGAAAAACCACTTTCAAATAAAAAACCATTTAGGAGAAATAATTGATGGACTCGAGTGAGAAGTATCCAATTATGATAAATTACATACATACTCCAAACTTAGTTATCACCCTGATGAAAACAATTGTATTGAATAGACTTATCATTTTCACATCCTTAGGATAGTGTAATTTAATAAAAACTATTTTGAAGAGTTCCCAAGATGTGTTTCAATGAAGTCCAACATGAACCATAGCTTCATAGTAAACATGGATGAGTCCCTCAAACAGAATTCCAATTACCTTCACATTTGAATATTCTAGAGTCTAGATAGAAGGAAAAAATTGTTTAATTACATATTGTAACACCACTTATTTAAGGGACCCTAATCACCATGAATGGAAGGATGTAAATGTCTCCATAATTCATGGACCCGATGAATGAAATGAGAAGATTCTGACTCCACCACATGATTTGAATTCAAGGATGCGTCATTATTAGAATAATCCCTCTTAGATAATGAGAAATTTCACATTTATGGTCAGCCAAATTTTTATACTCTCAATTTTTTTTATAGGACTCTCTTGGTGGAAATTATAAATATTAGAATATATAAATTCAGTCAACTCACACTACACTAACCAATCATATAATCCTAAAAAATGAAATTTCAAAATCAACCACAATTAAACCAAAAACAAATTAACCAAAACATCCAGTCCATATTCTACATAATTCAACTGTAATAAAATTATTTCTTTACCCATTCTGAAACCACCATTTATTGATAAATTATTTTATGACACCCCATAAATTCTGAAAAACAAGAAAAAAATTTCCATAAAACAATATTCATTTTTTCAAAACCATTTCTAGAAACCAATATTAAAGTCAACCACTATGTAATAATTCCTTTAAGTAACTAAAAATTACATTAAAAACCCCCCACTATAAAAATATGAAAACTAAATTTCCCTCAATAAATATTTAAACCCTATTTTCACCCAAAAAATAATTTTAAATTTCCCAAACTAAACAAAGAATAATAAAAAATACCACATCAAATTCACTAAAATAAGTGAGAATCCATATTTAGGTGTAATTCAAGAATCAATATTTCAAATAAAAAATCTCAAATAATATAAAAGAATAGTCACATGTTTAGAAAAATCCCAAGAACCACACGCATTAGATCTACAATGTTTTATTAGACCATGTGAGATAAATGTGGATATACAGTTCTACCTCCACATTCTCCCTATGCATTAAGAGAACCCCAAAATCCCCTGAATCTCATTTAGAATTAAAATATCAATTTCCATGTTAACACATTTTTATGTTCCAAAGAAAAATAAAAATCCAAGAATCAATACCAAAATCCACTTGGATTCTCAAGGCCTTAATTGGAAGGTATCTCATAACACTCACCCTCATATGTATCTATTGAGTTATAATTACATAACTATGACAAATAAAAATATGTTTCATGAACTTGTCATGTAATTAATGATTTTGTCCTCACTTCGACCCCAAATGCAGTGTTTTAGTAGAAGCGTGCCTTTAAATCAGAAGGAGTCGATTGGATTTCCATGTGATGTAATAATTATCACACACTAAGGGATGGAGATTCATTAGAAATGTTTATAATCCAATGGAACGGTGTTGAGAACCTACCTATAAGAGTAGTCTATGGATTTTGAATTATTTTTGGGGTTTTATGTGTCGCAACCCAAAACGTCCTCAAGTCGGCCAGAAAATTTCGTGGTGCAACTATCCATTATTCATGAGGACTAGTAATAGTAAACAAGGGACAAGGACAAATGTTTAGGACCAATGTCTGGTAGTGATTCTAAGTAGGGGTGCAGGGGAAAATCTCCCTAGGTATGTAGAAGAGGGTTCACCAAAGTTTTCATGTGCGCAACAATAGTCCCCAACAAGAGGATGACACATATAATACATGTGCAGCCAAGAAGGACCATCCATCCCTATGTGGGGCACATAAATGAACAAACCCTACAAATTAGAAGTCTCACATAGGCCCATAAATGTGGATATGAAGGATAAACCAACCATGTGAGGGGTACCTATTCCAGGTTTCTGAATAGGTGACCATGGGGATCCACATTTGATACACTAGAAAAATATAAGAATCCTCCAAGCTCTTGTCATGTATCCCCTTCACCAAGGTCCTCAAAACTCCTCATATAACGATTCCAAACCTGATAGAAGAGGGAATAATGTGATATAATGGGATCAAAGTCCCTAAATGGATTGAAACACATGCTAAAAGTGTGGGACCCCTTTCCCCATATTTAACAACAAGTAGTGCAAAGGTAGCTTCCCAACCCCGAGACCTGTGTGAGACCCTTCCAAGAGTACCTAATGAATCCCTTGACATCTAGAGTGAGGCCATTCCAAATTTTTGTTTCCCAGTTTTCTATTTCCCAAGTAGTCTCCATCACATGCAGGCCTACCCTTGTACGAATCAATTCCAATTCCTCCAAGGTCACCCCTTGTGATGGACCTTATTGTCTCAAGCCTTGACCTATGTGAGACACTTTCTATGCCCTCTACAAAAGACAATAATGGAAGGGCTACAATTTATTTGGATCCCTCATCTATGGGGTGAAAAACCATACTCTCAAATGAAACCTTTATACATTCATGGACATGGAGAGACACACACTAGCATGACTCCCATTATATTATGCAATCCCTCAGTCGATGGTGTCCCGCATGTGTATGATCTGATAGGTAGGGTCCGTGGGGTGCAGGTAGGTATACATCCCATCAGTCAGGATGAACCTGAACCTAGAGTAAATGTTAAGGAAGACCTATTCTTAGACACATAGACAAGTACCATTTCCTTCCAATGCCATCTCAAAGACCAGGGACCTCCAGTCGCATGTAGGGAGGGGGAGGATCATGCTTTCCTTTACCTTTGAGGGTTAATGTCATATCCTCTTCTCTTATATAGAACCAATTGTAGGTCATCCATACTAGTGTAAGAACCTATACATTCATGAAGGGTTTTATCTTGATTGGTAGTATGATGTGACTATCATGGATATAAAATGAGTGAGGGGCTGAGAAAATCAAATCACTTTCTTCTTCTCCCATCTCACCTATAACTCCCTGAGTTTTTAGGACCCTTTTTTCTAATAAATTAATATTCATTGATGTTTTTTGTTGCATGATACACCAATTTAAAATTTATTCATGAGATAAAATATGTTAATATTTAATTATATGATACAATAAGATAATATTGTGCTACACACAACACCTACATGGCTTGCTTTAATAGCAACACTTAGTTTCTTCAAAAAACATTTTTTATTATAATTATTTAAACGAGATAGTTATAACATAAAAAACAAACCTAGTAATATGATTATTAATAAAAAAATTTAGAATATTATTTATAATTTTTTAAATAATAAAACAATTTGTTTATAAATCATATAAATTCTTGTAAATTCTAAATGTTTTCAGAAATACTATTTTCTCAAAAAATATTTTTTCATATACATATGTGAAACATAATAAAATTAATTTTAGAAAAATTTAGAAATTTAATTTTTTTTAAAAACATAAGTAATTAATTAATATTTTCAGGATTATTTTATGATAACTTTTTGGGATTTTTTCTAAAATGATCATTTTTGGATGAATAGTGCAAATACTAAATTTAAATTCAAAAATACTTATTCGTCTATTTTATTAACATAGTTAAATTATATTTTAATTTTGTTTTAATCTAAAATTATATAAATTATATATCTTTTAACTAAATTTAGTTTATTTTAACCAATTTCACATTCAAATAAGAACATTTCAGTCTTTTGGACTTTTTCACGTTAAAAATCCACTTTTGCGACATGTCTACAAGAATTAATTTAGAATTAATTTCTACTAATTTTGTTATTTAAATTTAAAATAATGGAATAAATCTATATTATAAGAATACTTTTTAATATATAATAATGTAAAATTAGTATTTTAAAAAAAATAGTGAAAATAATTAAAATTAACTACATTGATTAAGGTAAAATAAAAATGATTTAGTTGTTAAATAGAAATTGAAGGGTCCTAATAAACTAGAAACAAGTCCAAATAAAATTGGATGAAAATATTATGACCAATTAGTTTATTGGATATTAAATTAAAAATTATTGGAGTCAAATTATGTTAGGAAGACCTGTGAAAAGTGTTTACAATTTTATAATTACAATAATACCACTCGTCCTCCACTGTAAAAGGGAACTCACTACCACCATCTTATTCAAACATCTAAATAACTTCGAATCAGAATATAACCTACCCAAATTTACTATCAAATTACCTCCCATAATCTTATAATCCTACCTTTTGTTAGAAGGAAAGCCCAAGGAAGCCCTTTGGTTCAAACCAAAAGGTCTTTCCCAAAGAAGTGGTGGCATCCTTCCACGAGCTCTTTTGTATTATTTTCATTCTACACCCCTTAAAATCTTCTTATTCCTTTATTATATAGTAAAATAAGTATCCTAAATATACTGATATTTTTTAAGTCAAGGGTTATAAATACACTCACACACACTTCTATCAAATGGGATATGAAATCATGATTTTGTGTGTATGGAGGACCACTGCCTCATGAACTGATGTCGTTCGTTCTTCCATTTCCACCTATAAAGAATTGAAATAATGATTTTAATTTCTATTTATATATGATATATAAGATATATATGATTTGTTCATGCTTATTTAACAATTATACAACACATAACTTCATTCCTTCCATTTTGTAGATATATGATAACTTCGTTGGTGGATGTGTGGACAATCACCTCCTCAAAACGATGTGATTCGTTCACACATCACATGGAATGTATCAGGGATGGGTTTAGTGAAAATATTTGATATATATGACATAATATTTATAATTTGATAATAATATTATATATATATCATTTACTTTCATTCTTTCAATATAAAAAAATGAAAACAATGTTCATGTGTATGTATGGCCTACCGTCTCCATGAATAGTGTATTTCATTTTATATTTATATATTTTTTCAATTATTATTAATAAATACATAATAAATAAATATGTTATTTACCTCATGTTTTAAATAATGTAAATAATGAATTCATGTTCTGGGTACGATGACCAATAAAAACAATTCAAAGCATGTATGAAAAGAAAGGCGGTTATTACTGAATACGTAACTTCAATAAGAAATTTTCAATAAATGGATAATAAAAGGTCATAGAAAACATATATGGTGTTATATAATTTAATATGGCTCTATAATATATTTATAATAAACTTATCTTTATTACACATCATGTTTCTACGAGTATAAGGATAGTCAATACATGAGGTAAGTGTTTTCTCATCTCACTTTTATTTTTGTAAGATATATGAAATATTCACCACTTATTACTGTTGTGTGGTGTATATAATTCCTTTTGAAATTTTATATTATGAATTTAAATTAATTAATAATATTAAAAATTTAAATTTACGTCATTATTTCACTAATTCCACAATTAAAAAGTAACTCAAGTAGGAAGGCGAAATCTAATCTCAATTTTTTTCTGTGAGGATTATGCTTTATTCACCACTCATTTATTTTAATTGGTGTATGTAATTACCATGAGTTCACTCTATGATAAATATAATTAAATTTATTTGTATTTACACACCCATTTTATGATATGTATTTTGTGGTGTTTTACAGTTCAAATGTTACCAAATCAATAAGGTAGTTTTGTATCAATTTTCCTTCATTGAGACACATGTTTTGTTTTACAGATATATTATTTTATCATGTGATAGTTTGTTTAATTAACATGTTATTTCTTGAATTTAGTTCTTTCTATGAAATTTTATGCTTCATGTAATTTTATTTCCTTACTTGTGTTTTATTTCTCAAATTTACCAAAGTGGTGAGAGTTTTTTTAAAATATCTCATAGTTTATCTAGATTGTTTATAATTATGCTTCAATTTATGAAATATTATGATACACATATCATGAATACTAATTTATTTTTATATACAATGGTTATAAGTGATATATTTATGTATTAGTAATATTTTATGAATATTTATCACTTAATAAAATTTAAAAAAATATATTTAAAAAAATATTACCTTATTTCTCTCTTCGATCAGAAATATGTTTTTTTCAAAAAACCATATTTTCATTTTAAAAAAAATGATATTTTAATATCATTTTCTAGGAATGATGATATAAAAAATTATTTATGGCCATCAAAGATTCCATCATATGTATTAAAATTATTTTCAATCAAAAAGGTTTTCAAAACGTTTTTAAGCATCCTTTGTAAGTTTTCAAATATATTTTCAAAAGAAAAGTTATTCAAAATGAATTTTTTAGAAACTATTTTTCACAGTGGAAAAAATATCTTCCTCAAGAAATTTTCAAAATGAAATTTTAAATATTTATTAATCAGAAAAGAATTTTTGAAAATGTTTTATAAATGTGACTTTCAAATAACTTTTATTTTCCATAAGAAATGTTCTGAGTTATATTTGAAAATCCCTCTACACCAATGATGAAATAATTTGAAATGGTTTATGATTTAATGGGGATATTATCCAAGGAAAAATTTATTATAACTTCATTGAAGGGTTTGTGTTTATGAAGGAATTTTTTATGATATATTTTTCTCTTGTTCAAGGGTTATATTGTTTTGAAACCCGCATCTTTAAACAGGTTATGAATTGATGATATAATTAGGAAACCTATAATTTTATAAAGGTTATGATATGATGACATGTTTGTGATACCCATTTCATTTCATTGGTTATGATATGATTAGTATGAAACCCATATCTTTTTATTGGTTTTGATAAGATGAATATTTTATTATCTTGTAGCACATGTATGTATGATATCATTATGTGACAGGTGTGACCTATATTTCTATCTAATTCATTGGGTAAATATTTATATATCATGTGGTAGAAAAGGATAGAATGGGGAGTGAACTCGGTTCAGTAAAGTACTATGTCTGCTGATACGATATTGGCAGTGAACCTTTACTATTAAGATGGTTTGGTGAGTGAACCCATTCCATTAAATTTTCCTTGGCGACGATTCCTTGCCTACTATGGAAAACATTTTATAAGTTTAGGTTTATGTCACAATTCCATATCTTTTTCCTATGTTATGATTTAAGAGATTAGGATCTTCATTCCCTTATTATTCGAGTCTTATATACTTCAAATATTTATTCCATGATTCATGTTTATGATCTTAGATATTAAGGGTTTGATCTTTTAATGTTATTTTCTTGTTCTAATACCCTCATGATCATGATTATGCTTACATATATCCCTTATTTACCATTTATGTTCATTTGAGATCACCCCTTTTAATGGTTTCATTACCCAGTTTATGAAGATATATATTCTGTATTCTATGTCTATATATGGAGAAAGTCATGAAGAACCTAGTGGGAGAAAATATATCTCACTTATATAATAGTATTTATGTATCCATGTTTCCGAAGTCACTAAGATAATATAGTCTTTGGGTGTCTATTTGGGTAATTTATTAAGTATTCTTAAAAAATGATGTAATGGACAATCATGTTAAAAGAGGGTATCTATAATTGGTATCAAATAAAAATTGTAGTTAACCTTTGGAAACCCGGATGAGAAAACTATATTGAAATCCCTAAAAAAATTTATCTATGGATAAGTATAAGGATGAGTCAAAGTTTTAAAAAAATTTCCTGAAATTTTTTCCATGTATTGTTTGAGTGGTTTCTTACCAATAGATCCCTTTCTAGATACTACAAGTGGGTTTGGATTTGGTAAAGATGTACATATTGGTAAACACAAAAAAACCATATTGACCTAGATGCTATTAGGAACTGGTGCGTGACAATGGGCCTTACGACACACCTGGTGTGATAGTCCTGGGGGATATTTTTTAGTAATTCAAAAAAAATTCACACACCATCATTAATGATTTAAATAGAAGTTGGCTATGAATAACCTAGGATATGCATAATGTTTCATATTTTAGACATCATAAAAGTTGGTTTTTAGGATTATATGTATAAGGTCCCGGACATAAACAATACTTAATATTGAGTTAAATCAATAATTAACATTGAGGATCTTTCTAGGTTTAGAGTTTTAGAGAATTAGGACATAACTATTACATACCAAATTTAATATTACATGTAGAAACTACTACTCAGTAACCATTTTTCTCATAAAATAAAAACACTAAAAAAGAAACATTTCTAGTTCCATGTTTTAGATAGCATGAATTTTCCTTGATCTCATCCTTGTCCCTTATTTATCTTTAAGTCCTGTGGAAAACATTTCGAAAACTTGGGATGAGCATAAAAATCACAGTAAGGTTTATAAAATAAGGAATGAAATAATTATCCCATCAGTAAATACAAAAAAAATGAAAACATACTTTTCAATGATAAAATACCTTATGAAATCATAAGATTTATGAATAACTCATAGAAATCATAAATCATAAGTTAACTTATGGAATACATAACATACTTACATTTTAGATTTCACAACAACGTAGGGAGTTACGTTTGGAATACCCATCACAATATATTCCTTAAATCTCTTAGGAGAAACAATAACGTTTACCTCCGTCACATTACCCAATTCATTAGAGATCTATCTTGGGGTCACCCACCCTAGGTTTATCACGGAACCACCTATATATGTAAAAAATTCCCAAGAACCATAACACATTCATAATAAAAAAAATAAAGGAATGATAACATTTCAACATCATTTAAATATATTGACATAAAAGATCGATTATCAAAACCATATTCAATACCCAAATATTTAAAAGAGTATATGGTAATTATTTTCTTTTGAAAAACATTACGTCTTGTTAAGGAAGTCAAAGATCAAATAATACTCGTCGCGGTGGAATGGTCGTTGTCACCGCTTATGTTAAAAAGAAACATTCCTTTTTTTTCATCTAGAAAAATGACTCATTGAAAAAGATTCCTTTTGAAGTAAATGAAAATTCAAATGTGTTTATACACTGTATAAAATAAATTTGTGTATAAAACAAAATATGCCTCAGTGAAAAGAGATTGAGAAGAATTCCCTTACAAAGATCATATCTTTAGATTAAAGAAAAATAAACGACATGATTATGTGTGACAAAAATGAACACACCCAATGTAAGTTGATATTATGCATAAATAAACAATAGGTAATTCATAAATATTCATAGCATGACATAATCAAGAATTAAAAGTTTAAACCAAAGAATGGAAATTGGGTTAAGAAGTTCCCTTACAAAAATTCAACAGCCTAACGACGCCACTTAAAATTTCAGAAAAAGAGTTTCTGAGAAAGAAAAGACTATCTAATAAATTGGACATATAATTTAGAGAATTAAGGATAGATAATAACATATCCCAATATAATAAAGTGGAAATTAAATTACATAACATAAATGAAGTCTTTTAAAAAGAAGAGTGTTAAAGGTTCCCTTACCTATTTGGTAACTTACGAAACATACACCGCCTGAAAGAAGGATCATAAAATGAAGATTTAAATACCCATAAATTGAATTATATTACACAAATAATACAATCATGGGCAGTATATACACCACAAAAAAGTAAATAGTGGCAAATATAGCATGAATCTCACGAGAATAAAAAGTGAGACGAAAACCCCTTACCACATTGTACTCAATCAAATCATATGAAAAAAACTTAATAAACACCAAATTAATAATATAATACCATGAATATAAATAAAATAATGATAATATATATCAGCTTTAATTAAAAAAATACAACACATGCAATAAATAAGTGGTGAACAATGGAAATCTCACGGAAATAAAAGTGAGATAAGAAACCCCTTACCTCATGTATGACTTGACTCGTTTGTTCCTTATTCATATTGAATAATAAAATAAAGTTAATATATAAATTTTTAAAAAATATTTATGTTTATTATTTCTTTTATATCAATTATTACTTTTCCATATCAACTAGTTAATTATTTGAGTTTATATCAGACATTTTGTCGATGTTCGGAACTTAAGTTCAAAATGAACTTGTTATAATTATAAATTGTCCATGTGGTAGAAATTACATTATATCCATAATTATATTCATGATTTAGATATCATATATATCATATATATCCAGTATATATATGTATTTATAATATTACATAACATTTGGAGATAAGAAATGAAATGCACCGTTCATGGAGACGATAAGTCGTGTGTACGCATGAACTCTACTTTCATTTGTATTTCATATTTAATATAATTAAAACATAATGATAAATATTTATATTATAATTCTAGAATAATATCATATATAATTTAATTATATCTATCTTTTATATGTTCCATGTATGGCATGAACGAGTCATATCACTTTGAGGGGGCGGTAGTCCGCACTTCCTCTAATTAAATTATCATGTTTACCCATTATAGAAACCATAAAAGTATTATATAAATGGAAAAAAGAAGAATATAAACAATATGAAAATAATATATATCACATATAAATATAGTTCCATTATAATGGCCACCATGAGTGGTGGTAGGAGATAATTGTACAATCATCGTTCTGTGATGGAGTAGTTCATCGTCCACAGAAACATTATGTTTTTTAACCATTAGTTGGAGGTGTGTGTAATTTTAGTTTAAAAACCTTCCAAAAAAACAACCTACTATATTGAGGATACTGGTTTTGTCATAAATTAAAGGAATAAAAAGATTTTAGGGGGTTGGATAAGTAAAAATAAAAGAATAAAACTTAAGAGAAGACATTACCTTTGAATCTGGTAACTCCCTTTCGTTTGAACCAAAAGGTTTACTTGAAGTGCCTTATGCCTAAGGTAAGGCTTATAAAAGCATGATCGGGATGTATAAAGATTAATTGGGTAGATTTTGGATGATCCAAGGGGCTTTAGAGGTGTGGGTAATGGGTTAGAGGTGATGGATTTTTATAAGGGGAGGATGGGCTATTTATGGAAGTTTAAAAATATTATTTAATTATAAACATATATTCAGTTTAAAATGGTCAAAAACTCATGAAAGTCTAAGGTACGATGACTCCGGATCGAAATAAAATTATCCAATAATAATTTGGTTGGTTTTTTATATTTTATTAATTTTTATAATCTTATTTATTTAAATCATTCACTAATTAAGTAAACACTGCACCATTATTGTATCACAAATAATTTTATTTATTTGACGTCTAAAATTTATAAAAAAAGAATGATGTAGGAAATATTTTTTATCTTTCAAAAGAATAGTTATAGTTGAAGAGATAACTTATATAACCCCATGTAAGAATTGACTTACTAAAATATATTTCATTATGTCATTTTTGTCTTTACTTTAAATTAGTTAATATAAAGTGTCATTATCACTCTTATGTGACTCCATGGAGTCCCAAAATCGACCCAAAGGATGCCCATGGTAAGAAATGTGTCATAAAATTTTATTAGGACACATTTTAGGGTAATTTAATATTATTATAACATTATTTTTTTACCCTTATTACCAGATTTACCCTTTATCCATGGTAAATAAAATATTTACTGAAGTAAATATTCATAATATCTAAAAATAAAAGTTACCTATTTACACAATTTGGACCTCCTGATTCCAAATAAATAATCCATTTTTCAAAATTCAAAACATGTAAGTGGCAGAAATTAATTTTAAATAAATTCCTGCTATCAAAATAAAAAAGCGTGTTTTTAAGAAATAATAACTATCAACAGATTGACATTTGTTTATGTCCAATTTCAAAGTAAAATTACTTACAGGGACCCAAATTGGATTACATGTTAAAAAAATAATCTCATTACACTTTAAAACAAATTAAAAAGATTATCTATCCATATAAATAAATTATATTAAAATTTAGTTTTGAATTAAAATACATTATTTTTCACTATTCCTAAAATAATGAACATTATCAGAAAAATATAAAAATTTCATTGAAAGTAAATTTTGATGTCCCTATTATAAAGAAGAATTTTATTTTGTCAAATATAACATATAAAAGTAACAAAAACTAGATTTAAAAATGGTTCTCCATCAAAAGATTGTAAAACGACCTTTTAAATAATATTAGAGTATTTACAATTAAAATCAAATTATTTTAATTTTACGCCCCAAAAATTTATTGAATAAATGTAAAAATATTCAAGAATAATATTTAATAATAATGTGGGTAGTTATGTTAATTATTTCTAATACAATATTTAGGATTCAACTACCATTTAAAATAATCATATTATATTATTATTTTTCAGTATAAATCAACAATGTGTGCTACATAGGATTCCAAAGAAACCCATTGTAGCATATCGGGTACGCCATCGAACATAGAATACCAATTAAATTAAAAATAATATTTAATTCACAAATTATAATAAATATTAAAATGTTATATTCCATATTTACCAAGGATGTTACATCCTTCACTCCTTTTGGGAATTGAATCCTCACAATTTTAATATTGGGCTCCGAAACTTCATTTAAAGTCCCACATTGAAAAACTGTCAATAAAAATATCACATTAAAAGAAATAAAGATAATAAAAAATGTCACTCGAGATAAAAGATAATAGGATTCCATGAAAACATTGATATGGATGAGAAATGAAGGGTCATGTTCTGATGGGGAGTGATATAAAACATGATTATGAGAAAGTTAACCATAAAAAAATCACAGACATGTGATGGGTTAAATGGTATTTGATTCCCCAGTAAGAAAATTAAACAGAAAACATTTTTTTTAAGTTATTTTTCATAAATTTTAGTAATTTATTTATAATCTTGACTAAGAACATAAGGAAACATACATTCTTGTCATGTAGACATTCATCCTTTAGTAAATTTCTTCCACAAACTCTTCTTTTCTCCAAACGATGAATATTCAAATTTAATTTGTCACATAAAAAGCGCTAGAATCATCTTTTATAGTATAACATAGTCCAAAAAATATGAACCATATATTTTCCTTCTCTTTATACATCAACCAAAAACCAAAATGGTTAGTAAAAGATTAGATAATCCCCAAAAAGTCAATCCTTTATAAAAAGTAATACTACTCTTAATCTCCAAAATTCAACAACTAGAACCCAAAGTTCAACAAAGATCATTAATACACATATGTCCATAAAATTCTTCAAAATAACAAAAACCAAGATTGAAAGCCAAAACTCAGAATAATTTGATCACATAGTCTTCCATGATAAATCATAAAATTTATCTCCAAATAAAATCGACTACTCTTAAAGTCTCATACTGAAAGGTAATTAAACTAATCACATATTCTTTATGAAAGGTTAATCATTTCCATAAATTACCCAAATTGATATATATCCACAATAAAAACATAGATTCTATCAAAATAAAAATTCAACCATTACTCCATAGATGAGATCCCATAGTATTCTATTTTCCTTAAGCATATAATGTTACCCAAAAGAGATAATGTCTTCCAAAATAACCTTTATTACCTAATCACCAAATTTTTTTCGTATATTAAGAATATCCATTAAAACATATGTTCCAAAAATAAAATTATTCTTGATCAATATATTCATTTAACAAGAAAGAATAAGTCATACTAACCAGGGACTTCACGTAGTCCAGTGGTAGGTGATAAATCCCAATCTCACTTTGTTTGTGGGTTCAATTCCCGTAGCTATGTCTGACGCGACGGGATGTCACACGGTCTGTGTGTTGTCCTTTTTATAAAACTCAAAAATATCCCTTACATGTTTTAATATCAATGTTTTTATTATAACCTTCATTTTCATCCCAATAAATTAAGAACTCAAAATATTATATATATTTTCATTTTTTCACCTCCATATGATAAAATAAAACTATTCCCAATAGAAAGAACATCATACTTTGATTATAGTTTCAATATGGTTTCATCATCATATTTTTCAAGTAGGTAGAAGGTCTATTCACTGCAACAATGATTTTGAGATCCTTTAAAATCATTTTATTTTTGAATACAAGTACACCTTGTACAACATGGGTTATATGTTAGTTTGCAGAAAAATAGTTTCATAAAATGATCATGTATAACATATAACTTCAAAACATCAGATAAAACATGAATTTTATAAAATAGTCTGACCAAGTCTGAGTTGAAACATTCAATAAATGGTCCTTTTAAAATACCATAAGTATGTGATGAGAGACTATATTGTAAAAGAAAATATAAATAGGTTGCGCAAGTGACTCCTTCTTCAGCACATTTTTCAAAATCATAATATTCTTCAAAATCTTGTGAAAAGGTAAAATATTTGAAAATGACATGATAATGTTTAACTTTCTTAGAATTATGAGAATATTTAAAAAAAGGATTTGATTAAATACAACTTGTGATCCATGATTATATCGATGTATAGTGGAGGTGTTTGAAATCTCAAACAATTGCTTTAAAGTGAGTTGTATACTAGAAAAAATTTCACAGTCATCTGAACATGAATTTGCAATAATTATTGCAAGCATGTCATTAGTAAGAGATAGGAATTTTATTTGAGATCCTCCTCCTTCCATTTTTAACTGACATTCCTTGATCTGAAAAAGATATAGAACAATGATTTAACTGAAATAATAGACATATGGACTAACCATGTGTTTAACAAAAACTCATAATCCATAAAGTTGTCTAAACCAACCATTTATACCAAATATAAGGATCTAGTCTTAAACATTACTTAATATTGAGTTAAATAATGAATTCACATTGAGGATCTTTTAAGGTTTAGATTTATAGAAAAGTACGCCCTAACTATTACATACCAACTTGAATATTACATGAAGACACTACTACAAAGTACCCATTTTTTCATAAAATAAAAACTCTTAAAAAGAAAAATGTATAGATCCATGATTTAGATAGCGTGGCTTTTCCTTGATCCCATCCTTGTCCCTTATTAATCATTATGTCCTATTGAAAACATATAAAAAACATGGGATGAGCATAAAAAAATTAGTATGGGTTATAAAATAAGGAATGAAAACATTATCCCATCAATAAATACAAAAGAATAAAACCATACTTTTCAATCATAACATACCTTATGAAATCATAATATTTATGAATAAAAAATAGAAATCATAAATCATAAACTTAACTTATGTCATAAAAACATACTTACATTGTAGCTTTCATAGCTATGTAGGGAGTTACGTCGGGAATACCCATCACGGTATGCTCCCTAAATCTCTTAGGAGAAACATTAACGTTTACCTCTGTCATGTTACCCAATGCATTGGAGTGATATCTCGGGCTCACCCACCCTAGGTTTATCAAAGAACCACTTGTATGTGTAAACAATGCCCAAGAACAATAACACAATCATAAAACATAAAAAAAAATATAAAGTAAATATAAAATTTACACATTATTTAAATATATTGACATAAAAAATCCATTATCAACACCGTTTTTAATACCAAAATACATTAAAGAGTAAATGGTATTTAATTTCCTTTTAAAAACATTATGAATTATTAAGGAAGCCAACTATCAAATAATAGACGCGGTGGCAGAAAGGTCGTTGTCACTGCTTATGTTAAAAAGAAATATTCTTTTTTTCATTTAGTAAACCCCCAAATAGAAAAAGATTCCTTTCGATTGAAATAAAAATTAAGAGGTTTTTATACACCGTATAAAAGAAATTCATGTATAAAACAAAATACGCCTCAGTGAAAAGAGATTGAGACAAAGTCCCTTACAAAGATCATATCCTTAGATTAAGGGCAAATCAATGGCATGATTATGTGTGACAAAAAATAATACACCCAATGTAAGGGGATATTAAGTGTAAATAAACCATATGTAATTAACACATATTCATAGAATGACATAATCAAGAATTATAAGTTTAACCCAAAGAATTGAAATTGGCTTAAGAAGTTCCCTCACAAAAATTCGACAGCCTAACGATGTCACTTAAAATTTAAGAAAAATAGTTTATGAGAGAGAAAAGAGTATCTAATCACTTGGACATAAAATTTACAACAATAAGGATATATAATAACATATCCCAAGATAAGAAACTTTAAATTAAAATACATAACATAAATTAAGTCTTTTAAAAAGAGGAGGGTGAAAGGTTCCCTTACAGATTTTGTAACTTATGAAACATACACCCCATGAAAGAAGAACCATAAAATGAAGATAAAAATACCCATAAACTTATTTATATTACAAAATAAGAAAATCATGGGTAGTAAATAAACCACATGAAATGAAATAGAGGAAAATATAGCATGAATCTCCCGAGAATAAAAAGTGAGATGAAAACCCCCTAACACATTATAATCAATCGACTCGTACGGAAAAAAGATAATAACCACCAAATTAATCCCAGAATACCATGAATATAAATATAATAATTATAATATATATCAAATGGAAGTACACAATAGACCACATGAAATAAATAAGTAGAGAACAATGGAAATCTCATGGAATTAAAAGTTAGATAAGAAACCCCTTACCTCGTGTCCAACTTGACACGTTTGCTCCTTGTTCATACTGAATAATAAAATAACGTTAATTTATAATTGATTAAGAACCTTTTCAAAGTTTATTCTTCCTTTTATATCAGTTATTACATTTCTATAACAATTAGTTAATTATTTGAGTTCATATCGGACATTTTTTCGATGTTCGGAACTTGAGTTAAAATTGAACTTGTTATAATTAAAAATTTACCATGTGGTAAAAATTTCATTTTCTCCAGAATTATATTCATGATTTTGATATCATATATATCATGTATATATATATATTTATTTATTTATAATAGTACATAAAATTTGGAGATGAGAAATGAACTTCACTGTTCATGAAGACGTTAAGCCGTACGTACGCATGAACGCTACTTTCATTTCTATTTCCTATTTAATGGAATAAAAACATAATGATAAGTAATAATATTATAATTAAAATATAATATCATATATAAGTTAATTATATACATCCTTTATACGATCCACGTATGGAATGAATGAGTCATATCACTTTGAGGGGGCGGTAGTCCGCACTTCCTCAAATAAAATTATCGTGTTTACCCATTATGGAAATTATAAAGGTATGCTATAAATAGAAAATAAAGAAGATTATAAACAATATAAATATAATATATATCACAAATAAACACAGTTCCATCATAATTACCACCATGAGAGGCGGTAGGAGTTAATTGATCAATCATCATTTCGGGAGGCAGCAGTTTGTCGTCCACAGAAATGGTATCTTTTTAAACAATTAGATGGAGGTGTGTGTAAGTGTAGTTTTAATACTTGTCATAAAAACAACCTAGTTTTTTTAGTATACATTTTTTGTCATAAATTAAAGTAATAAAAAGAGTTTAGGGGGTTGGAGAATAAAAAATAAAAGAAAAGAACTTAAGAGAAGACGTAACCTTTAAATCTGGTAACTCCCATTGGTTTGAACCAAAAGGTATATTTGAAGTGAGTTATGCCTAAATTAAGGCTTCTAGGAGGAGTATATATATGTAGGGATCTTAATTGGGTATATTATGGATAATACAAGGGGCTTGAGACGTGTGAGTAATGGGTTATAGGTGACAACTTTTTATAAGGAGGGTGAGGGGTTCTTTAGGGATGTTTAAAAATATTATTTTATTATAAACATATATTCGGTTTTAAAAGGACCCAAAATCATTAAAGTAGAAGATAAGATGACTAATGTTCGAAATAAAATCATCCAATATTAATTTTACAGGTTTTGTACATTTTTTTAATTTTTATAATCTAATTTAATTAAAGCGTTCATTAATGAGGTAAACGTTGCATCATTATTGTGTAACAAGTAATTTTTTTTATTTGATGTCTAAAAATTATAAAAAATATCATGATGTAGTAAATATATTTATATTTCAAATTATTAGATATAGTCTAATAGGTAAATTATATAACCCCATGTAAGAATTGATTTGTTAGAAGATATATGTTTAAGTCATTTTTGTCAACTTTAAATTAATTAATATAAAGTGTCATTATCACTCTTAAGTGGATCCATGAGGACCCAAAATCGACCCAAAGGATTCCAATGGTTGTAAATGTATTAAAAAACAGGATTATAACACATTTAGGGTAATTTAATATTACTATAATATTAGTTTTTACCCTTATTTACTAGATTTACCCATTAACTGTGGTAAATAAAATATTCACTAAACTAAATATTCATAATGTCTAAAAATAAATGTTACGTATATACAAAATTTGGACCAATTGATTAAAAATATGGAATCCATTTTTCCAAATTCAAAACACATAATTGGTAGAAATTAATTTAAAATTAAATCCCACTATCAAAACAAAAGGCGTGTTTTTAAGAAATAATAACTATCAAAATATTGACACTTGTTTATGTCCAATTTCAAAATGAAATTACATCCAGTGAAAAAAACTGGATTAAATGATAAAAAAATAATATAATTAAACTTTAAAACCAATTTAAAAGATAATCTAACCTTATAAATAAATTATATTGAAAGGCAGTTTTGAATTAAAATACCGTATTTTTCACTATTCATAAAATAATGAACTTTTTCAGAAAATTACCAAAATATCCTCGTAATTATATTTTGATGTCCTTATTCTAAAGAATAATTTTATTTTGCCTAATATTACATATAAAAGTTACATAAACAAGATTTAAAAAGCGTTCTCCATCAAAAGGTGATAAAAGGAACTTTTAATGAATATTAGAGTATTTATGCTTAAAATCAGATTCCCTATTATTTTAAGCCTATAAAATTTATTGGATAAATGTAAAAATATTTAGGAAAAATATTTAATCATAATATTTTTAGTTCTGTTCATCCCCACTAACACAATAGTTAATATTTATCTACCATTTAAAACAATAATATTATATTATTATTTTTCAGTATAACTCTATGTTGTGTGTTACATAAGATTTCAAAGAAACTCGTTGTTGCATATTGAGTACACCATTGGACATAGCCTCCCATTTAAAGTAAAATTAATATTTAATTCACAAATTTTAATAAATATGAAAATTTTATATTCCATATTTACCGGGGATGTTTCAATTTGGTTCCCCACTACGATAATTTTTTCTTACTCTATGTTTTTTAGTTTTAGTCAATGGATGGATCCCTAAGGAACTGCATCAATGATAAGTTTGATATGAAATGAAATGATTGTTCTCATGAGCATCCAAATGCTATGGGAGCTAGAATAAAAAATCACGTTGTTATGCTCACTCAACATTATCAATCTATGAATCTTGATAGACTTCCAAATGAGAAAAGAACATACATTTTTTAGAGTCCTTCATGAGGAAACAACTACCTTCTTTAACTGGGTCTTATGAACCAAATTTTTTTAAAAAATTGGATTAGTACCACTAAAAATATATTATCTATTCTCTCGTGTTTAGAACATTATAAATCCATTCAGTCTATTTATCGGTAAGAAGTAGAAGTGGACTAGTGGTGGAATCATATCATGAATAAGAGGATGCAAGGTGAAATTAAAACCATTTGTTGGGATGATTTCATGAACTTATTTTTAAATAATTACTTTCATTATATTCATCTAACAAATATGGAGAAAGAGAACCTTCAGTTAAAGAAAATGGATGATGAACCTATTTCTCCCTATGAGGAAAATTTAACAAGACTTGTGAGGTATGCTTCTAGAATTTTCATATAACCCAAGAGTAATTTTGAATGATTCTTCAATAGATTAATAAAAATTATAATAAGGGAGATATACATAAGAGAATTTAGAATATAAGAAGTTAATTTTAATCATGAAATAAAAGTTTAAATGGATGTTGGAGTTATGTATCCATCTCATGGTTTTGATACGAAAATAGAGATGGAGTTCAAAGGAAAATCTAATAAACATGGAGAGAAGAAGATGATCTTACCTTTATGAAATAATTTTTTGAAGAATTGTTCAGTAAATTTTCTTAATGGGTCTAATAAATGTTTTGAGTTTAGATGGGGTGGTCTTTGGGTATTTGATTTCTAAAGTGATGGAAAGACGTTAGCTAACAATGTGAATTGAGAAAAGGCTATATAGAATGAATATCTCCCGATTTTTTTCTATATGTCTAAGAAGAATGGTCACAAAGCTAAATAGTTCCCAAACCAGAATGTTAATTCTGATGGTTTATGTTAGAAAGTTATTAAGATGAGGGACAAGAGGAAATCTCTTGTGATCAATATTTTTGATGAGTGGTCTGATAGTGACATGGTGAAAGGTACACAAACCATCTAATCTAGAACTATTAATGTCTTATTTGGTTCTAGATCTACCCAATCTTTCATATCAGAGGAATTTTCTAAGGTTATTAAGATTCCACCAAAATGATTAGAAGTGGAATTAGCAGTGAAAACACCTGATGGTATGATGATTGCATCTCAATTATATGATAGCTCCCTGGTTGACATTTGTGGGAATGGTCTTCCTTTAAATCCTTTTATTCTTCCTTTAGTTTATTTTTATGTTATCTTATGCATGGATTGGATTTATCTACCTAAATCCCACATCAACTATCATGTAAGGGAATTTTATATTGGTATTTCAAACCAACCTATGATCATATATCAATATGATGAAAATTATGAACATCCTATGGAGATTACATCTTGTGTATGGGTCTTAATTCATATTTAGAAGGTTTTTTATCTAAAATGGTTGGGGGTAAAGATAAAATTGAGGATATTTGTATTGATCAAGAGTTTGTGTATTTATTTCCTGAAGAGTTTTCAAGACTTCACTGAAATGTGAAGAAGATTTATCAATGGAACTCTAACCTGGTTCCACACCAATTTCAAATATTCTATATAGAATGACCCCAATTGAGATGAAAGAATTAAATAAGAAACTCACAGAAAAACTAGATAAGGGATACATTATGCCAAGTGTGTCACCTTATGGTTCACTTATTCTTTTTGTGAAAAATAATGATAGATAGATGTGACGCTGCATTGATTTTTAGGAGTTGAACAAGATCATGATAAAAAACAAGCATCATCTTCCCTATAATGATGACTTTTTGGATCAACTCTATGGAGCTCAATACTTTTCCAAGATTGTCATTCATTTTTTATATCATCAAGTTAGGTTAAAGAAGGTGGATATACCAATGATGGAATTCTGTACAAGGTGTGCACAATATGAACATATAGTGATTCCTTTTGCCATTAATATTTCCCATTTTATCTAAATGTATTTGATTAAAAGAGTATTTTGAGATTACCTTGATTAGTTGGTGGTAATATTTATAGATGATATTCATATATACTCAATGAAAATGGAAGAGCATGAACACCACTTGATAATTTCACTAATGACCCTATAAAAGAATAAATTGTATGAGAAATTTATAAAGTATGAATTTTTACCAAAAAAACGTATTATTTTCGTGTCATATAATCTCAAGAGAGGGTATTATAGTAGATCCATCATAGAAAGAGGCTATTGAATGTTTTACTAGACCAACCATGGTGACTGAGATCTGTATTTTTCTTGGTTAGCTATATATATTTAATGGTTAATATTGAATTTATCATGACAATTTACTCCAATGAAATTGTTAACAAATAAGGTTTCCATGTTTCTTTAGGCGGATAAATGTGAGGAAAATTCGATTGAACTGAAGAGAAGGTTAGTCTCTACAATAATGCATACATTGACCAGTAGTGGAACAGGGTTTGTAATCTATCATGATGCATGAAATAAGGGATTAGGATGTGTTCTTGTGTAGAATAACATGGTTATATCATATACCTCATGAAAATTGATATTTTATGAGTAAAATTACCAAACTCATTATTTGGATTTAGTTGTGGTAAAATTTTAGTTAAATATACGGACATATTATCTTTATGAAGAAAATTATAATATATATATATTGATCATAGAAGTCTAAAATATATATTCACACAAAATGATTTAATCATGTTCCAGAGATTATAGATAGTGATAAAAATGGATTATTATGGCTCAATACATTACCATCATAGTAAAGAAAACATGATAGTTGTTGCTTTGAGTTGAAATGGTCACACTAGATTTTCCATGATGATGTTAAAAAAAGATCCAATATTTCTGTATATGAAGACCATGGATCTGGAAATATTAAAGGGGAAAAATTATCTTTTTCAATTGAATATCTAACCCAATATCCAAGTAAAAAATGAAGAGGAATAGTTGGAATATGTATGGATTCAATAGAAGGTGAGAAATTTTTCTGAGCTTATCCTTTATCAGGATTGAATGATAAGGTTTATGAAACATGTTTGTGTTGCATCCAAACTAGATTTTAATAAAGATCTATTAGTGGAAGGTCATAATTATTCATTATCTATTAATCCTCTATGTTTTAAGATTTATAAAGACTTGAAATAATACTTTTGGTGGGATGGAGTAATGTTGGATATTTTAGAGTTTGTATCTTAGTTATTGGTATACCAGCAAGTTAAGGCTTAAAGATAAAAGTATAAGGAGATGTTTCATCCAATACCCATACCATAATGTATATGGGATTACATCACTATGGATTTTTTTCATTAGACTACCCAAAACATAAAAAGGGTATAATTCTATATGGGTGGTAGTCAATTTCATTACTAAGTCATCACACTTCATTAAAATCATAGAATACTTCTATTTGTATCATCCATCCAGGATATACATTAAGGTATAAGGTTTCATGGCGTGAAACATTCTATTATATGTTTTTGGGATATTTGGTTTACCTAAACATTAGGGTAAAGTATTCAGAGAAAACTTTATATCTAATTGAGTTTCATCACTACTTATCATCCTTAGATGGGTGGTAAGTCTGAAAGAACAATTCAAACCCTAGAGGATATGTGGATATCATGTTCATTAGATTTTAAAGGTGGCTGGGATAAAAAACAACCCATAATTATGTTTTATTATAACAATATATTTCACTCAAGAATTCATATGGATCCTTTTTAATGCATATATGGGAAGAAATGTAGATCTCCAATGTTCTAAAATAATGTTAGTGAAATAAATCTAAGGTTTCATGAGATCACTGGAGAAATGCACAAGAGGGTTAGAACCATTCAATAGCATATCAAGGTAGCTAAAAGTTTCCTAAAAGTTATGATGATAAATAAAGACTTGTTCTAAAATTATTTGTTGGAAAGAAGGTGTTTCTATAAATCTCTCTCTGAAAGAATTTTTTGAGATTCATCATGAAAGAAAAAATATTCCCTCGATGTATCATCCCCTTTTAAATTCCCGATCTTATCGAGATGGAATCCAATCACCTATAACTTAAAACAAATATCTATGAATCCAATGATTTATTCTATGTATATATTATTATTAATTACATACCTAACCCTTCATATGTATTGGACTCAGATGTCAAACAAATGGAGTAGGATCCTTCTTACTAGGAATAACAAGATGAAATTTTAGATCACACAGAGAAAGTTATACAAAAAATCCCCCTCACCTAGTGAATTTTTTTAGAAGAAATAACCAGTTATAGGAATCTACATGTAAACTTGAGGATATGATGAGGCATAATTATCCTCATTTTTATTAGAATGATGAATTTATATGGTGAAAATCATTTTATGTTGGGTAGAGTGTAACACCCATAGTTTTTATGAACATATTTTAAAATAAATTAATTTTATTTTTTGTATTGATTTTCCCACTACTCCAAGTTAATATTTTATTATACACCAAAAAATTTCAAATTTCATTAAATTCTACACCAATATAATCTTTCATAGCATGCAACACTGACTTGGTTTGCATTATACACAACACTAAGTTTCTAAAGGACAACAATTCATTATAATAATTATTTTAAAGAGAGTGGTATATCATTGATATTAAACATAGTAATATGAATATTAATAAATAATTTTTAAATATTATTTATAATAGTTTTATATAAATAATACATATTTATAATATATTATATAATTTTTAGTAAATTATATATTTTTTGAAAAATAATATTTTTTCAAAAGAACGGCTTTTTATGTTCTTCAATGAACAATAATAAAAATAATTTTAGACACTTTAAGAAAATAAATTTGATAAAATAAACCTCAAATATTAATTCATAATTTCAAAAACATATAAGGGTAAATATTTGGTATTTTTCTGAAAAACAACATTTTTCGATGAATTGTGAAAATACTAAATTTTGATTCTAAACTGTTCTTCCATCCAATTTATTTATAAATATTAATTATATTTTAATTTGGTTTTATTTTTTAATTAGAAATATTTTTAAATAAATTAATATAATTTTGGTTATTTTACCCAATTTCACATTGAAATTAGATATAAAAACATTTTAAACATTTGGACATTTTCACATTAAAAATCCAATTTCGCAACACGCCTGCAGGACTGTGTTTTTATTAATTTATACCAAATAATGGAATATAATTTTGAAAAATGTATTCCATATTTATAATAATAATATTTTATAATTTATAATAAGTTTAAATTAGTTTTTTACTAAAAACATTAGTGAATGTGATTGAAATTAATAACAACAAATACGGTAAAAACAAGCTTACTTAGTGGTTAAACTTTTATTTATGGGTCCAAATAAACAAGAAACACATTCAAAAGAAATTTTATGGACATATTTAAACCAATTACTATATTTCTTAGAAAATGGAGAATTATTTGAGGTACTTTATTTAAGGAAGACCTCTTAGTAGTGTATACATTTTATATTTACAAGAATGTCACTCCTCCTCAACTATAAAAGGGCACCCCCACCCTCACTTATTCACACCTATAAAGACATAGGGATCCAAAAAACCATTAAAAAATATCCTCCAAACTTCAATTCATTCATCATAGATTCCACCCTTTGGGAATAAATCTCTCTATGTAATCGATTTGGTGAAAACCAAATGGAGTTACCCAACGAAGAGGTAAAATCCTTCCACAACATATTTTGTTTTCTTATCATTATCCACCTTTAAAATCTTATTATTACATTATTATATACTAAAATAAATATCGTATATATAATTATATGTTTTTATTTTAATTTTTCTACCTGCACTCATACACACTTCGGACAAATGTGATACACAATCGTCATTCATGTTTAAAAAGGACTACTACCTATGGAACTAATGTCATTCATTCTTCCATTGCCACCTTTAAAGGATGTAAATAATGATGTAATTTTAAATTTATATGATATATATTATATTTATAATATTAAAATTTTTATATAACTAATACCTTTGTGCCTTCCATTTTTTGGAAATATGATAACTTCATTTATGGACATGTGGACAACTACCTCCTTCAAGCGATGTTATTCATTCACACATTAAATGAAATTTATTAAGGATGATATTAATGAATTTATATGATATATATGACATAATAATTAATATTTAATGAGATTATATATATTCATATATGTCACTTACTTTATTTATATATGACAAGAAAATTGAAACACCGTTCATACGTACATATGATCCACCATCTCCATGACCGGTGTATTTCATATTCTATTTCAAGATTTTATTGATAAATATAAATAAATAATTTATGAATATATATTATATTTATATCATGATATAAATTATTTTAATTATTAATTCATGATCTATGTAATAGGATCAAGAATACAAGTCAAAACATGTATAGAATTCAAGGAGGTTATTACCCGAAACATACCATCAACCTGAAATTTTAATTAAATGGTTAATAAAAGGTCATAAGAAAATAATAGTTGGTATTATATAATTTAATGTGGTTTTTTAATATATTTATAATAAACTTATATTTATTATATATGAGTTTTTAAGGATTATGATGAGAGTTAAGAAAAAAAGAAAGGGTTTTCTCGTCTCATTTTTATTTCTATGAGATATATTCTATGTTCACAACTTATTATTGTTGTATGGTGTATATAATTTCTTATGAAATGTTAAATAATGATTATAATTTATTTAATGATTATTAAATTTTTAATTTTTGTTATTATTTATCAAATTTCATGATTCAAATGTTACGCAAGTAGTAATGAGATATCTAGTCTCACTTTTATTCCTGAGAGACTTATGTCGTATTCACCAGTCATTTATTTTGTGTGGTGTATATAATACCCATGATGGTAATATATGATCCTTATAATTCAATTTATTGTTATTTAAACACCCACTTTATTATCCTTATTTCATGGGGTTTTACAGTTCAAATGTAACCAAATCATTATGGTTGTTTTGTATCAATTTGACATCATTGAGACACATGTTATGTTGTCAACATATTATCATTTAAAAGGTGTATGTACTACTATTTGAAATGTTATATCATTAATATTAGCATTTTAATGATATTTTAAGCTTCATGTAATGTCATTATCTCTCAGGTGGAGTTATATTTAAATTTAACAAAGTCAAAATAGTTTATTGTAATAATCTGAACGTTTATTGAGATTATTTATTATTATGATTCCATAGATGAAATATTATGATATATATCTCACTAAAACTAATGAATTTTCTTATCCTATTGTTATCCATGATATATTCATGTATTGTTCTTGTTTTTTCACTCTTTTTTACTTAATATAATTAAGAAAATGTTTTTAATAAAATCTGACCTTATTTTACTCTTCAGTAGAAAATCCATTTTAAACAAAATACTGTGTTTTAAAAAGGTTTTTATAAATTATTTTGAAATTAATTTTATGCACATTTTCAAGGAAAAATTAATTTTAAATGTTTTTGTGGTTTTCAATGATTACATTATAATTTTTCAAATTATTTTCAAATAAATATGTTTTGAATCTTCCTTTATATGTTTTCAAATTAATTTTAAAATAAAAATATTTGAAAAAATATCTTTGTTCTAAAATGTTTTTTAAAGGAGAAAATATATTTTACTCAATAAATTTTCTAAATTAAATTTCGAAGATTAATTTATATGAAAATGATTTTTGAAAATGTTTTATGAAATGTGTTTTCCAAGAAAGGCTATTTTCTTTACGAAATTATCCTAGTGATCTTTCAAAATCCCTATCAATCTATGATAAATACAATTGAAATTTTTTCTAATTTAAGGGTGATATGATCTAGATAAACCATTATTATTATTTCTTTTAATGGTTTATTTTTATGATTACATGTTTTTTATGACACTTGTTTCTGTTTCACAGGTTATATGCTTTTGAAACCAACCTCTTTTCATAGATTATGGATTGATGAAATGATTATGGAACCTTTATCTTTTCCACAGGTTATGATATGATTAAATATTTTATATACCCATTTCATTTTATGGGTTATGATATAATGTTTATGAAACCCATATCTTTTCATGGGTCATGATATAATGAATGTTTTATTATTTTGTGGAACACATATGTTTGATTTCATTATGTGAATGGTGGGACCTAAATCTCCCTCTAATGAACTAGTTATAGATTTATATCTCATGAGATATACATGGATTTAACATGGAGTGAACTTGAATCAGTAAAGTAAAACATCCACTAAGATGGTCTTGGGAGTGAACCTTGATGACTAAGATGGTTTGGGTTGTGAACCCATTCCACTAAAATGGACTTGGTAGCAATGCCTTGATATTAATGGAAATAATATTGTTGGTTTATGTGTCTTCAAAAATTACATGTCTTATCATTATTTTATTTTTTAGTTATTATTCTCTTAATTCCATTATCATTCTTTTCTTATGAAATTCCAATCATTATGTGCTGATTCAGTTTTATAATATTTGATATGAAGGGTATGATCTTCTAATGTTATGATCACGTTCTCATACCCTTATTCTCATTTTTTATTCTTAAATATATCCCTTGTTTACCCTTTTTGGGAATCTAATATCACCCCGTTTTATGTTTCCTTTTCTCATGTTAAAAAGATATGTATTATGTATGATTTATCAAAGAAGGATGATAGTCATGAAGAACCTAGTAGAAGATAATGTACACCACTTATATATCACTATTTATATTTTTATTTGTTCAAATGGAATAAACTAATACAGTATTTGGGTGTCTATTCATGTAGTGTATTATGTTTTCTACAAAAATCATGTAATGAATATTCATGTTAAGAGAGATTCTCTATATCTCCTCCCTTATCCACCAGTGGATGAAGGGGATTTTTTGGCTTTCTCGAACATTCACTTCCTCTTGTTTCTTATATTTGAGCATGATCCATCTTGGCTTATATGCAAGTGACGATCACTACATCCACACAATTAGATGTATTTTCATATCTTCCACTAACCTTATTTTAGAAAGAATGTGTAGTTTTATGTCCGTAAATCTATGAAACCAAGTGAAATGGAATACTAATATATGGTGTACTCCCCAAAACCACTCCTTGATATTCAAAGGGTCCAAATTCCAATTGAAGAAATCTAAGGGAATCTTATTTAGTACAAGCCCCAACTAAATCCTCTTAAAGGGACACATTCATTATGAGACAAACCATCAGAGGGAAAAAATAGACATGGGTCCTCAAAACCAAACAATGTGGGATTTGATTCATATCCAAATGGGAAACATTGGAAGCCTTCATGAGGTAAAAACCCAACACCCTGAAATCAAGCATAACTCAATATGGACCACATTCCTAGTAGGTTCATGTCTTTCATCAAAACCGACATCCTGTAGAAGTTCATTGTGCCTCTTCGGCCTATGTCCCACACCAAATATTAACTATGAACATTTCACCTTAACATCCTTTCTATTTTACATTATACTACACGGTTTTTCCCTCAGTACATGACAATAAAAGGTACGATGTGTCCCTTTTAATTTCCACAAAACTATGAGGTTTTGGATTCCTTTCATAAGAATACATTAGAATCCCATATCATGTGCCTGATCCTGAAATCAAAACATATCAAATATCCCTGGATGATGATAAACTCTATTTCACCCAACCGTGTGGCTTGTAATTGGAATCATAATAATAATAAACAAAAGAATACATAATGCCTACATAAAAGGGTACCATTGATAGAGAAAATTTTGGACATAAAAATATATCCATCTATGAAGAACCTAGAATTCTTATAGATGATTATAAATTACACACATTCAAATAATTGATTCTTAATTCCTGATTGACGTATGTCATTTACAACCAACATGAAATCGTTAATTTCAATTGGGAAAACGAAAATTTAATAATTCAAAAAACTTGGAAAATATACCTACAAATTTATAATATAACAAGTAAGAGTTTTTAACCCCCATGGATGATTTTTATATTGTCAATTAATGAAAACAAATTAATTTGAAATTGCTTGATTGTCTGAATAATGATAAATAGTGCACCAAATATTGGGTTGATTATTAAGAGATTAAGCATTCCAGGGTCAGTGCTATTCGGGAAAGTATTCTAGGGATTTAATTGATTATGATTTTTTTCATGATTGGAGTTAGAATTAGGTTAGTATGTATCCTTGGTCTGGGAACCCTATGTTAATCTTGTGATTACACTTCTGGAATGGTCATCTACTAGGTTCAACTGCAAAAATAGGGGACCTAAAACCCTATTTAAACATAAATATCATATATTTCCTAATGTTAATACACAAAATAGGCTAATTAATTTATTGAATAAAAAAATACTCCTCAAATAACATGAAATTATCTTGAAAATTCAAAAATAAGATGATTGGAATTGGTTATCGGAGTTTCAAAAAACCAATACAAGAATAATAAATAGAAAGAATCCCTAACACCACATCCCCCTAAAATCAAATAACCTGACATAGAAAAAGTTACTCTCTTATTATATTCATGATGAGAATGACAAGTATAGATACTCATGCTGGAATAGAGATGAAGAATGATTGATGACTTCTAGATAATGGAGTCTTGATTTGAATCCCTTATTCACCACCATTCTTCACCACTATTATTCCTTGAGTATCCATGCTAAACATTATCTAAATTCCTAGCATGAGCGAGTATTTTTTTTTCATCCAAGTCATGTAATTTTATGGGGAGGTTCTATTAAGAATTGTTTCTACTTATTATTCATTTTTGGATTATTGTAAAATTTATTTTCAATTACAATGTCTGCCATCTTTCATTTTTATTACCATTGCATGTGATTTAAGGACAATTATTATATTATATTAATTAATTGGAATTTTCTATGAAAATTAAACAATCTGGGATAGTTATGTATAAATAGGTTTTTGGGTCTCCTAGTTTTGTTATTTCACCTAGTAGATGATCATTCCAATGGTGTATTAACATGATTAGCATTGGGTACCCTGACCAGTGATCCCTACCAACCAAATCCGGAAACAAATCATGAATAAATCCAAACTAAATTTAATCCCTAAATAACAACACAGAAAATAACTAAACCTAGAATTACTCATATCTTAATAAACATCCAAATATTTCTCTAATAATTATCATTCTTAAACCGATAAGGCAATTTAAGGTTAACTTTATTTAATTAATTTAGAACATACAGATCATCCTAGTGGTTTCAAAATTCAAACATTATAGATAATAAATTTCCTATAAGGTTTTATATGTTTTATAAATTATTAAATCTGTTATTACCCAAAAAGAATTAACAATGACCTTTGGGTTGTCAAATTTTTGGGGTCATTTCTAGGGAAGTTTATCACTTTGTATATATTAATTAGGAATCTGGTTAATTTTTTTAATTTTAATTAAATGATTTACACATGGTCATAACATGATGTAATTTAAAGTAACAATCACATTCATGAATAATCCACTCATGGGAAAGATAAAGTTGAAGATATTTCATTCGACCCAGAATTCGAGAAAACCATATGCAATAAAATAAAATAAAAGGAGGAGTCCGTGAAAGAACAAGAAATCCTGGATGGAAGGGAAAACATTAAGGAGCTGATCTCGAGTTGGGATAGAGAGTAGGAACACAACTCCACAGATGGCATAAAGGGGAGAAATTATTGATCAACTGTGGAAGACCCTAGAACATGATGGATGATCCAATTATTCTTATGCCCCCATTAGATTCTCCACACTTTGAGATCAGGCCAACATTTATCCAAATGATCCCATGTTCACTCCAATTTGTCGGGATGCCTCATGAAGCACCCAAGTCACACCTTGGGAGTGTCCTGGAATGTAGTGGCTCGTTTAAATTTGATAATTACATAAATGTTGATATAATATTATACCTATTCAGATTATCATTGAAGGAAAAATAAAGGGATAGGATCCAAATTCTTCCTCCGCATTCGATCACCACATGGGAGGATCAAGTAAGAAAGTCATTGACACAAATTCTCACACCGTTGGAGTCTATGAATCTATGGGTAAGTATTTTAAATTTTGATCTATTTATCAAAGTGTATATATATAGTTAATGGGAATGAATTAATGGTTTGATAAGATGATTTCCCCATCACTTCACCAAAATTTAATTATGAATTTCAAAAAATTATAATGAATTATCACAGGAAAATCATTCAATCATCAATGATACTGAAGGAGGTTCACTCATGTGAATGTAACCAATGGAGAGATATGAATAGTTGGATGAGAAGTCCGAAAATGCTTTTTAGTGGCATCCAGATGAAAGGTGAACATAGGGAGTCCACATGGTAGACAACAACTGGGTTTGCACCCAAATTAATTTCATGTCAAAGAGATTGTGGCCTCTAAGAAGCGTATCCCATTTTCTCTCTCAAGCTAGGTATTTTCTTCAGTGGTGTTTTGATGTGGTGGAGGCCATTACAAGGCTCTCCCGCATCGTCCCCCCCTCTCCTTTTCATCATGATGCTTTCCTCCGCTAGCTCTCCTTACTCCGCTATTTTCCCTTTTCTCCTGCTTTGGATTTGTATACCTTCTCGTTTTTGTTCTCCATTGGACATTGTTCTTCATATCCGCATTCGCCACTCACTTCCTCTAATATTTTCATCGTTACCTTCATGATGAAATCCATCAATGGTCCAACATGAGGGTTATTATGTAGAATTGGGACGGTGAGGAGGATCAACCTGTAACGGAACGATGGCGCTCGGTTTCATTCTGAAGAAGGTGGTTGTGGATTTTTTGCGGTTTGCATTATCCAGTTGTTATCCTTTCATAAAGGCGTTGTAGGTGGTTCAATTTCAATTTGTGACCATTTCCAAGGAAGTATTTGTTTTCCTAAAGAAGGTCATTGATCATTATGGTACCCATTTCCCTCTTTAATCTCTTCTCCTGCCTCATGTTCAGCTACTTCCCCTAGTTAGGGTGGTGTTTGTAGTTTACTACAGGGTTTTGGGATGTGCTAGTTTTTCTTTCGATGGGGTACCCAGTGGTGAATCCTAAATAGGCATCGGTCCTTTGGGGTTCTAATGGCCTTTCTATTTCTTCTTGTTTTTCTACCACTTAATTGATTTGGCTCATGTGCTTCATCACTGAGGATGTTTTCTATTCCATTTATTGTGTTTTTGTTGGTTTGGTGATTGATTGAGCTCATGTTTGTATCACCCTTCTTTCTTGTTGACGATAAAGGTTTTTGTGTTGTCTGCTGGATTTTTTTCCTGACAAAGATGGCTAAATTCTCGAGTGATCGGTGGTGACGAAAGGTGCATTTTTTCTCAGTGATGCTATGGTGACGATGACCGGTGGGTCCTCGCCGGTGAGAAGTCACTACCACAAAATGGGCCATGTCTAGCGCCAGCCTTTATCAGCGCTAACGAAAAAGCCCTGATAAAGGGGGGGGGGTACCTTCATTAGTGCTAAAAAAGCACTGATAAACGTACCCCTTTATCAGCGTTTTTTAGTAGCGCTGATAAAGGGTCTACTTACAAAAAAATAACTATATATATATATATATTAATATATAGATATATCTATATTGATATAAATATAATATATATTTTTCAAAAATAATTTTAAATATATTTTAGATAAGTATAACTATATAGTTACACTTAATATATAAGATATTTAGTGAAAATGTCTTATAAAAAAGTTATAAAAATATTTTTAATTAATAATATGTGAATTATTATGGAGTAATAGTCATTTAATAAAAATTTGAAGACTAAAATAATTAAAAAAAAAATTAAAAAAAAGATTTAAAATATGTTGAAAACGCAACTCAAACATCAAACGACCATAAATTTTGATCTGGGTGTCCGTTTCAGCTCTACCATATATCAATTCAAAGCATGCGACGATCTCTACAGCACTATGATCGAGGTTACCTCATTCAATGTTTTTTCAAGTCCAAAAAAGGCCTAGAAGGCCTAAAAAACTGGGTTTTTAGTCTGGATACCCCGACTTTTTAACATTTAGTGGAATTTTAGCCTCGTTTAAGGGGGTATTATTGGCTTTTTTGTTGGGGACTTAATTTATTCCAAGGTATTACATTCATATTGATATTATGACTTTGAAATTGTATCATTTTTTATAATGAACCACTCTTTATAATTAAATATATAACAATATATACATATTTTTTATACATTCATACATAAAAATTTAATTATAAATATAAATAATAAAATATATTTACATATAAAATATATTATCATTATCCAAATAATAACTAATATCCATTTTATTTAAAATAAAAATATAGCCTGAATGGCCCGAAGGCCCTTTTTTTAATTATAGATAATCCCCCTTTTAACTATATATATATATATTAATATAACTATATATATATATATTAATATAACTATAAATATATATATTAGTATCACTATAAATATATATATTAATATAACTATATAACTATATATATATTAATATAACTATATATATATATTAAAATAAATATATTTTACTATATGAATAAATATAACTAAATATATATATATATATATATCATGAATTGGAAAACAAATCAAAATAGAGGAGTGGTAAGGGCTTAGGCGCGTAGGGGGGGAGGTCTCAGGTTCAAATCCTGGTAGAGGCAGGGGCATGCGTGCATGGGGAAATATGGGAGCTAGTGAAAATAATGGGTGGGGGAAAGCACTGATAAAGGGTGGAGGGTTGTGCGTGGGGGCAATGGAGGTGCGGGAAGGTGCTGATAATGGGGGGGCTCATGCACTATAAAATTCACCCCCCCCCCCCCGAGATTTCCAGAATTGTTTTAAAAAAAATAATTTTTTTAACTGCTATCAGCGATTTTTATCGCTTATAAAAGGGGTCTTTATCAGTTCTTTTTGGAGCTTGGATAAAGGAGACCCCCCCTTATCTATGCCGGCTTTAACAGCGCTTTTCTAGAACTGTTAAAGGCCATTTGTAGTGCTGATAAAAGGGGTATTTGTAGTAGTGAGTGGAGATAACGGTCGGTTTGAGGATGTTTCAGCTCGATAATAGGTGATGGCAATGAAGACATTATTAGGAGTGGATGGCGAGTATGCGATGATGATGAAAATGTTGTGTTGATGGCGGTGACAACGTTGATGGAATAGTTTACTCAATGTGTCTTACCTAGATGCTATGTTTCTTGGGTGGATCACATGATTTGTGGGATTTGTTCCCCTTGTTTTTGAATTTTGGAATTCATGACTTCCAAAATGTGTGATGATTTGGACAATGTTCCGGGTTTCCCACTTGTCCACTAAAAGTGGTTTTAGGAAAATAAAAAAATATTTGGAGAAACTAATGTCATGTCAAAGAAACTCACTATAGTGATGAACAATAAAAATACTCATGTTTTATATTGTAATTTTTTTTAATTATTTGGATTATAATAAAAAAACTATGTTCATGGATTGAGTCCACAACAACCACTATAGTAGAATCAAAATCAAGGCCAAGCATTTCAACCATGAAAATAAGGTTTTCAACTTTCAACATCAAGGGTCTACACTGGCCACTCAAGCCCATTCAATATAAGAGATCCTTGAGACCTTTATGAACACCACCAAAGATTTACATAAATAATTGACCACATAATAATAGGTTCAAAGTACATTGATCATAGAATGGAGAAATTATTCACAAAACCAACATGCTAAAATAAGGAACATAGATGTTTAGGTCAGTCATATTGCCGAGAAACATAGGTAAAGGCCTAGAGAAGTCATTTTATGATGCCCATACCAGAATCCCATGTATATTTGAAATCTGTTCTCTTTTGAAGTGAGAATAATGTACACAAAAGTGGTAAAGAATTTGCAGAAATTTTGAAGAAAACCTGGTGGGATCAAGGATGGAAAACCTTAGAGAATCTAATTAATGTACTAAAGAGTAAGCATCAACACCATAATGACCACCAGTACCATATCGAGATCAGCTCAAGTAGGTGAAGATTTATGAAAGAGTAAAAAGGTACTTAGAGATGTTTAAAAAGATACATATCATCATTCCATTTATTGAGGCAATCAGAAAAATTTCTATTTCTGAAAACTTCATGAAGGAGTTAGTGATGAACAAAAATAAGATAGATTACTTTTCCCCCATTCTCCTAGAAGGAAACACATTCTATTAAAAATTGGGCAGAACATTTACATGTCATGTATTACATTACACGATGTGATTTTTTCGGGATTATTTTTTTTCAACAGATAAACTGAAGTTATTGTTGACTTCTCATATAATGAAACTTAAAATATTACACATTGTGTATGATTTACACATCATGTATGATTTGAATAACGGAAAATTAAAGATGTTGGTTACCGAGGGGTTGACCTACACACTTATAAAAACTAACATTTTGATGCAGATTAGGGAATACTCGAGAATGAGAAAATCTTACAGATAAATTCTAGATGATGGAGTGATGATTTAGAGCCCTGTGTTTCTGCTATTATTATCCACCATTATTCCCCGGGTATCCATGATGCTCTCTATCATCACGCCTAGCATGATTGATTTGTTCTATTTTGTTATGTATTATTTTATTGTAGGGGAGTGTGTGGTTAGGGATTATTTCTTTCATTTATTATTTTTTATATTTCTGAAACAACATGTATCAATAACAATCTTCTTCTTCCTGTAATTGCATGACCATTGCATGTGAATTGAAGAGTTTTATTTCATTTAATCAATTAATTTTCTTATTTTTGGAATGAACATTTTATTATTTTGGCTACTTATGATTAAATAGTGGTTTTGGCCACCTTGTTATTCTATTTCACTTTGTAGATGACCATTCCAATGGTGAAATCACATGATTTGGGAAGGGTACCTAGAGCAAGGATCATTATTGATCCAATTCTGACAGAAAGGCTAAATAAATCCATTTACAATTTAATCCCTAGTGCAAAAAACCTAACAACTATAGATCATGTCCTGTCTATTTTCTTTAATTCATCCCCATTCCTTGCTGTTATTTCAATTTCTCTAAAAAATCAATAAATTTCAATTTCATGAGAGAAGGCATGTCGATTTTTTATGTTTAGGTTTGTGAAATAGGGATTAAAATTTTTATGATTTTATTAACGTTTTATGTCATAATTGGGTCATTTGGGAACCTTGATCTGGGTACCCTTCACTAATCCTCTAAAATCACCATTTGAAAGGTCATCTATAAGGTGTAATTTCAATACAATGAAACCTATAACCATATTTAAACACAACTTACCTAGATTGAAGAATGGTCATATAAAAAATATGCCAATTAATCAATGGAATGAAATAATCCCCCTCAAATAAAAATTAGTGGTCATCCAATTAAAAAATAAAGAAAATTGGAATTGATAAATTATGTTGTAGTAACCCAAAACAAGAATATGCATTAGAAATAATCCCTTATGGAATATCCCCTTATAATCACATCACCAGACATAGAAAAGAGTAATAACTCATTACAAGAATGATGAGAATGAGCATGATGTATATCAAATTAATTATTTATGTAACGAATGCTGGTGATGTAGTGCTACGTGGTGGCTCTCTATACGAGAAGTAATTCATGTAGATACACTTTGTCATGGATGTCTCATACTTTGCAGCCATGTCACGAATATAATTCTTTTTAATCGAACACTTGTTTTCCATTTTCATTGTTTTTTTATTTTAAAAATTCTTATGACATGAAAATGAATTTCACTATGTGAAATCCACATCAGTAGAGAGTTTTCATATCATTCGTTTTCTCAATCTTTCATGACATGTTTTTTTATACAAAATGTGTAATTGATTATCACAATGTGTAATTACTTCATGAATTTTCTAGGTGGAGGATGATTCTACCTATTAAATAATGATATGTAAATGAATTACATGATGTTTAAATGTCCCACTACAGTTCAATAGCTCTTCTATATCCTCAAAAATCTTGTGTCGTTTCATATCTTTTAGGTCATATTTGCACCCATTTTTTGAATATCTAATGTATCCTAATATAAAAGGTAAATCAAGTCATACTATATAAAATTTATCAAGAATAATCAATTAGACACATGAATCAATTTATTATAATACCATAAAATGAATGCATGAAATATATATATCAAATACAGCCACACATGAATTCAAACTTGTCCTCAAGGATGGAATCTCAACATACTAAAATGAATGTTCACTATACTATGATTTACAATTAATTTCCAAAAAATAAATTTTTTAGATGGAAATAAAATTTTCAAGTGTCACAGAAGAGGATTTATCAATGCCTCATTTTAAAAAAAAGAATATAATAATGTATTTTACTTTTATCCTTTGAAATATCCAACCATTTTAAACAATCCATTTTCATTTTTCAATTCATTATTAATATATATTCCATTTTTAATGTTCCCTACATTCAATTTTTATTCTCATTATTAGGGTAAAAATGTAATTAGAATTCAGAACATACCTCAAGAACATTTCACATACCATAGGCCTGAACGGTATCTAATATATTCACCGTGTAAATACAGGATCAAAATTAATCATGAGGGATTCTCCATTATGATCAAATAACTCCGAGGAATCATAGTATGTAGCTTATTATGTTAAAGAGTAAGGCTCAAAAATGATTTTGACTCTAAATCATAATTCATGATTTCAATATATAATATCAGTGTAAATCTTACTCTACATATTTCATCTCTCACTTCCCCAAAACAAATAAAAGTTGGATCATGATACATGTAATAATATTGAGTGAATCAACCTCTCTTTCACTTTTTCATCATTCACAAAAATTGTGTTCCTGAAAAATATCACTTTCATCATTTAACCACATATGACCAAAAGATCATGGGTATGTAAAATGAAAATTTTTTATCCTCCTAAGACACAACACATTTTTTTTCTTTCTTTATTTTTTGTACGTTTTTATTAGAAAGATAGGTGAATAATAAGATAAAATAAAAATAAATACCCTATACAAAAATAATAATGGAAAATCCCCCAATAAAATATCATGAATAATGAATATCCTTGTACACCATAAGAAATACCTCCCCCACACAGTTTCATTTAAAAATTATTCAAAAAATTTAGAGGAATATAAGAATTCATAAGTTAGGGTTGTAACATGGTTCCTTTCGTAAAAAAACTATTCATGGATACCATGAGATTCAAAAAGATTAATGTAATGTAGGTATAAGGATAAAGGCTAAAAATGATTGATTCAATCATTTTAAAAGTGATTCTATGTTTTCATAGCTTTTATAAGATGAAAATAATGTTCTAGAAGATAACATGCCTGAGTTTCAAAAGTAATATACTATAGAAAGAACTAAAAATATTGGTTCAGAGGATGTCTCTATAATGAGATGAATGGTTGGAGAAATAATTCATGACAATTCATATGAGTAATAAAATTAATTAATGAATATGTCAAAAATTAAAGGTAACCCAATTTTAGAAATATTTCATTTACCAAAATCAATAGGATTCCATAAATCATGATTTGTAAAATACTAATCCACATTATTATATTTACAAATTCTATTCCCCATTTTTCTCATAAGAATTTTTTGAAAATTAAATTTAGATTCCTAGAATAGTAATTTTCAATGTTTTTTCATGTATCCTGGTTCTATTTATTAAATTATCAATCAAGTGTAGGGTATTCAATTTTGGAATTTAATCGATAAAAAATTGAATAAGGGTAATAAAATAGTACATTACTAAATTGAAACATTTACTCTCCATTTAATGATTCTCTAAAAATGTTTTTGTGGGTTTTCTTAGAACCATGAATCATGATATATAAATGCTCTTTATGATGTGTAATTATTCTACAGATTCTTCTCAAGTTGGTTTTTTCTCTTGCTGTCTACCTTGGTCCTGAAAAATAAAAATACCCATTTGAATGTATATGCCTTTTGAATGAAATTTAAAATCTTAAAGGATGATTTATTTCTACTAAAACATAATATAAATAAACAAAAATCATAAAAACCATGGTTTCCTCCTGAAGGAATTTTTTTACCATTTTTTCTAGACCATACCTCCTATAGCACAAGTGGTTGGAAGTAGGAAATAGGTTCCTAGATATAGATCTAAAAAATATAAAATATTTGATTCCTCTATATAGATAGGTCCACTCTATTTATCAAAAACTAATTTTACTCATCCATTAGTTAATAACCTTTCAATTTATATATACCCAATCTGAAAGTTCAAGGATCATCTTAAAAAAAGAAATGGTAGATGACTAAATACCCAAACCTATTCTTCGTTATTAAATTCCTCTTTGTTGAATGTTCCAAAAATATGTTCATTTTTTATCTATACATTATTACCTCTCTTCTTCTTTTTCATATTGTCTTATTTAATTCATATAGAAGATAATTCTTCTCTTATTCCATGTAAAATATCATCCTTGTAATCCAGCAGGCTATCTTATAGAGATTTATTAGTTGTTTCATCTACTTTCTTCAAGTCCTAGTGATAATTGAACTTGACATATTATCTTCCAAATCTTAAACTCAATTATCCATTATAAACATAAATCTATTCCCTTCTTGTAGCTTGGAATGGTCTTCCCAAGATTATTGGGATCAATCTTGATCAATTTTCATCACTATAAAATAAACTCTAAAATAGAACATGTTTACCTTGATGATGACATCTTCAAGAAATCCTTTGGGTTGTCTCCATTTTCTATAAGTTTATTCTCATTTTTTTTTCATTTATTTGTCTTAAAAAATAAAATTACACATGTTAAAGTATATTCCATATAAATAAAATTTTAAAAATTTAGTTCCGCTTCTTGGGATGGTTTCTGTTATGTTTAAATTAATTTGGAATCATAAAAAAAATTAATTCATTATTTTACATTTGGTCTTGTAGTGCTACAACATTAGGTAACAATCCATTTTATGAATTCTTTACTCATACGAATTTAAAATTTGAAGATATTTCATTCAACCCAAATTGGAGTAGACTTTATAAATAAAAAGAAAAGAGAAGGAGGAGACCAAGCTATAACCGAACATCATTTTTGGTAGAGACTAATTTCAAGGAGATGATCATGATCTGAACCAGAGATAAGAACCATAGGTATATGGAATAAATTTATGGAGTCAAGAAGTGATCAATTATGGAATACCTTTAAACCTAGAGGTTAATACATATATTCTCATACCAATAGTCACTTCTCAACATTTTGATATCATGTTTTTGGTCATCCAAATGACAACACAGTCACTTCAATATGTTGGGATACCTCTTGAAGACCCCAAATAGAACTATGGGAATATCCAAGAAATCATTGAAAAATTATTATTTCATATGTCAAAAATGATGATATAAGACTATTCTAATTTATAATATCATTGAAGAATAAAATCATGAGAGTGGATCCAAAGTCTGCATCCACATTCTATCACAACATGGGAGGATCCGGTAAGGAAGTTTCTGACACAGTTCTTCCATCTCAAAAATTATATGGATCTATAGATAAGTATTTTAAATTTGGAGAAACTTAGAGAAGAATATTTATATATTTCATGGGATATATTTAATGGTTTAATAATATGATTCTCTCACCATGATCTTGAAATATGGTTATTAAATAAAACATTTTATAAATATATTTCATAATGAAATTTCTTGGTTGGTGATGCTATTGTAGGAGGTTCAATTATGAAAAATTCACCAGAGGAGAGTAGTGTTTTGTTGAATGAGATTTCCAGTAATAGTTTTTAGTGTTATCTAGAATAAGGGAGAGAATAAGGATTTGACATGGCACACAACTACTAGACATCCATCCAAATGAATGTCAAGTCAAAGAATATGGATGTGTATATGGATTATCAAAATATGTAAATATGTGTTGTAAATATGTGATTTATGTAATTTATAATAATAAAAATTATGCATAGGGATGGATTCCACAAAAAAAATTAGAAGAATCAAAATCAAGGCCATGAATTGTAGACAGGATAACAACGTTTTTAACCTTAACATCAAGGGACAACACTGATTAGCCATTTCCATTCACTAGAGGAGACCCTTGTAACCTTTTTGATCACCACATGTGTTGCAATTAAATATTTTTCAAACTATTGAATGGATCAAGGGAGTTTAATTAGTGAATGGAAAAATGAATCCCAAAATGAACAAGCAAGAATGTGGATATTAAAAGGTTATGTAATTCATATTTCAATGAAACTTAGGGAAAGATCATGAAGCAATCTTCCATGATTCCTAGACCTGAATCCATGTACCTAGTTGAAATTTAAATTGTTTCAAAGTGGGAAGAATTGAAAAAGGATGTGTTTTAGAATTTATGATAAATAATTAAGAACAACCAGTGGGAGAAAGGAAAGAAAACCACAAATAATCTGGTACTACAAAACTGGTTTTATCTAGATTAGGGCTTTAATAGTTCTAGCTGAAAGTGTTCTTAAAGACCACAATTGTTAGTGATAGAGAATAGGAAATTAAAGGGGTCCTTCATTAGATCATTTAAAATCCCACTAATAATTCCCCCCTTTTAGTACTAGTAAAAATGTTCTAATAAAGGGGGTCACTTTATCAGCATAAATAAATAATCACTCATAAAGTGGGTACTTTATCAGTGATTTTTTAGAAGCGTTGATAAGGATATAACCCCGTTTTGGACATTTTTTAGGAGCATTTATAAAGGGTATATTTCAAAAAAAAAATTATATTTCACTAAAATTAATATATTGATATATAAATACATTTATATTGATATAAATATTATATTTATTTTTTAAATATATTTTAGATAAGGCTAAACATGCATATACATATAATATATAATATATTTAGTTAAATTAGATTAGAATATAAATAAAAAATATTTTAAATAATTAATTTTCTAATTATTATCAAGTTACAGTCATTTAATAACAATTTGAATATTAAAAAAAATTAAAAAAAATAATAAAATAATAAAATATCTTAAATAAGTTGAAAACATAACTCGAAGTTCAAATGGCCAAAAACTTTGTTCATTTGTTCAGTTTTGGCTCTACAATATATCAAATTTAATTTTATGACAATCTCTACACCTTGGTGATAGGGTTAATGACAATCATTTTCTTTAAGGCCAAAAAAGGCCAAAAAACCCTCTAACACTGAGTTTTTAATCGGGGATTCCCAATTTTTTTCAATATTATATTGATGTTTAGGCTGATTTAAGGGGGTGTTATTGTCATTTATTTTGTGGGTGCGGATTTTATTCTCATGTATTATATTCATATTGATATTATTGTTTTAAAATTTATCATTTTTCACAGTATTGTTTTATTTATATTTAAATATATACATATTTTCAAATATTTACTTATAATAAATCACTTGTTTAAATTCACATATCGACATATTTAAATTTTTTTTAAAATATATAAAAATATATTTATTATTCATTTTTTTATTTAATTTTTTTTTCATTTTATTTACCTTATAAAAATGTATTAATATGTATAGATATATATATATATATATAATTATTATTTATATATAAACATGTGTGTGTTAATATTTAATATATATATATATATATGTATATTCTAATATATGTCAAAAAATACATATTAATAAAATGTATTTAAAAAAATATCTTACTATTATTTATATCATACAAATATATATATAATTTATATATATATATATATATAATGTTTATATATACATATATGTGTGTATTAATAAATGAATATAATATAAAATATATTTATAAATGTATTTAGACAAAATATATAAACATATAAATAAAAATATATATGTAAATATATATATATATATATATATATAAATAGAAATATCATTACACAAACAAAAAAAATAACATGTTGTAATGGTAAAAGCATTCCATCTTTAGAGGAGAGGTGTAATGTTTGATCCTTGTTGGGCTCCGGAGGCTAGAAAATTTGAAAAGTGCGGATAAAGGGGTGGTGGGGTGAAAGGCACTGATAGGGGGTGGAGTATTGTTAAAAGGGTCATGGAATCACTTATAAAGGTCGGGCCCAAAAGGTCCAAACAATAATATTTTACCACCTTTAACAACGCTATTTTGGTGTTGATAAAGGGGTCACTTATCAGCATTAAGAAAAGCATTGTTAAATGTGTCCTTTAATAGCACAAAAAAATGTCTATTAAATGGGTCCTTTTATAGTGATTTTTTCACTCATAAAGAGCCCCATTAATAGTTATTTTTTCAAGCACTGTTAACTTTTACCCTTTAACAGTGCCTGTGTAAAAAATGTTTTATAAGTGTTGTTAAAATCCATTTACTATCATTTCTAAAATCATATTTGTAGTAGTGAATGGAGAAGAACCACAATCATACCAACCACCACTAATATATCAGATTTGGTTAAACTATGTTATGATTGATGAAAGGAAACAAAAGTTCAAAGTAATTTTTAAAAAGATATATATCAATATCTCGTTTTCCAAGGGAACCTCAAATATTCTTACAGATGCAATGTTCATGAAGGATTTAGCGAGGAACAAAATGAATTTCTAATAATTAGCCACAATTCCACTATTTGGGATAGTTCATTAGTAGTTTCAAGAATCCTACCATTAAAGAAGGGTGATCCAAGATGTTTTTTCGTTCAAATGATTATTGGTTATAATGATTTTTTAGTGCTTTTGGTTATTTAACTTCCAGTGTAAATATATTTTCATAAAAAATATTCAATATTTTGAGGACCCGATGGTCCGTGGAAGAACTGATTTTAAGAGTAATACTATCATAGTTAATGTTAAATTTGCACAAGGTAGTGAAGAAATCAGATGAAATGTTTGATGAATTTTCAAATGATAGTTTGTAGGAAGATGAGGACTCTATGGTTCAAAGAAAAAAGAGCTGAAGTAGTTTTTGTAGAGAGTAAAGAAAAAATTATGAAAAATCTGGATAAAGGTTTGAAATTACTAGAAAAATATGAAGACAGTGAAGAAAATTTCCTCCAAGATGAATTCAAAGAAAAATAAAAGATTTGGGTAGTCAATGAGCTACCATTTGAGTTTTCCAGAAGGGGCCTGAATCATTGGATTGGTACCATGGATGTTGAAAGGGAACTAACCAATGGATGAGTTCAATTAGTTTCAAAAAAAAGGGTGAGGACCTATCTACATGGAGTAATCACATATTAGACATTTTGTAGATACAGATCAGGTAAGCTCTTTCCTACAATCAGCCACCAAAGTTTAAGGAGGTAAGGTAGAGCTACTGATGGTAAACCAAAGTGTTTTCATGAGCCACCACACATTTTTAGGATATTTATTTATTTATTTTTTTTAGGATAAATAACTCTTACACAAATATTTTAAATGTCACTGAAATGGCATGCACATTCACTTGTGTCATATTATTTTCTATTAACAATAAATGAAAAACATCAGGAGAAGAATTTGAAGAATAATTATACATTGTGAATGACATTTAAAAATCATGAAAAGGTCCATGAATAACCTATGAAGGGAAATTACATGTCCACTATTAGGGATTATTTATATTTATTATTCATGTTTTGGATTGTTGTGACTCTTATTATCAATCCCAATCTTCTTCAATTTTCAATTTTTTGTCCATTGCATTTGATTTGAGGATATTTATTTTATTCATCCAATTAAATGTCTTGTTTTGTAATAAATTTTTTTAAATCTTTGATAGTTATGTTTTAATATGTTTTTTGGATTCCTTGTTTTTTTATTTTACTTATTATATGAACATTTTAAAGGTGAGATCACATGATTAGCGTAGGGTACCTAGAACAAGGATCCCTACTGATCAAATTTTGATTCCAATCAAGGATAATGCAATAATCAATTAAATCCCTCATGCACAAAATGGAATGTAGACATAATCTATTACAATGTATAGTGTTGGCTTGATAGTGTGGACCCTATGGGTTATTTTTATTGGGGACATTTTTTATATCATTTTTCCTTGTGGTTATTGAGGATTCCAACCACAGAATTGATTACCATGATTATAATATGCATAATTTATGTCTTTTATACATATCCTTTTGGGGGTTTTCTACTATCATATCCTGATTTCCATATTCTTTATTAATGATTTCAAATTTTTTTCCATCCAATAATTTTTTTATTACATGAACACCTATTTTTTGTGTTCCTTATTCTGGCCACTATAAACCACAACTTTCCATTTCATCCATTAAGTATTAGATCTCTTCATAATTGTTCTTCATCAGTTATCCTCTAGGTTAAGTTTATAGAATCAAACTTTTTTCCTATGAAAAAACCTTATAAAATGATTGTATTATCATCAATAGATCAATACCTTCATGGGGTATTTTTTAGTCATATCTTAATATTTTTCCAAAGAAAAATGTATAAATTCTTCTTCAAGTTGAGAAAAGTTTATAATTTTTACCCTTATGTCCATTAAACTAGAATGTGGAAAAAGAGGGTAAGAATATTCTTATCACGATCATCCCATTTAGTGATGAAATGTTTAGGCGGGATTTGAATCCAATCCCTTACTCACTCACATAACGAAAATCAGAAAAGATGATTTCTTACCATACTCTTGAAACATTTTGGAATACGAATGTTTCTCAAAGATCAAGGAAGTTTATAAAATGCTTGTTTGGATATTCATATAGTATTTGAGTGAACTGAATTTTGGTTGAGATAATCAATATTTTTGAAGGTTTGATCACAAAATTGTTTGAAACAATGAGGGGTGATAGAATGCTTGGTTGGTATCTTGTATTTGATGAACACATGTAGCCTGCAAGCATTTTGAACCCCTGATGTCTTTGAAGAACCTCACCCACATGGTTTTTCTCTAAAACAACTATAGTTATATCCTATTTTTTATTCATTAATATTTTATCCAATTCAAGATTGAATTTAGAAACATATTTTCCTTTTTCTTTTGTGTTGTGGTCATGCATTTAAAAACTCAAAATATAAATTCAACAGCATGTGTACACCTTGTGTAGACAAATAAATAGAAATAAAGTAACAAAATAAAATAATTTTTTTTCAAGAGAAAAACTAAAAACTAACTTCTAACCATCTATGAAAATGGTTCCAATTTTGACCTACCGTTGGGGAATCATTATTTCCCCAAAATTCTAATAAAAATACAAAATTTATAAAAACTGGAACTGTGCTACTAAATTAATTAAAATTTATTGAAATGTTAGGTCATATTCGAACCTATAGAGGTGATGGATTAGTTTATTTATGTTTGAAAAATATTTAATATTACTAAATTAAATAAAATGTGAGAGAATGTTTTTGGTTGATTTAAAGAATGCAGAATGAAAATGAATGAGATCGATTTATTTTTTTTGTAAATAGATTTTAAAAGAATTTTTGGGTTTCTAAATTTAATCTAATGGGTCTAAGTGGATTTAGAAAATAATAAAATGGATCCATGATTGCTGTCAGAGTCAAGGTAAGGGAGATCCAATGGTCATGGCATCCCCTATTTGATGAAACCATCCCCTTTTTCACTTGGCCTTGTAATTTAGGGTTTTTCTGAATCATGTTTATATCAATACCATATTTTAATGTGATTCCCCCAAATTAGAAAGTGTAAATTCCTACATTAGGGTTAAAAGTTGTACTATTTTAGGTTCATTTTAAATTCAAATACCAATGGTCATGATAAAAGTAAAATAAACAGATTTTAGTTTTTTTGATGAAATAATGGAAACAAATATATGATAAAAAGAAAATAAATTAATCCAACATAACCTTCCCCCTTATATTACATAACCCTACCACAAGGTGGGTTTAAACCCGCATCCTAGTCATGAAGGAATAAAATGGAAGCATGTAAGAAAAATAAATTATAGTGAAAGAGGTTATCCTAGAGGGTTTCATGTACAATATTATAAAAATATTCCTACAAACACTGTTATGGGGATTCATGGGACAAAGGTATTCCCAAGAAAGACTTCTAGAAGACATAGTGATGACTCAAAACCATATTTCACCACCATTATTAACTTCCAGTATTCCTTGGGTATCCATGATTCTCATTCTCATCATTATTGACATGATCAGGTATCTTTATTTGTGTTGGGTAATTTTGTTGCATGGGGGATGTTCTATTCAGGCTTGTTTCAATTTATTATTCCTATTTGGGATTATTGAAACTTTGATTATTAATTAAAATCTTATTATTTTTTCATTTTGAATTGCCATTTAATGTGATTTGGGGAGGTTTATTTTATTTCATCAATTAATTGTCCTATTTTTCGTATGAAAAATATGAAATCTAGGAATGTTATGTTTAAATAGGGTTTTGGGTTTCATGGTTTTGCAATTTAACCTAGTAGATGAACATTCCAATGGTGCAATAAAAATTATAGTTAAGGATTATTTTATAGAAATACTACATGGAAGAGTAAATTTCCTACATGGATTCCAAATTTAAATAATTTTAAAAAAACTCAGACAAACTATCTAAAAATTTAGTATTGATCAAGTCTTAGTGTAAAACCCACAGGGATGATCTGTATGTTCAAAATAAATTAAATTAATTGAAATTTAAAGAGAATTATTTTTTAAAGATAGAGAAATAGAATCAAGGACTGGGTTTGAATTCAAGATGAGAGGAATACTAGGTTTAGTTATTTTCATGTAGGTGCACTAGGTATTCAATTGGTAACAGTTTTAATTAGGTTTTGTGTCTGAATTGGGTTAGTAATGATCCTCAGTTAGGGTATCCTACCATATGATTGTGATTCCACCAATGGAATAGTCATATACTAAGTGAAATAACAAAACATGGTGACCCAAACACCTATTTAAACACCACTAAACATGATCAAATTATGGGCATACACAAAATAATCTAATTAATTGATATTATTAAATAAAATCCATTAAACACCTATTTAAACACCACTAAACATGATTAAATGTTGTGTAATATTTTTATTTTCACTACATGATAAGGTGTCAATAAATTAATAAAATATCTTCCAAAATAAATTAACTGGAAAATCCTACATTTTGTAACATCATACATTACATGCAAATTCTCTTCTATAATTTCACATCATTACTAAAACCTCAAAAAGAATGTGTTTTTATAATTTGGTTCTCTTGTGAATAAAGTGTCTTTGAGATCCTATTTTCATCCATTTAATATCCTTTTCCAAAGATCCATTGTATCATGTCATAAAACATAAAACAAGATAATCTATTAATATATTGGTGGTGTTAATCAATAAAATACAAGAATAAATACATTAAAAACATTTAAATGTATGCATGAAATACATATATCAAATACCCCTACACATGAAATTAGACATTTCCTTAAGTATTAAATCCCAAAATACTATATTTGATATTTACTCTACCATGATTTAAATTAAATTTTAACAAAATCAACTAATCCAATAGAAAAATAATTTTTCTTGCATCAAATAAGAAAATTCATTAATGCCACACATTTTATCCAAACAATTCAACCAAGTTTCTTACTTTTACACTTTGAAATATTATCACCTAATCAATCAACAATTGACATTTTTCAATTCATTATTATTAAGAATTCCATTTTTAATTAAGCACACATGAATCTTTTCTCTCATCTTCAGGGTACAAATGTTAATAGAATTCAACACATACATAGAAAACATACTTACCATAGGCTTTCAATGAACCTAAAATCTCCACCACATAAAGACAAAAAAAATTAGTCATGAGGGCCTCACCATTTAGGATAAACTGACTCTAAGGATTTGGGGTAGAAAGGTAAATGATGTAAAAATTAAATCTCAAAAAGGAGTTTTGACTCTAATTTTTTTGATTAATATAATAATATAAGCTTAATTAAAATCTCCCTGCATAGATTTCATTTCTATAATCCACACAAAAAAGCTCATATTATTCCCTTGATAAATTTAAGCACAATAAATTGATCAAACTAATTTTTTTTTTGTTATTTTATTTTTTTTCTCAAAATTTATGATTAAGAAAATTCTCACATCCACCACCTAACCACATACAATAAAAATATCATCACCATTGAAAATGGTTATTTTTTATCCACCAAAAAACCCCAATTTTTTCATTTTTTATATTTTTTAACAAGAGAGGTGAATATTTCATTATAAGGAATAATACATAGAGACTCCGTAATTCACAAGATAAACACCATCAATGTCTTATCAATAAAATAAATATCCCTATACACTATAAAAAATCCCTCCCACATAGTTATTCTTTTAAGTATCATGAAAAACATTTATATGAATTTATAAATAGATAACATCGGACTGTGACATTGATGATTTCCTAAAAAAGATGCTCATGGACTCTTCAGGCTTAAAAATGATTAATGTCAGGAGTTTCTCATGATGAATGTTAAATAAATAATTGATCAATCATTTTAAAAGTGATTCTATTCATTCATAGATATTTTAATATTGAAATAAATTTGTAGAATATAATCATGCATTAGTTTCTCATGAAATATACTATAGAAAAAAATGAAAATATTTTCTCAACAGATGTATCAGGAATGATATGAATTATTGGGACAATAAGTCATATAAATTCATTTGAATAATTAAATCAATTAATGAAAATATCAAAAATTCAATGTGTGGTTAAATCTCATAAAAATTTCATTTTCCAAAATTAACTTGCACCTTAAATCATAAATTTCAAAATCCATATCCAAATCCACATGATTATATAAAAAATTCTTTTCCTCCTTTTTCTCATACAAATATATTGAAAAATAAATAAAAACTGGACATGTTAATTAATCTATATAGTTTATATCTTTTAGTTTTGTTTAGTTAAGTAAGAATCAACAGCAGGAATGCAATTGGAAACTAAAAGAACAAAATTATTTCAATGTGGGGAATAAATTAATAAATCCCAGAATTAAAATTATTACACACCTTTTAATGATTTTATGAAATTTTTTCTACATGTTTTTCCTGAAACATGATACACGATGTGTATGTTCTTCACGATGGGTAATTATTCTACTGTTTCTTACTCCCACTGATTATTCTTTATTATTTCCTTTAAATTATATACCACATACATTTGTGTTCTTCCTAATTCAAAGTAATTCAAATTTAAAATATACATGGTTATTATGGTATGGGAATCTTGGAAGTACACCTATAGGCATTTACCTATGTTTCTTAGTAATTTGACCAACCAGACATTCCACGTTCTTCATTGAGTATTGTTAGTTTTTTGAGTCATTTCAAAATTCTCAAATTTAATTTGATTGATCATTTAAAAATGATTTAAATTCATTAAATAAAACTCTTATTATGGTCATAATGTTCAAAAGGGGCTCCTCTAGTGTATGGAAATGACTGGTTAGTGTTTTCCCTTAAGGTTGAGATAAAAATCCATGTATTATTTGCGAAAATCCTTGGAATTGATTATGATTCTTATATTGTGGTAGTTGTGGCCTCTATCTATATACATAGTTTTGATAATTAAAATAAATAAAATTTACATCTTTAAAAATTAGTCCAAAGTGATCCAGGTAGTTTTCCTATTCCAATTAATATTTGTTATAATGATATTGGTACTGCATTGTGTGATTTAGGTACCAATGTAAATATAATTTCATATAAACCATTCAAGATCCTGGGATTGAGAGGGACGGAAACAACTCAAGTAATGATTCAACTAGATGATACAACATCGATACATTCTTATGGATTACATGAATATTTCACCATCAAGTTAGATAAGATTTATTTTTTGGTGATGGAAATGGATGAAAAGAAGCTCCCAATAACCATTAGAAGAATGTTTTAGGATACAAGAAGGGAACTGATTAGTGATCACAATGGGAAACATATTTTAAGAGTTGGAGGATCATATGTGATGATAAAATTTTACTAGTAAATGAATAAATTAGAAGAATCAGTTGATTAATTCTCATAATTTAGTATATTGAATGATGAGGATACTTTTTTCCATGGAATAGGATCAGAAGTAACTATTATAGAAAGTATGAAGAATGTTTGAAAAAGATGAAGAAAGATAATAAGTCACCAGAACATGATTAATATTGCGGGGGAACATTCAACGAAGAGAAAATAAAATAAGGATAGTATGTTTGGGTAGTTAGTGAGATTGTATTTTATTTACAATAAGGGTCATGAACCATTGGATTGGGCCCATGGGAATTAAAAAGTTGGTCATTGATGGAAGAGTAAAATTAGTTTTAGGAAAAGGTAGATGATTTAACTACATGGAGGAATCATATCTTCAAAAAACATTTATCAAAATTAAGTAACCTCTGTCATACCATCAACCACCTATGCTGAATGAGGTATAGTTGAGCCAATGATGGTAATCAAAAGAACTTATGGGAGGAAAAATGAGTTTTTAATACATTTTCATTATTTATATTCTATTTTTTGGGCCATGTAATCATTAAAAAATTATATTTCATTGATATGACCTATAATATCACTTTTCTTTTTTTATTTTCCCGGACCAACAATGGAAGGAAGCATGAGAAGAATCTTTAGAATCATTACAGGTCATAATGGGCATTTACGTGTCATGAAAATGTTCTGAAAGAACTTGTGTAACCTAATTTTGAAGAATCAATTTGAACGGGGATTAAGATTTTAAATTATGTAATTTGATACTAGATTCCCCTTGTAGTCTTCATTTTAGAGTTGTATTTTGAAATTTCATTCCCACTTTTGATTCTAACATTAAATAACTAAACAAGGCGACATAAACATCTTTGGAAAATTACCATGCCCTAAATTTTAATGTTCATTGTCAATATTTTTTAATGAGAAAAATGGGAAAAATAATTAGTCGATATAAGTATGTGTATTAGGATTTGAAAAATAATGATTTAGGGGAGTATGTAGATTTTGGTAAGTGAAATGTTTCTATGATTTGGCCAGCTTTGAATCTCTATTATTTTAATTCATTAATTTAATTATCCATATTCATTTCCATGAGTGATTTTCCTTACCATATTTTTCACTCCCAATACAACCTCTTAGCCTAATATGCCTGATTCTTTATATAGTACATTTTTGGTGAAACTCATGCATGATTTCTTTTAGAAAATTCATTTTATCTTGTCAAACCTATGAATCCTCAGGATCATTATTAATATGATTGATGCATATTTTATTTATAACATTATCCATGTACATACCTTTCATTAATCCTTTTTATCTTGTGTAATCCATGAAAAACATTTTAGTAAATGAATCATGTTAAAAGCCTATCTTTTCCATTTCTACCTTCTCCTAAATATTTTTCAAAATATTTAAAGGAATAAGTGTGGGAGAGATATTTTCTAGGTTATGTCAGGCTATATTACATTGATAAGTCATTTATGGAGTTTATATTTTGATTTTGGGAGAGGAAAAGATTTTTTATTATATTTCATTTTGTTAGGGTTGATGTCCTGAGAACCAACTGTTTATAATTTGATTACATGAATGTACACTTATTATATATTGTTCATTGTTCGGCATGACTATAATATAATAATGTCCTGGAATATTTTTTTCCTTAATGAGGTCATGGTAGATCCCTGCTAGGATGAGAACCCTGAAATACTATAAAAATATTCTTAAATAAAGTTCTACGGCTGGATGACATAATATGATAGGACACATAGTATACAGACCGTCATGTGTGAGTACTCATAAGAAGACAGGACTCTCTCTCATAGAGTTCGCACTTGTTAATCTCTAAGATGAGAGATTAGGAGAATAGACCTGCCGGTAGAAATTCCACATGTCTTGGTGTCATTGGAAATTTCTATCTACGAGCTTGTGTAATGGCCCTTAGACTGGAAGATTATCATTAACTCATGTCATGACTCGCCTACTTAGATTTTCTGAAGAAAACCATCACGAAGATAGTTAGCAGGTAGTAGGGTACGTTGGGTGCGTCACTAATGAAATATTGTTAATGGATAAGTCGAGGAAGGATTTTTCCCTTCCATATTTATGAAAGTAGATATCTCGGGCCCTTTTATACAAATAGGATTGTCGCCCAAATTCCATGGCCATGGTGTCACAATGAGTTTATTTCTAGAAGTCAAAGAATGACGGATCAAGCCTACAGGTTTATGAAACTACCATGAAACCTTATTGATGAGATATTGAGACAAATAGATTAAATTACACAGTAATAATTCATATGAGGTGACACGTAAATGTAGTGTCAACTTCTTTCTATTGGGTGCCTTGACCCGTTGCAAGACAGTAATCTTGGACTTTATGCAAGCCCACCTAATTCCAACGAGAAAGAGGCCTAGAGGGTCACACAATAAGTGTATCCAAGTATCTCAAGTAGAATAAAGATTATTACTGTATGTGGTTTAATAATTATTCAAGGAAGCCTAAATTGTTTTAATGTTGGAGGAATAATGAAATGAAAAATGAAAACATGATGTACACACCGTGTAGTTTTCAGGAAAAACAAGTACAAACTGTGTATTATTGATTACAGGCCGTGTAGTTTTTTCTGTCGGGATTTTGATGAAATAATACCATTTTATTGAATGATATTTATTATAATTAGTGTGGGAGCATGTCAAGGAATTAATCATTCGACATCGGGGTTTTCAGTAAGATTTAATGAAATAAATAAAACTCTTAAAGTGTTTGTTTATTTTCATAACTCTATAACCTCCAACACAATTATAAATATCCTCACAACCGCAACACATTTCTTAAGAATTGTTGTGCACAACAATTCTGGATAATTCTCTCAAGGCTGAAAGAACTCCTCCCTCCAAGAACGCTCTCAAGACCGAGATAGATCCTCCTCCATCGGATCAAGGCGATCTAAGGTGGACAACACAAGCAAAGGGTTCTCCATGCTAGCACCCAAATATTCCTTTTCCGACATCCAGAGATACGTGGTGCACATGTGGATCACCGCTATAGGACGTCTACACTTGGTTTTTGTGACGCAATGACGAATCACATCGGAACGTGATCTGAAACATCATCAAAGAAAGAACACCATAAAAGGTACTTCTAATCAATTAATTAAATTAATTATAATCAACATATGATGATCCTCCTTTTTGGTTCAAGGACTATTATTATTCTTTGTATATTTTTGTGATTCGATCTGTGGAGTCTGACATTTATCTTCTTATTGATCCTGGATTGATCATTGCTAATGACAAAAATCCATGTGGGCACATCCACCCGTGAGCTTCCTTTGCACCTATAACTTTCAATTGGTATCAGAATGAGGTTACAACATTTATTATAGTTATTTAGTTTTTGTTGATAATTTATGCATTTATATTTTACTCAATATAAGACAAATAGTTCTATATAACTGAATAAACGAGATCTGTTCTTCCTCCTTCATTTCTCGATTCATATCACAGAAACGACCTTTTAATTTTAATTTTGATTAAAATAAAAATGAGGAACTCATTTGGAGGAGTCGCTCATTCTGTCTGTACAACACACGAATGCATGGTATGTAGTGAAAACTACACACCATGTACTTAGGTTCAACAAACCGGATCTAGTCCACCAAACCATGCCGTGTGAATTGAGGATACCTACGTTTTTGTTACACCGTGTTGACCAGAACTGAACGGCATGTAGAAACCAGAATACACGACATGTATGTTGAATCAACACACCGTGTGGTCCGATCTGACCCAGATGAAACCATGTACAAGGAGAATCCATGTACTGCGTACACGGGATTACCAGGCCAGTAACCACGTAACAAGGAAGTACACACCATGTTAGATTAATATACACGTTGTGTACTCCAAAATTTCCAAAGTAAAGAAAACACTACAAAGCCCCCGGCATGTATTTTGGATAAAGGGTGAAAAAAATACATTCCATTTAATATAGCCTACACACCGTGTACTTTCCCGAAATGGAATTTCACAAAGTTTCCTCCAAAGTACAAAGACTTGTACAAGGAATATAGATGAGAATAATCTCAAGTATATTGAGAAAGTAATTTAAGATAAAGAATTGATTAATTATAAGATCATAATTAATTGAATTCAAGAGCGACTTATCTTAAATAAAAGAATTATTAAAAGAATTTGAATACAAAATATACGTAAATTTCGTTGCATGCTATGGATGATCATGAGCTAGAACAAAGACCCTTTGTGTGTGTATGGTTTCATTTAAATTTATTTAATTTAAATTCATTGTCCTGTGAGCCTTCTTCCAATAAAATTTATGTCCTGCATGCTCATGGTTTCTTTAATGTAAACCCCATGTATTGGAAGATCTCCTACGATAGAGGAGACGGTTCAAAATCCAAATCTGAGGCAAAACCAACCCAAAAAAATACAACGGTGGACAGGTGGGAGCTGCAAAACACTAACCATCAGGTTCAAGGTGTTTTTTCCTAGGTCAGGGTTAGCTTATCAAAACCACAAGAAAATCTAACCAATATAATCTCATGATCATGTCATCTTAATTTATTTCTATCTGATTTCATGGTTTATTTTTTATGTATGTGTTGTCACGATCACATAGTTAATAAAATAAACAAGAATGAAAATATGGAATAAAATAAATATTGGACTATGCATAAACATTATCAGAACTTGGTTAATTACTTAAGCAAGCATCACTTAATATTAACAAGCATGTGATAATGAAAAACTATGCATAAAGGATTAAAATCCCTCAAATACCATATTAAGTTAGACCAAGCCTTCCATTATTTGATTAAGGTAAAGACTCAATAAAACTATGTGTTTGACCAAACCTTGTTGGGACACATACTATTATAAAGGAATCTCTTATGAAGGTTTCAAGATAACTTAAACATTTTACATCAAGAGTAGTATCCCTTTCATGACATGTGGTAAAATGGAGGCAAGTGTTGAGGAAATCTAAGTCAGGATTTCAGGATTGGGGATTCCACTCAACATATCAAGGAACTGTAAGCTCATAGTTGGCAAAGACCTGCCTATCTAAATTCCTTCAAATTGATTGACCAACCCTTTTGGGGTTATGCGAAGGGTAATATCAATCCTTGAAACTAGAATTTCATGGAAACTAAACATTCCAAGTTCAATGGTGGGGGCCATTAGGACTTGATAAAAAGTGGGAGACTTAATAAAATTTATAATTTCTCATAAAATGAAGTCAAGAATGTACTGATAAATCTGCTTTTTAATTTGTAGAATCAATATAACAAACTCTTCAACCACATTTTCTTTGTGATCAATTCGGGATAAAGAAAATATCCTCACCGATAGTAACAATCATGAATGGTTTAGGCACCTTCGGGTTATCCTACACCATGAACAAAAGTTTTATGTGTTGGAGTCCTCACTTCCGGATTCACCTACCCAAGGGGCGAGTGATGAAGATTTCCTATTCTACGATCAACATTTTAGTGACGCACTCGACGTTCAATGTTTGATGTTGTCATCAATGTCTAGTGAGCTCATTAAGTCTCATGAAGATATGGAAGCCTATAGAATGATTGATCACCTCTGTGGTCGATACTAGGAGAGAGAAAGATAGGAAAGGTTTGAGATCTCAAAACCTCTATTTTAGAGAATGCTTGGAGAGGGTTCCCCAGCTAGGCCTCATGTAGTAAAGCTCATTGGCTACATTGAGAGCTTGATGGTTCTGGGGTTTAATCTCCCCAAATAATTGGGTACCGATATCATTCTTGCATAACTCCCCCAAAGAGTCTCTAACTTTGTTGTAAATCTCAATATGAACAACATTGAGGAGTCTCTATATGATCTTCTTATCCTCATTCACCAAGTGGATAATGATATGAAGTGTGGAAACACTTCTGTCTTTATGGTGAATAAAAGTAAAGGGAAGGATAAGAGCGTTAGGACCAAATATTCTTCAAGGCCTTCCACGAAAAGGAAGATCAAAGGGGAGGAAAGAGAATAGAAGGCTATTTGTTTCTCATTTGGCAAGAAGGGCCACTGGAAGAAAAAATGAAACTAGCCAAGGAATCAAGGAGAAGCTTTAGGTTTGTTTTTTATCGAATGAAATATATCTATTTATACCAATTGGGTATTAAATGCTTCTTGTGGTGGTCACATCATTATCCAAATACAAGAACAAAGTAGATTCAGAAAGATTGATCGAGGTGAGGTGGATGTGCGAGCTGCCAATAGAGCCAGACTTGCTGTTGTAGCAGTCAGAGACTACCACCTCACATTGCCTACTGGGATGGTCTTGGTATTAAAATAATGTTATTATGTACCCTCTGTAACCAATAACATTATTTTAGTATCCATATTAGATACTAATGGATTCATCGTCAAGTTTGGAAATGAATGTTGCTACTTTTATAAAGATAGAATTTGTTTTGGTAGGGAACATTTATATAACGACCTTTAGGTGTTAAACTACCCAATCCAAGTAATGGAAATTGATGTCAATGTTAATTCACATGACTAATATCACACCCAACATTGGCATCACCTTCTAGGTCTTATCAATGAGAAATGTTTGACAAAATTACACCAAGATGGGTATTTAGATTTGTTCAAACTAAAACCACTTGGTGTATGTCATGCATTTCTACAAGGAAAAACGTCCAAAGCCCCTTTTAGTGGGAAACGTGAAAAAGCTAAAGAGCTTATAGAATTAATTCACACAGATGTGTGTGGACCATTTCCAGTTGAAGCAAGGGATGGGTTCTTGTACTTCATAACTTTTACTGACGATTTTAGTAGATATGGACATATTTTCTTAATGAGGTATAAGTCAAATTATTTTGATCTGTTCAAAGAATACAAGAATGATGTTGAGAACCATCATGGTTAGAAGATTAAGAAACTATACTCATATAGATGATGAGAATATCTTAATCAGGAATTCATTGATTTCTTACGGGAGCATGGGTTCTATCTCAACTCACTCCTCCTTACACGCCTCAGTGGAATGGTGTAAGTGAAAGGAGGATATGCACCCTTTTGGACATGGTGAGATCAATGATGATTCATGCGATTCTTCCATTATCCTTTTGGGGATATGAATTACCAACAGTAGAACACATACTAAACCAAGTACCGACTAAATTGATAAATGGTATACCATATGAGTTATGGATTAGACGCAAATCCATGTTATCATATTTACATGTGTGGGGTAGAGAAGCATTTGTTAAGGCCACTTCAGGTAACAAACTTTCACCTCGAGGCACATAGTGTACCTTTATAGGACATCCCACGGAAACAAGGGGATATTACTTATAAAACCCCTTATATAAAAAGGATACAGTGGAAAGACATGCCATATTCTTTGAGAGGGATAACATCTCCACAATATATAGTGGGAGCAAGATAGAATTCGATGAAGTCAAGGCTCAAGATACACAAGAGTTGGTACAAGAACAGATTCCACAAATCCCTATGGAAGAACAATCTATTCTAGAGACACAAGATCTGCATTGGAGTACGAGAGAGGTGAGAGAACCAAAATGATATAGTTTTCTTGTCACCAAGGATGGAAACTCATTATAGGTTGAAAATGATGATCCTCTTACCTACAAGGAAGCAGTTTAAGGCACAGACGTTTCCAAGTGGCAAGAAGCCATGAATTCTGAAATGGATTCCATATACAAAAACCAACTATGGATTTTGGTAGATCCTCCTGTTGATGTAATGCATGTTGGTAATAAATGGGTATTCAAGAAGAAACTGGACATGGAGGGGCAAGTCAGCACCGATAAAACACGACTGGTTGTAAAAGGTTTTATACAATGTCAAGAAATTGACTATGATGAAACCTTTTCACCGGTTGCAATGTTGAAATCCATTATAATCCTATTGGCCATTTCCTCTTACCATGACTATAAAATTTGGAAAATGGATGTCAAAACAACATTCCTTAATGGGAACCTCCAAGAAGATGTCTACATGACACAACCTAAAGGGTTTGTGACTCCAAAGGATGCAAACAAGGTATGCAAGTTAGACAAGTCCATTTATGGATTAAATCAAGCATTAGGGTCATGTAACATTCGTTTTGATGAAGACGTAATAGAATTTGGCTTTTTTAAGAATGAATGTGAGCCTTGTGTCTACAAAATTTGTAGTGGAAGTGCAGTCATTTTCTTAATAGTATATGTTGATGACATATTACTAATTGGAAACGAAGTACATGTCTTACAGTTAGTTAAGGCATGGTTGGATAAATGCTTCTCTATAAAAGACTTGGGTGAGGTAGTATATATTATTGGGATCAAGATCTATCATGATAGATCCAAGAGAATGTTGGGCCTAAGTCAAAGTACATACATTGACTAGATATGGAAGCGATTCAGTATGGAACAGTCCAAGAGGGGATTATTGCCAGTGTCACATGGAATTCATCTTTCCAAGAAAATTTGTCCTCAAACATATGAGGAAAGAAATAAAATGGAAAGGATCCCTTATGCATCCATGATTGGGTCAGTCATATATGCTATGCTATGTACAAGGCTAGATGTTTCTTATGAATTAAGTGTTGTAGGAATATATCAAGCTAATCCCGGAGACCACCCTTGGATGGCAGTCAAGACTATCCTTAAGTATCTGAGGCATACTAAGGACATGTTATTAGTTTTTAGAGGAACGAAGAACTAGTCATTAGAGGACATGTAGATGGTAGTTTCCAGACTGTTCAAGATGATATGAAGTCATGGACAAGATAAATCTTTACTTTGAATGGAGGTGCATTGAGTAGGAAGAGCTCAAAGCAAGGTGTGGTCACATATTCTACAGCAGAGTCCAAGTATATTGCAACTTCTGAGGCAGCTAATGAAGTAGTATGGATGTGATGCTTCATCCAAGAGTTTGATGTTGTACCTAGCAGTAAAGATCATATGACACTTTATTGTGATAATCCTATAGAGGTGGAACTTGAAAAAAATCCAAGGTCACATCAATGGAAGAATCACATACTTCGGAAGTATCATCTTTTGAGGGATTTTTCTCAGAGAGTTGAAGCTGTAGTGAGTAGTATTTCAATGAATGACAACGTGGCAGACCCCTTGATTAAAGCCTTGACTCATTAGAAACATGATCATCATGTGAGGTCTACCGGACTAAAAGTCGTAGGCATTTGGCTCTAGTCCAAGTGGGAGTTTGTTAGGGTTGGTGTCTTGAGAACCAACTATTTATACATTTATTACATTAATGTATACTTATTATATATTTTTCATTGTTCTTCATGACTATAATATAATAATGTTTTGAAATATTATTGCATTAATGAGGTTATGGCAGATCTTCATTACGATGAGAATCTCTAAATGCTATAACAATATTCTTAAATAATGTTCTGTGGTTGGATGACATACTATGATAGGACAGATAGTATACAGACCGTCATATGCGAGTACTCATAAGAAAACAAGACTCTCTCCCATAGAGTTCGCACTTGGTAATCTCCAAGATGGGAGATTATGAGAACAGACCTCCCAGTAGTAATTTCGTATGTCTTGGTGTCATCAGACATTGCTATCTATGACCATGTGTAATGGTCCTTAGATTGAAAGATTATCATTAACTCATGTCATGACTCACACACTTATATTTTCTAATGAAAACTGGCATGAAGACAGTTGGTGGGAAGTAGGGTACGTTGGGTGAGTCATGAATGACATATTGTTAATGGATAAGTCGAGGAAGGATTTTCCCTTCCATATTTATGGAAGTAGATATCTCGGGCCCTTTGATTGAAATAGAACTATCGCCCAAATTCCGTGGCCATGGTTTCATGATGAGTTTATTTCTTGGAAGTCAAAGAATGGAAGATCAACCATATAGGATTATGACACTACCATGAAACCTGCTTGATGAGATATTGATACAAAGGGATTAAAATACATAGTAAGAGTTCGTATGAGGTGACACGTCAATGCGGCATCAACTTATTTCTCTTGGGTGCCTTGACCAATTTCTAGATTGTAATCTTGGACTTTTGGGAAGACCACCTAATGCCAATGAGAAAGAGGCCTAGAGGGTCACATACTAAGTGTATCCAAGTATCTCAAGTAGAATAAAGATTATTCCCATATGTGGTTTAATAATTATTCAATGAAGCCTAAATAGTTTTAATGTTGGAGGAATAATAAAATAAAAAATGAAAACAAGATATACATGCTGTGTACATTGAATGTACACGCCATGTAGTTTTCATGAAAAACAAGTACACACCATGTATTAATGATTACAAGCTGGGTGGTTTTTCCATTAGAGATTTTGGGGAAATAATATCATTTTATTAAATAATATTTATTATAATCAGCATGAGATCATGTCAAGGAATTAATAATTCGACATGGGGGTTTTCAATAAGAGATAATGAAATAAATAAAATGTGTAACACATTTATTTATTGTCATAACTTTATAACCTCAAACACAATTATATATATCCTCACAACCCCAACACATTTCTTAAGAATCGTTGTGCACAAAAGTTTTGGAGAATTCTCTCAAGGTAGAAAGAACTCCTTCCTCCAAAAAAGCTCTCAAGACTGAGAGATATCCTCCTCCATCGGATCATGGGGATCTAAGGTAGACAATGCAATCAAAGGGTTCTCAACACTAGCACCTAGAGATTCCTTTGGCGACATCTAGAGATATGTGGTGCCCGTGTGAATCATCGCTAGAGGAAGTCTACACTTGTCTTTTGCGACGCAATGTTGAATCACATTAAAACATTTTTAGAAATACCAATGAAGAAAGAACGCTATAATATGTACTTCTTGTAAATTAATTAAATTAATTATAATCGACATGTGATGATCCTCCTTTGCAGTTTCAGGACTATTCTTCTTCTTTGTCTATTTTTTTGATTCGATCTGTGGAGTCTGGCATTTATCGTCACATTGATCCTTGATTGATCATTTATAACGACAAAAATCAAAGTGGGCACATCCAACCACGAGCTTCCTCTACACCTAGAACCTTCACATTATTCATTTCTCTTTCTAAAAAAATAAAGAATAAAAAAATATATATTTGAAAAAATGGAAAATCTGGGTTATGACTTTGGAAGATTAAAAATCACTATTCTTCAGGCTAATGATATTTTGATTTCATATGGCTAGGAGGTGGATGTGATATTTGTCTTAAGAATATATTTTATGAAAATAAGATAAAAATAGAAAAGAAAAAGAATAGAAAGAGAGGTTGATTCATTTATTTCACATACATGTTACATTAGATGATTTAGAATTTTTTTGATGGATAAGAGTGATTATTTTATTAAAATAAGTATTTTTAATTAAGAATATTTTTTATTTAATTAGTTTTTATTTAGAGTTAAACCTCATTTTTATTCTTATTTGTTTATACCATTTACCTACCTACCCTATAGTCTCGAAGTCATTTGGTCTTAAATGGTGAATTCCTCATGATTACTTCTACTTTTGTTTTTATGCAGTGGTGATGTTATATTCCTTACAGGCCTATAGTAAGTTACAAGTTTTTGAGGTATTTAATAAATTATATTATCATTTTTACCCTGAGGAAGAGTAGAAATTTTCTTGTGAGGTAAATTTAAAGTGTCATTCATACTAATAATGAATTTGATAATGAAAATGGATGATTGAAAATTATTGGATATTTAAAATGAGAAAATTAAAATATATGATTAAATTTTTCTTTAAAAATTTAGGCATTGATGAATTTTACCATTTGATACTCAAACATTTTATTTTCCATATAATCAATTTGTTTACTAAAATTGAGTTTTATTCATGGTAAAGTGAACATCCTTTGTAGTATGTTGAGAATACAACCTTGAATTCATGTTTGGGGTTATTTGATGTGTGTATTTCATGAAAATATTTCATGTTGTCTTAATATATTAATTTTTGTAGTTAAATTATTATTTGTTTCCAAATATTGGACAGTTTTTTAGTGCTTTATAGAAGGACACAAAGAATCTTGGAAAATGAATTAAAATATGTGATTTTTGGGTGGTAAAATACACTATTCTCCATGATCTTCTATTGTGGCCTAACATCAAATTTTTGAGGATACAGTGGAGCTGAAAAACTTGAGAATATCATTTACACATCTCGATTTCTTCAGGGGGAGAAATTACCACCAGGAAAAGTCATGAAGTAATTACGTGATGTGATAAGCCATTAACCATCCTATATAGAAATACATGTTATGAAACATTGGGATAGATAAATTATAGAAAATATTCCACTGACATGGATTACATGTCATGTAAACTTTTACACATCATGAATGTTTTAGAGAATATAAAATTAAATGGATGTAGGTTGAGGGCCTGATGGAAACCCTTATAAAATAAAGTCAGCATCCAAGGATTTGGGGATGATCTGGACTGAGGGAAGCTGATAGAAGACTTACAATAGACATAGTGATGATCCAAATCCCTACATCACCACCATTAATTACCTCAACTATAACTTAGATATCCATGTTTCTCATTCTCATCATGCCTAGTATGAGCATGTTTTATTCCTTGTGTCGGGTGATGTGATTATATTGTGAAGTTCCCTTAGGGATAATTTCCATTTATTATTCTTTTTCGGATTTCTGGAACTCTATTTCTTAGTTAAAATTCATCTTGTTTTTTGAATTTCATGACCACTGTGAACAATTTGAGGTTTTTTGTTTCATTGCATCAATTAATTGGCCTATTTTTGTATGACCATCATTCAATCTAGGTTAATTTTGTTTAAATAGGGTTTTGATAAGGGTATTTCATGCATGCATTTTGTGAGTTTTTAATATTTTGATGTCTATATTTATTTGATGAATATGATGAATTGTTGAATGATTAAATTTGATTTGTCTTTTATGGAAGGATACAACCAAAATTTAAAAAAGAGCTAAATATAGGATATGTAAAAAATGTCACGTCGTGCAAAAAGCAAAGCCCCATGAAACCAAATTTATGAAGGAGTCATATATTGGAAAATTGGATCACAAAATTTAGGCATCATGTATTATATTACATTATGTGACCTTTTTAATAGAAGTTATTTTTAATGAGATACACCAAAATTTGAAATTCCTTCTCACAGTATGACAATTTAAATATTACATGATGTGTATTATTTACACATCATGAATGTCTCAATGAATATAAAATAAAAAATTAATTTATGAGGGTTCAATGTTGAGGGATTATAAAAATAGACCTTCGGCCAATAATTTGTGAAATCTTTCAGGAGGGATCCTTGATGGACACCCACTTCTAGAGACACACGCCATCGTAGATCCCTTCTTCACCTCCATTCTGGAGGATTGTTTAAATTCTTTTTTTAAAACCACACATGGATAGCATGAGGGTGAATTTTTATAAGCTATGTCATATATGATAAATGGGGATTTATTTTTATATGATATTTTTTTTAGTGAAATTTATGTTGGGATTTCATGTTTTTTCTTCATCACTTTCTCTTTATTGATTATTTTTCATGACCATTAAGAGTGAGGTTTGGAAAAGGGTTTAATTTCATTCATACATTGATAATTACTAATTCTTGAGTTTTTTGAATAACTTTTTTTAATGTGGGGTCAAGGGTTTATACTTACATCATGACCATTGGGTTTTTCTCTAGAATGTGTTTAAATATGATTATAGGTTACCTATTCCTTGTAATCTAAAGTACCTGACCATTGAATAATGAGAACTTAGGATAGAGATAATTTACCATGATCGTTGGACTCTCTAGGACCAGATTCTGTTGACTTCATAATTTTTAATTGGTTATTTCATAACTTTTCATCCCATGCACCTGGATTGATTACTATCTGACACCCTTTTTCTATTTTCTTCTCCCACCTTGTTCATCAATCACATAACAATTTTCTTAGATTTAATTACCTCAAATGGTAATTATATTAAGTTTATTTTATTTTGTTAATATTTCTCTAATCCTATATTTTTGGGTTTTCCATTGGTCTTTCAATTTCTATAGTAATCAGTAGTTCAGTGGTTTTTTTATTTTAAAATGTACATAACGTGAAAATATTACACATCATGAAATATTTTAATTATTACATTATGATAATGAGTCTCAAATTTCAGAGTATATCTTCAAAATAAATTTTTCTAAGAAAATCATGTCGTGTAAATAGAATACATGATATGAAAATGTTCGTTTTCTAATTTATAGGGTGTTCTACCTTAAAAATATGGTGTCATACCACAAGTGAATCTCATGGGATGAAGTTACTTTTATTTCTCATATTTCACCTCTTTTTGTTTCTTTTAAAAGATTCATTATTTCGTTCCTTTAAAAAAACCAACCATTAAAAAATTGGAAATAATTATGCATTAAATACATAAATAATTTTATTACAATACAGTAAAATAAATTCATGAAAAATACTATTCAGTCATACTTCATAATTAATGAAGGATTAAAAAACATATCATAAATTTATAATAGAGTCTCAAAGTTAGCAATAATCCCCCCTAAAAGGGTGTGATGAACCAAAAATACCTTCCTCTAGAACAATGGTTTTTCATAACTATCTTTAACCATGTTACACACTAATCACCTACCTTTGGAAAGCAGGTCCCTAAGTCATCATGTATATGAGAGCCATTGGGTGTTTCTAATTCCATGAAGAAAACCCATTGAAAATTTACCTGATATTATGTGGGTATATGTGTCTGATGTGTAGGTTTTATCACTAACAACACAAAATTCCATTTGGACCCCATGTGGTAATAAAAAACAATATAAATTTGGTGAAACTAATGTAAATGATTGTGAAATATTAAAACCAACCACAATAAATCATAGAAGGAAAATTATTATTCATTTGAAATAAAATTGTGATCCTGATGTAAATCCTTATCCAAGATGAAGGTGTCACCAAACTATCAGGCCCCTATCTCCCTCAAAATGAAGGAGGTCCGAACAATCAAATCAATTGTGAATGTGATTGTTTACTGAGATTCTCAATTGAATTTTTTTTCCTATTTGTGTTCATCACCTATATTTCAAGAACTTTCAATAAGATATCTCTTTGATCCAAATGACATCATACCAGTTCTAATAGGCATGTGAATCAACCACTCCTCAATCAGGGACCTTGTTTAAGTAGAGGAAACCATCGCCAATCCATCACCTTCGATGATGGGTCTAAAATATATTGTACCCGGTGCACCACAAAAATTTTACCATCCCTACCATGGAAGAATCTTGATGGGACCTATAGATCATGAAACTGACCAGTAATCCACTCAATGATATTTGGTGGTCCACAAGTAGGTGACACCAATCACCATCTCCAAACATTTCGGGAGCTTATCCCAGAAGCATAGAAATAAAAATCTCCCATATCATAGGTAGGCCGATCATGAGGCCACAAATAGCCTCACCCAGAAGTTAAAGTGGTCATTTCAAATGGATCCTTCTAGTAGTAACTTCAAACAATGTTGTGTGGTAGTGAACCCTCAACATAATGAGGGTTCCTTTCTTGGGATTCCAACCCAGGTCTTCAAGAACTGGGCATGAAAAAAACCCACTGAGGATAGTTAATAGTCAATATGGAATATTAATACATCTTTATCCCCTATATAGAATCCCACCAACAAAATATGGTAGAAAAAATGAGTAGGCACAAACACCTTCAAACACCTCGAAATCCCTCCAGTCAAATCTGGTGGCAAATTGTGAGATGCAAAAAACAAATTCCCACATTAGTTAATCCTTCTAGTAGGATAATTTATTTGGATCTAAGTAATACCTCTATAAATATTCATTGTAGAAATTTTAGATTACATAAACACCTTCCCAGATCAATCCAGTCTTCTAATCATATTTGGTGGAAAATCATGAGCAGGTGCACACACCTACCCACATTTATCATGGCTGCATAATCATCAATTAGAATATTGAAGATAATTAAACAAAAAATAAAAAATAAAAAATATGGTACGAAAACAAATATATTCCCCCACACTATAGTACGGTCAATATCCACTGACTATAAATGAAGGATAAGAGCAAGCACACAGCCTTGCTCCAGCCACATAATAGGCATATATCATCATTCCATCCATTTGAGTTCCACAATCACATCTTGAAAATGGTGATACATTTGGAAAAAATTCATTACCACTTCCTAAAATGATTCCAGGATATCATAAAGACAACATCATTGGAAGAGGTACATATATAGAACTCTATCCTCAGAAATGGGATGACTCATCGAAAAGTCACATCAGATAAAACACACACCTCTGCTCCCATCTAGATCGGTTTTTACCAAATTCCCCCATGATATTTGAAAAACTAAATCAGCTACATACCCCCATTTCACCTAGAGGTAATCATCTTATTCCAATGTCCACTATGATCTTGGCACAAACCCCTGCCAAAATTCGAGAAACCTCTCAAAAAATTCTGCGGGAAACAGAATAGCTAGTAAAGAATGTTTCTGTACCTAAAAACATATCTCTCGAGCAGGAAGTACTAGTTTCTCATTAGATAGGTATCTAAAAATAATCCTACCTCTAGATGATTGGAAAATGAATATCCGACCTATGACCCAACTCTACATAATACTGGTGTTCTTGAATCCCCCACACACTTATTTATAGAAGATCAGGATCCGACTATCCCATTAAAACATTATTGGAATGGTATCCTTAATTACAAAGGTCCTACTTAGACACTTCACCATGATGGATTTCTCCATGAACATAATTTTATTCATCTTCAGATCCATCCTCCTAATGAGGGCCATGAAAACCATTCATGTGGCCAGAAGATAAAACATTAATAAGGTTCTCCACTTCCGATCATTTTCCCTGGTGGTTCGCTCCAAGGGCATATTCATTATGAATCCTCCTTATAGCCAGACTTCAATCCATAATGGTAGACCCCCATAATAGAATTATCTGAAAAATTACTCTTCATAGTAGTGTTTCACTTCACCAAAAGGGTCCTCCCCTTGGTGATTTAATGATATGAAAGACCTCCTATCATGAGTAAGTTGACGAAATGAGGTGAATCGGGTATCATGTCATTCCATGGAGTAGTTAAATCCTTTATCATATAAATTATAGCCGAAGGTGATGGTCATTCTTCAAACCACCCTTAGATCATCTGTCTTCCAATGTGACTAAGGATGTCCCTACCAATATTTATATTTATAATTAATTAGAAGGGTACCGTCAACCTTGGTTGAAGTAAGTTGATGAACCTATGAAAAAATAAGAATAAGAAATGTTGAACATAAAGAAATAGTTGTCTAATGATGATATAACAACCTTATTCTAGCCTTTTTTTACTCCCCAATAAAACATTCTAGAGTCATTTTTGGATGATTGTGTGCAAAACATACACCTAAATATATGGAGTACTCTACTAAACCTAAAAGAAAAGGTATTACGATATGATGAGTACCTAAGGCATGTGAAGGTAATATATATGATACACCACTAAATTGACATTCTCACTCTCCTAGCTATACAACATCCAAAATTGGGTAAATAGTAAGGGGACCTTCATTTGGTATGCCTCGCCGCATTTTCAGAATTGCATCACTTGATCATAGATGCCCCATCCAATGCAACTATAAGAGGATTGGGTGAACACAAAGTGTTGAATTTCACCACTCACCATAATAAAAAATATACAAAAAATATGACATCATGAAATGTCATAGCTTCATGATGGCTTCAATGAATGAACTATATTCACAATAGACGATATTCCTGAAAAAATAGTCCCTGACAGACTCTCACCAAAATCGGGATAGAATAGATCAATATAATGAAATATGTTTTCATCAGGAATCTAAAAATATCATGAAATCATCCTTATTAAGGGAAATCAATTTTTAGATACTACAAATTTCACTAATGTTGAAAATTTATTAAGAAATAGGTGGCCATGGAGAAAATGGTATAATGCATGCATTCAATGTCCATACATGACTCAGTATAATCAAAAGGTATCCATGGTGGTAGAATCCATGATAATCTAATAGAAACCCCATCCCATAGGGTCGTAGAATTTTTTAACACATAATTAAAGTTAAGCAAACCAGACTCAAAAGGTTGTGAAAATTGAGAACGAACAACCCCATTCAATAGTGTTGGGGGATTTATTACCTCAATAATGTCATACGTAGTTGAAGTCAAGATTCTCTTGATTAGGGGGAATTACAATACAAAAATCCTCCCAGTTTTTCCCATCTTGGGATTTTTTATCCTCATTGGGAGCACACATGAAAAAATTGATTGGATATTCCCTTCAGATTAACATATAACAAAAGGACCTTAGAGAACTATTATAGTAGAGGATAAGGCCTCATGGAAGGAACATATAAAAGGTAGTATCACCAAGAGACTAATGAAATTCCTATAATTTGTTATGTATTGGTAAATATCATTAACACCACCCTTTAAGACCTTACAGAACATGAAAATACAGAGGAGGTTGAGGAGGATGTTTCGTTTAAAAATATAGTCCAAACTGAAATGATTAAAGGGTGTGTGTGTAACTAGAAACATATTTTTTCACTAAGTTTGGGAATTCCTTCAATAACTACATTACTTCCTCGTTAGAAAGAATTCACCAAAGAAAAGGGTGAAGGTATGTTTTTTCATGATCCACCTCTTGAAAAGGTTGAACCCCTTACACTTGAGAAAATATATTCCTAGATAGAGTAAGAGATAAAAGAATTTATATGAATCAATATAGAACTAATATAATGAAACATTCATGATAGATATGTACTACAAATAGATCCTCAACTCACAATCACAAATGGAATACCTCAACAAAGAGAGTTCCCCACAGAAACTGAAATGGAGCAAGAACAGTTTCTCAATGCAGGGCAACAAAAAGTAGTATATTTGGATCTCATAGAAGAAGATAATTATTTCCCTCCATTGATTACAATGATAGAACAATGCCAGGAACATCCTTACAGATCTTACCATATATGATACCCACAACATGTATTGATAGGGACACTATAGTTGGTCATACCTATTTCTATCCACGTTTAAAATCCATCTCAACCAGACATTACTTAATGGATCATCAATACTACAGAGTTATTAATGCCTTGATTGGAATATAAGTATGAATTATGTGTTGTGGTAACACTGGAAAAGAAACCTTAACTTAAATTTGTTTATATGACCCATCCTTTTACAAACATTGTGAACCCTATATTTCCATTTTTCAAGGGATCAGGAGAATCGGAGTTGCATTGGAAAAATTTCATGTACCATTGTATTTCAATTATGGGGACCCCTAAACAATCAAAATTTGTGAAAATAATGTTCTTAATGAAAAGAATTCATGGCAACGCCTTTATATGGTACTCCAGTTTTTTCGACCAGTCAATTACAGGATGGGAAGATCTCCATCGAATGTTTCTCTTCCAATTATGCTCAATGTTTTAGAAGACAATAGTACTCAACCTATCAAAATATAAATAATGGGAGAATGAGAGGGTATCAAATTTCATATTTTAATGGAAGTGATTTACATAATATCTAATCTTATATATTACTAAATAATATTTCTTTCTCATCTGTATAGATAATCTTCAAAATGAGTTGTGCCCATCATATATACCTAGAAAATGTATAGGAGGGTTTCATGATCTTTTTTCAATTTCTCAATGAATAGAAGACTCCAGAACCTGATCCAAGGATATGTCCTGAGTAATTCTATCTGCTCAAGGAAATAGAATGGGGAAATCAGAGGACTCAACTATCACACCTAATCTATCCCATTCCTCAGGTCCAACTCCAAATACATCACCATATCATGCTTTCCCCCCTCTTTAATGTCAAAACACATTCCCACCTCATCATGATGAGAAAATGGAGAATAGGTGGAAAATGTTTGAGGAACGTAATAGAAAATTTTATTCTTTTTGAAATGAATAAGTCCCCAATTACTTAATCTCGTCATTTAATAATAACATGATTATGTTCCCAAATCCCATTAATCCCAAATAGGATGGGTTCAAATATATCATAAAATATTTCACCTTCGATCTGGAATTGGGCCACACCATCTAAATTTTTTTATCAAATACATCTTGTAGAAAATGGTGGACTCCGAGCATATGAATCTATGAATGCCACCTAAGAAAATAACATGTGTTTCTATCGCCAATACAATGGAGGACAATGAATTTATTAAAGTAGGAAACTAGATTACACAGGTGTTCAATTACTGTATAGTCATAAATATTATCAACTATACCTATTCTATCATTATAGCATAGTTGAAACAACAAACTATTCCATTGAATTCATCTGTTATGACTCAACTGACTACATTAGTGCCCCAATACACCAAAATACAATATTATATGAAACAACATGGCCCAAATATCATGAAGAAAAAAAATAATATGAACCTCTACCATGGCCAAATTTATCTTTGAATATTCCAAAATTCATCCCCATATTCTTAGGAAAAGGGGTACCGACACACCATATGGTACAACAAGTGTCAACCGGATAGAAGGAGTCCTCATTAGAAAAGTAATTAATCTTTGGTTCCATTAATTTTATTCACTTAATTAATCCCTCATTAGATTATGAGTGTTATTATGATCCCAAATTCGAAACACTCGATTGAGTAATTATGGGAAGAGGCCCCCAAAGCTAAGGATATAGGGGAATATGCGATCATTCAAGAAGTAAATATTCTGACCACATCCCTACCCATTCCGTCTATGTGGTCGAAACTCATGGGAGATCCCTCCATAGAGTGAGATCAAAATTATCAAGAACATTAACTAATATATTCTAGAGTTTTCACTAACTTAATCATTATGGAATATCAACTAGAGGAGATGATGTCCCCAAATCATCCTCAGAGCACAGAAACACCTACTCAACACTACCCACAAGGGAAATAACAACCTAAAATTCATGTTATAAGGGATGATCCAACTCAATCAAGTACATAGGTACCAAAATTAGTTATAAAAAATAATCCTCATGATGGTAATCCTATAAATTTATCCTAGAAGTAAGAAATTTTGAAGCATTTGGCCCTAGATACATCTATGTTTCCAATCCCATATTCTCAATTTCTATTAAAAGACCACTGAGAAGTACTCATAGAGGCTTTCTCAACCCATCATGAATTTGAGGCTGATGTTGATACTGTTGAAGTATATCATGTAAAGATAGATCTTGAATAATTCCACACAATCATCTTTTTCATGGATCAGGACAAAGAGGCCATTATACAAGGATAAATCATACTAATTATTTGTATCTAGATGGATAAATGCCATTGATATCTGATGAGCCTTAATTGAAAACAGTTCAAGATTCAACCTTATTCTGATCTAAACACTTCGTTAACTGGGTTACAATGAGTCCCACTTGTCCCCCACTTCTATAATGCTCTAGGGTTATGACAATAGTGAGAAAAATACTATTGGTGAAATAAATCTCAAGACACAATTTGTAATCATGTATGTGAATCATAATTTTTGGTTTTTTGGAAATATATAGTATTTAGAATTCTCCTGGGAAGTCTTTGGTTACAACATCAAGTGGTGATTCCTTCATCATACCACCAATGCCTCAAATATGGATTTAATAGTCATATTTGGACATTTCACTGTGATAATGACCCATTTAAATCCTACAAATCATAATTCATCGATGCGAGATTATATCATAGGGAAGGGAAATAACCCATGATTGATAATGTTTCTCAAATAGATGACCCAAAATGTCTAGAGATGACCTTGACTAATCCCTTCAAGTTTCTCATTGTAGATTATGTTCTTTCTATAAATTAGATCAAATTGGTGGGTCTAAATTACAAAAACCTTTAGTGAATTCCATGATATAAGTTGTGACAACTGAACATGGAATCACCAAAGAAGTTTTCGACTATCCAAACAGTTATGAAAGCACAGGTGAAAATTAACTCATTCCATCCCAGGAGCTTCAAAAAATACATGCCTCCACTTCTCGGTTAAAAGAGGTGATCATGTCATTGAGAGAAAATGAAGATTATTAGTTTTTCTCCTTTTTCTCAACTTCATATATTCAAACAGGCCTTGCATCATCAATTAGATCAAAAGTGTTTTCTCCTCCTTTCAAATGTCAAAATATCAAATCCTCCCTTAACTCTAAGAAATTTTATTAATAAATTAATTACTATAAGAACATGGAATATGTAGAATATGAAATCTAGTGGAAGAGGAAGAGGGGGAAGACCTCATAGATTCCCCTGCAACATTTGAGAATGGTGTCTCTACCACAGTTGATGGACTTAGAGAAATGATTCTGGTTACATAAGAATATCCATGGCCCACTTTGATCAGTGCATGCGTGAAATCTAAAGAAAAAGAGGTATATAACTCCTTCTTGAAGTAACATCAGGATGTGTTCATATATAATTACATTGAGATCCCAGGCCTTGGTCCAGTGGTGGCCACTCACTTCAGGGGTATTCCTAAAAACCACTAAGAATATAACCATATAGATTGAAGGACACACCCTAATAATGCCTCAAAAATTGAGGGTAAAGTGGGTAATATTATCATGGAAGAATTCATCCATGAAGATCAGTATTTGAACTAGATATAAAATATTATATTGGTAGAGAAGAAGAAAGTTATGATCATGGTCTCCATCGACTTTAAAATCTTAATTGGCATTTTCAGAAAGATGAATTTCAAAGTCCAATCAAAGAGCTACTAATTGATATAATTGATGGTTATCCATCTCTCTCCTTTATGGATGGATATTTAGTGTACAATCAAATTTAAATGGACCCAGAAGATGAATAATTCAATGATTTCACTTCCCCTAAAAGAGTATTATGTTGTCGGGTAATGCCTTTGGCCTGAAAAATGTCGGCACCACATACAAACATGTCATGAATCACATCTTCAAACCCTTCTTGGGGAAGATGGTTGATTATTACATTGATGATATATTAGTAATGAGATTAATTTATTTTTACCACATGAATGATGTTGATACTGTATTTTAAAAACTATGATAGCATAGCCTGAAGTGGAACCCATTGATATTTTTTTTCCGGGTTACCTCATGAATGTTTCCTGGCTTCTTCATACATCAACATGGAATTAAGGTTAATCTTGAAAATAAAAAGGATGTCCTTATTATTTCACAACCTTATAACATTAAATAATTGAGGGGTTTATTGGGAAACGTTACCTGCATTTGGATATTTATATAAAACTTCATAGGAATGTATTTTCCATTCACCTTGTTGATGAAGAAGGGGGTAACATATCTATGGAGCACTAAATTTATGCAATTATTTGACAACCTCAAGAAAATTCCCTTGAGCCCAATAGTTCTAATAAAACCCATTGAGGGGAAGAGGCTCAATCTATATGGTACGACCCTAGAGAAACCACTAGGCGATTTCCTTTATTATCTTAATCAACCCATGATTGAAACTATGAATCAATATTTAAATATTAATAAGTGATTCCTGCCAGTAATTTACATTTTTAATAAAATGAAGCCCTACCTAGAGCACCATGGGTTACATTTTCTCTCCCAAAAACAACCCACTAAATTATATCCTCAAGAATCCTATGTTGATAGGAATTTATGAATGGTGGGTGGTTATTATAAAGTAGTCTAACATACATTTCATCCCTGGAAAAGATTTTAATGGCCAAACCTTGGTATATTTTTCTTTAGAACAACTATATGCTAAAACAACATCTTTATATACTCAATTTCTAGATTAAGAGATATTTTAAATTCAAAATGGCCCCAAGATATGTGAAATGTGTTTTGATGGTGCATCTAATAGTCCAATAGTGATGATAATGGAAGACCCCTAAGCCCAACAATGTCAGGAAAGGAGTAGTTCTCATCTCTCCATCAAAGGAATTATCACATTACTCCATCCTATTATTATAAGGATATAAAAATAATGAGTCAGAATATCAATCCATCACTGCATCACTAGAACTAGAACTTCAAATACTAGTGGCCTATCTATAGGTGAATGGTGATTCAGTTTTGGTAATCAAATATATTGATGAGGATTGTTCCATTTGAAAATAATAGATGATTATTTTTATTGACAATCTATGAGGGTTAATTGAATAATTCCCTTTAGATATGACATTAACTCACATCCCATGATCATAGAATTTCGAGGAAGATGCATTGGATATGTAGATATAGATTTTGTATATCCAAACTGGGATGAATTAGTCATCAACACCATCTATTGTTGAATGGTGTCACATTTTAATTATTTCATGATGAAAGATATCAATGTGGTCATCCCATCACTAGTTGGGTGATACCCATTTTTTACTACCTTGAAAAAAGTTTTCTTATCAGAATGTGATATAAAAGAGAAGAGCTGACAATGAGTGATCAAATTTACTCTTTATGATGGCCTATATCATCAGAATTTCCATTTTAAATGATTATTTGATAGAGTCCGCTGAAAATCAATTTATAAATAACAAACTACTATTATCATGGAAGAATTAAAAATGGGATCTTGTAGCTCCCACTAGTCAGGGTTCTAGAATTCTAGTAAAATCTAATGGCCTAGACACTTATAGCCATCAATGACTCATGATTGCAATAAAAATCACTAAGAAGTTTTATCCCTATGGATTGGAGGAAAACATCATCCATCATCTGCCAGAGTTCCTATACACATCGAAATACCCATTTCCATTTTCCACATGGGGGATGGATGTGGCAGGGAAATATCCACTAGATATGAACACGAAGTTCAAATACATCCCAATAGCTACCAACTTTTCATTAAAATGTTTTGAGAAAATAGAACACAAATAAGTCAGGGAAACAATCATAATTAGATTTATAAAATCCAACTTCAATTCCAGATTCAGTGTCCCTCGTACAATACTGATGGAAAACGAAACCAATTTCTTTTCTAATGAGTTGGAGATGCTGTATTATTCGTATAAAATAAAATCCAATGACTTATATTTCTATCATGAAGTAAAATATGGATAGTTAGAGTCCTCAGAAAATACCCTTTTGAATATTGATCTGAATATGGTGGAAAGGATAAAAAGTATGGGTATGAAAATATCTTTCATTCCTTCTGGGACATCATAACTATGACTTGTACCACCACACATGAAACCTCGTATTCGCTATCATATGGAATAGAAGAAATCTTACCCATTGATGTCCAATTTATACCACTCCTCACTTATAGCTATGATCATTTGTCCATAGATGAGAAATACAATAAAGGACAAGGTGAATTGGAGTGACTTGATGGGAAAATATTTCATACGATCATTCACTTGGAGGTGTATCAAAATCAGATAGCAGGTTCTTTTAATAAGATGTTATACCTCCATTCGTTCTTCCAATGGTAACTGGTATTGGTCCTTAGGTCTCCAATGATACTAAATAAGAATCCTCCAAAGCATTAGACAATGTGAGAGGGACCTTTTAGTATACACAAGGTCCACTAAAATGGAGCATATTCTTTTCTCTTGATGGATAGAGAGCACATTAAATCCCCTACCAATGTGAGTTTTCTCAAAAATTGATTTGTGTGATGAAAGAGTGGAACGTCACAACTTCACAATGTTAAGTAGCATAGTCAGGATTTTTTACACGACCTTAGAAATTGTGACATTTCATCCATATAACAGGATGATAAACTTCATGACCCCAACATCATTGTTGTATTGAATTAAACTCTATAACATCGTGGTCAAGCATGTACTACCAAAGATGGAACAACATATGGTTCAAGTAGTATGACCCAAAACAACAAGAGATCATAGTCCAATCTATGTGACTTTAAATTGTATAGCCCAATATTCTAGTCACAAGATGTTAAACAATATGAAAACATCCTTTCATCATGATCTAATACTTCAAGATTCACATCTTCGTTGTATGACCTCAATCTTTGTTACATTTCAATATGTGTTAGAGTGGATCACAATCTTCGATGCGAGTACCCCACCACACCTTCATCGAAGAACTACGTGTGGCTCGCTTTTTCCCCTAACATGATATTTAGTGGTTCATAGATCTATAATACTAGTTCTATCCATGACATAAAAAAATATATTCCCCTCCCTATGTATGGGTCAGACCAGCACCGAGAGACTTTCAATAACTATGTATGACTTGATTCTCACTATAATGAGATACGTAGTGATTCCTAGGTATTACATCCTGGTCCAGACACAAAAAATACAAATTCCTCTATCTTTAATTTGTATGTCCAATGTGTGGTGGAAGAAAACTTTTCCACTCTTTATTTATCAAAGCCAATATAACTCTTTTGGGCTTAGTAGTTTTGGTAAAAATTTCTCTACATAAGATAATAATATTAATTCACATTGGGGTTACTGTTGTCTCTATCGAAAGGCCTTAAAAGGAAAACCAAATTTATTTTTCACATGAATTTTAACTTCATGGTTCTTTAAGAATTACTTATTTCTTGATTATCCTTCCCCCAAGATACTTAGTGATGCTCGAATCCTACATCATAGTCCAACCGCAATATGGGAAATTCCCATACTCTCCTATGTGTGAGTCAAATATTCATTAGAGGAACCAATATGGGGTTTCAACCCGTTCATGAGATCATGTCAAAAAACAGGACCCCTTCTTTATAAAAGAATACAATCAATATGGGGAAATCTTTTTATAACTATGTGTGTCTTGATTTTTTCTCTTACGAGATACATAGTGACACCCAGGACATATACCCTAGTCCAACCACAATTTTCCTTTTTCACATCGAGTTTCCATTATCCTTACCACATGATTTTAAACCTCGTGGATAATGTCCTTACTACATGACTATGAAATTAATGGTTCCTTTGGAACTCTATGTGTAGTGATTCTCATTTCAATGAGATATATAGTGATTCATAGACCTCATGTACTAGTCCTTTCCACATGGTAAATAAATATTCCCCTTCTCCTATATACAAACAATGATCTATGTAGGATATCTTAATTTTGGTTCCCACATTCAGGTTTCCATTAAGGAAAAATAACTTTACCCTCCATCATATGAGTCAGATCTATACAAGGGACTCTACGCTCCATGCCCTACTTTAGTCCAATGGCTCCTTTATGCTTCTATGTATGCATATCCAATATTGTATGCATGAGATTGTATATGCATTTGTAGGACCACATTTTTCATAATGTGTTCGTGTAGTGACAGTTGTAAGAAGATGATTCATCGATGGAAAGGGGGCTCTTTTGTCTGATGGCTCATTTACTTGCAACTTTCTCACACAGAAATCACAAAGAAGAATATGCTTGGAGGTATGAATATTCATTATTTTACATACAAAATATAATATGTGTACCTCTGAGTAGATTCCTAATTGTGATTTCTGTGTGAGAAATTTGCAAGAAAATGAGCCGTTTAATAAAAGAGCAACTGTCAATCGACTAGAAATTGTGTTGTGCGTAAGTAATAATAATTATTAATAAGTACTTGTAATTAATTATCATTTTTCAGATATTGTTTTTATAATTTCAAATTATTCAAAAATAGTAATGAATTTATATTTTTTAGAAAAATATGGAACCAGGAAGTCGACAAAAATCATTATTTAATGATCCCATTTGGATAAATCAGCATAGAAACCCAACCGGTTTTGGTTTAAATCTTGTATATATTGAGGGTGTTGAAGACTTCATACCATTTTCATCATAAAACCTGAATATGTTTCAGAAGGAAAAATAATGTTTCCTCGTAAAAAATGTGCTCTGAGAACATTTGACACATTTGAAAAATTTGGGGGACATCTCTTGTGGTTTGGTTTTCAACAAGATTATGTTTTTTGGTATCAACACGGTGAACGTAGTGCTAGAGAAGTTACTAATAACTTGATTACGGATCCATCACGATTTCAATATTTATTACAAGATGTTGTAGGTCCATTCGTTCAATAAACTGAAACTCAAGATGATATTGATTTAACTCCTGAGTTGGCACCATCTAAATTTTATGAGTTGTTGAGGTCTGCTGTGGATGAATTATATCCTGGTTGCAAGACAAGAAAATTAGAAGCAGATGAAAAATTTATAGCTATTAAATTATATAATTCAATGTCAAATAACTATTTTGATCAGATATTTTCTTTGGTTAAAACACTGTTACCTGAAGGAAATGTGTTTCCTCCAAATTACAATGGGAGAAAGAGGCTGGTTCGTAATCTGGGCCTTAGTTATCGGAAGATTCATACATGTTAAAATGATTGCAACTTATATTTTGGTGAAAATGATTCACTGGATAGTTTTCACATATGTGGACAATAGAGGTATAAAGAAGCTCAACTAGGGAAGTCTGGATCGATTCCAGTAAAATAGTTGAGATATTTCCCCTTTACACCGAGTTTGCAGCATTTATTTATGTCTCAGAACACAGATTCAATGATTTCATGGCACAAAACCAAGATTTAAACTGAAAAAAGTACGAATCATCCATCTGATGGTGATTCATGGAAACATTTTGACCGTCTACATCTGTATTCAACATTAGAAGCCTGAAACGTGCGATTGGGTCTTTCTACTGATGGTTTCTGTCCGTTTGGTTCTTATGGTAGTCAGTATTCATGTTGGCATGTATTTATAACTCCGTACAATTTACCTCCATGGATGTTGATGAAGGAGACATATATCTTTTTAACCTTATTAATCCCAGGATATCTGAAAAATAATATTGATGTTTATTTGAAACCATTGATTGATGAGTTAAATGCATTGTGGAGTGATGGTGTTAGTAGATATGATGTTGCTGCGAAAAAAATTTCATATTAAAAGATTCATTGATGTGGAAGATTAGTGAATTTCCGGAATATGACATGTTATCTGGATGGAGTACATAAGGTCTGAAATCATTTAATTACTGTATGAAAGACAACAAATCCTTTATGCTCGGCAATGGAAAAAAACCTTGCTATTTTGACTGTCACTGTAGATTTCTTTCAACTGATCATCCTTTTCAGAGGAACAAATATCATTTCAAAGAAAGTAAAACTGAAAGGGGTGAACCTCCAAAAATTATCTCAGGTACAGAGTTAAACTCATTTTTATTTTCATTACCTCCCATCACATTTGGACCAATAGTAAATCAACATAAATTCACAGCTCTAGGAAAGAATATAATAGGATAAAACCAAGCATTTTTTGGGATCTTCCATATTAGTCTGATTTGTTGGTTCACCACATGTTGGATTCCATGCATATTGAGCAGAACTATTTTGATAATTTATTTCATACAGTTTGGGATACACCAGGTAAGACCAAAGATATTGTAAAGGCAAGATTAGATCTTGTTCAAATTTACAGTCGACCAGAACATGAACAATTTGAAAATGTCAGATCACAGAGGTTAATGATGCCAAAAGTAGCTTATACATAGTCCAAATAGAGTCTATTACTATTTTGTTAGTGGATTGTAGATTTGAGACTTCCAGATGGCTATGCTTCTAATTTGGGCAGATGTGTTAAGAATGGCTATATTAACAGATTAAAAAGTAATTATTTTCATGTAATAATGGAAGGACTTATGATGATTGTATTCAGATGTTTGTTGAAATCTATGATTTGGGATTTGATAACAGACATATCATAGTTTTTTCGAGACATTTGTGCAGTGATAATAGACTATGATGCAATAAGAAAACTGGAAGAAGATGTCGTTGTAATTATATGTAAACTAGAAAAAAAATTCCACCAGATTTCTTTGACTCAATGGAACATATGATACTACATTTTCCACATGACGCTAAATTTGGAGGTCCATTATAGTTTAAATGGATGTACCCCTTTGAGAGATGCATGAAAAAATTGAAGAAAAAGGTAAATAATAAAGCATCAGTTGAAGGCTCAATTACTGAAGCTTATTTGCAAGAGGAAATTGGTTTTTTCTTCTCTCATTATTTTGAATCTCAATATCCCTCAAAACACAATCCAATGTGACGAAACGAGGGGAATGTTAATGATGAAATAGATAATCAATTATTAGTTTTTAATAAGTCAAATCTTGGTTTCAGTGGAGTTCTTGAACGGTGGCTTTCAGATGATAAACATCACATAGCTCATACATATGTTCTTCTCAACTGTGAATAAATGAAATCATTTTTATTGTGAGTGCTTCTATCACTTTTTCTATAATTTATGTTATATTATGTAATCTTATTTTATTTTTAAGTTATATGATAATCATATCAAGAAACAACTTCCACAAATTACAACAGTTGCTTTTGAAGAACGCAGTCAAATGTTTTTTCTCAATGGTTTCCAAAACTGGTAACATAAATTATTGATAGTTTAATATCAATTCTGTTTATTATTTATCATATTAATAATTGTTTTAAAAAATTTCAGGTGTCTCAACTTGGTGATAAAATTGATATGTGACTATGTATATTGAGTAACCCACCATCCAAAATTGTTAAATCTTATAATGCATATGTGGTAAATGGTTTTTGATTTCATACACGTGCATATGGGGAATAAAAAAACAATGAATAGTGGAGTTTTCTTGAGAGGATCGAATCACGGAGAAACTAAAGTTAACTTTATAGAACTATGGATGAAATTATTGAGCTATTTTATCTATGAAAGAATTACATAACGATATTTAAGTGTCGGTGGTTGGATACTGAGAGAGGATTGTGCGTTCATCTGACTCATGGAATTGTTGATATTAAATATAAAAGGCTTCTTGAATTAAATGAACCGTTTTTACTTGATCAACAGGCACATCAAATTTATTATGCAAAGTACTATGCTACTTCAAGAGACATGAGTGATTGGTGGAGCATAATAAAAAGGAATTCTCATGAAAACCAGTTTACTCAAACTGAATGTGGTTCTGCTGAAGTAGAAGGAATTCGGATTTTTCAAGAGACTACTCAAAATCCATAATTTTCACAAAGAGACGTGAATACCGATGATGACACTCCGCAATTAAGGATCAATGATGAAAAAGATGTTAAGGATGTTACAAATGAATTAGAAATTACAAGAGATGATGAAACTGAAACTCATATGGATATTGATGATGCTGGGGAGGAAGATGAAGACATTGACATGGAAAACTATAGAGATGAGGATGAAGATGGAAATTGACTCAGCAAAATTCTAGTTATAATCATAACTAATATATATATCTATATATAATAGTTATCTTCAACTATCTTCTAACAATAATCATTTTGTGTTTCAATTGGATCCTGATCTATTTTGTGAGTTGCAGGAGGCTGATCTACCTTTGGATGAGGGAAATTGTTGACCATCTGAACCTTAGCCTATTCATGGTTCAGGGGGTACGCGGAGGGGGCGCGGTCTTGTGTGACTGTTGATTCTTGACCCTATCCCCATGTGACGTCTACGTCATGGCTTCGATCCACACACACTGAGGTATGGTAACCTGTATATTTTAGTTGGATTTCATTAATTTATTTATATATATACTAATTGTTTGATTTTTTATTCATTTTTCACAGTTTTCACATGTAGCTATTGGACTAGGGAGCGTTATCTTGTGCAATTATTTTTCTTAGTCATGGATCACATGGGAACAGTTTCCCATTGATGTGCGGCGTGACATTTTCGATCATTGGCTAGTACATAAATAAAGAATATTTATTTTGAAATTTATTTTATTAATAACTTGATAATATAAATTATTTGTAGGGTTTATGGTATCCCATTGATGATAGCATGTGTGATGCTATCCACACGCCATGGAAGGTGTCTATGCGTGAATGTTTCAATCAGTTTTTGCACAATTTGAGAAGAACATCCATTAAGAAAGCTGGAGTGACAGAATTTTATGAGTCATGTAGAGCCCACCGACCAAATTAAATTTCATCTCACATTTGGGATGGATTATGTTTACACTGGTTGGGTGGTGGATTTTAGAGGAGATCTTAAGTGGGATGACAGAATTGGGGGAGGCAAGAGGTGACGCATCAAGCTAGTAGCTGTACATTCAGTACACATAGAGAGAATATGGTAAGTATATTTTTAAAATATTTAATATAACGTTAAATATAAACAGTTTATATTATATTTCTGTAGGTAGTAGAGAATCCCGATATTATGAAGTTCAACATTTATTGGAGGATGTACAATGATCTAGCCACAAGAGAGATTAGAGGTGATCGCTATCGTCGAATTGTGGATAATTTTTTTTTTCAGTTTTACAGTTAACTGCATATAATATTTTCAACATTTTAATTTCAAATTGGAATTAAAGGAGTCATATGAGGTTGAAACCTCTCAAACACAGGCTGAGAGTCAGGATGAGATGACTGAGTAGACCAGTGCCCACCATTTCGATGAGGCAACATGGATGTAGGTGACACAATATGGATTTGAAAAGGGCTGAGTAGTTGGTATCAACTCTCATTTGACTTCGTATACTTATTATGTTACTACTACGATGTCGGCATCCAGCTCGAGTGGAGCTCATGGAGAGGCATCATCTTCTGCCTCACAGTATCAGAAGTAGTTGCGAACTCAATCTGAGCATATAGAGAGTTTGGATAAGCAGCTTGAAGAGATGTGTTGGTAGCAGCAACAGCTGCATGAGGAAGAGATGCGTCGGGGGTAGCACCAGCTGCAGCAGCAGCATCATCACGATCAGATAGAGTATATGCACCGTCTGACTCATAGTATATGGATGGAGTTTCCTCCACCATCTCTTACATCTCCTCCACCTCCTCCAGAAGATGACCCCCAGTGATTTATTTTTTATGTTAAAAACATTTTAATTGAAGATTTATTTTAATATGAACTACTTATAGTTTCTTTCTTTTATGTTGGTACAAATATTGGATAATTTAATTTTTTTAATTTTTTTAATTTTTTATTTATTATTAGTATTATATTTTTTAATATTTGTTTATTTTACTAATAATAATAACATCTTATGATTTTTTATAATTTTTTGTAAATATTGAGAATTGTAATAATTTTTTATTTTTTTATTATTTTAATAAAAGTAATATTAATTTTTTTAATCATAATTTTATTAAATGTATTTTTAATTATTATATTATTTAATTTCTGTTTATTTTACTAATAATATATTTTTTTTGTATTTCTACTATTTTTATAATATTAATATAACTTTTTCATTAATCATAATTTTATTAAATATTTTTTTATTATGCTTAGTATTTGTGACGAGACCTTTTGCGAGGGGCTACCATCGTAAATAATTTAAATATAATTTTTTTTTAATAGTATTTGCAATGGGATGACGTGCCCTTCGCAAATAGTATAGGCGATGGGCCCTTCGCAAAAGGATTATGTAAATATAATGTATATAATCGGAAACTTATTTTCCACGGGATAGTTCCCCGTTGCAAATAATATTTGCGATGGTCCATCGCAAAATATTTATTTATATATAATGTATATAATAGGAGGATTATTTGCAACGTAGTTTTCTGCAATGGGCTATTTGCGACGGGATACCGTTGCAAATAGCCCATCTCAAATACATCTAATTCCATTAGTGCACCTGACACAAATTAATATGGTGACGCCCTTTCATACCCATCCATACACATAAAAGAAGAACATGTCAACAGTCTATTTTTTTATTTTTAAATATCAAAATGATTCATTAATCCAATTTTTTTTTGAAAAATGATTCACAAAGATGAAAACCACGGGTTGCCTCCCATGTAGCGCTTTGGTTTAATCTTGCTAGCTTGACTTAGAACCTTAAATAATGAATTATTTTCTTTATCTAAGGTTGGTTCCCACAATTTTTTATCAACTTCATTTTTTTGGAATGGTTCAATGAATGGTTTTACTCTATGACCATTAACTTTAAATGTTTGACCATTTGTGGGAACTTGAATTTCTACAACCCTATGGGGGTATACCTTATGCACTATGTATGGACATGACCATTTAGACGTCAACTTTACCGGGTGTAAACTAAGTCTAGAACTATACAATAGAATAGGTTTACATTTTACAATGTGTTTGGTTTTTAGATTTCGAGATTGGTAGACTTGTACTTTAGCTTTGTTGATCCTTGAATTTTCATAAGCCTCCATCCTAAGTTCCTCAAGTTCATTGAGATCTAATTTCTTATTTGTTTCAGCCAATGATAGGTTATAATTTATTTTCTTAATTTCCCAAAAATCCTTATGTTCAATCTCCAATGGAAGATGTAATTCATTACCATAAACCAACCTGTATGGGGAAATTCCTAAAATGGTTTTATATGCAGTCCGATAGGCCCAAAGTGCATCTAAGAGTATTCTTGACCGGAAATTCCTCAATGGATTAATAGTTTTCTCACCAATTTTTTTGATTTCCTAATTGGAAAACACATATTGAACATTTTTTTGTCGGTGGTAAGAAGGGGACACTTTATGATAAATTCCATACTTTTTCATGACTACTGAGAAAGGACGATTGCATAAATGACTTCCATGGTCACTAATGATAGCCCTAGGAATTCCAAATCTAGAGAGTATGTCTTATTTTAGGAATAATATCATAGTTTGATGATCATTGGATTTTTTGGGAATGGCCTCAACCCATTTTGAGACATAATCAATAGCGAAGAGAATGTAGAGAAACCCCCTAGAGTTTTGGAAGGGACCCATGAAATAAATTCCCCAATAGTCAAATATTTCAACCACTATGATAGGATTGAGTGACATTTTATTCCTTTTTGTAATGGACCCTACTTGTTTACATTGAGGAAAAATTTGGAAAAATGTGTAGGAGTCCCTTGAGAGGGTGGCCCAGAAGAGACCACACTAAAGAACCTTAGCAGAAGTTTTCTTAGAGGAAAAGTGACCTCCACATGCCTCACTATTACAAAATTTATGGATGGACTCTTGTTTAGATTCTGGGACACACCTCTTAATGACTTGGTCAGTGCAGAACTTATATAGGTATGAACAATCAAACACAGAGTTCCTAACATCAAAAAGGAATTTCATTTAAACTTGAGTCCCTAAGAATTTGGAATGACTCTTTTAACTAATAAGTTGGCCATATCAGAATACCAAGGGCAGTCACTCACAGAGTATAGGTGTTCATCAGGGAATAAATCAGACACATAAAGGTGATTTGAGTTGTCTTTAAATTTCATCCTAGAGAGGTGATTAGCTACAAAATTTTCAACACCCCTTTTTCCTTGATTGTGAGGCCAAATTCATTTAAGGGATGGACCCACCTAATCAGTCTAGCCTTATCATATTGTTTTTGGAAGAGGTATTTTAGTACATAATGGTCAGTGAACACAGTGATGGGGGATCGTAAGAGGTAGGACCTAAAATATTATATGGAAAACACAACAGAAAGTATCTCATTATCAATGGTGGTGTAGTTGATTTGAGAATCATTTAAGTATTTTCATCCATAATCAATGACATAAGGAGTTAAATCACAACGTTTTCCTATCACAACTCTTATAGAAAAGTCACTAGCATGACACATTAGTTCAAAAGGAAGGTTCCAATTTGGAGATTTCATAATGGGAGGAGAGGTGATAAAAGATTTGAGGGTTGAGAATGAACCCTCACTGCTTTTTGTCCAAAAAAATGGAGCATCCTTTACTAGGAGAGTAGACAGGGGATGGGATATTGAACTAAAGTCCTTGATGAATCTTCTATAGAAACTAGCATGTCCTAAGAAAGACCTCACTTCTTTAACAGCTCTGGGCGATGGAAGGTTTCTAATGATGTCATCCATTGCTTTATCAACTTCAATCCCCCTACTTGAGACTAGATAGCCAAGGACTAGTCCCTCTTTAACCATGAAATTGCATTTTTTCCAGTTTACGAATATATTATTTTCTTCACATCTTGACAGGACTCTCTCGAAATTTCTATGAAATAACTCAAATGTATCCCCAAAGATAGATAATTAATCCATGAGGACCTCAAGAAAGTCCCCTACCATGTCTGAGAAGATTCCCATCATGCACCGTTGGAAGGTTCCAGGGGCATTACATGACCCGAATGATATGTGTTTGAAAGAAAAGGTCCTAAATGGACATGTGAATGTAGTCTTCCTTGATCCTCTAGGGAGACCTCAATTTGATAATACCCCATGTACCCATCTAAGAAATAGTAGAAGGTGTAACCTGTGACTCTCTCAAGGACTTGGTCAATGAATGGTAAGGGAAAATGGACCATCTTGGTAAATGAGTTTAGCTTCCTATAGTCGATGCAGAATATACAAACACTACTCACCATTGTTGGAAGAATCTCTCCATACTTATTGGTTATCACTGTGATTCCAGCCTTTTTTGGAACCACTTGGATTGGGCTCACCCACTCACTCTCAGCTATGGGATATATGATACAATATTTTAATAATTTCTGAAGATCTTTTCTCACTACTTCCATGATAATAGTTTTGATTCACCGTTGAGGTTGATGACATGGATTTGAATCAGATTCCAGAACAATCCTATGAGTCCCGATAAGTGGTCTAATCCCAGGAATATTAGACAAGGTCTATCCAATGGATTTTTTGTGTTTCCTAAAGACATATAGAATCATCCTCTCATGATTGGCTTCAAGAGAAGAATAAATGACAATAGGATGTGTTTGATTGTCCCCTAGGAAGGTATACTTGAGGGCCGAAGGAAGTTATTTCAATTCAAGATCAGGTTGGTTCAAAATTTCAGCAGAATATTGGGACATTGTATCAAGATTGATTTTTTTCTTAGAGTTTTAGAATGAATCGAATCCCCATGTGTAGAAGTTTCAGCTACAAGATAGGTTTGAAGAGATTTAGGGAAGGAAGTTTTATTGGACTCCATTAAAGTGATTTCATGAATGGTTTTACTAATTATTGGACCTAAGGATTCATCATAAGAGCAATTTGAAAATGATTCAAGCCAAGGAGATAAACATCCTTCATGTGAAAAAAGGAAATCAATCACATCCTGACTTAAAAATACATCAAATATTCCTTTATGTTCTATGGATTCATTATCAATTATTCCTATCATGTTTACTTCATGAATGTCCTCATCATCCCCAATTTGTGAGCTTTCATTGTAGATGTTCAAGTCTAGACTCATGTTTCCAAAGGTGATGGCCATGTTCCCATTTTGGACTCGGATAAAAGAGTTGATTGTTGCAAGGAAGGGATGACAAAGGATTGTTGGGGGGTTTTTCCTTGTTTATGAATTTAGTATTGTTTCCAAGGACAATGAAGTCAGTAGGGTAGATGAAGTTTTCTACTTTTATACCAAAACATCCTTTAAAACCCCCTTTGGAACCCTAGTGCTACGATTAGAAAGTTGAAGTGTGCCAGTTTTGGGTTGGAGCTCTTCCAGGCCTAAGTGGAAGTACACAACATATAGAATGAGATTGAAACTGGTACCTAGGTCACACAAGGCATTGAAAACATTGTTCTCTCCCACATCATCATTTTTGTAAGGACGTCCTGGGTCTTTCATCTTTGGTGGAAGGGATACTTGGATTGTTGTGCTAACATTTTCTACTAAAAGGACTTGGTTAATATGTGATAATTTCATTTTAAATGGGAAGAGGTCCTTAAGTTATTTTGAGTATTCAAGAATGGTTTGAATAGAATCTAGGAGTGGAATGTTCAACTTTACTTGTGAGTGTATTTCCCTCAATTCTTCATTCAATTCCAGCTTGTTTTTCCCCCTCATGTGTTGAGGAAATGGTGCAGGTCATGGGTTTGTTTATTGAAGGGTTGTTTCTTTCACATTGTTATCAGTTTACTTAGTTTTATCATGTGGTTCATTTAAATTTTTATTATATTTTTAATCTTCACATAGTTTCTGACTTATTTTTTCAGGTTTCTCAATTTAATTTCCACTTCTTAAAAATGTCATATGATTTAGTAGTTCACAAGTTATTTGAGTGCAACTTGACTCTCCCCTTACTATTTGTTGTGGAATGGCTTGTGTATGCATGGGTTCCTTTCTAGTTTTAATGTATTGAAGTTCTTGTTTTAGGGAAGATACTTCTGAGTTCATCCTTTCCATTTTTTTGCACAATTGTTCTAGTAATATTTGTGGAACAGTTTGGGTAGGTTCTCGAGAGGATAGGTTTGTCCCCGGGGGATATTTTGGAGGTGGGATGGTTTGTTGAAAATGGACCGGTGGTTGTCGGTATTGGATAGGTTGGGTTTGGAACTGGTTATGGGTTTGGTAGTTCGGATGGGGGTAAGGATGTTGTCCCAGTGGTTGGATAGGTTGTTGGTTATCTTTCCAGCAGAAGCCTATGTGGTCATTATGCCTTGGGTTGAAGGTGTTTTGGTATTGTGAATTTTGAATGTTCAAGGAATTTACATTAGATGGGGGTCCACATAAAATAACATCCTTTATGGATCAGATGGTTGGGTAGTTGTTAGTATTGTGGTCATTTTTGTCACAAATTGTGCAAACAGGTTCTACAGTTTAGATTTCATGGACTTCCCAATGATCTATCTCTTCGACCTTCCTAGAGAGTGCGGAATGTTTAGCCCTAAGACTTTCCACTTCTCTAAGTGTATGAATTCCAATATTTTTTTGTGACTTTTGAGAATAAGGTGAAGTTCCCCATGTTAGGTTTTTTTCAGCAAGGCTTTCCAAATACTCGTAATCATCATTTGGGTCTTTATTTTTAAAGGTTCCATTACACATCATGTCAATGAATTGTTTCTTCCCTCGGCCCAACCCTTCATAAAATATTCTCACTTGTTCAGGTATAGAAAAACCATGATGGGGAAAAATGTTTAGGTTGTCTTTGAACCTCTCCCATGTTTCATCGAATGACTCTCCATCTTTTTCAAAAAAAAATTGGATTCTCTTTTTAAGTGAAATTGTTTTGTGGTGGGGAAAATATTTTTTGTAGAATTCTCATGGTAATTAGTCCCAATAGTTGATGGATGATGGTCTCAAGTAATTTAACCAATTATTTGATCGATCCTTTAGAGGGAAAGGAAAGAGCCTCATCCTAGATGACTTAAGTTGATGTGGTGAGAACATGGTTTCTACAATGTCATTGAACTCCTTAACATGAAGGTAGGGAATCTCATACTACATTCCTTGTAATGTGGGAAGGTGGTTTAGGACTTGGGGTTTAAATATGTAGTTATATCCTTGGGAATTGTGTCTAATGTATGATAGGGCATTGGTCCAAGTAGGAGTGTGGTAGTAATTCATGGTTTGATCAACTACATTCCCTAGGTTTGGAGATTCTAGATATTTGTTTCCTATTTGATTACCGCCATGATTTAAAATTTGATTTCTTGGAAGACCCTACATTAGAATTGATTCAATTTTTGATTCTGGAGTATCAAGTAGATTGGGATCTAATTGAAAAAGTATCATAGGTTTGCTTGACTCCCCTATCCTAGAACATTCTACCATAACTAGTCTGTTTGAATTATCACAGGTGTAGGCGACCATGCTCCAAAAAGAAAAAAAGTGAGAAAGGGACAAGATAAGAGATCTTGGGTGAGAATAGAAGAATGGGGGGAGATGGTTTTAGTTTAAGGTACTTACTTGGTCCCTGAAAACAACACCATAATTTGATTCACACTCAAATTTACCCAAGAGATGAAAGTAGAACAGTCCTTGTAGTTTTTCTTGGGTTGTCGAATCCACTAAGACCTAAGAAGATACCATAGATACAAAACCTATAAGATGGATTTTTGGCTATAAAAATTCCAAATTTGGATTGATTTTAGATGGGTTTAAAGTATCACTAACAGATTTAAGTTAATTCAAATTAAGATAAGGAGTTTATCCTAGGATATCGCTCGGGGTGGATTGGTTGAATTCCTTTTTTAACGATTTCAATTTCATTAACTCGAGAAGGATTCATTCAATGAAATCAAAATAACATCATAACCTACTAGTTAAACACCTTAAAAACATAATATAATAACCTATATACTTGTAGGATCATTTTTATGAGCACTCCAAGGTAAAGGATATTATTATAATATAAAAGTGGGGTGATTAAATTCAATATAGAATAGGAAGAGAGAAAATCATTGAATAAAAGAAACTAAAATAAAAGAAATTAATAAACATTTAGATGGTGAGAAATAATATTCAATAAAGACCCTTTATAATACTTTGGATCAACCCATAAAATAGTTATCCCTCCATTGATGAGATTTCCTCAACGGAAGCCGGAAGTAGACTTACGAGGGTGGAATTGAAGATGTAAAAACAACAAAATATCGATCACTCCACCGTTGTGTGATAAATTTCAAATTGTATGTTGTGAATAAATTCACATTTTTAGGAAAAGTATCAACGTGATATATAGAATAATAAAATAAGAGTAAAGGAAGAACTTTTATTAAGAATCTAAGGTGAATTGAACAACTTACATGGGAAGGAAATGCCATTACAAACACAAATCGACAACATAACAGTACAATGAAACCAACCACCAAATATGCCAAAATCCTCCACCACCACTGCCCTAAATAGAAATTTTGGGAGACTTGGGTCGAGCCTCCAGTATAGGATGTCATCCCACTTGATTATGGTAGGCTCAGTGTGGTGGAAATCTTTTGGAACTTGGAATTTTCCACTCTTGACCCGAGGTGGAAGCCAACTTACATCCACCGAACAGAAACGCCTAGATGGCCTTCTAGATGGCCCAATTGGAGTGGTCGATATGAGGCAAAATTTATGATCCTATTGTATCCTTGATATATATAAAATATTATCACAAATTAATTTTTGGTTGCTGAGATATGACTAAATTGGCGGGCTATTTTCTGGGCCGTAGAATCTGGCCCATAATTTTATCTCTAAATTGGGCCGCCTGATTAACCACCATGGAGGCTGACTTAGCACTATATCTTGCATAATTTTATGTTACTCTATATTTAGTATATCATACCATGAAATATGGTCTTCAGTGGGTCTGTATTGTGGGCCCCACATTGTCATCAGTGGGTTGGTGTCTAATCTTCCTTCTCCAAAATTGTTTCCTTTCATCGGAAAATATCCCCATCATACTCTATGAATACTCAATTGATCCCTAAATGAAAAATGTTCATATTAAATTTTATATCCATTTAACAAAATATCAAATTAAAATTTGGATAATTATATTCTTTAAAATCAGATGAATCATTGGGCTTAAATTGGTGTACATTAGGAATGAAGTGCACAAATGATGAGAATAGATGTTCCAAATTAAAATCAACTAAAATAGGCCTATAATATCAAACATTAACATTTAATACCATTAAAATGTAATTAACATATGTTTTTTTATTGTATAAACACTCATGTTAATAATCCACACATACTCTGACAAGTATGTGACAACATAAAGTATTGGGGAGAAATAAGGGCTTAATGTACCAAATGTAATACAAACTACCACAGATATGATTTAAATGGTGAAACATCAACACAAAAATAATATCATGATGTCCACCTTCTCATGTCACCTTTTAGTATCACTAATACCCCTCTCTATAAATAAAATGTACACTAAATTCAATACTGATGTATATGTCATTTTCATAAGACATGATATGTGCCGGTGAAACACCCATGTAGGGGTGAGTATATACATACTTAGGTGGACACCCTAGAAACCACAATGGATAAAATAAATAAATATTCAATAATCTCAAATCCATAAATGTAAAAGATAACCCATATAGGAAAAAATAGTGAATAACAAACCCATATATTATTTTATGTTAGGGAACCTATCCCATCAAGTCACCCTCATAAATAACTCAAAAAGAAATAATTTACCTTGATGAACCTAAAAATAAAATATACCCAGCTAAACCAAACCCATATCATCTCATTTACTATAGTGGGGGACTGACACCTTATAGAGATTTGTTTCAGTCAAGGGAGTACAAAAAATTGATTGAAGACCTGATCCTCATTGAAAAATATCATTGAACAAGGGAGTACCTAACATCATAAATTGAGTGTTGACACTATGATGATTTATAGAAAATCAATTAAGTTAGTAAAAAACTCTTATTTATATTATAGAGTAACTATACCTTATCAAGGGGATAGGAGTACCGAATCTATGAATTAAATGTAGAGTACCTTCATCACATGAATGTGGGGAATAAAAAAAATAAAAACTTATAGGGGGCCCATTCCATATCATTTATATACACTCAAGGGAGTATTAAATCCCATATCATTCCCAATACCCATCATTAAGACTATAATGATACAGGTTAAACCTACCAAAAACAAGATGTAAATTTCCTCAAGTTGTCTAAGGTATTATTACTCCATCAAAATCTATAAGGGAATTTTTTTATGATATTATATCTTTGTACACTAATATGAAAAAACTGTTGAAAAGATACATATATTTCATTTAAGGGATCATGCTAGGAAATTTATCCTAAAGGATAAACATTGTCATGAAATGAGATATAATTCCATGACACAAAACGTGGCCTAATGAATACATGAAACAATGAAACTTCTCAGTCTCTATATAATGCCAATATATTCCTTCACCATGCCATAACCACAAATCCATACCAGAACTATCACCTTCACGCTATAGCCAAAACTACCTTCTAGTATCAAAACATACGTAGTGTTATTTCAAATATGATAAAATATATGTACTATTAACTCCAAGGGATTAATAGTGCGTCCCTTATAATCTTATAAACCACTTTAATGGGGGTGGTATGAATGAAAACTTTATTATGTCTATTATATACCCTTAATTTAAATCCAAGAGAGATTAAAAAGTCTTTATGTTAAGGCATGAAAAGTCTCCTCACACCATAACATTACATTAAAAATCATAATCTCACTTATATCATTATTCCATCTAGTTCTATCATATCTATGTTGTGCCTCCACTGCTAAGAACCAACACTAAAATAAACAATAATATGTTTTAGTGCATTATGATTAATTGAATTGCGAATATAAATAGGGAATTAGTGAAGAAGATGTAGAAACAAGATATCAAATTTAGAATTAAAATCATATATGGTTCAATACCTAAAATCAAAATTATTATAGAGATAAACAGAGAATCATATCTGGGATTCTTTAAAGAAAAAATGAAGCATAAGTTTATAGATTTTTAATTTTATTATTTATTAATGGAGAATGATTTGAAAATGGATTTATACGATAGATTATGTTCCTTGATGCTACAAAAATGGATTTTTAATTTAATTAAGAAAATATATGTGAGATCACCAATGGTTGGAGGATCATATGGGTCATCCAAGGGTCCAAAATCACAATAGCAAGGGATAGGCAGTTGAGTGGAAGAAAATAAAATTGAAGGAATATAGTGTTCTGTAATATTTTATAATAGGGTTATATGTAAGCTTCATCACTACGTAATTATAAAAAGTACACCTCATCATCCCCTCAATGAAACAAGATCCAAAATCATGTTGTGATAAATGATTTTTTTAAATCCATGATATACTAGAATAACTCTAAAAAATTCACTTGACTCAACCATTGTTGTTGTGTGATAAATGATATTATAACACAAAGCCTCATGCATAAGATTACAAAATCGTGCCACAAATCTCACACCTCGTACATTAGATTAAATTGAGGTCATCAAACTCCACACACCATAAATTTCATCACAATAACATAGGGTAAAAAATCATTATGTAAACTAAAATATCATTCAAAAAAGAGACCTTTCAACTCAAAAAATTTAAATGATTCAAATAAAAAATATAAATCATTACGTCATCCCCACCATCATGGTTTATTTCTTCTAGATTGCACAGCATACTCAAAATTGTTAGGGAAAGGAACTTGTATTTGATGCTTTAATTCCCAAAATCCCCCAAAAGGTTCCCATATACCATGAAAAACAAACCAAAGGTATCATCCAACCTTTATAGATCATCTCATTCTAATCCCCAATCACTATTACATACTCCAATAAGGTTGATTCATCCTCGTTGTCCTAATACCCCCATTTATAAAATGATATGTGTCATGAATGTTCCTTATTATTCATGTTATGTAGAAGATATCATGAAACTAGTCCAAATGAGGGGGTGGGGTGTGGTAGTTCCAGGTGATAAGAAACCTCGCCTAATATGTGAAGGATATCAAATAGACTGTTGAAACTCAATAAAAAGAGAATATTGTTAAGACCAAGTAGTTTTTTTTGTATTTTTTTCAATAAATGAAATATTATTTAGGTTTAGAAGATTTAAAGATTTGGTTTTCGAACACCGATCCAGAAAAAATTGATTAGGAATAAGACAGGTTTCAAAAATGGTTCTAGGAATAGGGGATGATCAGACACATACATGTTCTGATCAATGTAATTACGACAATGTTTGTTCAATCATAAAGTTAAAAACATCATGAATATGTCATGATACAAGAAGTAGTTTGTGGAAGAGAGGATAAAATGAAGTCAATGTCCACTAGTTGTAGATCATCGGTGTGAGAATCTCAAGACATAGAAATTATCAATAAGTTTAGAAAAATTGATGATTGACTAATCAATCAGATGATTTGATTCATCTAAAAACCCAATAAATTAGATCAATAATCAGATTCAAGGAATCTAAAATAATGAAGTATGTTGGCCTCTATTAGTTTTAATGCTCACAAATCATGATCTGTTATGTTAAATTAAGTTAAATTATTTTTACTCTAGTTAAATTATATTTAAATATAAGATTAATATGTTCAGATAGTTTTTTAAATCATAAGGTATGTTGAAAAAATATGACTATGTATAAGTCACTGTCAAATTTAAGTCACTGTTAAGGAAGACTCGCTATTGGACTTCTTACTATTGAAAAAAAATCATCCGAATATGATCTATCATTGATATGGACATATTGTTAAGATATATCACTGTCAACTATCTCACCATCTACACATATGATAAATTTTTAAAAAGCATGAGACACTGTATATCAACCTACCATGAAAATTAACTTAGAAAATTGGCAATATATGAGTCATCATCACATCAAGAAACTAATAGACTTATTCGAGAACATTATCAAAGTATGAGATACCAATGACATGAGAGAACATTAAGTGGACCTACCATCAGAGTGACCTGCTAATCTTAAGTAAACGTTAATTGAATTAGTAGTCCTAATTCGAGAATATATTAAGTATGAGTCACCTTTCCCAAGACACCATTCCAATACAACATTCATGATACATCATTTCAATACACCAATCCTGAGTCACCATTCCTAAAAAACTATTCCAAGACACTAATAATGAGTCATCATTCCATGTCACCATTCAAAGAAACAATCATTTCCTACTTTGTCATTTAAATTCAATTTTATTTCTAATGGTCCTATTTTTTGAAACTTATTACTTCTATTTATCTTAACGAATTTGTTTTCTATATGTAGACAACCTTTAAATCAATGTCAGACTATAGCATCTGGTACGAGGTACCTAGATGTGACTGCAAACATGCTTATTTTCGGATATAGTATATAAAGCTAATATATGATCAAAAATAAAATGTGTGTATAGAATTCATGTGCATGAGAAAAAACTCAAGAACTACTAACAATAGAAAAATGAAGATACTGCTAGGAACATAGAATCAAATATATTTTTCCATAAACACCCAAATAGATGATAAGATCTCAGTGTGAAAACTATATACCTCACTGGAAATAGATTACAGAAGCTCTAACAACAGTTCTTTTAGTTGTCTTTCTTCTAGAAGTCGACACAATATGCACTTTGAGACAACTTTCAAGAGTCATAAGCTGTATTTACAATCATAATGAGCCTTATAACTCCTTTTTATTATTTTTCTATACTTGTGAACTATTTTATACATTACAATAATTATGTGTGTCTTTTTTTATTATGAACACACACTGACTCATCAGAAACAATTAAAGATACATACATATCTTCAAAAACTATCTTGTTAAACCTCACCCTCCCATGGATAGTAGTGGAAGAGGTCTGTGCATAACTTGTTGGTTTTAGCACTCCCACGAAAACTGTGGAAGTGTTATAGTTAACATGGATAGTTGTGTATATTATTATATAACCTGATTCATGGTGTGGATCATTGTTTATTTATATAAACTTCCTGGTGGAAAGTGATCATCATGTGGAGAAGACTATGTCTTAGCATGATACTAAAACTCTTGTCGTTATCTCCATTGTGTCTTTCATAGTTCTATTTCCACTGTTCTATCTATTCACTGAAGAAAACATTTCTTTCACATTGATAGTTAATAATAAATATTGTTTATATTATAATTTAGTTTTGTAAATTGATTTCAAATGTTAAAATAGTATTTTGTATTATTTCAACTGAAAACTAATCACTCTTTGGTAAATCTTTTAAAAGATAAAAACATTTAGAAATCTACTACTTTGGTCAACTGGGCTATTTTGTATTTCAAATTGGGGAACATTTAAATAAATATTTTTTATGGAAATTTTTATAGGAAATAAACTCACCCCCACTCTTGAGTGTCCAAATCTAACCAACATTTGTTATTAGAAGATTCTTAATTTTGACATTCTATGTTTTTAATGTTTTTCAAATCTTTTCAACTGTGAATTTGGTTGTGTTTTAAAGATATCAAAAAAATTTTGAGTTCAAAATTTTTATTCATTTAAAAATTTTATTTGACTATTTAATAAGGATAATAAATAGGAATGTTCTACTACCATCAGACCTCCCTATTTCAATGGATAAAATTATGCTCCGTGGAAAAATAAAATTAAAATGCATTTAGAAATAATGGGTTTTTCAATATGGTATGTTATAGTTGATGATAATAATATTAATTCTACTACTATAAACAATTTGGATTACCCAAATAAGAGAGACTATAATAATAATTTATTATATATAAATTAATTATACTTTTATCTTGGTGATGAGTAATTCAGTTGGATTTCTACATGTAAAACAACCATTGATATTTGAAATACATTAGAAATTTTACATGAAGGAACCACTAATGTTTAGAAAATTATGCTAAATACATATAATATTAAATATGATAACTTCAAAATGAATCTTGATGAACCTATTTCTGAAATGTATCTCCGGTTTAATTAGATTTTAAATACAATGATCTCACTAGAAAAGACAATCACTGTAAAAGAATAGATCATGAGAATATTGATATGTGTTCTAGAGAGATGGAGAAGTAACTCAATATCTATTAGATAATATTGGATCATTGATTCACTAACTTTAATGGATTTAATTTGAAAACTAATGATGTATAAGGAAGAGGTGAAGGTTAGCAAAGAATAAGATAATGATCCTAGAAAGAGGTTAGTGTCCTTCAAAACCACTGAATCTAAACAAAAAGATAAAATTTAAGTTGCTGCTGAATGTTCTAGAAATGAGGATTCATCAACTCGAGGTGATGAGGAAATAGAATAGTTAGCTATATGATTTAAGAAATTATATAGAAAGAAGTAGTTATTTATAAATCCTAGCTATAGAGAGAAATATGAAAATAAAATTAATTTAAAAAATGATTGGAAAGGAACTATTAATACAAATGAGATAGTCTTCTATGAATGTAAAAGAAAAGGAAATGTGAAGGCTGACTGTACGAAACTGGAGTATAAGAAGAAATATGAGGATAATTATAGAAAGTACAAGAAGGAAATTAAGGCTACCTAGAGTTCTTCTAAGGACAAATCCAGTTAATCTTAATCATATCATGATGAAAATGGATAAAAAGATAATCTGTTTTTTATGACAAAAACATATGAGGTATCCATAGTATCTCTTGTACAAAATTCTTATTATTCTGGAGATGAATCAAAATTTGAAAATTATGAAAATAAACCAATGAATAAATGTTTGAATACTGTAAAATGATTGAGTATACTTGAGATGAGATAAAAAAATATATAAATATCACAAAAAATATCACAATCCTTCTTCTATTGTTAAATCTGAACTCACTATAGAAAATGAAAAGAATGATCGACTACTCTATGAGAACACTGAAATTAATCATTATAATGAACAATTAATGAAGGATTAGAGAAACATACAAATGGTAAATATACCTTAATGAAATTGATTGGAAACAAGTTTCTCAAAAATATAATATTGAAATTAGTTATCAACCAAGAAAAAGAAATTATTTTAAAACTAATTTTGTTTTCAAATTTTGAAAAGCATGTTTTATGCCTAGATCAAAGAAATTTTCAACAAGTTTCAGTGCTAGAACATCTTTTACTAGTTCTTGTATTTCTATACCTAATGAAGGTTAATTTTTTAGAATCTTAAAAACTACATACTGGAATCCATGAAAAAAAATATAGTTTTCTAAAGCTTTAATTACTAATATTACTAGACCCATGAAAATTGTGGTACTAGAGGAATTTCTTGTTTAAACTATTTTGCTCGAAATGTGGTTTGAAGAGTTACTGTAAGAACCTATGGTACTCTAACATTAGGTGTTTAAGAAACATGAATGTGGACTACTTTAGCTTCAAGAATCTCATAAATATTGACGGTGGACATGTCACCTTTGGTGACCATGCAAAAGGGAAAATTATTGGCCTTTCCCAAATCAGTTACACTAACTCAGTTTTAGTTTCTAAAGTTATTTTTTTGTGGTCTTATGTACAATAAAATTAGCATATCACAATTACGTGATGATGGATTTCTTATTAAATTTTAAAATGATCAATGTATTTGTTTAATTCTAATAATTATTTAGTGTTTAAATATTTAATAAATTGAAAATGTATATGCTATTAATGTTGATTCATTAGACTCATAAAATGTTTCTACACTAAGATCCTTTAATAATGATTTTTGGCTCCAGAATAGGGGACAAGGCCAATGTAACATTCATCCTCTTATAAATCATACTATAAATGGATTAGTAAAGGATCTACCAAAACTAGAGTTTTCAAATTATAATTTACATAATACTTTTCAAAAAGGAAAACAAAATAAAATATATTTCAAAAAAAAGAAAGAAGTTTCATCATTCCAACCTCTTTTGTTGGTTCACATGGATTTGTTTGGACCTTCTAGAGTTTCATGTTTAAATGGAAAGAACTATGTTTATGTTCTAGTATATGACTTTTCATGGTATACTTGGACCTTATTTGTAGGTCTCAAAAGTGATGCTTGTTATTATTTCACCAAGAATGCTAGATTATTAGAAAACTTATGTGGACATAGAATAAAAACCTTCAGAAGTGACCATGGTCATGAGTTTGAAAATCAATAATTCTAATCATTTTTCTCCAAAAATGGCTACAGTCATAACTTATATACTCCTAGGAAACCCCAACATATTGGAGTCATAGAATGTAGAAATAGAACCCTATAAGAGATATCTCGGACTATGATTAATGAATATGCTCTACCTATATATTTTTTGGATGAATATCTGAATATATATTATTATATAATCAATATAGTTTTAATTGTACATATCCTAAAGAAATCCCCTATGAGATGTGGAATAATAGGAAGCCTATTATTAATTACATCATTGTTTTCGGTTGAAAAGTATTAATTCTCAATACAAAATATAATCGTGAAATTTTTTCTTCTATGTGTGATGAAGTAATTTTCCTAGGTTATTCAGTCTCTAGTATATCCTAGAGAGTATTTAATAAGAGAACAAAATATGTGGAAGAGGCTGTGGATGGAACACTTGATCAAACATATCCACATGAATCCATAATCTCTTTATAAAACATTAAGGAAAATCTATCGAATATAGACTTAAATCCTAAATTGTACGATTCTATTCTTAAATAATCTCCAACATCATCAAGTTTTAGAAAATCCGTAGATTATGAAAAAATGGAACCCAAAATTACAAAAGAGCCCAAAGTAACCATATGTTCCTTTTCAAGACCTTTTAAAACTCTTAAAAATCATCATTTAGATTTTTTAGTTAGTGGATTAGAAAAATGAACATATAGTAGAGATTCTCTAAGATAACGGGTTGAACATGATGTATTTTTGTCACAAATTGAACCTAAGAATATCAAAGATGCAATCAATGATGAATTCTGGATGATGACTATTCATGAAAAACTAAATCTATGTGAAAGAATCAAATTACAGAAACTTGTTGATAGAGCCAAAGATACCATGACCATAGACACTAAGTGGGTGTTTAGAAACAAAGTGGATGAAGATGAATCTATAGTATGAAATATAACTAGACTGGTTGCACAAGGTTATATTCAAGAAGAAGGAATAGACTAAGAATAAACCATTGCACCTGTGGCCTTAATTGAACCCATTAGAGTATTAATATCTTATATAAAACATCTAAATATCAAAATTTATGAAATGGTTTTAGAATGTGAAATACTAAATGGTTATATAGTTGAGGATGTTTTTTGAACAACCCCCAGGTCTTTCAAAGCCTCATTTTCCAAATCATGTTTTCATATTAATAAAATATTTTTATGGTTTAAAATAGGATCTAAGAACTTGGTATGATAGGCTTAACACTTTTCTTATTTCTAATTTTTTTATAAAGGTATAGTTGATCCTACTATTTTCATAAAAGTAATCTCTAAATATGTTTTAGTTGTTCAAATATATGTTTATTATATTATTTTTGGATCTTCAAAAAATTATTTATGTGTTTACTTTTGAAAAATCATACAAAATGTTTTTGAAATGAGTTTTATGGGTGAAATCAAATTCTATATTGGATTTAAAAATTTTAAAAATGAGGAAGGTATTATTTTTAGTTAATGTAAATATAATAATGATATTTTAAAAAAATTTAATCTAGAAAGCACTAAAAGTAGTGATACTACTATCAGTACGACTATTAAATTAGATCTTGATGAAAATGGAAAAACAGTAGATTAAACCAATTATAAAGTTATGATTGGAATTTATCTTTACTTAAGTGGTATCTAACATGATATTATGTTTAGTGTGTGTATGTGTGCTCATTTTCAACAGAATACTAAATATGCACATCTCCTTGTTAAAATAATTTTCAAATAACTAAATTATATAACCAACATTTGAATGTTCAACCATAGAAGAATATTTTTTGACTTATTCAGTTATTCTGGTGCTAAATTTGTTGGAGTCATGTAAGATAAAAAAAAGAACATATAGAACATGTAACATTCTTAGAATGTCTCTAGTTTCATGGTATAGTATGAAACCGTTTTTTTTTTCATTATCTACTGCTAAAGTTGATACATAGTTTTTGGTAGTTTTTGTGATCTTATTTTGTGGATGACACACACATTACTTGATTATGTATTTTACTTTATACATGTACCTATAAAAAAGGACAACACAAGTTCCATTAACATTTCTGAGAACATATTTTCTCATTCAATAACAAAATATATTTATGTAAGATATCACTTTTTTAGGGATGATTATAAAAAAGGTGATATAACTCCTGAGTTCATTGGCACTAAGCATCATCTTACTAATATTTTTACTAAGCCATTAAATTTAGAGAGAATTATTTACATCAAACCTGAGCCTTGGATGACCAATTTTGAGTGAATAACAATTTCTGACTCACCATTGATAACTCACCATTGTGACTCATCATTGAAGACTCAATGTTCTGATTCACCATTAATGAATCATTTTTGTGACTCACCTTTTCAACTCGCTATTAATGAATCATCGATGAAGACTCACTAATGATGATTTAGCACTAGGACTCACCAATCATTACATAGTCATTTTATGCTGAATTGAACATAAAATTTCTTTTTATCTCTTTTGATTTATTTTATACTGCATTTATGATTTATGATTTTGAAATCCCTAAATGATAAAAAAAATTTCCAAAACATTTCTCACTTACTCACTCTCCCAAAACCGAACCTTTCTCTCTCAAACCTATACTTCCTTTTTTATTCAAAAAAAATATACCTTCACAATGCCTCAGGTGAAGCGCTTTTCTGAGGAATCACCGTATAAGTAACCATTTGAAGAAGAAAAAGGGTGAGTCGAGTGATTCGAAACCCAACCCATTAACCATGATCTTTCTAGAAAAACATTCGTTCCATAAATGGAATTTCATGTGGACTGGCTCTTGTCAAGTATGTATCTTGTTCTGCAAGTATTGAAAAAAAGGTTGGTTGGAATGGATATCTAACAACAATATGACTCTCTATTAGAAGCTAGTTCATGAGTTATATTTATATGAAGTGTTTATTCTTGAGGACATGAATGTGTTTTCAATCATGTATAGAATAAATGGAAAACCTACTTCTTTTTCTTCTAATAGTTGGGTTGAATTCTTGAATGTTCCTGATGAAGGTATTTTTGATAATTATCAAGGTAGTTATCCTCCTACTGGTGATATTTTTAGTTATGAAATATCCTCAACTGAGCTAATTAGTGATGGTATCTCCAGATGAAAAATAGTAACTAAACTGGATGGAGAATGCAGGTTACTATTTAAGTTTATTCAGCAATAATTTTTCCCAGGGAAAGGGGAATTTTTCATCCTTGAAATATCACAATGTTTATGTTTTTGAATCATTTGAAATAAGGACACAAGATCACCCTCTGTTGATACCTCATGGTTTATATGAGTGATATGATAAATCCAAGCACTAAGTAAAACTCCCTTTTTTATTCAAATATTATTTCTACAATAATGAAACATAAAATAGTGGTGATATAAGATAATGAAACTATGATAGATTGTGGTGGATTTTTTTATCACAATAGCTACATGAAACATAATGGGGATAATATCAAATCCCTGGAAGATACAATGGGTGGAAGATAATGAGAAAATTCAGGAATCATTAAATCCAGCGCAACACCCCACAATTCCAAAAGGCATGGATGTCCCAGTTGTAGGACTAGATGAAGTTGTGGATAAATCAAATGATGAATAATAAACTAAGATTGATAAAGGAAAATAATCTTTTATTGATGATAGAACTGTCCCAAATATTACAGGAGGGCCTAAATGAATTACTTATTGATCTTCTAGAACTCCAAAATATTTTCCTACAAGAGAAACTATCCAAGATGATGATGATAATGAGGAAATAGAGGGGTTTGAGAATGTTGAATATACTATTGGAAGTAGAATTTAAATGGGAGATGGATAAGAATAAGATAATAAAGAAGAATAAGAAAATCATAATGGGGAAGATGAATCAGAAGTGGAAGAAAAATGGTCTGGTGAAGTGGAAGAAAGTGATGCATATGAAAAAGAAGAAATATAAGAAAGTTGTTAAAATGATGGTGACAATGGTGATGAAGTTGATCCAACTGATAGAGATAATGGTCCTATTTCAGAACCTATAGATCCTGCTGAAAATGTTTTTGTAGAAAAGGAACCATTTGTGGTGTCTCAAAAGGCTCCATCTTCAGTGTTAGTTGAGAATGAAATTCCAGATGCTTATATGAAAGAACAGGTTTATGATATAATGAAATCACTTTTTTAGAAGGAATCACCTGTTGAGGGGGAGAAACTATATTGAATAGTATAGATGGTTACTCTTACTCCTTATGATTGGAATGTTGTAGATGAATATGAAAAATACCCTTGATATGTCACTCTCATATTAGAATATCTATATTTAGATGATGAGGAATATGATCCTAATGGATCACTGATTGAATAGTTGGATCATTATCAGACAGTTCTTATTGAAATAGATCCCTTAGTGGTTCATGTTTCTTCTCCTTCTCTTTCATTTACAACTGTGCCTACTGAATATGTGAGTCAGAATGATCTCAATGATTTTAAAGATGAGTTTTCCTCAATTGCTAATAAAATCCTTTAACCTTAACCAGAACAAGTGACAAGTCATAGTGAAACATATGTTCTCATACTTTTCAAGAATTTTATTTCATAGGTTCAAACTAAAATCATTTTTAAGATTCAATAAGTAATAATTAAGAATATATATTAACTGATGAAACGGATTCCCCCTATCCTGTTGTTAAATGCCGGACATTTGATTATACAACATCAGTAGTAAAAGATGAAAAAAAATATTGAAGATATATCTTCTAAGGATGATACACCCCAACCACCATCTCTTGACCTGGATATTTTAAGGTCAATTATTAGAGAGGAATTAAATGTTTCCTCAACCTATGATACTCTTTCTCATACTTTTGACATTGATATGATCAGAAATATGACAAGAGAATAGCTACAGACTGTGATGGGTAGTTCAGATCAAGAAAGTTTACTAAAAATTTGACAGAACAGTAATCATGTACATGAAATGGTAAGGATTTATATGAAAGGGGACACTATTATCAATAATATATCACCAAGAAAGTACATTTACACTTAAAAAGGATTTATAGAAAATATCAATTGGATAGACATTTCAAATAACTAGTTGAGAATTTCAGGATACCACTTATTACACAAGACATTAAGAAACAAGTGATACATCTCAATGAAATTACTATTTCCCTATATATTTTCATGGATAAAAAGGATGATTTTACTAAGGCTATGTAGAAAGGTGGGCATATAATTATGGATTTCATCAATCTGCTGAATCCCTACCTTCATTTTCATTGTATTCCTATTGTTTCTCCAGAGTCATTCTCCATTAAACCTATTACTGAGAATATTTCTTCAAGTTCAGTCATCCAGTCAGTTGATCCTCAATTTAGAGCTACTGTCATTCAAATTATTCCAACAACCATTCAACCATTTCCCAAGTCTCTAGCTCAGTATCATAGTCATCTATGTCCTGTTATCTATCGAGAGTTGACAATCCCTACCTCTTTTACTCAAATTCGTACCATTACTGTACCTTTTTGTGATACCATTCATCCATTGTATATATTATCCCCTTTTATACATCTTGTTCCTCCATTTACTTCTACTGATAAGGGAAATAGTCATGTATTATTCCTTGGACAAGAATTTATTTTGGATAGTTCTTTGATAGGGTTGTATTTTTTAACTTCTTTTCATCCGGTGAATTTTACTTTTACACATGAAATGAATTATCTATTTTACTCTATTTTATGCTCTATATCACTTGTTTTATTTTCCCTTTTTGATAATCCCAAATAGGGGAGAATACATATGGAATTAAATCTAAATGGGTATAATGTGTATGGTATTAATAAGAGAATAATTGTGGCATTTAATTTGAGAATGATATTATGTATGGTATTTAATTATATTTGATTTTTTATCTTATAATTTAATCTATCATGATCTGTATGACATGTTATTATGAATAGTTATTTGGTACTTTTATCATTATGAATGGATTATTAATTCCATGATTTGTGATCTTAAAAAAGGGGGAGATTGTTGTCCTCCTCTAGTTTTAATTCTCTAAAATCATTATTCATTAAGTTAAATGAATTTAAATTATGCTTACTGTTGTTTACATATGCTTACATATAAGATTAATCTATTCTATTATAATTTTACATCATAAAGAAGGTTGAAAAAATATGACAATGTGTAAGTTTCCATTTGGGTTGAATCACCATTAATCCACACTCACTATTGGACATCCTGCCATAGGCAGTAAATCTGATAAGTATGTGATATCATGGATATGGACTTACTATTAGGATGTATCACTCTAAAATTTCTCACCATCTTTAGAAATGATGAATTTTGAAAAAGGACGAGACGCTATTATCCAACCTACCACCAAACTCAACTCAAAAAATTGGAATATTATGAGTCACCATCACATCATGAAATTTAGAGACTCATTCTAGAACTTTTGAAAAGTATGAGATACTAATGACATGAGTCACAGTTAGGTAGACCTACCATCAGAGTGAACTACTGATCCTAAGTCCCTTATAAATGACTCACCGGTCCTGATTACAGAACCCATTAAGTATGACTCAAAATTCACGAGACACCATTCCAAGGAACCATTCCAAGTCACTATTTAGAGACATCATCACATATTACTTTTTCATTTAAATTAAAATTTATTTATAATGGTCATATTTTTGAAACTTAGTACTTTTATTTATATTAATGATTTTTTTTGAATTTTGTAGACAACCTTTAAATCGATGATAGAATATAGTATGAGGTACCTATATTTGATCAAGATTGTGCTTCTTGTCAGATGGAATGTATAAATATAATACCTGATCAAAAAATAAAAAGTGTGTGGAGAAGTCATACGCCTCAGAAAAATTCGAGAACTGATCACTATTGAAAAACGAAGATACTACTGGGAACTTAGAACCAATTTTTTTCTGAAAAACACAGTAAGAGAGGAGAAGTTCTCACTGATCAAACCATATAACTATTTGTAAAATGATGATAGAAGCTCTCACGAAACACTATTTTTTTTTTCTGGAAGTCGACTCAAGCTGTATTTTAAGAAAACTTTCAAGATTTGCAAGCTGCATTACCAATCACACAAAGCCTTCTGACTCCATTCTCATTATTTTGCACTAATTTTGTGCTTTTTTTACATTACAAGTAGTGTGTGTCTCTGTATTTTAATAACACAAACTTAATACTATGAAAAACTGGAAGATACATACATATATTTATAAACTATATTTTACACCTTACACTCACATGGATTATAGTGGCAGAGGTCCATGTGTGGCCTGTTGGTTTTAGCACTCCCACGAAAACTATGGAAGAGGTCAGGTTGCCCAAGATAGGTGTGTATGTTTTTTTACCCAGATCTAGGGTGCGGATCATTGTTTATTTTTATAAACTTCTATATGTTGTGTGATCACTAAGTGAAGAGGACTAAGTATCAGCTTGAGTCTGAACCTCTTGTTTTTATCTCTGATATGTTTATCGCAGTTCTGTTTTCACTATTCTATATATTCATAGAAGAAAACATTTATTTCACATTGATAGTCAATATTAGATAGTGTTTATATTATAATTTTTTATTAAATTTATTTCAAATGTTAATTTTTTACTTTTTATTATTTAAAATGAGAACTAATCAGTCTTTGATAAATATTTAAAAAGATCAGTTTTTTAAATTTGCTACTTTGGTTAGCTTGGCCATTTTTTCTTTCAAATTGGGGTAATTTTAAATAAATCCTTTTGAGGGAAATTTGTGTAGGAACTAAATTCACTCCCTCTTTAGTTTCAAACATCAACCAAAAAAGTTGATGTTGACATCGATCCATCAGATATGTTCTGAAATCAATCCCTCAAACCCAATATTGATATTTCTCTATTAGATAAAAATATGGAACTAGTTCATCATACAATGGTTGAAACTGATAATTTTTTGTGTGAATATAATCAAATGTACCACAGTTGGTGGCACTGATTTAGTTAATTGAGCATAGAAAGAGGGTATGTTCCTCTTTTTAATAAGAATAATACAATCGATCTTGATGAAAGAATAGAGAGTAATATTGTAATGAGAAAGTGATTTAAATATATGGGAAATGTTTGAGTTTCTACTATAGTGGTTGAAGGTGACAGAATTTTACAGAAGTTTACAGAAGTTTCAGTAATATATTATACCATTTTCATTTGACTCAAAACAAAAGAGTGTGAAATCATTAGATTTTGTATCGGTGGGTCAAGAGGTGCTGTTTTAAAATTCTTATATTATTATGTCAAATGGAAATGATACAGGGTTCAAATATTGGATGCTATATTAATACACTATATGATCTTTTCTTAAATTATTCCATCGGAAAAAGTTTTTTTAATAAAGTCCATCATAATAACACTGAGTTAGAAAAAAACCAAAGTCACCAAATAAATAAAGATCAAACTCAAATGATTTTACAATGTATTTTTTTGTAAATTCAATTATTTATAAATGTTTGATGTGTTTTGAGAATATTATATAAGGTCACAGAAGTGTTGATAATTTTTGAAGTAATCAAAGATTCATCTCAAATGAACATGAAATTCAAATATGTGAAAAAAAAATTGAGCAAGAAGAAAAATTTGTTTTCACACCTTTACCATTCTAAGATGCATATAAATATAGAGCACAATACATTTGTAAATTTAAACTATTAACATGAATGGAAAGATGAATATTTTTCATTTTTGTGGTAGGTATTATGATCCCAAACAAAACATTTTTTCATGTTGAAGTGGAGTTCCATAGGAGTGATTCCATCACATCATGTTACATTAGACAAATTTCCGTCAGAGCAAGATCCATCGGAGAAAAATCATGTTGAACCGAATTTTTTCAGGTAGAGAGTTTTGAGTTGGTGATGGAGTTCCTAAAAAAGTTTGAATGGGTAGTGAAGAAGCTAAATCAGATAGAGGAAAACTGGATAGTAGCCATTGGACTATGTTTATTAGATAATGGATGATTTCCATTAACTATTTCTAAGTGATTTTTCTAGAAATAATTTTTGGAAATATTGAAATTGATCATATTCATATTTTTATGATGATCTATAGGATGTTTCAATACCAAAAAGTTCTTAAGATATTTTTTATTTTCATCATGACTATACACATGGGAATTTTGTCCAACTTAGTTATAGTGGAAGTGAAGATCTTTCAGAATTGGATAATAAAAGAAGAAAAGAAAGAAGCTTATAGCTGTGGGCTCTTCCCATTTACTGAAAAAGATTATTGTCTAGGGAGTATAAACAATGCTAGGAAAGAGGATACAATATTGAAAAATGGGGGGGGGGGGTTAACCAACTATAGTAGAGAAGTTGACTATTGGGTTATAGAACTATTTTATTCTTGTGACATTATATTCTAGAAAGAAGTTTGTAAAAGATTACATTTTGGTGGGACTACCCAACATGGAATGGAGTAGGTATTCATACCAAAACATTTAAATATTGTGTTTTTTATGCAGGACTACCACAGGGTGATTATGAATATATTTAATTTTCTTAATTCATTATAGAGGCTTACGAGGGTCATCTAACATGAAGATCTTTCTTAGTTGTTCACTCGCTTAATTTAATTCACCGAAACTACTTATTTTTGGTTATTTTTATTGAATATTATAATGTAATGAAGATTAACCATAAAAAATATTAATCTAACATGAAATAACCAAATGTAATTAATGAAGAAACATCTTGGTCTTTTTGGTTTAGATTTTGGGTTCCATATGTCTAATTTTTGTTGTTTATATTAATTTTGATAATTCAATACTAAAATCTCATGCCTGAATTACTATTAATTTTTTTTTCTGGTGTAGAATCTAAAATGCATTAATTAATATTAATTCCACCTCCTCCTATAACTAAAGTAGATAGACTACCATGATTGAGAGTTTGACATATCTCAGTACTTGAATCCATCATATTCCATTTCATTCACAAAATGGAACAACTCCGTAGTATGAAGAGATTGTTTCCAGTATAAGGGAGGTAAATGGTTTGATAAGATAATATAAATGTGTTTGAGATCAAAAATGTGGTGAAAAATCTCCACACCCATTCACATCACACTTTCTCATCACAAACATAATAAAACATAATAATTTACTTTTATAATGAATATAATTTCCACATAACCCCTCGAGCCATGTCTTGGGTTAGCCCATAATTTTTAGGGTAAGAGGTAATAGTGGAATAATAATGAAATAGTGGAAAATAAAATAATAAAAATAATAGAAATGAGGGAATGGATAGAGATATTAAAATAAAATAAATATATAAGAAGTTAAAATAATAAAATAACTAAAACACCTAAGAAGATTGAAATAAGTAGAAGAAGAATAAGAGAATAAAAAGAAGAAAAATGTGTGAAAAAGAATGAAATTAGTGGAGAGAACACTTAAAAAAAGAATGCATGAATTATTTATCTATCTAAATTCAAATTTCAAGAGAAGTAAAATAAATAATTAAAAGAAAAGGAAAAAAAGAACATCAATATGGCCCCCATAGTCCTCTACATTGGGAGTGTGTAACTCCCATTCATCAAGGGTGAAATCCTCTATATATAGACTCAAGGGTTTCCACACTTCGGCATAATGAATCAGGATCTACCAAATCTCCCTTTAATATCTTGTCTAGATTCTATAAAACAAATGTTAAATCATAGTAGACCCATTTACTGACAGAATTTAAGAAGGGATAATTCTTGAAATTTGTTCACAAATATATCCACTCTATTCCCACTAAATTTTAGCTTCATCAAACCTATATAGATGAAATTAAATCCTACTTACTCTGAACATTTTTTCTATCCCAACATAATCATTGAATTTCCAAAATATGATTTCCATTACATTTATGAAATTTATATTAGAATAAATAAGTCGGTCCATCATTATAAAAGCTGTTTCTCCAAATCATATCTTTATCATTTTCAAATTTTAATTCCTTTTTAAATCTATTTACAAGATATAAAACCATCTAATAAAATATCCATATCTGTACATTGATTTTGAGGCATGAATTGTTAGAATCATTTGGGCCTTTAAAAGATAGATTTAGATTTGGTTCCATCTTTTTGAAATGGATCCCAAGATTCATTTTAACCTAAAAAATAAAATTTAATAAATTAATTTAGTTCATGAAATTTTATTTGTGAAATAATTATATAATTTAAAATATTAAAATTAAAAAATTATGACATTTTTAGAATTAATCCTAAAACACCCCAAAAATAAAAAAATGATGCAAATTAGATCAAATTTTTTGACTGGAAGGGATTAAATAATTGAAAAAATATGAAAAATGATAAAAATATAAGCACTTTCAATTATTCAACACTTGAACCATGCTTTCACTCAAGCATAAAATCTCAACAAGGAATTCAAAGGGAACCAATGTTACTAATATTCAAATTCCAAAGTAATAAAATCAAATGGTTATCAATGTAAAATAAAAATTTTAAATTTCAAATAAAATATCAATTTAATATATCATTTTTTCAAACAAACAAAAAATAAATTTGTTTTACTTTTCCCATTTCAAAAATTATGTATTTTCTCTTTCAATTCATTTGATATCCTCAATTCATTATTATTAAACATTTCAAATCATGTTTTACCTTACTTTAAAATATTTTTTCTATTCACTGAAGATAAAATTAAAGTACATTTATGCTCATATCATGATAATATTCTCCTTATCCATATGCATGTAAAGGAACTAATTTATTCTCTTTGTAAATACAAATTCCATATTAATTCATGTGGTATTTCTTAAATGGTCCAATGACTTAAAGGATTAATTTTTTTTTGGATTTGATGCCTTAAAAATTAATTCTCAAAGAGGAGGATTATCTATAAAGTACATTGCAATATATCAATAATAAAGGTGCATGTAAATTGTCCTCTCCAATAAAATGACTCCCACTTTCTCCAAAACATTCATATAAATAGTCATGAATAATGGAAGCATAAGGAATGTTGTGAACCTTCTTGAATTTTTATCTACTTTTAATCTTTTTAAATATTAAAAGTATAATTATTTAATTTTTTTCTTTTTAGAAAGTGCTTATTATACTAAACCACAAATTCACCACCTAAAAACATATGATAATAATCATCGGCCCATTGAGGGTGATTTTTTATTATTCCAAGTCACAGCCCATTCATTTTTTTTTATTTTTTATTTTCAAGAAGGTAAAAAAATTAATTACATATAATGAATCAAAAACCATTCTTTTTTCCAAAAATATCACCTCCAAACTGTTCACTTATAATTTATTTCATCCATTCTACCATGAATCCCTTCACCCCCACACTTCAAATTTAAATTATTTTGTAAAATACTAAGACGAGTTTTGGAATAGATAAAAATTCCTTGAGAAAGTGGTAATCCCTAACATGTTCATTCATGGTTTCTATGGATTGATGAAGGATTGATGTAAATGTGTTCTTTTAAGGACAATATATTTTCAAAATATACTTTAATAATTTTAAATGTGTTTTTCCACAGTCATAGATTTGAAAATTTTAAATGAAATTTATTGTCGGTGACATGTCCTAAGATCACTCAATAAATATACTCATGAATTAATATGAAGTAATAAGTATATAAATCCTCTCATGAATGTAACACTTGATTTTGGATAATGACTCAAGGAATGATTAATAACAAAAAATCAATTCAAATAAATTTATTATACATAAATCCAGAAAATGGTTGGGAAATTTCATTTACATGAAATAATTAATTCTCTAAAATCACGAGTCCTCATTTTAATATCCATGTTTCAATTTAATAATTAAATTATCCATTTTACACGTTAAATATCATTAAAATTTAATTTTAAAACATGAAATAATTGGATTCCTAAGAAAATAATGTCTCCTAGATATGTCACGTAACAAATTAATTCCAAAATGTGCATGCAATTTTAACGTTTAAATATAAAATCATGTTTTTATATAAAAAATGAAGTGAGTTTAAGAGATAAATATAATAGTGAATTACAATTCCCAATAATTTTATTCTTATTTCCTCCTAGGATGTTTGATGAGGCCTTATACCATTACAAACCTATAAATGAAATTTACTCAATTAAGCATAATGATCATGTAATTTATGCTCAAAAAGTTAAGAGGGAGTGGAATACATACTGGACTAATACTGAGAATCAAATTGATCTCTAAATTATTATAATTAATGTAAAAGGGATAAGAATTGGTATGGTCCTCCAAGTGGCCCCCAATTTTTTGCTACCTGTAGAGGGAAGTATCAACGAATCTCCAAAGTTCGATGGTGGATATATATTATTTTACATGAACCACCGTGATCTTTTTCTTTATAGCATGTATTTTTTTTATTATTGAAGAATGATCCATGTATAGATTATACTATATCCATAACATTCATAATTAACAATATCATTCATGGTATGGGTAGGACAATATATGGATCATATTCTCACTTGGTTGAGACATGTGAAACCTCCTCTTTTTCTAGAAGTACTAGCTCAATATGGGATGCATGAATTGAATGACCAAAGGGAATGTAAGTAGGAATTTCTACATGAATTAAATTTGAATATTAATATTAAAAAATAATCTCCCTTTTATAGTGATCATCCTATAACATAATTTCCTCAGACTCACCTACATAGATTTATTCATGGGATTCCTCAAATTTATGTTTAAAAAAATGAGGGATATCCATGTGTAATTCAACATGTTAATGTTATTTTTTTAATCTTCATATAATTAAATGAAATGATTTACCAATTCTAAAAATTAAAAAATAGAATGAGTGATGATAAAATCATATTGAATAAAATTAGAAAAAAATAGTTCAAAGAAATATTATATCCCTATGTTGGTTATGTTTCAATAACTTTATCAGTGGTAAGTGCCTCTTGATGTTGGATCTCATTGAATTGATGTAGGTAGTTCAGATCCTCCATCATTACCCCAAACTCTTCTGTTAGGATGGATTCCTCATATTTTATGGCTTGATTTACATGCACTGAAAATAGCTATTGTACTTAGTAGGGATCGGGGAGATCATATTTCCCCTCATACTTATTCTCAAATTAATATAGATCTTATTGATTTCCCATAGGTATGTCATCATGGTATTCTTAGATCTGGTTCTTAAAATGGTCAAAAATTTGATATCCTTCACGTGAGGCCTCACACTCCAATATCTCATCAGAAAACTTAGGAAAGGATAACAGATCATTTTTCGGTTCAGACATAGAATTCTTCGTTAATGTAAAACCGTATTACAATTCCCATTCTATTTTTCTCCCCAAGTCATCTAGTGTATCATTCATCTTTTAAACCCAATATTTTAGATCACTATTATAATCTTATAGTTCTTGCTATTTCACCTATTATTTGTTACTCCATGTAGAATAATAAGAGGCTGGATACAACATGGATTTTTTTTTAAATATTTTTCATTTTTTAAAAATAATGAAAAATATATTTACAATGTAAAAATAGAAAAAGATAACTAAACTACATATTGGGTCCTTGAAAAAAATTTCCATTTTGATACACACCTATCATAGGGCGTGAAAAAAATAAATTTTACATTCTTAATGTAGCATAGAGGTGAACTAGGGTTGCCTCACCTGAGGATAATTCTCCATTATTCACTAGAATAATCTAATTCACCTAAATTATATATTTTTGTTTGTTTTTATTTGATATTGTAATGTAATGGAATTTAAAAAAAAGAAAATATTAAACTAACTTGAAATGAAAAACTATAATTAGTGAAGAAAGATCTTGGACTTTGTGGTCTGGTTTATGGGATCCATTATTATCATTATAGGTGTTTAGATTAAGTTTGGTAAATAAAATCTGATATATCATGCATGAATTAATATTATTTTATTTAGTTTAATAAAATATAGAATTCATTTAGAAATCATAATTCCACCTCCTCCGATCATAAAGGTTGATGACACGCCTCAATCAAGAGTGTGACATCTCACATCACCTGGCTCCATTGTATGTTATTTCTTCAACTAGATGTCTCAATTCCATCATAAAAAGATATTATATATAGTATATGTGATGGAAAATATTTAATAAAATAATAGAAGTTAGTGTGAGATCTGTGCTGAGGTGGATGATTTCCACACCCGTTCACATCACTCTTGCTTGTCAGAAACTTAATAAAACATAATAATTTATATGCAAAATGAATAAAATTTCCACTTAACTGTACCAGGACAAGCCTCTAATTATCCCCTAATTTATTAGGGTAAGAGGTCATAATATAATGAGAAAGAAATGTAGTTCAAGAAAAGACTAAAAAGTATAGAAGGGAGAGAATTAATATATAGAGAGAATAAAATAAATCAAAACAAATATATAATAATTTAAAATAATAAAATAGTTAAAACAAATTATCAGAATAGAATGAAAAGAAGAAGGAGAATATAATAAGAAGAATAATAATGGAATAAAATAATGATATGGATGGAGAGAACAATTTTATAAAAGGACGAAAGAATTAAAAAATAACTAAAATTCAAATTTAATGATAAAATAAACTTAAAAGTATAAGAATAGAAAAATAAATCAAATAAAAAAAAGAAACATATTCATGGACCTCAAAATCCAATCCATTGGGGGGGGGGGTAATCCCCTTAATCACGGGTGAACACCTCTCTATAGATGCTAACAGGTTTTCACACTTTTTTATTATAATTCATGATCATCAAAATATCCCTTTTGGATATACTCCAGATTCTATCCAAAGAATTATTTCTAAAGGTATAAAAATTTAAAAACATAATTTGCGAAATTATTATTATTTAATTTCATTCAAATTTATATCTTTTATATCCCATAATAAATTACAGATTCGTCCTAATTGTGTAGAAAAAGGTATATTCTATTTAATCTGAATATTTATTCGGGCCAAACAGAATCTATAAATTTCCAAAATTTTGTTTACTCTATATTTATGGCCCTAATATTAGAAGAATAAAGTGGATCCATAGTTATTAATGTTGGTCCTATAAATATTCCCTTTATAAACATGTAATTTTAGCTCCATTTTTTTATCTAATTACTCTATATTGGAACATCTTCAAAAATCGTCAAATTCATACATAGACTTTGAGGCCAAAATTTTGAGATTCTTTGGGGACATCAAATGATGGACTTAGATTTAGGTCCAAAACAATGAAATGAAGACTAACTATTATTTAATCCAATAAAATTGAATTTGAAAAAATTATATTTGTTTATGAAAAGTTTTTTCCTAATTAATTAATAATTTTTAAAAAGTTAAATTACAAAATTAAGTCATTTTTCTAATTAAGCCCAATACACACAAAAAATAGAAAAATGATAAAAATTTGCAATTTTTTTTTATTTTAAGGGATTAAATCATTTAAAACAGATGAAAAATGATAATAATATTAGATCAACCTAAAAATAGAACATGGTTTGGCCTTATAGTTGGCCAAACCTTGTATAAGGCGTACACATTTACCTAACGCAAAGGGTTATAGCGCAGAGTTAGGTAGACAGTTTGTCATACCATGTGAAAAACCATGAAAAATACATTGTCCCGAATATCCTGTAACACCACGTGGCCATGCACCCTGGGTCACATGTTTTCAGAAAATCCCTGCAACCCCTAGGTGACCACAATAATGAATTGCACGGTTTAGGGAAACTATGCAGGTTGGGCCACATAGTTTCTCTTAACCATGTACATTAGTGTTTTCTTCCCATTTTGGGGCATCAGGATTTGAATTATCCTAGAATCACCTGATACCTCCTTGAACCATCTTGGCATCATATTTAAAGTTGATTAATGTAATTAGAATGAAAAATCAATGGTCTTTTCCTTTGAAAAAATTCAAGACATTACATCAATAATGTAGTTGTGTTAAAGATCGAAACTTCAAAAAATGTTGAAAAGAAAATTTCACATAAGAAGGTTTCATCTTTTCCAAAAAATTCATAATGTACATAATTTTATACTAACAATAGGGGTTAAAAAATCACTACAAAAAATCAGGCCTTTAATTGACCGAGTGAAAGGGTTTTACCAATGCTTCAAAATTGGTGATTTCTCAAATGATATTAAAATACTACAATTATCATCACTAAAAAATATATGAAAAAGGAACCCTTTATCCACACTTTTTTTTACGCTATTAATTTTTTTGAAAAAATTGTGTTTTTATAGAACCCCATTACCCACTTTCTCTACGCTTACAACCCCCCTTTCATTGTGATTTAAAATGCCCAACCCCATCATGAAACCCCCTTCCTCGGCACTAGAAGGCACCCCAAATACAAGTTTCCACCTAGAATTGACCCCATGACCACCATTATGCAACTGGATTCCCTTTACTACACTACCATGATCTTTTATTTTATATTTTCTCAAATTTATATTTATTTTTTTATATGTAGAAATGTGTGATATATATATAATTATATTTAATTAAATATATTATATATTAATATTAATTTATATTTATTAGAATATATATATATATATATTAATACACACACAGACCTATATATAAACATTATATATACATATTAATGCATTTCTGAAATGTAAAAAATGGTTAATTTTTGAGTTTAATAAAAACTAATAATAAATAATTATTTTATATATTTAAAAATATATTTGTATGTAATTATGTTTAACTATGTATTTTAACATTTGACTTATTATAAGTATATATAAGAAAATATGCATATAAATAATTATAATTAAATTTAAATTATGAAAAATGATAACATTTCAACACCATAATATAAATATTAATTTTTTTCCATAAATATACATGTTTTCCCCACCAAAAAAAGATAATAAAACCCCATTAAAAGTTGAATAAATTCCATCAAATGTTGAAAAATTGGGATATCTTGAATAAAAACCCAATTTTAAAGGATTAACTGCCTTTTTGGATTTGAAAAACTTGAAGGTGAATTCCATCAGTCCCCATTGGGTAGAGATCATTTTAGGGTTCGATTTGTTATGTGGTAGAGTTCAAACAGACACCCAGATCAAAAGTTAGGACCATTTAAAGTTTAAGCCCATTTTTAACTTATATTAGAGTGTTTATTAATTTTTTAAATTATTCTATATTCAAATTGTTAATAAATTACTATTACGAAATAATAATTTGAATATTATTAATTAATAATATGTTTAATTATTTTATAATAAATTTTCACTAGATATATTATAAATTAAGTGTAAAATACTATTTAACCTTATCTAAAATGTATTTAAAAAATATATATTAAATTTATATAAAAATCAATATATTTTTATATTAATATTTTTTTAATGAAATATAATTTTTTAGAGAATATTACATTTATTAGTTATAGGAAAATTGTAATAATTAAGACCGCCATTTATTAGCACTAATTAAAGGGGGTGATTATTAGTGTATTTTTATCCTTAATAAATACCCCACCATTATCATTATTTTACTTTCACTAATAAAGTCCCCCTTTATAAGGGATTTTCAAGCACAAATAAAGATGGTATTTATCATCTCTTTTAGCTAGGGATGTTAAATCCAAACACTGTTAAGACTAAATCAATAGAGGTGAATGAAGATTTGTGCGAAATCATCATCCACTAAGAAAGAGTGGAATTCATCAAAAAAATTCCCCCATGAGTAATGTGGTACATGATTTAGGCAGAAGAAACATAAAAATAGTTATAAGTAAATTTACTATCAATTTAAAAGATCATGATTTAGTGTTCACTGTTGGGACTGTGGAATTTTTGGACACAAATAATTTTCATGTTGGTACAACATGTCTCTACATGGTAATAAGAATAAATCAATGGATAGTTTTGATGAGCAAAGAAGATCAGATTTTCCCAAAACAATTAATGTAATTAAAAATGAAAATTCAAAAAGTGAAGAACATTGAAGCCTCAATAAAAAAAATGAAAAATCAAATAAGTGTGAGTACTTTAATAATGTTTAACAAAGTAAACATATTGAGTCCAAAAATAAATAATTCTTATTTATTTGGCTAGAAAAATTTGTTATGGCTAGAAAGATATAAAGATAAAAACAATTAATCTGAAGTGTAGGTAGATAAAAAGTATTCTGAAGATGAGAAAAACGTTGTTATAAATACATCAAAATATAGTGATTTGAAGATTTAGAAATTTTTTAAGTGATCTCAGTAATAAGGGAATGTTACTAAAAATAGTATAACCATATTACTTGACTAAGAGTAAAACATTATGAAGTTGTTACAATTTCATTGTTGTGAAGATGTTACTAATTTTGAAGATAAATTGATAGCCTCAAAAGTAGATTCTACATATGAGAAGAAAATTGTTACAAAATTTGAGAATGTTGAAAAGATGGAAGAAAACACATCAAATGAAAAATCCAAGAGGAAGAAGAAAACATCTTGACAGAGAGAGTATTCATAGTCCAAATGTTTCCTCCAACATAATATCATTGTTCATCCTTATTCTCAAAAATATTAATATATTTTTAATAATTTATAGGGAATTGGAGGAGTTAAAATATTGATGGTGGGTGAGTATTGTAGATTTTTTACAAAAAAAAGTTGAGGTCTACCCTTCAGGGGGAGAAAATCTGATGTAAAGGTGTGAGTCTCAAACATTTCTTGAAAAATAGATTAATGTGATTATAAAACAAGATAATTGAATTTTTTTTGTTAATTCACCAGAACATTTCTGATATTTTTGTTGAGCTGTGTGCTAGTTATTTATTTTAAAAAAATATCACTAGGATTTCCCTAGATATGAGAATATTTAAAGGTTCATGAAATATTGTTAAATGAAAATTTATTTTCTGGAAAAATTGATAACATTGGTTATACACGCTTTTTTTCTACATCGGCATCTCCAACGTAGACTTAGAGTTGTTTAATTAATGGGTCCTTGTTATGAAACTCATGATTTACTTTTTTCTAGAAGAATGTTTTCAATAATCATGATTGGGACCTTTGAATATGATTGTAAATATTGGGGAGAAGAAAATTAGGAGAAGAAATGAAATGATCTAGATACATATTGAGTATGTAAATGTTTCAAAGTTTTGTGTGAATAATATTTTGTGGGTATTGAAAACAATCATAAAGAGGGAGTTGTTTTTGCCTAAGGAGATATTTTTTGGACCCAGTTGTGTTTTAGTTGTATTTCTTTTGTTAATAGGTCAAATATGATTAATTTTGAGAAAAAGATGATATTTCAGTTCCAGACATCGATTTTGATTGTATTGACAAGGAAAAAGACCAGAGAGAAAAACAGTTTCGGACATAGGAGAAGATCAGAAATATACCAGTTTTGATCAATATAATTATAAGGATAATTTTCAATTTTAGTGTTCATAACATCATGAAAAATTCATTATACATGTACTATTTAGCGGATTATTGGAGAAAATAATGTCGAAGCCTTTTGGTCATATATCATCTGTGTGAGAATCACAGGATGAAGAATTTATCTGGAGTTTTTCAAAAGTTTATATCGAATGATCCATAAGATGATTTGATTCATTAAATAAACCAATCAATAAGATCAATAATCAGTTGTAGAGAATCTGAAAAAAAATTAAGTCATTGCCGAAACCATTCAATTAGTCATAGTATGACAACAATTTAGTAAACACAGTATATATGCTACTACATCGAATAAAAAGAGAGAACTGGTTCATCAGATGTCGGTAGACACTAATAATTTTTTTTGTAGATCGTCATATGGGACATAATTGAGGTGAACCAGATAGAGGCCATCATTCTATGTTTATTGGAAGAAGGTCGAATCAAATTGAATTTTTTATAATTATGTTTTTAGATATAATTTTTGGAAGGATTGAAATTGAGAATATTTACCTTTCTTAAGGATATGGAGTAAGTTTCAGGACCATCATGTTCTTAGGATAATTTTTTATTTTTATGAAGATTTTAAATAGGTGAAGTTATTCTAGATTACGTGTTAAGGAAGTGAAGAACATTATAAAGTGGATTAGTAATGAAGACAATAAAGAATATTTTAGATATGGGTTCTTAATAGTTACTGAAATGGATTTTATGATAGGGGTTTAACCATTTGTGGGAAAGAGGATATAAAAATGATAGTTGGGTGATATTACCTAATATAGTAGAAAAGTTGTCTACTAAGTTGTAGAGATATTTTTTACTTGTGTATTTTTATTATAGAAAGAAGTTAGTAAGGGAATCCATGTTGGTGGGACTTTCAAATAATGAAAAGAGTCAGTATTTACACCAAAACATGTAAATATCATGTGTTTCTTTATATTTATAATTTTTTAATAAACATTTAAGGTTGATAATTTTTTTATATCATAACTCTAACAAATTTTATAGGTTAAGAATTCATTCTAAAGAAGTTATGAAAATTTCTTATAAAATGAAAAGGAACCACAGATTCACCCCCACCCCTCTTAGTGGTCTCGATCCTATTTGGTAACATCATCTTTCTAATCCTCAATCACTAACACATACTATAATATGTTTGAGTTAACCTCATTATCCTAATACCCCTAGTTGATAACATGAGATAGTTCATGCATGGTTTTCATTATTCATGACACAAAGTGGATGCTATTAAACTAGTACAACAGAGGCGGTGAGGGTGGGGGGTTGTTCTATGTGATAATAAACCTCACCTAACTTGTTCATGATCAAAAAATGATAGATGAAACTCATCAACAACTTAATTCTATTTAAAAATATGTGCAAACTTCATCATAGAGAGTCCTCTAATTATAAATTATCTATTTATTTTAACTCATAAGTTCTTCATAATAGGTTCATTTAAGGAATCAATTTTTTCTAAGATATCCTCATTTTATCATGGATCACCTTCACCTGCCACTTCATCGATCGCACTAACTTCAATCACATCAATGATGACTTAGAAAACTATGTCTATCATAGGGGTGACTAATATGGTCTAACATATTGGGCCATGAATGGTGTCATTCCAATGGTGTAATGAAAATGTTGGTTATGTATGAACTCTATTTAAAGAATGTGATCCCCCACCTATATTTTAATTAATGTACACAATACTTTATCATATCTTTATGAAAATATGTTTTTTGACACAGTCTAGAAATTTATTTGAGGGTGGAACACTATACTCAATCATAAATGAGTCTCGAGTTCCTCTTGTAATAACATCGTAACTAGTATGTAAATTGATAATAATGGTCAGAAATGATCATCAAATCATCCCCATAAAGCATTCCAATCTAACCTATATAAAATCATTCCAATATATCCACTACACTTCGATCCCCAATGGGGAGATTGTTGGTCGACATGGATAGTGGGTCGATGATCAACCAGATAATATTATGAGCTATTGTTGAGAATGGAAATATTGTCATAAATTCCATTGATATATTATCTAATTTTCACTCTTGAACCACAGAGGTTTGGGACAAACCAATTTGAAAATTTTTCCCTCCCTTCACCTATTTACAGTTTTGATAATGGAAGAAAAACATTGAAAAATTCAACATCATTCCTATCTAGTAAAAATAATGACTATGGCCCTAGCACATCGTCATCACACCAAGATGTACCACTCATAATATGATGGCGTTCTCACCACCATAAGTAAAATCATCTATCACATTTCATGAGTATATCAAGCCACACAAAACCTCATAATTAATATTTCTAAACTAGGAACCCCTCAAATACTATAGAAGTAGTGGGGAAACCAATATTGATTGAATATTTGCCACTCCTTCCTTATCCATTAGGGTCAACTTCATCACCACCAAGGTTTCAGATTCCCCCCCTATCAAATAATCTCATGAATTCATACTAAGGGAATTGTTCACCATATCACTCTTTCCAAGTTTATATACAATGATGGAGTTATAATCTAGTAAGAACTCTAACCAATTCCTCCGTCTCAATTTAAGATATCTTAGAATGAAAATGTATCTGAGGCACTTGTGGTCCATGTAGACTATTAGTCACTCACTAATATTATAATTCCTATATTTATTTATGGAAAACACTACCACTACCAACTCTACATCACATGTCACATTGTTATTTTTGTGAGGTATCAATTTCTAGGATAGATAAGAAGTCATTTGCTGACTATACATCATCACACTACCTATCCCTGATCTAGAGGAATAACTGAACAACACATACTCATCTCCTTACTATTGATATTTTAGAAGTTAAGATATTTTTCGTCTCCATTTTAGGTCCTTGAAATCTAATTGGCATCAGTCATACCAAATTAAGGGATGACCCTTTTGGGTAAGGGAAGTAGTGGGTGCTATAAACCTAGATAAATCTAAAAAAATTGACTAATTTTTTTCCAATAACCAAATTAAAATCCACACTATAAACATTCTCTTAGATGGAGGCCATGAAAGAATCAGCTAAAAAATTTTAGGGTCTATGGATACTATTTTATCTAAGGTGAAATGTACTAATAAATAGAGATTTCGTATAATGAACTAACAATTCCAGAGCTTACTATAAAGCTGGTTATCATGAAGTATGTCTAATATAATACTAAAAATATCCACACAGTCATAATCTATTTATGAATTAAAAAGGATGTGTTTTATGGATAAAACAATGAATTGATTTATAAAATGATAAAATATATTTTCTTTAACTCCCATAAACTGGGATGGGGTGCTTGTTTCCTTGAAAGGTTTCAGCAGAAACTCAAAATATATATAGAGACCCCTCAAAACAATCTTTGGGATTTCCTTAAAATGAACTAATAGATTTTGAAATCTAGAATTAAGATTAATCATCATGATCCAATTCACTACTTCCTGTTAATTTAATAGGTAACCAATCCTTGACATAGGGTATTTTTTGGACATTTACTTGATTTGGGTAGAAATAGTCAAGACAAGTCTGTAATCCCCTACCATCTTGCAAAACAACAATGGGGCTACCTAGGGGGATACAATGGTTCTAAGAAAACATTTTATATATAATTTAATCCAACTACACCTTTATCACCCAATGCATAGTTGGGGTTATACGATACAAAACAGAAGATATCAGAGGTGTCTCAACATGAAGTTAAATTCTGAATTTTATATCTCAATAAGGCAGAAATCTATAAAAGACTAAATAATTACATCCATATTATCTAATTTAACTATATGAACTTTTTCATCTAAATAATCCATTACAAATAAAGAAAACATTCTTACTAATGGGTGATCATCTACAAGTTCATATGAATAAATATTATCTTCTTGACTAAATGTCCCACTCAACCAAGAATGAAAACATCAATTTGTTTAATTGATAGCACACCAATCAATGTTAGTGGTATTCAATCAGGGTAAAGACTAAATATATAAATTCTATACTGAGGATAATGTTGTAGGGCCTCATCCATGCTACTATGAGGACCCATGGAAACCGAACTCCACTAAACACAAGATCGTATTACTGAATGATGTGGTTGAGAATGTGATAAACTAGTCTGAGAGTCTCTAGTGGAAAAATATAGTCTCATCGATAAATATAGATTTATATCTCCTTAACATGGGATGAAAAAATAGATTAATTTCTTTCCATGGTATCTTTGAGAACACGTGATGGTGTAGAGAAGAAACATATCATACATTGAATTATGTTGGGTGATTCATGTTTATATCCCCTCATTACCTATAGATTACCACATCCTTGAACAAAAACTTCCAGATAATAGAATAGACATCTTATGGTTTTTTGTTGTGGAAATAGATCATAAATATGTACACATATTTCACCTCATCCTGGTATAATTGAAACCCCTGTAATAAATTTTCCTCTTTGGTCCAACATTTTTTACTTCAAGGAAGCCCTTGATCATATAATTTCCACTAATATGGGGACCTATCTACATTATGACTTCACTCCAATACACATTGGTCCATAAAATCATTAACTATTTGACCCCATGCCCCATTTTCAAATCAGAGCATGTCTCATAGTTTGTTGGATCCTTTTTTGACTCTTAATCTACTGATCCTTTATTCTAATACTACAAATGAGTATTCCACTATTATGACATCCACTAAACCAATCTATAGATGATAATCACTAATTAATGTACTCCAAGTCATCTAATATAAAATCTAGATACCTAATTTTCCTCTTTTAAAAATATCTCAATCACGATGACCTTCTAAAGAACCATGATATAGGCGGGGAGATAGAGGGAAAAAATCCAAAATCAATATCTCTATGAAGGTCACTATTGAGATTAAATGAATGAGGAAAACCATTATGAATCATATTGAGAGAGTAACTCATGAGTATATTGAGACATGATGTATACTTTGAAACAATAAAAGTTACTATGCCATAACTATAACATATCTTTGATGTCCACAAACCTCAATTCAGGTGAGTAATACTACTCAAGAAAGTGGTGCTCATATTTTTGTCATTGTATAACCACTAAGTCATGGGTTTGTATTATCATGGTCCACCAGTCACTTTCTATACGATGGTTAACAATGTATACTACCACTATCATCTAATCAGAAGGTGTATGGAAAAGGAAAATGACATGAATCATTACCTAAAGCTAATACACTACTACTTAAGGGTTAGTCTCACCATGGAACCTGAGTGGTCACTCTAATGAAACTAATGAAGTTTAATCAACATATGATAAAAATCTATATTCCATAATAGAAGCATTATTTTATTACTAAGTGGAGTGATATATTTATACACCATAGGTGGTGGGTCTTCTTCTTGAATAATGGGAAAATGTACTACTCTCTGACACCTAAAGGGGTTATCTCATGATCTTGTCCAAGAATAGAAGCATCATCTCTCAACTCTTTGGTGATAGGAGGATCAGTAAATAGTATATTCATGTCAATAACTTATTTTGGTATCCTGTTTGACTATTTATGTAGAAAAATATTTTAGTTTAGAATATAAAACATGGTTATTGAAGAACATCTGGAGATATGATTCTAGAAGGAAATAAAAATACATAATCAACTCTTACACAACGTATAAAACATTTAATTGTTCCCTAATTTTTTATTATATATTTTAGTTGAAAATTTGGTTATTAGAGCCTTATTTAGGGATACTTCAACTATCACACCATCATTGGGTTCCCTAGACTTAAAAAATATCTTTATCCCCCTTGAAACCATTATATTATGTTCCCAAAAAATCTCAAACTACTTCTCAATACAGAATTTTCACCTAATATGGACACAATAGGATAATACATAGACATTACATGACCCACCAAGACCACACCTGGGTCAGTATTGAGTTTGATGTGCCACCCTAGGCCCACCTCTAATAGGTCACGGTCTTGTGGCTATAATCGAGTATTCATATCACATGATTGGTATCCTTAAAAACATTTATTAATAAAAATAAATAATCTCCACATTGGATATAATTATAATGAGAATAGATAATAAACCAACATGAATATATATAAATAAAATATACACATTATAATCATCTATATAGTGGGGGTCAAATATGTTTTGAAATTAAACAGAGTGGAAAAAAGATCCCAAAATCACCCACTTCCATGACAATATATCTGCTAAATTCACTGTTGACCTATCCGTCATTTGTATAAGACATGGAACATGTAGGCTAAATTCCAAATTCATTATTGAGTATATACATGCCCAATAAAAAACCTAAAAACCAAAAAGTAAAAAAATAAGGAAAGATATTGGTATCTTAAAACCATAAGGTTGGATGTTATCCTACAAAAAAACAATGAAAATAAAAACTACATATGATTATAATTTGTATAATCTCAGACAATGATTCACACTCATTAAAAAATAAATTTCTCAATGAAATCTATCACCCATTGTAACCAAAACGTCTAATATTCCCTAATGATCAAATACCATATCATCTAAATGGATATATCAGGGGACCTACACCTTTCTATGATAATTTCTAATCAATGGAGTGGTAATCCCATGATGTAGGACCCACATATCATCGAATATGGTTTTTAAATGAATCAGTACCTAGATCTAGAAACATAAAACCCATACCCCAATGACCAATGGTTCATTAGTTTTGGGAGTAACAAACTCTATTGAACCTTTCGAGGACTTTTTCCATGTTGGATGTAAGGGAGTATCATAGTTATGTCTTAACTATAAATGGAAACCCATCCCATAAAGGTGGGGAGTACCAAACTGTAAAACACTATGGGAAACCAATTCCCTATCACCAAAACATGTCCAAGGGAGCATTTATCCATATGATTTCATTCATTTTTATACGTGAATCCCATCACTATCTCTATAGAGATGAAGGAAAACTCAACCAAAAAACACAATGTAAATGGTATTGGGATGTTCACATGATCACATTATCATTATCAACAAATAAAAATTGATTTGGATAGAATATCATCTTATCTTATTCATATATAGGTGTGAGAATATATTAATATACTCACAAAGGGATTAAACCATGTCACTTATATCTAAAGATTTAAATAGTCATTAAAATATCCATTCTACCATAAAATAATTCCTATATGATTTGTTTCACATTGATTCTATTGAAATCAATTATTTTTAGCGATGGAAATCCTAGATGATTATGAGAATTAAATTATTTGGATACCTTATTGATCCCATGGTTGGTGTAAAATATTTTTTTTACAGAAGGAAACATCCTGATGTGAAATTGGGTGGACCAATTATTACTATTTTTCTTTTTTAGGAATACTTATGACATGCTTTTTGACTTCAATTGTTTTAGTTAGGGTAGTATTATTTTCTAGGGGAATGTAGCCACAAGTATTTTACCAGAGATACTTATGAATTCTCCTTGGTCGAGAGGATGGGATTTTGGGGTCATATAAACTATTTTAAATTAATTCTTTCCTACTTCAGTACTTTCTTATTTATTTATGTCATATCATGAATCCTTACCAAATCCTAGGGTGTTACTAGTTATTCCAGACCAAAAATATGATTGTAACCATTTTTTAATATGAACACCTTTACGTGTTAAAGGTTATATATCTTTAATTTTCTAGATAATGATTATTAGTTAAGGATGATATGGTATAAATCAAAAAAAGTGGGTATGTTGGAGTTTATTTCCTTCCAATATGGAAATGACTGTTGAGGAATTGGGATTATGACCATGAAAGGGACATCCAATTTATACCATTTTATGGATTTATAACCCATGTTGTTCACAAAAACTTAGTGGGAGACATTTTACATTTTAATATTGTATGGAAAGGGCCATAGTGGTTCCTTTAAAGGTCATGAGTTAATAATTGATTATCTACTAGGAGTAAACTTTTTATCAATGGTTGTGTTGGATTTATGTGTGAGAATCCCTTTTATATTTACGTCATGTTGGATATGTCCCAATGAGGATTGGTATAATTTTAAAAGGAATTTTACTCCATGAAATATATGATTGGTTTTGCTAGTGTGGAAAAAGACCATAGAAGTACTCAAAATGAATATTTCATAGGTGATTATGATATAGTAACTACTTGGAAAGAATGTGGTCCTTCGAGTTGGGGAATGATTTCATTGGGAATATAGACTAATGAGTAGATGAGGGTTTTGGATTTTAGTTTTAGATATTATAGAGGAACCCAACAAATGTTGATTGATATTAATTAAACCCCACATAGTTCTCTATGCATAATTTAATGTCATGTGGTGGGATAATACGATGCAGTTTATTGTCATTTAATATGGACGTTCTCATCACAAAAGGGGTGAAAATGAAAAAATGGTCAAAGATTACGAATTGGATAACCTTGTATGACTGTAATATGATAATTGAAATATCATAACAATGAAATCATCATTGGTAACCATACTAACTATTATTATAAGAAAGGTATCCCATATGTACAGGTGTCGATCTCCTGCCTTTTGGTAACAAGGTCAGGGGTGATGAGAGGACTCACATGGGGATGTACACGTAAGGAAATGATCGGGGATTACGCATGTTCGTGTCATGTGTGGATGTTTTAGACTCATTAATGATTCAAGGTGGCAAAATCATCAATGCGATCATGGTTTGTTCTTACAAATCATATAGAGGCCTATGATATCATGGATCATCAGTTAGAGTAAGGTTTCTACTAAGTCCCCAAGTTGATTATGTTTGGAATTTTTTTAGTCTATGTGTACAATATGATCCATGAGTGTATTTCTCGATATCCTCATAATGAGGACACTCGTTATCATGGGATATAGGATTTCAAATTCCCAAAGGTCCCTATCAGTTATGTTGATAAGCGAGAGTAGATGTTTATCAAGGGGATATATAATTTAAGGGATCACACTAGCTTGTAAGAACTAATCATGTATATCTTGTGGTTTTTATGAATACATTAATAATTAGATACTCAGGTAGGATACCTAGGTGAAGGGATTATCCATCAATAGGGTAATGGTGTATATAATAACCTATAATTGGTGTAGAAGTGAATAGTTTTTCCATGTGAAAAAATAAGTGGATTATTTACACAAGTAATGGATAACAAAGGTGGTCTATCATAGTGTATATCCTTGGGATGATCCATCTTAGTGAGTGATAGCATTGGTGGGTCAACTAAGTTTATTTCCTTAGGGAAACATTACCATTATGAGGGATATAAAAGGTGGTTCATCTTATCGTATATATTAAAAGATTCTTTTCCCTAGTGAAGGTTATAAAAGGTGGTTATACCAACTATACAACACTTGGGATTCTTATTTCTTAGTGAGACATTCCCCTATGTTATTTTTTCACACATCACCCTATTATGATACTACACAGAGGTGTTGGGTGAATAATGCTCTTGTATTTACTAATGATGTGGGGAACTCCACCTTAGTGTAAGAACACTATGGAAAAATAGTTTTGTTTTGTAATTTTTTTACCTATGATGACTCAACTCCCAATCTGTTAGGTTATTATCTTACGTTTTATGTTTTATATGATACCTTATGTGGTCTCTATAGACCTAAGTGAGTGTGTCTCTGAGTGTCTCTCTCTATTATAGAAGGGGGAATCTCATGCACTAGTAGGAGCCTATGAGGTCTATTTATATGAACAAATGGATACCTGGGATCAATTTTCATTGGTATATGGTTCAATTCACATATTAACACAAGAATGAAAAAGCATGGGAATATTTATAGGACCCTTGGGGGATGTGACTTGGGAACACCCATAGGGTGACGTTATAACTAGTGGGGCTTCAAGGTAAGAATTTTAGACTTCGAAATACTTGTTCTATATCCCCTAATAATAGAAAAAGTGAGTCCTCCATCCCTCAATAGAGTGGGATCCGATCAGAAAGAACAAGGTCGAATTTTAAATTAAGTATCTATATCTGATCAGATAATGAACCATGGTACATGTATTTTATTTTGAAAGGTGATCATATAGAAGCATGCATAGGTGATACTAGGTGATTTATGATGTGTGATATTTGAAAATGAAGTATCACCTCTATAAATAGAGGTTTCCCCCACTACTTGGATCTTTTTAAAAACTCAATGAGATATGCATCTTCACACTCTCCTTTCACTCTATCATTAATTATTTGTTAATGTAATCCCAGGAACCATGGATTTATCTAGTAGAATTACGACACATCCTTTGTAAGGTGAATGAGGATTAATAAAGGGAATGGGTGAAGGAACCGTGGAGAAGTGTCCTGAGTGAGGACCACATAGATAAAGGGAGTTATCCTTGACACCTTAGTGAAAAAGCCTCAATGAGGCCACCTTGGTGAAGTCCATTGGGTGAAGACACTAGGGAAAATAAATGATTTTGTGAAATTACTAATTGGTCGACATTGTGAATTATATAATCTTTATGTATTTTACATGAAGCAATTTATCATTATACCACATACTATTGAATATATTATTATGTTTAGAATTTACATATCCTCAAATATTTTCTTGGATAGTTTTAATTAGAATCAGACATTATTGGAGATGTCAAGATGATTCATGGAACATAGTCACTCTAAATCATCAGGATCTAAAAAATATCATTCAACTATCATTACTCAACTATAAACTATATAAAAGGATTTAGTTATATGGATATTCCCTTTTTATAATCTCATAAATACCAAATGTATATACCTTTATAATTCTGATTTGGATAACTAAGTGTATCAGCAGAGAAAAAAATTTCCCTTGATGAGATAATCATCAAAGTAGATATCATCATTGTGCCACATTTTTTACTATATGAATAAAGGTTTCTATGTGAATATCACTAGTCTTATCAAACAAAAAATAAATCCTATTTTCATAATTTGATAAAAGGATGGATCCTTTTTTGGGACCTTTTTCCTGAAGAAAAATTATCTACAGGAGTGTCATGACCATACTAGGAAATCAAAAGTTGTGTTGAATGTGAAGTCCACTTACTGTTTTTTGGAATCAAAGGGGAAATTTGATATTCAATGTTTTTAGTTATTCTGTATATATATATATATATATATATATTACCTAAGATAGTTAGCTGGTGGTGTTCTAAGTTTAAAACGTTTAATTTTTTACATGGGGAGTTTGGAATTAGTCATTGTGATATCATCAAGATCATAGGAATACCAAGAATAAGGAATATTTAGGATGGATTTTATCCTCCTAAAATTATTTTCCATGAATTCATATAGGATTATATCCTATAGAGGTATATTCCAATGTTTTATGAGACAATGATTGTCACACCCTGACCATGACTTTCATTTGTTTCATTTAATTCTCGACGTTGGATCTTTTGGTTAATGTTTGGGTTGAGTGTCCAAAAAAAGTCTTTGTGTTTTGGTGGTTTTAATTATCTTTTAGACATATTCAAGGATATTTTAAATTTTTTGGGAATAGAGTGGCATGTTGGAGAGTTTTTGATTCCCTCGATGACTCCATATTGTGTTAAAAACATTCAAGGATCATTGGGTGGGAATCCCAAGTGTTTGGGTGTCATTTTTGAGTTTTTAGCCAGTTTTTCTAGTCACGTGGTTTGAAAATGGTTTTCCCAAACCATGTAAGATAAAATTTCATGTGTACAAGAGTATTCCAAGCACTTTTTGCATAGTTTTCACACAGTTTTCCAAACTGTGCCTAAAAAATGTGCAGTCCATTATGATATTAATAAATTTCGATATGGAGCTCTAATTTGGGTGATTCAACCCCCAAAATGAATATATATATGCATTTTATCAACCAGTGGTTCATACCCCTTCCTCCTTCATGTATTTGGGTCAGTTTTGGGGATATTTATCAACAAATGTTAGTGTTCCTTCTTGATTTCATCTTCTACTCTTTGCACCCTCTCATTTATTTTCTCTCTATTGCCTCAGTTCTTGTTTGGCTGAACCCTAATGTCTAGTGTTTGGGTGTTGGTGATTTGTATTTTAATTTAGGTCATGTATATTAATCCAAGAGGCCCTATTCTCCCTCTCCTTGTTGTTTTACTCCATCCGCACTTGATTTGAGGTAGGTGAATCAAACTTTTCCTTTCCAGAATGATCATTTGGAACTGGAATGTTTCGAATTGCTTCCTAAATTTTATACTCACCTATATTAGAACCACGATTATATGGAAATGATGTTTTAGTGTTCATTTATTTTGTTATAAATATCCTTCCATTATGTTTTTTGTAAAATTCCTAGGTTTAATCCACCTAGGGTGTTTATTTTAAATTCCATTATTCTTATAATGTGAAATTGGGGGATTTATATGAAATTTTCATCTTTCCTTATATGGGAATGGTAGTTTCTTGTTTGGGAACTTGGTTTCATGTGTATGGTTTTTTATGGTGTGGTATATTTAAAGTGATAAAATTTCTTTGAAAGGGTTTTATTGTATTAAGGATGATGGTTATGTTCTTTTAATAATGTAAGCTATTGGATTGTTTTTCAATGTGACTGGTGACTTTTAAATAATGGATTTTAGGTTCCTTATTGGATTTTGTTGTGTCATTGGATGTTGACACATCCATGGGTACACTAAGTTCACACATGGATTTACTCTCTAATAATGATGGAACTCAATAAACTATGTTCTCATTAAAATTTGATTTCCTAAATTGTTTTCACCCTTCAAATAAAGTAGATCCTTTTTTTTATTTATAAATGAGGTTCTAAATAGAATTTTATAAGCTGTTTCTCATGTATTTTGGAAAACATGGTTTTAATGGGTTCTTTAAGGGTATGCAATTTGGCATGAAACATGTTTTGGTGTGAGTTGAAAAGGGTTAAAGGGCCATTTCGTAATTATTATGTGTTTGAATGTGTTTTTGGATATTATGTTCCCATTTGGATTTTGAAACATAAAAGTGGTGTTTTCAAGATGTTTTGGATAAAGTTGTGTGCCCGATAGGAAACCTTAATCATTTTCTGAAATGTTTTAGTTTTTATATGTTATAGTGGCACGGTTGGCACCTTGTTTTATGAAATGAAAATGTTGGTAAATATGTGGAACCTTTATATTAGGGATATCCTTTAGGGGTTATCATATGTTGGTGTCTGTGTTTGGGGTAGCCAAGTGTAGTGAGATAAGTCACACGTGCGAGGGCCTCCTACTTAAACAATATTACTATTACCACCATGGATTCCTAGTTTTCTTGTATATTGTCGAGTGATGGTTGAATATAAGCCCTGATTAGACATTTTGGTACCCTAATGGAGTTTTGGATAGGACAAGAGAGATTTTTCATAGGTGAGGCTCTGAGAGCATCCAGATGGTTATAGAAATAGGGGCTCAACCATTCATCGATAAGTGGTTCCAAACTGAGTATATCATGGGGTCTTCTATGGATGTTTATGATCACACATGGATATTGATAATATTTCATGTTTACTTTCTATTGTACTAGATTCTTTTCTTACTTTTGTATCCGATTCTTTTTAGCACTACCATTGTTTTCATTGTTTTTGAATCTGGTTATAAAAAATCATCTGGTTTTAGAAATGATTATTATTTTTTATTGTATTTTAAAAATGGAAAATAATTAATTTTTATTTAAAATGAGAAATTTATACTTTTTTAACTATATTTCAATCTTGTGTAAGTGGATTATTTGGGGAAATGAGATTCTTGGATTCCGTGGTTTATCTTGGCATCCCTACTGAGCATCACGATGATCATGCCTATTTTATCATTTTAGTTGTAGGTTCAACATTTTTTTAGTATTTTCCTTCGTGGATGATCATGTAGGAGTAGTTTTGGGCTTGTGGTTGGAGGTACCTAAGGGGTCACATAGAGATCATTTTAGTAGGGTATTTTTTACAGTTATTTTTTTAATTTTAGTGCTACTTTGTGTCTGGATCGGTTCTTTGTTTATTTAAGATCTAGTTGTTGGTTGTTATGCGTTATCTATTTGTTCTATTTATTTATATGATTATGGTTGTTTCTTATAGGCTAAATTTTTTCCCATTTTTGTATCATTTGATTCCCGACAGTAGTTTCCTTCTTAGTGGGATCGTGAAAAATCCTCGGGACATGTTGTGGACCAGCTGGGGTGACTGGTTTAGGGTCGACTCAGGTTGGTTCATGAAAAAATGGTATCAAAGTGAGCTATTGTTATTTGGGGTGTATGGTAGATGGAGATTAGGATTTTAGGGCTCAGGAGGTAGGTTACGTGTCATTGCCTAATCACCACCCCTCATGACGAGACCAGAGTTACCAGGGGTAGTCTGAGATTTGAGTCTTTGGTCTTTTATTTGGATGAGGGATGATAATAGTGGGGAATCAGTGTCATGTTGTGACCTCACATGGAGTAGTGACCCATGTAGAGTCAAAGTTCCTGATTTAAGGCCCTCTTAGTGTTAGGACTTTCTTGGGGTGTTCCCACTACCATGTCACTATGTTAGGCGTAAGAACTAGTTCCTCATTCTGGGTTAGTTTGTTGTATATTGTGCTTCATATTTCATTGGGTGGTGTAAGAGGTTCTAGAAATGAAAATGGTTTTGGGAATTAAAGTGATTTCTTTAAATGGTTTTAAAATGGTAATGTGAACTTTGGAAATCAGAGGGCGTTTGGGGTTTGGTAATTTGGTGAATTATTGGGATTTGATGAAGAATGGAGGGATTTGACACTTGGTATTCCTTATAAAGGATCACATGTGTGTGGGTATGTTCAAAAAGTGTGTGGGGGCACATGTTCATGGGATATGTGAGTTCATATGGATTGAAACACATGTTATGGTTTATAAGGATCCCACAAGTGAGTTTTTGAAAAAGAAAGGGCTTGAATATTGGTTTTCCCTTCAGGAGTGGATTTTTTACTTACGAAATTTTTCTTTGTTTTTGAAAACCAGTTATTTTTAAATAAATGGACTTGAAATAAGGTAGCTTTGAAATTAAAAATAAAGAACAGTTTTTGTAAGTGTGGTTCCGTATTGTTTTTGTAATGTTTGGCTTGAGAGCTGGTTACCCTTGGTTTGGGGTTGTTCCTTTTGAATGTGTTTTGTATTGATGTGGTTTCAGTTTATTTTCTTCGTGTTATTTTAGAGTATTCCACCTAAAATGTCCCCAAGAGTTATTAAAGAGTCACGCTCAATTCTAGTTTCTATCATGTGTTGTTTGTCTATCGATGTGATCGAGGTATGTGAAATGGTGTGGTTTGTGGAAGTAGGTCATGTCTTTGGGTTTTTGAGAACTCCTAGGGTTTTGAAGGTTCGTTTTGTTTTAGTTTTATTGAGGGTCTTGTTTTGGGACTAGGGGAGGTTCGATTTCTCTTTGACTTTTGATTTTGGGGTGTAATTGGCGGTGGTTGGCTTTTTTGAAAGTTCCCAATCTAGTGAGTGGGGTATGCTAGAGGAACCTATTTTTGAAGAATCTTGTTCATCATTTATAGCTCCTATTTCATCAGACCATTCACTGGTGTTCCACTAGTGTGTCCATTTTATGCATCCTAATCCATCATGTCACATCCCTCTAAAAGCCTTGACATCATGGTGACTATTTGGGTCACTGAGAGAAGTCCCATAGGAATTGTTGCTCAAGGACAGAGTTCTGACTGAGGGATGCTTAAGTCTTTCTATGACACATAAGATTCATCATCCATCAAAGCCCCAACCTCAGGTATCGGGGTTAAAATCATTCACAATCAGTAGTTATCAAGGGAGTGAGGGACTATGGCCCGATTCTTGTTCTCCATGTTGGGATGGAAATTTCTGAATCCCCTTGCTTTTGTTTATTTGAAGGGGTGACCATTTCAGTTTGAAGGTGTGATGTATATGTTCTTTTGTAACTCAATAAGTTGAGTCTATCTAAATGTGGCCTTTTGAATTTTTCATTCTCCTTTGATTGTGACTTTCCTTTGTTTAGGCCGATCTCAGTTGTAGCTTTCGGAAGTGAATGTTTAGAGATGCTTGAGTTTTTTTGAATTGATATATTATGGGTTTGGTTAGTGTGGGAGGTACCCAGTTTTGGTGGAATTATTTTCCATCTTCTGCAAGGATGTATCGGTTGAGTGACAGTAAAAATATTCAAATTTTGTATGTTTTGGGTGAATTTTTTACCTACACATGGTTTACACATGGTTAGAGGAAAACATGAGTATTTCCCTAGTTACTGTGTGGCATGGTGTCATTTATGTTTAGAGGCGTTTGGCATGGTTGGCCATGGTTTTGAAACCGTGGGTCCAAGTCATGAAGGGTTCCCCTTCTTACCAGCATCTCGTGCATGGTTGGTGCATAGTTTGGAAAATCGTGCCGCCAAACAATGAAAGATTCCAAGAAATCATAAATATTAAAATCCATTTTTCCCGATGGTGGTGAGGATGTTTTTTTTGGATTTTGATGTTTCCATGCATCATGAGTTCTTATGGTGGAGAGAACTGTCTCATTCTCTCCCCTCATTCCAATGTAGTGGTTTTTTATTGATCAGTTAGGTGTGACTTTTGTGGTGAGTAGTCACACTGGGTTCATGGGTTATCTTGGTTTTGATCAGGCATTGATTCGAGTTTTGGTTAATATTCTCTTGGGTGACTTTTTGGGGGAATAAAAAAAAATTTGGTGGGGAGAATTGTCACACCCCGACCACAACATTCATTTGTTTCATTTACTTCTTGATGATTGATCTTTTGGTTGATGTTTGGGTTGAGTTTCTAACAAATGTATTTTTGTTTTGGTGGTTTTAATTATCTTCTATACATATTCACAGTTATTGTGAATTTTGTGGGAAGAAAGTGGAATGTTGGAGAGTTTGTGATGCCCTTGGTGTCTCCATATTATGTTTAAATCATTCAAGGATCACTAGGAGGGATTCCCAATTGTTTGGGGTTTCAGTTTTAAGTTTATATCCAATTTTTCATGTCACTCAGTTTGTTCATGATTTTCCAAAACCATACAACCTAACCTTAAAAGGATTTCGTTTTCGCAGCATTATTTGCATGGCTTGCACACAGTTTTCCAAATCGTGCAGCAAAACAATGCATCCCATTACAGGTTTAATAACTTTTGACATGGAACTCTAATTTGTGTTATTTCTCCTCCAAAATGAATCCATACCTATTGGGTATTGACCAGAGGTGCCTCAATCTTCTTCCTTCTTTGATTTGGGGTGATTTTTGGGGAAACTTTTCATCAAAGGTCAGTGCTTCTTCTTGATTTCTTCTTCTCCTCTTCCCCCACTCTCATTTATTTTCTCTCTCTTTCCTTGGTTCTTATTTATCCAAACCCTAATGTCTAGGGTTTGGGTGGGCGTGATGTTTCATTTGATTTAGGTAATGGAGATTCTTCCAAGAGTCCCTATTCTCTCTCTCCTTGATATTTTACTCTATCCACACATGATTTGAGGTAGGTGAATCCAACTTTCTCTTTTTGGAATGATCCTTTGTCACTTTCAGGTTTTCAATTGCTTCTTATATTTTATTTTCAACACTATTATAATCATGGAAACATGTAAATGATGTTTTGGTGTTGGTTGATTATGTTAAAAATATATTTCCATGGCGATTTGTGTAAAATTCTTAGGTTTAAGGCACCTAGGCTGTTTATTTTAAATTTTATTCCTCTTCTAATGTTTAATTGGGGGATTTATATGAAATATTTACCTCTCTTTAAGGGGTGATGGTAGTTTCTTGATTGTGAACATAGTTTAGTGTGACTGGGTTGGTGATGTTGTGTAATATTTAATGTCTTAATGTTTCTTTGAAAAGGTTTTACTATATTAAGGGGGATGTTTATGTTATTTTAATAATATAAGTGGTTGTATTGTCTTTCAATGTGAGTGGTAAAATTTCAATAATGGTTTTCAGGATCCTTATTGGATTTTGGTCTGTCATTGGATGTTGGAACATCCATGGGTGCACTAGGTGCACGCATGGATGTGCCCTCAAATGATGATGGCACTCAATAAACAGAGCATTCTTTAATACTCGATTTCTTAAAAGGTTTTTATCCTTGAAATAATATTGATCCCCTTGTGTTATTTTTAAAGAAGGTTTCAAATAGAATTTTGTATGATTTTTCTCATGACTTTGGCAAAACATGGTTTTAATGGGTTCATTAAGGGTTGTCCATTTGCCTTGAAACATTTTTTTGGTGTGAGTTGAAAATGGGCGAATGCTTATTTGGTAATTATGAAGTGTTTGAATGTGTGTTTTTAACATAAGATCCCATTTGGATTTGAAAAGGTAAAAGTGGTGTTTTGAAGATGTTTTGGATAAATGTGTATTCCTGATTTGAAAAATTAAATGTTTTTTGAAATATTTTAATGTTTATATGTTATAGCAGCCTGGTTGGAACCTTTTTTATGAATTTCATATATATGTAAATATGTGGAACCTTTATTGAATGGATATCCCTGAGGGGTTATCGTATATTGGTGTATGTGTTTGGGGTAGACAAGTGTGGTGAGATGAGTCACACATGCAAGGGCCTCCTACTTATAGAGTATTACTATTATAGCCATGTATTCCTGGGTGTCTTTTAGATGATCGAGTGACAGTTTCTTATTATCCCCGATTAGATGGGTTGGTACCCTCTTAGAGTTGTGGACATGACTGGAGGGCATTCCAACTGGTGAGGCTGTGAGAGAATCCAATTGGTTATAAATATAGGGGCTTCACCATATGCCAACTGGTGGTTCCAAATCGAGTACGTCTATGGGTCTTCTAAGGATTTTTAGGATCACCCCTAGTTATTGATAATATTTATTATCTTCTTTCTATTTGACAAGATTATTTTCTTCTTGTTTTAATGATTCTTTTTATAACTACTCTAGTTTTCATTGATTAGGAATTTGGTTATAAAATGGAATCTGGTTTTGGAAATGATCGGTATTGTGTGTTGGATTTTAAAATTGGAAAATAATATTTTTTTTATTTAAAATGAGAAAACCATACTTTTTTGACTGTATTTAAAACTTGTTTAAGTGTATTTTTTAGGTAAATGAGATTATAAGATTCAGTTACTTATCTTGGAATCCCTATTGAGCATCTTGGTGCTCACACTGATTTTATCATTTCAGTGGTAGGTTCATCTTTTTTTCAGGATTTTCCTTAGTGGTTGCTCATGTGGGAGCTGTTTTTGGCTTGTTGTTGGAGGTGGCCAAGGGGTCACACAGAGATCATTGTAGTGGGGTTTTCTTTCCAGGTTTGTTTTTTTAGTGGTGATTTTTTTCTTGATCGGTTCTTTGTTTATTTGAGATCAAGTTGTTTCTTTTTATGTGTTATTTGTTTGTTGTATTTATTTATATGATTTCTTTTGTTTTGTTTTTTGGTCTAAAATCATTCCCATTTGTGTTTCAGTTGATGCCTGACACTAGTTTCCATCCCAGGAGATCAGGAATGCCCCTCGAGACATGTTTCGGATTGGCATGGGTGACCAGTTTAGGGTTGACTTGGGCTAGTTAATGACATATATAAATTAGGATATCCATCTATCCATCAACATTATTTTTAGAACATAGATTAAAATGCTCATAATCTCTCATGGATCAATACCCTGGGTAAAGAGGCCAATGACCTTCACTGCTTAGTATATATGTGGATCTTAGAGTAAGAATTATTATATCCCTAATGAAGGTCAGTATGTGGAATGGGGTTGTAAAATTAAGCTATAGTTGTTCTCGATCTTCACCAATAATGACTTCTAGAAATGTTCCTTAGTGGTAGGTCATTTCAGCTTGAGATGTATATACTATGGTATTGGAATCCAATTTTGTAATTTCAACTCAATTAGACACTGGATTACTAATGAATCATGTAGTGTTATCCTTGGGGAGGATTTTTAAAGTGTTTTTTCATGTTAGGTAATGAAAATACACCCCTATGTCCTTTATCTCTAGCCAACTTCTACACATCAAGATAGTGGTCCATCTTAGTGGCTATGACCCAATGAAGAGAATCATGGCCCATGATTTTTATTTTAGGTCTAGATTACTTATCATATAGGGTTCAGATCTTGAAATAATGGATGCACATACTTTGGACCATCTTTTTACGGATACGTATTGATTTAATTTTACTCAATATAGAGATCCCATCGTTATTCTAATTAATGTAATCAATGAATCATCAGTTGTTTTTTCATACTATGTTGGACTATATAGATTGGTTCTCACATTGAGAGTTGAAGTGGATTGATTTGTGAACATGAAATATTGTAATTTTCAGGGAAACAATGTTGATATATTTAAGAGGGGAATATTTCTCCCTTCCATGAGGTTCATCATAAACGATACATAATTTTTCTACATCAATGTAAGCTAATACTGATGAAAATTGATAGTAGTTCCCCAATCACTCATCCACCAGTCGAGGATCCAGTTGGATTTTCCCTACAATATCCACATTGTTGGGTCAAATGTTTTCGTCACATGATTATGAGGACGTTCACACCTCATATGTGTATAACACTATTTAAAACTAAAGGGGAATACAGGGAGGAAGAATTGTGGGATGATGAAATCATTGAGCAATGTATAATTACTCTCATTTGATTTCACCTTGGAAATGAAATATCAAGGGATAAATTCTATTATATTGGTAGAATGTGACACTACAAAATTTTCCCCTTAACATTTTTAATATATTTTTTTACACACACTACTGAACTAAAAATAATCATGATATGTTTTATTGATATAAAATATTAAAATGAAAGATAAAAATTAATAAATTGTCATAATACTATATGAAACATTATTAAGGAAACTATAAGATGAATAAAACCAAAAGAAAATAGAAAGTCCATGAATAATAAATCATCATACTTTTGGTTTCCCTTGAATATCATAATTTTGGATATCAATAGGGAATGAAAAAAATATTATAAATACACCATACATTTTGAGAAGGAAATAAATGAATACGATGAATGATCTTATAGGGGTAAATAAGGCAATATGACCGAATGTAATACAAACATTATATATATTATCATTGGACATACGGATATTGGATATATGGTCAATTGATATATGGTCATTGGATATTACTATATTGAATAGATAAATTAGTGTTGTAAATTTTTAGTAAAGAATTTAAAATAATTTTATCCAAACAAAATAAATAATTCTAGAAAGAAATAAAATGATTTTAATTAATTAAATTTCTTATTTATAAAATTTGTATTTTTATCTATTTTAAATTATTATTATTATTTTAATAATTTTATGTGTTTATAAATTCATAGAATGATTAAAATACAATTTAATTGATAATATTAAATGCTTAGAAGATAAATAATTAATGGGATGTGATTGAATGAACTTAATATTTAAAAGACTAATTTTCTAGAAATGGTTATTTTTTATATGTAGTTTATTTTTATTTTAATAAATCACAATAATTTCCATTAAAGAGTGAATATAATGAAATCAGTTATATATATATACATATAAATTACTAATCACCTAATTGTGATGAACCCAACATTGATACCCTCTTAAACTGGTACCAGACCCAAATTTCAACATTCCCAAAGGGAATTCCCAATCACCACGGGTAGGCGACTATTACATTCACATAAAAAAATAGATGGAATGAATACATCCAACTAGAAGTAGTCAACATTTTATATTTATATACATGTATATAATGTACTAGGGGAATGAATATGAATATATATATATATATATTCCATCACAGAAATAGAAAAATAGATGTCAAAATGCTAAAACAGTAACAAAAAAATTACCAAGAGACTAGTTCAAGTACTAAGGAAGAAAAACAAAAATAGATACTTCAACAGTCTCCATGTGATAGCATGTGAAAAATCCCACCATCTCAATGTCCTACAACATAAATCCATCTAACATAAATCCTCACTACCTCACTATGGAACCTTTCCTTTCCTTATATCAATAGACATCACAAGGTTTATGAACCACAAAAGGTGTGCACAATGTGTGAGGTAACTGGATCAGTAGGATCCCACCGAGGTGTTTTAAATTAGGTCTTTGAACAATAAACCAATAATTCTCTAATTTTAAAAAACCAAGTCATGATATAAGGTTTAGAATTTTTTATATCAAACCCCTTGAAGAACATTTTAATTTCTCATTTTCCACATTTCCAAATAAAACATGTAAATTAGATTCATTGAATTCTATATACCTATATCAAAGAAGATATATCAAATGAAACCTAATCCTTTAATACATATCACATAAAAAACATTGAAGTACAATCAAAATAGTACATATCAAAATAACTCAAATCACTTAAAAGAAAAAGGTAACAAAACCCCAAGGATCATGTGAGGTTACAATATCTAGGACACTCTTACCTAAACATATATAATCAAACATGAATCAAGAAGCTATACATATTTATCTATTCTAGAGCGAAAAATAACACCCTATAATGTGTACCTCCTAACTTGTCTGATATGTCCCTTGATGAACATGCCTAGGAAGAGAGGAACACCCTAAAAGTGAAACCCCCCCAACAGTGGGAAGGGCCTATTACTACACCTTCCACCTATATACCCAAGGCTTACCATGTGATTTGTTTTCCAAAACATTTCATCAAAACTATTCTTTGAAATCCCTTTCAGAAAACCATTTAATATTGCTTTGAAAAAACCTTTTCATTTAACAAAACTAGGGGAAATCCATCTAAAAAACATTTCAAAAAACAAAAAATCAAATCAATCAATAATACCATTTGATTCAATAATATAAATTATAAAAAATGGAGCAATTATATTCACCAAAGAAAAATCTAGATATGAAACCACCTACCACAAAAATTTGGTAGCACATGCCTGCAAAGGGATCCATCAACAAAAAGAACACAACAATGACAGCATATTCCATAAAATAAATAAATATATAACTATGAATTTATTATATTTAGAAAAATGGTCATTGAAGAGGAATAAACAACCATACCCCAATAACACACACCCACCGCGCCGCATACTACAAGGTACTGGCCCCCTGAACAAGATCAAATGATAGATCTATAAGGAAACAAGTAGAAACACCAGTTCAGATCAATGGATCTAATAAGTTAATACAATTGTGCCCCCATGATCAAAGTACATGGAGAATTAGAAAGGATCACTAACCTAGAGAGATGTTTCACACAATCCTAAAGATCAGATCATGAATGCATCATTCCAGAAGAACCAGAGGTACCAAAAAATTTTAGAGAATGATTCTAGAATGAGGGGGAATATGGTTTCTGAAGAACGAAATATTAATTAGACATTGATTAACCAAAACCAACATGTCTCAATGATTACATGATGTGTAATCCATGAGTTCCATATACACTAAAAAACCCTCACGTTTTTATTAAAAGATAATTTTTTAACATTACATGGTGTGTAACATTTACATAGCATGTAATCAATCATGCTATGTACAAGACTCATGAAATGAGCCTAGTGATCAAATATTTGTATTCTAAAATATTTAAATTATGTTTAATTTCCCAAAATATTGAAAAAAAATATAATATTCATTCAAGAAACACCATACAACCTTGGTCATTTTCATAACTATGGAAGAACCCCCATAGGATATTACAAATTTATTCCTAGAAATTATTAATTAAAACAACATACACCCATGGAATTTATGTAATTTTACCCAACACATTCTCTCTATCCTCAGGAGTCTCAAGACACACCCAATTACGAAGGAAAAAATTAATGTGAAGGGAATTACCAAAATTTGGGTAACGAGATGTAACAAACACCCCACCATATATATTTTCTTCCCTTTGAAGTCATGTGTAGGAATGAAGTCTAGTAAAGTGGTTGGTCCATTACTCCATCATCAAAAAATCATGATCCAAAGTCTTATGAAAATATGATTCATGTCACCATAACAATATTTATAATGTAATTAAATTCTCTCATAATAATTTCACTTGCGGTTCAATGATCTCTATTGGATTCCTAACTGATAATCAACCTTCCCAAGTTTCTAAGTGACCCCAAATGGTCCAACATATCTAAAAGAAATCTTTTCCTATTTTCTAAAGTGATAGTGACCCAACCAAGGGGAAAATTTCAATAAAATCTAGGCACCAATAGAAAACTACCAAGGATGAAGCCATTGATATACATAAGATTTATATCGACATTGATCTCTAACCTGATGTTGACCTATATCCTAAATCCTCATAGATGTCTCATGACCCAAACTCGATCCCACCAAATTAGATTTTACCACCTATGACAAAGAGATGATCTGCATGGGAGAACATAAAGAGACTTGAAAGATCCATTATGATTGAAGACTAATATATTTTGTTATAAGAAAACCCAATCAGTCCTAGATGTATATTCTAATATTCACCAAAATTTCAGACACAATAACTTAAGATATCCTCCAGGATATTAATATAATTCTCTTTATGACCATATTTCAATGGATGATAAGTTTTAACCAACCTTACAAGATTCCCCATTACATCCTGGAGACTTATCTGGATCCTAAAAGTAAATCTGGGATACATGTAAAATATTATGGTAGAAGATACACCATGTAACACCATAATCTCTTTCACTTACAACCTACCTAGACCTTCAACTTTGGTGGTGTACATGATTGGAACGAAATTATATGACATTTTCAACCTTTCAATCACCGCCCAGATAGCATTCCTCTCTCAGGGAGTCCATGGTAATAAAAAAATAGATACCTTAACCCATTTGAAAACTGGCATCAAAAGAGGCTAAGAAAAACTAGAATGTTTTTGATGCTCTACCTTTATCTGTTGGAAAGTGTACCAACGTGACACATAATCATAAATTTCACTCTTCAAACATGACCACCAGAATCTCCATCTCATGTCAAAATACATCTTCATAGTTCCCAGAATAATATACCATAGAGAACCATTAAAATCAATAAAAACCAAGATCCCCACAAATACTAGGGTGAATAACCAATCCCTAAAGCTGAGAATAACGTTTGAAGAGAGTGACCAACCCGAAATTGTATCCCTATAATAAAGGGTTTCATGAATTCCTCAAAGCTCATCATCTTGCTAATAACCTTATAGAATAGACTAAAGAAGAGATGATGAGAACTGAACACTTGATATATCCATACCATAAATAACACCTTGAGAATCTAGATGAAACTATGAAAAAATCCCCATAAGGATCCAATATTCCATCAATTCATGATCAACTTGAGATGGTACTTTTATACTAAAATCTTCTACAAATAAATTCCACTTCCCTAAGGTGTAGGTGATATCATATCCAAACATATATTGGTATTTCCCCAACATCCTCTATTTGAGAATGATGCCTTTTTGAGAAAATATGTATCTGAATGTCTTATGTTTAAAAAAACTATGAACCAATCCCCAAAAAGATAGTGCCTCCTACACTTACGAACATGGAAAACTTAAATAGCTAAAAATCATGAGTGGGGTAATTATTCTCATGTAGTCTAATTTTATGAGACCTTTTCGATACCATATGATCATCCTGTATGTGCACACATCACCAAATAATGACAAAAGAATAATAAAAACCACATTACCCAAACCAAGATCAGGAAAGATCAAAATAGAAACAGAGGTCAAAAGTCATTTCATCTTATCAAAAAAATAATAACACTTTTCATTCCATTTGATTTTTTTCCATTTTTGGAATGAGACTAAAAAGGTGACATGAAATTTGAAAATAACATAAAAAAATTGTTGATAATATCTATAAATCCTATGGAGGAATCGAATCTTAAAAAAATTTGTGGTTCTTCCAAATACAAAACACCCTTCATATTCTCAGGATCAACATCAAAACCATTCTCTAAAATCACGTTCTCCAAGAACCTCACTTCTTAAATACTGAAATTTTATTTGATTATTTTCCATACAAGTAGTGACTCCACATGATTTCTAGAACAAGACACAAATAATTATTGTTCTTACTCTTGGATCTATAATAAACTAAAATATAATCCCTGAACACTACAAAAAAATTGTCAAGATACTGATGGGATATATGATTCATCAAAGCCATAAAAACTACACAAGCATTAGACAGACCAAACAACTTCACAAGATATTTGTAATGGCCTTACCTTATCGTAAAATCCATCTTTATTATATCAAACTCTTGACTCATAGAATATGAGATGGTGATAACCTAACCAAATATTAATATTTAAAAATCACTTTTCCACCATTAACTGGTCAAACTATTCAACGATTGGAGTGAAAGGATACTTATTCTTAATTGTTACCTGGATAAACATTCAATAGTCCTTGAAAAATCTAAGTGAACAAAGTATATTTTTAGAAAATTTCATTAGGGATTCCCAAGATGAATCATTTTGATGAATAAATCCTTTTTTTCATCAGGTCTCTCAATTGATTCTTTAGCTCTTTCAGCTTTGCTAGTTCAATACTATAAGTAGTTATCGAATGCTGCTGCATACCTAGAACTAGGTAAATCATAAAATCTACCTCCCTGTTTGGAGGAATCCAAAATAAAACTTCTAAAAAAAATTCTATAACGTCCTGAAAAATAGTGGGAATGTCTACAAAAAAATAAACCTCATCTTACTGAATTGATATAGAAGACACCAAACTCATGAGCTCTAGGAGGGAAGGTTCGACATGACTATACCTCAAATCCCACTCTTCCTAAAACACCAATGAGAACTAATATGTAGGATTAAATGAGACACACCAAGGATAAAAATATATAATAGCATGTTGACAACAATATAATCCATAATGATGATGATGTAAAAAAAATCCGGATCAAGAATGAGAAAATTCGAAACTAACTTTTCAACAGATATCAATAAAGTTCAATTAAAATTTAGACCCATCTATTTACTCATCTCATGATGTGTCACTGACTCTAAAAAAGTACATGAGCTCTATTATAATTTTTATCCTAAAAATATTTCTATATATAAATGTGGTGGAATCTCCAGTATCAAATAAATAAAACACCACAGAAGATGAAATAAAGATGGCACCTCTCATTATCACAGGACCCACCTCTACCTCTGTCGAAAAATCATATATTATGTAAATGTTATTAACTCCTATGACTTGTTTCTAGATCCATATAGTCTTTAAAGAATATTAATATGACTCATTAGTCATTGGAATTGATGATCCCGACCCATATCGATGTGTATATAGATCCTGGAAAAAATAAAGGATATGACCATAACTTTCAGAACTCGATCACATATTTTTTGGTGAAGGTATGGAACTCAAGGTGTGTCTGACCTTACCTCATTGATAAGAAGTCAGTGGCACACCACTATTTGTAAATAGTGTTTTCAAAGAGGCATGTTGGAGGGAACCACATCCACCACTCCTATGATGATCTTTTCACATCCTCTTTTTTACTTTTCACACTACTAATACTACCACATGGTGGAATATAAGTGTTTGAATATCCAAATTTTCCTATGATATTTATTTCTTCCATCATAGCCCCATCCACTATCTCCATAAATGTTGGATTCTTTAGCACAACTACCTCTCATTTTATATCTATTGGAAAAACATGTTGGTACTTCTATGAATTTAGTTGGTTATTCATTACAACTTCTAATGAAAAGAGATCAAGCTCAGGAAATCAATTAGTGTACACTAACACCAAAATCTATATCTATTAAAAATATAGGAACTCTAGATACTTCACAATCATAAAAAAATCAGTAAAAATTTTCTAGAGGAACAGATTCATGAAACTATTCCATTATAAGACCACATACCTATCTTCCTGAACCATTGAATCCCACCATCACTTTTGGGGACCTTTCAGTTTGAACACCACACATATTACATGGATATTATCATATGTATCCAAGAATTCAATGATCTGATCGATCATTCTGTGGCCATACTTATTTTCTTGAGGTTCATTTGTACATTTAAAAGAAGGTGGATTTCACTCATGAACTCTAGTGATTGAATTATATCTCAAATATCTCTTTTATGTACCTCAATGAGTATGTTTTGGACTCGTGGTACATTTTTCTTGATATAATGTACTTACCAAATGATATCATGGAAATAATTCTGATCCATAAGAGGGATTCTCTCGAGGGGCATCAACTGCACCCTCTTGTGGAATCTAAGGAAAACAACTTGGAGTCACAATACTGCACCCAAAAAAATGACCAAACAATAGAATAATCATATTTCAAAACAGAAAAACATATGAAAAAACTAATATGTACGTTAAGAACTAAAAAAATGAGACGAACATCCCAGCATCCCATGGTAACTTGAGTCTCTCTGTTGAAAGAGCTGCCCAAGAACTCACTGCAACATACTTCTCATATCCTAAAAATACTATATTTAGTCTACCAGACATCCCAAGAAAGAGAGTCTTAAGAAAAACCCACCTATGATGCCAAACTGTTATGATCCCTTCTCAGATACCCTCTCAAATTAGTAACCTACCTGAATTTTCATATATATGAAGGTCATTCCTGATCCCCATGGGATAAAAACTATCACTCAAGAATGAACAAAAAATAGGGGGAATGATTTCACCCAAATTGAAGCAGAAAACATGACATATTTAGAGAAATTTATAGAAAAAAATAAATATATATATATATATATATCTTTGTGTGTCATAAAATAAAGAGAATAATGGAATAAAATTAACCAAAATGGTAGTAAAACAATCTACAAGAGAGATGTCTAACTGCAAAGAAGGAAAAAGATAATCAACACTACAACATTATTCGTACAAAAATGTGGTAAAACTATAACCATATTATCATCTATCTATCCAAGCCCAGCCCAAAAAAACCTCACTATCATACTTCCATGCCTTTTGATTCCCTACATCGAAAGACATAACAAGGTTCTTGCACCACTGAAGGGGTGTGTAGCGTAAGATCCAATAGGATTAGCGGGATCCCACCTAGGTTTGACATTTCATGTCAATTAACAATAATCCATGCATTCTCAAATTTAATGAAAACAAGGCATGATATAAAATTCAAAATTTTTATATCAAAAGTATGGAAACACAATTTTAGTTTCCATTTTTCTGTATTTCCAAATGAAATCAAGTTAATCATTTTCAAATCAATTGATATACCTATATCAGATAAGATATATCAAATCAATCCAAATCACATATCACAAATCATTTCCAAACAATAGAATGAAATCAAAACATTACATGAAAAAATAGGCCAAATCGTCCAAAAGCACATGTATCATATCATTAATTATTAAAATAGACCAGGATAGCGAGGAAAATTATACCTAAACACAAGGAATCTTGTGTGAATCAAGCCTATATACATGTACATTGATTATTGAGAGTATATGAACAACTGAGAAAGTGATCCCCCCTAATAGGTATAACATGTCTCTAGAAAAAATATCTATGGGAGATGAGGAACACCCTATGAGTGAACCCCCTGATAGTGGATGAGTCATGTTGCTTCACCTTCCATCAAAGTTCCCAAGGATTCACATGTTCTCTGTTTTTCAAAAAAACTCATAAAACTATTTTATCAACCCATTATTTGAAAACCCTCTTAGAAAACCATTTCACAATTCTTTGAAAACACATTTTATTTACCAAGACCAAGGTTAAACAATATTTTTTCCAAAACCCATTTTCACATTCAAAAATAAGATCAATAAATCATTCCATTTAATTTAATAACAAAATTATAAACAATTGAAAATTTAAGTTCAACAACACAGGCTAGAGACAGAACCACCGACCTCAAAATTTTGCTGCTCATACCCCCAACAAGATCCATGTATATAAAGAACACAGAAATAATAAAGGGGCCCTAGAATCAATCAACCGAACTCATAAATTATTTTATTTATAAAAAATTTCATCAAAGTGGAAGAAATAACCATACCTTTAGAAAGCACACATACCGCACCACATCATAAAATGGATCTGCCCTAGAATAAGATCACATGAATGATCTAGTAGAAAATTAGAAGAAACGTCATTTCTAATCAAAGAATATGAAAATGAAATTATATAGAACTACCATGTTCAAAATAAACAAATAATATGAAAGGATTACTCAAACATAGAGATACCATGCACAACCATGAAGATAAAATTTCAAATTAATCTTTTCAGAAGTATCAAGGGTTCCCAAAATCCCTAGAGTATGCCTCTAGTTCGAAAGCGAAGAGGGATGTAGAGGAATGAAATAAGATTCAACCACAAATAAAACTAAATCAGAAACATACGATGATTACACAATGTATTATTAGTAGAAAAATTGTTTATAACATCATAGTTTTCATGTTTGTTATTTAGAAATGATGTGAAAATCTAGGAATATGAAATTTTTTATTGTTTTTCCATTATCCAAAATGGAAAAGTCATTTTTTTCATTGGGTTATATAAAATCAATGTGAAAAATGCATATTCGATGCTAATTCACACTGGTAACCTGAAATAATTGACATGAAAGAGGAATTTTTGATGTAGTATATAATATAACTAACATTAAAATTTGTATTTTCATGTTAGATAAATGACAAAATACATAAATAATATTTTAGAAATTTATGAATTTATAGAGGGTTCATTTTATGGTCTGCCATTATCATAATGTAGGTCTCATTTTTCTCTCACTCCCAATACCAAACTATCTTGTTTCTTCGATTTGGTGCTTCAATATCACATTATAATCTTAATAATCCCTCACGTTTCATTAGCCTCATGTTACACATTGATGATATTTCTTATGTAAGCCTCACACATTGTTTTTTTCTCCTTCTGGTTGTTCTTTGGCATGGAATATCTGACCGATGATTTTTCGATCTTGTGGAATTAATTCCCACATTACCATCTTCACCCATTGGGGTTTTTGAGCATCATAGTTGTGCATTAAATTCTCGGTCTTCTTGTCACCAACTATCTTTCCTTTAGGTTTGAATATATTTTATATTATGTTAATTAGTTATTCCTGATTTTATTTCTAGTATTATTTAGTTTCTCTAATTCAATATATTTGTCTGTGTTTGTTTAAAATTATTTTATAGAATATAAAATTCTATGGATTATTATTCATGAGATAAGATATACGGATCTTGGGTTTTGATACATTTTCATTTAGTTCAATGAGTTATATTTTAAATTAATTAGGTGTTGATATCATAGTTGGTTCATTTCAGTTTTCATAATGATAGTGCATGGGATAGTTGAAAAATTCGTTTTCATATAATTGCACATCATGAGATGGGTTTTCTAATGGGTTTTCTTTTAAATTTTTTTAAATAGATGGCGTGTGTGTATTTGTAGAACATAAGGGGTGTTTTTATTAAAAACTAGTTGGGATGGACCAATCGTGGGTTTTATGGCGCTATAAAGTGTTTGAAATTGGTAATTAGTAGTGAAAAATATTTATAATGGATGATAAAGGTTAAGGGTATCATCATAGATTCTTATTATCGATGACAAGAACTATGTTGTGGAGTTTATTATGGGGTGAGTAATTATTGGTTAATCAATTTTGTAGGATATTGAATTCCTTGTATATAAGTAAGGCTGATTGGATAAATGGGACTCATATGAGAATTTTGAGACTATGATAATCTTTAAGTGGTGTTTTAATGCATGGTCATGTGTTTTAGTTGTACTCTGGAGCATTGAAAAACCATTTAATGGGTGGTGGGTCTACTTTTTAAAGTATCATTCCAACAGGGTTCCTATTTTGGGAATACTATGTAGTATATGATGTCCCATGAATCTAGGTTTAATGTGACACTTTTTAATATCAAACTCATTTTAATATTTAAATATATTGTTAATTAGAAAACTGAATAATTTTTTTTGTAAATGGGTCTGAATAACATTATCACATTGGTTCTTCCTTATTTAGCTAAATACTAGGATGAAATCATTTCAACACTTCCACACAATATCTAGATCTATATAGATTCTTTATAAGAGCAATGTGTCGCATAATTCCTTTTATTAAAGAATACATAGTGACACATAGAAACTATATCACCTGAATAGTTTGAAATACCATTGTATTTACTTATATTGATCATGATCTGACTTGCTAATGATAGGTTCATTATAATATCCAATCACCAGAACAAATCCACTATTTTTTTCCTTTAACAAGATTCATATCTAAATAGTGGCCTTATAAGAACTGTTTGTAGATTTCGTCCTATTATTTTAGGATATTTAGTGACCTATAGATTATTCATCCTAACTACATCCCTCAACCCAATCAAATATTTTATTTATCTTAGAGTATGAGGTCTTACTCATGCACAATGAATTTCCCTCCATGAGATTATCACTATGATTAATCCATTTCATTTTGTGCATGATCAATATCATTGAAAAATAATATGGAATACATGTTTTTCAACATATAACTAAAAACATTAGAAAATATAAATCCACTCTAAATCACTCTAAACTACTAAAATTTCCCCTCATTTAAAGAACCTACACTATATAACATTTTTTTCCTTATCATATGAAGTTATAAAATATGACCTAGGGTCCACCCTAAAATAATTTAAATTTAATAAATTTACCAATACGATATGGTCCAAATTCCCTTCATTAGATCCAGATCCCAATATTAGAGTCTGATGTGTGGTGTGTATCCATAAACATACTCTAAGGTAAAAGACCCCATTACTATGGAAACTCATATCTTCTATCTTGGTTACAATAAATTAATCTTATTATTGTTTTAATACTATAAAAAATAAAATTTTATCGTTTATTTTCAATAAGTAATATTTATTTAGAGGAATATAATAACTATGTGTGTCCCAATTTCTATTATTTCAGGATATGTAATGATGATTGAAGTATATATTTTAGGACCAACTAAAAATATTATAATGATCCAATCATTTTCAATGTTCCATAATAGCCTATCACTAGTTGTCTTTGGAATGGAATTAATCTACTACTCTTTTTTAATATTCACTTTGTATGAATCAAACTTTATACCTCTAGTTTTTAGAATCACTATAAATATTTTAGGTCTGTTGGGAAAGAGGGAATTATATTCCATGGGTAACCACTATTTTTTTATGATATTCATGCATGCATATTCATAATACAAACAATTTATATATGTTTTCTTAAAGATAATATCCTCCACAAACCCTTACCAAGATTTCTGGGTAACCTATCATTCGATTATTGTTCAATTGTCACACTATGTATACTTTACCATCCCATAAATTCCTAACTCAAATACCTTCGGTAATGATTTACAGAATTGTTATTCCCTATTCAAAACCTACTGAGCACTCTTATATCTTGAGCCGTATATATTATTAAGTTGTACACACACATCAATTCTCTAAGAATCCAAACCATAAACACTTTTATACACTCTCTAAGAAAGATTAAATTTGTATTTAGTTTTTTATTTATGTCTGGTATTAACTTTCCCATGATATATATAATGTCTCACCCATTGGTCCCAGATGTACTAAAATATACACTAAATATTGTAGATCTAATCCATATGAACTTAAATTCCATACATTGTGTGTCCAAGTTTTACGACCTTTAATTCTATACATTATGGGTATATGTTGAATCACATTAATCACCAACCATTATTGGTCAAAATTATAAGACCGTATACTCTAATAATTATTAGTGAAATATGAATGATTTTATATTTCATCCACCAGTTGTCGAAATTGAAAAACCCTTAAATTGATAATGAAAGAGGCATAAAGTACTGTTATGAAAAAAAAACATATATTGTTTCTCATACAAAATACTAAAATATCTAATCACTAATCCATTCTTTGTCAATGTTTAAAAAAAGAGCATTAGAATAAGTGGCATAAATTTTGTGTCTTTTACTATATATCCTTTGTAAAAGTCAAACTATACTCACTCAACCCTTTGGCTAAGAAAATCGTTTTAGTAAAACTATTACTTTCTCTCTTGTATGTGTGATTAAGTAATTTAATGTTATATAACATCACCTTAAGAATGTGTTTAATCAATGTTGGTATAAACAATTGGGTGGTCAAACCCTTCTTAAATATCCTTTCACTACAGATATATTTGATGTTGTGGATTTAATAAACCCCACAATTTTTTTGAACCCATGTTATGTAACGACCCAAAGTTTCATTAATGGAAAATCCCTCTTGATCCAATTAAATGTTTCTTTATGAAAAATGTTTTTATAAGATGTCAACTTCTATAGTTTTACGTTAAGATTTGTGACCGTTACTTTTTTGCCGTTGAGCAGTGATCATCTGAGTAGTATAAATATAAGGCTTTAACGAACCCATTTCTACTCATACAAAGGAAGCGATGGCCTCATCCAGTAGAATTTCCCCTTACGAAGCCCATTTGTCAGAGCTCGGAAAAGAGGTGGCGTCTTTGGGCTTTGCCCTTGACCAAGCCCAAGCTGAGCTTCATCAAGTCAAGCTCGAACGTGATCGTCTACGGGAAAAGTGGAAGTTGATTGAAATTATCACTCGAGCGATGTTATCTGAGCCGCCCCAAGAGTCTGTCACCATCGCGCACCTTACCCTTAGGTCTTATACGGCTATTTTAAGGGGTTATGTAACAAATAAGTAGCACCATGTTCATGTACATTATTTTTGTATATAATAATGAATATAATTTCTAGTCATTTTTGATACATTGTAATTAGTTTTTAAAGTACAAATGGTGTTTTTAGTTATTATTTAATTAAGAATTATATTTTATTAAATTAAAGGATTTTTTAATAAAATATTATTTTAATAAAATATTATTATTAATATTACATTAATTTTTATTAAATATATATGATCTTATAATTTTATGAATGCAAATAAAATTTTTATTATGGTTTGAAAGCCATTTCTGTCAAAACCCGTGAATTTTTTTTATAAATGTCGGTTTTTATTTTAAAAGTGAAAATTCACATATTTAGAAAATTATTTAGATAAAATAAATATTATTTTTGATATCAGGACGTCGAAATTATCCAACGGTGAATTTTTCATAATTTTCTGAGACAGTCAAATTTTTGGGTAAAAATTAAATACCATTTAAATATATAATGTGTTTTATGACATCATAATGACCCAATGGTGATGTAATAAAATACCATAATCCTTATGTTCGGCCAATATGTGTTTTATCATTAAAATAATGAGGTTTTGGGTTTGTTTGACTTACTTTTCAAAGCATTAATGGAGCCCTCAAGACTTATTCAACACTTTGCCTTTTTAAATTAATTTCCATGGGAGTGTGACTCACCTCCACATAAGAAACCCTAATTTTTTAATAAGTTCGGACCTTGGCCTTGTAAAATATTTTTTTCCTCTTTTCTTTTCTAGAAACCATGGGAAAATACCATGGGATTGTTTGTGGTTTGGATTATTTTAATGTAAGGGGTCCCAAACCTAAATAATAAAGAATTCCCTCACCTTTCCTATATAAACCCACCCAAGATACCACTTCCTCCTCACTCAAAGCCCTTGTAGTTTGTCCAAACTCTGCCCTACTCTCTCTAGAATCCTCCCAAGGTGCCCCAAGCTCCCAAGAAGCCTCTCAGAAGCCTCTCTCTAGCCTTTGGAAGCACACTCCCAAGTAAGGGTTTTTTTCTTCCTTTCTCATTTTAGTCAATTTTCATTAAGGTGTATTTCCATTTTAATTTCAATTATGAATGTTGGGGTATGGTTTTTCACCTCCCCCATACTTCCCTCTTATTGGTTGAATGATGGGAGAACCCTCTCTCTCTCATTAAATGCCTCCCATGTACACCTGTTAATATGCCGAAATTCCGAAAGGAACTTCTCTCTCTTATTTTACATTCAAGCAATACTTTTGTATCATGAATTTAAATTCCATTTCAATTTTTGGGACATGTATATATATGACATCCTTACTTTCCATTACATGTAAATATGATGAGGAACCCCTTTCTCTCTCATCAAACTTTTTTATGAATTATTATGTCACGCCGTTACGCTGCCGAAATCACACCAATTTTCTAAGCCAATGTCATTGTGTAGTGAATACCATGCCCATTTCTCCATCAAGGGTATTCACCTTTATGCACATTTACTTATTGATTGTAAAGTTTCATGTGTGAATTCCACATTCCTTTATCGTGGAATAAATGATTATGTTTTATGAATCCATGTTTTATGATCCATGTGGCACACTTATGCATGAAATGAAATGTTTAAGAAGGGTGCGCCCTTATAGCGCTCCAATGCATTGGGTAAAGTATAGTATCATGATACATCATGTGCAATGAGTGTTGAAACATTCTAATTCAAGTGCAACGAGTGTTTACTCATTCTTCATGTGCAATGAGGGTTTACTCATGCTCCATGTGCAATGAGCCTTGGCTCATGCTAATTCAATGTTAAGTATTGTTGCCACATTTCCATGTTATGATTTTCATGCTTTATCATGCCTTTATGTTCATGTTTCTCTTATGCTCTATTGATATGCCTATTTCCTAACATGTATTGTACTCCTCATGTTATTCATTGTGTACTCCCTTACTGGGCTTTATAGCTCACCCTTTTCTTATGCATGTCCTCAGGTTATCCCATGCAATGCTAAGTACGAAGGAATGTAGTGGTCATGTAAAGGAAGTTTTCAATAAAGATGTTGTATTTCGAGTTTAAATTTTTTATGTAATGATCCTAAGCCCCAAAGACACTAAACCTCTCTATCTTCTTTATTGTATCAAGTGATGTTTTTTGTAATAAAGAATGCTTAAGTTGTAATAAAAAGAAGGGTGGTCATAGTTGGTATTAGAGGATAGGTTTAGTTATTTTTGGGATTAGGAAACCCTAGTAAATCCTTAGATACAAGACTAAGTACAATAAAAACATCCCTAAGTTTTGGTAAATACTAAGTAAGTGGTTTATCAAACAAATACATCCCTGTCTGGATACGATCAGGTAGAGGCGGCTCTGGCACAGATGTATCCTAGGGGTAAAACCTGAAAACACCGCTTTGAGCTAGACTCGAACGGGAACTGGTGCACGACAACGGGCCTTGCTGCACTCTTGGTTACGACACTCTCGAGGGATATGTTTTGATAAATTCACAATCTTAGTATGAACCCTTATTAAGGAAAAAATGCCCCTAAGAATATATGTTAGAAGGAAGATCATGAAAAGCCTGGATTGAATCCTATATACTCATGAGTTAAAGAGATTAAAGTTTATTTATAAGTCATCAACTTTTGTCTTTGGATTAACCTTTATGTGTTACCCCTAACTTTCCTTTTATTCCAGCCAATGGCCGGTAATAGGAGAACTCGGGCTAACAACCGTTGTGAAGATCAGTGTGATGATTGTACTTATGAGATGCCCAATCCAATGGGAGCGGGAATCGCGAACTTTGTCATGCTTCTCTCTCAGCTAACTCATGTTTTGAATAGAAACACTGGTCAAGAGGAACGTTCAACCCCCCCCCCCCCTAAGAAAGAACAAGTCGCTATCGAGAGCTTCATGAGACAAAGGCCTCCTACTTTTAGTGGATCATCCGATCCCACGATCGCTGAACAATGGATCAACTCCATTGAAAAGATATTCTCCATCCTCCAATGCTCTGAAAAAGAGAAGGTTCTCCTGGCGGATTATCGTATGGAGGGTGAAGCTGATCAATGGTGGACGTTGATCAAAAATACGAAGCCTGAGGAGGAGATTGAGACTTTGGAATGGAAGGAATTCTGGAAGATGTTTTTCGATAAATATTTTCCACGCACCCTCCGTCTTAAGATGGAAAGGGACTTCCTTTCCCTCAAACAGAATGATGAAGAATCTGTGTGAGAGTACGAGGCAAACTTCACAAGGCTTGGACGATACGCTTCCGGCTTTGTCGTTACCCCCGAATGCAAGGTTGACCGCTTCTTTGGTGGGCTGAAGCCTAGCTTGAAGATAGCATTAGTGATCCGTGACTTCGACAGCTATGAGGAAATTGTCTGATGTGCCCTCAAGGTTGAAATGGAGATCGGAGAATCACAGGGGTATCATGGGGACAATAAGCGTAAGGAGGACTTCAATGCTGGTGGTCTGATGGATAAATCCAACGGCGCTAAGAAATTCCAGCACCCCACTTGCCAAAAGTGTGGAAAGAAGCACCCTGGAAATTGCCTTAGGGGGACAAGAAAATGCTTCAAGTGTGGAAGAGAAGGGCACCTAGCTGTTAACTGTCAGCAAGAAGGACCCACGGCTACGACAGAGGAGAGGAACGCTCTGTTCGAACCTCAACGCATTGTTAAATGCTACAAATGCAAAGCACCGGGTCATTTTGCAAATCAGTGCCCTAATCCAAGGGTTATCAGAGGCAACCAACAACCTCCAAGACAACAAGGAAGAGCTTTTGCCATCACTTCTACCGAAGTGAACCCCGAAAACGAAGTGGTGACAGGTACACTAGTTATTCATTCAAGAATAGCGAACATACTGTTTGATTCAGGTTCTACACATTATTTTATATCTCAATAGTTTAGTAGAACAATCCCTACACCACCACAAATCATGGGAGTAAAGATGTCGGTGGGTACGGCAAATGGGGAAATCATTGCATCACATGAATATAAGTCCTCCCCTGTTATAATCTGTGGATTGAATTTCCCGGCGAGCCTCATCATACACCCTTTGGTGGAATTTGATGCAATTCATGGAATGAATTGGATTTCTTTATATAGAGCCAACATAAATTTTCGGGAGAGGGAAATCACACTCCATATGGAGAGTCGACCCCCGATTCATTACATGTTTCAGGAGGAAGATGAATCTCATTTAGCTCCATCATCTCAAGCATGGATATTACTGCCTTATGAGCATGAATATGTGGCTCAGATGATTGAGTCCATGGAAGAAACCACCCTTGAAGAAATGCCTATTGTGAGGGAATTTACTGAAGTATTTCCCGAGCAACTTCCTGGTCTTCCTCTAAGAAGAGATGTTGAGTTCTCAATTGAACTTATACCTGGGGCGCTACCAATATCCAAGACTCCATATAGAATGGATGTTGTTGAGCTTGAAGAGCTGAAGAAACAACTACAGGAGAATCTGGATAAAGGGTTTATACGCCCAAGTGCATCACCATGGGGTGCACCAGTCCTCTTCGTCAAGAAGAAGGATGGGTCAATGCGGATTTGCATCGATTATCGTGAACATAACAAAATCACGATAAAGAACAAGTATCCTCTCCCATGAATCGATAAATTGTTTGATCAGCTGCGTGGAGAACAATACTTCTCCAAGGTCGACTTGCGGTCGGGATATTATCAAGTAAGGGTGAAGAAGGAAGATATCCCCAAGACTGCTTTTCGTACAAGGTACGGGAACTATGAATTCATATTAATTCCTTTCGGACTCTCCAATTCTCCAGCTATATTCATGGAAATGATGAATAGAGTATTTAGAGATTACCTAGACAAATTTTTGGTAGTCTTTATATATGATATTCTAATATACTCCAAAACCAAGGAGGACCATGAGGAGCATTTAAGAACTGTACTGAAGACTTTGCACAAGGAGAAGCTCTATGCCAAGTATAACAAGTGTGAGTTCTGGTTGAAGGAAGTCTCATTATTGGTCCATATCATCACAAGCAATGGGATATCTATGGACCCCTCCAAAACAGATGCAATTGAGGGATGGCCGAGGCCAACATCGGTAACTGATATCCGTAGCATCTTGGGGTTAGCTAGATATTATCGACGATTTGTGAGAAATTTCTCACGATTGTCCAACCCTCTTACCAAGCTAAATCGAAAGGGAGTAATGTTTTCTTGGAATGATGAATGCGAAGAAAGCTTAAAGGAGTTGAAAAGGAGGCTTATCACTGCACCCGTGCTCACTTTACCCACAAGTGGGGAGCTTTTTGTGGTATTCAGTGACGCTTCGAAGAAGGGCTTAGGATGTGTGCTGATGCAGAATGATAAAGTGATATCCTATTCCTCAAGGCAGTTGAAAATCCATGAGCGAAACTATCCAACGCATGATCTGGAGTTGGAGGCGGTGATCTTTTCCTTGAAAATCTGGTGGCATTATCTCTATGGAGAGAAATGTGAGATATATAATGACCACAAGAGTCTTAAATATATATTCACACAGAAAGAGCTTAATATGCGCCAGAGAAGATGGATAGAGCTCATCAAGGATTATGACTGTTCAATACATTACCACCCTGGGAAAGCGAACAAGGTGTCGGATTCCCTAAGTAGAAAAGATCCAGCTATTCTATCAATGATGAGAATTGAGAAGGATCCAATCTTCCTAGACTTGATGAAGATGGATGTGGGAATCATAAAGAAGGGAACATCATCAATCCTTTCACAAATGATTGCTCAACCATCTCTTTTGGAAAGGTTAAAGGATGCTTAAAAGGATGATGCAGGAATCCAAGAAAAAGTGGAAGCTATCAAAAAGGGAAAATCCTCAGAGTTTAATGTTAATGAAGAAGGAATTGTGCGGTTTGTGAAAAGATTATGTGTTCCATCAAGTTCGGAGCTGAAGAAGGAACTTTTGGATGATGCACATAGTTCAAATTTCTCTATTCACCCAGGGAGCACAAAGATGTATCAAGATCTCCGAGAAAACTTTTGGTGGGATAATATGAAGAAGGAGATTGTTGAATATACATCAAAGTGCCTGGTGTGTCAGAAAGTGAAGGCAGAGAGGCAGATGTGTAAGGGGATGACGCAACCATTGCCCATCCTAGAATGGAAATGGGAGAACATCACCATGGACTTTGTCACCGGACTATCAATGACATCCAAAGGCAACAATGCAATCTGGGTTGTTGTAGATCGTCTTACAAAGACTGCACACTTCATTGCTATTCGAGAGGATTTCTCTTTGGATCAACTAGCACGGATATATATCAGGGAAGTGGTACGGTTGCATGGAGTACCACTATCTATTGTGTCTGACCGAGATCCAAGATTTACCTCTACGTTTTGGAAGAGTCTTCAACATGCTCTGAATACTGAACTGAACTTTAGTACGGCCTATCATCCTCAAACTGATGGCCAATCCGAGCGGACTATCCAAACACTTGAGGATATGTTGAGAGCGTGCTCAATGGACTTTAAAGGAGGATGGGATCAACATCTTCCTCTAGTAGAGTTCTCTTATAATAATAGTTTCCACTCGAGCATCCAAATGGCACCAAATGAAGCCCTGTATGGGAAAAGGTGTAGAACACCGGCATGTTGGGATGAGGTCGGTGAACGTAAGCTGCTTGGACCAGAAATGGTCGAAGAAATGGTGGAGAAGGTGAAAACCATTCAGCAGCATATCAAGGCAGCCCAAAGTCGACAGAAGAGTTATGCAGATAATCGTCGACGAGACCTTGAGTTTAAAGTCGTAGACATGGTGTTTTTATGCATATCTATGTGGAAGAAGGTCATGAGGTTTGGAAAGAAAGGGAAGTTAAGTCCAAGGTACATCGGCCCCTTCGAGATTCTTGATCGTGTTGGGGCTCTGGCCTATCGACTAGCACTTCCACCTACTATGGCCAAGGTGCATGATGTCTTCCATGTATCCCTCTTAATGAAGTACATACCAGACCCTTCACATGTACTCTCTTCCGAGGTGGTACAATTAGAAGACGCTCTTTCTTATGAGGAGCAACCAGTGAAGATCTTGGATCATAGAGAAAAAATTCTACGAAATAAGACAATGCCCCTGGTCAAGGTGTTGTGGAGAAACGACAAGATTGAAGAAGCAACTTGGGAGTCAGAGGATATGATGAAGCTAAGTTACCCACATTTGTTTTAGTGTGGGAAAAGGAAAATTTCGAGGGCGAAATTTCTTAAGGGGGGAATGTTGTAACGACCCAAAGTTTCATTAATGGAAAATCCCACTTGATCCAGTTAAATGTTTCTTTATGAAAAATGTTTTTATAAGATGTCAACTTCTTTAGTTTTACGTTAAGATTTGTGACCATTACTTTTTAGCCGTTGAGCAGTGATCATCTGAGTAGTATAAATATAAGGCTTTAACGAACCCATTTCTACTCAGACAAAGGAAGCGATGGCCTCATCCAGTAGAATTGCCCCTTATGAAGCCCATTTGTCAGATCTCGGAAAAGAGGTGGCGTCTTTGGGCTTTGCCCTTGACCAAGCCCAAGCTGAGCTTCATCAAGTCAAGCTCGAATGTGATCGTCTACGGGAAAAGTGGAAGTTGATTGAAATTACCACTCGAGCGATGTTATCCGAGCCGCCCCAAGAGTCTGTCACCATCGCGCACCTTACCCTTAGGTCTTATGCGGCTATTTTAAGGGGTTATGTAACAAATAAGTAGCACCATGTTCATGTACATTATTTTTTTATATAATAATGAATATAATTTCTAGTCATTTTTGATACATTGTAATTAGTTTTTAAAGTACAAATGGTGTTTTTAGTTATTATTTAATTAAGAATTATATTTTATTAAATTAAAGGATTTTTTAATTAAATAATATTTTAATAAAATATTATTATTAATATTACATTAATTTTTATTAAATATAAATGATCTTATAATTTTATGAATGCAATTAGAATTTTTATTAAGGTTTGAAAGCCATTTTTGTCAAAACCCGTGAATTTTTTTATAAATGTCGGTTTTTATTTTAAAAGTGAAAATTCACATATTTAGAAAATTATTTAGATAAAATAAATATTATTTTTGGAATCAGGATGTCGAAATTATCCAACGGTTAATTTTTCATAATTTTTTGAGACAGTCAAATTTTTGGGTAAAAATTAAATACCATTTAAATATATAATGTGTTTTATGACATCATAATGACCCAATGGTGATGTAATAAAATACCATAATCCTTATGTTCGGCCAATATGTGTTTTATCATTAAAATAATGAGGTTTTGGGTTTGTTTGACTTACTTTTCAAAGCATTAATGGAGCCCTCAAGACTTATTCAACACTTTGCCTTTTTAAATTAATTTCCATGGGAGTGTGACTCACCTCCACATAAGAAACCCTAATTTTTTAATAAGTTCGGATCTTGAACATGTAAAATATTTTTTTCCTCTTTCCTTTTCTAGAAACCATGGGCAAATACCATGGGATGGTTTGTGGTTTGGATTATTTTAATGTAAGTGGTCCCAAACCTAAATAATAAAGAATTCCTTCACCTTTCCTATATAAACCCACCCAAGCTCCCACTTCCTCCTCAATCAAAGCCCTTGGAGTTCGTCTAACCTCTGCCCTACTCTCTCTAGAATCCTCCCAAGGTGCCCCAAGCTCCCAAGAAGCCTCTCACAAGCCTCTCTCTAGCCTTTGGAAGCACACTTCCAAGTAAGGGTTTTTTTTCTTCCTTGCTCATTTTTGTCAATTTTCTTTAAGTTGTATTGCCCTTTTAATTTCAATTATGAATGTTGGGGTATGGTTTTGCACCTCCCCCATAATTACCTCTTATTGTTTTAATGATGGGAGAACCCTTTCTCTCTCATTAAATGCCTCCCATGTACAACCGTTACTATGCCGAAATTCCGAAAGGAACTTCTCTCTCTTCTTTTACATTCAAGCAATACTTTTGTATCATAATTTAAATTCCATTTCAATTGTTGGGACATGTATATATATGACATCCTTACTGTCCATTACATGTAAATATGATGAGGAACCCCTTTCTCTATCATCAAACTTTTTTATGAATTCTTATGTCACGCTGTTACGCTGCCGAAATCGCACCAATTTTCTAAGCCAATGTCACTATGTAGTGAATACCATGCCCATTTCTCCATCAAGGGTATTCACCTTTATGCACATTTACTTATTGATTGTAAAGTTTCATGTGTTAATTCCACATTCCTTTATCGTCGAATAAATGATTATGTTTTATGAATCCATGTTTTATGATCCATGTGGCACACATATGCATGAAATGAAATGTTTAAGAAGGGTGCGCCCTTATAGCGCTCCAATGCATTGGGTAAAGTATAGTATCATGATACGTCATGTGCAATTAGTGTTGACTCATGCTAATTCAAGTGCAATGAGGGTTTACTCGTGCTTCAAGTGCAATGAGGGTTTACTCATGCTCCATGTGCAGTGAGCCTTGGCTCATGCTAATTCAATGTTAAGTGTTGTTGCCACATTTACATGTTATGATTATCATGCTTTATCATGCCTTTATGTTCATGTTTCTCTTATGCTCTATTGATATGCCTATTGCCTAACATGTATTGTACTCCTCATGTTATTCATTGTGTACTCCCTTACTGGGCTTTATAGCTCACCCTTTTCTTATGTATGTCCTCAGGTTATCCCATGCAATGCTAAGTACGAAGGAATGTAGTGGTCATGTAAAGGAAGTTTTCAAAAAAGATGTTGTATTTAAAGTTTAAAGTTTTTATGTAATGATCCTAAGCCCCAAAGAAACTAAACCTCTCGATCTTCTTTGTTGTATCAAGTGATGTTTTTTGTAATAAAGCATGCTTAAGTTGTAATAAAAAAGCAGGGTTGTCATATGTTAAATGTTTTAGAAGAGATACTTGGTTTTCTTTGAATATGAGGGAGTTTTTCTTGGTTTTATTTTTCATTGCATGGGTTTAATGTGTGATGTGAAACAAAGAATAATTTGTTTTTTAGTTATTTTATCTAATTAAAATATTTTCTAAATTTAATTTTAAAATAAGTTTTCAAACCACTTTTATTCCCATCACTCACCTATTAAATTCATATTTATTTATCTGAAATCTCTACTGATCACCCTTACATTGTAAATTTGACTTAAATAGAGAAATGGAATAATCTCTATATTCTATATTCTAACATATACTGTTGATAAAATGTATTCAATAACATATAAATTAATACCCATTTAACTCCATCGCATGGGTAGGGAAGAAGGTTTATGTAGTCTGTGTGTAAATACTGAGTATGAAAGAAGAATAATTCAAATTATAAGAATAATAGAATCATCATATTTTCAATTTAAATAAAAAAACATCTATATTAATCAAGTATAATATAGTTAACAATTAATCATAACTTTCATTAATAGGGTTGGGGGATGTCTCCATGGATCGACCACTCTAGGGTTAGAGTTCAATCAATGGAGATGTATTATAGAAATAAATATAAGAAAATAAAATCCTAGTAGTAACAAGTATATCTGTACTTAATTTTGATGATTAGTAATCCCATAGTATAGTGAGTCTTCCCCCATATATAATGATTATATAATTTCAAGTTCTTTAGTAGCTCCATTTACCATGTGATGAGAAAATTCTTCCTCTTCTTCATTGATAATGTTTAGTGCTTTCATAATCCTCTAGTATTTCAGTTCCATGTTCCAATTTCTCCATATGGATTCCACATTTATTGGTTTTTGTTTGATATTATATCCTAAATCTCACATTGAACATCCCTAGCCTCAAATTTCATTCCTTTGGTCTTTTCCATCCTCTGATCATTGGAGGATTTCGAAATGGAAACTCAGGGGCATATTTTCCAATTTTTTATGAACATAGGGATATGAATATATTTTTTATATGTGCATTTATTTTGGGAAAATAAAAAATTTACACACTTTTCAATACTTTGGAAAATTTAAACACCTTACACTCCTAGAGAAGTCTTAAAAAGTGACTCACAAGCCATACAGATCTTTTCAAGTCATATGGTACTGAGATAAATTCATACACACTCACTAAATTCTAATATGACATGAATTACATGTTATTAAGAGTATTATAGTATTCAATAAATTCATACATGTATAAAAAGATTCCTATAAGAATAGTGGTAAAGCCATATAAATTTAGAATGTAGCTCATTCCTTTACTAGAGATCAGAAAACTAAATAATATTATGCATAGATTAATTCTTATGAAGTGGTAGGGGTAAAGCCTTAATAACTCACTAGGAATTATTACACACTAACAATTGAAAACACTTATCAAATTGAGATGTATTAAATATAGTCAAAGAGTTTTTCATGATTCCTCATATTCTTATGGGCAGGTTGGAATGTCTTACAAAACCATTTAGAACTCTTATGAAACTAACTTTTGAGTCCTAAAAGAAATATAGAGAGTCTTATGAAATTATTTGGATAATTTATTACTTAATTACAACCTTTTAGTTTTATAATCAAGAATAAAAACCATGAAAAAAATCACATAGTGTATGTTTTTTCTGGTTAATTTTGAATTAATTTAAAATAATGGAAGATAAGAATAAAAATTCAGTTAATGTTTTAAACCGAAAATAAATACATAGAATTTTAATTAGTTCCAAAATGAATAAGTCATTATAAAACTATGAGTATATTATGGTTATAATTATAATTCTTGATTAATTAGTATTTTCATATTTAAAAAATTTATAATGAATTTAAGGAAATTATATTTTTAAATCCGATAAATTTCTTAAAACAAAAAGTGAAAAATCATTTCTTGATAAATTCATCAAACACAAATAAAAAATATTTAATTATGTTATAATGGTTTTAAATACTATCATTTTTTTCTATTTTTGAGATAGTAAAAAAAATGATTCATAGTGTAATCATTATTTTAATATGTATAACCTTCTTAAATCTATATCCCCTAAGATCCCTTTTATAATGTACATTGTCACACTTCTTTGTTACTGTCTATATAATATTAAAATATATTATTCACCAATAATTAATCATTTTACTAAATTTCTCCAATAATCTCATCCAATTTATCAATCATCACTTATTTTATTTTTCAAATATGTGTTTAAGTAAACAACATATTAGATGATTGAAATTAAAATTTGGAATAGACCATCTTAAGATATTTGGAATCCACCAAGACTATTTTTAATAGTCTAGAAATATTAGAAATGATTGGGGAGATGGATCTTATGTCTCTCCAAATAATAGAAAATTTGTAACCCACAAACATGTAGTTTATTAACTGGGGAAAATTATAGAGTAATTCCCATTTTTGTGTTTTTATCCTGTTCATATGTTCTATCCCAATGTCATTTAGAGAAGCTCTCTGAGGTTCAAATCAATAAAAATTATTATATAACCTAGGTCAGATTAAAAAAATTATTTTCCACATCATTTTTTTTCTATTTTCTTCTTTTCTATATTTATTTTTTCATTAGATATAAAGAAAATCTTCTATGGTCCCATAATCTTCTTGGATATTCGCTCTTTTCAATGTGGATAATGAATGTTTTAAAATAAATTTTCATTTTTATATATTTAATATGGCACAATCACAACGAAAAAATAGAATGCAATATTTTTTTACATCTAATATACATTTATATCTTATACACACACATATTTGACACATCATTCAATTATATTATATATATAATTATCAATGAATAAATGAAAAATTAATTTGAGTGTCTATACTGGTGTAATGTAAAGAGAAAGGATAATAGGTATTATTCATAATCACCAGGTAGGTTCTTCACTATGCCTTTCTTATTGAAAAAAATGTTAATAAAATTAAATGAACCCCTATCATTTTAATTTGAATGTTTTTTTATTATGGTCTTCTGATATCAACTATGACAAAAAAATGTATTAGTCACTATAAATGGTCTAGGACATTCAGAACGAAGAATATCAATAATGATTTTTATTCTAGAAGATAAAAAATAACATTTTATCTAATTTGAAACAAATTTATTTGAATGAGGTTTTTCGGGGATATATGTATCCATTTATTTATAAAAAAATTATTCTTATATGCTTCCATGTCATGTCTTATTGATCAATAATTTTGAGCATTCATTATTATCTAACATTGCTAAAGTATTGGTTTATTTTCTGCACAACCCAATAGGATTTGTACAATTATTAAATATGAATGTGAAAACATTTACTATGGACTATTTTGTAAGGGGCCAAACATGGGGGTGGTGAAGGTAGTTTTTTGTGCTCACAATGTATTTTACAAATTTTCAATCAAACAATTTTGATCGTTATGTATATTCCATACCCAAATTATGTTTATTTATCTATTTGATATATCATTTAGTTAATGTTTATATTGGTGGTAGGTGTAAGAACTCAATAGGTTATAATATTTATTTTTTGATGTAATTTAATTTCTTCGATATTTATCATTTAATAGAACACTTATCTTCAACGAACTCCAAAATATTATTATTTTAACAAGGCCATTATAAAATAGCCATTAAACTGGAGGGTATGAATAGGATGAAATATGTATGAAATATATATGAATTTTATGTTCAACAAAAATTGAATTATTCTTAGGAATTGAACACAAATTTTTTAGAAAAGTTATTTTATTTTTCAAATATATATTTTCTACAAAAAGTAATTTTTAATGATTTCTTTGAGAAAATAAAAATAATTAATTTTTTACAATATTATAAAATATATTTGATAAAATTAACATCATTTTTATATTAATAATTTCAAATATATCTTAGTATTAGTCTTTTGTATTTTTTGGAAAATTTTAATTTTTTAGTGATTGGTAAAAAAATACAGATTTTTATAAAACTCTCATTTGCATTTTATATAAAATTAATTTTATAATTTTAAAATAATAAAAAAGAAATAGAAGTAATTTTTTATAAATTACAAAGAAATTAAATTAAAATAAATATTACAACTATTTTTGTCTAAGTGCATTTTTTGGGGAAAAACTTTTATTTTGAAAAAACAATATTTTTTGTCATTTTGATATTTTATTTTTAAAAAGAAAATTTATGAAATTATAATTTTTAAATTTTAAAATTTATTACATATTTTTAATCTGGATTTTGAAATTATTTTAGTTGTCATTTTCATTTTTAGGGATAAAAAAGATACCTTGGTAAAAAATGATTTAATGTAGTATATGTAAAATAATGTAACGAGTAAAAGTTAAGTAGTAAAAGTATAAAATAACTTAAAATAGAAACCCTATATGGGTGGTATATGTGTTTCTAGACCTTAACCATCCTTTACAAAAATAATTATAAACTAAATTATTTGTAATTAACTCCACCCAAATGTAGTTGTCTTTAAATATAAAATAATCATTATTTAATCCCTTAAGACAACCCCTCCTCAAGTATAAATACATTCCCTAACCAACCCCTTTCCCCTAACTGGACATGAATATTTTCAAATATATTAGAAAATATATAATCCACAAGCTCCCCATTTCTATGTTCATCTAGTCTAACCCAGATACCAATTCTGTGTTCCTTAAGGTGTTCTTCAAAGAGGTGATATTCATGAGGAAACCTTCTCAAACAACCTCCCTTAATTAATTTTCTTATTCTACCTTCTCATAAACTACTTCATCCATTAAATAATAAAAAATACTATATAATTTATATACTACAATTATATATTTATAATGGAATTTCTTATATCTACCTCTTTCTTATATCTTCTTATTCAAAAAAGCGAAACCATTTTCCAAATTATGGTGGTTAACCATATTCGTTAATAATATTTCTATTTATTTTACATTAACTCCATAAAGGATGGTAAAAAATTAATTATTATTTTTAAATATGGTTATAAATGTTATATTATAACATATTTCATGTTTTATAGCAAATAAATATAAAAAATATTAAATAAAATAAAACTAGTTTGTGATTTTCTCAAAAAATACCAAAACAAACTAAACATTTATCATTAGCATTTAATCTAATGAATCATCCACATAAATGAAAGAAAACTGATTCATGGGACCATTTAAACTTATTTAATATTATTAATAACAATCTTTTTCACTTTGGGAGTTTTATTTCCATTTTAATAGAAAATCGAAAATTATACACAAGTGAATCGACCATGAAACCATGAAACAAACACACCTAAAAAATAATAATCACAAAATATTATTAACTAAAAAAATGTATATGTTATTAAATTATCATAAATTTTATTATAAATACGTTAATAATTCTGTAATGAATTAATAAAATTCTTTAAACCATTATATAAGAGGTTAATGTACACAAAACTAAAGGGTAGCATAAGGTAAGGGTTTCTCAGATCAGTTTCATTTCTGTGAGATATATTCCATAATCATCACAGATTAATTTTTTATGGTTTATATAATTCCCCATGATAGATCATATCTTCAATATCATTGAATTCATTCTTTTAAATGTTTGATTTGGTAGTCAGTAATTTTTGGCGGAATACGATTCGACTAATTATATATTGGTTAGGGATTTATTAACTCAACTTCCTTTCATTGGGTAAAACATTTACTACATTGATTATTCCTTGTTAAGATTATGTGTTAGATGGATTTTGATTATATTTTGTTTTATTTAATGTTTATTTATGTTGATATATATCTGATACACATAATAAATTCATTTATTTAATTCTCACTTCAATAATATGACATTTAAGAGGGACTTTCATTTTAACAAAACTGTTTAAAATTTTTCTTAAATCATCGTTTTCTTCCATGCCCATGATTTTAAAAATTGTTTCTAAAAATATTTTTAATTTTATAATATGAATTTTAATCTCATTTTTAATCATGTCTAAATTTTTACAAAAAGTTTTGAAAGTATTATTTTTTCAATTTTTTAAATGTGGTTTTCTGTGAGTTTTTTTAACAAAAATGCAGAAGGAATGTTTTATATCTTATACCCCATGAGTGTATTTTTCTATCATCATAATTCATTTATGATTTTATGTTTACATTATTAGTTTGAAGGGAAATTTTAAAATAAAAATTTAACCTTTCTAACTGTGAATCTCTTTTGAAAGAAATGATTTAAAAATGGAAATTTTTATTTTTTTCAAGAATTATTTCAAGTGATCTCTCAAAATTATTTTCCATCTAAGAAAACATTATTTTATGTTAATTATTTTTTACTAGGGATATTATTATAATATACTATGCATAAATTTTTTAATTTTTGTTTATGTTTATGATGGAATGGTATTTATGGAACCTGATTCTATTCCGTGGGTTTTATAGGATAAAATATTAAAGAAACCCAATTTATTTTCATGTGTTCTAATATGATATATGTTCTTCTAGAAAAAATATGTATGGTTTATATAGTATAATGAGATGTAACAATATATAAATATAATTAATTGGGTAAGGATTTATATCTCATGCGATAATAATGGGAAACTATCTGATGGGCTTGATCCACTATGGGAAACAAGTGTATCATTATCCACTATGTGAATTTTCATGGTACTTAACTTTTCTAATATGAAATTGTTTTCTCTATTTATGATGGTTCCAAACTTAGGAAATGATAATATTAATCATTATTGATTTATGATGATTTATAAATAATATTTTCCATTTTTTAAGAAATGATTTTGTTTTTTTCCATGAATCATTTTTATTATCTATGAATGGTTGGGAATGAACTTAATAAGTTATATTATTGATCACATAACATAATTTATATCTTATTATTTCATATTATAATGGATTTATATATCTAATATTTAGCCTTAATATGTATCTGAGATCACCCTTTTCTTATGTTTCCATTTCCATAGGATTTAAAGAAATATTTCTCGAGCGGCATGTCTATGAAGGGTACTAGACGTGGTAAAATTTTGGGAGATGATAAATATTGTTTATGATATAATTATTTAATATTTTTTGATAATTAATATTTTTTCTAATTATATAAAATGGAAAACCTAAAAGGTAATGGGGTATGTTAGTGACAAAAATAAGTTTTTTTAAACTTATTATATTTATGGAAAATTATATCAAATTTCTCATTATCAAAGACAAAACTGTAATGTATATGTTTTTACCACTGAAGCAGGAGGTGTAGAATCTAGGATGTTATATTTGGTATTAGAGTATGGTTTAGGTAAATTTTGTGTTAATTATTTTTTCATAATATTACACCTAAAGAGTTATACAGACAATCAAGGGTATATAGGACCATAATTTTAGATAATTAGACACCCATTTTTATGTTTTATGTTATGGATGTTTTAGGGGACTAATTTTTTTAATGTAAGGGTTATAAAATTTTGCAATGAGAAATGAAAGGAATGAGATATACTTTGAGGCTAAAATAAATTTTTTATTGTTGAATATTTATAGTTATTTTTTATAAATTTTATCAAATTTCTAGGAGTGATAAAAGAAATATTGTTTTAGAAAAAGGAAAAAACAGGTCAGGTGACAACCCATCATATTTGAAAAGGATATGAGGTTTCAACCCACAAATCAAGGAGAAAAAGAGTATAACCCCTACCAATGGACAATGTGATGTCTAGGTTAGTATGAAATTATTGTTTTTTATTATGTTGATTTTAGAAACCTTATTTGAATAAGGTGAATAGAATATTATTGGAATTTATTTTAGTAATAAAGGATATAAAATATTTTGATTGAATATATGATTTCAATGTGATTTAAATAGTGATTAAGATTATTATTGTAAACGGTTAGTGTATCTTGAAGATTATATGTTTAAGAAATGCACATTTTTGTATGAGACTTCAATATTTATTGATGTTATTTATAGTTAAATATTAAATTTATCTTGGTGAACTATGTTATTGAATCCATCTAATTTTAGGGTATCAATCATATGAAATAATATTTTTGTGTAATTTTAAGGAAGAATATTTATGGAATGAATTATTGAATTTTGGGTATTAATTTCCAATTTTTGAAGATTAAAGTAGTTTTCATCACATGAAGGTTTATTTTTCTGGGAATTTTATTATCTTACACTAACCATGCTGGTTTGGGTTCATTTCTAAAGAGAGTAGGAATAGATTTTTTTTTTCAATTTTTTCATATGTAGAAGTTTATTATAATCCTTCACATATGAAAAAAAATTATACTCATCATTTTGAAATAGAAAAATGAGTTTTTAGCTGATTTTTTTTAAATACTTTACTCTACCTATCATTTTAGTGTATTCCCTTACGTTATTACTCTATATAGTAAAATAACTCTTAAACTCATGAAAAATATTTTGGGAAAAATGTTATTAATTTAATTTTCTTACTGATGACTCAATGACCTCTTAATCCATCATTGATTTACGGTTTTGTGATGGTTATTCTTCTAAATATCATATTATCTATAACTATTTATCTGAACTAAATAGTTAGAATTCTCTTCTATGTCTATATTTTCAATTTACACTAATGATCTCTTAATCAAAATCCTAGTTTTTTGTTACCTTATCCTTTTAATTTTCATATTTTTAAGAGGTTGTTTTATTGACAATTTTTACCATGTGGGATTCCCACAAAAGAATTTACAAAATACACCTTTGATATTTGAAGTGAAATTTCAAATTGAGGAAACATATTTTTTTGGAATTAATGATCATATCAAGATTATAACTTATCTATTGGATATTTTACGAATCACTCTCATGTTTATGATTTTTTTCAAGTATATATGATAAGGAAGATCATAATGGATCCTTTACATGTACTAAACTGAAATATCATACTGGTGGAGAAAGATATTTTTTATTTAGAAACAAAAATAGTGATTTTGGATCATAGATATAATGTTTTCAAAAATAGTACCCCTCACCTGGTAAAAGTTCTTTAGAGAAACCAATAATTTTTGGATGCTACATGGGAACCCGAGGATGTGATGAGGAAAAGGAATCCTCATCTATTTCGATTTGAGTGTTGAATTTTGAGGGAAGATTCATTTTAGGTGGGTGATGAGGTTATTACCCTGGATTTATAATATGTCTATTTTTTGAATAAATATTAATTATCTCATAGTTCATATTTCAAGGAACATTAAGCTTAATCAAACTCCAAAATAATTTTATTTTAACACAAACATTGTAAAATAGTCGTTAAATTGGAGGGTGTAAATATAATTAGCTATATTGTCAATTATATACAAATTTAATGTTCAATAAAAATTGATTTATTATTAATAAATATACAAAAATATTTATAATGTCTTTTTATTCTTTAAATATATGTTTTCATCAGAAAACAAATTTTATTTCTATCTATTAGAAAATAAATAAATATAATTTTTGAAGAATTTATAATTTTTATTTTGAAAAATCAATATATTTTTTAGACTCACCATGTAAAAATTGCCAAAACAAGAATTTTTTAGAATTATTTGGAATGATTAATTTTGTAGTGAATAGTAAATAATAAAAAATTTACTAAAAATCTAATTTTATTTATATTTAAATGCAATTTTATGATTTTAAACGGATATAAAAGTTACATAAGTAATTTTTAATTAGATATAATATAATTAATTACATATAGAAAATATTTATACTTTATTTTGGTATAGGTAATATTTTTGGGCTTCAAAATACATTTTACAGAAAAAATATTTTTCAATGCTTTTTAAAAGTTTAATTTTATATTTAATTTTGAATCTACTGTGTTTTGAATTTCTTAATATTTATTCCATATTTGGAATCATGATTCCCAAATTTGGTCACATTTTTATTTTCATTGGCATTAATAAAAATATTTCTATCATAAAATGCTTATTTACCACATTATAGTTAACATAATGTAGCATATAAAAGTTAAAATATAAAATCATCAAATTATTAAAAACCAAATAATTAAATGGGTGGATTATGTGTTTATATAACTTAAAAATCCTTTAAAACATTAATTTTCTACCAATTATATTGCAATTTAATTCCACCCAAATGAGGTGGTATTTAAATACTAAATAATAATTATTTATTAACTTAAATCCAACCCTCGTTATGTATAAATACCATCTATCACTCACCCTTTATCCTAAAAAGTTGTTAAGAGTTTCAAATGAATAAAAATACATCTCCTCCCCAATTTATCTACATAAAAGCTCTTATGGTCTCTCCAAAATACCAATTCCATGTTGTGTATGGGGTCATTCATGGATGTGATAACCTAGAGGTAACCTTTTCAAACCGCCTCTCTTAATTTATTTCCTTGCTATAACTTTTATTAACCTCATAAATACATAAATTGATAATAAATATAGTATAATTTATATACTGGAATTTTATATTGATAATGTATTATCTTATATTCACACATTTTCTTAACTCCACTAATTAAATGAAATGAAACCATTGTCCAAGTGATTGTGGTTAATCATCTTCGTGAATAATAATTTCGACAGTTTTATACCACCACCTCAAGGCAGGTAATAAAATTATTATTATGGTCAAATATATCACTAAAAGTTATATTATAATATATTTCATTTTCTTGAACTGAAATACATAAATAATATTAAATAAAAGAAAACTAGTTCGTTATGGTGAGAAAAGGATCCAAAATAAACTAAACATTTATCATTATAGCTTTATCAAATGAATCATCCTCATACAATAAATAAAAATTATATATGGGACCATTTAAAATTATTTAAGTTTATTAATAAAATTCCATTTCAGTTCTAGATTTATATTTCCATTTGAAAATAATATCCATAATTATACACATGTCAACCGACCATGAACACAAGAAACAAACACATCCAAAATAATGAAAATAATGAAATATTATTAAATAGATAGAGGTAAGATGTAATTAAAGTAATATATAAGTTATTATAAATATTTATATATTTATTTGATATAATAACAACATTATTTAACCCCTTTTAAATGAGGTTAATGTATATTCAATTAAATGGAACCATGGTGTAAGTGATTTTCGTCACACTTTTACTTCTTTGAGGTATATGCATTATTCACCACTTAATTCATTTATGTAGTGTATATAATAAAATTTGATATATAATATCACATATCTTGTTATATTCATGGTGTTTAATGTTTTATTTTATAATTATCAATTATACGAGGCATACTATTTGATTTATTACAAAGTGGTAAGATATTTCTTAATTCAGTTTCCATTCATTGGGTTAAACTTATACATCATTGATTATTCCATGTTAAGATAATGTGTGAGATATATTTTGGTTATATTATGTTGTTTTTCTACTTTTTATGTGTATTTATAGCTAATAAAAATAATTTATTCATTTTTGAAACACACACTTCAATAATATTACACTTATAAGGGAAATTCTATTAAAAAACTATCTTATTAAAATTTCCCTTAAAACCCTCTTTTGTTTCAAGTCCATGTTTTCTAAATTTGTTTCCAAAAAATGTTTTAATAATATAATATTATTTTTAAGTTCATCTTTACTCATGTTTTAAATTTCATAAAATATTTTCAATGTATTCTTTTTGTCATTTTTTAAAAGGCATTCATTGTGTACTTTTTGACAAAAATATTGAAGGAATGTTTTTAACATATAAAACATAAGAGACATGTCACCTAATCATGAAGCCATAATTATTTTATGTTTTATTCAAAATAATAAAATGTTATTTTCAGTTAAATGTTTCTCTCTTTATAATTGTGCAGCTCATTAGAAATTACTAATTTAAAAATACAAATGTTATTGTTTTCAGGAATTATGTCATGTGATCTCTCAAAATTATTTTCCATATAAGATAACATCATTATATGTTAAATATGATTTACTAGGGATATTTTTCAAGGATATTATCATTATTATTTTTATGGTTAGATTATTTTTATGATGTAATGATATTTCAGAAACCAGTTCCTTTTCCACATTTTATTCTTTGATGAAGTGTTTATAAACCGCAATTTCATTTCATAGTTTCTAATATGATTTATATTCTTCTGGAATACATATTTATGGTTTTTATTATGTGATTGGTGGGACCAATATCATTTTCCAATCAAATGAGTAAATATTTATATCTGATGAGATAAGAATGGAAAACAAGTCAATAGGATTAACCCACAATGGAAAATAGGTGTGTCCTAATCCACTATGGGAAACAAGTGTGTCCTAATTCACTTTGGGAAATATTTGGGTCTTGATCCACTATATTGTTAATCTTTGTTATTATCCTTGACATATGAAATGATTTTATATATTTAGGATTGTACCACACTTTTTTGAGATTATCTTATAGATCATGATTTATTTATTATGATCTCTTACTAATATAGTCTACATTTTTTAAAATGAAAATGTTTATGCCATTATTAATATTTATGATCTATGATATATTGGGAATGAACACCATAAGTTATATTCATGATAAAATAACTTAATTTGTATCCTATGCTTTCATATGATTATGGATTGATATCTCCAATGTTTATCCTTACTAAGAATCTGAGATCACCCTTTTCCTATGTTTCATTATCCCTAAGTTATGAAAAATAGTTTTAAGTAGGATATGTATAAGAATAGTGATGGATGTGAATATCATTTGGGTGATGGTAAATATTTTTTTCCATTTATTTATTTTTATTGGATGTGTATGATTTTTTCCTAATTATCTAAAAATTTAAACCTAAAAGGTCATTGGGTATGTATGTGACCCAATAATTTATTTTTTTACAATGTATTTTTTATGGAAAAAATTAAGTCAATTTTATTAGTATCAATGCCTGAAATATATTTTTTCACTTTTAGTATATAATCTTGATGTGTGGATTATGGGTTATTAAATTTCAAATCAGAGTAGGGTTTAGATAAATTTGAAGATTTTTATGTTTTCATGATAAGTTTTCTTATGAGTTATAGAAACAATCATAGGTATATAAGACTATTTGTTCAAAGCCATAGACATCCCTTTTTAGGATTGATGTTTTGAAATTTTTAATTGAATAGTTTTTTTTGTGGAAATTATTTGTTATTAAATTTTGGGATGAAACATTTAAGGTCAGTGAAAAACATTGAGGATAGAACATTTCTTTATTATTAAATATATTATAGTTATTTTTTAGTATGTATCTAAATTTTTTAAAAATTATATAATTATTATTATTTTACAAAAAGGAAAACCCATTGGTTAGGTGATAAACCATTGTATCTCTAATGTTCTTGATGTTTGAACCCACAACCATAGGAAAAAAGGTTGAAACAACTAACACTGGACTATGTGGTGTTTAGGTTAGTTTGACATTATTGTTTTTTTATATTTATTTTAGGTTCGTTATTTAAATAAGGTAAATATAATCTTTTGGTACATGTATATAGATAGGTGGAATAGATTGGTTTTTATTATTATAGATATTTTTATTGAATTAAGTTGATTCTTGTTCTTCAGGAATGAAATAAATTACAATCATAATTTGTAGAGAGAAATGAGTTTTTAGTGAACATATTTTCTATTATTACTCATCAAAACCTGTAAGATAGAATTCTCTTCCATGTCAAATTTTTTTTTTCTACTAATGATATCATAATCAAAATATTAGTTTTGTGGTAACCTTGGCCTTTTAGTGTTCATCTTTTTATGAGAAAGTTTTATTGACCATTTTTATAATGTGGTATTCCCATAAATGAATTTTCAAATATCAACCATTTATTTTAAAAGATAAATTTTGAATTTTGTTGAAATAATTTTATGAAATTCATGATCATATAAAGATGGTATCTTATCAATTAGATAATTAACCTAATCTCTCTCAACTTCATGATTTGTTCCATGTATCTCTCCTAAGGAAGTACATACCTCATCCTTTACATGTTCCAAACTCACAGGTCATAACTTTAGGTAATGAATTTTTTTATATGGAATAACGCATATAGATTTTGGATCGTATAGATAAAGTTCTAAAAAAATTACCCTCACCTAGTTAATGTTTTGTGAAAAAACTACCAATTTGAGGAAGCTACATGGGAATAAGAGGATGTGATGATGAAGATGCATCCTCATACACTTGTATTAAAGTCACAAATTTAAAGGTAGAAATTCATTTTAAAGGGGGTAGAATGTAACACCCAAATATTTTATGGAAATTGTTTTAATAAATTTAATTCATTAAATAGTTCATGTGGTCTGGAACACCGAGCTTAAACGTACTTTATAATATTATAATTTTAGCATGAAAATTATAAACTAGCCATTAAATTAGTGGGTGTAAATAAGATTAACTACATCATGAAATACATATGAATTTCATGTTCAATGGAAATTTAATTGTTCTAAGTAAATAAACATAATATTTTTATTAATGTCATTTTATTCTTCAAATATATGATTTCTTCACAAAGAATTTTTTATTGGTTTATATGAGAAAATAAATATAATTTATTTATGATAATTTTTGAAAATTTAATTTAGAAAATTAAAGTAATTTATATATTCATAATTTGAAATTTATTTTAAGATCAATTTAATAGATTTTTTTAGTAATAGGGTAGTTTTTAAGTGAATTGTTAAAAAATATCTATTTTTATAAAAGCTTAATTTTTTTATTTAAAATATATTTTAATATTTTAAACTGATATAAATGTAATTTATGTAATTTTTATTTATATATAATCTAATAAATTATATTTAAACAATATTTATACTTTATTTTGGTATAAGTATATTTTTTGGGTTTAAAAACACATTTCAAAAAATAGTATTTTTTCGTATTATAACGGTTTAATTTTAAATGTTATTTTTAAAATTATGCTTTTTTAGTTTTTATAAATGGATTAAATATTTTTAATTATAAATTCCACAATTGTTTATATGGTAATTTTTATTTTTAGGAATAAAAAATGTCAATGCATAAAAAAAATATTTTCCACTGTATAGGTGAAATAATGTAGCCAGTTAAAGCTAAATGGTAAAATCCTAAAATACCTAAAAAATAAAACATAAAATGGGAATTTTATGTGTTTTTATAACTTAATAATCTTATAAAACAATAATTATTATGTAAATTTTCTGGAATTAATGCCACCCTAATGTGGTAGGCTTTAAATATAAAATAATCATTTTTTATTCTCATAAACCACCCCTCTTGTAGTATAAATACCATCTCTTGCCTCCCCCATTCTCCTCATAATCCTTTAATATTTTTCAATATAAATAAAACCCAATCCTTCTCACTCTACCCATGTATGTGTGCTATTTTTCTAACTCAGATTCCAATTCAATGTTCATTATGGGGTCCTTTAAAGAGGTGATATTCAAGGGGTAACCTTTTCAAAACCACGTCTCCTAATTAATTTTCTTCATCTATATTACCTACACCTCGTTCATTAATCAAATCACAAGAAAACTATTTTAATTTAAATATAATTATTTTATATTTCTAATGGAATATATTTTATCCAGACCTTTTCTTACCTCCTCTTATTCAAAGAAACAAAACAATTGTCCAATTTATCGCGGTTAATCGTCTTCATGAATAATAATTTTACAACAATGAAGGATGGAAATAAAAGTATTATTTTGGTTAAATAATATCTAGAAAGTTATATTATAACCTCTTCCTTGTTATTAAATAAATATATATAAATAATATTAAATAAAATGAAACTAGTTCATAACGGTTGAAAAAAGCACAAAAAAAACTGAACATTTATCGTTAACTTATTATCAAATGAATCATCCTAATACAAGAAATAAAAATGATATTAGGGATCATTTAAAAATATAGATATGTATGAATACCATTCCTTTCCAATTTTGTAATTTTATTTCCATTATACAAGAAATCCCATTATTATACAGTAGTAAACCAACCATAAAACCATGAAACAAACACACTCAAAAAATAGAAATAATTAAATATTATTAATTAATAAGTGGTAATTTGTTTTAATGGTATGATATAAGGTTTTATAAATATAATTATATTTATTTAATTAACTAATAACATTTTAAAACCTTAATTCAAGATGATAAAATATGAAAAACTATTGGGAAGCATGATGTAAGGGTTTGTCATCTCACTTTTACATCTGTTCGATATATGCATTATCACAAGTTATTTATTTTCATGGTGTATATAGTATCTTTTGATATATAATATCATGAAAATAATTTTTTTCATGTTATTAAATGATTCATTTTATAATTATTAATTTTATGGGGAAAACGATTCTACTAATTATAAAGTGGTATGTGATTTCTTTACTAAATTTTCATTCCATGTGTTAAACTTCTACCTCGTTATTTATTCCATCTTATGATTATGTGTGATATTGAACTTTATTATAATAATATTTATTTAAACATTTTTAATGTTTTATTATAATTGAATTGCGTAATCATGTCATTTATTTTTAGATGCATTTTTACGCATGTTTAAATTTATACCAAATGGTTTTGAAGTATTTTTTTTCTTTTCTAAATGAGGTCCTTGTTGACTTTTCTAAAAAAATACAAAAGTAATGTATTTTATTTTATTCAAAATGACTAGTTTTTACCACCTTCATGAAACCATTATTAATTTATTTTTAATTTAAAATATTTCAAGGATAATTTCAAATGGAATTTTGTCCAAAATAATTTTTAACTCTTTAAGAAGATATCATTTAAAAATGAAAGATTTATTTTTTATAATAATTAATCCAAGAGATATGTCAAAAATATTTTCCATCGAAGATAAAATTATTTAATGTTACATATTCTTTAATAGGGATATTATTCAATAATATTATAATAATGATAATTATTATTATTGGTTTATGTTTGTTATGCAATGAAATTTATTAACCATGTTTCTTTTCCACAAGTAATGCTATGATGAAATGTTTATGAAACCAAATTTATTTTTATGGGTCTTGATATAATTTATGTTCTTCTAGAAAAAATATGTATTGGTTTTATTATGAGATTTTTGGGACCTATATCTCTCTCTAATTCATTTGGTAAATATTTATATCTCATGAGAAAACAATGGGAAATAAGTCAAGGAGATTGATCCACTATGGGAAACAGTTGTGTCCTGATGCACTATGGCAAATAGGTGTATCATAATATATTATAGGAAGTAGGTATGTTGTAATCCTCTATTTTATGGACTTTGTTTATAACTATGGAATATGAAATGTTTTTCTATATTTATAATTTTTACACAAAATTACGACATGATCTTACTGATCAAGATTGATTTAATTTAATTTATCACACTTATGGTCCATGTTTTTATAATGATAATTTTTAAGAAATTAATAATGTTGATGATCTACGACAGGTTGGAAATGAAATTCATAATTTATATTCATGATCACATAACCTAATTCATATATTTTTATTTCAAATGATCATGGATTGATATCTCCCGTGTTTATTCTTTCTAAGCATCTGATCTCACTTTTTTATGATTCATATTCCACAAGTTTTGAAGAATGGTTTTACATATGATATGTCTAAAAAGGGTGTTATACGTGATGATATATTTGGAGATGATATCGATTTTTATGGGATATTTGTTTATTTTTCTGTGATATGTACATTTTTTACTAATTCTATAAAACTGTAATCCTAAAAGGTAATTGGTTACGTAAGTGACCCACTATTTCATTTTTTGTATGTTTTGATTGAAAAAGGTGTCCCATTTCTCAGTATCAATTCTAGAAATATAATGTTTAATATTTTATAATTTGAATCAGATATACATATTATGTTTCCTTATATTAGGTAATATAGGTCTTGTGTTTCACTCTATATGACTTCATGAGTGGTTCTACACCTCAATTATAGAAATGTGTTCCCTAGACACTTATTATTTCAGGGGTTATTCTAAACATATACATAATATGTGATCTTAGAAATTAAATAACTTCACTTGAGAAAATTTTTACTATTTCATGGGATTCAATCTTTTTAGAAAAATAATCTACTATTAATAGGATATAGGTAAACCCTAAAGAAAATAAAAATAAATGGTCCCACGAAATATACAACCCATGAATCAAATAATATATATAAAATGAATGTTTTTTGAGGTATTTATTATAATTTTTAAATTCATCTATCAAATTATCTATTTTTTAATAATTTTTAATAATTATATAAATATTGAAAAATTATGGGATGAATAAGACATGCTTCCAGTAGTTTTTTCTTCTATTATTTGGGGTCCAAAATGGCCTCAATATGTATGGGTATGAATAAATATTATCAAAGATTTACCTTTTCCTATGGAACACATTTATTATTCATTTGATCACTAAAATTATCAAAAAATAAGTTTCCTTGAAAATATTCTATTTTCATGTATATTTTTGTTTAGATGATTCTTAGAAAATTATAAGGGTACACTTATGTGACCATATATTTCACTATTAAAAATAAATATGGTATTTATGGAAGTTTATACACCTCTTAAATTTGTATAGAATCATCCAATTATATATTTGTATCTATTCCTACCTTAGAATTATGAGTAAAGCTTCTCATGATTCATACAACCATATTCTTATAGCCTTTATTTTCTTTGATCTCCATGTTTAATTTCTCTAGCATTAGAATCTACTATGCCAATTTTTTCATTAAACTATCTTTCCTGATTAAAAACCTGTGGGAATTATGATAAAGGTAAATGATTACATATTTTATTAAAAAATATGAATGGACTTTTTCCAATGAAACAATAATATAGAAAAACCCATTTTGAATTGTTTTATAGTTGATTTATTCTATGTTTTCTGTTTTAGAAGCATAATTGATCACATGGGAATTTCTATTGATTAATTGGTATAACATTTATCCCATTTATTGGTTAGAAGCATTACACAACACCTTAAATGGTGCATCATTGGATTATAGAGTGATTATAAGGCATATGGTAAAGATCCTGAGGAGTTTATTAAAAGTTATACAATATGATTAATCAAATAAAAAGTTAGTATCATTCATGATCTTGTAATTTAGTGGTAAATAAAATTTACCAAAATATCTAATAAACCTTCTTTAAAATCCAGTATGTCATGAGAATGATCTAACATATTTTATATTAGTGGGATATTTCAATTTTCATGTGATGTTAACAATTCCCTTGTCTGCATGATTAACTTCATTTTAAATAATTTACAATCGAACATTACCTTTCTTCACCATTAATTTTTTAAAAATATTATACTATGTTATTTTCAATATAAATAGAGAAATAATTTTCCATATTTCCATTATTTATTTCAAAATATATACCATAAACATTAAAATCATCAATAAATACCTACATACATATTTTAATTAGACATATAAAGAATATTTCTATATAAAATTAGAATGTAAGGGTGGAATTGAAAAACCAAAAATGAATCATTTGGAATAAAATTTTTCTAAATGGTCAAGTGAATGTAGTTTTTTCGGGTAATTTTAGTTCCATAAAGACTAAAAAATTTCAATAAAATCCATCAAGGATGAAATAAGGTCACTTATTGGTATGTATATTGAACATTTAATATATTCAAGGGATGGGGAATTAGTCATTTTGAGTTGCATGATTTAATTTTATATTGTCAATGGTGACCCTCAAACTATTTAGAATCATAGAGATTACTAGTTCATTATTATCTTTTTACACTATATTTATTCTAGTTTTTTAGCACCATATAAATGCATCTCATCCACTAGGAGTATTAAAGTGGGTATATGATTCTAGCTCTATAAAATCATTCGATTTTTTTTTCACAATATCTATAAGGGTTAGGTCGAACCATCTTTATTCTTTTCTCATAGATTTTAATTAATTATAAATAAGGATCTGGTGTATATGGATTTTGGGGATGATACTGGGGATATATATTAATAATAAACCTATAAACTCAATATTTTGTTTCGTAATGTTAAACAATCGGGGATCTTAATTAGGTGTAATTTTTTTGAGTATAACAAGTTGTATCTTAATTTTTGAAGAAATTAATATTTTAAATTAATCATTAGAAACATAAGATCTAATTTAGGTTGGTGTTCTAGTGATTATTTCAACTCAACATTTCCCATTATTACATCCTATTTGTTCAAATCTGAAGTACAAAAAATATATTTGATTAATAAATCAATGTATTATTTAACTAGATCATCAAAACCAATACTATATTGATATGATTATATATTTATTTCATTTTGAAAAAAAAACATTTTATAAATTATCCAATTCTAGGGATACTCCTAATTTTATTATTTAATCAAACATTTCAATTTCTTCCTCACAATAGAAGGATTTTTGAGAATGAGATAGTGTCAAAATATATTTTACATATCAAATGTATTTCATTGATTATATAGTAATAAAATTAACAGTTTATTTTCTAAAATACATTTAACGTGTTCCTATTATGATATTTTTTTTGGATCAAATAGTTTTCATATATAAATTGTCAATGATGATTAGGTAAGGAGTCATGTCTAATTATTTTTCCTTGTTCATGATGCAAAAATTATTATGCAATAATACTAATTTCACCATTATTATAAAATTAACAAAAAATCCAACAAGGTGGGAAATGGCTCATTTGTCTTGTTGTAAAATAACTATATTTGGTTTTAGTTATCCTATATATAAGTAAGGATAAACCAATTAAGTAATAAAATTTATAGATTCTCCTAAATAACATAATATATTAATAAACATAATTTCTTTTATACTATAAGGGGTGGTAAAATTACATGGTTCATGAAAATATCTAAGTAGTTTTGGGATTATTAGATCATAAAATTTTCTTTATATACTTAAATTTTCATGATCTTATAATTTTATTTTCTTGGTAAACATATCATTGAGAATCTTTTCATACCTTGGGATATGATTTATTACATCCATATAATAGATACTAACTTCCACCTTTTTAAATGTGTTTGACATTTTCCAGAGATGGCCTCTTCAATGGCCTTATTGGGTGGGATCATTCTTAATGGGAAACGTGTTTGGGGGTAATGGTAGATCTTATATATTATAGTTTACCTTATCTTTATTCACTTATTATATCTTCATTAGCTTCTCTACATATTGTTTCTTATTAGTTTCTTCTTCCTTATTGGGATTCCTACTTCCATATTGGGCCTCTAGTGGTTAATCTGCACTATTTTTCACTTCCCTGTCACTTTGTAGAAAGAGATAGCATAAATTTCCCTATGGTTTCCAAATTTATTATATAATAAGCTTATATGATCCATGATTTACCAAGCTATATAGAGTTGATATAATCTATACATACAGTCCTTTCAGCTCTTTCATCTTGGACCCATGAGTTGTGAGGGTTGATTTTAAGTTATATTGGGACTCTATAAGCTAATTAAATATGTCCTATATGAAGTTATATTGGATATTTCTTAGATTATGTTAGTTTTTATATAGTTAAGAGTTTTTTTTAAAGAATAGTGGAGGATGTTATAACAATTTAAATGTCTACTAGAAAGGTGTCCTTGTTAGTGGATAATTTCCAACTCCATAATAAATTATAAATATTTTTATAAATCCTTCATTTCATGGTTACTGTTAGTACTAGTTATGGTGTATAGATTTATATTTTATAGACTCTTTAACTTTAGGAAACCAATTTTTGAAATGATATAGATATTTACAAAAGAAAAATATTAGGTATAAAAGTGAGGTTTCATTGACCATGTTAATGGATAACTCTCTCATAAGGGAATTTAGTTCTTCAATTTTCATTTCATGTAAATGTGATTTGGAACTATTTACCTCACGTAAACCTCATTTAGTACACCAGGTAATAAAATATTTAGTGTTTTATGAGACAATATCCCTCAATTATCTTACATTAGTGGATAATTCTTCAATCAATTCACAACAAGAAGTAGTATCATACGAGATCATATCTTTTTCTAATATTCTTTTATATATAAGTAATAAGATATGGTTGTATATAAACAGTTTGTGTTGGAAGGTTAGTGTCATCATCATCACTACTTCTGAAATCTAATATAGATATTATCTAAAAGTTTTCTTAATTTTATAAATTCCATTATCATATAGTTATAGTGATTCCATCTGGGTTATAGTTATGCATTATATATTTTCATGTTTATCTATATTTATAATATAAAGTATTTTTGGATTAGAGGTTAAAGATTTGGGAGATTTGGGTGAAAACATCTAGGGACATGACCTATTATTGGTTATTTATAACCATGAATTATGCATAGTATGTGAATCTATCAAATATCATAGCCTTTTTCATGTATTTAGAGTGGTTTGTCTAATCATTTGAATCTCCAAGAAAACTGTGCAGATATTGGGAGTTATATCTATAGGTTTTAAGGGATTTTTCATGATTTTTATAATCATGTGTCTATTTCAAGTTAAAAATGGGGTTACTTTTTCTAGTTATAGTATCTACTACATGGTTATCACATGGTTTGTCTAACTATGTGGAATATCCTTAAAATCAGTATGAAATTATTAAAAATTAAAAATTAACCTCATACCCTTTCTCAATTTATCATATAATCTCACAATAATCTCTCATTCGCTCGACCAATCCATTCCTTGATTCTTTAGTAGATTCTCTCTTAGTCTCTAGGTGATTATTTATTTATTTAGTTAGATCTCTTCTGGTTATGTGAGAATGTCATATCATTTTCTAAAATATTCTCTAGATCCAATCCCGACCCTTCTTCCCATTGTATTATTAGAACCATATTAGGGTTTTATTTCATTATCAATAGGGGTTTAGGGGGTATTAATTATGTTTCTTAGGGATCTTGACTTCTAAGGATATCATCTTATTGTTTATAATATTTATTATTGAAAGAGACTAGGTTTCCTTCATTAGAGAGAAAGGTGTCTCTATAAAATGGTTATATCTCAGGATTTACCTGATATACATGTAAAATCCTTTATTTTTTCCGATAATTATTGGGTTAATGTCAAAAAAGAGTTGTTTTAAGAAATTGAATTTGGGTGGATTATAAATGTGAATTTAAAGAGTTTTTTCTTTAAAAATAGTTTTATGAAATGTTTGCATTTGATGAAATGACTCAAATATGGTTTTAACTCTAATATGGACGTTCATGATTTATAGAAGTTTTTATAAACATGTTAAATGTTTTATAAAATTTTGAATGTTTTTTACTTGATTGTTTATTAAAATTATATCATACAAGAACCTTGGGTGCATTATGTTACGAATATATGAAAACCATAGTGAGGGTAGAACAACTGGACACTATAGATTGGTGTTCATTATCCTATAGTATTTAATGGGAATACAAGTACTGATAGATTATGGAATCACTCAATATAATTAGGAATCATGTTATTCTAGAATATTATTCCATACATTTCATACATACATATTCCCATAGTCTAGAGCACAATTTATTCATGTTTTTATTTATGATGATATCTCATGTATTAGTTTCTCAAATTACTTCCATATGGTTATATTATGGATGGTTTTAGTTATTTATCTCTATTTATCCTTCTTGTACTTCTTATATTTTCTTATTTTATTTTAATATATATTTTATTAAATAAATCTAATGGATTTTGTTGGAAATGTGTTTTCAAATGAAATATATTACAATCTTATTTCATTAAAAGCTAGAGAAAGTAGTTTCATAGTGATAAATATTGTATATATTCATAGGGGTATCCATGTAGATGTTGTACACACTCGAAACATATTCTTTTAGGATTATAATGATTTAGTTTTGTTGGATACTGGTAACGGAAAGTGTATCATGTATCATGATGAATTCTCTTGGTGGATGTCTCATTAATAGTGGGTTAGGATGGCTGTGATGGATAGTCACATAAGAACCTAGTTTTTGTGTTTTAGAGATTTGACTTTTGGATTTTTTCAATATATATCATTGTTTTCAACCGTTATTCCATGATGTTAGATAATTTTTTATCTTTATGTTTTTATACATGAGATATGTTCTATTGTGATTTATTGGTGAAATCATTTCCATGGTTTTCTCTTTTGATAACCAGGTGCATATCGCCAACCCATGGTGGTTAACAATACTCATTGGCCTTTATGGAACGTCATATTGGGTTATTTGAGAGGTTTACAAACATTTTTTCATAAAAAATGTTTTCAAATGAATCATTTGTTATATAGGATGGTTGGTAGCCTGGGGTCAGACATTTGGAACTTGGGTAGTATGTGCGGAAGACTTCTTGGATATCTCAATTTTTTTATATAGCCTTGATTGACCAAGGGAGGTTTGTGATTTCTCCAAAATCATTGATCTTGGTTTTGGGTTATTATATGCACCAAATTTTAGGGTTTACTTAGATGAACCTTATATTTTATTTTGTTGGATTCTTATGTTTCCATCCCTCTTTAATTGAATATATTGATATATTAAATTCTTTTTATTTATGGTCTCTAATATGGAATCTTGAAGTTATTATTTTTAAATATATATTCTTTCCTAATAAAATAATGTATTATCTAAAATGTTTAATAGATAATTACTCCAAAAAGGATATCATCGTATTAGAGGGAAGTAAATTCAAGGGATTTCCTAAAGGAAAACCATCTGGTCAGTCCTTCTTTAGTGGAAATGATAAACCTGGTTATTCAACCAATAGGTCATGTGGGAGCTGGAATCCAAAAAAAAATTTGGATAATGAATTAGATTTTACCAATAAAAATCCATAAATATTTAATTATGAAAAAGGAACCCAAAAATATGAGGAAATTATTGATATAAAGAAATGACTTTCCACATTCTTAAAGACTCTAGAAGACTCTAAGGTATGAATTTTCATTTGTTTACATGATGGAAAATAAATTAATTAGTTGGATTAAATTATGAAATAAAATTTACGTATGTAAATACCTTGGATTATCAATAATCATACAATCAATCATTAGTTATAACAAGAAAGAATTTCTATGGTGGAGTCTCAGGAGCTTTAACCCTACATCAAGGAGAACATTCTCTGATGGAGTACACTAATACATTCACCGAGTTTGTTCATTTACTTTTATTACTTATCACTAATGGATACATAATGGATAAGAAGTTTGAAATGGATTAGAAGCTAGAGATTATATCAATTATTATTCTCATATACCTATCGATATTTGATAAGGTAGTTCATAAAGCGACTAGGACTGTGGTAGACTTAGCTAGAAAAACGGGTCTCATAGGAATTCAAGTGGTAGCATTGGGTTGTCGAAGCATATCATCAGGAATTAAATTGAATCATTATAAGGTAACATTATTTAATTTGGGAATACTTTTATCAGATTATTCATGTCAACACTAGGTGGTTCTCTACAAGCATGGATGACCTAGTCATATAAATATTGTTTATATTATAGCACCCAAGATCTTCCATCATTATAGACAATACAGCAATATAAAGTGTTTTTGCATAAGGTTAACCTAGGGAAGTATATATATATCCTCCCCTAAAAACGATTTTAGATTCAAGAAGATGCTAAAAAGGTGGTGGGTCCCACTCTCATTAAAAGGGATATTATCATACTGTGATCAAAGAATATAGATGAGTTGAGGTTAGATGTATTTCTCTGCTAGAGTATGAACCCTAGGAATCATAAGTGGGTCTATATACTATCAGAGGAATGATATTTATTTTTTCTTCTATTGTTATGGTTTTTTTTGATTCTAGTCTATCCCATTAATTTATATAATATAATATAGTTTACATTTTGAGATTATTCTTGAATATCAGGTCATTTATAATGGATACTTCCAATCCATAGGGAAGGTGGATAGAATATGGTTTTATGTTTTCAAAGTTCCCAGTTATGAAAATCAACCATATTATCTTGTGGGATTTCATTGTTCATGGTCTTGATAACTTTTACTTCATTATTGGTATGGATTGGAGTGTTATTTGTAAATATTAGATCTATTTTTATTATCTTCGGTTCCAGTTTCAATCTTTTGATGGTGTTACTCACCTATTTTAATGTGACTGACATCATAGATCGAGTAGAAAATGGTCTATTTTTCTTGAGGTCAAAATGATTTCATTCAAATTTTCATATATTCTTTTTTATTCTCTTGACCAATGTTTAAGTGTTATACTTCCTTTTATAATTGATGGGTACCCTGAAGAATTTCCTAATGATTTTTCTGGGTTACTTCCTTTTAGAGAGGTCATGTTTACCATTTAACTACTTCTATGGACACATACCATCACCTATCCATCATATCATATATAACCCATTGAGTTTATTGAACATAATTTTCAATTTAAATATTTTATGGTAAAATGATGTATTCACCTGAGCGTGTCACCTTGGACTTCCCCAGTTATCATCACAAAGAATGCAGATGGATGCCTCAGAGATTGTATTGATTACAAAAGTATTAATAATATTATTGTTAAGAAAAAATATCAAATTCATTAAATTATTATCTATTTTAAAAAAATAATGAGGGATCAATGGTTTTCTAGGGTTGACCTATGATCATGGTATCATTAGTTAATATTTTGAGAGAAGGATATTCCTAAGACAGAATTCCTGAGAAGGTATTGTAATTATGAGTACATTTTTATGAAATTTAGTCTTTATAAAAATACTTTAATTTTATGTAATTTATGAATAAGATATTTCTTTGGATTTTTAGACCCTTTAATAATCATTTTTATATGAATTTTTGGTGTTTTAAATGAGTATGGAAGAAGAAAAAGATAATATGGATGTTTTTCTTAGAAATACAAATGAACATATTATGTATAGAGAGAATTATAAATTTCAGTTTTGGAACTAATAAGTTAAGTTTCTTTTACATGTATTTTTGATTGGGGGATATTAGTATATCTTGAAAAGATTCAGGTAGTGACGTCATGGGAGCTACCCAAAAATGTATTCAAGATTCATAGATTCATGGGATGGGTTGGTTATTATAGATGATTTTTTTGGGATTTGACCATTCTTGTGTCTCTTATGTATGAGTTACCCCATAATGGTTTTAAATAGAATTATAAATTTGAAATACCATTTTTGGAACTAAAGGTCATATTGACTTCAGATCTAGATTTCATTCTTTTAGAACATGGTTTGGGTTATGTTGTCTTTTGTTATGACTCAAGTATGAGATTATGATGTGTTCTAATGTCGTGTAAATAGATGGAGTATTATATATATATATATATATATATCCAACTATAAAATCATAAAAGTAATTATTATAGCTATTATATTGATTTGGTTACAGTGATTCATTCCCTTAATACATTTCATTGTTATTTCTCTAGAGAAAGGTATACAATATATTTTGTTCAAAACATCCTAAAGTATTTCTTTACCTAGAGAGTCCTAAAATTATAATAGAGATATTGGGTAGTGTATATTAATACATTAGATTTTTATATTACATACAGTCCTGGGATTCATTGAGTATAATATTTCCAATTCAATCCTTAAATTAAATAATATAAGAGTGGGTTTTGATGTTATTATTCAATGAGTTGTGATTCTAAGTTGAAGAATCTAATAGATAGGTGTTTTTAGCATATGTAAATATTTATTCATCATTTTAAAATTAAATTCATCATTAAAATTAAATAATAACTAATATTCAATGATTTATTTGAGACCTATATGGTGGGTTACATTATGTTTTTACTCTTAGTGTCTCAAAAATGTCTTATGCTTCTAAGGTAGATTGGTCATTCTTATATATATGGGGAAGGGTTTGATGTATAGTATAAATTTGTATTTTATTATACAAAATAGTACTAAAAATATTTATCATGATTTGAGACATTGGTATTGGTAGTCAGAGATGAAGAGGTTTATTGAAAAATTTGTGTCATCATGCCTTCCTTTCTAAAACAATAAGTCATGACAGTATAAACCTACACATTTGTTGCAGGTATTACCCATTTATGTGTGGATGGGTGACTTGATATCCTTGTACTTCATTTTTGGATTACCATATACTCCTATTAGGAGAGATATAATTTTTTTGATCTTTGATCGACTTCTAAAATTGGATTATTTCATTCATTCTAAGGAGATAACAATGGTATAAGATCATGGTGTCCTTTATTTATAAAAAATCATAAATCTCAATAATTTTCTATATATATTTGTTTCTTATAGAGACCCATGGTTCACAAAAAGGTTTATAGAAATATATTAAAGAATAGATGGGTATATAATTGAAGTTAATCATTACAAACCACCCTTCAACATAAGGTTAGTCTAAGGGAACCATTTAGATTCTTGGGTATATGTTTTAGTCATTTTAGTTTGATTTAAGTGGTTTACAGGGATATTTTCTTCATTTTTTTGAGATAAAATATATTAATAATAAGCAAGAATTGATTATGATGGATCCTTTTGAATTATTGTTTCAGAGGCCATGTAGATATCCTATATTTTGTATGGAACTGGGATAGAGTTCCTTGGTTGGACTGAGTTTATTTAAAGAGGCATTGGAGGAAGGTGTAGTTGATTGAAAAGAGGTTACCATGAGCTCAAAGTAACCAGAAATCCAATGAGGTTTTTCATCATATCCCTTTGATGTTTTTAATTGGTCAGAGAATTTCTCATATGAAGTCACCACATTTAGGACCTAATCATTTAGGAATACTGGCTAAGTTGGCATCTATAATTTATGTACCATTTGAAATTAAGGAATGACTTGGGAATGTGGATTATCCATTATATTTTTCATCTCAATTGATATCGATTCATAATGTTTGTCATGTTTTTTAACCATGTAGGTATCTATAATATCCATCGAATGAGATATAATTTTAGTACATTGAACATTATCTTACCACATTTGTGGTTGAGAAACTATTATAGATTATGGATCCTTAGAATAAGGTGACACATGATAATATGATTCCCTTATTTTGTGATTTTTTGTAGTGTAGATGGGATAACAAAGAGATGTGGGAGTAGGACGTATTGAATATATAGTAGAAGCCTTATCTCTTTTTGGGTCAATAAACTTGATCACATTCCGATGACAGATTTTATCATGTTTGGGAGATTTGTGATTCACTCTAGGTCAATTGTAGGATATATTTTTGTTCATTTTTATATATCATGAGGTTTAAAGGACTTTAAGAGTTCTGGGTTGTTATTTTGGAGGTTTGATAGAAACAATTAACGAACATGGTCTATGCACAATAAGTAGTGACCATTTGGTATCCATGTGAGATGGCTTTTATTAACTCCAATATCACTTAAAATGGTTTGAGCGTGGTTTTTCAAACCATGAGACCCCCCATTAAAACCATATGGATGGTTGGGTTTTGGTATAGTGGATTCTTAATAGATTAAAAATTGTTTTTCTATCAATTAATATATTAATAGGTTACTATTATATTCATTTTTCAAGGGATAGTAACTACCACATAGTTATCATGTAATTTTTCTAATTGTGCATCCTAATCATACATCCCAAATGACATTATTAAAAAAGAAAATTACTTTCATAACTTTTCTTATATTAACCTATATTCTATTCCTAATCTATCATTACTTTAACCCATCAATTCCATGAAAATTTGGGAGGTTCTTTCTTGGTCTCATGGAGACTCTCCATCAATTTAGGAGGAGATATTAATGGTATGTGAAGATATCCTCTCATATTCACTTATTTTCTCTAAATCCTATCTTGATCACTCATCCCCTTATTTTAATAGAAACCTATTGGGATATGATTAAATGATCTAGAATATTGGTTTGGGAATTAATTAGGTTTCTTTTTTTATTTAGGATTTTATGGATAAGATCTATTCATTCCCAATTCCAATTTTTGAAGGCGATAATGTGTCCTTAATTTGAATTGTAGTTGTCTCTGTAAAATGGTTATATGCTAGGATTTACGTCACATTATTTTAAACACAATTGGTTTGGTTATTAAAATAATTGTATTCATGTCAATTAAGGGATTTTTTATGATATTGAATATTTGGTGGAATTTAAATGGGATTTTAAAGGTGTTCTATAATAAAAATAGTTTTATATACACTGTGGGATAAAATTACTCAAATACAGTTGCAAATCTAAAATGTATATTAAAGAATGGGAGAAGTGATGATTCACATTCAAATTTTTTTATAGAATTTTGACAATGTTTTAGTTGAATGTTTTTTAAAACATAGAAATTTGTAACCTTGGGTGCATCATGTTATGTAAATATGAAAACCATAGTGAGTGTGGAACAACTGGGGACTAAGAATGACTTCTCATTATGCTATGAATTTTAATCGGTGTCCTGGTACTAACAAACTATGGCAGGGAAAAATGTCATTATGAATCATGTTAGGTCAGCTTAGAGTTCTTTATATAAATAAATTATGCATTCTAATATGTTAGAGCCTTATTTGGGTTTCATTTTATAAATAATGGAATCTCAAGAATTTTTTTGACATATGTTTACTATATAGTTATTATAGTGATCATTTTGGGTATTTTGGTCTATTTATCCTTCATGTACATTTTTCATTTTCTTGGTTCATTTGAAAATGTGATGCTTTAAAAAACCAAGTATATAATATGATTATTATTTTCAAATGAAATTGATTTATAAAGTTGTTTTTTTAATGTAAGAACCAAATATTTCATAGTGATAGGCATTGTATAGATCCCATGAGGTATCCTACATAGTGTTTTCCCCACACCCTTCATTTTCCTTTAGGTGTGTGAAAATTTTGTTATAAAGGATTTGTGTAAAGGAAATATTTTCATATATAATGAAAAATTATATTGGTGGATGTTTATTTTGTAGTGGATTTGGATGGTTGTGATATATAGACACATAGATACTTGGTTTTGGTTTAATTATTTTATTTCCTTGATTATCATTTTATCATTCATTTTTATGTATCCTGGTTTAATAAATTTCTTTGGATTTTGTATAATTGTTTATCTTATCTTATTATGCATAATTTATGTTCTATTTTGAGTTCATGTGGAGGTTTAATCTAGCCTAAAAAAATAAAACCATAAATAAATATAGTAAAAGTTGTACTTCAAATATCATTAATGAAAAGGGAGTTTTTTAGTGACTTATTTTATATGTTGTGGGTTCATTATTTGTTGATAAATCAAGAATGGTAGGCATGTTTGAGTGATTTGAGATAAATAAATGATTTTTTAAATTCAATTTTAAAAATCCTTGTATAGCCACATTTATTACACTCACATAACTTGTAAATAATGTCTCTATTAAAATATCATTCTATCATTCACTCTAATATAAAATAAAATCTCAATTGATCACACATATATAATAATGTTTTCTTAAATAATGAACTAAAAAGATCTCTATATTTTATATTCTTACCATGTCGAGTGATCAAATATATTTAGTTACTCAGAATTGTTTCCCCAATATCATAAATAACAAGAGTAATGGATATGTTTTCTGTGAATTTGGTGTCAAAACCATAAATAAAATAAGAAAAATAAAAATTTGAATAAAAATGGAAACCACTTATTGTATAAAACAATCAAAACAACTAAAATAGTAAATGGGAATAGGGGAAACAATAATTAATTATAAAATTTATTAATTATGGTGTGGAAATTATCCTCAACTTATCTATTTTGGGGTTATGTTACCATCACTAGAGTGGGATTACATAAATCAAATTTAGATAATAAAACCCTAGTAATAGTATCTCCCCCAGAACATAATAAAAAATATTACACTACATTTTTTAGTGAGTCCCCCTCTCCATTAGAAAATGACCATGGTCTTTCAGGTGATCTAGTATCTCCACATCCCATGTGACCAATATAGTATTCCACTTTATCCTTGATCCCATGAAATTCCTTCAAAAATCTTATACATTTTAATTTCCAACTCCAGTTCCTATAATGGATTTAATGTTTCTTCATTAAGGGTTGAAATTCTTCTAACATGATCATCTTGAACATTCCTGACCTTAATTTTTCTTCAAAAGATATACTCCTTCTTTAACTCATTGAATAACTATTGTGCATAATATCTAGAGTGTTATACCCAATTTTTGGTGAATAGAGGTGTACAATTTTATTTCAGGTCATGCAGAATTTATTTTTTGTGAAATTTGAATTTTTATTCCCCTTTTCATATTATAGTTAATTCTATTGTTATATAATCTTAATTTTTTCTTATGAATCTATTAAAAAGTATTACATGATTGTTGATATATTATGATCTTGTATAATTTCTCATATTATCAATAAATTCTTTTGTGGAAAGTGTTTCATTAATGAAAGAGTCATACAAAATTAAAAAAATCATGAATTTAACATCCAATTATTTTGTGATTTCTAGTAAATTCTTATTTGTTTAGGATGTACCACATGACTTTTCTAGATATCAGAAAACATAATTTTATTACATGTAGAAAAATTCTTACAATGTAGATTGTAAAAAGACTTATGATCTCTCTAATAAGTCCCATGCACATCCCCTTTAACCAATTTGGATAAATAAATAGTCTTCCATTTAGAGAGACAATCATACGTGATTTATAAAAGTCTTACCAGATGGTTGTAAATTCATATGCATCAACTATCATGTCTTATAAAACTGGACAAAGAGTCTTACGACTACTCAGAGTGTCATGTGAAATGGTAATGATAAAGTCTTTGAAATGAACCATTTTTTAATTAAAGCCTCAGACCCACAACCGATGAAAAATATCTCTTAATGTTGGATTTTTCCGGTTAATATAAAATTTATTTAACCCATTGCTTAATAAATAATAAAATTTTATTAAATTCATAATATATATATATATATATATATATTCCTTTCCAGTAAATTCCAAAATGATTTTATGCTTTCAAAAAATGGATGAGTTTGTTTTCAGTATAATTACAAATTTAACATTGTTTATACATTTAAACCAAATATTCTAAATTAATGTTAATAAATAGTGAAAATACAATTAAATTCATAAGAAAATTCAAAATTTTAGGATTGGTCACTACTTAATTACTTATGTGTTTGAGTCTTCAAAAAATGTTTCATGGAAATTGATAATGAGAAAATTTTCTTCTTGGGGACACATATTCATGGTAATGATATTTTTGGTTCCATATTTGGCATTACCAACCAATGACATATTTTATCCTAAAAGAAGGTACTCTAAACCATTATGACAAAAAAACATTGTACTATAACCATTAATTTTTATTTATCCAATAGAAATCCTCCACATACTTGTTCCATCCCTTCCTTTTTTTATTCAAATTACTAGATTTATTAAAAAAAATTAATAATCCAACTAATAAATAGAATTTGAATATTCTCAAGGTTGAACATTTTTTATATTTTTCCCATTCATAAATCAATAATATGAGATACTATTATTGTAAATTTTCTGTCCTTTGGACTATGACCTTAAACAGTATGCATGCATCTATGGAACCATCTATGGTATAATTGGGTTCCACATTCACAATGGATTTTCTATCCATTACAACATAGACTATGTCAAACTTTAGTAATGTTTATATGACCATATTCTTCATCCACCCATTCGGAATAGGCTTTGTAACCATAAACCCCACAACTCTTGATCTAATCACTATAACCTTAAGTGATGTGTACCCTACCCGAGTCTATCTAAATTAGTGTCTTTGGGATTCCAATCACATTGGGTCTACCTTTTCCCTTTTTTGATACGCAGACTATCTCATATTATGGTAAAACATATTTTAACAAAAACATCAATTTAACTAGTCCAACAAGAAATTTATTAAACTATTGAAGTAAATTCATATAATACACCACAACTTAAAATCATAAAACGTGAATAATAAAAAATGTTGAGTTTATAATCACATTAAAATCACCTAATATAGCCTCAAAAATATATATGAATATCTAAAAAAAATGAAATATATGAAAATATTTTGGTTGGAAAACCACATTGAGAAACTGAGAAAAATTAGTGTTCCTACCCACTAAACCTCACATGTCCATAGATTAGGTAAAAATTAAGGCTAAAACATAAATTCCTAAGAGCATGTTTGAACCACTATATGGCCTAATAAATATTTAGACTATGCTATCTAGGCCCCTTAACCTAGGAAAAAGATAGTTCACCCCTATTATCCTCATATATAGGTCCATATCCATGTTAGATGTGCACATATGTGTGATTATAGGTTGATTGGTAGATTTTGAACATTGGATTCCTCATTCCAAAATCCACCATTATGATATTATTCATGTTGAGTTATTCAACTATTCTATATCAAAATAGACCAACATTATCTTATGATGTGAGTATATATTCTGATATATCTTGTCCTCTTATACATGTATAATAGTACACACATTGGAAGAAACCATATCTCATATCTGAATGGGGTGACCATATTGTACGGTGATGGAATATATTTCAATGTATTCAACCTACCTATATCATTCCAAGAACACAGACTCTAAGGTGAAAAATTCAATAGCACTCTATCTCAATTACTCACCCCTAACTTATATGGATGGTATATATGCCATTATATCTGGCCCACCTACACTCATTTTAAGGAACATTTGAACATCATAATGGATCATTTCATTGTTTATCATTGGCTCATAAATTTGGCCATTATGATTTTATCAACCCATACCGGTTCAATACACAAATGGATTAAATTCTCTTGATGTCATTCAATGTTAGTTTCATAGAATATCATGGGCCAATGATCATTAATGAGATAATGTTTTTAAAAAAGACCAAGTGCAAAATAATTTTAATCCTACATTAAAAATAATAAGAGGAACATCCAAAAATAAGTGTATCCATTTTTATTTTGGAAAGTGGAAGATCATACATAAGGCAATTCCTCCACATGAAAAAATTGGAAGAAGAACAGAAAAATAAGTTATGAAAAATTTTGGTTGGAAGAAAGCGGAAATAAGATAATGATTCATAGGAGGAATTCATGGCTTTCTATAAGCTTTCTCACATAGTAGCTTCAACTTTAGATAGTGGATGCATCATATCAACAACTATAGTCCATTCTTGATTTCTATTCTGGGAGATGGAAATTATAACAAAATCTTATGAAAAGTGTAAACTCATCCATACTATTTTATCCTTGTTTTCTTCTATATCTATAAATATAGCTTATAGATTTTCATGAATTCAATAATTTTATATAGTTTAGTTCTTCATCTCCTAATTTCCTTACATTACAGATGTCTATTATAGATTAGTGATTTCAAAGGATTGGAGATTCCCCTAAAAAATATCTAATTGTTATCATGCATTTAATAATTATTAAATGATAGATTATATATATATATAGACAAATATTTGATACCAAAAATTACCAAACCCATGAACATGTGGTGAAGTCAATCTTACGTTCTATCCACCTCAGTAGTTTAATTAAGAGATATTGGAGCCTAAATGTGTTTCTATATCTTTTTTCAAATCATTCTATTAATTACACCAACCTTATTACCAAAGGACGCATGATCTTCCTGAACTAGGATGTAGTCTCATATGAAGTCCCTTGTTGGGAATTTATATACATTAGATTATGATTTAATTAGAAATAGGATAAAAAAATACTATATTAAAAATAACCCACTTCATGGATTTTTGGATGGTAGAGACACAATAAGAATATGGGATTGTAGAGACATTTAAGATGCTATATGAGAATATTGATATAGGGTCATGTAAACTGTGATTCCACATTCATATTTATAGGTCTCCCCATTTTTAATTATGGATTCTAGAATGATGATTTCATCACTCCATTTTATTTCCTCTTCGGATACTCCATTATCCATTAAGGTTGAACTACATGTTTATGGAGTAAATACTCTAAAAAATACTCTATGGGAACATCTAATTTTAGATTAAATGTACATAAAGGATAGAACAATTGGATATTCAATTAATGATATAGTGATTATATCATTCATGTCTATACAAGTTACCATCAACTAGAATTGATGTAGGATCATAAGGTTCTTCTCACCACACAGACCATGGAAGTGGTACAAGTTTACCTCATGTATTTACTAAAATTGGTAAAAGAACATGGAGAATATCTAAATATCGTATATGAAAAAAAATCATAGATATATTATATGTGTGATTTATCCTATATTTAAATTATATGTGAATAATAAATTACTAAGCCATTAATTTTAATCACCAATGTGTTGATTAGAGTCTTGTATTGGGTAAACATGAAATATGAGGGGTCCCCTAGGATGTGATTTAGAATAAAAGTATCCATTTTTATTGTTTTATTCTTAATATTCCCAATATTTTTCGTTTATGGGAATATTGAGTATCTGAGACCATGTTCATTGAGACAAATACAAAATGTGTATAGATATCCAATGGTGTAGAAAATATATTAGGCTCCAATTCCCTTAGGGGTATTGCCCTATGGAACTTGAACAAAGACATGATAAATTCTCCCTAAGGTTTGTATGAAATGTTTCAATCATGTCATTGGGGTTATTGGTATGATAATTTTGAAGGTGACCACCCTCACCCTATAACATGAATCTCATGCTGGTAATATCCACCCAAAATGGAACATTTCAATAAGGCTGGCTAAATAATGATCTAGGATCAAATATGACTAGGTTTTTTTAACCACATGTTTCATACTTATTGTTTAAAAAAATTAACTAGTAGGTATTATGAGTCCCATATGATTAAAGTATTAGAATGGATCTCAACCACTTTACCCTTGGTCTTGATCCATGATGGTGTAAGAATATCTTTATCCAATTATTGACAGGAATATTTAGATATGACAGAACCTCACTTTCCACCTCATCTCTGACTAAATTTAGTAAATATATCAACAGAATGGTATTGTGTTCAATATTTTCCAAACAACTATGTTGCAAGAGAAACTCATCATACATGTCACCAAGAATAAGGACTCCCCCAATATTGTGAATAATAAAAAGAATGATACTAAGAGCTCCATGAAATTGGTGGAGTGCTTTGGTTTTGGGGAACCGTTGACTTATAAACTCCAAGAAAAGGTTAGGGTGATAGAAAATTAAGAATTGATAACTATAAATATCCTTATGAAGCTTAGAAAATCCTAACTGGGCGTTAATCTCAGTAAAATACTAATTTACCGAATATTAATATGACCACTCTTTGATGAAGTTTTTTAGGATGAAAATACCATTAGAGGACCCATGTATTCTATTGACTCTATAAAAAATATATCATTATGGTTGAGTATTAATGATGTTCATCACACAACATTTCTCAAGAATGTACTAGGATGTGTAAAACCCTGTTGTTAACTTCTTGGATGATCTTATCTTTGGGGGAGATATTATCTCAAATGATACCAGGTAATGACATGATACATATGAAAGAAAAATACATGGCATGTCTTATGAACAAAATGTCAAATGGAAGGATAAAAACACACAAAGTAAGCCTATACAATAGTGTATAGTTGAGTAAATCCTTTTAAAGGAGGCATATAAGTTATTAGTGACATGGTTTGATGTGATGTAGAGTATTAGGATCATCATACATAGTAATATATTTTTTTCCCAAGAAGAAATGACATGTTTTGAAAAAAAAAATTGGAGATTCAACACTTTTTTAAATAAATAAAATTTATTAATGTTATTTGAATGGTAAAAGAGTATATATGTTAATGAAATTGAAGAGAGAACATTATTTGAAAATAATTACCAATGAATCTTTTTTGGAAAAGGACCATGTTTCCCTCATGTGTCTTCATTTAGCATGCTTCTCCCAAATGTTTTCACTTTTCCCATTCAACCATGAGAGTTTCACATAGGTAAATATATCTTTCTATTCTATGTTTTCCTATATCGATACTCCAAATGATAATTCTAAGGTAAAACATTAAATCACACACTCACATAGAGTATATTTCATTACTTTAATGGAAAAAAAGTTTGAATATTTAGGTATCTCTCAAGATATTGTCAAATAGATGAATAGAAGTGGGTTGGCCCCCATTATTTATAAAGGAGGTTTTGTATCATTCATTTTTTTTAATGTGCATCACATGCATGTTCCAATTAGTAATTTTACTAATTTTTAGCATGAATGATGCTTAAAATATCTATACAACATTAAATTGTCTCCTTAAAAATGCATATGATCCTCATATCTTACAAAATATTTTAGTGTCACAATTACCTTAGAATTAGATACTTATTATTCCAATTAGATTTAATTCTATGGTAGATCATTTTTCATTTCTCCTTTTTTCTGAAGGATAGAAACATTGGCCCAGTGGAGGGAATTCCATATAAAGAGAAATTTACATAGCTCCAATTTCTGATTGGCCACCTAGGATAATTTTATTATGTATCTTAGTATGAACTAACATCTCTCTTATATCTTCTTAGGTGAGTACACCAGTGCACCTATGAAAATAATTTATATCCCTGATACTTTTCCAACCCACCTGCCATATTAAACCATTATGTGCCATGATCCCCATATTTTTATATAAATTAACCCTATGGTTCCCCATTTTAATTAAAAAAGGGGAAGAGATATTGATGAAAATTATAGTCATCGTGATAAGACAGGAAGCCTCTTAGGGAACTGAGTTTTTCTAGTATTCTATAATAACGTAGGAAGTATATAACTATAGGAAAACAAATTTGAAGAACTTGAGTGACCAGAATTTACAACACATAAAAACATCTTGAGAAAAAACATCAAACCTTTTCCATTAAAACATGGATAAAGGACTCCATATTAGATGATACAACATGGTGTAACTTACCCAAGTTATTCCCAATGAACTATACTAGGGAGAACCATTTCTTAGGAATCCATATTAGGGATAATTATTACCCATGACTCCATCATAGGGTTAAACATCACCATACTATTCATAAAAGGGATTAAAATTTTATATATCCTATAAAGAAGGCTACAAATATACTTATCCCGTACTAGGGAGGACCATTACCATTAATATAAAAAAGGGTCCCAATTTTCTCTTGTCAAATGTTTAATTGAAAACTCATTCTTCCATTTTGGAAGAGCACACCCTCATTATGGAATCATATTGGGGTTCCATCAACGCTTAGGTATCCTACCTGGGTTTCATCCTCACTCATGACATATAAATAGGTACCACCATAAGCAAGGTCTCCTACCAATGAACCCATCACATTTGGCCACCTCCATTGCCTCTTGAGATACATTACTGGGTTATTCAGAGTATCACACATCCCAATCGTCAGGATTTCGTTTGATAATAGAACATTACCACTCATATTCCCTGTTATATGGGGTATTCATGGTGATTATAATAATTTATTCCCATCATAACAATGTTACCTATCTTAAATACACTATTAAAGCCTTCCAAAGATCATACTAACAATCTGGGATACCAAACTGTGATGTTGGCCTCCCTAATCTATCCAATGAGCTACAAGTGTTTAGGTGTCATCTTTAGGTAAAATTTCCAATCATTTTCGGGTTGATAGTATTATCCTTATAACTCATCAATTAGATATAGAAATATATATAGGTATCCTATAATATCTTTCACTATATCCACCTTACTATACCATATTCTCCATGATTCCAATCATCTGTCCTCATCTAGTTACTGAAAGGAAATATGCGAACATCTATATAAGAGCCTATGATAGGGTGAAATACCAAATCCACCTTCACCTGAACTATCTTATAGGTGGAATGTATAATTTTCACACATGATAAATACTCACTAAATATATTTTAATGTAACGAGAGATTTTATTCAATTGTAAATAATTATCACTTGTTAATTTTTGATTGGTAGTGCGATGGAGGGTGCGTCCTACTTTATTGGATTCTAGATTTTCTACTAATATAGTTTCAAGAAGTTTATTTTGTTATCTAGTCTACTTGAAGTGATGTTGTTTTTAGGATGAAATGATGTGAACTAAAAAACATGGATTTTTCAAGATGGTTGTAGTAAAAAATGATCTATGTTCTTGTAAGGATTCCTTGATGATAATTTTTATGAAATGATTTATCAAATAATATTTCAGATGGTATTATCCAATTTCCTTGACCAACATTGTAGAAAGGAAGCCAGAGATATTTTTTTAGGACTACTAGGACTAAATGTACTATTCTAAAAGGTAACATTCAATGGGTTTTCAAGTATCATAGCAGAAGGGGGGCTATTACAAAGTCCAAGAGTTTTACAGGAGGATTGATGCATAATACCATATTACCAGAAGGTGATTCTTATTTTTATCAGAAGGATTATATTAATATACTAAAACTTTTGGATGAAATTTGATTCTTTCATGAGTGCATAGATGTAGAAAATCATGAAAGACATTTTTAGATTGAGTATTTCTAGAAGTATGGTTCATTTCAAAAGTATTGGGAGATACATATTGATGACATGATCAATAAAGTATTTAGGTGGTGAAAATCCATGGTTTCTAGAACATGAATATTTGGAATAAAAACAGTTATAATGTATGGTATATGTTAGTAGCTATTAGTGTTAATGTTCAAGAAGGAGGATTAATATTTAATTAAAACATGGGATGTTCTAGTTGGATTTGATATTAATTAAATTGGTACATATAATTGTTTTCCATAATGAATACACATTTTAGTGTAGTGTTGTTACTCAAAAGAATAGGTTTAGGGAACCTTTGGATCATTCACTTAGAAGAATCATGGTAGGATTATGTTATCTGATCATTAATTTGAGATGGGAGATACAGATAAAATGAGAATTTTGGAAGGATGGTTTGTGACCATGGTCTAATGTTTTAGGAGACCAACCTAGAACCTTAGATGATGTCACAAAGTTGAAGATGAAATTTTTGGGGGTATTTTCCTCATGTTGTATTTAATTTATAGTATTTTCATGGTTTCTTTCCCTCTGATTACAAAATTCATTAAATAATATACCATATATATGTTTATGTGTATTGTGGAAAATCCAGTGTCCAAGTGTTATTCATTGAAATGGGAAGAGGTGAATACATTGACGTTTAATGGATTTTTTAAATGATCATTATATTATTTTTATAGTAAATGAAACAAATTTATAATGGAGTTAATCAAATAAAGATTTTTATCCATTATGGAGAATAGTGGGAGAAAAGGACTTTTTTTATTTGGTCTCATAAAGAAAATATGACCACTAGGAGTTGGGGATTTTGGTGTTATTTATTTAGTTCAACTGATACCGTAATTTATGGAAGGATAATGTTTAATATGGAGGTAAATTATGATAATATCATAAGAGATTTGGTATCATAAATCAAATAGCCATTACAAATTTTGGTGGTAGAGTTTTTGGAAGCATAATCCACGATGGAATGGGGTATGGACATGATATATGGCTTAAGAACCATATGGGATATCAAACTAATTGAATGGATCTTGTAAAAATTTTATTATGAATAATTCCATGAATCCATTTTGGTGGGATCATAATTTTAAATAAATTAAGGAGGTGTATATTTAGTGGGATCTAGAATAATTGAATGTTGAATATTATATAACCTTACATGAATAATAACAGTGAATATAATTTAATTATTGAAAATAGATTGAGTGAAATATCAGTTATTTTCCACTATGTAATGTCATATGAAAATCCATAAAATCCTGTATGTGCTATTATAACATTTTATCAAGGATTTAACATGTTTAACTCACTGGTTTTTGAAAAATTAATTATCATAATTAATATATAATGATATTCTAATATATGGTAAAAAGAAAATTTTGTGTTCTAATTTACCATAGATTACATAACACAAACACACACATTAATCTATTATACATTATAATTATAGATATATGATATCTGTTATATCTTATGATATCCAATATTTTATAAATCAACTCAGTCTAGTGTTTCTAAAAAAATAGCGGACTGTAGGTTAATTATTATATTATGCTGAATCATAAAATATTATTGTGGTATTATGATTTGGCCTATCGTGATCAATGATACCAATTATAGTGTAGGGTTGTATTTGTGCCATAAAATATGTTTAATGTATATAATATTCCCTGAAAATGTATAGATAATATTTTGTGACTGATAATACGATTATCAGTTTTTAAAAAATGATATGTATTAAAAAATTTAAAATGTAAAATTTTTATAAATTTTGTTTTTATTTATTTTTTTTAAATTATTAATGTTATTCATTGTAAAAAGATTTTATACATGAATAAATAAAATATTTATTGGTTAATATAGGTTTCTTTTTAATGAAAATAATTAAAATACTTATATACTAATTTATTTGTTTAAAATTCATGTTTATAATTTTTTTTGAAAATGTGAATATTGTTTGCTGCTGAATCTATATGAAACATTTAATTTAGGATAAAGAAACTTTTAATATATGATATTTAAAACTATATATTATTTAGTTTTAATCTATATTAAACTCTAATTTTTTAGAGTTAAGAGATTTAGATTTGAGTTTGAATATATATTATGCATAAAAGGATTAGAGACATCCGAAATTAAATTCTCTCTTGAGTAATATCTCCCTGGGGATAAAGAATTGGGTTATGAATACTCACCAATATAGAGTCTTATGAATTTTTAATAAATTGGTGAGTGGTTGAATATCTACAGTTTTTTACTAAATCATGTGGATATTTTCAATATCATATACTTATATACCATTAATTGAAAGGATTATATACCATATTATTTGTATTAATTTTTATATATATAAATATCTTTGGATACTATTTTCAGGTGAATAATAAAAAGATGGGGGTTTTGTAAAGAGTTACCCATTAATTTGGTGTGAACTCATTAATTTGGTTGAAATAATAGTGATTCCAAAACAAAATTATTAGAATCATGTATACTTGATAGATAAAATATAAAAAGATAAATATTGAGTATAAATCAGTAGTTATGAATTTTTAATTAATATGATTTATATTATTTTGGTGATAAATTTAAAAATAGAATCATTAAATAATAAAGGTGAGATTCTATCCATATCAGCACTTTTCAAGACCTCGACCATCCGACTGTGTAGGTTATGCTATAGTGTGGTGCCTCAGAGTTATCTTTTGTAATGTAAGTAAGTTATTGGTGAAAAGGGATAACCCTTTGTTAGGTTTTTCCATTTAATGGAGATTCTAAGTTTTATTATTTAGCATATTAATCATGTTTTGTTTAGGATACACCAATTTGTAAAACCCCATGAGTAATGATAGTCATGGAATATTGTTTATTTTAACCATTTTATGGATATAAGAAAAATAGTTTCTAAATAAAATATCCAATATTAAAAAGTGTAATGATTGGAAATATTATATACGTAAATAACTAAATTGTGAGAGTAATTGTCTGCAGGATTTATAACTTTGTGATATAGGGATTTTGGATCACTTAATAGATATAATGTATGTGGCATTTATTTTTTCCAGTGTAATTTAATTTAAAATTCCTTGAAGAAAATATATAATACCTGATACTTAACAATAGATATTTCTCTTTTATAGGTTATGGATAATTAAATGATAATTTTATTGAGATCCCATATATATATATGACCTAAAAATATATATATTAAGATATAGTTAGACAATGTAAATGTTATACAAATATATATCACCATCATTGAATCATGGTTATCAGATATTAGTTGTGCCTCTCACATTTACTATAATAAAGACTCAAATATATGACGTAATTTATAAGGGTGAAAAAAATATTCATGTTGGTAATGGAACAAAATTTACTACATTGGAAATGATATGTGAGCCCACCATAAATTGAATTGGACAATATTTTATTTGATGCCTCCATAAAGAGAAATCTTATTTTCATATCCTGTTTCGATAAGAAGGGATTCTCATACACTATTATGAACTGGGGTTGTTAAATATATATGAGGGGTATGTTCTTTGTATTTAGGAATTTGATAAATGGGTTTTATATTATATTTATGAAATATACATTTTATAATATTCATAATAACACGGTGACAGTTGATTCTAATCGCACCTATCTTTAGTGTTATATCCTTTTGAATTTAAATGAGAAACACATTCAAACTCTATATAGATATTTTTTAATGTACTCATTTTATTATATGTCTTCTAAGAATTTGGAATAATGTTTATTAGGAAAATTGACGAAAATACCATTTAGTAGAAATTGAGAAATCACTATTGGAAAATTTGATATTATATATAGTGTTGTATATAGAACTATGTGTACTCTAGAAAGTGGTGGTTTTATGTTCTTTATTACTTTTACAATTGAATTTAGATGGTACAGATATGTATTTTTAATGAAACAAAAGGATATAAAATTTTAAAACTTCAATGATTTTCAAAATTATGTACATAAACAATTGGGAAATGGTATGAAGATCTTATGATAATATCTCAGTGGTGAATAGTTCAACCATGAATTTATTGATCATCTTAATGATTATGTATTTTTTCACCAATCACTCCACCTAAAATACCAAAATGGAATAGTATGTTTGAGAGGATATATTATACCATGTTAGAGATGGTTTTATTGATGATGAGTCAATGCGACCTTGTTATTTAATTCTATCATATTTCTCCAGAGGATACTATATTTTTCATAACCCACATTCCTTATAAAGTAGTTATAAATACACCCTTTGAAATATGATGTGATATGTGTCCCTGTATTTTTTTAATAATGATTTAGTGATGTGATGTATTCATACTATATTTGGATTTTGATATAATTGAGACTAAATATATAAAGTGATTATTTATTGGTTATTACAAATATACTAAGGGATATTATTTCATTAATACAACTAAGATAAAAGCATTTTTGATCGATTTAGTACATTTGTTGAGAAGAAATTAATCAATAATTAATTCAGTGAGATAAATTTTAAACTTAGTGAAGTTAAATACTAAAAAATTTGAATTTTTCTCAATATAGATGTTGATCTAACTCCATAAAGAGTTTTAAATTATACCTAACTCATTCCGAAAATAACATTAAATGTCTTATAAGATTCATCTAGTTATTTGGAGATATGAATTTTGGTTACATAATTATTATTAGGTAATTTTTTAGATGGTAAACATAACAAATATCAAGAGGACATTGAGTGTTTTGGCCATAAAAAATGGTTAAAAACCATGGAATCTGAAATGGACTTCATGTGCACAAATAATCTTTGGATCATGGCGAATAAAATTGATGGGGTGAGGCCCAAACGGTATAAGTGGGGGTTCTATTAGAAAACTAAAATATAAGATAGAGTGTCAACAATTGAATAACTTTGGTTTCCAAAATTTTTAATGAAATTTCAAGGTTTTGACATGGAAGAAACATTTTCAAATGTATCATTGATAAAGTAAATTTATATATTATATTCTGTAAATGTAAATTTTTATTATGAGATATATTAATGTGTTGTCAGAAATTATTTCTTAATAAAAATTTAGTGAAGGACATATATTTTAAACAATCTAGAAGTTTTGAATTTTCAAATGATATTTCTATGTTTTGTAAGCTACGATGGATGCTTTATGGATAGTAACATGATTCATGAAGAAGGAATATCCAATTTTGATCATGAAATCAAAGAGTTTGGCTTCATAAAAAAAATAGATGATTATTTTTCATGTAATAAAATTAGTGGGATTGTTTTTGAATTTTGGATTTTGTATATGGATAACATACTAATTATTATAAATTATATCATGAAACATCACTATTTTAATATGTGACTTAGTTAATGCTTCCCAATAAAGTATAAGGGTATATATACCTAAATAATGTGTATCCAAATCTATAGATATATATCTAAGAGGATTCAAAGACTCAGTCGATACACTTACAATTGTAAGGTGATAAAGTGGTTTAGCATCGAGAAATCCAGGAGGGGGTTTGTACTTGTGTTGCATGGAAAAAATATCAAGTTGATTAAGGATCATTCAAAAGTGGTAAAAAGGATGGATAAAATTATTTATAAATTATCTGTACTATCTGTCATGTAATACATTTAGTATATTCAATTTTTTCACCGATACTCTTATTATAACCAATAGATACAAATCTAGTCCCATTGAAAGTCATTATATTACACTAAAGATCATCTTTAGGAACTTGAGAAGTACAAAGGATATTTTCTCATCCTTTAGAGGGGATGATATAATAAGTGTAAAGGGTTACATGACATTTAATTTACAATCCAATTAAGACAGTATGGAATCTGAGTATAGATCATATTTTTTACTCTATGATAGAAATATCATTTTGAATGGTCCCAAAAAATAAACCCTATGTGACTCTTCAATAGAGGAATATTATATATCTATTTTAGATACTATGAAATAATATATTTTTATCATTATGCTCATTTATGAACTAGAGGTAGTTTATAGAATTGTGGAATTTATTGACATTAACCATGATAACAATGGAGTTTTTGATTTGGACATGGAACCCAGGTCACACCAATGGAAAAACACATTCGTTGAAAATAAAATCTTATATGAGAGATATTTGAGATGGATAATGTAAAAATATATTAGGTAGATACATATGAAAATCTATTTGATCCATTAATAAAAAATAATAAAATTGAAGAAACCTATGAACCATGTATAATCTATTAGTGTTAGAAACATTAAATATTGGATGTAATGGTTGTAAATGAATCATTCTATTGGAATAAAATTGTAAACAACAATTAAAAGTAATTTATGTGTGTCACATTTTACACTACCTGAGTAGTTAGATAATAATATTCCCTCAAATTGTAACCTTGAGTTGTCGCTAATATATGACCACTGTAGTTTTTAATATGACATGTTATTATTAGTATGAATAAAATATTTTTTTAAAATGAAAATAGATGTATAAAATATTCAAATAAATTATTTATGAGTTAATACGTTGAAACTTATTAATTTCAAGGACCTCCAAAAGTAAATCAATGGAATGTAATCTATTCATCAATATACATATGGGTGTAAGATTATTACCATTCCATCAAAACCATGTACTTTGAGATACATATTATAAGAACCTTCATACATTGATTCTTTTTTATTCTAGTTATTGTGAGTTATCTAATCATGGGATGGGTATATATTTTTAATATCATTAGTTAGTAGAAATCTAAGATGAGATTTTTCTACTTGTATGATGGGTTAGGAAACATGTTCCTAAAATTTAACTCTAATAAATAAATAAATTTACATTATTATTCGATTCAAATATGATGTGTAGAAATACATGTATGAGGCTAATGTTATGTAATTATTAGTTAGATGAATTACATGTTGTTTTTCCATCAACCAAGTTAGTTTTTTTGGTGAAACAAGAAAATATAATATTCCCTATACTATATTGATGTTATTACATCTCTAGTTCTAATATTATTTCATGAAAAAATGGAATGTATAGGTATACATACGATGCATGTGATAAAATTTTTGGTGGGAATTTTTATATAAATATATGAGTATGTTTGATGGAGATAACCCTAGACACCTTTGTTTCTAGAGTATCATTGATTGTTTTCTCAAGGATACACTTTTATTATATCTTTTAAATAGGTATTTTATATTTTTTTAAATGATATTAAGCCTTATAGTGTAACTAAAAGAGTTGGGATGAATTTTTATTATGTCCACATGTGATTTAAGTAGAAGTGGGATACTGTTAGATGTACAATTGAATCAGGGTGAATCATATCTTATGATTTCTGGAATCAGAAGTGGAGATATGCATGTGAGGAATATCACATGTTATGATATTTTTATAATATAAAATAAGAATGGGATTATTTTTCTACTTATATAATAATCTTTTTTAACATAAAATATTATCACATGGGATGAATTCACATGTGATGATTCTCCATCTTGTTTTCCTTCGTTCTAATTCATTATAAATCGATTAAACACACATTTCATGTCCATTTAATGGGTTAATGGATCATATAATGGGTGGTAGTGCATCAGATACATTATATATGGATAAAAAATTTCTCATTTGAGGATGGGAATCAAGGAAAACTACGTAAATGGATGTTACCCCACATGTTGGGTGTGGGAAAGTGAACCAGGTGATCTTAGTGAAGGTCATCCATTTCATATAATGATTTCTATAAGAAATATTCATTTATGGCTCACCGTATGACACTAAAGGAAGGAACTATAACCCCATATGTATTTGGGAATACTCATAAAATTATTGTAGATCCCAAGGATGATGTAATCCCCTCATAAGAAAAAAACATTCAGTTGTTACTATAGTGATTATGATTATGCTCGATTCACCCAATTCTAAGGATTTAGTTTAATGTCACTTCATTAAAAGTACATTATTAGTCAATTTTTTGGAATGTTTATGTTTTTAAGATAGATATGGAGTTATATGGATTTATTTCCACTATCCAATATCATATAAAAATCATTTAAAACACATTATATATTCCTTCTATAAACTCTTTCAATAAACATAATGATGAATATTCAGGCCTAAATAATTATGTTTCCAACTAAATTGTAGATCCATGTCATATTCTAAATCATCCTTAAAGGAATATAATCTAGTGAGGGATTTTTCTATATCTTCATATTTCATCAATTATGTTTAGTTTCATTTATATTGGTTGTATTCTACATTGACTAAAAATTACTTTTTGTACATCATTTTTAATAGAACCCACTTTAGTGGAATGTGGATGACCATACAAGAAATAAATTTAACCATGATGGTAATTATTTTTCATTTATTAGTACATATTAAGGTGTTGTAATTTACTATCTGGTGTAGAATATAGATGATAGTAAATTTATTAAAACTAGTATCCTTATAGTTCATCTCCAAAAATAAAGAATCCATCATGTCTGGGTGCACTATTAATTCCCCCGAGATGATTTTCATTTCGTTGAATCCAAAAAGTTGAGTATGGGCCTAAAAAGTATTCTCTTTTTGTTATTACATGGTTACATCTAGAAATAATCCATACTTCATTATAATTTGGTCTTATTTTGATTCTACAATTAATAAATCCCCTTAAACTATCTTCTCAATAAAATAAATTAGGAGGATCTTTCTATTGGACATGGTAGACCCTAGTTTCACTAAATATCTAATTACCTCTACACTATGTGGCTCATAATTTTTTCCTTTCTTTGATATTACGGTCCTGATTCATCCCTTTATTCCCTTTCAATATGTCCACCTCTAGAATGGGGGTCTCAACAACCTTCTTTTTATTAGAGAGAGCCTCTTGTGAGGGAAACAAGTCCCGATACATGATGACATCATTGGGACCTATTTCATTTGGAAATTTATTGAAAGAGGACTAGACATACATCCTAAAATGAATATGTTATCCTATTGATCTAGTAGTCATATATTTATAATGATATGTATAATATTTCTGATACTTAGTCTTCCTCCTCGTATTAATCAAATAGTCACCAATGTCCATTTCCTGCTTCATTCCATTTGTTATGCCATTTTCTAAAAAGTACATGGTTTTTACATCCTCTTTATAAATTAATGGTGACTAAGGGGGATTGATTGTTGATTCATAATTTCAGTAAATTTTTCACTTTAAGGAAGGACCCACCTTCTTAGCCTTCCTTTATCTAACTCTATCCACCACACTATATCCTTTGAATCATCCGATTTAATTCCAAAATTATAAAATTTAATTGTTAGGAGTAAAAGGGATATTTTTTAGTGTTGGGGCGATCTTCATTGCATATGATCTAGAATTAATCTTTTATCTGGATGATTTTTCCAAAAAATGTTGGATAATATTTTTCATTCTTCCAATGAGGAAACACCTAGTGAAACCATCGTCACACATGCTGAAGAAAGATGTTATCCTTGTTGTTTTCACATCCATCCACCGTAGATTAAATTTCCATAACCTATTAAGAGGCCATAACTAAACCTAACACAACTACAGTTTAATGGTTATATTGATCTATAATGGGCACGCTAATAGTTGGGATATTCCCATTGAACACATTAAATTCCTTTGGGAGAGGTTTGTGAATAGAATTTCATCTATACTAAGATGATATATTAGTATATTTGATTTCATCAAATATAGAGGGGTCACTAGTGCAGAAATCGTTTTTTACGTCACCATTTTTTACGTCGGTTATATATAACCGACGTAACAATGCGACGAGTAGATTTTTCACGTCGGTTATTTTAATAACCGACGTTACAAATCGCTCCTGTTGGGTTTTTACGTCGGTTATTTGATAACCGACGTAACAAATCAATGCGCGGGGGTTTTTTACGTCGGTTATTTTGTAACCGACGTAACAAAACCGCGGTTTTTACGTCGGTTATCAAAAAACCAACATAAAAAACCAAAGCGCGGTGTTTTTTACGTCGGTTATAACATAACCGACGTACAAAACCAAAGCACCCTAGGGTTTCTAACGTCGGTTATAAAATAACCGACGTAAAAAATCTTAAAAATAGTTTATAACGTCGGTTATATAATAACCGACGTTATAAAGCATTTAAAAAAATTAAAGCCCGCGTTCTGTCATTTACGATTTTTTCGATTGACAGTCGCCGGCTCATCTCTCTCTCGCGCGTTAAACACTAATCGGCTCGTCGATCGCCTGCATTACACTAATTTTGGCTTCATTTTTTATCTTCTTCACTGCTCTCGGATCTATCATCTCAACTCGCGACATTCAAGTAAGCCTTCCACGAATTTATTTCGTTCGTTTTCGTTTTGATTCTTGATGTGCTTTTCGTTCGTTTTTGAATCTCGTGGAATTTTTTTTATTTCAAATGGTTATTATGTTCATTCAACTTGCAACATTCAAATCGAAAATGATTATTAAAACATTGTGGATTAGCTTCAGCAAAATCTGAAAAATAATGGGTGGTACTGTAACGTTCCATTCTTCCAGCAACATTATTATTTTCATTCCCTAAGTTATAAAAATAAGTATTATGTAGGATGATTCAAAAATTTAATCTGTGAGATGAGTTGATTTATGTGTGAAACCCAGGCCAAACACATATGTATTTTTTTATTGGTATTACATATATATAGTTCGACATATACTTTTTTTTACATTACTATGATATTAACATTACTTTTTCTAAAACAATATTAATGTCCTTAGATTATATATCAGATCAAAATGATATAGTAATTCTAATATATAATCAGAATGATCAGATAATATGACAATATTATTAAACATAAAACAAATGGTCTATATTCATATTTTTAACATGACACTTACAATGTATAGCTATTTGGTGTTGGGTACTTATGAAAACTACTACTACTTTCAAGATTTGTTTTATATTTTAAATTGTTTTACATTCAAATTATGATTTTTTTCATATAAACATGTTTTGTCTTATCTTAAAAATATATATTTTTTGTTGATATTTGTTATAGGTAATAATGAGTCGAAGTTGGATTACGGGACATCGAATGAGCAATGAATTTGAGGAAGGTGTTGATGCCTTTTTGGAATTTGCAAAACGAAATGTTCCAAGTAGTGACATTTTTTTCTGTCCATGCCTGAAATGTTTGAATATGAAGAAGTTGAAAAGTAGAGAGATAAGAGATCATCTGATTGTCATGGTTTTAATCCGCGTTACAGCCCTTGGATTTGGCATGGTGAAACTGGACGGAATGTCACTGATGATGATGATTCACAAGATGGTAACTCCAATGGAATTGAAGAAATGATTCATGATATTGTAGCAGAACAAATTGAGATAGAACCGACAGTTGCACGTCTATATGGTGATGCTGAAAAAACCATTATATCCCGGTTGTACAGATTTTACGGTTCTGTCGGTGGTGTTAAGATTGATTAACCTAAAGGCGAAGCATGGATGGAGTGACAGAAGTTTTACAGAGCTGCTACAATTGATGAAAGACATTCTTCCAAAAGATAACGATCTTCCAGATTCACATTACAAAGCCAAGAAAATATGATGCCCGATGGGATTGGGATACAAGAAAATACATGCCTGTCGGAATGACTGCATTATATATAGGAAGGAATATGAATTTATGTCAGAGTGTCCAAAATGTGGGACATCACGGTATAAGGTGAAAGAAAAATCACAGGGTGATGTAGATATTACAAAGCTCCCTTCAAAGGTATTTTGGTATCTTCCTATAATTAATCGTTTCAAACGTTTATTTGCTAATTCACATGATGCAAAAAGGTTAAGATGGCATGCTGAAGAGCGGGTATGTGATGGAAAAATACGTCTTCCAGCTGATTGTCCACAATGGAAGAAAATTGATGCGCAGTATTCTACATTTGGAAATGAAATAAGAAATCTCAGACTAGGGTTGTGCACAGATGGAATGAATCCATACCGAACACTCAGTAGCACACATAGTTCATGGCCTGTTTTATTGGTAATTTACAACCTCTCTCCTAATGTTTGTATGAAGCACAAATATGTCATTTTGAGTACAATGATCTCCGGTCCAAAGCAACCCGGTAATGATATTGATGTTTACTTGTCACCGTTGATTGATGATTTGAAACTGTTATGGGCTGATGGTATTAGGGTGTATGATTCTTATAAAATGGAATATTTTCAACTGCATGTAGTGCTTCTGGACACTATAAATGACTTCCCAGCGTATGGAAATTTGTCTGGATAAAGTGTTAAAGGGCATAAAGCATGTCCAATTTGCGAACAACAGACGTCATATTGTCAATTGCATCATGGGAGGAAAACAGTGTACATGGGTCATCGAAATTTTTTGCCTATGGAACACCCTTATAGAAGACTAAAAAAGGCATTTAATGGCACACAAGAATTTTATACTGCTCCAAAACCTTTATCCCATGATCAGAATTTTGAGAGGGTGAAAAACCTTGACGTGACATTGGGAAAGACACAGAAATCTGGTAATGATAGACATATTTGGAAGAAAAGGTCAATATTTTTTGAGCTACCATATTGGAGGTATCATGAAGTTAAACATAATATTGATGTAATGCACGTGGAGAAGAATATATGTGATTCTTTGATTGGAACATTGTTAGATATTAAAGGAAAGAATAAAGATGGGTTGAATGCAAGATTAGACTTACTATCAATGGGAATACGTTTGGAGTTAGCTCCCACTCCTAAAGGAAGATGAACATTTCATCCCCCGGCTTGTCATACATTATCAAAGAGGGAAAAAATTAGCTTCTGTCAGTGTCTTCATGATACCAAAGTGCCTCAAGGTTATTCTTCTAATGTAAAAAATTTTGTCTCAATGAAGGACTTGAAGTTGATAGGTATGAAATCACATGATTGTCACGTCATGATGCAACATATTCTACCAGTTGCATTGCGTGGAATATTTCCCATTCGTGTCAGAAAGACTATAATGAAGTTGTGTTATTTTTTCAATTCAATTTGTAACAAGGCGATTGATGTGAATGCTTTGAACATTTTGGAAAAGGATGCAATTTTAATACTTTGTCAATTGGAAATGTATTTTCCTCCAACTTTTTTTGATATAATGGTGCATTTAATGATTCATCTATTTTGAGAAATAAAGCTTTGTGGACCTGTATATCTTCGTTGGATGTATCCTTTTGAAAGGTATATGAAAATACTAAAGGGGTATGTTAAAAATCTATATCGACCTGAAGCCTCCATTATTGAAAAGTATATTTCTGAGGAGGTAGCATAGTTTTGTACGAGCTACTTGGCTGCGGCGCAACACATAGGTTTGCCTCCATCTCGCCATGAACGAGTTAATAATGAGGGAAAGGGGATTCGTGGCTTGAAAGTCAAATCATTGTCAGCTGAACAGATGAAGAAGTTAGAATCATACATCTTGAAGAACATAGCTGATGCTCAACCATATATCACATTGCACATTAATGAGTTGAAACAATGTCATCCAAAGAAGAAAGAAATGTGGATTTTGAATGAGCACAACAAAACTTTTTTGTCATGGATTAAAAAGACTTTGCTTGGTAGATCAGATATATCAGAGACATTAAAATGGAAAGTGGGTGGTCCATGTTTAAATGTGATAACGTGGTCTGGTTATGACAATAATGGTTATACATTTCATACAAAAGCTCAGGACAACAGAAGTGTGGTTCAGAATAGTGGTGTATTGGTGTTTGCAGAAGCAATGCATTTTTCGAGTGCTAAGGACAAAAACCCAATTTCTGCATCAAATGCATATTATGGAGTGATTGAAGACATATGGGAGGTTGATTACTTTAAAATTAAAGTTCCCGTTTTTAACTGTAAATGGTTTAACGGTAACAACAGTGTCAGACACGATGAATTTGGAATGACACTTGTTAATCTGAATAGATTGGAAGACACAGTTGATTCTTTTATAATGGAAACACATGCAAAACAAATTTTTTATTTAGTAGATCAATCAGATATGCAGTGGGCTGTTGTTTTACAAGTAAAAAAACAATATGTTGGTGAGGATGAACTTGATGAATATGATGATTTATGTGAGATCCCTACTTCAATGGAAATATTAACAGAACATAATGACGATCATGTTGAAGACATAGTTTGTGCCATAAGGAACGATCACGACGAAGGAATTTGGGAAAACAATCCATCTGTACATTCCTAAAATTACAGGTAACATATGTTTATTTCTTGTTTACATTTATTTTTTCCATAAATGTTAGATATTGTAAGTTTTTTATTTATTAAAACATGTTTTAAAATAAAATAAGTATATGTTATTGTTTGTTTTAAGTTTGTTTAGTTTACTTTATCATGTTTATTGTTGTACCCCTCTCTCTTGGATTTTAATGATCAAAATCACTCTCATCATGTTCTAACTTGTTTTCAAGTGTTTTGATGCTAGGAAAAAGGTTGCCCAGGAGTTGGCCCAAGAAGGATGATATTGACTCTCTGAGTCTACCGGCCGACCGGTGGCCTCCCCCCCGGCCAGCCGGTGGTCTCTGGCAGAAGCATTGCTTTCTGCCAGAGCCACCGGTCAGCCGGTGTTAGCGCACCGGCCAGCCGGTATGGGCACCGGCCCACCGGTTCTTGCCCACCGACGAGCCGGAGGGAAAGGAAGTAGGCGTGCCCACTGCCTGGTGACACTGGCCAACCGGTGGATGACCACCGGCCAGCCGGTGGTCTCTGGCAGAAGCATTGCTTTCTGCCTGAGCCACCGATCAGCCGGTGTTAGCGCACCGGCCAGCCGGTATGGGCACCGGCCAACCGGTTCTTGCCCACCGGCCAGCCGGAGGACCCAGGCCGTAGAGTTTCCCACTGCCTGGTGACACTGGCCAACCGGTGGATGACCACCGGTCAGCTGGTGGAACCCAGACAGAAGGAAATGCTCTACGACCCAACAGTTTATAACCATTACATGATTTTTAAAATTCTTATTTTTGTTCAATGACATTTACTTTACCATGTTTAAAATGTTTACCAGGTTTACCATTTTTTCCATTTTTTACCATCTTGACCATTTTGACCATCTTGATCATCTTTGCCATCATTACCATTGTTTAACATGCTTACCATATTACTAATGTTTACTATTATGTAACCCAGTACACTTTTCTATTTTCTGATTACAGTAGTATTAAAATATTTGAATTTGTATATTTGTGAACTGACGTTTGTTTTTTTGATTTGAAGGATAATGACAGATCATTCAGATGATCAACCACATGATTCTGGGGAGGAGCATATTGCTGGTCATACCTCTGGGGATGAACATTAACATGCTCCTATTACGACAAAGAGTTCAAAGGTTGGTAAACGTGGTTGCACACGTTTACCAAAATTATCACTTTCCCGTACGCAGGATCAGAGGATAGTAGTTGAGTTTGATGATGATGATATTCCTAGAGGTCCGAATGCCAAATATTTTAAGAGTTTTGTTGCAACTCAGGCTAAGACCAAAGTAAGCATTCTGTATGATGATTGGAGAGGTGTGGATAAAGCGATTATCTCTCAGTTGTGGGAGACGATTTTGGTAAGATCTTTTGTCATTGTTTGACCATTCTTTTAATGTTTCTGGTATATATAATATGTTTAACATATTCTTTATCAGATGACATTTGATATTCCTGACACTGGAGGAGTCAGGAAGAAATGCTTATCGTTGGCTGCTAGGAGATGGAGGGATTTCAAATCAACCCTCACATCTGATTTCATTTATGGTCATAGGAGTCATGACAATCCATGTCGTATATATCCTTTTATAGATGAAGACACATGGAGACAGTTTTTTGAAAGTAGAAAAAAAAAGTCATTTCTGGTAAGGGCAATGTAAACTTTTATATACTTTCTTATATAAATGATTTTATTAATGTTTTGTTAATGATTTCTTATTCTTAAATTATAGCAAACAAGGAAAGCTCATCAGGAGATCCAATCTAAAAATGTATACCCTCATAGTTTATCTTGGAGAAGGTATACATTATTGGAAGAAGAAATGATAGAGGAAAAATTTCAACAACTAAGAGATGAGTCTTCAAGCTATGGAGAGGTGGCCCCTCCATCCCCTCCATCTAGACATGAAAAATGGAAGAGAGCTCGGAAGGGAAAAAAGGGAAATATCTTTCGGAAGAATCAAGAATCGTAGCTGAGAGGATTGTAAGATATCTATTTAATTTATTTAAGTTAACTTTTTTCTTCATATAAGTTTCAATCATTACAGAAATGTTCAATTAATTAATACAGGACTCTCTTGAGGAGAAAAGTTCAGAGGGGACATTTACAGCTACTGGGAGGGAAGATATTTTATTTGCAGCATTGGGAAGGCCCGAACATCCTGGTCGTGTAAGAGGATATCCGACAGGTGTATCGGTAAGAAAATTGTTTCCACGTTCTTCAACTTCTAACATTGAGGGGGTTTATAAAAAAAATATAATCCTTGGAGGCTGAATTTCAAAATATTAATGCGACGATGGAAGACAAGATTAGAGATTCGGTGCAATCTATGTTTGCAGAAATGCAAAGACAATTTCAGACTGCAGCTCCCACTCCACCACCTCCCCCTGCAGACCCCATTATTTATCCTCCACCTCCGCCAGTAGCTCCCACTCCCCCACCTCAGCCTGCGGACCCCATTTTTTATCCTACGCCTCCGCCGCAACTTCCTACATATTGCGAGTTGTATGTTGATGATTCTCAACATCATATAGTAGCATACGGGTTGGTATATTGTATAGGAGATACAGTTCATCATCAACAATTAGAGGTAGAGAATCAGAAGGTCACTGTACATGATATTATAGATAGATCAGCTAGGGTACCAATACCTACAGATGAGGTGGCGACAGTTGGACAGAGTATCGACCATTTTTTAGTTTGGCCATCCAGACTTCTTCGACTCATTACCATATAGGTATGAAAGTTATATCTTTTATTTTATTTTTTTATTAAAGTTGTTTTATCATTTGAAAACTTCTATAATTCTCAAATTTTTTTTCACAGGAATACTTCAAAGGTAAAGAAATACTGTATAGACAACAACAAAGACAACAGGCTATGAAATCAGATACAGATTCCAGTGGTCTTGACAGATTGTCAAGATATTCACATTTGTTGTTGGGTTTTTATGAGTTTCCAATGGAATATCATGTTTGTGGACGTGAAATAACTGTGGGGATTACAAAATCTGATATCATGGAGCTTGTTATTGGAGATAAGATGGGCATCAACGTGGTGAAAATTTTTTCCATGTAAGTCTTAACACCTTTTCCCTGCGTTATATTTATTAAAAATGTATACTTATATATGTTTTGTATTAGGTATCTTTATAAAATTTGTGATAGGAATGAACTGACAGAAGTATATGGATTCATGGACTCGCAATTGATTTCCCCTGAAGCAGGTGCATTGACTGAGGAACAAAGAAGGGTTTATATTGATGAAAGATTTGAAAAGAATATAATCCAACAATGTTGGATGATGCCTTTTTGTGAGAGGTATGAAACACATTTCTCTCGAATAGTTAATTATCTTTTAACATAAAAACCACTAACATTAAATTTCCTTTTATCAGTAATCATTGGATGTTAGGGATTTTTTGCCCATGGGAGAAAGCTCTTTATTGGATATGCTCTGTTCATGGTGATGTGCGGGAATGTTTTAAGAATATATTGGAAAAGTAAGTTTCAATTTATCAATAGTTTTATATATTATAATAAATTTTAAATTTACCCCATTCGTATTATTTTTCTAACAGTGCATGGGCCTACTTTCGAAAAAACACAAAGAAAAGAAATGAAAAGATCAAATATGTAAAGGCGAAGGTAAATTTCCATTTATAATTTGTACTTTTTGATTTATTACATAAAAATAATATTTTTAATTTACACTCATTCAAAACAGAATTGTCATGAACAACAAGGCCTCATCGAATGCGGATATTATATGTTAAGATTTATGTATGAAATAATAACAACTGGGACAATTGTGAATTTTGACCTGGTATGATTTCCTCTTAAACTTTTCCATCATATTTCAATTTGATTTATTCATTATACACGTAAACTATCTTCTTTTTCATTTGTAGCTTTTTGATGACCCTCAACCCTATACTGCTGAAGACATCAAACACGTACAAGTGGAGTGGTAAAATTATTTTACAGGTTTGATTGAATTTTAGTTGTTTGTAATGTAAAATGTAATTTTGAATATTGTCGTTTTAATTGTCTATTTGGTAGTTGTTTAGGTTTGATTTAGTTTTTTTTCAAGTTGACAGTGTAAGTTTTGAATGATATATAAGTGAATGTTTAATTTTTCTCTACTTCTTGTTTTGGTCTACTTTTGATGGTTCTTCTGGTATGGATTTGGGTCTGTGGGGGAGGGGTGGAAGGGATGTCCAGGGGTGTGGGAAGCTGGTCCAGGGGTGTGGGAGTGCTGTCCAGGGGTGGGGGGGTTTTCCAGGGGTGTGGTGGGGGCTGTCATGTGGGGTGAGGGGGTGAGGAGGTGCTGTTCAGGCGGGTGGGGGGTTGTTGAGGGGTGTTTGGGGGTGTCCGGGGGTCGGGGGGGGCAGTCCAGGAGTGTGGTGGGGGCTCCAATGGGGTGGGGGAGGGTTGTCCAAGGGGTATACATGAGGGTGGGATCTCCAATGGGGTGGGGGAGGGCTGTCCTGGGGGTATACATGAGGGTGAGGGCTCCAACGGGGTGGGGGAGGGCTGTCCAGGGGGTATACATGAGGGTGAGGGCTCCAACGGGGTGGGGGAGGGCTGTCCAGGGGGTATACATGAAGGTGAGGGCTCCAACGGGGTGGGGGAGGGCTGTCCATGGGGTATAAATGAGGTTGGATTCTGTCTAGTGGGTATGTTTTATATGTTATCTATTTACATGCTAATTTTTGATGTACTTCTGTTTTTGTGGTATGATTTCTTGATTTATTTTCTGGTTGATTCTGGTGGAGAGAAGATCACTGCATTCTGTTTTAAAAAAAATTGGGTTTATCACGTCTGTTATTTAATAACCGACGTGATAACAGGCCTGGAGAATGGTTTATCACGTCGGTTATTTAATAACCGACGTGATAAAGGGCCTAGAGAATGGTTTAGCACGTCGGTTATTGAATAACGGACGTGCTAAACGGCCTGCACAAGGGTTTATCACGTCGGTTATTGACTAACCGACGTGATAAACCCCCTCCCACCGGTTTATCACGTAGGTTAGTCAATAACCGACGTGATAAACCCCCCTCCCCCAGTTTATCACGTCGGTTTTATATGAACCGACGTGATAAACCACACTTAGCCCGGTTTATCACGTCGGTTCTTATAGAACGGACGTGATAAACCACCCTAACCCCAGTTTATAACATCGGTTCTTCGATAACCGACGTGATAAACATCACGATTTTATGTTTTTTGACATCGTTTTTTAAATAACCGACGTCAAAAACCTTATTTATAACGTCTCGCGTATTAACGTCGGTTAGAAACCGACGTAAAAAATGTTTTCTGCACTAGTGGGTGGAGGAATTCAAAAATTTCTTCCTAGAAGTATCCATGATGAGAATTAGTTGTACTATGTAGTCAATAGATTTTAATGTGGGATTCATATAAGGTCCTCCATCGAAACCAACTGAACCATTATTGACCAAGTAAACTTCAGAAAGAATAAGATTTTTAAGGACATTATTTAATAGATTTTATTTGATGAAAACACTATTTGAAATTCCCTAACATCTAGATTTTTTTAATTTTCACTCCATTATGAATAATAAAATTAGAATTCATCTTCGAATTTTTTTTATAATAGCCTCTATTGGTGGTTTAGAAACATCAACTTCAACAAAAATTCATGAAAAGAGTGGATGGAAGATTGATTTGGACCCTTTATCAATGAATACGAACCATCCTACCGGGTTACAGTGAATTTGATGAGTGGATGGATTTTGGAAGGTGAGTAGTTGTTCTAGGAATCATACCCATATCTCTATAGTCAGGGATAATTATTTATATAGAAGTTGTATTTCCATCTAAAAATGGATAAAAACACCATGTGAATGATCCTTATGATGTTGTACTAGGGGAGGTGAGGTCATCCTTAATATTAAAGTGAATCAGAAGTTTTTTATCAGTCAATAATACAACAAAATGCTCATTTATGGAAAACCTAAAAGGTATTGATGATAATATTGAAGGAATATATCGATGGATGTTTATGAACAAAATGAATGACCAATTACTGGATAAGGAGGTTCAATGTTGTTGAAAACTGATGGATGTGGAGATGGAGTTGGGGTTTCCAGAAATTAATTGAGGGGACTTTTAGGATCCATGAAATAAATAAAAATAAAAGTATAGAATTGGGATTGGTGAAAGGGAGAAGGGATTAGGGTGAGAGGAGGATAAAGGGAATCCTTCCCCTCAATTACCATGGTTGGTGTGGTCATGAAAACCATCACTACTAAGGAGAATATTATAGGGAAATAATGTGAGAAACTTTAAGATGGATTATCAGGATATCATTGTTTTACCATTTCTATATGTTTTTCGATCCTCTTTCTATTAAGGTATGGGTGTGTATACTTGGTTTTTCTCTTCTATTTGAAAATCTCACTATCCCTGTGTTTTTAGGTAATTCCATTTATTGATATCTTTATATTGATTGGAGAACGAGAACCCAAAATCATCTAATGTTGGATCTTGTTTATGGTAAGAATAATATATCAAATATTCTTCCAAATGTTTTATAGATTAACCGGTGAGTATCTATATGATAATGCCATTTTTTGAATTCTGGATATATTATTCTTTATATTTTAATTTTTAGGGTCATTTTACAAAACATTATCAATGAAATACTTTCCTTCGGGTAATAATATTATTCTTGAAGAATTTTTTGGACTACCAATATTGTTTCAACATATTACATGTATATTAGTATTTGATAATCTCAAATAAACACCATATCTTAATGAGGTTTTTATGTGTGTTCATCAATTTTCATCATTATTTTATTTCATTTTGTTAAGAAATTTATATTATAGAATGTTTTTTTGATAATTTTATTAAGTATATAAGATCAGCTAAATGAGGAATTCGACAACATGTAAAAACTTATACATCAGGTAATTATGTACATTAATGAATTGTGTGGAGGAAACCACTATGTTAAATGGATATTTCACCAAATAGAGTACTTGAAAATTACCTATATTGAAAAAGAACATATGTGAGAAATAAACTATTTTGATCAAACAACTAGGTGAATCAATAACATGGAGTAATCAGATATGTGATTTGGATATAGGGAAAAATTGGATATGTAGTTCCAATGGGATTTTTAATTCATTTGGATGTGTAAAGAGAGATACATGGTTAAGAATCCGATGTGAGTAAAATATAATAAATGAAGAATGTCTAAAAAAATTTCTATGTGGATAAATTGACTATATGGATCAATTCGGCTAAATGAAATCAAATCTATGGAATTTGGAAATGTAGTGATCCTGAATCAGATACATTGTTTGCAACATGATATTCATTATTAGTGTTTTAAATTTTGTATAAATTAATGTTGTTGGTCATTCATTCGATTATGGATTACTTCTTTATGTTAATAAAATTATAAAAAGGTGTAATTACTAATAAAATATAACATTACAAGGAAAATTAAATGGTTAATAATTTCTTATTTATTCACATGAAAATAATGTGTAGCATTTAATTTGAAATCTTGATTTTATAGATATGAAAATGTGATAATAAAAGAGACATTATTCATTCATTTTCAAGAGAATAAGTGATGAGAATATTGATAAGAATATAACAAAATTACCTCTTTTCTATCACACTAAAAAGTTATATACATGCTACTATATTTCTATGAAAAAATGAAGAATAATATTCAAATCTATAACTTCACTACAAAGATCACCATTACTGTGTTCAAAATAATCTCCTCAAAATGAATTTTATTCATATCAACTCTCTTAAATATTTCATTACATAAGTCAGTGGTATCTTAAACCTGTGATCCTTGTCTATAACCTATTTATTTATTATCTATCTCACTGTGAAGGTTCCTGAAAAAACAACCGTGAAGGATGGTGTTTGTAAAGCCTTTTTCGATCCTGAAAATCTTCTTGTATTTGATGATGCCTTGAATACATGCACTTAGTCATGTAGTCCCTATGAAAAGGGATGGTAGTACTTAGTAAGAGAACCCATATAGTGAAAATCACCAATATTCTAGAGTTTAACTTCAGTGGACTAGAATGAGATATTTTTATTCAACGAACCACTATACACTAGTGGAATATAATATTTTAATGTCAAAATTTTCAAATTTTCTACATCAATTTTTAATTGATGTTGGAACAGAAGAGGTTAAAAATAATGGTTTCAAAATATGTTTTTTTAAAATAAGGTTGAAAATTAAAATAAGATAAGAAAATTTAATTGATACTTCAATGGAGGGTTTTAAAAATTACCAACATTGAAAATTAGTTTCTAGATCAATTTAATGATTTAATCGGTGAGTTAATCATAGAAAATCAATGGTATTTTGACGACTTTTTTTACCTAAAATAGACATCAAAAGACTCAAAAAAATGACATTAGGTTTTTGATGTTGGCATTTACCAAAAAAATGACATGAAAAACTAAATAAAATACTTATTTTTTTAAACAATAAAACTAACGTTGAAAGGATTTTTCAATAATAGTTTGTACTTGAAAATGACAATAAAATCTCTAAAAAAATCCCAACATCTGGCATTAGTTTTATAATTAAAAACACATCAAAATTCCTCCATATATGATTCTAGGTCAGTTAAAAAAATTAACAATTGAATCCCTAATTTAGAAAATTAAATAAAATATAAATTCCATGAACATCTAAAAAATTCAAAAAAAAAAGAAACAACCAACATAAGCCCATTTTTTCAATTTTAATCATTTTTAAACATTAAATAAAAGAGAGATACATTATAATCAATATAAAAATTAAACAGTCATAAAAAATAGTTTCCAAATAATATTTTAATTTGTGTAACGTATTCACATGTATACAATGTGAGATCACTTAAAATACACAAAAACATTGAATGTTATGAGATTAAAAAATAGAATATTTTTATATAAGTCATAAAATATTTAATATAAATGACCTTATTAATTTATTTCAAAACATTGGTTTTCAAACATTAATCCTAATGTTTAATTACCACATTCCACATTTCATTTTGGAAAACTAAAATATGGTAATGAAACAAAAAAATTTAATGGAAAAACAATATTTATGTACATAAAGGGAAACAAATATTATCTAATATAAAATTTATTTACATTTTCTTTCATGTGTTCACTTTTATTTGGGGTCCTCATTCAAAAAGTGATCATTGAAAATATTTCCCCAAGACCATTATTTTTACATATCAACTAACAAGATGTGCATAATAAGAAAAATTAAGAATAAATAACTTATAAAATATAATAAAACATTTTTGTGAAATTATATAAAATTTTATAAAATAGCCAATACAATATAAAATGTTTACAATTAATAAAATTATAATGAATATTTTATCACAATTGTCATAGTATTCTAACCCATCAAGGAATGGAAAAAACCAATACCCAATCTTCATATTTTCGGATATGTCCCATATATATAAGAAACTCTAGAATCAGAATTTGGATTTTTTACTACCATTTAAATATATTTTGGAACCATAAACGATATGTGGTAGAGATATCATTTCGAATTCATATATTGTGTTTATACATAATTTAACCATGTGTAAATTAAGTGACTTTAGGTCGTAATTATTTAATTAAAGAAATTTAAGATATAAATTTACTTACATATAATACTAAAAAAACATATGTGTGATACAATCATAAAAAATTAAAAATATCCATGATATATTTTATTAATATTCTCAATAAAAATTATTATAAAAATCTATCATATTTCATTGAAAACCTATTAATATTATCAATAAATGAATAAATATAGGATATTCATTTTTATCTGACCATAAATCTCAAATGTATCTAATGTTTTTGGTTCCTGAACCATTTTTTTATTTTATACTTTTTTATTTTTAATACTAAAATATAAATTAAATACAAGAATTTTTTTTAAATTTTAAATCATATGAAAATTATATTTATAAAAAATTGTATAACTTGTCTGTAATTTAACGAAGAAGCCTAGAAAGCTAGAGTAAAAAATGACCCACAAAATCCCTATATATGGTATCCTCCTTTAAAAGTAATAGAAAAAAGATTATTTGGAACAATAATATCATGTGCTAATTCTCTTATATGACCCAAATACATAGGATGGTGATGTAAAAAACCTACAATCTATGAATTAATTTTCACACCATAATATGTATATGGGGTTCTCCAACATGCAATTCAGGGTATAAGGGCAGGTCTGAATGAGAAGGTTGAGTATTTGAGTTGGAAGGCTAATTAGCCCGTAACGACCCGAAAGTTTTGAGTAAATTTTGTTCCCTATTTTTGGTGGGTTATTTTATTCTTCATTTAATAAAATGAGTATAATTAAAATGAGACTGTTGGGTTTCCACTGTTATATGACCGTTGGTCAATATGACCGTTGGAAACAAAATGTTTCAATTATTTTCGATAAATACAAGTTATCATGATTAATTAATATAGTACGAAGAATCGATGGCCCAATCCAGTAGTCTCGGGCCGATCGAAGTCCATATTACGGAACTCGGTATGGAGGTAGCACCGTTGGGATTTTCTCTGGACCAAACCCAAGCCGAACTTCATCATGTGAAGCTGAAATGGAATCGCCTTCGCAAGAAGTTCAGGCTGATAGAAATCACTACTCGGACAATGTTAGCCAAGCCGCCCCAGGATTCAATCACCCTAGAACACCTTACTCTTAGGTCCTATGCTGGTGTTATAAGGGGCTATGTAACGAGACCGTAACTACCTTGTGTAATCCATTGTTTTAAAAAAAATTGTGATTTCTTCTTATGGTGAAGTTTGTGAATCTCATGTGTCTGGATAAATATAGGATGTACATTATTGATTAATTTTGGAAAAATTTTATTTTAAAATATTTATGTAAACCTTAAATAATTAAAAATGTGTAATTATGTTCAAAAAATGGTCTTCTACAGTTGTGTTCAGTATGAAATTTAGAGCCTAATAAGGTAAACTTTTTTTGATGAATAGTAAATTATGAATAGTGATTTTACTCTTAGGATTAGTAATGTGACCAAATGGATTAGTAATCTCACTTAAATAAAGTATTAATATAATTTAGGAACCTTGATTAAGTAATGTGATTCAATAAAATAGGTAAATAACTATTTTAGAAATTATTTGTTAAGTATTAGTTTTTTCGAGTGAATAGTGTTTTTTTAAATTAAATTAAAAATATTTGGAAAATTATTTTCATAAAATAGAGTATATTTTTGAAATTAGAGCATCGATATTTGGTTAAGGTGATTTTTTTGGGATTTTTCTAAAGTAGTTGAATTTTCGGTGAATAGTGTTTTTATTTAAGAATTAAATTAAAAATAATTAGAAAATTATTTTCATAAAATTTAGTTTATTTTTGAAATCAGAGCATTGATATTTGGTTAAGGATAATTTTCGGGATTTTGTTTTGAGAAAGTTGAATTTTTAGTGAATAGTGAAAATATAGTTTTTGAGTTTCGGGTGTTTAATGACATCATTAAGGATTTAATAATTATGTAATAATTATGGTCAACTTATGAATAGTACGATAAGGTATGAGGTGTCCCAAGTGGCCAATACCATGGGAAAATACCAGGGGAAAGCCCATGGTTTTTCCAATACCACCAATGAGGTGTGTCTTGGCCATTAATGTCTTGTCCCCTCACTTCCCCTATAAATACCTAGCCATTCTTTCATCCTTTACATTCCAAAATCCTCCTCAACGAAGTTCTGGTCTCCTTACCTCCCAAGGAGTCCTCTAAATGTTCTCTCAAGCCTCCCAAGGTCCCAAACATTAAGATTTCGAAGTTACTCTTCAAGGTAAGGGATCCTACCTCTCTCTTTCTTTTCATGTATTCTCCTTTATGTCATTTATTTTAAGCTCAATGTTATTATGTTGGGGATGTTATTTTATATTCATCCTACTATCCTTTTCATGTTTATATGATGAGAGACCCCCTCTTTCTCTCATCAATTCATTTTATGAATGTTTAAGTGGTGTTGTTAGGCTGCCAAATTTTAGTATGGGATTGTTTCACCCTTCTCATTTTCAAAGTTCTATTTTTATGTCAAGTATTTCAAGATCATTTTTCTTATGTTGGGGAATGATCTCTATATCCATCATACTGTCCTCTTTTTGTTCATATGATAAGATACCCTATTCTATATCATCAATTCATTTTTTTGATGTTTTAAGTGACGTTGTTAGGCTGCCGAATTTTCATAAGAGAAATCTTATTTTGGTCTTCCTTTCTAGTTTTTCATTTCATATGGTATGTATTTAAAATCTCATTACCATGTTGTTATATCCTTTATATTTTTTCCCACTACTGTTTATAGATCATTTATGAGTGGGTGACCAATGTCCCCTGTAACATCCGAGATTTTTATGAGAAATATTTTGTTTTTATGTTATATAAATCATCAATGGAATCTTTCACTACACACACCACTATCTTGGCTTTCTTTACACGCAATCGTGACCTTCCTCAATAGCTTGCGTTGTACGCAATACCGAGTTTCACTAAACAACGATATGCTATTAAAATATTATTAAAACTAGCCTTTTGAATAGTAATACCCACTTTTTGGAATTTTGTAAATTTCATCATTCAAAATGGAGTTCATTTTTGGATTCGGAATAACGAAATTAGCCTAGGGTGAAATTTTGGTATTTTTCTGAAAACATTCATTTTTTGATGAATAGTGAAAACACTGGGTTACTATTTAAAAACCGACTTTTATTTAAATAATTATTTATTTTATTTAAATTTATTTTAGTTCAAAATTGATTCATAATACCTATATAAGTTCAAGGTAATTAATTGGAGGCATTTTATAATAAATCTAGATATATAAAATTTTATTGAACTTTTCACCGTCTTTTACCCACCTCCTAGGAGAATTTTCAAATTTACATAAATCATAATTTTACCGCTTCTGTGAGTGGAATTTAGAAAATCTGAGAGACACAGTTAATATCAAGGAATAAAATGTGGTTCAATGAGATGAAAATACTTTATGGTGAATAGTTACTTTTTACTTTTTTTTACCATGGTAAAAAGTAAATACGGTAATTAAGGGTAAAATGATATTATTATTACCCTAACACATGTCCTAATTCTATTTTATAAGTGTAAGTCGACCAAAAACAACCTTAGGAATAATATATGACCATTTAGGCCCACTTGGATTAGATTAGGACATTTATTATTAATTTATTTAAAGAAGGGTTAAAATAGTTAAAATCAATGTTTAATAACTAAATCATTTTTAATATAGGGTTATACATAAGATAAATTCTACTATAAATATTCTTGAGAAATCTAAAAATATTTCCTACATAATGGTATTTTATTTGTAATTTTTAGACATTGAATAATTTAATTTATTAATGACAGAATGATGATGTAGTAATTATCTTATTAATGAAATATTGACATAATTGATGTTATAAATTCCCAAATATATGTAATTTGAGACTTTTTATGAATTCCAAAACATTTCAAGTTTAATATGACATGTTATTATTGATTTAAGTTACTTTTTTAGGACTAATATTTCTGTTATGATTTTCACAAAAATCAATTACCAAATAGTGTCAAAATTGACATAAAATAGTTTTTAAAACAAATATTATATTTTTAATTGTTATATTATTCATAAAAATCTAAGGATAGGCCAAATAACTTAGATAAGGTTATATATATTAATAATAAACAACTTTGGGTTCGTTTGTCTTGTTATAGTATGTTTATTAACCTTATATTGTAAGAAAACAAGAAGACATGGTAAAAGTTAAATTATCTAACTTAATGTTAAATCTAAATGATAAGGTTAAAATAGAAACATAAACTTGTCTAAATTGTATTGTATGATAGGATTTCGACCCATCCCCACCTTATATTCGAAATAAATCAATTTGGATCTACTGAAAACTGAATATGACTTTATAATAAAATAATATTTTTAGTTTTTCCTAAGGTTCCCCTCTCCTCCCTTATAAAAGGGAACCTCCTACCTCTCTTCCTCACACCACATTGAGCCTTCAATCTCGGCCAAACCATGAAAATTTCTCTTCTCCACATCCCTAGACACATCCTAGAGGTCCTGGTCTTCTTCAAAGGCAAATTTTAGTGCCCTAAGAGGAGGTCTCAAAGAGGCGCTTCAAAGAAGAGGTAATGTCCATTACCGATTCTTTCAACATTATTTCTTCTTCCACTTCTTCTTCATTAGTTGTTTCATTATGAAGTAATAACATCAGTATCACTCATATACTGATATTTTATTATAAGTATGAAACAACCCTATTTCACCATCTATCCATCCTATAGAAAATGAAATCACCGCCCGTGCGTACGTACGGAATACCGTCTCTACGCCGTGGTATAATATATTTTCCACCACCATCTTACTTGGATGGGTATAATGATGTAAATAATGAATATATATGATTATTGTAAAGTTATATTGATTCTTAAATAGTTTACATACACTCCAATACAATTCCACAATCATGGGACCGATATCATTGCTCGTGCGTACGTACAGAATACCGTCTCCACGATGTGATGTGAATTATTCTACATGCAATTAATTTAATAATGATTATATAAATGAATTTAATGAATAAATATGATATATATTACACTAATACCATTCTGGAAATGGGGTGTCTATAACCTAAAAATTGGAATAAGAATTTATTCAACAAAACACACATACGAACATAAAGTAATAAACACCCGAATAACAAGTAGCAATTAAATATTACTAATAAGAAGCTAAGAATATGACCATATATGATATCATAAAAATATTTATGATTCTAGAATAAGTCAATGACATTATTTAAATCATTATACAGGAGGTTCAGACACTTACGAAGCAAATCGGACCTAAGGTAAGGGAAAATATCACAATCTCATTTTTATCCGAGATTGTTTATACTTCAGAACTTACTGGGGAATATTTATCATCCACATACATGTTTCCTCAATATTTAATATTATTTCAATCCACCTAAATTTTTTTAAATCCAATTTTACCCTTCGGTGATTTTTTAATAAAAGACGTGAAAGGAATATTTTGTCGTTTTTCGTATGAGGTACTTTTTGACTTTTCCAGCCAAAGTATGGGAAGAATGTTTTTTTAAACTTATACGGCATGAATGTATTTTTAGAAAATTATTTCCATGAAGCATACTTTACAGGTTTTCAAGTTTATTTTTAATCAACTTCTTTTAGTTCAATATTATATGACATATTAAGAAAGGAAAAATGTTTTTGAAGTAGAACAGATATTTTCCTCAAGAACGGAGTTCAAATGTTTTATAAAAATTATTTTCCATCTAAGATAATATAGGGTTCTGTTTATATCCCTATTTTTAAATTTATTTGATTATGTTATGATGGAATTATTTTTATGATGTCCTTTTATCTTATATGGATTATGTTGTGATGGCGAGATGTTGTAAGATTCCCATTTTTATTACATGGGTTATGCTATGATGTATGATTTATGATTTTATGGCACACATAAGAATGGTATCATTTTGAGATGGGTGGGACCTATATATCCCTCCAAGGAATTTGGTAATGATTTATCTCTCATGAGTTAGAAATGGCTGGAATGGAAGGTTAAACTGGTTTAGTGATACATGACTGAAAAGAGGAGTGAACTCAGTTCAGAAATGCAATTTGTCCACTAAGATAGTCTTGGAAATGAGTCTTGACTACTAAGAAATGAATTTCTATGATTATGTGTGTATGCCACAAAGATTCATGTTTAAAGTTATTATTATTGGGATTACATTTCACTTCTATGATTTATCCCATGTTTTGATCTCTTTTTCAGGATAATATTTTCAAAATGTTATGATCTTATGAATATGATATGTTTGATATTTCTTTTGTTTACCCTTAATGAGAATTTGAGCTCACCCTTTTGTATGTTTTCTTTTCCCCAGGCCAGGAAGAAGGATATTAAGTAGGATATGCCAAAAAGGAACTCTAGATATGATGAAATAAATGGGAGACAACGTAGATTATTTATGAACATGTTGTTTATGTTTCCCAGTTTCTAAAGAAACTATACCTATACGGTCCTTTCATGGTTTTGTTATATGTTGTTATAAGTGTGCTTTCAATTTTGAAGCAATAACAATGTATGTAACGTATGGGTCGTTATATTTGGTATTAGAGGAAAGGTATAGTCAACCTTTGTAAACTAGGATGTGAAAGCCTTAGTAAGAAACTTAAGGATATGTCTAAGCATAGAACACAATCTTAGTGTTTTAGAAATTGCCATGAACAACCTATGATAAGAGCTTAAGTGTGAAATTTTATTCTTGATTATGTGGTTTCCCTATTATAATTAGTGTTTCACACACTATTCTTCTTGTTTTTAGTCAATGGCTGGAACCCGAAGGAATCGTGTAAATGCATAATGTGACGGGAAATGAAATGATTACCCCCCTGAGCAACCAAATGTTATGGGAGCTGGAATACAGAATCTTGTAGCCATGCTCACACAACTTTCTCAAGCTATGAATCATGCAGGACTTCCAAATGATCAAAGGAAGGAGCAACATTCTGTTGAATCCTTCGTGAGGCAGCATCCACCTTCATTCAGTGGGCCTTCTGGTCCATTAGTGGATGAACAATGGATCAGTACCACTGATAAGATATTTTCAGTTCTTCAATGTTCTGAACATGATAAAGTCATCTTAGCAGTGTATTTTTTGGAAGGTTATGCTGATCAGTGGTGGAATCTTATTAATAATACAAGGCAAAGGGATGATATTGAGTCCATGGAATGGGACGAGTTCAAGAACTAATTTTTCAATAAGTATTTCCCTCGTATTCTTCAAACAAATATGGAGAAGGAGTTTCTTCAACTGAAGCGAAAGGATGATGAATCCATTGGTACCTACGAAGGAAATTTTACAAGACTTGCAAGGTATACTTCCAGAATTATTATCCAACCTGAGAGTAAGATCAATTGATTCTTTATTGGCTTAAAACCAAGACTTCGAAGGGCGTTAGCCATATGGTACTTCAATAGCTACAAGGAAATTTTTCGATGTGCTCTCAAGGTTGAGATGGAGATTGGTGTAACCCATCAGTCACATGGGTTTGATAAGAAGAGAAAAATGGAAGTCAATGGAAAATCTAAAGACCACACTAAAAAGAAGATGAATTATCCCTTATGCTCAATGTGTGGAAAGAAACATGGAGGAAATTGTATTAAGGGGATAAGAAAATGTTATAAGTGTGGAAAAGAAGGTCATTGGGCAATTGAATGTCGAAATAATGGGAAGAATATGTATAATGATGGAAAAAAGGGAGGGATACACAGAATGAACCTACTACACTTCAATGTTCCAAGTTCAAGGAGATGGGGCATTATCCCAATCAATGCCCTAATCCATGGGTTGTTGATGATGATCGACGTCAACAAACTCTTAAGACTAAAGGCAAAGGAAAGTCAAATGCAATTTCTATCAGTGATGTGGAGTACGATAACGAAGTGGTGAAAGGTATACTTACCATCCACTCTAAATTAGTAAATGTTTTATTTGATTCTGTATCCACCCACTCTTTTATTTCAAAGGAATTTTCTAAGGGTATCACCGTATTACCTCAACAGTTAGATGTTGAGTTAGCTGTGACAACCCCTAATGGAATAACAGTCGCATCAAAAGTTTATAATTCTTCTCTGATTGAAGTTTGTGGGAAAGTGATTCCGGCAAATCTTGTGATCCTTCCAATAGTGGAATTTTATGTGATTCTTGGCATGTATTAGCTTTCTTTATATGGAGCTCATATCAATTCCCAAAGAAGGGAATTCACATTTCATATTCCAGATCAATCTATGATCGTCTATCGATGCATGGATGAACATAACCATCCAGTGGAAATTTCTTCCATCTTATGGGATAGGATTACACTAAATGAAGGTTATTTATCTCAAATTGTTGGTGAGAAACTCACAATTAAGAATATTCCCATTGTACGGGTGTTTTACGATGTCTTTCCAGAGGAATTTCTAGGTCTTCCACCAAATCGTGAAGTTGAGTTTTCAATAGAACTCATACCGGGTGCTATGACCATTTCAAAGACACCTTATAGAATGGTCCCAATTAATTTGTAGGAATTGAAGAAGCAAATCCAAGAGAATCTTGATGAAGTATTCATACGCCCTAGTGCATCACCTTGGGGAGCACTTGTTCTGTTTTTTAGGAAGAAAGATGGATCAATGAGACTCTGCATTGATTATCAAGAACTTAACAAGATCACTATCAAGAACAAATATCCTCTCCCATGCATTGATGACCTATTTGACCAACTACGTAGAGCTCAATACTTTTCCAAGATTGATCTTCATTCAGGGTATCATCAATTAAAGGTCAAAAGGGAGGATATACCACAGACGGCTTTCCGTACAAGGTATGGACACTATGAATTTATATTGATGGCATTTGGTCTTACTAATTCCCCTGCTATCTTCATGGATCTGATGAATATAGTCTTTAGAGACTATCTTGATTAGTTTGTGGTAGTCTTTATAGATGATATTCTTTTCTATTCAAAGAGAAAGAAATAACATGAAGATCACTTGAGAATTGTATTAAAGACCCTAAGAAAGGATAAGTTTTATGCTAAATTTACCAAGTGTGAATTTTGGATTCAAAAAGTTACATTTTTGGGTCACATAATCTCACAAGAGGGGATATCTGTGGATGAAGCAAAAACAGATGTTATTGAAAGATGGTTGAGACCAAAAACAGTAACTGAGATCCAAAGTTTTCTTGGCTTTGCTGGATATTAATGACTTTTTATGAAAGATTATTCATGGTTATCATACCCACTCACCATGTCGACTCGGAAAGGAGTTAAGTTTGTTTGGACGGAGGAATGTGATGAGAATTTCAAAGAGGTATAAAGATGGTTAGCCAGTGCACCTATGCTCACACTACCTTGTAGTGGAGAATGGTTTGTGATCTATAGTGATGCATCCAAGAAGGGACTGGGTGTGTTCTCATGAAAAATGATATGGTGATAGCTTATCCCTCATGACAGTTGAAAATTCATGAGAAAAATTACCCAACTCATGATTTGGAGTTAGCTACGGTAATACATGCATTAATGATTTGGAGGAATTACCTTTATGGTGAAAGGTGTGATATTTATACCGATTATAAAAGTTTAATGTATATTTTCACACAAAAGGACCAGAATATTCATCAAAGAAGATGGTTGGAGCTGATTAAGGATTACGACTGCTTAATACATTACCACCCTGGGAAAGCAAACAAGGTAGCAGACGCATTAAGTCGACAAGACCATGCTAGCTTATCCATGATGAGGATCACAAAAGATCCAATATTTATGGACTTCCAAAGGATGGGTCTTGGAATTATAATGGATGGGGAGAAATATTATCTTCCTCAAATGAATGTTCATCCATCTATATACGTGATGATTAAAGAGGCATAGAAAGAAGTAGTAGAGTTACAAAAGAAGGTGAGAAATATTCCTGAATTCAAACTTGATTGTGATGGGCTAATAAGGTTCAGGAATCGGGTTTGTGTTCCTCCCATCCCAGAATTAAAGAAGGAGCTACTGGACGAGGCTCATAGTTCTTTATTTTCTATTCATCCTGGTAGTACAAAGATGTATAGGGACCTGAAAGAGTACTTCTGGTGGGATGGCATGAAAAGAGATGTTGCTGAATATGTCTCTCGATGCTTGGTTTGTCAGCAAGTTAAATCTGAGAGACAAAAGTCTAAGGTGATGTAACAACCATTACCTATACCAGAATGGAAATGGGAAAACATCACTATGGACTTTGTCACTGGACTTCCTAAAACATCCAAAGGCAATAATGCTATCTGGGTTATAGTTTATCGTCTTACAAAGTCGGCACACTTCATTGCTATTAGAGAAGATTTTTCTCTTGATCAGCTTCCCAGGATATATGTAAAGGAAGTGGTAAGATTTCATTGAGTACCACATTCCATTATATCTGATCAGGATCCAAGGTTTACCTCGAAATTCTGGCGAAGTCTTTAGCATTCTCTAGATACAGAGTTGAGTTTCAGCACTGCTTACCATCCTCATACAGACGGTTAGTCTGAGAGGAAAACTAAAACTCTAGAAGACATGTTGAGAGATTGCTCTATGGATTTAAAATGTGGTTGTCATCAACACCTATCTTTGGTGGAATTTTCTTATAATAATATCTTTCACTCCAGTATTCAGATGGCTCTTTATGAAGCCTTCTATGGAAAGAAATGCAGAACTCCAACTTGATGGGATGAAGTTGGGGAAAGAAATCTATTAGGACCTGATCTTGTTGAAGAGATGGCAGAAAAGGTCAGATCTATTCAACAACACAAAAGAGTAGCACAAAGTTGACCAAAAAGCTATGACGATAACCAAAGAAAAGACCTAGAATTTGAAGTGGGTGATAAAGTGTTCTTACGAATATCTCTCTGGAAGAGGGTCATGAGATTTGGAAAGAAGGGAAAGTTGAGCCCTAGGTATATCAGTCCTTTTGAAATACTAGATCATGTTGGGAAGGTAGCTTACCGATTGGCGCTTCTACCTAATCTCTCTCAAGTTCACGATGAGTTCCATATATCTCTCTTGAGAAAGTACATACCTGATCCTTCACATGTACTAATCTCAGAAGTTGTACCGCTGGAGAAAAATCTTTCTTATGAAGAATAGCTGATAGAGATTCTGGATCGTAGTGAAAAAGTCCTACGGAACAAGGCCACTCTCCTGGTGAATGTTTTATGGAGGAACCACCAATTAGAAGAAGCTACATGGGAGCTTGAGGATATGATGAGGGAGAGGTATCCTCATCTGTTTGTTACAAAGTGATGAATTTTGAGGGAAAAATTCATTTTAAGGGGGGTAGAATGTAACATCCGATATTTTTATAAGAAATATTTTTTTATGTTATATAGATCATCAAAGGAATATTTCACTACACACAACACTATCTTTTCTTTCTTTACACACAGTCATGACCTTCCTCGATAGCTTGCGTCATACGCAATACCGAGTTTCACAAAACAACGATATGCTATTAAAATATTATTAAAACTAGCCGTTATGAATAGTAATACCCACTTTTTGGAATTTCATAAATTTCATCTTTCAAAATTGACTTCATTTTTGTATTCGGAATAATGAAATTAGCCTAGGGTAAAATTTTGATATTTTTCTGAAAACTTTCAATTTTTGATGAGTAGTGAAAACACTGGGTTACTATTTAAAAACTGACTTTTTATTTAAATAGTTATTTATTTTATTTAAATTTATTTTATGTCAAAATTGGTACATAATACCTATATAAGTTCAATGTAATTCATTGGAGTCATTTTATAATAATTTTATAAATATAAAAATTTTATTGAACTTTTTACCGTCTTTTACCCACCTCCTTGGAGAATTTGCAAATTTATATAAAAATTTAATTTTACCATTTTTGTGAGTGGAATTTTGAAAATCCGAGAGACACGGTTAATATCAAGGACTAAAATGTGGTTCAATGAGATGAAAATAATTTTTTTTGAATAGTAACTTTTTACTTTTTTTACCACGGTTAAAAGTAAATAGGGTAATTAAGGGTAAAAATGATATTATTATTACCATAACACATGTCCTAATTCTATTGGATAAGTGTAAGTCGACCAAAAACAACCTTAGGAATAAAATATGACCATTTAGGCCCACTTGTATTAGATGAGGACATTTATTATTAATTTATTTAAAGAAGGGTTAAAATAGTTAAAATCAAAGTTTAATAACTAAATCATTTTTAATATAGGGTTATACATAAGATAAATTAGACTATAAATATTCATTAGAAAGATAATTTGTTTTTCCACATAATGATATTTTATTTGTAATTTTTAGACATTATATAATTTAATTTATTTATGACACAATGATGATGCAGTAATTATCTTATTAATGAAATATTGACATAATTGATGTTATAAATACCCAAATAAATGTAATTTGATAATTTTTATGAATTACAATAATTTTATCGGTTAATATGACTTGTTATTATTGATTTAAGTAACTCTTTTAGAACTAATATTTCTGTTATTATTTTCAAAAAAATCAATTACCAAATAGTGTCAAAATTAACATAAATTAGTTTTTTTTAAACAATTATATTATTAATTGTTATTTTATTTTTAAAAATCTAAGGATCGGCCAAATGACTTATATAAGGTTATATATATTAATAATAAACAACTTGGGGTTCTTTTGGCTTGTTATTGTATGTTTATTAACCATATAGTGTAAGAAAACAAGATGACACGGTAAAAGTTAAATTATCTAACTTAAAGTTAAATCTAAATGATAAGGTTAAAATAGAAACCTAAACTTCTCTAAATTCTATTGGATGATATACTTTCGACCCATACCCATCTTATATTCTAAATAAATTAATTTAGAGCTACTAAAAACCGAATATGACTTTATAATAAAATAATACTTTTAGTTTTTCCTAAGGTGCCCCTCTCCTCCCTTATAAAAGGGCACCTCCTCCCTCTCTTCCTCAGACCACTTTGAGCCTTCATGCTTGACCAAACGCTGTAAATTTCTCTTCTCCACTTCCCTAGAAACATCCTAGAGGTCCTGATCTTCATCAAAGACCAATTTTATTTCCCTAAGAGGAGGTCTCAAAGAGGCGCTTCAAAGAAGAGGTAATGTCCGTTACCGATTCATTCAACATTATTTCTTCTTCCACTTCTTCTTCTTTAGTTGTTTAATTATAAAGTAATGACATCAGTATCCCTCGTATACTGATATGTTATTATAATTATGAAACATCCCTATTTCACCATCTATCCATTCTACGGAAAACTAAATCACCGCGCGTGCGTACGTATGGAATACCGTCTCCACGCCGTGGTGTAATCTATTTTCCACCACCATCTTACTTGTATGGGTATAATGGTGTAAATAATGACTATATATGATTATTGTAAAGTGATATTTATTCTTAAATATTATACATACACTCCAATACAATTCCACAATCTTGGGAACGATATCATCGCTCGTGCGTACGTATGGAATACCGTCTCCACGATGTGATGCGACTCGTTCTACATGATATTAATTGCATAATGATTATATAAATGAATTGAATGAATAAATATGATATATATTACACTAATACCATTCTGGAAATGAGTTTTCTATAACCTAAAAATAGGAATAAGAATTTATTCAACAAAACAAACATACGAACATTGAGCAATAAACACCCGAATAACAAGTAACAATGAAATATTACTAATAAGAAGCTAAGAATATGAACATATATGATATCATAAAAATATGTATGATTCTGGAAAAAGTCAATGTCATTATTTAAATCATTATACAGGAGGTTCGGACACTTACAAAGAAAATTGGACCTAAGGTAAGGGAAAATCTCACAATCTCATTTTTATCCGAGATTATTTATAGTTCAGAATTTACTGGGGAATATTTATCATCCACATCCATTTTTCCTCAATATGTAATATTATTTCCATCCACCTACAATTTTGTAAATCCAATTTTACCCTTAGGTGAGTTTTTAGTAAAACATATGAAAGGAATCTTTTGTTGTTTTTCGTACGAGGTACTTTTTGACTTTTCCGGCCAAAGTACTGGAAGAATGTTTTGTTAACTTATATAGCATGAATGGATTTTTAGAACATTATTTCAATGAACCTTCCCTTACATGTTTTCAAGTTTATTTTCAATCAACATCTTTTAGTTCAAAATTATATGACATGTTAAGAAAGGAAAAATGTTTTTGAAGTAGAAAGGATATTTTCCTCAAGAACGGAGTTCAAATGTTTTATAAAAATTATTTTCCATATAAGATAATATAGGGTTATGTTTATATCCCTATTTTTACATTGATTTAATTATGTTATGTTGGAATTATTTTTATGATGTCCTTTTATCTTATATGGATTATGTTATGATGGCATGATGTTTTAAGATTCCCATTTTTATTACATGGGTTATGCTATGATGTATGGTTTATGATTTTGTGGCCCACATAAGAATGGTATCATTATGAGATGGGTGGGACCTATATCTCCCTCTAATGAATTGGGTAAATATTTATATCCCATGAGATAGACATGGCTGGAATGGCAGGTTAAACCGGTTCGGTGAAACAGGACTGAAACGAGGAGTGAACTCGGTTCAGAAATGGACTTTGTCCACTAAGATAGTCTTGGAAATGAGTCTAGACTACTAAGAAATGATTTTATATTATTATGTGTGTATGCCAAAAAGCTTCATGTTTTAGGTTATGATTATTGGGATTACATTTCACTTCTATGATTTATCCCATGTTATGATCTCTTTTGCATGATAAGATTTTCAAAATGTTATGTTCTTATGAATATGATATGTTTGATATTTTTTTGTTTACCCTTACTGAGAATTTGAGCTCACCCTTTTGTATGTTTTCTTTTCCCCAGGTCAGGAAAAAGGATATTGAGTAGGATATTCCAAAAAGGGCCTCTAGATATGATGAAATAAATGGGAGACAACATAGATGATTTATGAACCTCTTGTTTATGTTTCCCAGTTTCTAAAGACACTATACCTATATGGTCCTTTCATGGTTTTGTTGTATTTTGTAATAAGTGTGCTTTCAATTTTGATGCAATAACAATGTATCTAAATTATGGGTCGTTATATCCCCTCTCTTTTCAATGTTTTCTAAAAACCCTGTAACATAGCCGTTATGCTGCCAAATTTTTGCCTCAAAATGTCTCTCTTTTTCTCAAATTATTTTGTTTTATTAAGTGGATACTCAAAGAAATTTCTTCTACAGGGGTATTCACCTATATATCAAAATGTTATATTTTAAATTCTGGGATTTACATACATGAAAACCTATTTCCTTTTTCTGTGGGTTTAAAGTGACTTAAAAATTTCCTTAAAAGCATTTTTTTAAAACGTTATGATTAGGAAATGAAACCCATTTCTTTTATAATAAATGGGTTATTTATGAAATTTTTTATGATGATATATGTGTCTCACATGAAAATAAAGAAATAATTTAAGGTGCGCCCTGATAGCGCTCCAATGCATTGGGTAATGATGTAATCTCTTGGGATTACAATTTTAACGATACCTTGGTGAATGACCTTGGTAATTTTTTTTAAATGACACCTTGGGGTGGACCATAGTGATATGTTCCCGATTGTCTAAGTAAAATGTTTTAGCCACATATTTAAGATATAAAACACATTATTTTTATTATGATATACCTCATGATCTCTTTCTCATGCCTTAATGTTATTTATCATGACTTTATTGATGTATCTCAAGTTCACATGTAAAATGTTTCACTTGTTTCCCTTACTGGGCCTTCTGCTCACCCTTTCCTTTGATCTATGCTCCTAGGTTATGAGATGTTTTAATGAACTTAGGATGAACAATGAAGAAAACTTTCAAGTGTTTAATAAGATTTTTTTTATGTTGTCATGTATTAAGTTCCTGGTTTCCAAGACACTAAACCTTATTGAATTTTTGAAATTTATGTATATTGAGACTTGATGATTAAACACATATCCACACTTAATTTATATATATATATATATTCTAATATACCATGATTTTAATATAGATCAAGAAATAAAATTATCATACTTTTTATTGGAGATAGAAAGGAATGAACATCCCCTGAATTTTAATAGATATTATTGGAAACCAAACTTCCCTTACTTTTTTATCAAGATATCATCAAACAAAAAGGTAAAAGGTGAGATTATAATATAATATTTTCTTGGAATAATTTAGTTTCAATTTTGTTCCTGTATCAAAATAGAAAGATTAAATAACATGAGAGTGAGAGATATGGAAAAAGGTGAGGGATGTTTAGATTTGTAAATAAATGATGTATCATATAGAGAAGGTCTTAATGAATACTATAGATTTGGTATCTTCATTAAATCGAGGATTTATTGTACACTTTTTTGTGATTGATTAATATGAGACCCAAACCACTAAAATCCACTATTTATATAATTATTTTCCAACGAGAGAGTATATGGTTGAGTCAAGTCAACAAAAGGCTTGATCCCCACATTTTTACCAATAGTAAAATCACTATGGATGGTTCGGGAATGGTGCTACTAGATATATCTTTAATGCCACCAACTAGCCAGTAGACATGATGGAGCTGTCTGAACACCGTCTTCCTCCACTGGATAGTTGATGCTCCTACACCAACTTTCCAACAGATGACTATAAAAAGATAAAGATTCTATCTATACCACTAACTACCTAGTAGAACTACACCCTCTAGATAGTGTTTCTTGTAGGTTTGATTACAACACCTTGGTAATCTAGATTACATAAATGGTCTTCTATGGATCCTTGAACTTCTTTCTATAGAATTATCACATCCATTAAACTTCAATAAGGAATTCAAGGATTCTTCCAATAAATTAATTAATTTATCTCATATGATTAAAATTTTATTAAATATATTGTAAAAATAACTTATATGAAGTTTTTATAAACCATCTATTGTGTTTGTGACCATGAAAACAAAATAAGAGAGAGGGAAATAGGTACAACATGATCTAGAAGAAAAATTGGTTGTTGAAGACGAGGAGATGGTTGAGACCATCCATATTTCATGGGGATTGAGACGAGTTAAAAAATATTAGAGAAGAATATGTGAATGATATAGAGATTAAAGTAGAATCCTCTCAATATAGTGAAATGTGGTCATCCAATAGGAATGAAAAATCTACAATTAATATTTCAAAAGTTAGTTGTTTTTTCTTGAATGGTGTATGTTATAAATGAAAGACAAAGCCTTTATGAACTTATAAGTCTAATGAGAATAATTATTTCTCATAAAATGAGAGAAATACTTTTCTATAGAGACTATTTCCCCTAGGAAAAAAGAGGAAATGTTTATAGTAGAACAACGGTATTAAAATTATTGATATATTTAATAACAAAATTGATGATATAATATTAGATGATTTCACTAGTTTTATGGAAGGTATAGAAAAAAATCATATATTTTTTTTTAATCGGACAATTTTATGAAATACGAAAGAACCTAGGGGTGTTTTGGTGTGAAAATGAGGGTCATTTATCTAATTAAACAAGTTTTGTCTTTAAATTCACTAAATTTTTCAACTAAAACCATATTTGAATATATAAAAGAGATCTGTGGTAGATTTTGAAAAAATCACCCAAAATACAAGGATTACATTACTATGATTACTTGATAGGTTACCTTTTATATAATATGTAAGGAAATTCAACATACAGTAAAAATACTCATGCAATATCAAGGTTGAAAATACTAAGATAGAAAGAATATAGTGCTTCGTAGATAGGTCATAACATTTGGAGATGGATATGAAAATCTTGGAAGTAGATAAAAAATTCAATAGATAAAAGAGAAAACTAATCTAAGAAGGAGTGGTTGAACATCATGATAATATATCTATAAAAAAATATAAAAGTTCAATAAATCTATTAAATAATTATACAGAGTTTGGGCATCAAACAAAATATTTTATTATAATCCTACTTTCCCAAGAATAGTGCATTAAGTGGTTATTTCAAGTAAAACACTAGGAATTTTCCTTGATATATGAGGTAGAGAATGTCTCACCCCAACTTATTAATTAATTTTTATTTTATTTTTTAATGGACTTGGGTTCTTGCACCAAGGTTCGGGCTGGGTCCCAGATTAAATTTTTTTACATTTAATATTATTACTAGGTTTCAGGCCCATGCGCAGTCACCGCATGGTTGGTGGTAGCCATGCAACCGACCCTAGTGTCGTGAAATTTCTCAATATTATTATTATTATTATTATTGTTTTTGTTGTTGTTGGTGTATTTTTAGTTGTATTTTTCATTATAATTATTTTTTATTATCATTATTCTATATATTATTATTTCTATTAATATTGTATTATTATTATTATTTTGTTATTATAATTATTTTCAATATTATGGTAATTGGAATTGTTATTATTTACATTGTTATTATTGTTATTATCGTTATTATTTGTATTATAATTATTATTACTATTATTATGTATTGAATAAAAATCTTTATCCTTAACCAAGACTCGGCACCCCCCCCCATCCCACCTGTTTGCTCGCGCGGTAACTGTAACACCCCGAGATTTTATGAAAAATATTCTTTTTAATTTCATTAATCTCTTGTGTTGTACGCTACACTAAAAGGAGATTGCACAACACACATCCTTGACTTTCCTTTCATTAAACGCAACCACGACCTTCCTCGATAGAGTGTGTAGTACGCAATAACGAGTTTTACTAAACAACAATATGCTATTAAAATATTATTAAAACTAGCCGTTATGAATAGTAATAACCACTTTTTGAAATTTTGTAAATTTTATTTTTCAAAATGGACTACATTTTTGGATTCGGAATATCGAAATTATCTTAGGGTGAAATTTTGGTAATTTTTGGATAAATTTCATATTCTGATGAATAGTGAAAATTACTAAATTTTAATTAAAAACAACTTTTTTAATCAAAATAATTAATAGTGATAAATTATTAATTTTGTGTGGTTTTAAAGTATATTTAGAATATATTTTTACAATTTAATACAATGTTGGTCATTGGATGTAATTTCACATTTAAACCAGACATAAACAAGTGTCAATCTTTTGATAGTTATTATCTCTTAAAAACACGCTATTTGTTTTGACGATGGAAATTAATTTTTAAATTAATTAATGTAACTGATATTTTTTTAATTTTTTAAAATAAACATCATTTTTGAATTCATAATATCAAATATATCTTAGGCCTAATTTTTGGTATTTTTCTGGAAACTTTCATTTTTTGATGAATAGTGAAACCACTAAGTGGTAGTTAAGAAAAATGAATTTTTCATAAAACCTAATTTTACTGCTTCTGTGAGTGGAATTTCAAAAATCCAAGAGACACAGTTATTGTCAGTACGTAAAATGTGGTTCAATGAGATAAAAATAATTTTTTGGTGAATAGTAACTTTTTACTTTTTTTTTCCACGGTTAAAAGTAAATAGGGTAATTAAGGGTAAAGATGATATTATTATTACCCTAACACAAGTCCTAATTCTATTGGACAAGTGTAATTAGACCAAAAACAAACTTAGGAATAAAATATGACCATTTAGGCCCACTTGGATTAGATTAGGACATTTATTATTAATTTATTTAAAGAAGGGTTAAAATAGTTAAAATCAAAGTTTAATAAGTAAATAATTTTTAATATGGGGTCATACATAAGATAAATTCGACTATAAATATTAATTATAAAGATAAAAATAGTTCCTACATAATTTTATTTTATTTGTACTTTTTAGACATTAAATAATTTAATTTATTTATGACACAAAGATGATGCAGTAATTATCTTATTAATGAAATATTGACATAATTAATGTTATAAACACCAAAATAAATGTAATTTGAGACTTTTTATGAATTCCACTAATTTTATAGGTTAATATTGCATGTTATTATTGATTTAATTAACTTGTTTCGAACTAATAATTCTGTTATGATTTTCACAAAAATCAATTACTAAATAGTGTCAAAATTGACATAAAATAGTTTTTAAAACAAATATTATATTAGTAATTGTTATTGTATTCCTAAAAATCTAAGGTTCGGCCAAATGACTTAGAAAAGGTTATATATATTAATAATAAACAACTTGGGGTTCGTTTGGCTGCTTATAGTAAGTTTATTAACCTTATAGTATAAGAACACAAGAAGACACGGTAAAAGTAAAATTATTTAACTTAATGTTAAATCTAAATGATAAGGTTAACATAGGAACCTAAACTTGTCTAAATACTATTGGATGAGAGGATTTCGACCCATACCCACCTTAGCTTCTAAATATATCAATTTGGAGCTATTTAAAACCGAACTTGACTTTATAATAAAATAATATTTTTAGTTTTCCCAAAGGTGCCCCTCTCCTCCCTTATAAAAGGGCACCTCCTCCCTCTGTTCCTCACACAACTTTGAGCCTTCAAGCTCGGCCAACCCCTGCCAAACTATCTTCTACACTTCCCTAGAAACATCCTAGAGGTTCTGGTCTTCCTCAAATACCAATTTTAGTTCCCTAAGAGGAGGTCTCAAAGAGATGCTTCAAAGAAGAGGTAATTTCTGTTACCGATTCTTTCACCTTTATTTCTTCTTCCACTTCTTATTATTAGGTTGTTTCATTATGAAGTAATAACATCAGTATCACTCATATACTGATATGTTATTATAAGTATGAAACAACCCTATTTCACCATCTATCCATCCTACGGAAAAAGAAATCACCGCGCGTGCGTACGTACGGAATACCGTCTCCACGCCGTGGTGTAATCTATTTTCCGCCACCACCTTAATTGGATGGGTATAATGGTGTAATGAGTAACTATATATGATTATTATAAAGTGATATTGATTCTGAAATATTATACATACACTTCAACACAAGTTCACGATCATGAGAACGATATCATCGCTCGTGCGTACGTACGGACTACCGTCTCCACGACGCGATGAGATTCATTCTCCACATTAACCATTCATGAATGATTATAAAGTATATATAATGAATAATAATGAAATATATGACATGTTAAATCTACTGGATTTATGTATATATATATGTATGTAATCTACTTACTTCCATTCAAGACAATAAGGAAAGGAAAACAGCGTTCATGCGTACGTACAGACTACCGTCTCCATGAACGGTGTATTTCTTTCCATCTACTAATCTATTATATATATATATATTCTAAATATATATTATAAATAAATCATGTTCTATATTCTGGATGTAAGTAATCATGATCTAAGTAATCATATGAATAATTACAAGTCAAAACACAGATGACAAATGAAACGATTTTACCCAAAACGCTCATTAACATGGAATTTACAAAAGAACGGGTAAAATAAAGTCATAAGTGAACAATATATGATATCATAACAATTATTATGATTCTGTAATAAGTCAATGACATTATTTAAATCATTATACAGGAGTTTCGGACAGTTACAAAGCAAATCAGACCTAAGGTAAAAGAAATATCCCAATCTCATTTTTATCTGAGATTTTTTATACTTTGGAATTTACTTGGGTGTATTTTATCATCCACATCCATGTTTCCTCAATATGTAATATTATTTCAATCCACCTACAATTTTTTAAATCCAATTTTACCCTTCGGGGAGTGTTTATTAAAAGATATCAAAGGAATCTTTTGTCGTTTTTCGTACAAGGTATTTTTTGACTTTTCCAGCAAAAGTACGAGAAGAATTTTTTTTAACTTATACGGCATGAATGGATTTTTAAAACATTATTTCCAAGAATCTTATTTTAAAAGTTTCCAAGTTTATTTTTAATCAACTTCTTTTAGTTTAGAATTGTATGACATGTTAAGAAAGGAAAAGTGTTTTTGAAGTATAAAGGATATTTTCCTCAAGAATGGAGTTCAAGTGTTTTATCAAAATTATTTTCCATCTAAGATAAAAATGGGTTATGTTTTTATACCTATTTTTACATTGATTTGATTATGTTGTGATGAAATTATTTTTATGAATTCCTTTATCTTATATGAATTGTTTTATGATGTCATGTTGTTTAAGAATCCCATTTTTATTACATGGGTTATTCTATGACGTATGGTTTATGATTTTGTGGCACACATAAGAATGGTATCATTATGAGATGGGTGGGACCTATATCTCCATCCAATGCATTGGGTAAAGATTTTATATCTCATGAGATAGACATGGCTGCAACTGTAGGTTATACCGGTTCAGTGAAGCAGGACTGAAACGAGGGTAACTCGGTTCAGAAATGGACTTTGGCCACTATGATAGTCTTGGAAATGAGTCTTGACTAATAATATATGATTCTCTATGATTATGTGTGTATGCCACAAAGTTTCATGTTTTAAGTTATGATTATTGGGATTACATTTCACTACTATGATTTATCTCATGTTATGAAATAATGCTCTCTTTTGCAAGTTATGATTTCCAAAATGTTATGTTCTTATAAATATGATGTGATTGATATTTCTTTTGTTTACCCTTACTGAGCATTTGAGCTCACCCTTTTATGTTTTCTTTTCCCCAGGATATAAAGAATGGTTTTAGGTAAAAAAAGGAAGATCTTTATTGGAGATGTTGAAGATCTTTCACCACGATTAGAAGATTATATTCCGAGTTTCCAAAGACACTAAACTATTACGGTCCTTGTGTGTGTTTTTTTGTTATGTACTAAGTATTCCGTAAAATTAATGTAATGTCCATGTACGTCAAGCTTCGGGTCTCTATAGTAACCCAGCCCCCTCCGCCTTCACCCTTGCAGCGACCGCACCCAGGATCTTCTCCTCCGGCCTCCCACTCAATCCCCAGCCTCCATGCCTAGGCCTTCCACCCTCACCTCATCTCGGTACCGTCCTACCTTCCACATTCACCCCTCTTGTAGTCGCCTACCTCCCCATTCCCAGTACCCTCTCCCTCATACCTCGGCCTTGCTCCTCACAAATGCCCTCACCAGGCCCTCAGCCTCCCTGCTTGCCCCCTATGCACTACAAATCCGCCCTCCTGGCCTATCTCCCTCGTCAACGTCGCCCCCTACTGCTCCAGGCTGCCTCTAACCATCCCTCGCTACTCCATATTCTGCCTCCTACCCATCATCCCTCCGCCTCTGACCTCCCTCCCCACACCCATCCTCCTCGCTCCAAACTGCCTCCCTCAGCTCCTGACCACCAGCCGCTCTCCATTCACCCTTACAGTGCCCTCCACCTACATTTGTCCCACCCTCGACCTCCACTGCCTCGTTCCAGCCCTCTGCACTCACCCTCTCTAGGTCTCCCCTCATCCTCAACCCCTCAGTGCAGCCGACCCCCCTTGTTCCAACCCTCGACACCACCGGCTAGGCTGCGCCCTCAACCCCCAGCATAGACCTCCCCTATTCCCTTCCCAGTCACAGTTTTTGGTGGCCTGATTCCCCATGAACGTGTGGTTTCTGGCCATCCAACCCCCTTCCCTCTTTTTTTCGACCAATAGCGCACCTGAACCCCAGTGTGGTACCTCTTCCTAACTTCGGTGTGGCCACTTTTTCTCTTTCTGGAAACCATTTCCTCCTCCATTATATATAGTTAATTATTTATTTACATATTTATTTATTTATTTATTTTTCTTCATTTCACCTTTGAAGTTTTTATTTAATTTGGATAAATCCTAATACTATCATCGGTTCTGTGTTGTGTGTTTTTATCTTCTTTTGGCATGCATGGTTAATCCATGAGGGATTTTTATACCTTTCATTAGAGTTTCATTGCGTCTTCACATGGTTTGAGGTACATGTTTCTGACTATTTTCTTTCCCGTATAACCCATAGACACTTGCGTGGTTTGAATTAATATTTATATATCATTCGTACAATCATTGATATTATATTTAATTTATTAAAGTGTTTCTAGGTTACATAAACTTTCTGAAAATATAATTTGGATGAATTATCTGATTCGTTTTGAGTAGTTTTGTGAAAATCATGACTTGATAAATTATTTTTCATGTCTAATTAAGTTAGCAAGTTATTAATTAAATTGGTTAGTGCAAACATTGTTTTTAAGAAGATAAAACATGTGTTAGTTTTATTTTTTATAGTTTGTTTGTATGGTATGATATTTTTTCAGGAGAAAACCTATTTTGAGCTATGTGTTAATTTTCCTAAAGTGTGAATGTTGTTCCTTTATTTTTTCAAGTGGTACGAGTCATGTTTTGAAAGGTGTGAATGTATTTTTTGAAAATTTTGGAAATGAATCTGTTTTTAAATGGAATTTGTATGTTAAGTTGATATAATCATGATATAATCCTTTGTTGTGTTCTTTTGAAAAGGTTTTTTATTAGTTACTTTTTTAGTGAATAATGTTTGAAATACTTATCATGGGTTCAAGGTGTTTCAATGTGCATTTGGGTTTGGTTTTAAAATGTTATCTATGGATTTTATTATGCCAATGGATGTTGGCACATCCATGGGTGCATGAGGTGCACACATGTATGTGCTCACAAATGATAATGGAACCTTTGTAATGGTTTTACCTTAAATACTTTGTTTTCCAAATAATTCCTATTTTCTTAAATAAAGTTTGTTATTTTTTGTGTTTCCCTTATATGAAAGTAAATATTTTTTAAGGATTTTCTCCATCGGGCCTTAGAAAATTCTTTGGTGTGTGTTTGGAAAGGTTAAGGGTCTATATGGTTCTTTGAACTTAAAAATGTGATTGTTGACTAAATTATTAATAGGGGATGTGTCTTGGAATTTTAAATGTGTTTTGTCAAAGCATTAAAATGTTTTTAGAAAAAAATGGTTTCAACTTGATGTGACATGAAGGGCCATTTAGTACCTTATAACCAAGGGTAATGATTATACTATCTTTTAAAGGAGATTGGGTTTTGGAGAAAGTCTATGCCCATTTGGTAAATTTGAGTGTTTTTTCATATGGTTTAAATATTTAATTTTGTGACGGCCTGGTTGGAACTTTGTTAATATGTAATGGAAAAATTTTCATTTGGGCGGGCTCCTGTCTAGGGTAACTCTTTGTCGGTAAATTCATAAGAAGCGTCTATGTTTTGTGTTGGAAAGTGAGGTGAGATGAGTCTGTCATGCGAGGGACTTCCTACTTACACAGTATTTTTATAACAATTATGGGTTCATGGATGTCCTTTAGATGATCATGTGACAATTTCTCATTAACCCCGATTAGACGGGTTGGTACACCCTATATTGGTTGTTAGACTAGTCGGGCATTTTCACTGGATTAGTCAGTTAGAGGGCGGCCAGTTTGTTATAGACATAGAAGGCTCACCAGACTCCGACAGATGGTTTTGAAACTGAGTACATCTAGGGGTTTTTAATGGATTTTTAGGATCACCCATGGTTAATGATTTTTTTATTGCTTTTTTCCTTTCTTTTAAACTTGATTATTTTTCCATCTTGCATTGTTTACTTGTTCTACATTAGCCCGAATTTGGTATAATTTTTTTTAGGATTAGTTTATAAAGAGAAAAATGATTTTGGAAATGGTATGTATTGTGTGTTAGATTTTTAAATGAGAGAAAATAATTTTTCATATTTTAAAATGTTAAAACCTTACTTTTAAATTTTAATTTCAAACTTGTGTTAGAGGATTGTTTCAGGAATGGAGATGTTGGATTCTGTGGTTTCTCTTAGAAACCGTACTGCGTATTTTTAATGATCATGCATGTATTTATCATTTCAGTTTTTGTTTTACTTTTCTCATGTTTTCTTGTCTGATTTTCTCGTAATTAGAGTAAGGTCGGCCTTTGGTTAGGAGGTGACCTCGAAGGTCACGTGGAAGTAGGTTGAGTTGTTCTGCTAAATTTCATTTTCAGATCCTCGAGTTTAGTTTTACTATTTTTTTAATTCCTGTTTATTTATTTTTATTTAGGGGCCAAATTGTTCCCAGTGATTCAATTTTGATGCTAGGCACTGGTTGCCAGCCCATGGGGATCTGGACCACCCTTCAGGCCATGTCTCCGACCGGCTCGGGTGACCGGTTTAGGATCGACCTAGGATGGTTCGTGAAAAACTAGTATCAGAGGCGGCCCTTGTTATTTGGGGTGTCATGTAGATTGAGATTTTGATTATTGGGACTCTGGAGGTAGGAACGAGTAGATCGTCATAATCCATTTTTCTTTCTGAATCCCAAGTTTCCGGGGGTAGTCCTGGATTTGATTATTCTACTTTTGTTTTGGGATTGAGGAATGAAAATGGAGGTGGGATAGTGTCATGTCATGACCTCACATGGATTAGTGATCCATGTGGAGTCTGAGTGCATGGTGTAGCTCCTCTTAGTCATTGACGCTTTCCTGGGGTGTGGCTCACTACCATTTCGTCGGATTAAGCATAACTTCTAGTTCCTCTTTCCAGCATTTTTTTGGCACAAGTCCTATTTCGATTTGATTTGATTGTTGTTGGTGCAAGTGGGTTTTAAAATAAATGAAAACAGATTCTGAAATGAATGATTTATCTTCTAAATGACTTACATTGGTATAATGGGTTCTAAAATTGATGTTTTCTAGGTTTGATAATTTGGTAAATGAATAGATTTTCTTGGATATCGTTTAGACGCAACCTTGTGGACTCCTTAGGAATGTTGGTAGATGTGAGGTAATGTGTGGAAAGTGCATGGTGGTCATATGGGTGGAAGTTGATGAAATCTTGTACAAAAGTTAATGGGAAAAATCACGTGTGTATTGAAATTAAATACATGACCTTGTTTTTATGAAGTGATTCTGAAAAGTGGAAATGATTTTTGTAAAATTAAATTTGGTTTAAAAAGTGGAATTTTGTTTTTGGGAATTAGCCTTAAAGTATGAAAATTTATAAAGAATTAAAAAATGGGGCTTTTGGAATAACTGTTTTGGCCATGTTTATGTTAGTTTGGTTGTTTTTAGATGTAGTTTCCTTTATTAATGTTGCTTCAATGTGATTTTGGTTTTGGATCCATGTTTTATATGTTGTTCAGAAACTGCCTCCTAGAAAGGTCCCCAATGTTTTTGATAAGTCATGCCCAATTTTTGGCCCTTGTCAGGCATTTCCTATCCTTCATAGTGAATGGGGTCTGTTATAAAGAGCATAGTGGCTTAAAGAGGTCGAACACATCTTTAGGGAATTGGGAACTCCTGACGCTATTAGAGTGTGTGTAATTTTGGACCTGTTCTAAGGTCAGATATTGAATGAATATGAGTTGTTCTCCCTGTCATCAATGCATGTTGGGATGATGTGGAATGCCTTTAAATCATTCTATGTTCGATGGTTTATACTTCAAGAGGTTAAGAAGAAGAAAATGGAAGAGCTAATGCATATCCAAAAAGGCCAATGAACGATGAAAGCATATATTGACCATTTAAAGGAGCTTGTGTCTTATTTTCCAGATGCGGTGTCGCAGGATTTGATGAAATGCTTCTATTTTCATCAGGGGTCTTCATACAGAGATCAAGGAGAAGGTCCTCCATTCTATAAACCATCATTTTGTTAAGTTGGTGGATGAGGTGTTCTTTGAATAGTTTTTCCCCAGAGCAGAGATTGTTGGAAATCCACCATTTTCAGTTTCTCGTGAAGGTTTCCCATATGGAGAGTAGGGTGTGCTAGAGGGACCTATTTCTAAAGAGTCCTCTATAGTGGTCCTCACTTCTAGTTTTTTGTACCATTTAGTGGGGTTCCAAAAGTGTGGCCAGTTTGGGCACATGAAATTCTCATGTCTCACCCCCCCCCCCCAAAAGATGTGTCATCATTGCGGTTGTCTAGGACACATGGAGATGTTTTTCAGGAAGCATCGCCTAAAGAATACGCAATGACCAGAGAAATTACAGTGCCTAAATGTGAGGTTGAAGATACTTCAACCATCAAAGCCTCATCCACATGTCTTGGGGTGATGTTTGCGCACACTCAGGAGTTGTAGGAGGTGTGAATCCTATGTTTTTGTTTTGTGTTCCATGTTGGCAGTGGAACATTTAATGTTTTTTCATTCTTCTTTTCTGCTGTTAAAGTTTTAATGTTGGTGTAAGTTCATTGTTTTTTTGTTAAGTTATGATGGACTGATCCTATTTTAATCAAATCAGTCCTGGTTGTGTGAATGTGGTTTTCTAAATCATGTGTTTTTCTTAAAAGTGTGTTCGTTCCCTGTATGATTTGATCTTGGTTTAGCGGTGTTCGTTTGGAGATATATGTGCCTGCTAATGAATCACAGCTTGTAGTAACTCTTGTGTTTATAGCTTGGATTACGTTCTGTTCAGATGTTTTTATCTAATGTAGGGGGTTTTTGGGTTGGGTCTAGAGTTCCATGTTTTTGCTGAGGTGTTGATCGCCCATGCTATAGTAGACAGTTTGGATTGGTTAGGAGTTCCCGCGTTGGCCTCCTTGCCAGGGTGGTATGTTGAGTGTTAAATTTCTGTGTAAGATGAGTTATTGTGGTAGGGAGAACACTCTCATAGTCTCATATTCTATTTTTTTATTTCATTCAGTTTTAATCGAGCATGGATTCTGGTTTGGTCTATCGTTCGGTTGGGTGAATTTCATGGGAAGAAGGTGTCTCTGGTGGAAGGAATTGTCACAACCTGACTTTTTCATTAATTTTTATTTTATTATTTCTTGGTTTTAGGTTCTCATTCCAAGGTACGGGCAGGGTCCAGAATTAATATTTTTTTCATTTAATATTTTTACTGGGTTTCGGACCCATGCGCGGTCAACACACGATTGGCTGTAGCCGCGCAACAGTTCCTAGTGTCTTAAAATTGCGCTAAAATTATTATTATTATTATTTATTATTATTGTTTCCATTATTTTTATTCTTATTATCATTATTATATATATTAATGTTTTTATTATTATTGTACTATTATTACTATTATTTTATTATAATTATTATTTTTTATATTTTTGTAATTATAATTGTTATTCTTTAAATTATTATTATTATTATTATTATTATTATTATTATGTAATGAAAAAAATCCCAAACCCAAACCTAGACTCGTCGCCCCCTCCTCATCCCACCTGTTTGGCTGTGCTGCAACCCAGCCCCCGCCACCTTTACTTTTTAAGCGACCGCGCCAAGGATCTCCTCCTCTGGCCTCCTGCTTGATCCTCATCCACCGTGCCCAGGACATCCACCTCGCCTCATCCTTGCACTGGAATGACTTTGGTGTTCAGCCCTCTTGTAGATGCCCCACTCCCAGTGCCCTTCACCCACTCCCTCATACCTTAGCCTCACCCCACATGTCCTCCCCCGCAAGGCCCTCAGCCTCCCAACTCGCCCCCTCCGCACTACACCTCTGCCCTCCCGGTCTTGCCCACTTTCCAGAACTGGCCTCCCCCTTCTACTGTAGGCCGCCTTGGCCCCACCATCGATGCTCCGCCTTCCACCTCCTACCCTTATTCCCTCCACCTTTGGCCTCCCTCACCACACCCAACCTCCTCGCTCCGGACTTCCACCCTCGACTCCCGAATACCAACTGCCCACCCTTTACCATACCAGCGCCCTTTTCCATCATCTGGCATGCCCTCGACCTCTAACGGCCTCGTCCCAGCCCTCTGCACTCACCCTTTCCGTGTCGCCCATTGGCCTCGACCCCTCTGTGCACCCGACCTACCTTGTTCAAACCCTCCCCACCACTGGCTAGGCTGCACCCTCAACCCCAAGAATTGGCCACCCCTCCTCCCTTCCCAGCCACACCTTCTGGCAGCCCGAATCCCTATGTGTGTATGGTTTCTAGTGACCGAACCCCTACCCTCCTTGTTCCATCCTGAAGTAGAGCAGAGCCTCGACGCGACACCACTTCCTTGATCTAGTGTGGCTACTTCCCCCCATGCTGGAAACCATTTCCTCCTCCAATATATCTAGTTAATTATTTATTTACTAAATTATTTATTTTTGTTCATTTAACACTTGAAATTTTTATTTAATTTGGATAAATCCAAATACTGTCACAGGTTGTGTCTCATGTGTTTTTATCACTGTTCCGCAAGTGAGGTTAGTCCTCGAGGGATTGTTATACCTTCCATCAGAGTTTCTTCACGTCCGCACTTGGTTTGAGGTAAGTGTTTCTAACTTTTTTATTTCCAGCATAACCCATAAACACATGCATAATTTGAAAGAATATGTATATGATGTTCGCACCATCATTGATATTATAATTAATTCATCAATGTGTTTCTAGGTAAGTTAAAATTTTCAAAAATTGTTTCTGGATGAATTGCCTGATTCGTTTTGAGTATTTTTGTGAAAATCCTGACTTGAAAAATTATTTTGTGTGTCTAATTAATTTATAAATTTTTTTTAATTAAATTGGTTGTTGAAAACATCTTTTTTAAGAATATAAAATTTTGGTTCATTTTATTGTTGATAGTATGTTTATATGGTATGAAGTGTGATTCGGAGAAAACCTGTTTTGAGCTATGTGTTAGTTTTAATAAAGTGTGAATGTAGTTATTTTGGTTGTTCAAGTAGTTCAAGTAATTTTTTGAAAGGTTCAAATGCATTTTTTGAAATTTTTCTAAAATCATTGACTGTTTAAATAGAATTTGTGTGTGAAGTTAATAGAATCATTATGTAAGCCTTTGTTCTGTTCTTTTGAAAATGTTTTCTTAAATTAGTAAATGATTTGGTGAATAATTTTTGAAATATTAATCATGGTTTCAAGGTGTTTCAATGTGCATTTGGGTTTTGTTTTCAAATTTTCTCTCTGGATTTTATTGTTCCTTTGGATGTTAGAACATCCATGGGTGCTTGATGTGCACCCATGGATATGGTCAAAAATGATAATGGCACCTTTTAAATGGTGTTTCTTTAAATGTTTGGTTTTCCAAACAATTCTTGGTTTCATAAATGATGTTTTGTTGTTGGTGTGTTACCCATAAATTACAGTAAATATGTTTTTAAGGATTTGGCCCACCGGGCCATGGAAAATGATTTGGTGTGTGTCTGGAAACGATAAGGGCCTATTTGGTGCTTTGAACATAAAAAGTTGATTGTTTAATAAGATCGTATTAAGGGATGTGACTTAGAACGTTTTATGTGTCTATTCGGAGCATTAAAATATTTTTAGAAAAAAATGGTTTCGACATGATGTGAAGTGAAGGACCATTTGGCACTTTTAACCCAAAGGTAATGTTTGTAATACCTATTAAAGGAGATTTTGTTTTGGCGAATGAGTATACCCATTTGGAAACATTGAATTTTTTAGGAAATGGTTTAAATTTTAAATGATATGATGGCCCAGTTGGCACATTGATAATGTGAAATGGTTAAATGTGAATTTTGGGGGCGCTCTTGTCTAGGGTAACCCATTATGGGTGAATTCATTGAAAGCATCCATGTTTGGGGAAGGACAGTGTGGTGAGATGAGTCACGCGTGTGAGGGCCTTACTACTTACACAGTATTATTATAACCACCATGAGTTCCTAGGCATCTTTTAGATGATCGAGTGACAGTTGTTGATCAACATTGATTAGATGGGTTGGTACCCCCTGGATTGGTTGTTAGGACAAGTCGGGTTTCCCACTGGATTGTTCAGTTATAGGGCTACCAATTTGTTATAGAAACAGGAGCTTTAAAATATTTCAGTAGGTGGTTTCTAAACTGAGTACATGTAGGGGTTTTCTAGGGATATTTTGGATCACCCATGGTTACTGAATTATTTTTATTTCTTGTTTACATTTCATTATATCTGTTTATTTTTTCATCATGCGTTGTTTACATGTTCTACTTTAGCCCAACATTGGTATACTGTGTTTTGGGTTTAGTTTATAAAGTTTCAAATGATTTGGTAAATGTTATGTCATGTGTGTTGGATTTTTAAATGAGATAAAATCATGTTTCTTATTTTTAAATGTGAAAACCATACATTTTTTTTGTATTACAAACTTGTGTTAATGGATTGCTTCAGTAAAGGAGATGTTAGATTCTTTGGTTTCCCATCGTAACCCTACTGAGAATTTTTAATGCTCACGACGATCATTATCATTTCTGTTTCAAGGTTCCTTTTCTCATGTTTTCTTGGATGAGTTCCTCATTATTGGAGTATGGCCGGCCTTTGGTTGGGAGGTGACCTGGAAGGTCACGTGGACGTATGTTGAGTTGTTCCTCTGACTTTATTTTTCCGCTGCTCGAGTTGAGTTTTATTATTCTATTTATCCATGTTTATTTGTTTGTCATTATGGGACAAATCATTTCCAGTGATTAAATTTTGATTCCCGGCACTGGTTTACAGCCCGTGGGGATCGGGAACGCCCTTCAGGTCATGTTGTGGACTAGTTCTGGTGATCGGTTCAGGGTCGACCCATGTTGGTTTGTGAAAAGATTGTATCATAGGTGGCCCTTGTTATTTGGGGTGTCTGGTAGATGGATATTTGGACTATTGGGACTTGGGAGGTTGGTACAAGAAGGGCGTCATGAACCCTTTCTTGTTTTGAACCCTGAGTTGAGAGGGGTAGTTCATGTTTTAGTCTTCTTCATTTGTTTTGGGATTGAGGACGGACAATGGAGGCAGGACGATGTCATGTTGTGACCTCTCATGGTGTAGTGACCCATGTGGATTACATGTTCACAGTTGAGCTCCTCTTAGTCGTTGACACTTGCCTAGGGTTTGTCTCACTACCTTGTCGTCGGGTTAAGCGTAACTGCTAGTTCCTCATTTCATCATTTTTTTCACATGTTCTATTTAACTATTATTTGATTATGGTTGGTTCAAGTTGGTTTTTGAAAAAAAATGTAAATGGTATTTGAAATGAATGAGTTCTCTTCTAAATGACATACATTGGTAAAATGGGTTCTATAATTGATGTTTTCTTTGTTTGATATTTTGGTAAATTCTTCTATTTTCTAGGAAGTTGTTTGGGTGCAACCTTGGGTAGACCATAATAATATTGGCACATGTGAGGGAATGTATGGAAAGTGCATGTCGTTTTGTAGGGGTGGAAGCGAATGAAAACAAATGCAATGGTTCATGGGATTAATCAGGTGTGTATTGAAATTAAAGACATAACCGTTTTGTTCTAAGGTGATTCTGAAATGGAGAAATGATTTTTGGAACATTGAATTTGGATTAAAAATTGTTGATGGGTTTTAGTAAATAGGCCTTGAAGGAGGGAAATATAAAAAAGTAAAAATGGGGCTTTTGAAAGAAATGTTTTGGACATGTTTATATTTGTTTGATTGTTTCATGTTGTTGTTGACTTTATTAATGTTTCTCTGACTTGATTTTGGATTTGGATATGTGTTTTATATGTTGTTAAGAAAATGCCACCCAGAAAGGTCCCCATGGTTTTTCATAATTCATGGCCAGTTTTTGGTTCTTCTCGGACTTCACCTATCCTTCATAGTGAATGGGGTCCTTTAGAAGCAGTAGAGTGGCTTGAAGAGGTTGAACGCATCTTCAGGGTATTGGAAAATCCTGACGTTGTCAGAGTGCATGTCGTTTTGGGTCTGTTCGAAGGTCCTATAATAGATGAATGGGATTTATTCTCCATATCATCAATGCATGTTGGGATGATGTGGTATGTCTTTAAATCTGACTTCATCCAATGGTTTAAACATGAATACATGGAGATGAAGAAAAGGTAAGAGCTAATGTGTATCCAATAGGGCCAACAGATAGTGAAAGAATATGTTGACCATTTCATGGAGCTTGTATCCTTTTCTTCGGAGGTAGCATCGTAGGATTTGATGATATACATTTCTCTTCATCTGGGGTCTTCATCCAGAGATCAATGAGCATGGCCTCCCTTATATGGGAAATCATTTTTAGAAACTATTGGATTAGGTGATATTACCTGAATTGGTCCTCAGAGCATAGATGGTTGGAAATACAGTGTACTCAGTTACTCATTAAGGTTCCCCATCTAGGTAGTAGTGTGTTCTAGAAGGAACTGTCTCTAAAGAGTCCTCTATTGTGGATCTGGCTTCCAATTTTCAGACTGTTCAATGTTGTGCCACCAGTGTGGCCGGTTTAGGCATGTGAAACCATCATATCACACCCCTCAAAGATGTGTCATCGTTGCGGTTGTCTGGGTCACTCTGAGTAGTTTTGGAGGTAGTGCCACCTAAAGAAGATGATGTGACTGATGAAATTCCACTGTCTGACTATGAGGCTGAAGATTCTTCGTCCACTAAAGCCCCAACCACAGGTCTTGGGGTGATGCTCGCACATAGTCAGGAGCCGTAGGAGGTGTGAAGCCTTAGTTTGGGTTTTCTATTCCGTGTTTGCAGTGGAACATTTAAAGTATTTTCATCCTTGTTTTCAGCTATTAAAGTTTTGACATAATTGTAAGTTCATTGTTTTGTTGTGTAGTAATGATGGACTCATACTATTTTAATACAAGCTATCTTGGTTTTGTGAATGTGGTTTTCTAAATCATGTGTTTCTCTTCAAAGTGTGTTTGGCCCCTGTATGGGTTGATCTTGATTTAGAGGTGTTCATTTGGATATGTAAGTTCCAATGAAGGAGTCAAGTCTCATCGTAATTCTCTGGTATCCTACTGGGATTACATTCTGTTTTATGGTTTTTCTCTAATTTCTGGGGTTTTTAGTTTGGGACAAGAGTTATGTGTTTCAGATGAGGTGTTGTTCGCTCGTGCTATAGAAGTTAGTTTGGATCTGTTGGGAGTTCCCACATTGGCCCCCTACCCGGGGTGGTTTGTTGAGTGTTAAATTTATATCTTATTTTATTTCTTGTGGTGAGGAGAACCCTCCCATGGTATCTCATTCTATTTTGTTTTGATTTCATTCAGTTTTAATTGATCATGGATGCGGGTTTGGTCTATCGTTCGGTTGGGTGACTTTTGGGGGGCAAAGAGTGTATATGGTGGGGAGAATTTTCACACCCCAACTATTTAATTATTATTTTTTTTTTTTTTTCATGTATTTGGGTTCTTGAACAATGGCCTGGGCTAGGACATGGATTAAAATTTTGTCGTTTAATATTTTTACTAGGTTTCAAACCCATGTGTGGTCACTGCGCGGTTGGCGGTAGCTGTGAAATCAGCCCTAGTGTCGTGCAATTGCACAATATTATTATTTTTATTTTTTATTATTATTTTTGTCATTATTATTATGTTTATTTTCATTATTCTATATATTTATATTTCTATTTTTACTGTATTATTATAATTTTATTATTATTATTATGGTTTGTATTATTGTAATTATAGTTGTTATTCTTTACATTATTATTAATATTATTATTATTTGTATTATTATTATTATGTACTGAAAAAATCCCAAACCCTAACCTAGACTCCCCCCCATACACCCTATTTGGCTATGCTGGAACCTAGCCCCCGCTGCCTTTACCCTTGTAGTGACCACACACAGGATCTCCTATAGCCGCCCGGCTCCCCACACCCATCACCTGCTCCGTCATACCTCGACCTCACCCCTCGCCAGGCCCTCAGCCTCCCTACTCACCCTCTCTGCATTGCACCTCTTCCATACCAGCCTTACACCCTCGCCAGTGCCCCCCCTGCTACAGCCCGCCTCCACCCCACCCTTGCTACTCTGCCTTCGGCCTCTTACACTTCAGCTCTCCTATTCCGGCCTCCCTCACCACACCATGCCTCCTCTCTCCAGACTTCCACCCTCATCTCCCGACCTCCAGCCACTCACCATTCACCCTACCGACACCCTCCTCCTGCATCCAGCCCACCCTTGACCTCTTTCGGCCTCATCTCGGCCCTCCATACTTTCCCTTTCCTGGTCGCCCCTCATCCTTGACCCCTCAGCGCACCTGAACTCCCTCATTCCAACCCTTCGCACCACCGGCATGTCCGGTCCCTCAACCCCCAACATCATCCTCCCCTCCTCCCTTCTCATATACACCTTCCAACAGCCCAAATCCCCATGCGCACATGGTTTCAGGTGACCTGACCCCCTTCCCCACTTGTTCCGAGCAGCAGAAAAACAAAACCCCAGTGCTGAGCCTCTACCTTACTCTGGTGTGGTCGTGTCCCCCCTTGTTGGCTACTATTTCCTCCTCCAGTATATCTAGTTAATTGTTTATTTACATATTTATTTATTTATTTATTTATTTTTCTTCATTTCACTTTTGGAGTATTTTTTAATTTGGATAATTCCTAATATTGTCGCAGTTTGTGTGTCATTTGTTTTTAACACCTTTCACCATGCATGGTTAGTCCGTGAGGGATTTTTATACCTTCCATCAGAGTTTCATCGCATTCACGCTATGTTTTTTGTAGGTGTTTCTATGTATTTTCTTTCCCATATAACCCATAGACACTTGTTTGGTTTGAATTAATATTTATAGGTCGTTCGCACAATCATTGATATTATAGTTAATTTATTAAACTATTTCTGGGTTAGTTAAAATTGTTGAAAATAGTTTCTAGATGAATTATCTGATTCATTTTGAGTCGTTTTGTAAAAATTAGGACTTGATAAATTATATTTCATGTCAAATTAACTTAGTAAGTTCTTTAATTAATGTTTTCTTGTGAAAACACAGTTTTTAAGAAGATAAAAATGTGTTTGTTTTTTTATAGTATGTTTGTATGGCATGAAGTTTGTTTGGGTGAAAACCTATTTTGATCTATGTGTTAGTTTTCATAAAGAGTGAAATTAGTTCTTTTGATTGTGCTAGTGGGGCGAGTCATGTTTTGAAAGGTTTAAAAGTATATTTTGAATTTTTTGGAAATGCATTGGATGTTTAAATAGAATATTTGTGTGAAGTTGATAGAATCATGATGTCAGAAGTTTTTGTGTTCTTTGGAAATGGTTTTCTTAAATTAGTAAATAATTTAGTGAATGATGTTTGAAATATGAATCATGGGTTCAAGGTGTTTCAATGTTCATTTTAGTTTTGTTTTCAAATGTTCTCTTTGGATTTTATTGTGCCTTTGGATGTTGGCACATCCATGGGTTCATGAGGTTCACACATAGATGTGCTCACAAATGATAATGGAACCTTTGAAATGGTGGTTCTTTAAGTCCTTGGTTTTACAAATAATTCCTATTTTCCAAAATGATGTTTTCTATTAGGTGTGTTTCCCTTAAATGACAGTAAACATGTTTTTAAGGATTTGGCCCAACGGGCCTTGGAAAATGCTTTGGTGTGTGTCTAAAAAGATAAAGTCCCATATGGAACTTTGAACATAAAAATGTGACTTTTAACTAAGATCATATTATGGTATGTGGCTTGGAATGTTGTATGAGTATTGTATAATCCTTAAAATGTTTTTAGAAAAAAATGGTTTCGACATGATTTGACGTGAAGGCATGTTTTACAATTTTAACCCAAGGGTAATATTTTTACTAACTTTTAATAGACATTGTGTTTTTGTGAAAGTGTATTCCCATTTGGAAACATTGAGTGTTTTATGAAATGGTCTAAATGTTAAATGGTGTGATAGCCCGGTTGGCACTTTGTCAATGTGAAATTGTTAAATGTGCATTTGGGGACGCTTATGTCTAGGGAAACCCTTTATGGGTGAATGCAGATGAAGCATCCGCGTTTGGGAGAGGCAAGTGTGGTGTGATGATTCATGCGTGTGAGGGACTTCCTACTTACACATTATTATTATGACCCCCATGGGTTTCGGTGCATCTTTTAGATGATCAAGTGAGAGTTTCTATTCAAACCCGATTAGACAAGTTGGTACCCGATGGATTGGTTATTAGGCCTAGCGGGCTTTGCCACTAGATTGGTAAATTATAGGTTAGCCATTTGGTTATAGGATAAGGAGATTAACCATACGCCTATAGTTGGTTCCAAAACTGAGTATGTCTATGGGTTTTCTAGGTATGTTTAGGATCACCCATTTTTACTAAATTATTTTTATTGCTTGTTTACTTTTCGTTATAGCAGATTATTTTTCCATCATGCATTGTTTACTTGTTCTACTTTAGCCTGACTTCAGTATACTTTGTTTTCATTTTTGTTTATAAATTGTAAAATGATTTTGGAAATGGTATGTCGTGTGTGTAAGGTTTTTAAATGAGAGAAAACCATGTCTCTTATTCTAAAATCTAAAAACATTACATTTATATTTGTATTTCAAACTTGTGTTAGTAGATTGTTTCAGGAAAGGAGACATTGGATTATGTGATTTATCTTGGAAACCGTACTGATCATTTTTAATTATCATGCCTATCTTTATCATTTCAGTTGTAGGTTTCTTATGCTTAGGTTTTCTTGGAAGAGTTTCTCGTCGTTGGAGTAAGGTCATCCTTTGGTTGGGAAGTGACCTGGAAGGTCATATGGATGTACATTGAGTTATTCCACTTAATTTCTTTTTCTGTAGCTCGAGTTCAGTTTTATTATTTAGTTTATTCCTATTTATTTATTTTTCTTTATGGGCCTAATGTTTTCTAGTGATTAAATTTTGATGTTTGGCACTAGTTGCTAGCCCATGGGGATTGGGAACACCCTTTGGGATATGTCGCGGACCGGTTCGAGTGAACATTTCACGGTTGACCCGGCTTGGTTTGTGACATAGAAAATAACTTTACATAATGAAATAGTTCAAGAGTATAAGATAAGTAACCTATTAAGACTATTTAAATTAAATTTAGTACGTAGTATGAAATGAAAGTGAAACCTAGTTTGAGATAAAAATCTCAACCTTATTATTACTTCCAAAAAATAATTAATTCCCTTGTAATTCTTTATGTTAACTTTTATTTTTACTAACATATAGGTAATTGAAGGTGAATATTTAGTGTTGTATACACTATACAATAAACGAGACATTCTTCTTGTTGCTTTTAAAATATCATGGATAATTGATATTGAATACATCCATTTAGGAGAATTAATCATTAAAAGAATCTTTCATATTGTGAATCTATAAATTTTGGATAATTATTAAAAACTAGAGAAAAAAGTGTTCCAAACACACTTTTAGTAATTATTTTTTATTACATAAACTATTTTTATAACGGTAGAGTGTTTATTGGTTAAAATACATGAGAAAGGGGGAGTAAAATGCCTTTCAAGTATGTTTTTTATAAAATTTCTAGGATGTGTAGGATTAAATGTTTCAAGAATGTTCCATTTCTAATACACCCCTAAAATAAGATTCATGTAATGATGTCACCTAAATGGAATGATATGAATAATGGTGATAAACATGGTTATATCTACCTTTTTTCTACAATGGTATTTTCCATGTCGACAAATTTTATGTTAACTAAATTATTATTTCTTATTAAATATTGTGGCATAATCCCTATCTCAATTTCATAAAGGCTGTTTTTACATATCAAAAGAGAGAATGGAAATGTTTTTTGAGATTCTTGAAATGATAAAATAAAAGATTTAAAGACCCAATATAAGTACTATAAATTTATTATCAGTAAGTGTAGATATAATAATCCATATATATACACATATTATCATTAGTGGCTATTGTAACTAAAAAAAATTCAAAGGGGAAGATTGTTATTTCAAAGTAAGAATTTCATTTCTTTCAGTGAGTCAATATGTTTATGGTGAAGGATAATACATGTGAAGATTTATGTGTTGATCTTTTGGGAAATCAAATAAAATTAGGTGGATATAAAGTTACGATGGTCTACAATATTTTGGAATTGTTTTATATATTTTTTAGGAGGTTTTAGAATGATTGATAAAGGCATGGAATTAGTTAGCATGAAGTATGGATTTTAAGCGCTAAAGAACGCATTTCCATGGAATAACTGCATATGACTTAGAGTTTTTCATATAAAATTATACAAAATTGTATATGACTTTTTAATTTTTTTTTCAAATTCAGACTATTTTATATTCATTTGGTTTGAGTTAATTACTTGGAAAAGGGATGATAATATCATTTCAATGACATAAAAAATCAATTTTCTATGACTTCTTAATCATTTATAATGTATTTCCAATGTCACTCTGTGTTTTGTATGACTTCATTTTGGGTTTTTATGACTTCACAAAGTCACTATATCCTTCGTAAGAATTTATTCGGTGTTTGATATGATGTTACAGTTTCATGTGACTTAATGAGGTATTTTCATTTGACTTTTAATGGATTGTATGAATTCACGAGATTTTCATATGCCTTAAAAACATATTAAAATTAAGAGGTTACTAGGTTATATAAAAATTATTTGGATATTCATATTTAAAATTCTTAGACATTTGAGATGAAATTATGGAGAACTAATTATAATGTGAAATCTAAAATAAGTATAGATAAATCAAATGATACATTGTGTAAATTTCTTTTCTGATTCAAACATTATGGTCATTTAAGAAGATTAACATCCTAGCTACTCTAATTTATTAACTATCCATAGAGGGTATTTTATTTCTGATATGAGTTTAATGATATAGTAAAACAAGTAGATGGGTGTTATACACAGTGTATTATAATCCATGGTTGTTGTGTGGTGATGACAAGAACACCCCGTGGTTAATTTTCTATAGCCATTTTAGTAATATTTTAAGATGTCTTGTGAAGATCTTAGAGGTAAAATGCGTTGAAAAAATGTAATAGATTGTAGTACTGAATGTTTTCTATGATAAGTTCATCGGTAATAAATTCAGAGTTATAATATTCCATGATCCACTATTGGTAAAAATCTTGAGAATTTATCAACACATAAAGATGATGGAGGTCTAACATGGGGATCACCACACCTCATTTTATGTTAAATTATTGTATGATTCATGCATAATTAAAAAAATCCTAAATACCTAAAAGATATTTGGACAATAATAAGATGTGATATATTAATATCACATGGAGGAAAAAAGGTCACATTCTTCAAGAGAATTAAATAAGGATTTCTATTATGTGTGAATCGATAGAAATAATTAATAAATTTATGTCGGATTTAATTTAAATAAGATTTCCTAGAAATAACGATATTTTTTTTCCATATTTAAAATTTTAAAGATAATATTTTTATTTTTATTTTTATCAATATATGTAGTATAGGTACTAAATAAGGTTGTTGATATTTTTCTATGAGAACTTTTGAACACTATGTAATTTTTTTTCCTGAGAGATCAACACAAAACAATGTATCAAATAGGTAATAAGGATGGAGTTAAAAGCTAGGAGTCATTGAAGAAGAATATGTAATGTTTTCTAGATTATTCAACATGTCAAGGAGGAAAATTTCTTAAGAAATACCTACTAAAGCATTTTTCACATAGAGGAGGAACATAATCATGGGTTGTAGAGAACAGTAGAAAAAAGACGTATGTATTTATTTATTAGATTATCATTTTTTTAAATATTTAGTTTCTATTGGTGGATCCTTAAATATGATCCATAGTGGATAATATGTTTAGAGGAATAGGCTTTCCCAAATATAGATCATTATTGAAGACATTTTCATGAATCCTTGATTGGGTACATAAAAAAAATTAAATGGAGAAGGAAATTCTATTTTAAACTTGTATATATTCTGTGTTTTTCTCTTTCATATTACTACATAATATGAGGAGAGGTTTTGAGTTTTCCTGATTTCTCTTTAGTGGGGCCCCTATTCGTCTCATCTCACTCGATTAGCCTCCACCATGCTGTCATTACTTCTAATCCCCCATCTTTCCTTGTGTTAGTATAATGGATATCTCCAATTACAGACTCTTATAATCCCATCTTATATTATCTGATATTTATTTTAATTTTCTCCAATTCCTTAGTCCCCATGTAAAAAGATATTAGGGTTTATAAATTTAATTATTTAAATTGGTGGTTTCCTAATGTTGGTTTTCCAAATCACAATTCAATGGATCCTCTTGACCCTTAGTGAGGGATATAGTCATTCACAATTAATTTTAAACAATTCTTAGTAGGTGGATCCAATAATTTACTATTAAGTATTGAAAAATGAGTTATTTCATTTATAATCCATTTTTTAAATTGAATTTATATATTAATATATGACTAAAATTTTAAGATTCAAACTCTTGAATCATTTATTTATTTTCAACTGATAACAAATTACTTTTATAATCCTTAAATGTTTAAATTCTATTCTCAAGTTTAGTAATCACAAAATGTTTTTAATTAAATCTTTTCATAATATTTTCCAAAATAAGTTGAAAAAAAATTCTTTGATAACTTTTTTGAACATTAGAAAATTCACATCATGAATTTTTAATGGTTTCAAATGATCTAATCCATGATTGGATACTTCTAAATATGGTTTTTATTAGAAAGGTATATTTTTATTTCATTTTTTTCATTTAATATTTTTATTTTCTTGGTTTATAAGAATTATATTTTATGTCATTCATAATGTTTCTAAATTTTTATATCTTATTGAACATGTTTTGTTAAATTAATTTTTGTTTATGTATCCTTAAATTTATCCTCATGGTATTATTCATGTTAAAGTGAAATGTTCATTTGAAATGATATATAGATTGTTATGTTTTTTTATGAATAATTTTATGATAAAAATAGGGTTTTTGGGATATTTATAGGTGATGGTAAGAATTATTATTTTTGACTAATTATTTTAAAAGTTCTATTTTAATATATTTATATTATTTCTCACCTTTATTTATGTATCCTTGTAAATCTTGGGTAGATAGGTGGGGAATCAAGGGGTTACTAATTCATTGACTATAATAAGGCTCTATATTTTCATCCCCAAGATATGAAATTTGTTTTCTTATGAGATTTTCCATCTCTATTATGTAATGATTTTTACATTTTTTAGGAGGTTGGATCAGATTAGGCAGTCCAATTAGAAATATTTTAGTACTATTTTATTCTAAATTATATCTCAGTAAACCTGGTTTTCCATGATAGTTGTGATTTGATTATTTCAAGTCGATTGAGTTCTGAATATATTTTGTGGATACATTAATTATTTTTTGGTGTTTTACTACTCCTTTTATTATATTTCTATGGGTAATGTCTAAGTAATGGTTTCATAAAGTCTTATTTTTTATTTAAATAAAATGTTTATTTAATTATGTGGTGAATAATTTTTTAAGTAATAACTTTTTTTCTTTATTTTTATTCATTTTTATTTAAATTTTCCATGAAAACATACTACTATTTTGAAAATGAATTACTAAAATTATTTAATATGTTTATTAAATCATGAATTTTATTTAACATTTTTCTAAACATAGATGTTTTCCATGTAAGGTTTAATATTAGTTTTGCATACATTCAATGTCACACATTATCCTTAAATTTTAAAATGAGTTTTATTTAATAGTTGATAACTTGTAAGATGGTTGTAATAAAATGATATGGTGTAATGTTCTCTTGTTACCTTTCTTCTCATAAATTTAAAAATCCTTCATATGTTATATTGAAACTAATATAGAAAGTATTTATCTTTAAAGAGTATTCATGGGGTGTGAGTGGGATATTAACAATAATTAATTTCTCACACTATAAGTATAAACTTCTCCCAATACATACACACCATGTGATTATGCTTCTTTTATGGATTATGATATAGGATTAGTTATAATATATCTCATAAATTATGAATAATCTTCATGTTGGGGTTTGGAGTTTATGGATGTGCTAGAAGAAGTTTTTTGATTTTTCAAATAGAGGTGGTCTCCTGGGTGAAATATTGACCCTTTGTCCCATTAGTATATTTACATTACATATCATGTAAATTTTTCCAGTTTTAATTCCCATCACTTATGATCTCTCGAATATCATGTTTTTTTTATATTAAGTTTGGTTATCTATATGTTGGATGTTGGTTTTTTGTTAATTTATTAATTTATAGATTGGTCACTCCTTTTATTTCCTTGTCAACTGTCTGGTTGGTATATATTTCAAAACAACTTAACTTACATGTAAGATTCACTAAATTATGCTAATTTACTACAAAACTCTATTTTAATTTTTATTTTATGGGTTTAAATCATTCACAACGGTGTGCATTTTGTTTTTATTTAACTATTTTATATCCATTGGTGATCAGGAATATTCATTAGACCTTTTAGTGGGCTATAGGGGTCACCAAGTAAGGGTGTCCAAGGTCTGTTCATTGCATTGGAACTTCATGTATTGTATTTGAAAAATGTTACCCTCATGCTAAATGGATCTAAACAAACTAACATTTTCCACACCTATAACAACCCTTCAAACTAGCAGGGTTTTAACATAAATAATAGGGATATTAAGGATACTATCATCATTGATTCCTCCATCATATTGGGAAAACCTTGGTATTGTAGAAAATATTTACAATAATCTTGACTATCCTGAAACAATAGTGGGGAAAAACATTAATGTTCAAACCATGTCCAATATTTTCTCACAAAATGTGAGGAAAACTCTAATATCATGTGGAGAGGACTTCTTGAAGATAAAATATCTTTTATGTTTTGTCTCATTTCCACTCCCCAATATGATATTCAAAATAACTTGTAAGATTAATTAATGTGATATCTTGGATGAAAAAACTGGGATATATTTCATCATAAAAAATATAGGATCCTTCCCTATAAGAAATATACAATTCACCTTGAGTTTTTAGATAACCAATTTCACATTAATAATAAGGATAAACTTTTTATGTCTTGGAATATTTTACTAGTAAAGCATCATAAGTATCTCCAAAAATATTTTCTTAATAGTTTAAATATAGTATATAAAATATTTAGTGATAATATGTCAATTTTGTGTATCATAGAGAAGGGTAAATATCGATATTTTCACTTTATTTCACTAACTAGTTAGAAAGTTTCTTTAGAAAATCTACCTTTTAATTTCAATGACTAATGTTGGCTCTCCTATTTTAGATATGGATATGATATTTGGTCATTCCAAGGAAATATCATCATCCATATAGCTTAAAAATACAAATTTATTTGGAACGAGTCATTTGTAGACATCTGCACCAAGAATATGGAATGGTGATGTAGAAAACCCATTTTTGAAAAGGAAATTACTTAAAATAACCACTCTTTATGGTTTATAATTATCATAGATAGAAACTATAAATATAACCATACCTAGATCATGTTAGTGTGTAATACTAAAATATAATGAGAAATGTTGCAATAACTCTAGTCGAATCATAGGGGAAACCATAGCCCATAGGTTTATTAGAATATTTACCTCCACAACCACCCCTCCAACCATCAAACATAAAATGGGGTTCATCCATGACATATCTGATAATATTTAACCTTAGTTCATAGGTTTGGATGAATTTTTACATCTCCCTCCTCTAGAAAAGTATATCATATAAAATTTTAGGTTTTATCATCTTAATCGGGGTCACGTTCAAGGGAAGAAATAAGAATTTAACTTAGGATAACCCTCCATTAAAAAATTACTAGGTCAACTCAATATGAGTTCCACAAGAGATAATTAATGCCTTTAAGGGTTCATATGTCCAATGAATTTTCCATCAATATAAAATTGATGAAATGTTATTATAAACTCCTCAAAGGATACTCAAATGATGATGAATAGACTTAATATTTTTATGTTAATAATTATCTACATTATTCTACATGATTCACATGGGTAAAATATATCAATAAAAATTTAATTGAAAATTTCATACATTAAAATTATGTAGAGGAACTCAATGAAGAGGAATCTAGTTGTAATACGTTTTAAACTAAAGTGGGGGAAGATGGTGTCCTTACTTAGTATCAATATCAGATTCATGATTTTGGCGCTCTGTTAAACATCACATTATCACCCAGTTGGTAAACTAATACTAATGGAACGGGGAAAGGTATGGCCATGTATAAATCCAAAACACTATTATAAAGAGTTTATATTCTTCATAATGAGGATAAATTTCTCGTTATGATTTGTAGTTATTAAAGGAAATACATCATAACACTAAATTCCCCATAGGAATCATAATCACTGAGTAAATTCTTATGTTGAAACTGTTAATCCTATCATGAAAAATTATTCAAAAGAGAATATTTTTAAACTAAAAAGACATATTCAAGCCATATATCCATCTTTCAATTAAAAATTCAATCTACCTAACCCCATCATTAGTTTATTATTAAGATTTTATTTTCTAAAGAGGTAAAAATCACAAAATATTTTGTAATGTTTTCCCATATGAAATATGTTAAGTAATTAACCATAATTCATGATAGGTTAAGATAATATGGATCCAAAACGTTTACACACTTATAAATTTATTAGGGTGTAGTAACAAAAAAAATTAAACACCTTTATTCAATTTTTTCTTGGATAGAGGCTATAGAAGGATGAAAAGTGGAAATGTAACTAAATATAAAATCATATCTATAGTAGTTGGAAGTGAATAATACTCCACCCAAAATTGTTAATCATGAATTATGGTTATTAAATTTAATATGAGAACCATAATTTTATATTATGCACTTTTTGTATCTTTTTGGCTTGATGTTGGAGGCATTAGATCAATGAGAAGTCGCAAGGCCCAAAATGCTTCTTACAATCATTAAAGAGACTGTAATTTTTTTGGTTAAGTGATTTAGATGTTTGATTTTATACTAACTATAAAGAACTATTAATATAGTTAAATAAATAATTAATCTCAATTCTATGGAAGAAGATTATCTTTAAACAAATAAATCTCAATAGACACAAAAATTAGTGGTTTGTGGAATTCATATCTAGGTGGATATGGTGGACCTCTTATCTGAACATGATGTATCCTCCACAAAAACCTATTGGGAATCTATATTGAAAATATTTAGGATGATATGAAAACATTTCTCAATATATTAAAATTTCCTAAAAAATTATGAGAGTTTAATATAGTGGAGTGGTACTTTTAATAACCCCTTAAACTTTTAAAATTAAAATCATGGATGAAACTGTCTAAATAGGGGAAGAAATATAGAAAGATGGATACCATGATATCCATGCTCAATCATGATCTAATTATAGATAAATCAACAAAATCTAAAAAATAAAATTTTCTTCCACATTATAGGAAATAATGACAAAAAACCATAACGAAAATACATTGAACCCGAAGAAAGAATAAAATCGATAAAATTTGAAAATGTGACATATAAAGTGTATTTTTTCTAAAAATAATATGTCCCAGGGTATTTTATTTCTACCTTATAAGAAATTATTTCTCATATCACCAGAGATCAAGAATTCCAATGAATAATTGTTGAAGGATCATCTTAGTTTTTTCACTTCTCATCATGTGTTTGGGTATAAAATTCATGTTTTATTTGTCTTCAAGGAAGTTCTTTGGAAGATAATAGATAATGAGTGAGTGATATTGGGAAAAAAAACCATGAATATGGTACCTATGTCACTACTAATCCAAGAAAATAATAGGAATAATATATAGGATATTCTTATAGAAATGCTATGAATTATAATTGTTGGATGACTAGAAAATCAGTCAACCATATGCACTCCATCATCAGAGTGTAAGTGAATCTGTTAGTCATGACCCTAATTACCTCCGTAACTTTGGAAAAATTATCTTAATCCTAACCAAATTATAAAATTAATTTGAACAATCATAAAGATGAAGAAACATAATATGTGTATCCCCCTTAGGTTCCCAAAATGATCTCGAATATTATAAATTTCATTCCCCTTTCATTAGGAGGATGACAACCAACACCATCAAATTAATTTATCATGAAATTATGATCCATGGTATTGATACATAAATTCTATCCACATGATAAATCTATTTATAGAATTATAACATCCTTATGAAATAGAATTCCCTACCAGTAGTCATGTAGGAGGGTACACATGCATATTAAGGCTAGGTCATGGTTTGACTTGAAATTAACCTTTCATTCTTTACAAAAATATACAAGTTTCTACAAGTTGAATATCAGAACTCAAATGAGATCAATATTAAGACAAAAATTATCATGTTCCTTAAAGGGATCATTCCATTTTCATTTTATTAGAATATCAAGTAACATAAAAATAGTCTACCAGTTAGGTTCCAAATGCCAAAAGGCCAGATTATCCTAATCATCAATCAAAAAATATTACCCTTATTTTTGAACATGTGTGAGGTCTATTTTCATGTCTTTATCAATGAAAATAATGTAATAAGAAGAATAATCCCAAGGATCAAATGTAAATCATGTTCAAACATATCTTTTTTTTTCTCCCTAATAGGATTTAAAATTTTTTGCCCCTTAACCGCTATAAATAACTCAGGAATGTTCTTATTTAATATCTTCTAAGGTGATGAGAGTTCAAGGTTGAAATAGATATAGTCACCAAATATCGTGTATAAATTAGTTCCATCTAATTCCATAAAGTCATATTATTTTGGAAAAAATATCGAAAAGTTTCCATGCAAGGTTATATCTGACCCTTATATATATATATGTCTAGAAATATCTATGATGTCGATATTCACTAATAAATTGTTGAAAATGATTCTAGAATCAACCTCATATCAATCCAGACACTACGCTATTTGGGCGACATGGAATCTAACATTACACCTTACAGCTTGATGATCAAGGGGTAAGATAAGAGTGAGAATTTGACACATGGGAGGATTAGGTTGAGGACTCAATTTGAAGACCTCTTGTCTGACTCAGAATTTATTTCTTTACACTAGTAAATATCTCTTAGTGAATTAATGGTATGTTTTTGTACTCATAAGTATATATCATTTCCCACAATCTATAATGAATTTTTGAAATTTTTTATTGAGAATAAGGTTAGAGTACTCTTTCGTGATATCTCCCCTTATGATACCTAAGAGTCCTAATTTATTGACTGAAGTTATTAGAAACATGTGGAAGTAGTAATAGGTATATAATGAAAAAAATATTATATTTAATTGATGTGAATCTTTCCATATCAATCAATCGAGTGAAATCAGTAATCATTTTATGTTTCCCATTACTCATAAAGAATAAGAGACTCTAGAACTAGAGAGTTACATGATCATGTTATCCATCAACATAGTTTATATATTTTCCTTACTCTTTTATTATTATTATTCATATTATTCCATTAAGCAATATCCATTAATATAGGAAAATATTCCAATAAAATTTACGCGAATCAATATGAATTATAAGTGTATCCACATGAACATGGTACTATCTAACAATTAGTCGATGTAGCCATTTCACTTTGAATATATGAATATAATCCCTTAGATATGTATACTAGGTTTAGGATCATTCTCTTCCATTCATATGGTGTCAATAATTACATAAAAATCCTTAGACTCTAAAGATGTGTGTGATATTGATAAAAATTAGGAAACTTATGTATCATCTTTAAAATCTCATATATTATTCCCATCATATAAAATAGAAAATTTAGAACAGAAATTTTTAACGTCGCATTTAAAAAAAATACACTATGTTAGATAGAGAACATGTTACACTACATCAAACATAAGAGAATAACTTAATATTATTATTTAATAACATGGATAATAAATTGGATAGAATGAACAGTATTAATTAAATTCTAAAAATATGTTTTACACATGTTCATAATGCATTCATTGGTGTAGAATTAAATATAAATGAGTGTAAAACCCTTTTTTACTAAAGGGAAATGTTTTTCTGAAAAACTATTTAAATGAAAAAAAGAGAGTTTATAAAATAAAAAAATTACTCTTTTTGAATTTTATTAAATAAATATGTATTTGATATAATTAATTTAATGTTTAATATTCATCTTAAATGTTTTATAGATATTACATAAGAACAAATTCAATTTTTCGGATACAAGATGTATTTTTCAAAAAACATACATTTTTACCATCTTGTGATGGAGAACCCATTTTAAATATAGTTTTTGAAACTTTTAAAATATAATTTAGAAAAATAATATTATTATTTTTCATTTCGACATAAAAATTTACTTAGGTTGAATTTTTTTCTAATAATATAAGTATTTTAATGAATAATAAGAAATACTATGTTTTATTTCAAAACTGATTTTTCATCAAATTTTAGTATATAGTTATATTTTCCATTTAATTTGTTTTAATTTATAATTATGAAATTATTTTATCATTTAATTAAATTTAGGTCATTGGAGTAAATTTAAAATTGAAATTTGATATAAAATCTATGTGAACTTTTGAACATTTCACATTAAAAACCCGTTTTTTAGTTTAGTCTATGGAATTAATTTTACATATAATTGCCCCAATTATGTGAATTAAATTAGGAAAAATGGATTCCATATTGGGAATAATATGGTAAAAATTATTATTTAAGGTTATTTTCATTCTTATATATAAAAACACTACCATGGTAAAAATAATTATTTACCATACTAAAAGTAAAATATTTGACACGGGTAAAAATTAAGATAAAAGCTTAACATGCCTAAAAAATAAAACATTTAAATGGTGGTTGGGGTTTTTATAGACCCCAACTAGACTATAAAACATTAATTACAATCCATTTTCGTTTAATTAAATTCCACTTATATATGGTAACTTTTAATATAAAATAACTAGTAAATTAATCACTTGAACCCACTTCTCCTCAAGTATAAATAACTACAGCCGGATCCCCATTTCAACACAAAAATCATTTTAGCTCATCAAATCTCAACAAAACCTCTCCATATAACTGTCCCCAGGTCAAAGTGACACTTTTATAACCAAATGAAAAAATCCAAGGTCCTCAAAAGTCTTTCAAGGCGGGGATATTTAAGAGGTTATTTTCTCAAAGTAACTCTCTTAATTTATTTTGTTTTTATACTTTCTCAACACCTCCTTCATCCATAAATGTGACATTACTATATAATAATTTAAATAATGTATTTATACGATTATAATGGAATATATGATTACCAATTCATTTCTCACCATCTCTTATTCAAGGAAAAAATTTGTTGTCCAAGTTATGCCTGTTAATTGCCTCCGTGATAATATTTTTGTTCTTTTTCATTTTCCACCATCATGGCCGATCATAAAACCGTTATTCTGAAAAAATAATATTTTTATATTTTTATTATAACCTATTATTTATTTTGGAAATTTTATATTAAATATCCCTTCATCCTTTCTAAATTGTTGTTATATGATAACTTTGTTTGGGGATGTGTGGACAACCGCCTCCTCAAAATGATGTCATTCATTCACACATCACATGGAATGTATTAAGAATTGTTTTAGAAAAAATATATGATATATATATGAAATATTAATTATACAATAATGATATTATATACGTATAAATATTTACATGCATTTCAATTAATGATCATTCTTTCAATACGTCAGGAAAAGAAAAAAAATAGTTTTCTTGTGTACGTATGGCCAACCATCACCAATAACCATGTTTTTATATTTTCATAAAATATTCTTATAAATAATTATATAATGAATACCTAATATATTTATATCATGTTATATATTCTGGAGATGATGGACTTATGACCACATTGACTATTGACATCATACCATGTTAATTTTTGACTTAAAAACTGAATATCGACAAAACATATGATATAAACTTAAATAATTATGTTATTGTTATAACAGGGTAATTAATAAAATAAAAGTAGTAATAAACATGAATAATTTCTTAATCAAGTATAAATTAACATAATTTTATTATTTAAGAATAAAAAGGAACATACAAGAGAGTCAAACTCGAGGTAAGGGAATTTCTTTACCTAATTTCCGTTCTTTGGGTTAAACATTTACTTCTTGATTATGTAATTCTATGATTATGTGCGAAATAAATTTTGGATATATTATATTTTATTTATAATTGTTTTTTTGGATTTATATTGAATACACATAATCGAACTATTTTATTAAGAAAATGATCTTTGTAAGGGACTTCATCTCAATATTCTTTCATTTACGATTTTCATGATAATATATGACTTTATTATTTCATTAGGTGAATATAAAGCCACTATAACAATTAATATCTATATTTTTTCTATAATAAGGTTAATCAAAATTTTGGAAAATTTATTAATTCATAATGATTAATATTTAAATGTTAAAAGTGGTATTGGACACCTTGAACGTATAAATATTTAATTATAAAATATTTTCTTTAGGATATTAGTTATCGTACTTATATATACATATATAAAAGGATTATACCTGAAATTTTATGCCTATATTTCAATGGTTTTAAAAATTAATCTTTTAATAGGAATATTTTTACATTCTTTATAAAATGAAAAGTATTACATTATGATTAAGTATTCATGGTTTACATGATTCCAAAAGAATAATAGTTTTATTTCTTTGTGTGTCTATGACTAATATTTTTATGTAAATCCCATGTTTTGATATTTTTTTATTGGTTTTGAAGGATAATAGAGTCGAGGATAGGATCACGGAAAAGTTATGATGATTAAACATGAAAAGAAACAATGTTTTTTAAACGTTTTTGTTTTATGAAAAAAATAGATAGTGAGTATAAGTGACTACATTGTAATATTTGAGTTGTTATTTAAGTATCATCGCATAATTACCTAAATCTATAAACATGAAAAGGTCCTAAATGTCATATAAATTCAAATTACTAACTTAACTCAAGATTATGTAATATTTAAGGGTAGGGACTTATAGTTTGTATCAAAGGTAGTTTTAGTTAACTTTAGTGGTTTGGTTGTTATTAAAGAATAAGTTACATGTTTTATATAACCACAATGGCTGGAATATTAGATAGATTTATAGTTATTTTGAATAAATTGAATTATTTTGAGATAACATGAATAAGTATATCTTACTATTTATCCTCTTCATAAGATATTAAATGATGATTGTATTGATATACTCACACTATCATTTTTTGTGTTAGTAAATGGATGGATCCAGCTAGAACCAAAGTAACAATAGATGTGATGGAAAATGTGGTGGTTCTATGAATATAAAACTAAATGATATGAAATATACAATGATAACTCGTGTAGTTATTATAAACTAACTATCAGGATACATAATTAACCACTTGAACTATGGTTAGTTTTTTAATGCAACATATAAGAGAGAAATTGATCCATGTGGAAGGTAAGGTTATAATGATCATAAGGTTAAATACATACAATGATATATGTGTCAATAATGTGGAATGAAACACCAAAGAAAATGTCTTAAAGGGATGGGAAGATGTTTCAGATGTGGTAATGGAGGTCATAAAGCAATAAAATGATAATGAAAAAGGAAGTGTTTAATTGACTCTATAAAAGATAAATAGGTTCTTTCCGAGTTATCAATTGAATGTTTTAAATATGGGGAGTGTGGTCATTATGAAAATCGATGTAATATGAAGAAGGTTCAAGAATGGGATCATCATGAAAATACAAATATATATTTAGAAATACCTAATTCCATTCCAATTGATGATGTGGAAACTAAAAATGTCATATAAAATGTATAGATTATTTCTTCGATCATGTTATGAAATTATTGAATATTATGATAAATTCATGTTTTTGTTTATAGTAACTATTTATTAAGGAATAATAAGGAAACTTATGGTGAAAATATTCTAAATAATTTTAAATGTTTAATATGTCTACATTTTAGTAACTCGATAGTTGTGTTAGATCGATGGATGAAGAAATATTTGAAACTAGTAATTATCTTTTGATGATTGAATTACATTGGAAAACAGTTTTTATAGTATGTGTAAGCCTGGATTTTTTTATGTTATTTTTTTCAAGGAAGAATTAACTTTTATTTTGTGGGAATTATTATATAGGTATGAATAACTTTTATGGTTTATATGATACTTTATTTTGAGGTAATTATCAGATATTACTTTTTGGGATAAAAAATAAAAGTCATGATATAAACTTATAGATTCAAATATGGTTTGTTTTTTTCTAGGAATTAATCATATTTTTGGAATGTTATAAGAATTATATAGTTTTTAAAAAAGGAAAACACACAGATCGTGTGACAACATGTTTCATCGGACAAGGATGCTGGAATGGAACCCGCAACCGAAGTGTGACACGACTTTATCACCAACCACTAGCCAACATAAATTCCCTTATTAGTATGAATTTTTAAATTTAGTTAAATTATTTGATAGAATAAGAATAATTTTATTTTTTGATCTTATGTTTTATCAAATGGATATTTGTGGTACTAGAAAATGATTTAGGGTTTAAGTGATAAATGTTTGTTTTTTGGATATGTTTATGGTTTTTAGAACCCTATAATCATATGTTAAATATAATAATATAGGGTTTATTTGAGAAGTACTAGTTGAATTTTATTTTGTAAGAATCTGGGATTTTCTTTTGGACTTATGGTGATTAGATTTATTAATGGGAATAGTTTACAAATCCTGAATATTATTTGTCCAATAACATTTTTTGTGAGACTTTAAGTGTGATTTATGTTTTTTGGAGTTAAATGTTAAAACATATCTTGGACGACTCTGTTATCAAATCCTTCCCAGTTTCGGGTTTTCAAACGTAGTTTGGATTACTTTACATAATTTAGGGATAGTTATTTTTCAAATAGTCAATGTTCAATTTTATGTATCACTATTGAGTTTGGGAGATTAAAAGTACTTTTTCATCATACATTGGTTTATTATTTTTGAAAATTTACCTCTATTATACTATCCATTTTGTTATTTATTAATATCAAATGATAAGGGAAATATATATGTTATCTTTTGTGGGTTATTTAATTTTATAGAAGTCTATTCTACTGCCCCATGTGTGCTAAATATATCAGAAATACTCATCATTTGAAGAAAAAGATGAGTTTATGGTAGAAATGGATTAATTGATAAAACTCTACTTTTCATGTAAGTATATTACTTTTTGTTCTTATTTTACATAGTAAATTCCTAAATTCTATTTTGTTGGGGAACAAAAACATTATCCACTTTATTTTATTAAAGGGATATCAATGGGAATTTAAGAAATCATAGATTTATGTTTTTTTACTGTTAAATTTCTCCTAAAAATGATTTATATAACTCTGCATCAGTAGTATATGGTTACTTTTCTCTTCCTTAGTCATGTTTTTCAACATGAAACCATAGTATTTTTTATCTCATGTGATCTTCATACTTAACTTTCTTTCTTTTAAAGTGATAGTTTTATTAATATTTTTTCTATTGTGGGATTTAAATAAAGGTAAAATGAAAAGTAATACCTCATTTACCAACCTTGAATCCAAATTGTGAGGATGAAATTTATTAAAGGGTAGATGTAACATCCCATGTTTTAAAAAAAATATTCCATGTTTGATATTGGACATATTACGCTGCATCATACTTATGTGAACTAATAAATATTATTATTTAATAACCTCAAATTTAAAATAGATAGAATGAATAGTATTAATAGAATTATGAAAATATGGTTAAAAGATGTTTATAATCAATTATTTTGTGCACAATTAATTATAAATTATTTTAAAACCCTTTTTCTAAAATGAAATGTTTTTTCTGAAAAAATATTTAAATAAAAAATAAGCGCGTTTATAAATTAATGAAATCATAATTTTTGGTTTTTTTAATGAAAACTATATTTAATATATTTTATTTAATTTTTCATATTCATATTATATGTTATCTAGGCATTTCATAAGAAAAAAACACAAATTTTCAAATAAAAGAAATATTTTTCCAAAAATGCTTTTTTACCACCATTTGATAGAGGAAAATTTTTAAATATACTTTTTGACACTTTATCAGTTATTTTTTAAAAAAATAAACTTTTTTATTTTTATGTGAGATATCAAAATTTACTTACGTTATATTTTTGGTATTTTTCTGGTATAAAGAGTATTTTAAGGAATAGTGAGAAATACTATGTTTTAATTCAAAACATCATTTTCATATAACATAACTATGTAGTTAGATATTAAAATTAATTGGTTTTAAAGTATAATTAGACTATTATTTTATCATTTAATTCAATATATGTCATTGGAACCAATTTGAAATTGAAATTGGATATAAAATCTTTGTGAACTTTTGAACGTTTCACTTTAAAAACACGCTTTATTGGTTTTGTCTGTGGAGTTGATTTTAAATATCATTTTCTAAATTATTTTACCTGAATTAGGTAAAATGGATTCAGTATTTTTAATAATTAGTTACAAATTATGTTTAAGGTCGATTTAATTATTACATATAAAATGTCACCATGGTAAAAAAGTTATTTACCATAGTAAAAGTAAATTCTTTGACAAGGGTTGAAATTAAAAGTTAAAAGAAGAACATACCTAAAAATTACCAAATATAAAGGTTGGTTGAAGTTCCAATAGTACCTAAAAATCCTATACAACCTTAATTAAAATAAAAAAATTTGGAATTTAATTTCACCTCTAAATGGTTAGCTTTTAATATAAAATAATCCATAAATTAGTCACTTGAACCGATCTCTCCTCAAGTATAAATAAAAACCCTCACCTCCCCCACTTAGATACAAAAAGCCCTTTAGATCCTATAATATATTCCCAAACCTTTAAATCTCACCCTACCTATTTCCGTGTTCTTCTAGTCTCACCAAAATACCAAATGCAAGGTCCTCAAGGGTCTTTTAAGGTGGGGATATTCAAGAGGAAATTTTGTCAAATTACTTCTCATTGTTTCTTTTATTTTTCTACACTACCCTCACCAACATCATCCATAAATTAATGATAACTTCAAAATCATGTATAAATAGTATTATTATATTTCTAATGTAATATCTCATAACCCTTTCATATTTTACCTCCTCTTATTCCAAGAAATGAAATTGTTCCCCGAGTTTTGTCAGTTAATCACCTCCATTAATAATGTTTTTGTTCTTTTTTTCCTTTACCACATTCATGGATAGTATTAAAAAAATTATTCTGGTAAAATAATATATTAATATTTATATTATAACCTATCTAAAATTCTATAAATATTATATTAAATATACCTTCATGCTTTGAAAATTGTGGTTATACTATAACTTTGTTTGGTGATGTGTAGACAACCGCGTCCTCAGAATGATATGATACATTCACACATTTCGTGGAATGTATTAAAGTTTATGTTAGTAAAAATATATGATATAAATGAAATATTATTTATAATTTATTTATATTATACATGTATTTATATTTAAATTCATTTCATTTAATGTTCTTTCTTTCAATAAAACAGGATAAACAAAAAATAATGTTCATGTGTACATACAACCTACCATATTCTTGAAATGTGTTTTATGTTTGTCTTAAAATATATTTATAAATTCCTATATAATGAATATATAAGATATTTATTTAGTGATTTATATTCTGTATATGATGGACTTATTACAACTTGGACTATTGACATCATACCAAGTTCATTTTTGACATAAGAACAGAATATTAATAAAACATATGATAAGAACATAAATAATTATTTCATCATTAAAACATGGTAATTAATTATATAATAGAAATAATAGAAATAAAAAAGTTTTTAATAAAGTATAAATTAACCTATTTTTTTATTCAGTAAGTACTTAGAACATACGAGACGATTCAGACTCAAGGTAAGGGAATATCTAAACAAAATTTCCATTTATTGTGTTCAAAATTTACTTCTTGATAAAATCATGATATGATTATGAGATAAATTAATTTTGGATATAATATCTTTTATTTATACCTTTTTATGTATATTCATATTGAATATATATAATCGGTCAATTTTATTAACAAAATGATCTTTGTAAGGTACTTCATCTGAATCTTCTTTCATTGAAGAATTTCATGATTATATGAACCTATATTATTTTATTAGGTGTATATACAGCCACTATGAAATTTCATATGCACGTGTTATCTATAATAATGTTAATTAATGTATTGGTAAATTTATAAATTCATGTAGATTAATATTTAAATGTTTAATGTGGTATGGGACACCTTGAACTTTTAAAAATTTAATTATAAAATATTTAATCATGATATTAATTCACATATTTATTTATATGTATATAAAAGGATTATACACTCCATTTAATTTATATCTTATAATGATTTTAAAAATTAATATTTTTGTGTGATGTTTTTTTCTTTATAAAGCTATAAATGGAATTTGTTTTAGCATATCCGGCGATAAAGACTTCTCTGTCATCATAACCATTTCTTGGTATTTGGACTCCTCTATAAGCATCAATGTTTTTTAAAAGGAAAAGAAACAACTTAATGACTTTTGGGGATTATTAGTATTGAATAGGGTTTTTAAAGTTAATTAACTATTTTAATATCTTGAAATGATTTCTTGTGATTTAAAATAAAATTTTATGAATAAAATGTTGATAATTGTAATATTTTATGTTTTATTATTGTATAATGGTACTTGGACATTTGACGGGTGGTTATGTGATAAACTAAAGAAGCGTGGTTACTTGATAAACAAAATATGTGTGGTTCTGTGATAAACCAACAATGGGTGGTTAAGTTATAACCTCCAATGCATTGTGTATGGTATTCAATTTTATTTATATTCCATTTATAAGAGTGAAATGTGTGGAAGTCGACCACATAGTCATCTCGTTTAATGATAATTATTTTATAATATACCTTTTCATTTTATATATGTTTTTATGAGTTTTATAGTAATATTCTAACTACAAAACGCTTCAATACTGACATTTTATTTTGTAAATATTATTCACTACTTCTAACAGGCGAAATGTATTAAATTATGTTAAAGTATTTAGGGTTTACATGTTTTTAAAAGGCTAATATTTTTACTTCTTTGTTTATTCCTTACTGATATTTTTAAGATCATCCCATGTTTTGAAAGAAAAATTACATGATTTAAAATATAATAGTCCCAAGGATAGTATCAATGAAATTTTATGGTGATTAAACATGAAACAAAACCATGTTTGTTTTTAAAATTTTATATTTTTTGAAAAAAATGGATTGTGAGTAGAAATGACTAAATTGTAATATTTGAGTTTTTGGGTATGATTTATGGCCTAATTCCAAAAATCTATAAAATGAAAGGATACTCATTGCGAGATAAAGTCAAATTACTAACTTAACTCAATATTGTTTAATGTTTATAGTCAGGGCCTTATAGATTTGATCAGAGAAATACCATTTGAATTCATGGAAGGTGTCTCAAATACAGTTGTTGAAATCTAATAGGTTAATCTTGGTATTGAAAAAAAACATGATCCAGATCAATCAGTGTCATTATAGCTCCCAAATAAATGAAGAACTACATATCTTTCCTTAAGAAACATTATAATTTATTATGTTGAATGGCATATATATTACCAAGTTGTATTCCTGCATCTCTATACACCATTTGGTTTTTTCTTATAACTACCATGGTTATGAATAGGTAGTAAGGAGAGTGCATCTTACTCATATTTCCAAGGTGTAAAAAATATCATAGGTTGATCAAACCGAATTTATTATGTGAGGATTAATACCCAAAGTGACTCAACAACATTGTTATAGTTATGTTTAAATATGGGAAAATTAAATTCTATACTAACTTTAGGTATTTTAACAATTACAATCCAATAGATTATTTCCTATTCTAAATCATAGAATGGTTGATCGATGCAACAAAAACTTTTCAAGACCACTCATTAATGGATAGTAATTATTATAATAAGTTGAACTAAATTTCCCATGAAGATGAATAATCCACTACTTATTGGAATTCCTAGGGGAATATTTTAATTGATTAATTCCCTTTGACTTGAGGAGTGTTGAGTCTAGTTATTGATGTTTCATACATTACCTCATTAAATAATTTCATTTCAAAATAGTGGAATTCTATGTGGATGATTCGATAGTAAAGTATCACAAGTATCATAACCATCATGAAATCCTTGTGGTAATAACCATTAAACATTTATCACATAAAATTATGTTGAATCTATTAAAATGTGTATTTTGGGTTATGTCAAGGGAATTTCATTTTATTATAGTCCACCATAATGGTATTGATGTTTATCCCTATAAAACCGTAAAGTTGATTAATATTCCCACTCCATTAAACATTTAGGAGGGAGGTGGACATCAAAGTAATATCACTTATATATGGGACATTATAGAACACCTCATTAATAAATGATTTAAATTAAAAAATACTAATCAAGAATGGTGTAACATATTAGTGAGATAAGGTTTTTTAGAAGGTTGTAGACAACATCATGTGGTATCTTATACACCCTCCAGTATTAATTCACACCATAGAAGGATGTCCTTATATACTCTATATAGAAACCATATAGTGGTAAAGTGGTCCCCTCTAACTTAGAAGAATGATATAGGAATGTAAAATAGCATATACTATCGCAGTAGAACAATCTTGGATATTGAGGCTTTATACACCAATATAGTGAAACGTTTCCATACATTTATCCTCATAAAATAGAATATTTAATGTTGTTTACAACATCATTAGTTATATATATTCTCTCACATGGATCTTCTTAATTATTTCCTTAGTCATGGTATATTGATGGGATGATTAACATGATGTTGTTTTTTCTTATATCAATTTGACACCTACTTAATATCCAAAAATTTGATCAAGGTATAACGAATATAAAATTTCATTACAGAACCCCTTTCCCCAAATTAATTACTATTATACATGGAACATGCTAATTTATAATTTATATATTTATACGAAACCTATTATAACTACTAAATGTATTTTAATGGAACATATTGAAGACTTATAGTGAAAAATGATGAATGATATGACACTAAACCAAGTGGGAATGAGTTTTGTTTCTATTTCACTGATATAGAAAGTCATGTATTATTATTTTCTCTTGTTATATGTTTAATCTAACCAAGAAGTGGAATACTATATTCTCATCATGGGCCCTAAAATGGTTCTGTAGATACTTATTTCTTTATTAACAACCAATAGATATATGATGTTGGGAATCAGGAAAAAAATAATGATTTTTTCATCAAGAAGGATGAATTTATACCCCTCCTAGAAATTTTTTAATGTAATATCTTCCTTAGATTCACTTTTATCCCATATTTCATGCTTACTAAATACCTATGTTGATGAGTTCTAAAATGTAGTTAACTCCTTGGCTGACTCGGGTTAGGATAAAATGGTGATTCATATTTCACACTATAGGGTGTTTCCTATATTTATTTGTAATAATATAAAGGATACCAATGATGTTAAATCCACTTAATGTCATAGAAAATTTTTATCCCTATCATCCAATGAGACAACATTTTTTTATGTCTCCTATATTAAAATATCTTGAGAATGAGGCTCTCTTACATGATCAAGATAATAAGGAGAAAATTATAAATGATTAGAAAATTACATCCTTTAAGAGGCTGTAAATTCTTATAAAGTTTTATATAAATGAGGCTTTAACAATTTTTTTCTCAGATTCATTGAGTAGTTAGAGACCCTCACTATTATGCAATATGTACATGCAAACAACAAATGTTCTCATAAGATAAGATTCATGCTCTTACACGAAATCAAAAATATATATATTTATTGTCACAAATGATTCATGTTTTCATGGAATTAACCAACAATTTATATTAATGTCAAATAATGGTCAAATTTTTACCCACAAAGAGGATAGTGAAAATGTTATAATCAGTTTCATTAAGTTTAGCAGCGTTACAAAATACAGACTCCCTAAACGTTTCATGGTAAAAAATTGAATTAATTTTTATTCCTCCATGATGAATAAACATTTCCATGAGTACTACATTTATTCCAATCACTAATCTCATTCTAATGTGGAATTGAATGGGAAAATATAGAACTTCTACAAGAATCTATCTAATATCCCTTAGAATATGGTAGAAGATGATATAAAACCTTTTTCAGGAAACTCTATTATTCATTAGATTATTATCACATTATAATCCTTGATTCATCATAGGAAACCCTATATATAACAGTATATGGTACATATTAAATCTATATAATTTAAGTTCATCATCCCTCTCATATCATATATACTTTTCATCAATTTATTTAGGAATAATGATCTGAAATATAGCTCGATGAATTAGAGTAACATAATAAGAAAAGAGAAAAGGAATTGTATGACCTTAATTTTCTTCAATATCACGTCGCACGAGTATTCAACAAGAAGATCTATCTCTATTAATTTATCTAAGGGGAATTGTTATTATATTTGGGAAAATTAATGATACTTAGAAATAATATCCCATTCCTAGAACAGAAATGAGAAGGGTCTTATATCACATATAATGACTACACTAGTGGATTATATATCATGGTTATAACGAATGAAAAATGTATCACACCAACCAAAATTTTAATTTTTCTCAAGAAATAATTAGTATTGCTCTGTTTTGAGGTCATATAGTCATAAATTCGTGACTTTAAACTACATTTAACATTTTAATTTTCATAATAATTTATTCTTCATTACGTAAATGAAAATCCCACATGACCCTTAAAATTTTGTAGTCATCTATATCATAAAAAATAATAAAAACACATTATAATCTTATAATTGTGAGGGCTATTAGTTTATATATTCTCATATATATAATCAATCACGAAGATAAAAAATACCCCATATTTAATAACTTTGTATTGATTTATTCCTACTGGAATAGGATATATTGTGGTCTCTATATATTCTATATCGACACTAACCATAATTTTTATCCAATAAAATTCCCACACTGTAAACTTGTTTTTAGGTCCTTCACAAGTCCACATCGGGTCTTTTAATAGCCCTGTAATAGATTGAAATATTTCATTTTGACCTAGTTTTGAGTCCTTACTAATTTATATCTTGTTTCATTATTATTTCTCAACATTCAGTAATCATTCATTTCACCACCATTACATTTTTTATGCGACAGATATACATAGAGACATTTTTCTAAAATAATATATCTCTTGATATATATTATTGTAGGAAACATAGTGATGTTTGGAACAACTATCTCAGACCAGACCGAATTCATTTCCTCTAAAAATCCCTATTTTTTTGATCAATGTGTCATTGTCAATTCATTTTTTGGTTACATAAATTACCCAACATGGGGGATGAATCATTTTATACATCTATATATATATATATATCTTATATTTTTTCACATAACTTTTTTAAAAGCTATGCGTGTCTTGACTCAAAATTTAATGGGATATATAGTGATTCTTATACAACCACTCTTAGTCCTGAGCATAATCTATCATTTCAATCATTTTATTTACCTTATCTATTATAGTATTTAAGCTCTCACAAATTCTTCACACATATACTCATATTTCCTTATTATTGGATGGAATCATTTCATTAACTCTTACCTACACAAGATCCAGGTTACTATTGTAATGACTTGAGATTTTATATCCTTTAAGAAAATATTAGCTTAAATTTTTGGTGTCACATGCAACATTGAACTAATGAAATACCCAACTAAAATAAACACTGACTTGTTAAATTCTAATTGATAATATAATAATTAGTAGATAAAAGCGTAATGATCAATTATAATAGTTAATTTTTTTATTCTCTTTGATTAATATTTTAAAAAGGGTTCCTTTCAAAGAAACATTAGAAAACTGCATTTTACCTTAATAAATTAAAATTTAACATATATAAAAGTTAATAATAATAAGAAATATTTATATTTATAAAATAATATATTATTATTTAATTATTTATAATTATATATGAAATAATATTGAAATCAACATATATTTAATAAATGTCATTTTTAATAAATGTTGTTTTCTTCAATATATTATATTTTAAATTAAAATATAATATATATATTTTAAAATTTCAATTTGAAAAATATAAATTAAGTTTTTGTTTTAAAAATAAATATTTGTTAAATAACAATTATTTTGACTTTTTAAAAATGATTTAATTTTAGGTGAATAGTGGAAAATCCTATTTATACATATAGCATGACTTTTAGGACATTGGTAGTATATATGTATTAATTGTAAAGTATGAAATTATTTTTATAAGACCAAATATGTATTTATTATGAGTATTTAAAATTTAAAATTTATATTTTAAATTTACAATCTCATATTTGACATTTCAGAATTTATATATATTTTTTCATCAAATTATTTTTTATTAAATTATAACATTATAATTTTAAAAATAATTTTCATCACTTATAGAAATTAAATCTTTTTAAATTTATTTAAAAAATTTAATATGTTTGTATATATTTTTTAATAAATTTTTTATGAAGGATAACTTACCGTGGTAAATACTAGTTATTGTGGGGAAAACTAAAATGGTAAAATGAGTAACTCTAGTGGTAAATATCATAATTTTTTTAAAAAAAATTTAATTTGGTGGTACGGGTGTGCTTCAACCTAATCCCTTTTTCAATCAACTATTTATCAACTTTGAAGAAAATTTCCTAGAGTGTGACATTCCATTATTGATATGTTTTGGGTATTTACAAAAATGAAACATTATTTCACTTATAAAAGGGGCATTCACATCCTCACTTAATCTAACACAAAAAGCACATATATTCAGCCAAAAACATACCTAGGAATATCCTACATGCTATTTGAAAAATTATTTAGGTTTTGGTCTTCTCAAAACTACATCATGCATTGGTTTCATCTCCTTCACAATGAATATAATCCAAAAAGTCAAGTATGAGTTTGTAACCTCTATTTCCTTCATTTATATATCTTTATGTGATTTTATTATTTTCTAGAATTATTTTTAACATATAATAATGATGAAATAAGTATAATTATTATACTTTAATGTTATTATACCAATATTATACCATTAACCACCATCCCATTTTTTATAAAGAAAACAAAAAATGTCAGTCCTGTGTTGTGCATTCTAATACCTCCAAAACACTACATGTTTCGTTTTCCTCCACTAAACTACAATTCTGGTAAAAATATGGAATTTAATATATAATTTTATTATTTATAAAATATGTTATCTTCTGAAATGATAAACCATATTACACATTTCAAATTCTATAGAATAAAAAATCTTCAATGATACATACGTGTGGACTACCACCTCAATGGAACAATTGATTCCATTTTTCATTTCATCACCTACTTACATGGATATTCATGACAATAGATTTCATGGGTAATGATTACTGTTAAAATATAATATAGGGTATGACAGAAGAAATTATAAATCATATTAAATATATGATCGACAAAAAAATATCATAAATTTAGTTGTTTAAAACAATCATAAACAAGTGAAAATAATTAATTGAAATAATTTAATATTTTCATGTTCATTACGTATTCCTATACATATTTTATAAATATAATATATCACACTAATACAAACTAAATTTTTTCATATGATGCTATTATAATGATATTATAACTAAATCACCTCACATTCACCAATAATCAATGTATATTCATGGTTTTTTTTGGTTTGACCACCTACATGAACAAAGGTATAAAATTATATCATGTATTATAATGGAAACTTATTTACTAGAATAATTTGATATGAATTTGTAGATATTTATTTATTATGTTTTTAATATATACATTTATATTTAACTCCCTAATTTTCATAACCCTAACTCAAGTAACATGAATCGAGTGTCAAATATTATACATTGGAATAGATATAATGGGTCAAATCCCAACATACTGATTAATTTAGTACTTTTATAGAATTAAATAAATACATTATATCTATTTTACATTTGGAATAATATTAAACAAATAACAAAATAAAATTATCTACTTCCTTGAATCTCATTCAAAAGATTCATCTTCATATCCTCAGGAAAGGAAAAAAATTAAGAGTGGTGTAAAATGCATAGTAAGTGTTGTGGACAATGAAATCTATCATGAATAAATAACACATAACCATAATGTTTTGTAACATCCCAAGTAAATAAACAATAATAAAATTTTCATAATTATTAATATTTTTGAATTAAATATTAATTTTAATTTAAATGGTTTTCAATGTTCGATGGCGTACCCGATATGCAACAATCGGTTTCCTTGAAATATTACATTGCACACAAGGCTGAGTCATACAAAAATAATAAGAATATAATATTTTTAATTTAAATGGTATTTAAAACCTAGTATTTTTACTAGAGGGAATGAATAGAACTAACAAAAATATGATTATAAATGTCTGTTAAATGGTTTTACATTTATCTAATAAATAATAGAGGCTTAAAATGTGAATTAATCTAATTTTAAGCATAAATACTATAATATTATTTAAAAGGACGATTTACCACATTTTAATGGAGAAACCTCATTAAATATAGATTTGGATACATTTATATGTTCTATTTGAAAAAAAATAAAACTCTTCTTTAGAATTTGGACATCAAAATTTAATTTGGGTAAATTTTTGGTATTTTTCTGATAAAATTATTTTTTTATTGTATAGCGAAAAATACTGTCTTTTAATTCAAAATTGACTTTCATTATAATTCATTTATATGGTTATATTAACTTTGTAATTATTTTTGAGGTTTAATTAGATTACATTTTTACCATATAAGCCAATGTTGGTCATTGGAAGTAATTTCACTATGAAATTGGACATAAACATGTGTCAATCATTTGATAGTTATTATTTCCTAAAAACACTCTTTTTGTTTTGACAATGTGAATTAATTTTAATTTAATTAATCCAACTTCTATATATTGGATTTGGATAAATAAGAATAATTTTTGAATTCTAAATATCTAATATAGATTAGGCTGAATTTTTGGTATTTTTCTAAAAAACATCAATTTTTATGAATAGTGAAAACATTGAATCGTCATTAAAAAGATGATGTTTTTATTTAAATGAAATTTTACCACATATTTTAATTGAATTTTGAAATTCCAACATACATGGTTGTTATTAGTAAGAAAATGTTTTTTCAATAAGATGAACCTATTTTTTTTAAATAGTATCTTTTGACTTTTATTTACCACAGTTAAAGGTAAATAAGGTAATTAAAGTTAAAAACAATATTATAATAATATAAATCAACCTTAACACTTGTCCTAACATTATTTTATGAGTAATAGATGACCAAAATTGTCCTTGGGTGAGACTTTTGTACTTTTAAATGCACTTGGGTAAGATAATGATACTAATAACTTTTTATTTAATGTAAAAATAAAAATATCATAAACATGTATTGTTTTTAAAAAAAAATTTAATGTGGGGTAATATAATTGATATATTTTACTATAAATATTAATTAGAAATGTAAAAATATTTCCAACATTATGTTATTTTTTTATAATTTTTAGACATCAAATAAATTCAATTATTTATGACACAATAATGATGTAGTGTTTACCTTATTAATAAATGATTTAAATAAATATGATTATAAAGATTAAAATAATATCCCAAAACTATCCAATTCTTGTTGGATGATTTAATTTTGACCCTAAGACATATTATCTTAAACTTTAATAAGTTTTCGACCTTTAGAATCTGAAAATCATTATATAATAAAATAAAATTTTCACACTTTCTTAAAGAGCCCCTCCTCTCCATTATAAAAAGACCTCACTTCTAACCCATTACTCACACATCTCAAGCCCCTTGTATCATCCAAACACTTCCCAAATAGTCTCCCAAGATCTATCTCTTCCTCCTATAAGCCCTACCTTGGGTATAAGGCACTTCAAGAAACCTTTTTGGTTCAAACCAAATGGAGTTACCCGATTTAAAGGTAACATATTCTCTTAAGTTATTTTGTTTTATTTTACTTATTCAACCACCTAAACTATATTTAATCCTTAATTTTATAATAACAACAATCTCCTAAATATAATAGGTTGTTTTTATGAGAATTATTCTAACTACACATACACACACCTCCATTTAATGGGTAGTTAACATATTGTTTCTGTGGACGACAAACTAACGCCTCATAAAACGATGAATGTTCAATCTTCTCCTACCACCTCTTATGGTGGCCATTATGATGGAAATGTATTTATATATATTATATATTATTTTTATTTTATCTCTATTCTTATGCAATTTTAATTTACTAACATACCTTTATGATTTCAAATATGTCTATATACGCAAATTTAATTTGAGGAAGGGCAGACTACCTCCCCCTCAAGGTGATAAGATTCGTTCATGACATACATGGAACATATAAAGGATGGAGTTAATGAAATTATGTTACATATATATCATATGATATTATACTATAATTATAATATCCCTATGTATCATTAAATTTTCATTCTATTATGTTTGAAATAGAATTGAAAGTAGCGTTCATGTGTACGTACGACTTACCGTCTCCATGAATGGTGCATTTCATTTCATATCTCAAAATGTTTTGTAATATTATAAATACATAAATATACTAGATTTATATTATATATTTTATATCCAAATCCTGAATTTCATTATAGAGATAACAGACTTTTGACCACATGAACAACGTGTAATTATAAGAAGTTCATTTTTAACTCATGTACCAAATATCGAAAAAATGAAAATTATTAACTTAAATGATTTAATAATGTTTATAACATGGTAATAGGTGATATAAAGGAAATATAAACTTGAAAAAGGTTCTTAATCAATCAGAATTTAACTATATCTTATTATTCAAGAGATCAATGAATGAACGGGTCATGCTAGACATGAGGTAAGGGGTTTCTTATCACACTTTTAATTCTAGGGGATTTCCATTATTCACCACTTATTTATTTCATGTGGTGTTTTGGGTACTTACATTTGATATATATTATCATTATTTTCTTAATATTCATGGTATTATATGATTCATTTGGTTGTTATTAACTTTTGGTCTTATGAATTGATTGATTACAACGTGGTAAGGGGTTTTCATCTCACTTTTTATTCTCGTGAGATTCATGCTATATTTTCCACTATTTCCTTTTGTGTGGTGTATTTACTTCCCATGATTGTATTCTTTGTATAATATAATTTAATTTATGGGTATCTAGTTCTTCATTTTATGATCCTTATTTCATGTGGTGTTTGTTTCGTAAGTTACCAAATCGGTAAGGGATGTTTTTAACCCAATTTCCATTCCTTGGGTTATTATTCTAATTCTTAATTATGTCATGCTATGATTATGTGTGGAATCACTGTTTATTTATTTATATTGTAATTTTACACTCCCCGTTTTGTTGATATACTTTTTATACCCATTATCACAACATTGATAATTTCTCAAGTCCACGATATGAACTTGATAAGAGTAATTTTAACTCAATTTCCATTCAATGAGTTAAACATCCAAGTCATCGGTGTATTTTTTAAAAAAATATGTGTGAATGTTTTATGATTTATTTACACTGAATATCAAATCATATTGAGTGTATTTATATTTTTCACACATTATTATGTAATAAATTTATCCTTAATCTAATGATAAAGTTTTTATAAGATATTTGGTCTTGATTTACATTACATCGGGACGTCATTGTTGTTATGCACCAATTCACTCTTATATGTTGTATATACTGTCCTTAGGAATATAATATCATTAATACCTTTATTTTTATGATATTATAAAGTTCAAATTAAAATTTATTCCTCAATTATTTTTATTTAAGCGTCTAATTATTTTTTTTAAAAACTCATTAACTAAAATATCGATTCAAATGTTTTGAAGATTTATTTTTATAATTATTTCTCATTAATTTACATGTTTCCAAAATGGTTATTAGGATTTATATATATTGATATTAATTTTTTCAAATGATTGTTCATTTAAAAGATTCAAGGTGGTATGGGACACATTGATTCAAAAAATCTCATTATTAAATGTTTTATATGATTTTTGAAAATGGTTTGATAAAGAATCGATTATATCAATATCTTGAAATAATATATTGTGATTGAAATGTGGAAATGTTATATTTCCTTTATTCTTGTTTTATATGTTATGACTAGTGCGGGTGAGCCCAAGATAGCTCTCCAATGTATTGGGTTACATGACAGAGGTAAACATTAATGTCTATCATAAGAGATTTAGGGAATATACTATGATGGGGTTTCCAAATGTAACTCCCTATGTACCTTTGAAAGCTACAACATAAGTATATTATGGGAGCCAAAATTTACCTTTATGATTTTTCTTAACTATGTAAATCTTATGATTCTATGAGGTATGTTAAATAGATTATGTAATGTATGTATTGATCAACTAGTGTTATCTTTCTTTTTTTTTATAACCCTTACTGAGATTTTCATGCTCATCCGATGTTTTGAAATGTTTTTCACAAAACCTAAAGATGAATAGGTTCAAGGATGGGATAAAAAAAAATTCATGTTGTCTAATACATGGGACTAGACATGACTCTTTTTATCAAAAGTTTTTATTTTATGAAAAAATGGAAACTGAGTAGAAGTGTCTACCTTGTAATTTTTGAGATGAAATGTAATAGGTATGGACTAATTATCTAAAAATATAAACCTAAAAAGATCCTTAATCTGAACTATTCATTTAATTCATGATTATGTAATGTTTAAGGCCTGGTACTTACAGTTTTTATCAAAGGTCAGTTTTGAAAACTTTAGGGATTAAGAGTTTTTGATAAACACAAGGTTAGTCTTCAGGTCTATTATTTTAGTTAAATCCTTGTTTTATAAATTTTTCATATCAAGGAAAGACGTTTAAAAATGGAAGGAGGGGGATCTCAAATTACATTTCTATATCTTCTGGATGACATACTTGCAATAATTATTGCTAATTCATGTTCAGATTATTGTGAGACTTTTTCTAGAAAACAACCCACTTAGAAGCAGTTTTTTAAGATATCAACCACCACCACTATACCTCGATATCATCATGGATCAGGGGTTGTATTTAATAAAATACTATTTTCTCAATATTATCTTCTTTTAAAGAAAGGTGAATATTATCAAGGCATTTTATAATATTTCACTATATCAAAAGATTTTCAAGCATATTATTATTTTCAAAATGGTGCTGATGCAGGAGACCCTTGTGCAACCTAATAATATTTTCTTTTACAATATAGTCTCTCAGCACATACATATGGTATTTGAAAAGGACCACTTATTGAATGTTTCAAATCCAATTCAGTCCGACAGTTTTATCAAAATCATGTTTTATGAGATGTTTTGAAATTATATGTCATACGTGATTTTTTTTTCAAAATTGTTTTTCTAGGAACACCCATATGACCTAAGTTGTACCAGGTGTATTTGGATGAAGGAATCAAATGATTTTAAAGAATCTATAAATCATTGTTGTAATGCATGGTCCTTCTACCTACATGAACAAGATGATGATGAAACCATATGGACACAATGAGCAAGGTATGATGTTCTTTCTACTAGGAATAGTTTTAGTTAATCCTATGGAGGTGAAAAAATTGACAATATATAAGATGTTGAGGTCTTAATGTATTGGGATGAAAATGAAAGGTATAATAAAAACATTGAGGTTAAAATATGTTATGGTTATATTTCAGTTTTATAAAATGGAAAATCCTTAATATTGGTGAAAACCCATCGTGTCCAAGAAGGCCGCAAGAATCAATCCCACAACTAAAGGGCGACAAGGGTGCATCGCTGACCACTGTCCTATGTGATTTCCCTGGTTAGTATGACATATTATTTTACGTTAAATATTTTTATGGATCAAAAATAAGTTGATTTTGGGAACTTATGTATTATCAAATGGATATCCTTAATATAGGAAAATGATTTGGTGATTAAGTGCTAGAGGTTATTTTAGAAGATGTTAGCTCTTTGGGAAACATTATATGATTAAGGGAAATAGAAAATTGTGGTATCTCATTTGTGAAGTAATGGTTGAGATTTTATTTTGTAAGAATATATGTTTTTATTGTAGGCATTTGATGATTTGGTTTATTTATTGGAAAGATTAACCTATCATGGGGTATATGTGATTAGGTTAATTACTTTTTAGTATGAAACTATAATAGTAAATAATATTAGTTAGAGATAAATGTTAATATTTATCTTGGAAGACTATGTGATTAAATCCTTATGAAATTTGGGTTTCAATTTTAGATTGGATTACTTTGAAGAATTTTATGGAAAATTGTTTATTGAATGGTCTTTGTTGAACTTTGGGTATTTTTTTGAAAATTTTGGATATTAAGATTAGTTTTTCTTTTTGTAATGTATTATCTTTTTTGGGGGTTATCTGATCTTGTACTAACCATTTTGGTTTTGGTAAATGTCTAAATATGTGGTAAAAATATAGTTCATCTTTTTTGGATTATGTGATCCTATAGAAGTTGATTATAGAGCATTCAATGTGAACAAGTCATCTAGAATACTCATCGTTTGGAGAAAACATGAGTTCGCGGTAGAAATCTAGTAAAGGATGATTTCTTGCATTAAAAGTATGTTTGTTTCCTTATTTTCTTATTCATGCTCTTAAATAAATTCCTCGTATTTTTGAAAATTAACATAAAACAAAATCATTTTCTATTAAATTTTCCTATTGGGGAATCAGAGACCATTTAACCCATCACATGTTTGTGATTTTCTGGTGGTTAACCTTCTCCTAATAATGTTTTCTGCCACTTTCCATCAAACCTTAATGGGTTGTTTCTCTTCTATATCAATTTTTTCCTACAAGGAATCCTAGTATGTGCTATATCGAGTGAAATTTTTATTTCTCTTTCATTATTTTAATGTGATATTTTTATTGAATCCTCTTCCAATGTGGGACTTTTAATGAATTTTCCAAGACCAATTTTAAAATTTCGAGGACACAATTTCCAAAAGGGGGGAAGGATGTAACATACCAAGTAAATAAATAATAATACATTTTTATAATTATTAATATTTTTGAATTAAATATTAATTTTACATTAAAGGTGTTTCTATGTTCGATGGCGTACCTGATACCCAACAACAGGTTTCTTTGAAATCTTACATCACACACAAGGTTGAGTCATACTAAAATAATAATAATATAATATTATTAATTTAAATGGGAGTTAACGCCTAGCCATTGTATTGGAGGGAATGAATAGAACATACTTGAATATTATTATACATGTTGGTTAAATGATTTTACATTTATCTAATAAATGTTAGAGGCTTAAAATGTGAAATAATCTAATTTTAAGCAGAAATACTCTAATATTCTTTAAAATGTTGATTTATCGCCTTTTAATGGAGAAACATATTTAAATATAGTTTCGGTAACATTTATATGTTCTATTTGACAAACTGAAATTCTTTTTTATAATTGGAAGATCAAAATTTACTTTGGGTAATTTTTGGTATTTTTTCAGATAAAGTTTTTTTAATGAATAGTGAAAAATACTGTATTTTAATTCAAAAAGGACTTTTAATCTAATTTATTTTTTCAATTTTATTAGCATAGTAATTGGTTTTAAGGTGTAATTAGATTATATTTATACCATTTAATCCAATGATGGTCATTGGAAGTAATTTCACTTTGAAATTGGACATAAACAAGTGTCAATATTTTGATAGTGTTGACTTCACCTGTTTTGATAATCTCAATTATGTCTTAATATGATGATATTCCCAAATAATGTTCATTTATATATTATATATATTCTCATCCTAATATTGAGTTGATAGGAATATAAGAATAATCATAGGAATATATTAATCAATGCTTATCTATGCTTATACATAGGATGAAATAATTCTAACTCAATCTGGATATGTGTTGCATAGAACAGAGCTACCGTTATGTGTAGGTCCACCGGTAAGAAAATGATATGGATATATTTAGTCTACCGATAGAGAACTCACAAATACTCAAAGCTACTAATAAGAGCTACCATTAAAGAATGGATCCACCGATAGAGAACAACTACCGATAAAAGTAGAGCTACCGATAGAACAAGTCGACTGGTGTGGAAAAGTCCACCAGTGTGCACTTAATCACTGGTACATAACGGAGCTAACAATATGCACAGGCTACCGATACAAAAGTCTACTAATACGAGCTACCGTTACACCAGAGCTACCATTAAAGTAATTCTACCGGTATAAGAAATTCTATAGCTATGAAGTTCACTGATATAAAGAAGCTCACTACTACTCAAGTCTATCGATAGAAGTTCACTGGTACAATGACCCACTGACTGATAGACAAGACGAGCTACCAACAGAAACAAAGAGCTACCGATACAAGGAGCCACTGGTACACAAACAAACAGCTACCAATAGGATCTCACCGCTATACAAAGTCCACTGTTACAATTCTACCGACAGAGAGCTACTGATGAAAGACTTAACTAGTCACTGATTCTTAAACTCTATACTTTGTCAATATTATTAAAATAATGTTAACGGTCATATTTGATGATTTTAATGTAATTAATGTTATTTAAGGATATTTATTGGCATGTAAGGGAATCGTACCTCATACATGTAAAAAGGTAATCATTACCATAGACTAGAGCTGAATACTATAAAAGGAAGGACAAAGGCCATGCAAAAAGTGTACGGAAAATAAGGACTAAAGACTGTTGAACAGTGGTGCATACACATAGAAAAGAAAGGCTAAATCCATAGTATACGATCATTAGACATACACGAATCCATTCATTCAAGAAGAGAACAAAATAAGATCTGTAGTAAAGGATTGAAGAACTACAACGAGCACTTCATGCACTCAAGCTGATCAAACTGAACTTGAAGAAAATGACCCTCAGTTTTTCAGAAAAAAACCAGAGAAGGACTCAGAATCATTTCTGATTGATCAAAGGAGACTAGAGTTACACTTCAAATCACTAGAGAATTATAAAACTCATATCTACTCTCTCAGTGATTATTTTATTTACTTTTTGAGCAGTGTGTGTATTCTGTATAATTTATACCCACACTGTCTCTTGTGTTAAGCTGGAGGATTTATAAATACTCACACAAAACTTCTATAATTATCTTGTATTCAACTATGGATAGTGTTAGAGGTAAAGTAGGACATAAAAAACCAGTGTCCTATTGTTTTTTTTCCACAAAGAAATGTGGTAGAGGTCTAAGTACCTAGACAGTCTTTGTACTGTTGTTTACCCCGATCCAGGGTGTGGATCAAATTTATATAAATTGTTTGAGAGGACTAAGTCACGGCTTGAGACTAAACCTATTGGTTATATCTTATGTTCATCTTAGATTAAGTCTAAAGTATACTATATATTTTATATTCCGCTACTAAATACATTGAAATTCCATCTGCATTAAAGTTACTTTGATAGTTAATCTAGAAAGTGTTTGTAACTATTGTAAATCAGTAGGTTAGCTTCAAAAGATAATTTAATCTTCTGATTAAATTACCTGAGACCTAATCAATTTTTTCGAACCTAAATGAACCCTTACAGTTTTACAAATTCGCTACAGTTTAACATAGTTTTTAATTGGGGGATTTTAATAGAAATATTTTTAACAGAAATTTTAATTGGAACTCAATTCACCCCTCTGGAGTATCCACTCCAACCAACATTTCATATCAAAAGATGTTTGTTTATTATTAAAGGTATTCAAAACACACTGTTTTTCAACTGTGATTTTAGTTTTATCTTAAAGATCTTATATTTCTATTAGTTCTAAATTTTATCTCTTTAAATATATTTGTTAAAATCTAATTATGGACAATAGACTAGAAGTTGTTGCAACCAACATGTCACCGTTTTTTAATGGTGTTAATTATGCTCAGTGGAAGCTTAAAATAAAAATTCACTTATAGAGTATGATATTTAATATATGTACTACTATAGAGACTCAATATAAGATCCCATAAACTGAAAGAGCTACTTGGGATGAACCTACTAAAACTGCCTACAATAATAACTGTAAAGCAATGAATGCTTTGTACTGTGCTTTAGGCGATGGGGAATTTAATCGCATATCTGCTTGTAAAACTGCTTATGAATTATGGGATAATTTGGGTGTTTCTCATGAGGGAACAACCAATGTTAAAGAAATGATACTAAACACCTATACTATTAAATATGATAATTTAAAAAATGAAGCCTCATGAACCCATTTCTGACATGTATCTCAGGTTCAATGAGATTTTCATACTATGAGCTCTCTTGGTAAATCTGTAACTGCAAAAGAACAGATCATGAGAATATTAAGATGTCTTCTCAAAAGATGGAAAGGCACATGTATCTCCAAAATAGAATCATGTGATATATGTTAACTACATGTTAAGGAATTAATTGGTATGATTATGATGTATGAAGAAGAACTGAAGGTAAAAAAGGAAGAAGATGATGAACCAAAAAGGGAATTAGTGGATTTTACGTCTACTGCCTCAAAGGGCAAGGATAAGGAGAAATTTCACATACCTACTAAAAGCTCAACAAGTGAAATTTAAGATTCTAACAGTGATGTTGAGATGGCTCAAATAGCTAGGAGATTTAAGAAGTTCTACAGGAAGAAGAAATTCTTAAGACAATAAAACTACAAAGGTAAATATGACAACAAGGGTCACTGGAAGAAAGATTAGATGATGTCTGATAAGAGTGATGAGATTGTCTATTATGAGTGAAAAAGGAAAGGACATGTAAAAACAGACTGTCCAAAATTGAAATTCAAAAAAAATATGACTACAAGGAAAACTGTACAAGAAAGATATGAAAGAAACATGGAGTTCTTCAAAAGATAGTTCAAGTGATTCTGATTCTACTCAGGATGAAAATTCTCAGAAAACTAATATGTGTTTCATGACAAACACATTCGAGGTAACATTGGATACTCCTTCATTAAATTATTATTATTCTGGAGTTGATTCTGATTTTGAATCTGAAAATATGTCCAGTGAAGAACTATTTGAATACTATAATATGCTAGAAGAAACATGTAATGAATTGAAGGTCAATTATAAGACCATAAAGAAATAGCTTTCTTTGACCAGTTCTGTTAAATCTTCACTTGATATAGAAAAAGAAAAGAATGCTCAATTACTTAAGGAAAAAGCATAATTGAAATTTTCCAAAGAGAAATTAAGGAAGGAAATAGATAAATTCACAAATGGAAATAATACTCTAACTCAAATTCTAGGAAAACAAGTGGCACCAAAATATACCACTGGAATAGGCTATCATCATGTACATAGATAGATTACTAAAACTAGATTTATTTCTAAATCTGGACAGAATGCTGCTAGTTCTAGTTCTAGAAATTCATATGCTTCAACATGTTATTCATATGGTTATAGATCAAATAATTTTTATCTTTCAAAATCTATTGATTCAGTAGATTATATGAGACCCATAAGACAAATCAGAGTACCAAAATCTTTACTTTCTAACCTGTCCGGACCCAAGAAAATCTGGGTACCGAAATCATTTTCTGTTTAAACCCATTTTGTAGGAAAATTTCTTGAAAAGTTCCCATAAGAAGGTATGGTACATGGACAGTGGATTTTCAAGGCATATGACTGGAGATTACTTTTTCTTCAGGAGTTTAATCGAAGATGATGAAGTCCATGTCACCTTTGGTGATAACTCTAATGGAAAAATCATCTTCCTAGGCTAGATTTGTAACACTGATTCAGTTTTAATTTCCAAAGTTTTATTTGTTGATGAACCTAAATATAACCTGTTAAGTATTTATCAGTTTTGTGATGATGGTTTTAATGTTAAATTTGAAAACAATTCATGTAATTTTTTTAATTCTTAAAATGTTTTAGTATTTTCTGCTTTGATAAATGAAAATTTTTATGTTGTTGATTTGAATTTTTTAGCTAATCAAAACATTACTTACTTAAATGCTCTTCATAATGAGTCTTGGTTATGGAACCGAATATTCGGACACTGAAACATTTATTCACTCAAAAAATTTAATAGGAAGAACTTAGTTAGAGACCTACCTAAACTTGAGTTCCCAACAGACAAAGTTTGTAATCCCGGTCAAAATGGAAAACAACATAATGTTTCCTTCAAATTAAAGAAAGAAGTTTCAACTTCTCAACATCTCGAGTTGGTTCACATGGACTTGTATGGACCTTATAGAGTTTTTAGTTAAAATGGGAAGCACTATGTCTATTTCTTAGTAGATGACTACTCTAGGTATACTTGGGTATACTTCATAGCTCACAAAATTGAAGCTTGTTATTTATTTATTAAATACTCGAAGTCTGTAGAAAACCTTAGTGGACTTAAGATTAAGAATTTAAGAAGTGACCGTGGTCATGAGTTTGAAAATCATGACATTGAATCTTATTTCTCACACAATGGCTATAGTCACAATTTCTATGCCCCTAGAACACCTCAATAGAATAGTGTAGTAGAAAGAAGAAATAGAACCCTACAAGAAATTGCAAGAACCATGCTAAATGAGTATGACCTGTAAATTTGATTTTGGGATGAAGCTGTCAATACACATTGTTATATTATTAATAGTGTCTTGATCAGACATGTTCTCAAGAAGACCCCTTATGAGTTGTGGAGCCATAGGAAACTTAAGTTTAATTACTTCAGAGTTTTTGGATGCAAATGTCTTATTCTCAATAAAAAGGATAATATTGAAAATTTTTCTTCTAAAAGTGACGAAGGAATAATTCCTATTTATTATCTGTCTAGAAAAGCCTATAGAGTCTTTAACAAAAGAACAAAATGTGTGGAAGAATCTGTTCACATCGAGTTTGATGAAACTGATCCACATGAACCCAAATCTTCCATTGAAAATCTTGAAGAAGACTTGTCCTCTATGGACCTTAAGGATAAAATCAATGAACCAGTTGTAAAGACATCCAGTTCTGGAAACATTCCAAAACCTGCTTCTGTTGAACCCGAACCTATAGATGAACCTGAAATTTCTAGTCCTACCTTTACTAAGTCAACTAGGATTCTAAAGAATAATCCTTTAGATTTTGTTGTTGATAATCTTGATATAGGGACACAGACTAGAGCTTCTCTAAGAAACCAGGTTGAACATCAAGACTTTATTTCATAGTTAGAACCAAAAAATGTCAATGATGCAATCAATGATGAATTTTGGGTAATGTCTATGCAAGAAGAATTAAATTAAATTGAAAGAAAAAAAGTTTGGGAATTAGTTGACAGACCTAAGGCCACATTGACCCTAGGCACTAAATGGGTCATTAGAAACAAAGTTGATAAGTCTATAAATATAGTTAGAAACAAATCTAGGTTAGTTGCACAAGGGTATAGTCATGAGGATGGAATAGTCTATGAGGAAACCATTGCCCCTGTAGCTCTATTAGAAGCTATTAGGATTCTACTTACCTATGCTGTTCATCTAAATTTCAAGTTATATAAAATGGATGTTAAATGTTCTTTTCTAAATGGTTTTATAATAGAAGATGTTTTTGTTGAACAACCACCTGGATTTACTAATCCTCATTTTCCAAATCGAGTTTTCAAGCCCTCTAAAGCTTTATATGTTTTAAAACAAGCTCTAAGAGCATGGTATGATAGACTTAGTAATTTTCTTATTTCAAAAGGTTTTACTAAAGGGATTGCTGACCCTAATATTTTTATTAAATGAATTTCTAAAGATGTTTAGATAGTACAAATATATGTTGATGATATTATTTTTGGATCTTCTAAACATTCATTATGTTCTGATTTTTCAAAGATTATACAAAATGAATTTGAAATGAGTTTAATGGGAGAACTCAAGTATTTTCTTGGATTTCATGTTTTTCAAAATGAAAATGGTATTATTTTGAATCAAAGTAAATATACAAATGATATTTTAAAACATTTTATTTTGAATAGTATTATGGAAAGTGATACACCTATGAGTACTATTTGTAAGTTGGATGCTGATGAAACTGGGAAACCAGTGGATCAATCCAACTAAAGAGATATGATTGGAAGCTTATTTTACCTTACTTCTAGTCAACCAGATATTATGTTTAGTGTGTGTATGTGTGCAAGATTTCAAGGCAATTCAAAAGAATATCATTTCCTTGCTGTTAAAATAATTTTCAAATATCTTAAACATACTGCAAATTTAGGTTTGTCTTATCCAAAAGGAAAATATTTTGAATTAATGAGTTATTCAGATGCCAACTTTTCTGGTTGCAAGTTGGATAAAAAAAGAGCATCTGGAACATGTCTTTTATTGGGAAAATCCTTAGTATCATGGTGTAGTAAGAAATAGAATTTAGTTTCTTTTTCCACTTCTAAAGTAGAGTATATAGCTACTAGTAGTTGCTGTGCACAAATTCTATGGATGAAACTCAATATTTTGGACTATGGATATGATTTTAAGCATGTTTCAATAAACTGTGATAACACTAGTGAAATTAATATTTCAAAGAACCTTGTATCTCACTCTAAGACCAAACACATTGATGTAAAGCACCAATTTTTTAGAGATCATTACCAAAAAGGTTACATTACTCTTGAATTTATAGGTACTGAACATCAATTAGCTGACATTTTCACTAAACCATTATGTTAAGATATGTTAAGTTACATTAGACATGAGTTAGGAATGATTAACCTTGACCGATAGGTACCTCACTGTTAGTAAACCTCACCGTTATACATCACCGTTAGTGAAACTCACCGTTATACCTCACCGTTAGTAATTCTCACCGGTATGAATTACCGATAGGTTGCGCTGTTTTAAACTTCTTTCTAGCCACCAGAATCTTTATCAGTTATACATTACTTATTATATTTTAATTATTTATTTTATGATTCCTAAATGATAAAACTAAATATTAGTTACTTCTTGATCCACCACAAACCCTTTTCCCTAAAGACATAGCTCCTAAATCTCGTGAAAACCCTAAGTTCCTTAAACCAGAGATGGAAAAAACCAAACTCCCTACTATCAGTGATGACATTGATGAGCCGATTGCAAAGAAGCAGAAGATAGGACCTGGAGCAAGTAGCATTTTTAGTAGAACATGTTTTGGGAGGCATCCAGTGAACCCGCATTTACAAAATAGAGATATTTTAATTGAGAAAGAGCTATGCACGGAATGGATGATATCTAGTAAATACTTAGTTCTCGAGGTTCTGGAATATCAGAAGTGGGTAGAATTATTCTCAAATAATAATGGACCCTACTATCTGAAGCTAGTAAAACAATTCTATGAGTTTGTGAGTTTTGAGAAATCAGAAGATGAGAACAGAATGATTTCATTTTTGAATAGAAAGGAAATATCTTTTTAATCTGTTAAGTGGGATGAGTACCTAAGAGTACCAAATAAAGGAGTTTAAGGTTATTCATAGAAGAAAGTACCACCTACCAGTGATATTTTTGACTATGAGACTGCCTTAGAGGAGCTCACCAGTAGTGGAAAGCAAAGAAAGGTGGTTGCTTCTGAAATGGATGGAGAGAACATATTGTTGTTCAAGTTTGTGCAACATGTGCTAAGTCCAATAAGAGGGGACTTTGTAAATATGAGATATCAATATATCAATCTATTACATATCTTGAGACATGGTGTGAAAGTGAATCTGTGCAGGTTGTTAATGATTCAAATGGAGTATATGACCAGACCAAAATCAAAGACCAATGCTTTATTCTTTTCCAAGTTGATTTCTATTATGATTAAAGTGAAGGCGTTAGCTGAGTCTCAAGATGAGACAGTGGTAGTATGGAATAATTTTTGTATCACACACGTAGTTTGAAAATACATGAAGATAAGTTGGAGCCCACAGAAAGAAGAATGGGTTACTAATGATAAGAAGCTATATAATAAGTTTAATCCTGTGGATCATCCTTCAAGGCCTAAGGACGTGAGGGATCTAGGTCTAGGACCTGATGAAGAGGAGCCACATTATAGTGATGATTCAGAAGAGGAGGATTCCTATACAGAAGATGGATGAGACTCGGACATGCCTCCTCACCCAAATCCTGAAATTGTATCACTTGAAAAGGAAAGTGCTTCTTTGAACCTACCTTGTACAGAAAATGTTTTGGGTGTAAGCAATGATGAGGCACCTGTGGAAGAGGAAGACCAGTAGAGGTCAGACCAGGAAGAGGCTGATCGAAGGAATGAAGAAGAAGTTCATGGATGTGAAGCAGCTGTTTCTGCCAGCTTGAGCCTTATTCCATTGATCGGACACTCCCTAATGCCTTCTAAAGAGTTTGATGAAGTTAATAGACTTTTAAATATTCTAGAGGAGCTTCCAAGTGTTGGATAAATCGAATTAGTTTTTGAGGATTCTGATATAGAAGACAAAGATGTTTATGGTGCCATTGCAGTACAGAAAAATGCACCTATTGAGGGGGAGCATCCTACCAATTTTGGCAATGATTCAGTGGCTGTTGATATTGAAGACCGGGAAGAAGACCCTGGTTTTGTGGTTTGTGGATTGGATTACCCAGATTATAATGATGAGACATCCATTATCAACCAAAAGTCAATTATGATATTCAATCCCAGTTGTTACCTGATGATGTGATCAGAAAAGGTGATCTGGATAAGTTAAAGTCTGATCTTAAAGCCAGTTTTATGGAAGAGATAAGAAAGATGGATGTATCCTTAGTGTCATCCATTCAATCAGTTATGACTGAATCATGGTCCAGTATTGTGTCTGAAAGAGAACCTATATTTGTACCTGAAAATATGATCACTAGGGCAGATCTTGAATCCTTGAATGCTGAGCATAAAGAGTCTTTGAGTGCTTCTGTGGTTGAATTAAAGAGTTTATTTGTTGAAGAGATGAGAAATATGGAAAATCTCTTCAAACTCTCTCTTGGTTGTAATGTTTCATCCTTTGTGGCAGAGATAGTAGATGAAGTTACAGCTTTCCAGACTCAAGTATCTAGACTGGCAGAGAATGTTAAAATTCTAAAGCAATTAGGTATCTCTCTAGAATCCTATATGAGTTCTAAATCTCAAGCAGACAAGTATTTGGCTTATGAGAAGAGTGTGGTCAGCCAAATGGTCTTAGTTTTTGGTGAGTTTAAGCATTCCATAACAAATCATGTTAGCACCCAAGATTCTGTAGTGAAAAATCTTATTATTTGGCTAACTAATAGTTTCAAGGAAACTGTAAACTTCCCTCTTGGTTCTCTTGCTTCCAGAACATTAGTTGATTTGGCTAAGATTAGAGATTCGATGAAGGAGGATCTTGGTTCAGCATCAACCAGTGGCTCTGTCGACTCATCTAATCTGACCAAAGTGGAGACTTCTACTAGAGATACCACTAGAGATATCATGAAGATTGTTCAGGACTATATGAGAGAAGGTTCTGCTTCTCAAAAAGAGGTGAAATATGTGGTAGATTATTGTTTCCAAAGGGTTTATAACAAGCATCATATCAACAACCATTTCAAGATTATGTTAGAAAAAATGAAGCTACCACCAGTCAATCAAACCATCAGAGAACAAGTCAGAAAGCTCAGATAATTGACCCCTGCACTAGAAAAATTCATAGAAAACAAGGACAATTTAATTTCTACTATGAAAATAGGTGGACGAATCATTATGGATTTCAGAAATCTATTGTTGAATTTCTTTCATGTTGATGCTCGGCCAGTGATTGTACCTCCAGATTTACCTGCATCATCCTCTACTACTTCTCCTGTTCAGATGACTCCAGCCCAAGCCATCTGCTACCTCACACTTTGATCACACAGACAGCTCCACAGTACATGCCATGAATAGGTTCAGTAGCTCGGCCTCCTCTGATCCTCTCTTGTGTTCCTAAGCCTCCACCTGTATCCACACAACCTGAATCCTATTTTGATCCCATGGGAAAATCTCACATTGAGGACTTGGACTGAATAGTTGGATAAGACATTTGATAGGAATCACTTTTATTATTATATCTCTGTACCTTTTTTCACCATGAAATAAAAATAGTCTTCTATTATTTTCCATTTTTTTCCTTCTATCATTGTTGTTTCCCACTATTCTCTAATCACAAAGGGGGAGAACCGAACTGAAGGGGAGATCTACTATGATTTTAAACTTGTTCCTTTGATACCACTGCATTTAAATTCTACCTCTGATACATTTTACATTTCAAATCATACATTTTGACCTCTGGTGTGTTGTTTTTATTATTATTGTTATTATTATTATCTCTGATACAATTGGATTTAATATCCCCCAATACATTTCTAATTATTTTGGAATTATCATATCCTAAGTTGTGATTATCAAAAAGGAAGAGATTGTTGACCTCACCTATTTTGATAATCACAATTATGTCTTAATATCTTGATATTCCCAAATAATGTTCATTTATATATTATTTAAATTATCATACTACTATTGAGTTGATAAGAATATAAGAATAATCATTGGAATATATTAATTAATGCTTATCTCTTCTTATACATATGATGAAATAATTATAACTCAATCTAGATATGTGTTGCACTGAACAGATCTACCGGTATGTGTAATTCCACCGGTAAGAAAATATCACTGATAGATTCAGTCTACCAATAGAGAACTCACTAATACTCAGAGCTACAGATTAAAGCAGAGCTACTGATAGAACAAGTAGACCGGTGTGCACAAGTCCACCGGTATGCACTTAATCACTGGAACAAAACAGAGCTACCGGTATGCACAGGCTACCGATAAAAAGTTCTACCGATATGAGCCACCGTTACACCAGATCTACCGTTAGAGTGAGTCTACTGGTATAAGCAAGTATACCACTATGAAGTTCACCGATATAAATAAGCTCACCGTTAATCAAGTCTACCGATAGAATTTCACTAATACAGTGAGCTACTGACTGAAAGACAAGACGAGCTACCAATAGAAACAAAGTGTTATGGATACAAGGAGCTACCGATACAAGAAAAAAGCGCTACCTATAGGAGTTCACCGCTATACAAAGTCCACCGTTATAAGTCTATAAACAGAGATCTACTGATGAAAGACTTAACCAGTCACTGATTCTTAAACTCTATACTTTTTCAATATTATTAAAATAATGTTAACGGCCATATTTGATGATTTTAATGAAATTTGTGTTATTTAATGATATTTGTTGGCATGTAAGGGAACTATACCTCGTACCTATAAAAATATAATCATTCCCATAGACTGTAGCTAAATGCTAAAAAAGGAAGGAAAAAGGTCGTGCAAAATGTGCGCGGAAAATGATGACTAAAGAGTGCTGAGCAGTAGTGCATAAACATAGAAAAAAAAGGCTACATCCATACTATAAGAACACTGGACATACAAAAAGCCATTCATTTGAGAAGAGAACACAAGATGAACTGTAGTAAAGGAGTGAAAAACTTCAACAAGCACTTCATGCACTCAAGCTGATCAAACTGAACCTGAAGAAAACGACTCTCTGTTTTTTAGACAAAAACCAGAGAAGGACTTAGAAGCATTTTTTATCAATCAAAGGATTCCAGAGCTGCACTTAAAATCACAAGAGCATTATAAAACTCATATCTACCCTCTCAGTGATTATTTTTTTTACATTTTTCGTAGTGTGTACACAATGTATAATTTATACACACACTTTGTCCTATGTTAACCTGGAGGATTTCTAAATCCTCACACAAACCTTCTGTAACTCTCTTGTATCCCACTGTGGATAGTGGTAGAGTTCAAGTAGGACCTGGACAGCCAGTGTGAGATTGTTTTTTTTTCAAGAAGAAATCTGGTATAGGTCTTAGTACATGGATAGTCTTTGTACTATTGTTTCCCCGATCCAGGGTGTGGATCAAATTTATATAAATTGATTGAGAGGACTAAGTCTCATCTTGAGACTGAACCTCTTGGTGATATCTTCTATACATATTAGATTAAGTCTAAAGTATACTATATATGTCATATTCTGCTGCTAATTACTTTGAAATTCAAACTGTTTTAAAGATACTTTGATAGTTAATGTAGAAATTTTTTGTAACTATTGTAAATTATAAGGTTAGTTTCAAAAGCTAATTTAATCTTCTGATTAAATTACCTGAGACCTAATCAATCTTTGAGAACCTAACTCAACCCTTAAAGTTTTACAAATTCACTACAATTTAACTTAGTTTTTAATTGGGGGATTTTAATAAAAATATTTTTAACATAAATTTTAATTGGAACTCAATTCACCCCCTCTTGAGTATCCACTCCGACTAACATATAGTTATTATTTCTTAAAAATAAATTTTTTGTTTTGATAGTGGGAATTAATTTTAAATTAATTGATGAAACTTATGTGTATTGAATTGGGTAAAATAGGCTTTGTTTTTGAATTTGGAATATCAAAAATAGCTTAGGAATAATTTTTTGTATTTTTCTAAAAAACATCAACTTTTTTATGAATACTGAAAACATTTAGTAGTAGTTAAAATGATTACTTCTCCATTTAAATGAAATTTTACCCCTTCTATGAATTGAATTTTGAAAATAAAAATACACGGTTATTATTAGTAAGAAAAATTTGGTTCAATAAGATGATTGTATTTTTCGTTGAATAGTATATTTTGACTTTTAATGACATCAGTTAAAGGTAAATGGGATAATTCAAGGTAAATATAATATTATAATAATATAAAATTAACTTAAAACTTATCCTAACCTTATTTTTATGTGTAATGGACGACAAATTAAATCCTTGGGTGAGACTTTTGGCCTTTAAAATCCACTTGCATAAGATAATGATATTAATAACTTTTTATTTAAAGTAAAAATAAAAATATCATAAACATGTATTGTTTTTATAAAAAAAATTAATTTTGGGTTATATAATTGATATATTTGACAATAAATATTCATTATAAAGCTAAAAATATTTCCTACATTATGGTATTTTTTTATTATTTTTAGACATCAAAAAAATTAAAATTTTTGTGACACAACAATGATGCTGTGTTTACCTCATTAATAAATGATTTAAATAAATATAATTTTAAAGATTACAAAAATATCCAAAACCAGCCCAATTTTTATGGGATGATTTTATTTCGACCATGAGTCATTTTATCTTCAACTTTAATAAGTTTTTGACATTTAGAAACTGAAAATCAGAATATTATAAAATAATATTTTTCACACTTTCCTAAAGAGCCCCTCCTCCCCCTTATAAAAACCCTCACATTTAAATCATTAATCACACCCCTCAATCCGCTTGGATAATCATGCCTCTACCCAAATAAGCTCTCAAGATCCCTCTCTTCTTCTTAAAATCCCTACCATAGGCAAAAGGCAACTCAAGAGACCATTTTGGTTCAAACCAATGAGAGTTACCCGATTTAAAGGCAACGTCTTCTCTTAAGTTCTATAGTTTTATTTTATTTCTCCAACCCCCTAAAATATTTTTCCATTATTTTATAAAAAACCATTATCTTAAATATACTAGGTTTTTTTTTGTGATAATGATTCAAACTGCACTTACACACACCACCATCTAATGGGTAATGAACATATTGTTTTTGTGGAAGGCAAACTAACGCCTCACGAAATGATGATTGATCAATCTTCTCCTACCACCTCTTATGGTGGCCATTATGATGGAACCATATTTATATATGTTATATATTATATTTATGTTTTCTCTATTCTTTTTTAATTTTTATTTACCAACATTCCTTTTTTTCTTTCGAATATGTATATATTTGATGATTTCATCTGAGGAAGTGCGGACTACCGCCCCCTCAAAGTGATATGATTTGTTCATGACATACATGGAACATATAAATGATGTATTTAATGAAATTATGTAACATATATATCATATTATATTATACTGTAATTATAATATACCTATGTATCATTATATTTTCATTCCATTAAATATGAAATATAAATGAAAGTAGCGTTCATGCCTATGTACAACTTTTCATCTCCATTAACGGTGCATTTCATTTCATATCACCAAATGTTATATAGTATTATAATTACCTACATATACTAGATATATATGATATTTATGATATTTATATCATAAATATAATTCTAGAGATACTGGACTTTTGACCACATGAAGAACTTGTAATTATAAGAAGTTTATTTTGGACTCAAGTACCAAATATCAATAAAATGACCATTATTAACTTATATGATTTAATAATTTCTATAACATGGTAATAAGTGATATAAAATGAATTATAAAAATAAAAATATTTCTTAATTAATCTGGAATTTACTTTATCTTATTATTCAGGAGATCAATGAACGAACGGGTCAAGTCGGACCTGAGGTAAGGGGTTTCTTATCACACTTTTAATTCTGGTAGATTTCAATTATTCACCACTTATATATTACATGTGGTGTATTTTTTACTTCCATTATATATATATATTATCATTATTGTATTTATATTAATGGTATTATGTGATTCATTTTGTGGTTGTTAAATTTTGCTCTTATGACTCGATTGATTACAACGTGGTAAGGGGTTTTCATCTCACTTTTTATTCCTGTGAGATTCATGCTATTTTTGCCACTATTTCCTTTTGTGTGGTGTATTTATTTCCCATGATTGTATTATTTGTATAATATACTTTAATTTATGGGTATTTAATTATTTATTGTATGATCCTTCTTTCATGTGGTGTTTTTTACGTAAGTTACCAAATCGGTAAGGGATGTTTTTAACCCAATTTCCATTCCTTGGGTTATTATTCTAATTCGTAATTATGTCATCCTATGATTATGTGTGGAATCATTATTTATTTATTTATGTTGTAATTTTAAACCCCCCTTTGTGTGGATACACTTTTGATACACATTATTACAACATTGATAAATTCTCAAGTCCTTGATATGAACTTGATAAGTGTAATTTTAACTCAATTTCCATTCATTGAGTTAAATATCCAAGTCATTGGTGTAATTTTTAATAAAATATGTGTGAATATTCTCTGATTTATTTACACTTAATACCTAATCATATTGATTTTATTTATATTTTTCACACATTATTATGTAATAGATTTATCCTTAATCTAAGGACACAGTTTTTATAAGATATTTCGTCTTGATTTACATTCCATTGAGACTTCATTGTTGTTATGTTCCAATTCACTTTTATATGCAGTATATAAAGTCCTTTGGAATATTATATCATGAATACATTTATTCTCATGATATTATAAAGTTTAAATTAAATTTTATTCCTCAATTATTTGTATTCAAGCGTCTCATATTTTGTTTAAAACTCATTAACTAAAATATCTATTAAAATGTTTTAAAGATTTGTTTTTCTAAATATTTATCATTAATTTCCATGATTCCAAAATGGTTGTTAGGATTTATTTATATCGACATTAATGTTTTCAAATGATGATTCATTTAAAATTTTCAAATTAGTATGGGACAATTTGATTCCAAAAATCTCCTTATTAAATGTTTTATATAGTTTTTGAAATTGGTTTGATAAAGAATCGATTATGTAAATATATTGAAATAATATATTGTGATAGAAATGTTGAAATTTTATCTATAATATATTCTTGTATTATATATTATGACTAAGTTATGTTTTTTCAAAAAAAATTACAAATACAGGAGGTTCTGTGATAAACCTAGGGCAGGTGAGCCCGAGATAGCTCTCCAATGCATTGGGTAATGTGACAGAGGTAAACATGAAGGTTTCTCCTAAGAGATTTAGGGAATATAAAATGATGGGTATTACAAATGTAACTCCCTATGTAGTTGTGAAAGCTACAATGTATGTATGTTAGGGTGCCACACGTTACCTTTGTGACTTGTGTTACTATGTAAATCTTATGATTCCATGAGGTATGTTAAATAGATTATGTTATGTATGTATTGATGAAATAGTGTTCTATTACCTTGTTTTATAAACCTTAATGATATTTTCATGCTCATCCCAAGTACAGAAATGTTTTTCATAGGACTTAAATAAGAATAGGGTCAAGGATCAGATCAAGGAAAAGTCATGTAGTCTAAAACATGGGACTAGGAATGACTCTTTTTTTCAAGCGTTTATATTTTATCAAAAAAATGGAAACTGAGTAGAAGTGTAAACTATATAATTTTTGAGATGTAATGTAATAGTTATGGCCTAATTCTGTAAATCACTAAACATAAAAAGATCCTCAATGAGAATTATTCATTTAATTCAAGATTGTGTAATGTTTAAGGTCGGGTCCTTACATGGTTGGAAAATTACTAAACCACATTTCAATTATTTAATTAAATGACAATTAAATTAATCTATAGATGATATAAAAGAGAAAAGATCATGGATATTAATAATAAATAAATTCCAAATGTTTTAAATGCATTATTATTATACTTCATTATCTCAGGCATCATGATATCTCTATTTTTAGTACCTTTCACTAGATAGTTTAAAACTTTGTGTAAAAACCAATATAATATGTCCAACTAATTTGTATCATGATAACAGTTGATATATTAAGGGGATATATAATTCCAGGTGAAAACCATCACTGAATGTCCAATGCATTCCTAATTTACCGATTGATCAATTTAATTCATGTATAAATATTCCCTATAAAAGAATATTTGTATTAACTAATAAATAAATATTTATTGATAATTATGTGTAAATAAAATAAAATTCATAGTAAAACATTGTTTAAAAAAATGATATACAGTTTAGGAGATAATCATATACATGATACAAATAATATTGACATTTTTTAGAAATGAAATGTATAATGATAACAAAATCATATTGTATCGAGAGAAAGTTCATGAATAAAAATTTTCTCTATAAAGATAAATCAATACTTTCCTTGGTGAAACTGATCATATACCATTTAGAAAATTAATATGGATGGAAAGAATACAATATATTCCTTGGGAGTGTATGTAAAATAAATTTTTCATTGTCCTTTATAAATATAGATATCATAAAAATATCTTTAAAAACATTCTGGTGGAAAACACCAGTTTCACTTTGAAAATGACATTTTAAAAAATAAAACTTATAATATTTGAGAATAAAATTTATTATAAAAAAATTTAAAATTTCAATGGATGCGAAAATGAATGGAGTGGTCATGAATGATGAAATGTTTCATTCATACTAAATAAATTAATAATTATTATTTTTTTTCACATTTTTATAAGAAATATAAAATAGTACATGTTTGGAAAATTATAAGAATATTAATTTTTACCACGATTTAAAAATCCAATTATAATTAAAAATTATTTTAAACCATAATATTAAAAAAAATTAAAATATTTTTAGAAATCAATGATTTGGAAGGGAAACAATTTCCGACTGAAGAGAGAAAGGAAATCTGATTTTAAAAAAACATTATCTAATTAATTTAAATTTAAAAAATGAATAAAATTTTACTATTAAATGAATAATTAAAAATTAAATATTCTATAATAAAACTAAATGGTTTTATTATATAATCATAAAATAATTTCTTTCAATGGAAATTAAAGAATAATTAATCTCGATTACAAATCACCGCGCGTGCGTACGTACGGAATACCGTCTCCACGACGTGGAGTAATCTATTTTCCACCACCACCTTACTTGGATGGGTATAATGGTGTAAATAATGACTATATATTACTATTATAAAGTGATACTGATTTTGAAATAGTATACATACACTCCAATACAATTCCACGATCATAGGAACGATATCATCACTCGTGCGTACGTACAGAATACCGTCTCCATGATGTGATGCGACTCGTTCTACATGATATCCATTTCATAATGATTATATAAATGAATTGAATGAATGAATATGATATATATATTACACTAATACCTTTCTGGAAATGATGTATCTATAACCTAAATATAAGAATAAGAATTTATTCGACAAAACACGCATGAGAACAAAAAGTTATAAACACTCGAATAACAAGTAGCAATAAAATATTACTACTAAGAAGCTAATAAAATGACCATATATGATATCATAAAAATAATTATGATTCTGGAATAAGTCAATAACATTACTTAAATCATTATAGAGGAGGTTCGGGCACTTACGAAGCAAAACAGACCTAAGGTAAGGGAAATATCACAATCTCATTTTTATCCGAGATTGTTTATACTTTGGTATTTACTGGGGTGTATTTTATCATCCACATCCATGTTCCCTCAATATGTAATGTTATTTCCATCCACCTAAAATTGTTTAAATCCAAATTTACCCTTCGGTGAGTTTTTAGTAAAAGATATGAAAGGAATCTTTTGTCATTTTTCATACGAGGTACTTTTTGACTTTTCTGACAAAAGTACGAGAAGAATGTTTTTTTACTTATACGGAATGAATGGATTTTTAAAACATTATTTCCAAGAAGATTCCTTTACATGTTTTCAAGTTTATTTTTAATCAACTTCTTTTAGTTTATAATTGTACGACATGTTAAGAAAGGAAAAGTGTTTTTGAAGCAGAAAGGATATTTTCCTCAAGAATGGAGTTCAAGTGTTTTATCAAAATTATTTTCCATATAAGATAATAAAGGGGTCTGTTTTTATCCCTATTATTATATTTATTTGATTATGTTGTGAAGGAATTATATTTTTATGAATTCCTTTATCTTATATGAATTGTTTTATGATGTCACGATGTTTAAGATTCCCATTTTTATTACATGGGTTATGCTATGATGTATGGTTTTCTGATTTTGTTGCACACATAAGAATGGTATCATTATGAGATGGGTGGGACCTATATCTGCCTCCATTGCATTGGGTAAATATTTTATATCTCATGAGATAGACATGGCTGGAACGGTAGGTTATACCGGTTCAGTGAAACAGGAATGAAACGAGGAGTGAACTCGGTTCAGAAATGGACTTTGTCCACTAAGATAGTCTTGGAAATGAGTCTTGACAAATAATAAATGATTCTCTATGATTATGTGTGTATGACACAAAGTTTCATGTTTTATGTTATGATTATTGGGATTCCATTTCACTACTATGATTTTTCCCATGTCATGAAATTATGCTCTCTTTTGCAGGTTAAGATTTCCAAAAGTTATGTTCTTATGAATATGATGTGATTGATATTTCTTTTGTTTACCCTTACTGAGCATTTCTTCTCACCCTTTTGTATGTTTTCTTTCCCCAGGTCCGGAAGAAGGTTATTAAGTAAGATATGCCAAAAGGGACTATAGATATGATGAAATAAATGGGAGACAGTGTAGACGCTTTATGAACCAGTTTTTTATGTTTCCCAGTTTCTAAAGACACTATACCTATACGGTCCTTTCATGGTTTTGTTATATTATGTAATAAGTACGCTTCAATTTTGACGTATTGAAAATGTATGTAAAGTATGGGTCGTTATATGGCTGGCTGGGCAGGAAGACCACTGTGCCCGCAGGCGCCGTACGGAGAAGACGGCGGCCTACTTCCGCAGACCGCTCTACTGGGCGAACCGGTTGGGCGCCTGCCGGTTGGGACGAAACACCGTGGCACCTGTAGGCACTGTTGAGGAAGGACCGCAGACCTCTGTGTGGGCTATGCATGCACCTGGCAGAACCATCCAGCTACGGCCAGCCGAGCAGGGGAAAGGCAGTGCCACTTGGCGCTGCCGGGAAAGCCGGACCGGCCCGTAGTGCGGGCCGGTCCATAGGTGGGTCGCACCCCACCAGGCTAGGCCGACCCCACAGTCGGGTCGGACCCCCCGAGCCGGGCCGGGCCGACCCCCCAGCTGGGTCGGACCCCCCAACCGGGCCGGGCCGACCCCCCAACCGGGTCAATACCCTCTGAGCCGAGTTGGGCCGACCTGCCAGCCAACTGGGTTTAACGGGCCGGGCCCGACTTCACTTAAATACAAATATCTCCTAGACCGCACGTCTGATCGACGTGCCCTCTGTGGCACTAGGACCTTTGCAACTAGGAGGTCCTTTTCTATCATCTAAGTGAGTTTTGTACAACTTTGGAAAATGACCGGGTTTGGAATGAGCGTAAATCCAACCAGTCCCCTGGAATGGAAATGCAAATAATTCTCAGACCAGGAATCCGGTTGACACGTCATTTGTCATGTTGGGTTTCTTACGATGAGATGGAACTACAAGATACATAAACTCAGGACTTCATTGATGTATCAAAACTTGGCTCGAGGATCGTACCCTCCCAGAATTGAGCGTACTGTGTGTGGGAATCCTAGAGCTTGCTACGACTAAGATGAAGGAATCCTTTGTGGGTTCGATAGTGATGACTACTATACCAGAATACTCTGTGGGTTCAACTACCATGACTACTGTACCATAATCCTTTGTGGGTTCGACTACGATGACTACTGTACCGGAATCCTCTGTGGGTTTGACTTCAATGACTACTGTACTGGAATCTTCCGTTGGTCTGAAAAAATAGCTGGTGTTGTATCTTGTGTGGGCCCAACAGCTTAGCTGATCCTGTATCCTGTCTGGGTCTAATAACTTAGATTAAGAATAGCTGGTCATGTATCTTGTGTGGGTCCAACAGCTTAGCTGGTCCTGTATCCTGTGTGGATCCGACAGCTTAAATGGATCATAGACTACATCTGATCATCTCTATCACTCAACGAAAGAAGTACACCTATGTGAGGTGAGTCTTGTCTTTAAATCATTATCATCGATGTGATTTACTTTACATACTTTGTGGAATGGGTTATTTTTGGACTCGAGGGTTGGATTCGGACTATGACTAGTAACTTATGTATATGTATGGGCATATAACTATGTAGGGTTGGTTGATTCTTCGTGATTGTAAATTTCTATTGTGGTTTATCATTTGTGGATTCTGGGAGACATTCGGGGTCTCGGGCTGCCCTACTGAGTATTGTTATACTCACCCCTGCACGGGCTTCACCCGCATATTGTTGTGTTCTGTGCAGACGATGGAAAACATTGATAGAGGCTGACGGTGACGGACGGAGGCTTCTCAGAGCTGGACTAGACGAGACATACCACATGGATGATTTGATCGAGTTATATACCTTACTTTCAGGTAGGATTCACGGGCGGACTATCCAGGAGTAGTTTTCCCTTTTTACTTGTACTTTTAATTGTTTTATAGTTGGGTTTGTATACTTCCCACTTACATTCAACACACCTTACTCTTCAATTATAGTACTTGATTCCTCTACTTCTTGTGTTCAGACTGTGTGTGTGTGTTACACGTTTAAAGACAATGACTTCCCTTTTATCGGGATTACGCCTTTGGTGCTAGTCGTCAGCCCCTGGCCTATGGAAGGCGGGATTCAGGTAGTCATAGCACAGGCCCGGAGGACGAGCCATGACAGTTATGACCTCTTCATTCACATTCACCATGTAGGAAAAACGATGTCAGGAAAGGCGAAGCACTACCTTGTATTCAATTTTCAATTACTATTGAGAATCATTAATAAAATTGTATAAATCCAATATTTTTATCTTCATCCATATGTATTCATATGAGAAATATATATGAGATACATCTCAATCTCTGATGATTGATGATAAAGTTGTAATACATGTATATATTTTAATTTCATGATGTTTATAGGGTCATTTTTTTAAATTTAGTTGATACAAATAGAATAAAATTGAAAAAAAATTAAAAAACAGATATAAAATTGATTGAAATAGTGAAAGACATCGTAAAGATCCATCAAAACAGAACTACAAAATAAACAATCAACAACACATCGAAAATGATGGGAAAACATTATATGAAATTCTGTGAATTTAATTACCATTTTTAAAATCAACACCTGGACGATGAAAATTTAAAACTAGGTCTAAAATTAGATTTCCAATAATGATTGATTCAGGAAAATGATGAAACAGAATGTTAATTCCCAAAAAATATAGAAATCAGATTCAGAACCCTAAAAAAGAAAACAGTCTTACCTTACCCAGATCTAATGATAGAGAATCTGTTCATCTTCCTTGGTGATGAGAGAAACCGTAATTGTGCTTGGATCTACATTACTGGTATATATAAATTCTTTTGTAACATGTAATAGTGGTCGAACTGCTTCATCACTGGGGTCGAACATCAGTTGGTGTCCCTAGCCAACATTCAAATCAACCCCCCCTAGCTGGATCGACCATCGTGACTATGATCAAATCTACTCCCCCTGAATCGGCCATGAACATTTCTCAATGACCTCAGTTCCTCTACTCGATTTCTCTCAGAATTTGGATCCCTAATTTTGATTCCTCTAATATCTATGTTTTTTATGAATTTATTTATATTTTTTAATGTTAATTATAATTCGTATTTTTCATCTTTTATTTAATATTAAATATATAATAACTTTGTATTCATTTTTATTCTCAAATTTTCTAAAAAAATATATTATTTTAAATAGTTATGATTATATAATATTTTTAATTCATAATTGATATGTATTTTAATATATTAAAGTTTTTTATAATATAAAATATAACTTATATAGAAATTTTTTAATTATTTAAATATTTTTATAAATTATGTTATTAGTAATTATTATATTCATTTATGTTTTCTACATAATTTCCAATGTTTTGAAATGTTTTATATATATGTATAAAATTTTAATTATAATGTTACTTAATAAAATAAATTTAATTATTTATAACTCTAAATAATTTTATTTATGATTTCTATAATTCAAATATTATTTATAGGTAAATATTTTCAAATCTAATGAAAATTTATTAGAACATATTTTAATTTTTATTAACTTATAGTGAAATTATTTAATAAATTTTCATTATAATTTTTTTTATTTTTTTATTTGTTATTTAATATTTATTTAAATTTTTTAATATTATTACTACCAAAGTTGAATTTTTTTTAATTTATATCTCTAATAATAAAATAAATTATTATTTTACTTAAAAGTCAGGTTATTACATACCATATTCACATATACATGATAGTATCATGAGAGAGATATATTATGATTGAAAATCCCAATTCATTCATGAAGAAAATAATGGATTTTCTCCTATATATAAATTTATCCTAAGGGTTTTCGCTAATGTTTTCACATCCTATTTTCAAAAAATTACAAATCCATAATCGGATACTATCTAAAGTGACCCACACCTTTTGTATTTTAATTTACAAAAAATTAATATGAAGATTATATATATTCAAAAATAATACAAACTTTATGATAGGAAACTTTTAGTCCTTCTAGACTATATGATACATAAAAAATCGGGGCATAAAATACATATGTCAATTTCCATTATGATCTTTGAAAATCGAACCCTTTTTAGAGGTTTCATTCATAAAACAATTATTCATAACCTTCAGAAAAGAAAAATAATAAAGGGTTCACTTATTTGAGAATGTGATTCTATCATTTTAAAACCATACCAAAAAATTCTCTGATAAAAATAATGTATTGTTTAATAATTCCTTTCAATTAAATTGTTTAATAATTAAGAGTGTTGAATAATAAATAACCAATAATGAGACATGGGGATATTTCATAACTATATGAGATATATTTTTTTGCATAAAAACAATCATAGAAAATAACTTCCTTGGTCGGGGATCACTCCCAAGAGTATCATTCTAGACAAAGTCTAATAATGAAAATCTCTAGCTAGTAATTAAACACTTTAACGTAGGATGAACATTATATGGTTATCTCTAAAATATAATATGAGTTTATTAACTTCATCATTGAATTATGAGGTTACTAATATTTTCATCTTTTATGAGTTTTTCATCTTCATCTTCTCATAGGAGTTTCTAAACTATGTCCTCTCTATAGAGTTTATCAACACTATCATCTCTTTAGAGATTCTAAAATCTATAATTCTTACCCAGCACATTATCGGGATATAATTGATCAACCTATCATAATAATATATATTGGTCTCAATTTTCATATAATAATAAACAATACACATGAGTTCCCTATTATCATAAATCATTTTTATTTCAACATGTAATAACCCTTGGAATGAAGACAGGTCACATTAATATTTCAGGATAATTATCATAAATAAACTATATAAATAATAAAAATGGTAATATTGGAACTTATCCCATTTAAATCATATGATTCATCAAATTATGTTGTTATAGATGAAAATAACATTTAAAGTCTAGTGTAACATTTCTTGAGTAAAATTCACTTTTCATTTCAGTATACTTTATTTAGAAAAAAAATATTTCTAAAATAATCAGGCTTAATTTAATTTATAATGACTATGTAAAATTTAAAAGTAATATTCAAAGGAATAATATTTATTGGTGGTGGAAAAAATGTTCATGTGGTGTACATTGAAATAATAATTTCATTCACATTGTAGTAAAAATTCAAAAGGTTATCATTTGGAAAAAAATAAGAAAAATTATTTAAAACATTATTATGTATATTAAAAAATGTTTAAAATTTGTACAATATTAAGGAAATTTTGGAAATCATATTCATGAATATATATATGTGGAGTAAAAATATTTCAAATCAAATAGTGAATTAACGGTTCTTTTCCTTGGAAACATTCATTCACTTAGTTGAATATATAAAAAGAATAAAATTAAAAGATAATATAAAATATAAAAAATAAAAATATAATTGAAAAAACATATAATTTGGGTTGGTTAAATAATATAATTTCAATATATGAATTAACACAAAAACAATCTTGTTAAAAAACTAGTTGTACCATAAAACCCTTATTGATTTGGTAATATTTAATTCATATATCCAATGAATTAGATAACATAAATTGAAATAATCCCATGAATATAATTATAGTAACGAAAAAATCACAATTTTGCATTATATACACCCCATAAAACATTATATGTGTGTATCAAAACCATTACCAAGGAATACAATTTGAGACTATTAACCTTTACTAATCTGGTAACAATTGAATGAAAACCCATTTCGTGAAATAAATTAAAACATAACATTATAAAACATGATTTTAATGGTATTAATTACATAAAATTTAATAGGATCATTATATACAACTAACAAATTTAAAAGGTGCATAGCCTCAAACATGTATGAACAAAAAAATTGAGATAAAGAACACTGAAAAAATTCTTAATCTATGAATCAAAATATTATCAAATATAGAAACGTAATTTTAATTAAAAATAATAATAATTTTCATGATAATAATTATAAAATAATTTTATTATATTTATATACACCACACATATAAAATTGTGGTGAATATTTCATGTGTCAAAAAGATATTACTAAGAGACAAGAAACCCTTATATCATGTTTCCTTCTTCATAAGCACTATAACATCATGATTAATAAATATAAATTTATTTTAATTATTTAAAATAAAAATATTCATACCACTATTTCTATTCATTATTTACATATATCATATTATAACCCATTCATGGACAATAAGTCATTATAATCAACATTTCAGGTGTTCACTTCTTTGTTTTTCATTTATTTTTTGGTTCAGTGGTTATTGTCCTTTCAAATTAATCATGGTTATTTCTTATAAATACTATTAATAATGATATAAATAACCTATATATTAATTATTTAAATATTTATAACAATTCATATAAATTTTGGATAAAAATTAAACTACATCCCTTTTTTAAGGTGATAATTCATACATACATGAGAGTGATGCTTCCACTTTTTTATGGATGAAAATAAAAATGAAAAATGAAAATTCAAAACTATAGATTCATTATTATATCATTAACATCATATATCTTAATTAAATATATACTTATTTCTATCCATATTAATCTCAATGGAAAAATGAATCACATCACTTTTTGGAGGGGTGAGTCTACACATACGCACCAACGATATTATAATTTTCCAATGAATTGGAATGTAAAAGTGGTATATATGATGGTATAATTTAATATGAAAAAATTAATTCCTAAATATCATATTAAAAAATTAAATCAATCATAATAAAAAACCATGTGATATGGAGGTTGAAATTTAATCATATCCCTACGTGGATACGGTAGTTCACACGTATACAAGAGCGATACATTCAATTCCCATTTTAAGGGAAATTCTAGGAAATGGTTGTGATATCGCCATAATAACAGTTCAATAAATTTATGAAACATGATTCATGATGTTGTTTTGTATACAATAAGATTAGTGTGTGATGAAGAATAAATAAAATTGAAAAATCTTGGTTATGAATTATATATATTTTTTGGGAGACCATTCTTACCATACACTATACTCCATATAAGATTGGTATCAGGATAAGAAAAAATATATAGTTTTAATGTAACAGATCTAAGACTCTTTTAGAGTAGGTATATTTTGATATAGAAGGGAATTTATTCTGAACTATGGTGGATAAGAGGATTCATTTTGTATGTTAGGGGATAGAGATACTTGGAATTTAATAAAATTTCTCAACCATATAAGCTCAAAATCAATTGAAATTGATTACAAATAGAAAACAATAAAAATTAAGGATAATATAATCATGAATTAAAAATTATAATTAGACAAGTTTTTTTTGTGAAATTCCGACCATCATCTCATAGTTTAATACCCAATAATAGAGAATTTTTAACCAAAATTGTGGGGAATTTTTTTTACTACCATTACTTTTCATTATGAACTAAAATTATGCTAACACTATTATATTATATAAATAAATATGAAATAAAATATGGAATAAATTTTAACATAAATAAATTACATAATTTAATGAATGTAATTTTTAAGAACCATGAAACACACTATAGAAACCCTCTTAAGAAAAATTAATTGTTAAGAATAAAACTAAATTTACATCCATTAGATTCCATAAAAAAATATATATTGAAATTTAAAATATACTATTGAATATATAATCTATAAATATCATTATAATAATTAATTAATCTGATTTAGTTTAATTTTTTAGAAAAATCTAATGACAAACATAATTTTTTTGGGAAGGATGTGTTTGATGCCCAAAAATTTAACTTATAACAAAAATTAAATTTAATAATGATTACTATATATTTAGTAAATTATTTATAATTAAATGAAAATTATGTTAAATTAAAATAAAATTGAAAAAATAATTATAATTCTGGTGAACAAATGAAAATTTAAAAAAAAGAAAATTCTTCTCTATTTAATGGAAAATGAATCATTTTAGATAAATACTAAAAATTCACCTAAGAAAAATTTTCATGCAACATTGTAAAATTATATTAATTTCCTTTTAATGAAATTTATAAAAATATTGATATTATTTCTATTGTCCATGTTATTTTATTAATAAAACCCATATTTAAATAAAACATTTATTTGGAACATCAAATTACCTTCATAAAAAAGGATTTATTATTTTTTATATAATATGAAATAAATATATATTAATTAATTATTTTTAAAAAAAATCATAATGTGTATATTATTATTCATACCTTTTAATTTAACATCCACGTTATAATGGATATCTATATCATAGTATATTGTTATGTACTCCACATAAATTATGTGTGAGTATTATATATATGTACACCAACCAGAATAATTCTCTATTTTATGGATTGTTACATGTGTTAAAATATACCTTCAAAACTGTTTCCAAAATACAGGCTCGATTCAAGGGAATTTCTGAAATTCTTATCTACTTTCAAGGGAACTCTATAATATGTTTTTGGAAACCATTATATTTATAAAAACATTAATTTTACTATGAAAATTATATCTTAATTCACTTCTAGTTTTATACAAATATTTTCCAACAGAACTCTTCTTTTCAAAATAGAAGAGTATTTATCTCAAGATTGCTTAATGATTTCATAAGAGTATTTGTGTTTGATTAAACACTCTTGTTGTTTCTTAAGTATTAATTAATTTAATCATTTATGAACTATTATACCATATTTTATTTAATGGTTTATGACTAACTTTATTGTGGATGATCTATCCTAAAATGATTCACCATAATTCTCAAAATAGTTAGTGTTTTATGTTTAATGGTTGGGGAAAGATAGTTACATTTCATATGATAGTTTCAATATGAATATATGTGTTGTTTATGTTTATACCCACTCATATGAGGAATGAATTGGACTTATAATGTGATGGGTGGGGCCTTATATATCCCCTCGATGAATCGGTAGGTCTCATGAGACAAATAGACGTGGAATTGGTCGGGCCCTTTCTCATCATGTTATGTGGATTTTGGTCGAGGCCTTAATCATTAGACGTCTTGGTCGAGGCCTTGAATAAATGTTTTAGAATTTCCGGCATATGACCTTCCCTCATTATGAAGATATTCATTGCAAGTTCATGTGGTTATTCAACTAGTATAATAACCATGATTATGTTTCATCATGGAATTATTTGCTGAGCTCATATTCCTGTCATAATGTGTGCAAGTTTATTATTTAAGGAATGTGTTTTCAATTATACACCATGTCTTATGTTTATGATATCTTCCACTATATTTCTAACTCTTACTGAGCGTTTGGGATCACCCCTTTCTTATGTTTCATTTTTCATAGGACATGAAGAATTTAATATTTAATGACTTGCAAGCACAATCTAGGAGACATGATGTTTCTAGTTGAACAAATTAGTGTTGTATTTCCGTTTATGATGTAATGTTAAAATTATTTATGTATGTTGTATCCAATAGATAATAAACTACTTTTTCCTTTGGGATTAATATTCCTTGTATGTATGTTAATGTAATAAAATAAGGCACCAACTCTGGGGAACTAGGTTCAGGTCCTTATAGTTGGTTTTAGAGGAAGTTTAGTAGAAATCATGGAAACATAGATTATGGAAGATTCACTAAGTGAGTCTTTGAGGATAAACATAAAAGAAATTCCTGGTATTTTTTGTAAGGAATAGATTATTTGGATCATTCAATAAATACATCCATGTCTAGATACGGGCAGGTAGAGGTGGATCTGGCACATATATACCTAGGAGTTAAATCTCTAACAAGGGGTTTCAGGCTTGACCCATGGTATCCTGGTATACAACAACGAGTCTTACTACACCCATGGATACGAAACTCTTGGGGGTATGCTTTGGATAATTCAAATTTTATTTACAAACCATTATGAAGGATTTAAATGTAAATTTTTTCCTCAAATATAACATGTTTATGATTAAGATATTAGCTATGCATAGAATTTCAATTTATTAATAATATTGTTCTATATTGTGAATATAAATTATGATTCATACACTAATCTAGAGTATGCCATTATTTAGAAATGGAATCTAGTGGACGGAATGGAAACTATATGAATGTAGGTGTCCCCTTTAGGTGTTTTCCTCCGATGCATGATAATGATGATGGCTCTGGTGCTGTGACAGGTGATGAGAAACTCAGAACTATACTGGGACAAATTACTCAGGTTATGAATAATAACCTTACCTGTATGGAGCATCTGGATCCACCACATGGAAGAGATATGCTAGATATCTTTATGCGATAACAACCTCCATCATTCAATGGGACTACAAACCCATTTGTAGCCGAGCAGTGGATAAGTTCCCTTGAGAAGTTATTTCTTGCTTCGGGATGTAATGAAAGAGAGAAGGTCATCATGGCAGTTTATCAGCTATCGAGAGATGTGGATCAGGGGTGGTCATTAATCCAAAACAAAAATTAGGAGGAAGAAATAGAAGAGATGGAATGGTGATATTTTAATGAAATATTCCTAGAGAAATACTTTCCTCATGAACAGAGAGTTGAAATGGAGAGACAATTCTCGAATCTGAGGCAGAAGGAAGATGATAATGTTGCAATGTATGAGGTTATCTTCAAAAGGTTAGAAAGACATTATGTGGATGAAATATGAAATCCAAGGATCAAAACTGATCGATTCATTGATGGCCTAAATCCATTCCTCCATCAGGCACTAGTATCCCAATGTTTTTCATCATATCAGGATATAGTTTCATGTGCTATCAAGACAGAAAAATATTTCTTTATGTCTTACAACTTTAAGGGGAAGCAAGAAAAGAAGAGGGATGTTGGGAACTCTGGAAAGGAAATAAGGAAACAGGGAATAAGGTAAGATTTTAATTTCCACCCTATGATAATTATGGAAGGAAACACACTGGTATATGCATAAGGGGAAAAGGAGTATGCTACAAATGTGGTCAGAAAGGCCATCTTGTTAGTGATTACAAGGGGAAGAGAGAGGAAACTAATGTTCAATGCTATAATTGTCAGGATATGGGACGTTTTTTCTAATTATTTTCCAAAGCGTAAAGGAAATATGCAACAGAAAAGGCCAAGGGAGTTGTGACAAGCTTATACAATCACAACTGTAGTGGTTGAAGTTATGAATGACATGGTGGTAGGTACATTGATTGGTTCATCAAACTTAGCCAATGTTTTATTTGATTCTGGATCATCACATTGTTTCATATCTTCTTAGTTTGTTATGAGAATTGGATATTTCCAATTTGATTTAACAAGGGAGTTTTTAGTCAAAACTCCTAAGGAAAGTTTCATTGGAACAATGTTTTGTGAATCAGTTCCCATTAGGGCTCATAAATCATCATTATCTACAGATCTCATTGTCATAACCATGATTTAATTTGATATAATCCCCGGTATGGATTGGCTTTCGTACCATGATGTGAAAATTTATTGTAAGAAGATAGAGGTTAAAATTTTTTATGATGATAAGGAGTACCTTATCATTACAATAGAAACGTCACCAAATGATTCTTACTTAGATCCACTCCCAGTGGTTCAACTAAATTCAATTATGGGGGAGGAAGAGAATGAAATAACTATGGCTGAGGTAAAGAATGTTCAAATAGAATATGTACCTATTCTTGAGAATATAATGATGTCTTTCTAGAGGATTTACTTGGACATACTCCAGGGCGGGACATTGAGTTTTCCATTGACTTAATTTCGGGTTCTAGGCCCATATCAAAGACCCCTTATGGAATGCCCACTGTGGAGTTAGTGGAACTAAATAAACAACTAGAGGATTTGAGTGATAAATGATTAATTCACCCATGTTTTTCTCCATGGGGAGCCCCGGTTCATTTTGTTAAGAATAAATAAGGGTATATGAGGTTGTGCATTGATTACAAGGAAATAAATGCTGTTACAATATAGAATAAGTTTCATCTACCACGAATTGATGAATTATTAGATCAAATTAATTGAGTGAAATATTTTTTGAAGATTGATATTTGATCTGGATATAATCAGTTACTTTTGAGGAAAGAAGACATTCCCAAAACAGCATTCCAAACCCAGTAAGGGCATTACGATTTTACCGTAATTCCTTTAGGACTAACTAATCCACCATCTGTTTTCATGGATTTGAGGAATAGAGTCATCAAGGAATATCGTGATGACCTTTTTGTGGTGTTTATTGATGATATCTATATGTAATCTAAAATATATGAAGAACATAAAAATCACATGCACACTTTTATGAAGACTCTGAGAAGAAATGAATTATATGGAAAGTTTAGAAAGTGTGATTTCTGGCTACAATCAGTTTCCTTTCAGGGCCACATTTTCTCTAAGGATAGAATATCTGTAGATCCTATGAAGACAAAGGCTGGGCAAGAATGGCCTACTCCAATGAACATAATTGAGGTAAGTATTTTTATTGTTTTAGCAGGTTATTACTGGTGTTTCGTTCAATACATCACCCGTATAGCCAACCCAATGACCAAGCTCACACAAAAAGGGGTTAAGTTTGTATGGACACAGGAATGTGAAAATGTTTTGAAGAATTGAAGAGGAGGATGGTGAATACATTGATCATAACCCTACCATTGCGGAATGATGGGTTTGTTATCTATATCGATGCATCAAAGAAAGGACTGGGTTGTGTCGTTATGAAGAATGATCGAGTGATTGCCTATGCATCTAGGCAGCTAAAAATTCATGAACAAAACTATCCAACTCATGATCATGAGTTACAAGAGGTAATCCTTTCTCTAATGATTTGGAGACATTACCTCTATGGAGAAAAATTTGAGATATATACAGATCATAAGAGTTTGAAATATATATTCTCACAGAAAGAACTCAACATGAGACAATGGAAGTGTATTGAGATACTCAAAGATTATGATTGAAAAATACACTACCACCCAGGGAATGAATATAAGGTAGCATATGCTTTGAGTAGAAAGGACTAGGGAATTATGAACAAGATGGGAGTTGAATGGGATCCTATGTTCATGGATCTAGTAAATATGGATATGGGAATTATCAAGGAAGTTAACATATCACTACTTTTTCAAATGGTTTACCAACCTTCTTTATTGGAGTGGTTAAAAAGTCCCCAGGATGATGACGAGGAGTTTCAAAAGAAAATTAAAGGTATAAATGATGGGATGTTGACTGACTTCTCATATGAAGGTGGCATTTTGAAATTCAGAAAGAGGATTTGGGTTCTCACTATTCTAGAGATAAAGAGAGAACTAGTGGATGATGCTTAAAGCTCTAATTTCTCTATACATCATGGTAGCACAAAGATGTATCTAAATCACCGAGAAAACTTTTGGTGCTACAATATGAAAATGGTGATTGATGAATATACATAAAAGTACATGGTGTATCAACAAGTGAAGGCTGAGAGGAAAAAGTCAAGGGGATGATGCCCCCACTACCCATACCATCCTTGATGTGGGAGGACAGTACCATGGACTTTGTCACTGGACTTCCAAGGACATCTAGAGGAAACAATGCTATATGGTTCGTTGTGGATCGTCTTATAAATACAACACACTTTATCGTGATTCAAGGGGACTTCTCAATGGATCAACATGCATATATTTACATCAAATAAGTTGTAAGGATACATGGAGTACCACTCTCTATTGTATTCGATCGTGATCCTAGATTCACCTCAATGTTTTGGAAAATTCTCCAACATGCTTTAAGCACTGAACTGAACATCAGTACGACCTATCATCCTTAACCTGAAGGCCAATCTGAGTAGACTATTCAGAAACTGGAGGATATTTTGAGAGCCTGTTCTATGGAATTCAACATAGGATAGGACCAACATCTTATACTAGTTGAATTATCCTATAACAACAGTTTCCACTCGAGCATCTGAATGGCACCATATGAAGCCCTTTATGGGAAAAGGTGTAGAACACTGGAGTGATCAGATGAAGTCGGTGAGAAAAATCAACTAGGGCCTAAATTGGTTGCATAAATGTTGGAGAATGTGGAAACCATTCAGTAGCATATCAAGGAAGCCCATAGTCAACAAAAGAGTTATGAAAATAACCGTCGATGAGACCTTGTGTTCCTAGTTAGAGACCTAGAATTTCTATTCATATCTCCATGGAAGAAGGTAATGAGGTTTGGGAAGAATGGAAAGCTATATCCCAGGTATATCGGCCCCTTCGAGATCCTTGATTGAGTTAGAACTTTGGACTATCGACTAGAACTTCCACCTACCTTGTCGAATGTACATGACGTCTTTCATGTGTCCCTCTTAAGGAAGTACATACCAGAACCTTCACATATACTATCTTCAGAGGTGGTATAGTTGGAGGATGATCTTTCTGATAAGGATAAACCAATGAAAATCTCAGATTGTAGAGACAAAGTTCTGCACCACAAGACTACTCATCTGGTCTAAATACTATAGCGGAACCCTATGTATGAAGAGACAACATAGGAACTGGAGGAAGCAATGAAGGAAAATTACCCCCACCTATTTTTGGCCTAGATTGTAAAATGAAATTTTGATGGAGAAGTTTTTTATAGGGGGGGGGGGAATGTAACACCCCAAGGTTTTGAAAATAAATATACAGTTCATTTTATAATCTAGAAGTTAATCTCAACTTTTCCTCTTCTATGTTTTGAATTTCAAAAAACGGTCATCTAGAGTTTTAATCAGTAATTCATAAAGAGTCTAATAGAACAAACTTGATTTTTGGTGAATAGTAACATACCCTTATGAATAGTAATATGACCCTTATGAATAGTAAATATTATTATTATTTTATTTTCTTATGGAAATATGATAATGAGATCTTAATTAATTTTTCAATATGAAATAAAACTAATTGCACATTTAAAATTGTTATATTTAGAATTAACTATGTCTTTATTTAAAAATAAAATTAATAATATTTAAAAAATTAATTTTCAAAAATGGAGTTCATTTTTTAATTCTACACATCAAAATATGGTAGTATTAAATTTTTGGGATTTTACTGAAATTCTAGAATTTTTTATGAATAGTGAAATATGATAAAATATTGTATGTACATATTATCAGTCAAATACACTATTAATGACATCACAAGTGATGAAAACCCACTTGGATCAAACTCACATGAACTTATTGCTATAAGTGGTCCCATTAAATAACAATATTGGTTGTCTTGAGGGAAATAATAAAATAATGAATTAAATATTCCAAATTTACCCCTCTCTTCCACTATAAAAACCACTCACCACTCCCTCTCCTCTTCACTCCAATATGCCTTGAATATACTTAAATTTCTACCCAAATACCCTTCCCTAGTCACTCCCCACGACCAGGAAGCTCTTTTTATTTCCAAAAGACTTAAATCTCTTCCCTTAATGTGGTTCTCAAGGAATTTATTTCAAGAGGTAAAAGTACCTTTCTGTTTCTTTTAGTTTCATATGAATTTATCTTCTTTTGTTATCCTCTCCACAACTCCTCTATCCAAATGACCATGATAACTCCAGTATCATCTATATACTAGATTTAAATCATGTGAATGTAAGAACCATCATCAATATTTTTACTCCCACCCTTTTATTTTTAAAAACGAAATCAACGTCCATGAGGTTCCAATTTATAAACTTCATGGATGACGAAGTTTCATTCTTCAATAATTCCATCATTACTGATCATTAAACCATTTTTATGGTTGAACTAGAATATAATATATGTATTACAACCTAATTACTGTTCAAAAAATAGTATATATTCATATTATTAATTTATGTGACAAAACTAGTTCATAATAATCCAAATACCGCCAAATAATCGAAGTGATTATCATCTAATGATTAATCCTCCTTCCATGTAACCAAATGATATAAATGGACATTAAAAAATCAGGATGTTCATAAATAATATTTAATTTCAATTCTGGAGTTTTACATCTATACCACTTCACAAATTAAGAGCAAGTGAACCAATTATGTAGAATAAAGAAAACAAACACTCCAGAATAACGAAATTCAATAAAATAACTTATCTATAAAGACATAAATGAACTAACTAGAATTATGTAAAAATAAATACATGTCTAATAGGTTCTGAAATAATTTATTAATAAATATAATTTAATATTCCAGGATCATAAGTACAAGAGCGGAAGACGTTCAGAGTTAAGGTAAGGGTTTTCCACCTGAACTTCCATTTTCATTCGGGTAACATTCATTGTATAATTACCTCAATGAAATTTTTATATATTTTTATGTACTTCTCATAAATTCTGTATGAGTATTATATATATGTACACCAACTAGAATCCTTCCCTATTTTATGGATTGTTACATGTGTTAAAAGAAACTTTCAAAATTGTTTCCAAAATACAAGCCTAATTCAAGGGAATTTTTCAAATTCATATCTATTTTCAAGGGCACTCTATAATCTGTTTTTGGAAACCATTATCTTTCTAAAAACACTCATTTTTTTATTAAAATACAATCTTACATCACTTCATGTTTTATACAAATATTTTCTAAAAGAACCCTTCTTTTCAAAATAGAAAATTATTTATCTCCAGATTGCTTAATGATTTCATAAGAGTATTTTTGTTTGATTCAACACTCTTGTTGTTTCTTATGTATTATTGGGTTTAATCATATATGAAGTCATCTAAAATAATTTATTTTATGGTTTATGACTAACTCTGTTGTGGATGATCTATCCAAAATAGATTCACCATATTACTCGTAATGGTTAGTGTTTTTTGTTTAATTGTTGGGGAAAGATAGTTACATTTCATATGATAGTTTCAATGTGAATGTATAGGTTGGTTATGTTTATCCTTGCTCATATGAGAAATTTATTGGACTTATTATGTAATTTTTGGGCCCTACTATATCCCCTCGATGCATCGATAGGTCTCATGAGACAAATTGACATGGAATTGGCTGAGGTCTTTCCCAATGTGTTATATGGGTTTAGGTCGAGGCCTTAATCATTACACGTCTTGGACAAGGCCTTGAAAAAATGATTCAGAATGTTCTGCATATGCCCTTCCCTCATTATGAAGATAGTAATTTAATGTTTATATGGTTATTCGACTAGTAGAATACCCATGACTATGTTTCATTGTGGCATTATTTACTCAACTAATATTCATGCCATAATGTGTGCATGTTTATTATTAAAGGTATGTGTTTTCAATTATGCACCATGTCTTATATTTATTCTATCTTCCGTTGTATTTCTTACTCTTACCGAGCATTTGAGCTCACACCTTTCTTATGTTTCATTTTTCATAAGACATTAAGAAGTAAATTATGAATGACTTCCATGCATAATCTAGGAGACATGATGTTGCTAGTGGAATAAATTATTGATATATTTCACTTTATGATGTAGTGTTAAAATTATTTATGTATATTGTTTCCAAAATCAACTAAACTACTTGGTCCTTCAGGATTCATATTTATTGTAAGTATGCCAACGTAATCAAATAAGGCACCGGCTTTGGGCAACTGGGTCGGGTCCTTAAAATACTACTTTATCTTCCAGTAGCGTGACTAATCTCACGATTAGGTGGGGGGTTTTTCTATGGATGGCCATCAGAGTTTACTTTTTATACTTTCTATGTTTAGTTCATTGTTGGATTTGTATTCGAGCCCACTTACATTCAGTTTTTTTCTCTCCACTTTGTTTTAGTGGTACTTGTTCCCCCTTTTTCAGTGTGTTGGGATGTGGTTGGGTGTGTTTGTGTGTACTAGGACTCAAGTAAATGCCTCCCACATGCAGGTTAAATCCTTCAGCATTAGTTTTCAACCCCTAGCCTTCGGGAGGCAAGCTTGGGGTAGTCATAGCATGGGCCATGGGGGATGGGTTGGGACACCACCCATCCATTGTTTATCACGAAGCCACCCATTATTTGGTTTATCACATAACCTCCTGTCATTGGTTTATCTTGTAACCACCCATCAAATTTCCATGTACCATTATATAATCACAACACATAAAATATTGAAAATATTATCCTACCACTAATAATATTTCATTTTCAATAACAAGAAATTATTTCAAGATATTGAAATAATCATTCCCTTTAAAAGAAATTTAAATACCAAAGCCCCCTAAATTAGAATAATGTATCTCTTTAACTTTTAAAAACATTAAGGATTATAGAGAAAGGAAAATAACAAATACGGCGCCAGAGATGTCATTGTCCCTCATACGTTAAATACATTCCTTATGTCATTTAGTAAAATGATTAATAGAAAAAAGTTTCCCATTAAATGTAATTAAATGTAAAAATACTTTATTACATATCATATAAAATAAGGAGGTGTATATTATCAATATATGTCTTAATGAAAGGAGATTGAGATGAAGTCCCTTACAATGATTGTATCTTTAGATTAGGGATAAATGAAGGATATACATATGTGTGAAAATATAAATACATCCAATATAATTGTATATTAATTGTAAAATAGTCATAGGTCATTCAAACTTATTCATAGAACGAAATAATCAACAGGTAGAAGATTAAAAAAATAATGGAATTTGGGTTAAGAAGTTCCCTTACAAAAAATCAGCAGCCTAAGAGCGTCCCTTAAAAATTCAGAAAGTGAGTTGATGAGAGAGAAAAGGGTCTCTCATAACATGGACATAAAATTTACTAAAATAAGGACATATAATTACATATACAAAAATAATAAAATGGAAATTTAAAGACATAAAATAAAGTATGTCTTAGACTAAATGAGCTGGGTGAAAGGTTCCATTACCTTGAGTCCAATTTGTCATGTATTTTCCATGTTCATCCAAAACAATATAAGTAAGATAATTTCTACTAGCATAAGAAAATTTTTCAAGTTTATTATTCCTTTTATATCACTTATTACAATGGTGTAAAAATTACATAATAATTTTAGTTAATATTAGTCATTTTGTCGATATTGGGTACTTGATTCGAAAATGATCTTGTTATAATTACAAATTATCCATGTGGTCAAATGTAAATTATATCCATAATAATATTAATAATTTAAATACCATATATATCCATTATATATTTATGTATATAATTCATAACATTTGGTGATAGAAATTAAATGCACCATTCATGGAGACGGTAAGTCGTACTTACGCATGAATACCACCATCATTTTTTGTCATATTAATAAAATGAAAACTAAATGATAGATATGTATATTATAATTATAGTATAATATCATATGATATATATGTTACATAATTTCATTTACTCCTTCCTTTATACGTTGCATGTATGGCATGAACGTGTCGTATCACTTTTAGGGTGGTGGTAGTTTACACTTCCTCAAATGAAATTATCATAATTATACATTATAGTAAGCATAATGGTATTTTGTAAATAAAAATATAGAGGCATAGAGAAAATATATATATATATATATATCAAATTTCATATATAAATATTCTTCCATCCAAATTTCCACTATGAGAGGTGGTAGGGGAAAATAGAACTATCATGGTTTTGTGAGGCATCAGTTCGTCGTACACTGATACAGTATGTTTGTATCCATTAGATGGAGGTGTGTTTAGGTGTTTTTCAAATAATTAACATAAAATTATCTGAGTATCTTGAGTATACAAGTGTTTTTATGTAATTTTATAATAAAAATATAATAGGTAGTGGATAAGTAATGCAATGGAAATGAACTTTAGAGAAGACGTTACCTTATAAAATGTGTATCTCCCTTTGAATTGAGCATAACAACTATCTTAAATTGCCTTATTCATAAGGTAATGATTCTCGGAGGAAGAGAGGAATGTTGAGAGTTAATTTGAGAAGAGTTTTGACAAGTCAAGGGGCTTGAGAGTTGTTATTTAATGGGTAGATGTGATGCCCATTTATAGGAAGGACGAGGGGCACTTTAGGAAGGTATTGAAATATTATTTTATTACAAAATTATTTTCAATTTCAAATGGTCCCAATGTCATTTATTTAAAATATAAGATATTTTTGGGTTGAAAAACTCTCATTCAATAGGATTTATACAATTATAGGTGACAAATATAACCTTATCTTTTAGCTTTATCCCTTAGTTAACTAATTTGATTTTTACCATGTCTTCTTGTATATTTATACTATATGGATAATATAGTAACAATAAAATGTCAATAGAACCTAAAAAGGTTTATTAATGAAATTTTAAACATTATCTATATAATTTTTCAAATATAATATTTTTAGGACAATTATATAATTTAATTAAATAGTATTTTCATTATAAACTCTTTTATGTCAATTTTGTACTATTCATATCATGACTTTTTAAAAATTCATATCAACTTGATTATTTATAAAATCATCTTTAAATCATAGATAACATGTCATAATCATCCCTAAAATTCTAGGTTGTTAAAAAAAGTTTCAAAATTAATTTATTTTAATATTTATAATCTCATTTATTTAAATCATTCATTAATATGGTAATCACTACATCATCATTATGTCATAAATAAATTTATTTATTTGATGTATTAAATTTTTAAATAATATTCCATGATGTATGAAATATTTTTATATTTCTAATGAATATATATTGTTGAAAGGATCACTTATATAACCCCGTATAAAAATAGTTCTACTAAAAGATACAAGTTTATGATACATTTTTAATTACTTTAATACTTATAAAATGTCATTTTGACATCCAAGTGGCTCAATGGGGTCCTAAAATGGACCCACGGATTCCCATGGTCTGACATATCTCAAAAGATAGTATTATGAAAAGTTTTAGGGTAGTTTACTATTATTATAAAATTATTTTTTACCCTTATTTACCAAATTTACCAATTAACCATTATAAATTAAAAAAATTACTGAATTTACTATTCATAATGTCTAAAAATAACAGGTATATATTTACACAATTTGGACCTCCAGATTAAAAATATGGAATCTATTTTTTAAAATTAAAAACACATATATTTTAGTTATAAATTTAAAATTATTTCCCGTTGTCAAAAACCATAAGGCAGGTTTTTAAAATGCTATAACTATCAAAAGGTTGACACCTGTTTTTGTCCAATGTAAACATGAAATTACATAAAATGACCATAATTGGAATAAATGATAATAAAATAATCCCAATAAAATTTATAAAAAAAATTAAATAATAATCTAACTATAGAAACTAAGTAGATTAAATTGAAATTTTGAATTAAAATGTAGTATTTTCACTAATCATTAAAAAATGATGTTAATTAGAAAAATAATAAAATTTCATCTAATGTAAATTTTGGTGTACCATTTCTATAAAAGTTGTTCATTTTTTCAAATATAAGTTATAAAATTTAAGAACATTATATTTAAAAGGCATTCAATATCCAGAGGAGGTAAAACTTCAATTTTAGGAAAATACTTCTTTTATTTGAAAAATAGAATTTGTTCTTATTCAATATCTAGAAAACATATAATATTAATTTAAAAGATTACATTGATTATATATCAAATATTTTTTGTTACCCAAATCCATAAAGAGTGATATGAAAATAAAATTATTCACTTTTAAATAGGTTTTCATAAAAACACATCCTTTAGATTCAATTAGTTTTTATTTCTTATTCCAATTAATTTGGTAACCAGTGAATAATTATTTAACCACGTGTAAAAAATATTTCAAAATTACATTTATACTATTCATTACCGCTATTCCAATCTCTAGGTGTTAAATACCATTGAAAATAATAATATTATTATTGTATTATATTTTGGTATAACTAAAAGTTGTGTGCAATGCATGATTTCGAAAAACCCATTGTTACGTATCGAGTATGCTATTAGAAGAAGAGTCTCCTTTAACATAAAATTAATATATTATGAATAAGTATTAATTTAAATCAAAAATTATTATAATATAAATACCTAGGTCATTATATTTTGACACGGAGGAGAAATATTGGCGACAATGAAAGAAGATTTAATGTTGGATTTACTTACAATTATTTTATTCAAAATTGTGAAAAAAGAGAGGTGAAATGGTAAGAAGACATTAAAAACAAAAAAATAAATATAGGAGTTAATAAACTGATTTTAGATAAAAATAAAAACCATTTATCCACATATAGATTCAATGTCATACAACCTTAATTTTATTGGGGGTTTTAAAAGTACCGGTTATACCTTTGGTAAAAATTTTATAAAACCCTAGAAACATTTAATCATATATGTTTTGGTAAATAAATTAAATCATATTATATTTATAATAAAATAAATTCATTGGAAATATATACACACACTAATGAAAATAAATGGTGAATATGATGCATATCTAAATGAATAGAAACTGAGTTGAGAAACCCTTACATTTACTCTTGACTTGCACAAGACATCATTAACATTATTTACAATAAAAAAATATTAATATTTTAATTTATATTTTTAGGCATAATTAATAAAAATTATAATATAAAAATATAATCACACATTGTATATGTTATTATGTTATTGTTTTTTTTCATCAATAGATTTTTGTAATTTTGATAGTGTCATACAAGTTTTGTAATGTTGAAGTCGATCATAATTCATTTATAGAATGTATACAAATAAAAGACTAAATATTTTAACATAATACATATATTTTAAATATATATGTACTCAAATATTCATTTAATGTTATTTATGGGTATTATTTAAAAGAATGTAATTAATGATGGAAATGTTCTAAGAAATGTGTCGATAACAATGATTTACTTTGTAATGATCATTCCATTTTTTATGTCATACTTATAGATAAAAAATAATAAAAATAATATATTTTATATAATATATTTATACTATTAATTTGTTGATATAACAACATTTTGGATACCATGATGTTAGTATAACATCTTTCATAGAGGTTGTTGAACCAACCAAAACAAGCACATATTATACTAATGAATGAGTACAAAAACAAATCTATACAATAGTAATATCATTACCTCGAAAGAAGATTTATTTTAATATAACATCATTATAATTGAGATAAGATTCATAATTATAGGATTTAACACTGTAGAAATCAAGACATGATTAAAATAAAAACTCGTCGTGTTTTTAGATTCCTTGCCAAAAGAAAAAAATAAAAAGAGATTATACTTAGAATAATTTCAATAAAGAAATTCTTTTAAAGAGAAACTATAAAATTTGAAATTCATACCACATGAATAGTTATTTATTCAGATGTTGATGATCCAATGAGACACCCAACAACTAATTTTAATCTATAAATAGTTAAATTCTTTGATTAATACACCCATATGGGTAATATTTTATTTGTGAGACACAATTTAGAAGCTATATAAATTTTTTGAAATCATCAGATGACATGTTTAAAGGGATCTTATTGTATATACCAAGAAGATTTTGGTAGGTAATGGGAAGTAATTCACATTAATTTACATTAAATACCAGAATGTTTTGAATTCTACAATTATTCAATATCAAACACCAAATATAGAAACCCATTCACTTCATACAATGTCATAACACTTTAATACATGATTAATCAATACATGGCATAACGATCCATCATAAAATTGAATATGAATAGTATCATTAGAAAATTTGATAGAAAAAAATTGTTTCCTAAGATAATTACATCATATCAAATTAATTTCATCATATATAAAACCCTTATTAGACATATCAAACCTAAAAACATTCTTCAAAAACTAAGGAAAAGGAAACATAATAAATGGTGATATTAGAAGATCGGTAATGTTAAACATGGAAGATATCAATGATCACATAATATTTAAAATTAGAATAAGTGTATGATAATATGAGAATAACATTTTAACGACATACACTATGTATCAATCATTATAGTATTAAATCATGGTAAAATTTATTGTAGTTCATAAGACAAGAATTATTAATGAATCAATGAATATATTCTAAGAGAGAATAACATTGGCATAAGAAATAGATATGTGGAATACACAAAAGCATAGAATAATAATTTCATTAGAAGTCCAAGATCAATTTAAGGAAATCTTAATGGGAAGGGTTCTATTCGCAAAACATCATAGTAGTTATGGTTCACTTTACAATCTAACATATTTGATATAGTCATATAATGAACTAGTTTCCCTACCAATTCGAGTCATATTTTCTCAACAAATGTTCATTAGTCACCAATGCATTATATGGATATATAATTCTAGAAAAAACCCATAACATATTAAAAATAAAACATATGTGTGCTTCAATATCATAAAACATTCATCCTATCATACCCCATGAAAACAATATGTTTGATAAACATTTCGTAGTCGAATAAACCATGGAAATTAAATATTTATCATAAAAATTTATTCATTTAATTTCATAATGGAATGTAAAAACTGAATGTGTTTCATAAAAATATTTTTTTCAAATTTTTATTGTATCCAGTTAAATAATTAGTATTTTATCATTGGATTTTATCATCATTAAATATTAATTAACAATAACGGATGTTTTCATAGTTCATAATTCCATTAAAATAATTAGTAGAATATTTCTAAAGGAAATACCCATTTATACATGGAAATTGTGTAAAAAAATCTAAAACAATTCATCATTTTATGAAAAAAATGGAAAAATTATAATATATTATTTAAAGTATTTATTGTTCATCATGGATGTAAATTATATTCATGTCATATAATTGAAATTAAACTATTCTATTTGACATTCATAAAAATTTAAAAAGTTTCTCTTTAAAAAATATTACATTCAAAAAATATGTTAAAACATTAACTCACGGGTAAAATGAAATAAAATCATTTTATAATAGTAATAATATTCTCGAAATTTTTTTCAAAAAAAATTGATATGGAAGATAAGGGAACTTCGACTAAAGAGAGAAATAATGATGATTTTTCTTATAAAAAATATTTCATTTTCATGATTACAAAAATAGAGGAAAATGAAATGTAAAATATTTAATATCATGAAATAAGTTGTGGAGAAGAAAATTATAAATCTTCTTGGGAGTTTAATCATAATATTTAATTGTCATAGTCTTAATCATAAATAATCACGATAAATAACTGGATTTTAACATTAAACTCGTAATACTTTTTTTACTTTTGAATCGTAATCCCCATGAAAGAATAACAACAAATAGAAATAAAAATTTCATTAATTTTTTTTATTCTTGATAAATATTTATATGGGGCTGGGTATACACATAATAAAATAATATAGGTTCATGACATAACATATGTCTCATAGAATGCATTATGAGACGATAAACCCTTACCTCTGGTTCATCTTCCCTCATACGTGTTTGAACCAGTACGATAATAAATATAGTATTATTATAAATTTATTATAGATTTAAATAAATTTATATTATTCAATATATTTTTTTCATATGAAATTTCATTATAAATATATTAATTATTTTAATTAAATTCACAATTTTGGGTGACAACTACTTATTTTTTCATATATGTTTCTGTTAGGTAGTTTTGATCCTTATTCATTGATAATTGTTCCATAATCTCTATAATTGTAATCATGATATAGATATCATATATATTCATTATATAATTATTTATCATTAAAATATGTTGATGTAGAAAAATGAATTACATCATTTATAGAGATGGTAGGTCGTATAAACGCATGAACATTGTTTACATTTTTTCAATTGATGGAACATTGTAAATAATAATTTACCATTAAAGGTAAATTTATATATCATATATATCATATATATAAATAAAATAAATTATAATTAAAATAAATTTTTAAAAAAATACATATCCCATCACTTTTTGGAGTTAGTAGTCCACACATATGCATGGGAAACAATATCATTTTCCAATGAATTTATGGGTTATAAAACTGATATGATATTAAAAATTGTGATCTATAATTATATAATTAATAAAATTTATATTGAAATTAAATCCCTAAGTATATCCATTTCTAGATTTAGTGATGGAAGATGACTTATATCTGTTCGTGGGACAGTAGTCCGCCGTACACACGATCAATAATTTTGTTTCCCATTTGATGGAAGATGAGAGGGATATATGTTATTCATTAAAAATTAAAATATAATTATATATAAAACATGGATTTTATTTGTTCATCATTATTTATTATTTTTTTATGGGGGTACATGAGTATTTCATATGTTAATACATTTTTTGGTACTATAGTGTTTCTTCATAGAACATATTTAGGATAATTCCTAATGCTTTCCTAGGATGATTTTCTCATAAAATTAGGGACAATATTTAATGGTGGGTAATTTATGGAATGTGCTTATTATGGTATTTTTTATCCAAAATTTCAATTTATTTTGAGAAAATTAGCGAGGTGGTGTCATTTTATATGTGTTAGAAGGATCACAATAAGAAATTTCAAAAAATAATAAAATATGATGAAAACATTCCATAGAAAATATCATTAAAATGGTTATAAATTGTTATATGTTATAAGATATATTATATATATTTATAAAAATAAAAATTATATATGTTTATTTGTATTTTTAAATCATATCTCATTAGTTTAACCCTGAAAAAATAGTTTTATTCCAAAACATTGTAACATATTTTTAATTTTTTTAGAATTAATTATTTCAATAAACTAAGTTGATAATGTTTTATAATATTAATCATGATGATTAAAAAAATATAAACTATTTAATCCAACTTTATTCACATAAATAACATAATTTAATTTTAAATTAATCCCATTGACGTGTTCGAAAACTAGTTTTCCAATGAAAAAGTACATATAAATATATATTTTTTAAAACAAATTAAAATAATTTTGACTAAAATGTCGAAAATTGGATTATTAAAAATATAATGTTACTTATTTTACTAATATTTTCATCTAAAAAAATTATCTTTTAAAATTCATAAAATGGAGATATCTTTTTAAATAAAAATAATGATTCACTATATTCATGGAAAACATAATTTTTTTCTAAAACTCAGTAAAAATTATTTATAAAATAATTTTTACTAGTTGATTCAAAAAATTAATTTAATTTTCTCAAATATATTTTCATGAAAAGTGGAAAAATATTTTTAAAATAATTCCAAAACACAAGATGAATCAGTTTTTTAAATAATGTTTTCAGTATTTCTATTCATACGCATTGTCTAGAAAAAAATTAGATGAATGATAGTTTTATTTTATATGTTCCATTAAAATAATTCATAATTTTTTATTTATTTGATTTATCAACATATACACAAATATCATGAATAAAATGTTTCTTCAAATTAATATTTTTTTACATTCATATGATTTATTATTTCCATTTATATTCAATTGATAACCGATGAACTTATTTTATATAACTTTAAACCACAAAATTATCATAATTAAGTTAGTGTTATTTATATATTCCAATAAAACTTCTTAGCGATTGATATCACATTATATAATAACATTTTAATAGTATATATCAGTTAATTTAAACTCAATGTTGCATGCAACAGAAGCTATTGAGGAAAATTAAATTTATTTGATTAAAATTTCCCAAAAAATATAAGGATATCACATTATACCCACATTTAAAAAAAATATCCCATATGATTATTTTAATCTAATATAAAAACTGATGATACTTCTAACACATCATATACATATTTTCCCTTGTATCTTCCTCAAATTGTTGGCTTTATCACAAAACATTGACCTGGTGTGTCATCTAATTTCATATCAATTTCCCACTATTATCATGAATCTCCATGGGTTTTTCCTAATAAGGGTGATCTTTCTCTAGTGGTATGACCTCTATTTTAAGTATATGTGATGGTTTTGTTATGTACTTCCATTGGAGTGATACATGGAACACTTGTGAACTGTTGAGATGTTTAGTTGAATTTCCAGACAATAACATTCCATCGTGATTTGATCAAGAAATTTGAAGGGGTCAATATAACTAGGGACAAATTTTCCTTTTATCCTAAATCCCATATCCACCTACCATAGGATTATTTTTAAAATCTATATAACATGGTATGTTTTATTGAAAAACATATCAAATAAATTTAATATTTTCAATGCATTTCAATACAAATAGTAGTGACTTTTCCTTGCATTACACGAACCATTAGTTTTAGAATGTGTTACATTCAACACCATGTATAAAAGAAACATGACATAATATTAAAAAATTATTATTTAATATGATAGTTATCACTTCTCCAATGAAGTAGAATGCATAAGTAGAAATAATTATATTATAAAAATTTATTTTTTAAAAATAAATATGAAATTTATTTTTTACTAGCAAAATAATTATAAATTAAAATAATAATTATTTGAAGATAAATGATATATTTTTCTGAGAAACTATATTTTATTAAAAAATTAATTTTTCCTTGATATATTTAACCAACTCACTTTTTTTTAATGATTTTAATGAAATTAATATATTATATGAAGTATAAAATATTCAACAATAATATTATGTTCATTCTACATTAGAGATAAGAATAAATCCAAATTTATTCTTAAAATTTAATTTTTTTAAAAAATATTTTTATCGCACTTTGAAATAATATTTTAAATTGTTTTCCCATCTTTATAGAAATATATAATAAAAAATGAAACTCATTTTTTTAAATCATAAAATTAATTTTATATTAGGTTGTTTTTTCAGAATTTAGAGTTAACATTTCTATGAGAAAAATAAAAAGTTATAAAATGTTTTATGGTGGGTTTAAAAGTAAAATTACCTCAAATATATATATATATTAATCAATTTTATATCATGGTAATGAATTTAATATTGAATTTTTACATAAAAACATTTTAAAATTTTGAACATTTTCACTTTGGAAAACAACTTTCTCATCATGTCTATGTGTATAATTATATATTATATTTTACCACTAATGTAAATATTATTTGTAATTATATATTTAATATTTTTAATTATAGTACTTTATATTTTATATTATATTCAACATATTTTTTGGCGATTATAAATAGAAATATTAGTGAAAACAAATTACTCCAGTTAAGGTGAAAATGGGTTTACTCAAGGTTAATCTAAATTGATAAGGTCTATAAATAACCCAAAACATTTACAACACCTATTTTATTCCCATATATAGACCATATATTTTATAATATATATAATTTTTCATTTTTTTCATTTTTTTGAATTAGAAAAACATGGTTCAACATTTTTCGTTTCTAAAATTATAAGTGAGCCACTAACCTCACTTTTATAAGACCACTGCCTCTCATTTTTTATGCACTTACAAAACACATTGGATAGAAAATTAACTATCCAAAAATATTCCTTTCGTATTTACCCACATATAGCAGGAATTTTTGATATCGTCAATCCAATCTATGATGTATTTATGTTAAAGCTAATGTGGTTTTATTTAGAAGAGGGAACATTTTTTAATTTTGTTTTATTGATTTACATATTGTTATAAATTAAAAAAAATATTCTACTTTTATTATTGTATAATGAAAACATTATATCCCATATATTAATATGTGTTTATTTTAATATAGTAACCTATATCCAGATCTACCACAATTAAAAGGGAAATGAAACTACTCATCATGTGTACGATGGACTACGATCTCGTAAGGAGATGTTTTTTGTTTTCCATCAACACAAATCACTATAGGAAATAATGATGAAATAAATGTTATCATATGAAATCTATTATAATTTCCCAAATCTAGGATCTAGTAAATTGATTACATAATTCGGGTCTTCCATGATCTTAAGCGCTCCTCTATGTACGCCTGAGGTTGCTAACTAGAAGAGAGGGTCCAATAGTTTTGTGGGGAGACTACACCATCTTTACCAGAGTAAGACATAGTAGAAAATAAATAAAATAGAGAAAAACAGATACCCCATGAACATGCATAAATAACCATCTCCCAAAACTGGCTACAATCCATAACCATCAATAAATATGTCAAGTCATTCTATATTGTAATGTGGAAAAGACCCAAAATGAAGACATGTATGAGTAACCCCAAAATAGGGATGAATCTAAGTATAGAACCTTATCCATGTCCCTCTAAAAAATGACTCAACACCTAATAATATTACCCTTCACCTTTCCATGGCCTTCATGAATGAAATATTTCTAGGTACAAAATGGTATCCCAAGTAGGGTTTGAGTAAAACTCTTTAGGCCACCACCAATAGTGTCTAAAAAATAATCATTCTAAAATGATAGTGCATTCAAGTATTTAATAATTTAATATTAAATAAAATGTTGTTTCGGGAAACTAGTTAAAAATATTTACTTTAATATTGCAAACCATAGTCCCAAATTCATTATTTTTATCGTATTTGTTACATTGTTCATCATCAACAAGTAATCAATGGGTTAGGGATTTACATCATTCACCAAATGGTTCAGGTAATTTATCGTTATGTATAACAGATTAAGTCGATTACATATCTCACTTGGGATAACATATCACAACGTCAAAATTTCATTACCTTGAAGCCATATATTTGGTGGAATGTATCTGTTATGGGAATAGGGCTTTTCCCCCTTTCTTAACATGAGAATTGGGGGTGGGGTTAGAGCATCAATCCAACATGAGCCATTGGAGGAGCCTTAGACCATTAACCCAAACCTCAAGCCATGTTCACATGATTATTAATCAATTCACCCCACACAAGACATATGACAACCATACACAACTAAAACATATAAAAATCATAATCTATAACAATAAACATGAAAATTAACATTATTCCAAAAACCATTAACACATTTTCCATTTACAATACTTTGATCATTTATCCCAATTACCATTTTCTTCCTCATCTCACTAAGCATATTCAACAATTCCCTTATATCAACCCATTTCACATATTCATCAATTCCCTTATGAAACCACTTTTAACATATTTACCATTTCATATACCAGTACCAATTTAACATATTCCCGATTTCATATTCAAAAACTATCTTAGGAATTTATATGATAATTCATAGGCGACATGTCGCAATCCAATTTAAACCAATTAAACCATTTTGGTGTCAATCCTAACAACCCCTTAAGACATTATAAAACATTTACATACTAACAATTTTTCATTTTCACATAAAATAATCATATCAACACACTCAACATGGGTTCTACGTTATCACACAATGATTGTGCACATAAAAAACAAATTTATAGGCATTGGGAATATCAGCACACCCCATGGGTGGCCCTAAATAGGTCAAACCATGCCTAATGCATCCCATTGGGTCTATGATGGTTTATATTCATCATTTGGACACTATTACTACAAAATATATCCAATATAATAAAAATCACAATAATAGATAACCAATAACAAAATCGAAGATGCAAAAATCTACAAAAAACTATTGGATATAACTTATAGGCCACCTACCTTAAATTTGTTGATGAAATCACTCCTAAAAGATGTCATAGATTCGGATTCAATCACCTTATCAATCTTCAACCTCTATACCATCAGAAAATAAGTGCATTATAAAATTATAATAAGATCTCCCAAGGTGAGAACCCAAATCTGAATATGAGAATAAAAGGGGAGGTTAGACTTACATGGGGCATTGATCTACAACATACAGAACTATAAAAGGCATAATGATGAAGAAGAATCACCCTTGGAGGCCCCTTATACTTCTTTTTTCAAAATAATCATTGGATGAATTGGGGAATAAAATTGTCGATGACTTAAAATCTGATAATGGAAATTTTGTATAGTTTTCCAACATTTATATAGGTGCACATTTTTTCTACAAGGTTTACCCGAACAAATTTCCATGTAGTTTTAAAATTGTCTTCATTAAACTATCTAAGGGTATGTAGATACAATAGTTACCCAGACAAGCTACACGGTTTGAAATATCATCCACCAACCATGCGATAGGATACTGTCTAAGGTTTCACAGTTTTACTATACAGGCCAGAAGATTTACATAACCATACAAAAACTGTGTGCCTTGCACATAATAGCTAGTGTTTCTATCATATCATATATAAAACCACCTTGAACCCCCTTGAGGCCTCTCATACTCTTAAAAATGTTTTACTAACTGCAAAAATATATTGAAACCAAAAATTAAATAAGTACATAGCTCCATGATGTCCGAGATCATACAAACTCCCCACCTTATAAAATCTCATCTTCTAGCAACACTTCTCCAGAATATATATGTTTCTGAATGAAATAGATAAGGATACATGGATTTTATATTCGTTTATTGCTCCCATTTTTCTTCCTAAGTGTTTCCGTGATTCCATAAAACTCAAACTAAGGGCAGATATTTCCTCATAAGACCTTCTCACTATGATCCACAGTACAAAATGGATTCCCCTCAAAGGATGCATCATCCAAAATATCTACATAGTCATAATTTATAACATGAGATGGAATAGGGTTATTATTTTAGATTTACAAGACTTGGAAAACATTGTACATACCACTATACTGCTATGGAAGAGACAATCAATAATCCATAGGTCAAATCCTCTCCCCAATCTCAAAAGGCCCCACATACATGGGTACCAACATTCCCTTATTCTGAATTCAATGTTGATCAAACCTTGGTGACACCTGAAGAGACACAATATCACCAACCAATAAATCACGGGTTCTAAAATGATGATTTATAAATGAAATCTAACTACTATGATCTGTTATCATGTGCTTCTATATCAATCGAATATTTTCTAAAATATCATGGGTGATACTTCGTCAAAATAGCTCAGACTCCCTAGCTTATGAGCAACACAATAGAGATCTACACGGTCTCCCATATAGTGGCTATAAAGGTAACATATTAATAATATCCTAAAAACTGTTGTTTTAGGAAAACTCAAAAAGTAAAAAATGTTTTCCCCATGAACCCCTGAATCCTAGGATATAATCAATCAACATGTCTTCTAACAGTTGAATTGTATACTCTAACTACCCATCCATTTTCGAGTGTGATGTTTTCTTCAAAAAACTTGGGTACCAACATATTTTTTATCCCTTCCAAAAGCATGATGTGAAACAAGGATAATTATCTGAAACCATGTTTATCAGAAGACCATGGAACCAAACAGTCTCTCAAACATATAACTCACCCAACTAATCAACTATTTATGTATCCTAAATTGGTAAAAAATCGGCCACCTTTCTCAACAGATTCCCAACTACCCAAACAACAAAATTCTTCAAGGATGTTATGAAAATACCCACTATAAATTCCATCATTACATAATCCCACATACTCTATGGGATGAGCAGTGATTATAACAAACTACCCAGGCACTAGTTCTTGTCCTTCACCTACAGATAGGTAAGAAAACTCACCACAACAAACACTTCCACATTCCTTATTCATGGAAATAGTTACAACCTATAAATATCACGATACATATTAGTTAGAAAATAATTCACATCACACTTCGATGCGTGGAACTCAAGAATCAACTATTCCCGTATACACACTAGAATAGCCATAGGTCCATAAACACTCAAAATACCATTATCACAAGAAAACCAATAAGAAGGAGACTTCCCACCATTATGACCTTCTAATATAGCCAGACACATTATATCATCATGTTGAATCTCCTTTACTTAGCTGAAAAGTGCGGACTGAAATACTATATATGAAAGGGTATTGTTTCCCATTCGGCACCTCTAGGTTCATCTTAGAAAACAATTCCTTCATTATCACAATTTATTTGGTTTCCCAAACCACTTGATTATGAGTATTCTACCTCAAAACATTTGTAAAACTATTACTTTTACTAGTTTGTAAACCGACTCAATGTCATAGGTTTTTAGGTACTCGACCAACCTTTTCTAACGAAGATTCCAATCCCACTGAGTGAAGATTAACTTATGACTTTTTTGATTGGTATACATAGTAATACACTCTCCCTTCTAGTATTTACTCCAAAACATTAAAGAAAAAACCACAATGACCATCTCAACTTCATGAGTAGGGTTATTTTATTGGTGAGGCCTCAACTGTCTTTACCCATATGCTATAACCACATCATCCTAAATCAAAACTTCCCTATTCTAACACTAGATAAATCAAAGAACAAGGTGTTACTCTTACCTGGTGTAAGTAAGATCTGGAATTTTTTGGTTGTCATCCACTTCTTCAACTATTAAATAACATTCTTTCATTCCTCTGACCAATCAAACATAACTCCCTTCTTGTTTAATCATGAGAGAGGCATTTCTTAATTGGAAAAATCCCAAATGATCCTTATGTAATTTATAGAACTCCCTGAAAAAACCAAACATCGTAAACATTGATGGGATTCTCCCATGACACCACATCCGTCACATTCCTTAAATCCACAAACACAGCATACATGGAGATTTTGTGATAAAAAAAATTCACATTATCAATCCAGAACTGAAAATTTGATAGGTTACTGTAATGACTATGTTATCATAGTGTACTCAGAATGATGTTAATAGGTTGTGAATGATCACCCAGATTTCTAGAGTACAAAAATAAGTCCTCAAAGAAGATGACTATGAACCAATCCATGTATGTGTCAAATATATAGTTAATTAAATCCATTGAACCAAAAAAGTGTGTTGTCCAATCAAAATGGCATCAAAACTAACTCATAAAACATGTACTGACTCTAAAAAGATGAATGTGGTACATCGGAATGTCTCACCATAAATAGATGTTATCCCGGTCTCAAATTGACCATAAGGAACACCAAAAAAACCCCTTAGTTGGTAAAAAGTTTCATCGATTCGGGGAAGCGGCCACATATTATTAATAGAAATATAATTAAACATTATATAGTCTACACAGAGTCTTAAGGATCCATCCACCTTCATGGAATGTAGTATGGGAGATCCCCAGGTTATGTATTAGGATGTGTAAATATCTTTTTATCTAACTCTTCTAGCAGAACCATATGTTCTTGCAGTTCCTTAATTTCCATTCAATACAGAAGAATGTAAACTTGATCATCCCCTAACAGTAGAAAGATTGTATGATCATCATCTCTCTTGGGTGGTATCCCAGATATGTCCTTAGGAAACACATCCATACATGATCTAAAATAATAGGGAGTACTTTTTTCTACCATCCTCATACATCAAGCATAAGAAATGTCAGTTGGGTTGTCATTTCCCCCAATTTTTGGAAAATTGTCCATCCATGGCCTACTAAAACAACCCACTAACCATGGAGAAAATGAGTGTATACATCTAAATATGTGAATGTTACTCAACACTGTTAACAAAAAATATGACCTTGATATATCACCATCAAATTAATAAACAAAATCTTCTCAAAACTATACATCACAAGGAAATCAGATTCCACAGAAAATGATATCCACCGACCACTGAGGAAAAAACATTACATTATCTGATATCCACTACTTACACCCCTAATGGAGTATAAAAGGACATAAACCAACTCACACATTCTATAGCTATCCCAAAAACAATTACAAATGGTGAAGAAACAAATGAATGTTTGAAACCATTGTAAAATAAAGTACTAGAGATTGTGGAGGCTATAAGAATCATTCACCAAATGGTAGATGGTCCATCCTCGGAACCTCTAGGTGTAGATTCAACTATGTGAAGTTGACCTACCAGTATATGTTGGTTTCTAGTCTGAGCACCCTATAATGTATTTCCCTTCAGGTATGGAAAATATCATCCTAGAGTTCATCATCCACCACCCCTATTGGTACGACCTTTGGAGCTCTAATCGCTAGCCATATATGAGGTGGTTGACCCTCTACCATCACTCAACATCTACCTTGGACCTCTATATGTGCTCTAATGTAAATGGATCATATACAACCTCTATATATGTCCCAATTATCCATATGACTGTCACTTGATAGGTGGAAGAGGAACTTGACCCCTATATTTTACATACCTACCACAATAGTAAAGGAACACCTGATCACCACCCTACGGGACTAGCCTATCTTATGTATACTATGTGAACATTCACCCTGTTGAAAATTCCCAAAATGACATATCCTTTCTTTCAGATGTTGTACCATTTGTTTTCCTTGTTATCACCACAAGTCCACCACCAAATGCTCTGATGAGGATCCCTTAAATGATAATGGCCTGGTGCACCACCTATAGAAACCTCCTCATATGGAATATATTCACTTGGGATGTGTTCTCATTCCTAATTCCATCCTAGAAGAATTTCATCATAGGCACCTCATGTTATCCCAATGTCAAAAATGAAGTAGAAAAATTCAGTGAAATGAATAGAATAATTCATCAATGACATATCCCTTATAGGTTAAAGTCATTAAATATACAACCTTATTGTGCCTCATGGTCTATGGGTAGTAGTGTTCTAAAAACATTTCATTAAAATGCATCCATACTATTCCTTCAACATTCTCTTTCTGAATAATATTGTCCCATGAGTGATTTTCCTCGACCTGTAATATATATACCCCTAAGTTGAAAAGCATCTCAAAAAGAGTCTCCAGATGATCATGAATTTTCAGTATATAATCCATCTAGAACTCAGCATCCACTGGCCCACCCACTCTAGTAATGGTTAAAAAGTACTACACTTGAAACACCCTAGTCACCTAGAACATACCTGGTGAAACCTTCATTGGGTCTCATTCCATTATCAGCACAAAACATGAAATGTTCCCCCAAAACTGTTGTTCCCAATTATCCTTTACCACTAGATCTTCTTACTCAACTACTAGGGGAGAATTCAGGGAGTCATCCTCATATAACCTAAACAGCACATGTCTTCATGTTTCATTTATCTACAATTCCCAACATGATCTTTCGAACAAAAACCAGAAAGGTTCCAAAAAATATAATAAAATGTTCACCACTATTTATAAAAAACTATTTCTCATAAACTATCCAATCGACATTATCATACCTAAAATACAACCCTCTATCATCCCTACTGAGGACCATGGATAACAAAGGATGACTAACCCACATGATAATAGTCCACACCTTCTACACCATTTCAAAACTATTCCCATATCATGACTTACTTCAACAGAAATTTAATTTTCATACAAACCAATTTTAAGCCCGATTATTTAATTATTATTTAACATTTTTCATAGCTTTTTTCCCATTTTCATGATTTTTTAAGGCACTTTTAACCTCAATTTCAATAAAATAAAATGAATCCTACAGTTTATGTACCCAAAAACCATATTGTGTTTTCGTTAACTTGATGCATGTTAGTTATATACACAGGTACCTAGAATTATGAATGAGTGAAAAACCTTGTTCCATTATAGAAATTAAAAGATATCATGAAATTTTCACATCCTAAAAAATGTGCATCAACTAATGGTGAAATATCATCAAATGTAACCCCAAATAATAAGAACAACAATGCAAGCCCTTGGTGACATAGGTTTTCCCTTATACGTGGGCTAGATACTTCCATGAATGAGCTCATTACCAAGGTTCAAAACCTTCATAAACTATAGTATACCAACCCCAAATAGTATTTCATAGAAAATGCCTCCTCTGATACCAATTTTTAATGTCCATGACCTAGGAGCCACTAATTTGATACCCGGAACTGGCTCACTATATGACATCAAATGTAGATCTCTATAAGATAGAGGTTTTAGACTTACGTCAAGGGTCTAAAAGTCATGTTGGATGAATATTTCCTCATTACTAGAGTAATCCACACCAAAAACTAAATATAATAGCCGAATCAACATTGTATAATCAATGAACATGCATAAATAACCTTCTCCCAGAACTAGGTACAAACCACAGCCAATCATATATTTTTCATTTCATGCTACAATTCCAAGTAAACCAAACCCAAAATAAAGACAAGTAAAAGAAACCCCAAAACCATCCTAAATATTTTTCTACAGTTTCATCTATATACCTCTCAATAATGAATAAACTCCAATAAATAAGACACTTTTAATTTTCCTAACCTTCAAGCATGAAATCTTCCTAGGTACCCCATGACATTCCATGTATTGTGTGATTAAAACTCACCAGGCCCTGCAAATGGTGTCTAAAAATATCAATTGTAAAAAAATAGTAAATGAAAGAAATAAGATATTTATTATTAATAAAAAGACAATTCAGGGTCTACTAGATAACAATATTTACATAAATATTACCAATTATAGATCCAAATTAATTATTTCTATATGCTTTATTACATAAATATTCAACAAAATATAATCCATGAGTTAGCCATTTATATAATTCAGACAAAGGTTCATGCCATTTATCATTCTGCACTAGGGAATAATGTGATTCCCTATATCATTAGGGATAATACATCACAACATATTGATGTCTTCACCTCAAAGCCTCAGTCTGGGTGGAATGAGACTATTAGGGTAATTGAGCTCTATAATATTCCTTATTCCATGCATTGTGGGTGGAGTTAGAGCATCTGTCCAACTTGAACCGTGGGAGGAGCCTCCATCCTTTATCCCAGACATAATGCCATGTGTAGATGGCTATTCATCCATCCACTACAAATGAACCTGATATCAAAAAATAAAATAAAAAAAAATAAACATAAGAATCATAATCCATAATAGCCAACATGGAAATTAACATTATTCCATAACTCATTTAAAATTTACATTATGTATCCCATTTATCCCAAATCTCATTATCATTCCTAGTGTTCTAAGCATATTAAATAATTCTATTATATCAAACCACTCCACATATTGATAAATTACCTTATGATAACCAATGTATCATATTTAATATTTTAAATACCAATAAAAATTTACCATATTCACAATATCATATATACAAACTCACTTAAGAATTTCTAACATAATTTATAGCCACATGTCACCATCTCATTAAAAATAATTAACCCATTTCTCTGAAATGAAAAAAAATTCCATAATCCACTACTAAAACAACACACACCCCCAATATTCCCTTTTCAAATAAATTAATCATATCAAAATAATAAAAAAGGGATCTATGTTATCGCACAACCACATTGCACTTACTTAACCAATTACTAGGCCCGAGAATATTTGTGCACCCCATGGGTGTCCCTAAATCGGTCAAATTATCCTGAATGAATCCCATGGGGACTATGGAGGTTTTTATACATCCTTTAGACAATATTTTTACTTAATATGACTAATGGAATAAAAATTAATAAATGATTTAACAATAAACCAAAGTGGACATGCTCAAATCTATACCAAAACTATGGGATATTACTTTTATACCACCTACCATGAATCCTTTGATGAACATACTCTTAATAATGGTATTAGATATGTATAATAAAACCTATTTAAGATTCAACCTAGATTCCATTGTTAAAATGGGTTTTAGGGATGGGAAGAAGATCACACAAGGTGAAAACCATAATCAAGAAAAGAATAGAAATGATGATATTAGACATACATGGGGTTTCAATCCACAACCAACATCACTAAAAATGGCCTAGAGATGAAGGAGAATAACCCTTGGAGGTCCTTGAGAGTACTTTTTCATCATGATGGTTTAGAGGAGGACATGGGTGAAGAACATTGGGTGAATATTTAAAATCCCATACTGGGAATTTTGTAATTTTTTTTCTATTTTTTACAGGGATGTGCAGCTTCCCTTCACTATCATCCAAACCATGTAAAACCCATTTGCATGCCATTGTATGAGGGGAACTACATCACATGTTTAATTGGGCAGGCCACTACATTTGACAAACCATGTTCAAGCAAGGCAGTATGCCACTGTCTAAGGTTGCATGATTTTATTTGGACATGTAACGTGGTTTATATAACCATGACCAAACCATGTTTCTTACCTTGGATGGCCCAAATTTCCTTCCTCTCATGTCTCAAACCCTTGGAACACCCTTGAGGGCCCTCATACCCCCCGTGATACGATTTATTGACAAAAATAAATATATTGAATCCAAAATCTAAACAAGTATATAACAATTTAATGTTAAGTATCTAAAATTTATGATATTATTATCATTAAAAAATTATTTTATCATATGGTCATTTTCCATTACAAATACAATAAAAGAACTTGTGTATGATGGACTACTACCTTGCAAAGATATGGTATTCGTGAATGATTTACATGGATGTTAATAATGATAGTTTTAATGAGTATATGTGATACATAATAAATAGACATATTCTATAATGGTATTATATTATATATATTTATTTAATTTAATGTTTCAAAATATGGATAAAATCATGCATATTTACAACCTACCATCTCTATAAATGGTGTATTTCATTTTATATCACTATTTTTATGGATTACTCTAAATACCTATATACTGTATATATATGATATTAGTATAATTTTTAAATTTCTATGGTTTATGGAACTATGATCATTATAGGATAAACAAAATTAATAAATCAAAACATACCTGAAAAATAAAGCATTTATATCCAAAAACATGATTTTAATGTGGAATTGGTAATAAACATGTAATAATAATTCATAGGTAAATTATATATAGTATGAAATATACATGTATGGTTCTATAATATATTTATAATAAAATTTTATTTATTATACATAAATATTTATGATGTAAAAAGAATATTTAAACTTATGTTATTGTGTTTTTATCCAAATATTCCATAATTGAGACATATATTATGTAATACAGATATCTTCTTCATTGATGTGTTTATATAACCCCATTCACATATAATATCCTGAATCTATTTATTCTCATTATTCTATATGGTTTAATATATTATATTATTTTATGATTATTACTATTAAATATTACCAGAGTGGTTAATGTTGTACAGTGCATTCTCATCATTTATCTGGATTATTCATGATTATGCTTCCAATGAGGAAAACATATGATCTATCTCTAAAAACACATTAATTTTATTCTTCACATTTTCTTTTATGAATACACAAATCTTCCCTTTGTTTTCCTATCTTTATGTACTCATGATCTGAAAAAGTGCTTTTTTTTAAAAATCATCTTTATTTACCTCTTCGGTTGAAAACCCTTTTTCTTATATAACAATGATTTATAAAACTTTTTTAAAATTTGTTTAACATTATGGAATAGATTTATTTATTTTAACAAATATTTTACTTTTAAATATTATTTTGAAAATAAACATCATATTTTTTCTAAACCAGGTACATTTTTATTTTATAGAAAATGTTAAAGTAATATTCTTTTTATCAAATACAACATGGATGAAATTTATCATTATAATCAATATTATTTTTTTGGAAGCTACCTTTATAATTTTTCAATTTTATTTTTGTATAAATTGATTTTTAAAATGTTTTATGTTTAATAATGATTATTTCAAAGTGTAAAGTCTATTTTCTAGAGGAAAAGTCCCATGTTTTTTTATTTTCAAAACAATTTTCCATCATTGAAGAAATCCTTTTATGATATTTATTTTTTACGAGCGATATTATCCAATGATAAAATTTACAATCATTCCCTATATAGTATATTCATATGATGAAAATATGAATAGGAACCACATTTCACATATATTGTTTATTATATTGTAAAATTTTTATGAAACCTTGTTATTTTTTATTGAGTTATGTTATGATGAAAGGATAAATTGAGTGTCAAACCTATTTCTTTTTCATAGTTTATTATATGAATAAATTATTTTCAAACCAATTTTTATCATGGGATATGATATAATAAAGGATTTAGGATCTTGAGGTGCATTTGTGTATTATGTTTATTATGTTATGTGTGGGGTCTATATCTCTCTATAATTCATTAGATAAAAATCGATATGAAATGTGACAAAATGGACTATAATGGGGATTTAATAACGTTCAGTATGGAAATCATTCCACTAGGATTATCTTTAGAAGAACCATCACTACTATGATGTTTTTGTGATTTAGTGCATTCCACTATGATACTTTGGGAAACATTCCTTGACATATAAGTAAATGATCCCTAATGCTTTTGTGTATTCCACAAATCAATTCCTTATGCCAATGTTATGTAATAATGGTTTATAATCTATTATTCCATTATTATTAATGAATTGTGAATGAAAAATATTTTTCCTATGTATCAAATTTATGATATATGATATACATGTTATAGTTTTTTAATGTTATTATCATCTTATCATACCCTTATGCATATGTTATGTTGATATATCCCTTGTTTACCTTTATCGAGAATCTGGGATCTCCCATTCTTATGTTAAGTTTCCCCAATTTATAATTAATTATATTATGTATAATATCCCTAAAACGGTTTTAGTTTTTAAGAACATAGTGGGGGATGATGTAGCTCATTTTTGGACCAGTTGTTTGCATTTAAATGTTTCCAAATGCATTAAAACTAAATCATTCTGTTATAGATCATCATTTCATGTAATTAATATACATTTATTAAGATGTAATATTTATGAATGAGATGTTTGAGTCTTTTGAAACACCTCGTGATGAACTATATATCTCATAAATTATTTTCAACATAACTTTTTTATCAAACGTTTCCTTCTATTTTGTGTTGTTAAATTACTCCATCATTCTATACTATTTCATTAGCTATATAAGGTACCAATAACTTCCATTCATGAAATTTATTTCATCATGTTAGAGTTATACACATATTTTCAAATTGTACTTCGTAAGGACCATCTAAACTCTTGAGTGAAAGCTATAATTTTATTAAAAAATCAAATAGTGGAAGGTCTTGATCCAAAAGACCTTTGAATTCTTGAGAAGAAGTTCCCAAAACATCATCTTGTGTTTTTATAGTTCTCATAGACTGACCATCTATCTATGGATGATATGAAATGTCTAAATCCAACTCCACATCTTGAGCCTACTAAATACTTTTATACAACATCATGGTAAATCAATGTTCCTGATTATGTGTAAAATAATGTGGTCCTCCATAAAACCAGAATTCTTTTTTGATGAATATTAAGGAATGGGGATCAATATTGAAAAATTCACTTATAGAAGTAATGTTTTCTATATTTATAATGTGACAAACTGTGACCCAAATATCATTATTTACTATTTATTTTTTGGGGTTTCAATGGGAAAATAAATGGTTATGTTTTCAAATTTCAATTACAGTATTGGTAATGGATGTAACATCACTTTTATTCTTTTCTGTCATCCATATATTATTCGTATATTGACCAATGAGATAAAAAATTCTCTAATATATGTCTTAATGTTTCTCCACTATAATGACTTTTTGAGATATCTATAAGTATTTATACTTATAATATGAATATATAGGGATGAGCTTAGAACATCATCCAATAGTTCCATCAAATACAGTATTGATGGGATGCCAACGTAGTTCATGAATATTATCATTCCATAAATATCATGGTTAACTCACCAAAATTTCTAATCTTCTTCCATAGCTCTACAACATCCTTATTTAACTATTTATTCTTTGTGTGGATACATAGCTAAACATACATTTGATAGAGATATGATTTATCCCCTTCCATCAAAATTTCAAGATCCAACTATTATAAATATAGAAATATTGGTTACTTTGTGATACTCATCATAAAATATCTTGAATTATCCATTGGAGTAAGAGAATTTGTGAGTATGTTCTCATTTACATATTGGTAATGTATTGGGAACTCAAAATATATAATCAAATCAATTGATCTTATGTGGAGAATATTGATAAGACGAATTTATATATACATTTTTAATACATTTATTTGATCGTTATTAAATATTAATTCGATATTTTAGTGCGTTATAGTTTCATCCTATAGAAATTATGCATTATGTACATAAAGTTAAAAATTATAAAAAAGATCCATATTAAGGATTTAAATGTTTTTTATCACATACATGACATATAGTCCTCATTCATAGTATGACTGCAGAGACATATACCATCCTGTGAATAATTTACATGAATTTATTCTTGAACACCCCATGTACATTCAATACATGACTTTCAGATTTCAATGATCATAATCCCTCCAAAATTACATCACATACATGACATGTAGTAGTTACACGATGTGAAATATTTGATGGCTCACCCTATGAAACATATGAACCGATTCTTCACCAATAACTGTGGATCTAATATACACAATGTGAAGAAATCATAGATGACTTAAAGATATCAATACAAATGTAACACAATCCAATACTCATCATGCACGAAATACAGATCGTGTACTTTTATAGCCTATTAATGTTACATCTCTCCCCCATGTACATGATGTGCCACACAATTTCAATTTATTTAATTTTATTTCCCAATTTTCTTCCATTTTCATTTAAATTTAATATAAAATAATTATAAATAATTCTATTATTTTTAATTTTAAATTATTTATAGTTTTTACATAATATATATTTTTTCTATGGTTATTGAAATTATTGATTCATTTCAGACTTCCAATTCATCATTGATCTGTGTTCTATAGGATATTATGCTTATATCTCCATAGTTTCTTCATTCCCAGTGATTTTTTTTCCTATTTACATTACACTAAATTTTTTGACCTTGATTATTAATTCATTTAATCCAAGATGTTATTTATCAAGAATTTAGTGATTATGAGTAGCATGTTTAGAATATATTTTCTTTTGATCATCAACTCAATGCTTTGCTAATATACAGAGGGTTGTGTGTCGAGTGTAGGGGTGTTTATAAGCCGAAATAAATCTATATATTGAACTATGGTAACCATATCTCTAGTTAGTAGGTTAATAATAATTTTCCATCATATTATTTTGCAAAAACATGATGATGGGATGTGTAATTGAATTAACATAACATAATTGAAATTGATAAGGACTATGATCATTAACCTATGACACATTATATGTAGAAGCTATACACAATAATGCTAAGATGTCAGCTATACCCTATCCATGGCATATATTTATCAGGGATATATCTTAGTAGTTTGACTAAAAACAATTTTTGTATCTTTCACCACATTGAATCCTATGTCGTAGGATGATCCCAATATAAATATAGTATTATCTTCTATCAAGATCCTTGTACTTGACCTCGATACCTTCTTATAGTATCTTAAATACATCTAAATTACTTAGCATTAGTAAAAAAATAAAACCAAAATAACGAACATGAGGAATCATTTCCAAGGTCATTGTTTGGTTGGTTATTAACCTATAATGATCCTCTTTGGTTCGACCCTGTATTTAATCTTTACTGCTCCCTAGTAGTTAACGTAGTTTGGGACTATAAATTTCTAATCATATCATTGCATGTTCTAATTCAATGATTCTTGACGAAACATTATATTTTGGTGTCATTTCTAGGGATTTACTATTTCTCATGAATATTTACCTTTGTATTGAACCTTGGATTTCTTTAACACTCCCCTTTCTTATTTTCCTTCTTTATTTCCTTTTTCATTTTTCTCTTTTAGGGGAACTAAATCCCTTTAACTATCATTCTATCTTCATTCAAGATAGTTTATGGTCCATGGTCCATTGATAAGTTGAAGAAGCTTGGTCACATGAGAACATCTTTTTTTTATCTCGAGATTGAAAGAAATATTTTTGTGTGACAACAACTTATAATTTATGAGCATAATGAACTTGCGCTGCAACAAAATCAAAATGTTTTATATAACCCACCATCAAATCATGTTGAGAATCTAGTGCTGCATGATCACACTATAAAATATTACAACTACACATCCATTAGTAGTGTTGTGTCCAACAATTTGGTCCTTCCAATTAAAATTTATTCTTTTGAAAAAAATCACGACCTCATTCATATGCTCCAAAATATGGGTTAGTTTAGTGGACTGTAATGTGAAGACCCCCATGAAAAAAATTATAACTTTCTAGAGGTTTGAAATACTATTCAAAACCATGAAGTGTCGTCAAACTCTATAAGAATGTGTTCCATATCATTCTCCTTCATAACCAAGCCCAGGATGTGATAAATAATCATGCTCTTGATTCAATCAAGATTTGGGAAAAACAATATGAGATATTCTGAGAAAAATAATTCCAAACCATCTGAACCTAGAAGATGAGAAATGAAATTAAAATTTTATTTTAGGTGGATAATTAATCATCGTGGGAAGCCAGAGACAGATTTGTGGAGATAAAATTCATGTGGTCACATCAGAAACCTGATGTGTGGGTTCAAATGTTGACATTTTACTTTGAATCCAACCATTTTACAATACTATGGTAGATGTTACATCCGATGGAGGGCTTATGATTATGATTATTGATGTGGGTTGATCTATTCATGATGATGTCTCCCACAATAAAATTCTATTGAAATGTGATAGAAGAAAACCTCTGCATGGAATCATCTAAGTTGATGAGATTTCTCATCAGGACTAAAAAGTTGAGGATCATAAAAAAATTCTTAAATCCATCCAATTACTAGTTGAACCATAATCCCCTTAAACATATGTAATTATGATTCAATACTATGAGATATAAAGAAGTCCGCATAAGTCCCAATACTATATATTACTCTTTTAGGATCCCCAATTCCAATATTGTAATTATTTTTATTATAGTAAAAAAAATAAGATGTATAAGAAACCCTAACAATTCCAACTACAAAACAATTTTTAGAGGAAACCTAAACTTTCATAGAAACAAAAATAATGTTTCTTTAAATATATTAGTAGATTGGTATGACCAAGGAATCTTTAATTCATTGGTTATCCTCCACAAGGACCATGTATTTGACCTCAGAAGAATTTCAATCAACCTTTTCCTAGAGCACAACGGTTTCCACCTGAACATGAAAAACAATATAAAAAAGATTACAAATTTGAAAAGAAAAACAATAACTTCTCCAAACCATTTTTTAAAAACATATAATTTATATTATTTAGAAATTTGATCGAAGTATTTCTAAAAATAAAATAGAAATGAAAAAACCAAAGGACTCACTAAAAACCAAGAGCATCAAATGGCGTGCATATATAATACTTTATCTAATCATCTACTATGTAATTTTCCTGGCTACACCAAAGCTCATCCAAGGGAAGAGGCTAAACCCATAATTGATAAAAGTAAAAACATTTTTTAATTCATGAAACTATGTGGATATGAGAAAATTTAGTAAGGATAATATAATAAATCTAATCAATAAAAATATAAATATTTATGACCAAATCTAAATGATCCAACCAATAGAAATCCTAAAAAGGAATAAGCTTATGCATGGGAAGAATAATACATGAAACCTCTCCCCATTAATGAAAGTATAAAATAATGTAGAATGTAAGGAAAATATAAATATTCAGGGATATATTTTAAAAAATGTATATATACATTCCATCTTTAATTGTAATTTCTTAAGTACCCACATATGTATGTTTCTCTAATGAACTTTTTCCAGTAAAAGTAAAATTGATGGAATATTATTTTTCTCCCTAAATGAAGACTGCTCCAAAAAATTTCAAGAGTAGATATCTAGTAAAATGTGAGACCCTAAGATTTTCTCAATACAATTCACTTTATTGGACATGTAATTAAGAAAAAAAATCATTTTTCAACCTAGGTTTATGTTTAAATCTCATACCCATGACTTTTACATAAATCTGGGTATTATATAAAAAAATAAACAAGGGAATCAATCCAACATGTCGGCTATTACATCAATCCTCTGTAAGGATTTCTAAAGAAATTCTTTATAATGATATCAAAATTTATTTTCCCTGATTGTTTCCTTATTCTTAAAATGGATGATAAAGTTAATGATCACCTCATTCTAGGAAGACCATTTATCTCCAATTGGTTGGCCCATATAATCATAAATAAAGGGTGAATAATATTCAAAATTAGTTAAGAATCGGTCATGTTTCATTAGGTGTGTGTCTCTAATATAAGAGATGATTCATTGAATCGTAAAATAATATCTCTTACTGATAATGTGGATGATCATGTGACCCATAATTAATATGGTAAGAAATTACCTTTTTTGACAACAGATTAGGTGATCAGGAGAATAAAAATTTCACTACACCTCTGACAAGTGGGTTTTCTCTCCCTTTTTACCCCTCTGTTTTCAAAAACTATTTTAAAAATGGAGTCTCATTACAATTGAATTATTTTTTATTGAAATATATCTAGCTTGAGGCTGTAAATAAATCTCGTACTAGTTGGAATCCTTGGATAGGTTAAATTAGCTATAATTTGTTAGTTTACCTTTTCGGGTGTTTTGTAGCTACTAGATGGATTTAAATAAAGCCTATTCCAAAATGGAGAACAAAATGAAAAATACATCATATGTAAGCATTACATGGTGTGTAAATTCCAGGAGACAAAAAAATTAAAAAATTCAATATTTTCACACCATGAATAAAATACACAGCTTAAAATTGTTGTGTAATATTTTAAATCCTATGAAACATTTTTTTGTGAAGAACACCCCCCCCCCCCCACACACACCTGATTCTCCTTCTACATGAACACTTTACTCCAATGAAAAACTAAACCCGATCACCGACTGATCAACCTTCCTTGCACCAGAAAATTCCCCCTCATCAACCTCCCCCACCCTTATATCTAATACTCCCCATTTTACTTCCTCTGACATTAATTGAACCAAGACTATCTACACTCTCCATGTTGTACATGTACCAAAGAGAGATTACTCACCTCTTCTACCCAAACGGTGGAAGGTCGAACCTTCATGATCTATGAATGATTCATCATCTTCAACCATGGAATCCAAATAAACATTTTCTTCTTATTCTAGGAACTCACAATCATACTATGGTATATTTCAAGGACCTAGACACCCTCACCTTCAACCCGACCATCACATTTCTATCCCTAATCACAGGATTTAGTTTTTCCACCTCTCGAAAGGATGATACAAACCCACTAAACATTTCACCACAGTGTATTATAGTGAATCCACATTCATCGTGAAGTCGTTGACCCCATCACTCATCTTCACCAAACCTATAATAACTAGGTTTTATAAGATATGTTTTGGGATATCTCTTACGAGTTCCTTTCCACCTATGAGTTTTCTATCAATTAATTCCACTTCAGACCTTGATGTAATATATAATATCTCACTCTCAGTGACTTTGGAATCATCCTTGAAAACTATTCTGTGGACTTCATCACTACTCCAGTCTTCCTGACACTACAGATTGAACATAATATGGTATAAAATACACAAATAAGGGTTATGATTTCTAGTATATTTTTTAGAATATATGATCCCCACATCAAGAAGATAACATCACTATGATGTAATTTTCTCCATATCATGCATAGGGCCTTAGCAATTTCTTGACTCGCCCATGGTGATGTTCAAAGGGAGGAGGGATAGATCTATGATGTCATTCTTGAATCATACATTGGTGTCTATAAAATCAATAAGCCAAAGATGTTCGACGTGTTCTGTTGGATGTTGTTAAAGAGGATACATTGTTCATTAACAAGAGGCTCTTTCATCACCCATTTGGCTATGGATTTCAGTTCTTTTAAAGCATACCAGCAAAAAATATTCCTCAACCCTATAAGGGAAGTAAACCTAATCTTGATAAATAATATGAGGATTATCAAGAAGGAAATAATCATCTATTATTGGGCACTAGCATATATGAATGATTCTGATGAGGCCCTTGCTCTGCATACAACATAACCAGAATCACTAACTCATGCCCTTACTTCAACCTCATCTTTCCCATACAATCTCTTTACTATCCCATTTTTATTATGAAGAACATATGTTATGTCCTCCACCAGATATAAATTCCATTAATTAAACTGTCGTTATTTCAATCCCTACTCCATGACCAACCACTATATACTTCTATCCAAAAAACAATATTTACCCTACAACTACCTCTATCCCTCCTCCATAAAATACCCAAACTGGCTTTCCCTGAGTTCTCACCATCCTTAAAGACCAAAGAAAAACTTTTTTATAGAGTAGACCTAGTAGGGAAATGGCCCAAACATCACACCATATCCCGAGGATCTATTCATTGACCCTACTACCAAACCGTAGGCCACCATCAAGAACAGGAACTCATTTCCACTAACCATTGATATCATTGCCTACACCATGAATCCCAACTCAAAACATGATCCACCATCCTCTTGATCTATATAATATATAATTAATAGGGATAACTAGAGGCCCCCACTATTAAATTGGGTAAATTTGTGGTTGATCTTGATGACTATGAGTTTATATCTTAGTTTTTTTATTGGTTGCCTCCCCTATTTTTGTATTCAAGCTTAGTGACATTTTTTTAATACTTGAAGTAATTTTTAATCCGATTTATCACTTTATCTATGTACATGGGATATAATTTTTTTCCTTTCCTACTAGTTATATTATATTCAATTTATTGTCATATTACTTTGTTCATGTGTAGAAATTCTTCCTCATCTATAGTCATTAACAAGCTTATACCACAACCATCAACCCACCTAGTTTTGATACCTTAGTATTTGGTTGGTGTTATCAAATAGCTTGATGAGAGATCACATTATGTCTATACATAGAATGGATCCCCCCATGGGGACCTTGGATTATTTTATAACCCCACAAGATTCATTCTCAATAAAATCATAATGTAGTTAATCCCACCATGAATCCTCATGAACATGATGACACAGACACTAGTTCCTTTCAGTATTAGAAAAACACTACAATCATAAATAATACTACATAATCCATTTTTTAGTGAGTTTGAATGAAAAATTTATTATTAACACTTTAGCAGAGACAACCATTATTTATTTTTTGTTTTATTTCATTTCATTCGTGTTCTTAGGAACTGTTGTTTTTCTTTTACTAGCAGTATTGTTCAGTGGTCATTTCTCATCATCATGGTACTCCATCACAATATTTATTTTAGTTGATTTATTTTAATTTTGACCGTATTCACCTTTGGATCCCTACAGAACTAAAATTGGTTAACCCTATAGGCTATTTTTTATATAGTGATGGTTTTTTCTTTCTAAATGTTTTTTGTGTTCCACAAACATTACATCAAACACAACAAGTTTCTCCATGGAATTAAATTCAATATAAAGAGACCTAAATTAAAAAATATCAATTGAAATTTCCATTTATTTTTTTCTATGTGATTCATGATATCACTACCAAGATGATTTCAATGAATATGGGGAAAATATCACATTTTAAGTTTGGGTGTGTCTTTATTGATTTTTATTATCATTGCATTTGGATTATTTCCTTCTTTCACATATCTATGAGAATTTATTCACTGAAAAATTTCATTAAACCTAAAAAATAATTACACCTATTTAAATAAAATACAATGTTTGGTTGGAAATTTTTGAAAAACTTGTTTTATTCGAAATTATATTTTTAGCATGATTGGTGAGTCTAGAACATTAATTCTAATTATAAATTATTTCAATTTCTTATTATTTACTTTTTTTGGATACCATGACTTGAGTGATTAACATTTACTTTTTTATAATCTAATTCCTAAGTAGATTAGTGACCAACAATTTCATATTATTTCTTGAGAATATTTCATGGGAGAAACTCTGTGTATGTAAGACCGTATGAACATTCATTGAGACATTACTGAATATATGATTGCAAAAATACATTTTCAAAATTATTTAGGAAATCGTTGTGAACAATGTTTCCAAAGACACATATGTACATATTTCCTTCTCTATCCTGTAGTATCCCATAATAACTTTTTAAGATAGATTTATTAATGAAGATTATCCCTTCATATCCATATCTTAAAATTACACATGATAATACTTGGTCCTTGATTACTTTTTTCATTTTTTATTATTAATATATATAATGGATCAATATATTTAATAAAATTGAAAAATATATTGGGATGAGTGTTAGGATGGTCAGAAATCACTATTTTCAAACTGATGAATCCTATGATGGATAGTATGTTGTTGTGATAAAGATGTGAAACCTGGAAATCATCATGGTTTGTAGGAAAATCCAAAGATAAATATTGTATTATCTTCTATGAAGATCCATGAAATTTACCACATTAGTTCTTCTATTATCTGAATTAAAGAAAAACTTATCGTATTTAGTAGAAACCAGAACTGGTGATTTCATACGTGGAATCATTTCCAAGGGTTTTGTTCAATTGGTTTCTGAACTTTTAGATACCCTTGTGGTTTAGACCCCACACTAATTTTTTTGTAGGCCCTAGTAGTATGTGTATTTTTGATCTATGAATTTCTAATTTTATTATTTCTCATAAGAATTCAATGACACTTTACAGAGCATCACATGTTCATATCCTTTAAAGTGAATATACAAGTTGTTATTTTTTGATCATTATATATATCTCAAGTTTTACCATATAGATAATTCATCTATATCATTAATAAAAATGCTACCACAGTTATGTCTAGATCATGGGTGGATAAATTTTCTCATTAAATATCAATTTTTAACAGGCATAAGTAATCAACATGTAATTATTCATTAGAATAAATACATTACATAGATTGATGAATCACTGAAGATCACAAACCACTCTCTACTACATCGGGGTTTAGGCCTAGTCTCTCTAATAAACCTTCTAATTTACCCCATTAAATTTCCCCCCTTTCATATATCCATAGGAACTTTGATCCCTCCAGTGCTAACATGGTGAGTTGATAGTAAATTTGTGATACATTTTCCACAATGCATCGGTAATATCCATTAAAAATATGAAAACTATGGATGTCAATCATAGTGATTGGATACCCTCTACTAAGATTATAAATCCCACGAAATGATACATTTGGTATAAAAATTCATACATGGTAAATTTTTCATATAAATTCTCTTTCTTCCTGACTTTCATCACAATTATCAAGTTACAATAATAATATTATGTAATATTGTAATATATAATAATATCAAATATAAAAAATATCAAAATAGGTCGAATTATTCTCTAAATACAACATTCATTAAATCCATGATGATTTTTGAGGCATTAGTAAGACCACATCACATCACTATTTATTCATAGTGTCCATACATTGTATAGAATATTGACATGGGTATATCCTATTTATTGTACATTAATTAATGATATCTATAATTATTTTCAATGATAATAATGTGTTGATATCAATCCATTTGACCAAATAAGTCATCAATAAAAGGTAGGGGATACCTATCCTTGATTTTGATCGTTTTCATTTACAGATAATCAATGAATAGTTACATAGATCCATTTTTCAAATAAACAAACAGAATATAAGAAACTCATGGTGACACACTTATCCAAATAAATCACTTTTAATTTTTATCAAATATTTACTTATTACATTCCTACAAATTATTCATGGAAATTCTATATTGATTCTTTGAAATAGTAATAGTAGCAGGTATGGGTTCTATTGACAAATCAATATTGTGTATCGGAGAAATACTAGAAAACTACTCTAGAAAGACATCATAAACACTTAAATAACCACAATATCATAGATTATGAGTTTCTTCACATCCAACAGATAAAAACACCCATTTTTAATTGGTATCAATACACATTAAATGTTTTCAATTTCCATTAGAAGTTAATATTTATAATCGCCTAGACAGAAGATCATTTGGAGATTTGTAATATCAAATATGACTCCCCTTCCTCCAAAATAGATTTGGGATTTATTCAGATATTCCTAATATAATCATCAGGTAACATCAAATTCAACTAGAGGGAGAATAAAAATATTTTTAGAAATTGGATTCCTGTAATCATCTATACGAGAAGAATAATTTTCTTGATATTGAATCATTATACTATTGGGATTTTCATTCTAATTATACATGTAATCATTTAGAAAGTTAATTATAATTCCTTAATAAATTTAATAATATATAATAATTAATATTATTAATCTCCAATATAGTTCTCATTTATTTTAACTAACCAATAACCACCTCAAAATCATAATTATACATTTAATATCAAACTAAAACCAAAATTTTTAGCATGATCACAAGTCTTATTTGATTAGAGAGATCAATAATGAATAATTATTTATATAATACCAGTATTTTGGCGCCTCATTTTCAATATATTACACAACAGGCTCAACCAAGTACATCATTGATTCATATCTATTAAAATCATTCATAATGTTTTATAAAGAAATTACATGTTATTAAATAATATCACCCAATATTTTCAAATTCTGTGTAAGGAATGGGAACCCTCGCATTGTACTATAATGTTGGGTGGGTATAATAAACCCACTCTTTTGGGGTTATTACCCTAATATGAATCCATGAATAACCACATCCACCTGTATTATCTAGATAAGATAGATTTTCTGGGAACACCAAAATCCCTTCTTTACCATAACATATGGTGTTCTTCTATACATGTAACAGTCCTAAGGTTTATCACTAATTTTTTTCATTATAGTTTCTTTATTTTAACTAAACATTGGTATGATATCATATAATGTGACCAATATATTTCATATATAGATATCACAAAATATTAGTAGAATAATCATTATATAACATAATGATCGATGTGGTAATCACATAGGTCTATTATCATTGGATAATTAGATTCATAAATAACTAGTTAAAAATGAACTACAGTATATCCAAATATATTACTAATGAATTGATTTCTTCTTATAAAGTTACTCATAATACCTTTATTAATAACCTTTGGAAAGGAATAAGAAGATTCTGTGAGATCATATGCTCAGTATAGGTAAATAAGGTCAAAATCAATGATCACTTAAATATAAAATTTCTATAAAGATATGAAAATATGATCATAATATTTGAAAACTGTAAAAAAATCATATATCTTAATCATGAGTAATTTGGAAATTAATTAAAATTAATTATACATGAGTAATAAATCTATCAATGAACATATTCCATCATAGAATAACATTGGCAGGAGACATTGATTTATAGAATACATGTAGGAATAGAAAATATGTTCCTTATTAGTCAAGGAATTTTTCGAAGACTATCATAGTTGAATGTATTCACTCTATAATCCATAATAGTATTCATGGTTCACTCTCAATTATATCATACTAAACAAAGTTTGTTACTAACTTTGGTTTACTCCCCATTCTAGTCCTATTTACCTCATGAGGTATTCTTCGTTACCCAACAAATTAGATGATTATATAATTTTTTCCCATCATTAAGATAATAAAATATATATATATTTTTACCAAAATATAATAAAATATTAATCAAATAATAAACTTATAAAATAACGGGTTTTATAAATTTTTCATCATGGAATATCTTGTAGAAATGAAATGGGTTTTATCAATATTTATCATTTCATAGTGGCATAACCCATGGAATATTAATGGGTTTTATAAAAATATTTTCATCACAATAAAAATATTTATAGGGAATGAATAAGGATAATATCCTTGGATCATATCATTAGTAAAACGTAATTAACCTCAATGGATGATATTATAGTTGAAAAATCATTTCTAATAATCATTAAAATGATTCTTGAGAAAAATCACCGTATCAAATTGAAATTTATTAATTAAATTATTAAAAAATTGCACTTATTAAAGAAAATATGTCCTTGAAAAGTAACTTAGAAAATTTTTAATAACATTAATTATTTATAGTTATAATTTTAGTGGGTTATTTCATTCATATCGTTAATATTAAATGAAAAAAATTATTGAACACTATTAGAAAATACAAAAAGTACCTCGTTTGAATACAAGAAGATGGATCCTTTAAAAAAAATTAAAATGTAATACATAGGTTGAAATTACATTAAAAAATAATTTAAAAATTAAGTAAAATTATAGAAAAAATTTTTAGAAAATATGGATATGGTAGAGAAAGTATTTTCAACCATTGATTAAAATATAGGCTATTTTTTAAAAAGAAATTTTATTTTGGACACCTGAGTACTAAAAGAGATTAAAATTAAAATAAAATGCATAATTTCATTAAATGACTAGCCGTGAATAAGATTTCAGTTTTTTGAGAGGTAGATCATTATAATTTATCATTATAAAACTGAACATAAATAATTCCTTTAATAATGGGAATATAATATAAGACCCAAATATCTTTTGTATAATCTGAATCAAAGTGCTATGGAAGAATTAGAAAAACATTAAATATAAATAATATAAATATATTAACTATATTAAAATTCATAGGGGTTGTATATGATCCTATTTAAGGAATATAGGTATATAATATAACATATTCCTCAAAGAAATGAATTTGATCCAATAAACTACTAACTCAAGTCTAACTTCCTTCATCCACACCCAAAAATCCTATTTAATAAATATAGATTTATTATAAATATATCACATCAACATAATAAAATATACCATAACATATATTATTTAATTATATCCATTTATATAATGTTTATTGTAAATTTTTATTATGATCGCTATTTTGAGTGATAACTGGTTTGTTTTCACGTATGTTTTGGTTCGGTAATTAAAATCCTTATTAAATGATCATGGTTCTATCACAAAATAATTTTTAATAATGATATAAATATCATATATATATATATTTTTTGTATATTTTTTTCATCTATTAAATTAAACATAGAGAAATGTATTTCTTCATTCATGAAGACGGTAAGCTATATGTATGCTTGAACGATGAATATATTTTTTAACTATTGAAATGAATATAATGTGAAGATTAATTAACCATAACAAATATATTAATATCTTATATAAAAAATTAATTGATTATCTATACCCTCATTACCATAAATTTTAAAATAATATGAAAAACAGTTTACATCACTTTGTGGAGGTGGTAGTCTACCGTACAAACACGGGATGTAAATGTTTTCCTATATATTAGAAGGATGGAAGGTATATGAGACATTAAAATTTAAAATGTATTATTATATAAAAAATATTATATATATAATCTATAATTATATCTTTTCACGAGAGGTAATGATGGAAAAAAATTGTGTCAGCTCTCGAGGTCATGGTCTACCGTACATATGATCGACTACTTCATTTCCCATTTGACTATAGAGGAGATTCATATTGGATATTACATTGTAATAATAAAATAAAAATAGATTTAACACAAGGGGGTTATTATTTCATCATATATGAATAATATTTTATGGAGGTAGAAGAATAAATAAAATTAAAATGCATGGTTGAGAACTATACATCCTCTTCCAAAAAACATCTTTAGGTTTATAACTAATGACTTAAAAGGTTTTTTTAAACAAAACAATGATTATATATAATGGGGTGTGATTATTGAATGTTTTTTGGTTTTTTATTTTCTGATCCAATGGGGTCAGTAAGTGTGTAGATGAGAGGAGAGGAGGTGACCTTTTATATGTTTGTGAGGGTCCCTACATGGAAATTTTAAAAATAATACAATTTGATAAAGTAAATATTTTGAAAAATTCAGCCTAATGGATAAAGAATAAATAGAGGGATAAGATAATAAAAAAATAATTCCTTTAATATTAAATTATATACTTATTATATCACATTAATTTTTATCTATTTAGTCTAACCCCTCCAAAACTTATTTTATCACTAATAGTGAAAGTATATATTTTCTTATTTTTATTATTTATTATGAAAAAATTAAGTATAAAATGTATATAATATTAATTATGCTGACTAAAAAACATAATAATTACATTTTAAAAATTAAATTCATATATGTGAATGAATTTAACGGAAAATAAAATTTACAAACGTTAAAGAAACAAATTTTTCGAAATAATGTTTTTTATAAGTATAAAAAGTATTTATATAAAAACAGATTATAAAATTTATTAAAATGAAAGAAAATGTATTATCATAATATAATTGAACAAATTTTCCATTATAAAAAATTTAATCAACTATATACTTTGTAAATAATTTAAGTGAATTTTTTTACCAAAAATAAATATTTTCACCATACATTAGGAAATGTATTTAAAAAAAACAAAACCAAGACTAATATACTTTTAACATGTTGTTTCCAAAAAGTAAGTTAATTTTTTTAAAATAAATAATATAATACGTGGAAAAATTGTTTTTAAATAAATTTGGAATATGGGATGAAATATATTTTTTCAAAAATAAAGGTTTTCAACATGTAACAATATTTACTCCAATCCCATGCCTATAAAAAATGAGATGAATCATAATAATATTATTGAATATATTTCATTAAATAAATTCACTAATATTTATTAATTTATTATATAATTATTAACCCACATTACATTCATAAAAATGTGGTTTTAGAAAAAAAAATTACTTTGGCTTTTAAATAATTTCACTTATATTGAATTATAATCAATTAATAAAAAAAATTATACTTGTATAAACCATATTATTTTCAAAATATAGTTAACCCTAGGTATACCATCAAAACAAACTGATAGTTTATAACTATCATAATATGTAATAACATTTATATTGTATGACGTGGTTTGATTAAAGCTTATATTTCTTATAACAGAAGCTATCAAAAAATTTAAATTTATTTAAAAAAACAATTCCTAAAATATATGTCTTACACTATACACCATCAAGAAAGAATTAGTGTAAGAAAAAGTGAAAATGTTATTTTTGTTGAAAATTCATTAATTATCCTAAACATCAAAAAAAATCTAATGAGATGTTGAGTGAATTAAATTGATCATTCATATTTTGTGTTTATTAAGGCCTAAAACACATATGAAACTCTATGAATCTATAACAAGTAAAATATAACTATAAAATATTTAGAGACTTTATCTTCCACTTATTAATGATGATCAAAGCCATATATCCATGTAAATTATAAGAAGCTGGTGAAAAATTACAGCTTCAATGGATTTATTTCAAATACAGTGGCTAGAAATTATGGATCCAAGTATTGTAGAAATATTATTTGTTTTATGATATTATATTATTTGAAATTTAGAGATAACATATGATTCAATTAGAGATTAAGATGAAGATATTGAGTCTCGAGACATGTATTTGACTTGTAAACAGACCATTTATGGATCTAGAAACATGAAACATACTGATGTAGTTGATTTATATAATAGTATTAATAATGATTAGATTGATAGAAATAAAATTCCAAGACTTGATATACTGAATAACCATGTATAATTTAAAAATAGAATTTGAAATAATGAATATTTGTTTCGAAAAATATGGTGATTGAGGCTATATTTAAAATTTCACTCATTTCATGGGTTATAACTCATAATGTATAGTAAGATGTTGATAATAGGGAACATATCATTGTTATGAATCAAAATCATGATATGATTAAGAAAACCTCCACGTAGGAGATTGTGGAAAGACACTGAAATAAAAATCTTCTCAGAAACATATAATTTTTTTGAAACTATATGAATGAAATAAGATACATTATAATAAATAAATCAATGAACATTCGAGAAAGAATATTAAAAAAAATTAAGGGATATAATTTGAAGAAATAATTTTTCAAGTGGCTATACATGAATCAATTAAAATGTTCTTTTTAGTCAATGAAAAAAATATTAAAAGGTTTATTGAATTGATATAAAATATACCTTCCATAATTAGGACTTGCAATAGTATGTATTTATTGAAAAATATATAAACCCCTATGATTTTTTGAATTATTTTCTCTTTAAATTAATTTAATTTATTCAATTTCGTGCATTACCTAAAAAACCTTGTTTTATCGAGCCTCAATATACTATTAATATTTTTATTTAATGATGAAAATTATATGTTAACCATTAAAAATGATATAATGAATATGAATAACAATATGAATAATATTATGGAAAATAATTTTATATAAAAAAAACATTCTGATATAAAAGTACATGGTTTTTAGTAATGTCATTATATGCTTTGAAAGAACTGAATATTCAAAAACATTTTTTTCTATTTTATTTTATATAAAATTAATAAATGTAATTTTTTACAGGATTAAAAAATGTATTTAAAAAAATAACATTTTTATAATTCAAAATTACATAATTTTATAATATATATTTTTTAATAATTTTCTGAAAATTTTATTTTTTCAATGATTTATTTAAAATTTGGATTTTTATTCAAAACCGCTTCTATATTTTAAAAATTTATAACATCCAATTTATTTTATGTTGATTTAAAATTTTGAATTAATTAAAGTATATCATATTTAATCAAATTTATGTAATTTCAATTAACATTATGTTAAATTATCATATTAATACCTTGTAAACTTTTGCATTATTTTTCTTGCGAAAACTGCTTTTTTGTCATGTATACCGTTTTAAAATTAAATTAAATTAAATTAATTATATGAATAAAATTTGAAAACATAAATTAAATATTTATATTCATAATATTTATTATTATATAATATTTTAAACAAATTTTTTTACCACACTTGATCTTATAAACAGATGAAATTAATTAAATGGTTAATGATAAATCAAAATTAGCAGGGGTTAAAGGTAAAAACATAATGATTAAAATAAACTAAAAACCAATAAAAATATTATTTTTGGAACTATTTTTAACAGATATAATCTAATTTTTAATAATGATACTTTTTTATCCTATTTTCTTGTGAAAAACATGGTAAAAACATTTTAATTAAAAAACATCCATATGTGTCCTCTTCCCCACTTAAAAAATTGATCTCTCAATCCTCTATTTTTTCACACTCCTAACTAATTTTTGTTGAGAGATCACCTACCAAAAACAACTTGTATAATTACATCCCTATATTAGAGATGCCTTATTTTTATTTTTAAACCCTACAGTGAAGGAATTTGGTTTAAAACTAATGTTTTTTTGAAGAAGATGTATCATTCTTAACCCTGATTTTTTATTTTATTTATTCTTCCACCCATTTAAAATATATTAAAAATATATTGATATAATAAAATTACTTTGTAAAATATTTTTTGAAATATTATAATGTTAGTTGAATAAACTATATCTATTTCCTCATCTATCAAATTAGAATTGAAATCATCAATCATGTGTATAAAGTACTACTTCCTCATGAAACGATATAATTTTTTTTTAAATTAATTCCTTTCATGAATACATATAATGAAGAATTTAAAATATTTATATTATATTTATGACATGTTTACTCTTTTTTAATTATAATATCATTCATATCTTTTTACCTTCAATCCATTGAAAACAGACAATGTTGGTTGAGCTTACAAGAGGACTACCACATCCACGAAGTGACGTGACATATTTTTCTGTTTAAATTAACATATATGGTCACGAGGGTATATATAAGGAATATATAAGATCTATATAATAGAATTTTATAAATTTGACTTATTATTATTCTTTCCGTCATTTTAACAATCGAGTAAATGGAAACAACATTCATACATACATATGGCATACCGTCCCCATAAATGGGGTCATTAATTTCTTATTGCTTACTTAAATGGATTAATAAAATACATTTATAATGAATATAGCTAATATTTATTAAATGCTTAAAATTATTGATAAAAGGGAATGATGGTCACTGTAAAATAACAAAAAATACTAAACCAAAATAGACTTGAAAAACAAGTTAATTGTTAAATGAAAATCAATATTTCTATAGAATTGTTAATAATTAGGTAATAAAATGTCATGATTAAATAATATATAGTATGATATAAAATATTGTGATTTTATAATATATTTATGATAAACTAATATTTCTTATAGATGATTTTTGAACTTGATCAATTGTAATTTAGACTCGAAGAAATTGATTTTCATCTTCATTTTGATTCTACAGGACTCATGTCACATTCAACATTGATTTCTTAATTGTGGGGTATATAATGCCCCTGAAAAAAATTTATAAATCATGCTATGAAAATTATATGGAACTACATATCTGTATAAAATTATTTATTTCATTGATATTACAATTTATATATTAAAAAATTTTTAATGGTTTTTTGTTTTTCTCTCATTATTTATCGGGAGTATTTATGATTACACTTATGATTATCAAATAATACGATATATTTGTAATGAAAATTTTTAATTTATTATAATATAGTTTTTTTATATAATAAAATTTCCATTTTCTCCCTCTTAATTTACTTAAGATTCTGAAATTATTTTTTATTGAAATTCTAATGTGTTTATCTCATCGATCAACGATATTTTTACATAGACATTAAAAATTTATTAAAAAGGCATATAATTATTTTAAATTAATCCAATAATTTTTTGATGAAACTTTTTCTGATGTCTAAATAATTTAATAAAAATTAGAAATAAATTTTCATTCGATTTTTAGAAAATGATTTTTTGATATTTTACCAAAAATGCTATAGGTGTCATCATTTTAACTTGTATATATTGAAAATATTTTCCAAAATCATAACCTATTAATTACATAATGATTCCTTTACATTTTTCCTTTGTTTTTTAAATGTTTATTTCGTTAATATTTTAGGAATTTTTTTATTTTAAATACATGTTTCCAAATAGAAAAGGTTATTTTATAAAATAAATGTTATACATGAATATTCAAAATAATTTTCTATCAATGATGGAATTTTTTCATGTTACATAAGATTTAATGTGGATATCATACATTATAACCATCCTTTTTTCAAGATATTTTATGATTATGATGACTAGTTTTTGTGATATATTTTTCCTTCCTATGGGTTATTCAATGATAAAGTATTTACAAAACCCATTTCTATTTCTATGTTTATGATATAATGAATGTATTATAATCTTATAGAACACTAATGAATAAATTGGGTTATGGGTGGGACCTATATATCAATTTCATTCATTAGGAAGTGTTTAATATTATATGAGATCAATGGATACATGGTAGGTTATCTGATGCCCATTAAAGGGTACATAGGAGGTTATCCAATCACTAATATTGGCTACATGAGTTGTTATCCTATGAATAAAAGAGGGTAAATTGGAGGTTATCTCAATAACCTAAGTGGGTAAATGGGAGTTTATCCCATAACTAAATTAATTTCACTAGTGGTTAGATAATGATTAAAATTTTATGAGTGTTTTGGTTTGTAACCATGACATAAGATTTTTTAGGGTTTGATGTAATCTAAAAATCTATGTATCATGGAAATGTTATTCTCTCATGTATCATGTTATTTGATTAAAATATTATTCCTTTCTTATAAACATCCATGATTTATTCAATGGAATATATTTATGATCAATCATATATAGGGTATTGTTTTAAAATGTTATGATCATGTTCTAATACATTTAAATTCAAATTATATTTATATCCCACTATCTTAACCATAATAAGAATCTAGGGTAACACTTTGTTATGTTTCCCTTACCTGAGTTATTAAGAAAGGTATTGTGTATGAAATTTCTAAGAAGGTTTGTACTTAAAATTAACATAATGGATGATTATGTATATCAATTTTGAATGTATTTTTTATGTATCCTTGTTTCCAAAGGCACTAGACATATATAAATTTTACGGGGATCATTATCTGTTATAGTGAAAATTAATCTATTAAAATGCTGCATATATATTTATATATGAAAAATGAGGTTTTCAATAGTTTGTATTAGTGAAAGGTTTCATTAACCTTCAAAAACAAGGAAGAAAAAACATTGTTGAGATCCCTATCGTTATGTTTAATAATAGATCTAAGGATAATCCAAAGTAAAAGAAATTATATTAGTATTTTTGTGAATGATAATGCTAGTGGTTTCTATATAATTATATCTTTTTCTTGATACTAAAAGTTAATGTGGATCTATAATAGATTTACATATGGGTAATTACTTAGAAAAGGGAGCATTATGATTTGAATTTATCATCACTAGTTAAACGAAAAAATATATATTTGATGTACATCTATACTATAACTCATGGGTGATATATACTGAAAATTCACAAACTCGTTATAGACTATCATGAACGATTTGACTAATTAATATGAATTACCCAATTTCATCCTATGTTATTTTAGATGGAAAAAAAGTGTCACTATTTAGACATGTGATAGTAAACTTTTCAGGATTATGTGGTTTCATAGTATGATTAATGTTGATTGAACTATGTTTTTTTATGTTTTTGTTGATGGAATAATCCTAAAGTAATAAATGTTAATATTTAATGTGATGGAGAATACAATAATTCTCCTCACAATAAACCTAATTTTATGGGTGATAGAGTGAAGAAATGAAATTTCAATACTCAACAAACATTATAATGCTGTGAATCATGATAAAAATAAAAATGAACAATAGAGGAAACACCATTTTGTTGATTCCTTTATGATGTAATGTCAACCTTAATTGAGGGATCCATCTAATACACTAGTTTTTGAGTAATTGATCAGTATTATTGAAAATATATTATCTATTATCTAGGGTTTGGAGAATGAATATGTTATTTTTTATTATATTGTTTGGAAGGAGAAGTCAATCAATTAGTTAATCTTATCAATAATATGAGACAATATGAAGAATTTATATCCATATAGTGGGATATTTTAAATAGATTACTATTAATGAGTACATTACTCATATTCTTAATCAGAAAATGGAGAAGGAATTACATCAGATTAAATATAAGGATTATAAATCTAGTGTCACCTATGAAGAAAATGTCAATGGACTAGTGAGGTATTATCATGGTAGTAAAATTTGATATGAAAGTAAGAATCATTAATTCACTGGTGGATTAAAACCAAATATATGATAGGTTTTGTCCATAAGGGCTATCAATATATTTTTTGACATCGTTTTCCCCAAACAAGGTGGATATGTATAGTTTTGTTACCCATAAATCTCATGGCTATAATAAGAAAATAAATATTTAATTCAAGGTAGACTCTAAATATGACAGAGAAATGAAGAGGATGTTTCATTTTTTTTAAATGGTCAATGTAATCATGGAGGATATATTATTAAGGGGAATAATAACTACTTTATGTTTAGATAGGATTGTAATTGAGTGGATAAATGATGATGCTAGGGGAATTTTCTAGATAATGATGTGAATAGAGAGAATGAACCAAAAAACACACCTTTAATTCACAATTGATTCAATTTTAAGGAGTATGTGAATAATCCAATCCAATGATAAAAAATTAATATTAATGATAGTGTTCAACATTAGTAAACTTGTATGATGAGGGACAGAGGGAAATAAATTCTAAGCATTATTTCAGATTAGTGGTGTGATCATGATGTGGTGAAAAGTACACTTATTTTCCAATATATAAATACTAATATCTTATTTGATTCTAGTTCAACACATTATTTTTTTGTAATGACGTTTATAAGGGTATGAAAATTCCTATAGAACAATTAGATGATGAATTACAAGTGAAAACAAATAATGGTACAATGATCACATATTATGTCTATGATTAGAATTTAGTAAATTTTAATAGTAATATACATCATGTAATTCTTTTTATTCTCTATATTGTTGAATTTCATGTTATCTTAGAAATGGATTGGATTTCCCTAAAAAAATCCAAAATAAATCATTGAGGAAGTAAAGTCCCATTTTACATTCAAAACCAACCTATGATGATATATCAATGTAATTATAAATATGAACTTCCAATGGAAATTTCAGCCATTTTTTAGGTCTTTTATTTCTATTAATATAGGTTATTTTATCTTTGATAGTTGGGGAGAAACGTAACTTCGATGATATGCCTATTTGAGGAAGTTTTCGTATGTGTTTCAAGAAGAGTTTCGTAGTCATATGATGAATTGCGATGTTGTGTTTTCAATATAACATGGAATTAGAGTTATATATATTTCATTGAATCCCATTATAATATACACAATTAAGTTTTAGGAATTAAATAAACTACTCTCCAAGAATCATGATAAGTAGATAATTTCAAAAATTGTATCATTATGGGGTATACTAGTTATTTTTTAGAAAAAAATGATGGTTTGATGTTACTCTCTATTTATTAATGGTAACTTAGAAAGATAACATTTAATAAGAAGTATCCACTACCCAATATTGATGGCTTATTGTATCATCTATTTGGAGATAAATATTTTCCAAAGAATGACCTTCATCCTAGAAATATATCATTCTGGGTCAAGAAAGATGATTAAATGGTGAAAAAATTAAAAACATGGTATAGATAATATGAATATATTGTGATTCTATATGGACTAACTAATTACCCCAAAATCATCATTTATTTAATTAATATAGTATTTATAGATTACATTTATTTGTGTGAGGTACAATTTATATATGATACTGTTATATACTGAAGAGAGGGGGAGATTATGCAGATAACTTAAGGATTGTATTATAGACTATACATAAGGTCAATCTATATGAAAATTTTAGAAAGTGTAAATTTGTTCTAATGAAATTTTCATTTTTTTGATATAATCACATGTTATGGTATATCAGTGAATCCATTAAAGAAATAATATATTAAATGTGGTATAATAAAAACCAATATGAAATATATTTGATTAAACTATATTTTGGATGGAAGTTAATGATTATTTATGGTGAATTTATCACCAATGTCTAATTTTCTCTCCCGGTTAACATGAAAGGGACACATGTTTCTTTGTACAAATGAATGTTGGGGAACATTCATGAATCTAAAGAGAAAATTAGTTAGTGAACCTCATATTTAATTACTCAATAGTGAAGGAGTTTTTTCACTCTTTAGTGGTTTATCAATGAAGGGACGGGGATGCATTCTCGTGTAGAATAACATGGGGAGAGCTTATTCCTCCTCACACTTGAAAGACCAAAATAAATATTACCTAACTCATGATTTGGATTTAGGTTCAGTAATTATTTAATTTATGATATGGATAAATTATTCTTATAGATAAATGTGTTATATATATAATAATAATAAAATAATAAAGTATATATATTCACACGTAAAGTGTTGAACATGAAACAAAGAAGATATGTTTAGCTGAATAATTATTATTAAATCTGAATACATTACAACCTAAGAAAGAGAATTGGGTTGTCAATGATTTTACTTGAAGGGGACATGATTGTTTATCTATGATTAATATAATAAAAGATATAATATTTAGGGACATTAAATGATTTGATCATGAAATTTTGATGAAAGGATAGAAATCATATCTTTCTGAAATGAGTGATCAAAAATATACCCATGTAAAAATTAATGAGGTGCAAACACTTAATTTGGAGTTTTCTAATATGGTTAGAAATATTCCAATGTTTAACCTTGATTATGATGGAATTATAAGGTTCATAAATCGGGTATGTGTTCCGTCCAAACCAAATTTCACCAAGGAGTAGTCAGAAAAAGATCATAGTTCTTCATTCTCTATTAGTTATTGAATTAAATATATATATATATATATATATATTTCAAACATTATTTCAAGTGAAATTTAATAATTAGTGTTTTTTAAGTGTTTGTGTCATAGTTCTTGTAATTTGACCAATTTATGTATTAGAGACAAAATTATAAGGGGATTTCACAACCATTACCTTTACCAGAATAGATATTTCAATATATCACCACTAATGTTGTTTTCATACACCAAAAATAATCTAATAGAAATAATGGTATATTGTTTTTAGTTTATCATTTTACAAATTAATAACAAATTTTTTTTACGCGGTATGATTTATCTCCTGATCAAATTTCCAGGATTATATAAGATAAGTGGTTTGGTAGCACATATTACATCATTAGATTGTACATAGTTATGATTAAAGGTTTACCTTGATGTTAGGGTGTTGTCTTTAGTAGGATATGTATACAAAGCCGAGTTTCAGAAAAAACATATAAACATAATATATATGGATAGTATAGTATAGACATTAAAATCCTTGAGGATATGATGATATCATGATATATGTAATGCAATGGTGGTTGGGATCAACATCCGCAACTATTTTAGTTTTCACACAATAATAGCTTCCACTCAAGATTTTTTATGGCTCTTTATTATGCTATGTATTTAATTAAGTGTACAAATCCAAATTTCTAGGATTATTTTTGGAGAAATAAATCACTTTAGACATAATCTTGTTGAATAAATTATAGAGATGGTTATAGTTATTCAACAGCACATCAAGACAAAAAATAGTTGATATAATATTTCCACTTCCAATCACTGGTTTAAAATGGAGTTTGAAGATGGTAATAAGGACATCCTACAAATTTTTTAATAGAATAAGGATAAGTTATTCTAAATGAAGAGGAAAACAATCCCTATGTATATTGTCCCATTTTATATTCTTGATTGAGAAAGGACGATTTCTTTTTTCTTTGTGCTTCAACCAAACCACTTTCAGGTCCATGAAGTTTTCAATAAACCTCTACATAATAATTACACATATGATCCTTCAGATGTAACAAAATTAGTGGTCATAACACTAGATCATAAAATTTTCATTGAAGAACAACCTATGTATATTCTGGATTATAGAGGGAATAAGTTATGGATCAAGACCAGTCACATCATCAATTTTTTTTGGGTAAAATCATCAACATAAATCAGATATGTGAGAATATAAAGAAATTATAAGGTGGATATATCAAAAAAATATCTATGTGTTCAAAATTTATATATTTAAATTCATTTTAGGGGAGGTATAATGTAACACCTCAAAATTTTATGAATACTTTTACTCAAATAAAATGAATTTCTTCGTGATATTGTGTTATACGGAACACCATGTTTTAACGAAACATAATATACTATTAATAATATTATTTTAACATTATCATTATAAACAAGATGTTAAACCCATGTGTTTTGAATAAAAATAACAAAAAATTATGATTTTTAGTATAGAGGTTTTATAAAATTAAAGCATGTTGACAAAAAATACATAAATTTTTAGTAAATCCATTATATGCTTCAAAAATTAATTTTTCTAAATGAATAGTTTATTTTATTTCTTTTAAACTCATAAAAGAGAAAAATTTAAATCATAAAAAATTTGTTATAAAGTTTAACATAATTTTTGAAATAATCATGTTAAAGATATTATAGATTAAGGTATTTGAGAATTCTATAAAGAGATTATTTTTCAATGAAAAGTGAAAATACTGATTTTTATTTAAAAATATCCTTTTATTTTAACACATTTCCAACATCTATTATGACTTAATAATGTTAAAAATTTAAATTTTTTTGACCAATATCATAATTATTCTAATTTAGGTAAATGAAATCAATTTATTATTGAATTATTATTTTAAAACAATCTATAATTATAAAACCATTTTCATTTTAAAAAATTTATTCTTTGCATCTATGGGTTGAATTTAAAATTAAATAATAACACTTCTGTGAAATAAATTTTAAAAATGGAATAATGTTTTTTAATCAATATAATTAATATTATATAATAATGTAAAAATAATTATTGGTCATAATGAATGATATGCATAATCAAAATTAATTACTACGATTAAGGTTAAAATGGGTTTACGATATGGTTAAATTAAAAAATAAGGGAAAATTAACTAATATATTTTTAAAATCATATCTTACTGATATATTATCACAGTATATTTTATGAGGTTTTGGATGTTTTCATTTATGTGATTTATTTCAATTTTAAAACATGGGTATTGCTTTTTTTAAAAACATCCAAGTGTGTCCTCTCCCATATTTGAAATAGGAATCCTCATCCCCTATCATAATCAAACATAGAAATCCATTTATTTGATCAAGGAAATAAAAATTATCTTATATGCATCCATATCCACATCCTAGAGTACTTTTTTATAATTAATCCCTCCAAATAATTATTTTTGTGAAAACATAAGGAGTTTGTCTGAATAAGAGGTATCATTATTATCCAGGTGTGTTTGTTTTATTTCATCTATAACATACATAAATATTATTCAGTTATAATGATATAAAATCATAGATATATACCATATATGGAGATTTTTTTGTTAATTTCATAACCAATAACCATTTCTTCCTACTATCGATCGTGTGTATGACAGAACACCACCTCACAAAGTGAAGAAATTCATTTTCCATCACAGTGTTTCATGGATAGATATAAGGATGTATTTAACCTATTTATATAATATTTATGCCCTAAATATAATATTTTAATTATAATATCATAGCTAACGTCTTATATTACAATCTGTTGAATAGTGATTATACCGCCAATTCTTACATGCAAGCAGCCACCTCCAAAAATAAATTTGACATGTTTTTTATTTTTTTTACATGGTTGGAAATGATAGTATATTTAATTAATATATATATTATATAAAATATATATAAATTAATCTTTAAAAATGAATTTATATTTACCTTTCTTTTGATACTTCTGTCGATAAAATGGAATCAATGTTTATGCATATTTAATGTATAATGTCTCCATGAATGGTGTTACTCATTTTTTATCGCTAACATTAATGGGTTAATATAAATATATGTAAAATCAATATATATGATTTATATATATAACATTAATAATTTATTATTTGTTATAACCAAGATCCATATTAAAGGATAGAAAATATGAATCCAAAAAAATAAGAAAAACGAGGCAGTTATTTCCGAAAAAAGGATTTTAAAAGGGATTATTTTTGTCTTTTTCTAAAAAAGGAACCATTTAAAGTTTTAAAAAGAAATGAAAATAATATTCATTTTAATGAGTGTTTCTTGAACTAAATTTTACACCACTATCACCTCCCAATGATTGATAATTAACATTAAAATTTTATGATATTATTTTCAAAAAAAAATTCTCTTTAAAATTTTGTAAATTTTCATATTTTAGTTAATGTTTTTTAAATTAGGAAGGTTATTTTCCCCATGAATTATTCTATGTGATATTTTTAAATAATTTTCTATATGTGATGACATTTATTGATGTTACTTAAGAATTAATGAGGATATGATCCTTGGATACCATCTTTATTATTTCTCTTGATGATTTGTTATTATGAAGGAAAATGTTTCTGAACCCCATTTTTCACATGGGTTATGCTATGACGAAAGGATTATGAAACCCATTTCATATTCATGGTTTATGATATGATAAATGGTTTATGATCATATAGAACAAATATCTATGGATTATGTGATGATTGGGACCTATAAATCCTACCCATTTAATGGGTAATTATTAATTGCCACTGATATCAAATGATATATGCGAGGTTATGCCATGTATGAAAGATGATATATGAGAAGTTGTCCCATGCATGAAAGAGGTTATATGAGAGTTTATTGTAATCCTGGAAGAGGATACATAAGATGTTATTCCATTTATCAATAAGGATAAATAAGAGGTTATCTCAATCCCAATGTAGATAAAATGGTGTTTATCCCAAGACTGAAATTTAATTAATTTCGTAGTGGTATTTATGACATAATATTTTCCAAGATTATGTGTATTAAAAAATTAAATGTCTTATGGAAATTTTATTCACCCATAGATCATGTTATATTATTTTAACATGACACATGTCTTATGAAATTAAAATATTTAATTTTTGAATCATTTTTATAATCTATGATATATAGTGTATGGTTTTCAAATGTTATGACCATATTCTCATTCCCTTATCATCTTATTATATATATATATATATATCTTTTTTTATTACACTTATAGAGTATCTGAGCTGGACCATTATTTTGATTCAATTCCCTAGGTTATGAATAATTGTATTATGTATTAGGATTCTTTGAATAGTGCTAGTTTATGAGGACATAGTGGTTGTTTATGAAGTTCACATTAGAACTAGTAGATTATGAATCCATGTTTACAAAAATTCATGGCCTATATGAGTCTTTAAAGGATTTTTTATCATGTGATGAATATTCTTCTATTAAGAGGTGATATATATGTATAAAAATGAGGTCATTATAAAACATAAATATTTCTTTTTATATAATTAATTTTTCATGTTTTTGATGTTACAAAAAAAAGTATATGCCTTAAATAATTCCTTAGAGTAGGTTATTTGATGTGAGATGGCTATTTTAAACATATATAATATCTGAGGATATTGTTTTTAAAAATTACATATAGGTAAAATAGATATCCAAATGAAATCTATTTTCATTAGATAAGTAAATGAAAATATATTTACTACTATGATAATGTATCCTTATAATGAATATTAAAATAAATGAAAATGAATTTTTAGATGTCAATATTAGGAGAGATAGTATACTTTTAATGAGTCACATACTACATGATATATAGACATAAATTTATTACCAGAAGAAATATTTTCCATGGAGATATTTAAAAAAAAGAAAAATGAATATTTTAAGGAAATAATAACATAATTTATAGTTGGAAATAATATAATCAAAGTCAAATAAAGAGTAAGTGTCAATAAAAATTATTTTAAAAAAATATTCATGGTGTAGTACATAATGGTCACATAGAGGGACACTGAGATGAGGGTGATCTAATTTACCCAACATTTTTTTAGTATTAAATAATTTATTAGTTAACCCCTATAAATTTTAAAACAATGTTCTTCGTTAATAAAATGGACAAATGAATGAATATAAACCCCTTCTCACATACCAAAATGAAAAATACAATATGATTAATAGAAAAAATAGATTTAAAATGCACATCCATGATAGACTTATCCTTTCTTGGTCCAGTTTATGATATAATAAATAAATTAGTCAATAAAATTGGGGTTATATTACAACAAACTAAGTGAAGAATTAATCCTCAATAACTAAGAGAATTCCTAAACTATATCACAATAGTGTCCTATAATACAAAGTCAGTTCTATTTCTCATTTTATTGTAGCTATAACTACCTCCATATATGTACAATCTTATATATTATTGGTACATCCTTATTGAGTTTTGGTTAATCTTATTTTATATGTTATTTAATTTATTTTTTAATATTTTCTCTTATTATTTTTATTTGGTAATGGAGATAATATTTTAAGGAAAATGATAAAATGTTTTGGAATGTTTTTTTTGGAAATAATATAGTCTGAGTATAAATTTTTCAATGTTCATTGAAAATTATCTATGGAATTAGAAATATTGGGTTTGGTTCAAGTATTTTATAAATAATATGTTTTGTGATCTTTTTGATGGACACTTTAACTTCATGGATATGATACAGGATGTTATCCTGTTGTTGGGAACATACCGTGAACTAATTCAGAGTGTAAAACATTTACACATAATATTACTATTTAACATATTAAAATTGTATATAAGGGGTTATATTAACATGAGGAATGTTTTCCCTGTTATATTATAAATAGATAAATTCGAATCATGAAAGGTGTTAAAATCAGGAATATCTCATGATCATCGGTTTTAAAAAAATCACATATGCTTTTATCATAATTCACCACAATGCATATTCTAACATAACATAGGATGACTCAAGGATAATATTGGGTTATCCATTCCCATTCGAACATCCTTCCCCATCATTTAATCTATGGAAAGTCACATCACATAGGTTTTCTATATTATTCTCTTATCCCCCATTATAGTAGCATGACATCATAACATCCATTGAATTAGATTTTGATCATGATTATTTTTGTGATATAGGTTTTATTTTGAACTCCATATAACTCATTCTTCATTGTAATTCCATATTGAGAGTATTTATTTTATCACTAGATAAAGGAAATTGGTATAGAAAAATGATGCTTTGTTAATTTCAAATTGATTAATTGTGTGTAATGCTATGGAATTATGCTGACACCACATAACACTAACTGATGAATCATTTTTTTCTTGATAATAATGTTTTTGAATCACTAAATAGATCCCATTAGATCCAATAGTGTTGAGACTTTTCTTGTAGACATGTAGGGTGATCCTATACATGAAAAATAATGATGTGGCTCTTGGATTAACACAGGAATTAGCATGAAAACTTATAATTAGTGATTTCTTGTGATGGGATAAAATCAAAAAATAGAATACTTTTTTATTGAAATTCCTTGAAATATATGTTATGATATGGTTGCGTAAATTATCTTATTAATGTATTAAGACATAACTATTTGAATGAATGGTAATAGATTGATCCGTTGTATTTAGAGGAATTGAACACTGTGATTTATGATGTAATGATGTATTCTCTTTCACAATATGCCTTGTTTTTTATCATATTTTTTAATTTTTATAGTTATTGGAAAGATTATACTGTTCAAATTCTATGGATTAGACTAGTTATGATTTCCTGGATCTTGTTCTTAGATCAATTTTTTTAATTCTTATATGGCATGGATTTGTTATACTTCAAATCATATTGGTCTTAGAAATGGGACTACAAAATTCTTATATGGTTTCTTATAGTTTTTCTAAAATGCTAATATATAGGTATTCTCCAATTTATATGATTCTACCATGGACATGTGTTTTTATATTACATGGTAATGCTACATGCTCAAAGATAGTTCAGCATAGTGCCGATAATTGTTGATTATCATACTATATTAATTGATAATTTAATACTCATATTTATCACATTACTATGTGAACATAATATCCAATTGGTTTTTTTATACATGGTGTTGTTAAAATATTAAATTATACTCATTGCCTATTTGGGATAGCATTTATTACATTAGTAGATTACATAGATGCATGTTTGGACAAGTGAAAAGGACATTTTTATTGAATTTTGATAACTTGATGGGTTGGAGATTATATATGGGACTAGCCAAGGATTTAGGACTAAGGTGTTTTGAGTTTATTTTTTTAATATTTCATTTTATCTATGTGAATTCCAACATTTCATTAATATACATTTTATTCAAATATTAAAAGGTTCATTTTTATATAGTTCAACATGTATCATTCAGTGGTATGATATATATTTTTTAATATTCATGTTACCTTGATATGTTTTTATTTACAATATAATTTAACTCAATACATGAGGGTATTGAAAATCCAACAATTTTTCCCAACCTCAGTTTCTGGTCTATAGGCTCTAGAAAATATAGATGCATGCTTGTGTTCATGTAACATACCGGATTTTATTTACATTAGAGAGTTCCAAATCAATGAACATTACAATGTGGTATTATAGGATCATGTTCTTTCAAATTATATACTATTTGGGAATCATAAAAATAATATTGGGAACATTTTTTGACTTTTAATTTAATTTCTCAAGGGATGTAGCTGGTCTATGTATGGGGGAAAGGCTATGTTCCTAGGGATGTGATTTATATTCACGATGTACACTTGTTATGGTTGATATTATTTCACATTAGTTGATTCACAAGTTGTGTGATGTAATTATTATCTTTATATTTATACTCATGGATCAACATGGGAGTAGTATGAGTATACATGTAACATGATATACAACCAAGGATATAAACTAACATGAGTTTTTCAATATAGGGATATATTTATTTTGTGTGATATATTTTCTTTTATGAATTTTCAATATTAGATCCAAATTATATGTGATAAATATAATTAATCAAATATTATATTGGAAAAATTAACAAGTTAATAAATGTTTAGAGGGACCAGGAGCCAATGGGTATTTGTTTTTTTTCACAAGTTGATGTTATCCATGATGTTATCTAGTGTTTTAACGAGTGAATTTTTTAGGTAGGGAATATTCCACCCCATTGACATTGAATTAAGAATCAGGAGAGTAGAAATAAAATTTATTCTAACTCAACTATATCAAATCTTCTTATTCTTCTGAGGAATAGATTAATGGTCATCTTCATGACAAAATCATGAGGGTTGTGTGATTTAGTTAATTTGATGATATTTTTACTATACCATAGATTTTTGAGGTGTTGAGATAGTTTCAGCTATAGTATCTGCCTCTTTTCACATTAGAAGTAGTGATTTAGGAAGATGATTTATGGATCATGCCAGTTTAGATGATCATCAACAACCATGAGGAACCAAAAAAAAAGAAGGAATATCTTACTTAATATATTCTTTATGGACATTTTCATCCTTACAGGGATATTCCATAGTAATTTGTGTAGTAAGAGGAATTATTTTGGAAGGACTTTATGGAATATTTTATAATCCAATTCCATCTTGAAACATTTTGGAATGGGAAGGCAAGGGAGTTCATGACTAATATAGAAGGGCATTTCAGCAATATAATATTCTGAACATTTCACTATCTTGCAGCACTTTGTTCCTTCCTTATAATCTTATGATATTTCGTGGGTGAGGTGTTTATAGGATTGTATTCACGATTATATATTATCATTAGTGAATTTTTTTAATAGAATTAGTATTTCAACCATAGTGAATCATTATATCATCATGGAAAGGAATCTTGGAATGGGCCTAAGTACTATCCAGGTAGTTTCAATTGGGTGAATTTGGAGTAATTTTTATGTGTAAAGAATATCAACTATAAAAGTTATTTCCAAGGAAAGTGAGGGAGCAGAAGTCAAGGAAATGGGTATCCATATTAAGACCATGTCAAATTATTGTTAAATCAGTGTGACATGTTTGGTCATAATATTCCTTAGTACCCATACCCTTCTCTGAATTTTCATGCATGCATCATTATGGGCCAAGTATAGAGGTTTTATAGGGGAATTCCATATAAGAGCAGTGGATGGGGATTTTGACTGGTACCAGATTCTCAAAAGGAATCAAACACTCCTCATAAGAATAGTTTCTAGAGTTCCAATAGAATTTTATGCTGTGTTACGGGAGGCAGTGCCCCATTTTAGAAAAAATCAATTCTTTCTAGAGGGAGAGGTGTTGGTGACTCAGATGGGATCCTAGGGTTGTGGGGAAGTTAGCTCTATGGAATGCATACCACTCTGACTAGTATTGAATTTAGGACCTTATACCATTATAGTTAGGATTATTTTATCATCTACTATGTCCTAAATGTTTTGGATATAGAAGAATTAGATTAATTTATATCTTCTCCTCATGAAAATGGTTTGGTTTTTTTATATAAATACGAGATGTTTTGTAACTATCAATACAATATTGGAATTGTGGTTTGAGAATATCGTGATTTTCAATGAATTTTCTCTTGAAATTACTTGTTAACATTTATTTTGGGAAACATTTTTGATAGAATTGACAATATTCTATTTGATAAATGATATTGATTGGTTATTTCTGTAATTGTCTCTTATCAATTGTTACAAGAGAATATTTACCTTTCTTTCTCCCAAATGAAACATCTATTTTAAATAGGTTGAGTGAGATCTGCTGGAAATTCTTGCTGGACCCATTTAATTTAGATTGTATATTTCCATGGGTCAGATAGAATGTGATCCTATAAAAGATGGTGTAATGTTGTAAAATATATTTCCACCAATGAAACAATATTTTGAGGATATTTTTGTGATGATCGTTATGGCATATAACCTAAGAGGGATATCCATTTCTGGATCAAGTTTGTTCCCAAATAAGATCCAATTTCTATCCAACCTTATAGTATTCAACTAGTGGTAATTTTAAAAATTAATATTTATTTAGATTATTTTTATGCTAAGGGCTTCATTTGATCTTGTACATTACCATTATATTCTCCCATTATTTTCTCCAATAATTATAATGGGAAAATCTTCTTGTTTTTAGACCCTTGGATATTAAACTAGATGATAGTCAAAAATTGGTATCCTCATGTGCACATCGATTATATCTTTAATCAGATGATAGGTAGCCATATTTTGACTTATATTAACATGAGATCTGGGTATCATCATATTTGTGTGAAACAAAAAAAATATCATGGACTATTATCAGGATTATTTATGGGTTGTATGAGTTTTTTGTGATTTAGTTCGGTCTAATTAACACACCAACTGTAATCATGTACTTGTCGAAACAAATCATTAAACCTATTCTAGTTTAGTTTGTGGTGGGATTTTGACTAAATCATAGTGTACTCCCATTCACTAGTTGATCATTCTATACATCATTAATTCATTCTAAGTATACTAAGAGAACATTAGTTTTATCCTAAGATATCCAAATGTAGCTTTCAGATTGATAAAGTAATTCCCTTGGTTCATGTTATCTTAGAGGTTTGAGTGCAAATATACCTAATGAAATTTGTAGTCATGGTATCATGGGAGCATCAAATAATGAATTTCATATTCAGAGAATTCATGTTTTATCGATATATTATCAGAATTTTACGCATGAATTCTCACATTTCGTAGCATTGATGTATAGGAAGACCATAAATTAGGTGAATTCTATTTGGTTAAATTCTTGTGAGATATATATTTCAAGAGATAATGTCCAGGATTACCACAACATTGATCCTTAACCTACATGTGTTGGGTAACATATATATAATTTATTGGGATACATATGGTGGTGGATTAGGAGTTGTTCTAATGTAGGATGACTAAATTGTATCTTATGACTCCAAATATCTAATCCCACATGATTAGAATTATCCTACTCATGATATGGTGTTAGTAGTGGTACTAAATATCTATATATTCCAGGGAAACTAACTTATTGGTTAAAAGATTGTAGTGTACATGGACCAAAAATACACATATATATCTTCTCTATAGTAGACATGAACAATTTATAGAGGTTATTGGATGACCATTTGGACTGTGTAATCTAAAATCTATCTTGATAAATAGGTAAGGTAAATGTTGTTGTCGATTCCTTGAGATTGAAGATACAAATATAGGTAGTATTGGAGTCTTGTGATGAGTGAGGGTTAACAACAATCTTTGTGGATATCGATCTAGATGTTCTGGAATCCCGTGGAGGAGTAACTCTATCTTCGACATATTTTAAAACCATGAATTTATACCATATTAAGACTAAAAAGATATATGATATGGAGGGATTAGTGCTGAGGGGAAAATTATTTTTCAAGTATCCACCATTATGATATTCTATAGGAAGTGACAATTTTCATTATTCTATACGATGAGTATGGGATCCTGAGGGATAAAATGAAGAGATAATGAGGGATCATCAATTGTCTATATCAACGGTACACCCAGGACTAAAAAATATATATTGTGATATCTATATATAGTAATATACAGAAAGAATGATGGGATAAATATTAGGCATTATAATCAGATGCTTCACTTGTTAGTAGGTTATGGTCAAGAATCTAATCCCTATTAGGCTATTACAGCCACCTTCCATTCTTTAATAGAAATAGGATGATATTTATATATATATATAATAATAGGATTTCCATTCAAACATTATAATAATGATGTAGTATGGTTGATATTAGATCGATTCACAAAGGTTTCCCAATTTTTCCAATCTGAGAGACCTTCAATATTGATCATTTGGGTAGTCATTATGTGCAAGATATAGTTTAATATCAGGGTGTTTTAAGAAATATAATATTTTATAGAGATTGTCATATCATATATTGATTCATGTAGTGTCTTTAAATGGACCTAGGATCTAAATTTCATCTGATTAGAGCCTATCATCCTCATATATACATCCCATCTAAAAAGAAAATTCATATTTTAGAGGATATATTAAGAACCTCGGTGCTTGAGTTTTTTTTTCATCATTGGAGTAGAATACATAAAACATAGAATTTTTATATAATAAACGATTCATGGAATCACTCTAGATGAAAACTGTTTATTCTTTATGCGGTAGGTACATTCGTTATCCTCGTTGTTGTTTAGAGGATTCTAAGTCATTGATTTTTCCATATAGTCTCATATGGGAGATGTTTGAGGACGTTCAGTTGATCTAGATGTATATTGTGATGAAGAAGTGTAGGAATAAATCTTATTATACCCAATGGATACGACCAGTGGAGTGTGTGGTTGGTATTTTAGTTTTCATTGAGGTGTCAACATGGTTGGGGGAAAACTATATCTGGAATCACTGAATGAAAGAACGTAGGTTTGTCCAGACATTTGTTATAGTCAGAAGGATCCATCTAGTAGAATATAAATTGGACCTCCAACAGTACAATAGCACCATGCATGATGTGTTTCATGAATTACATCTTCAGATATATCATCCATGGCCTCCTCATAGGAAAGATGTTGGTGATGTAAAACACAATTTACATGCAACATTTTAAGAGCATCCAATACAGAATATGGACATTAGTGAGAATCCTATTCATGGAAATATTATACCTCTAGTGCGGGTGTAGTGGTAATATAGGAATGTTCAAGTGGAGTCCTTGAAGAGTGTATGTAAATTGTGAGGATATAGGATAAAACTATTATATGATTCACTATAGTGATTTATGGAGGAGCACAAGGATGATAATTTATATTTTATGGAGGTTGTATGATTTATTTTTTTCTAGGTACAACTCAGTTGAGTTCAGATTGAATCACTTTTGGTTTTATTATTTTTTCTTCATTAATCTATTGTGGTCAACCCTTTTCTCTGGACAGAGAGAATGTAAAACCTCTCATTTCTAGTAAGTATCCAATTATTTGTGTATTTTATGTATGTAATGAGTTTTTGTTATGTTTGGGTGGTTCAGGAGTACTTTTGGAATATTTTTTGTGATTTTCAAGAGCTGAAAAACTTTATCAAGGATATAAAAATATATGAAATGCCTTTTGGAAACCATTGAAAGGAATACAATGGTATCACGGTATGTTCACAGTTAGGTGATTGGTATTTAAAACCATGTGATCACATAGTCAAAACTGTGGGATATGGAATATGGAAAAAACAAAATTATAGAATGGTTTATCTAATTCTACAAACCAACTATGTGAATGGTGTTTAGAGTCAGTCTATATGGAATAGATTGTGCACGGTTTTTCTAACCGTGTGACTAATCGTGTATGGTTATAAACATTATCTTGAAAAATTGGATCTCAGATTGATTGAATACTAAATCACTGATTTTCACTTATTTATACCATAACTCGGTCATTCATCTTCTAAATGTTTATGGGAACATTCCTATTTTATCCAAGTGAGATGTGTTGGCACATCCATTTGTGTTCAATGCTGAACTGCTTAGTAAGCCTTTGTTATTGGTTGATTTTCATAGATATAGTTTTTTTCTTCTCTTGGATTCATATATCTATTCCATTTTCTATAGAGATATGATATTTGATGTCGATCATGGTGAGATATGGTTATAATAATTTTAAAGAACAATATCTAAGGAGGGTTTTGGATATTTAATCATGTTTTAATGAATAATTCCTACCATTCTTCATTTTTTCTATAGAATCCAAAGTAGAAGGATTTATTCTTATCTATTATTAGAAAATTAATTCCTAGTTTCAAATTGCCTAAATTTATTAAAATTTCTTATGTAGTTGATGTGTAAATCTTGGTGGAAAACATAATTACCGATGGTTTATGAAATTGAGAAAATTGGTTGGGTTGAGAGCTTTGGGTTCAAGAATTTAAATTATGGCTTTGGGTGATTTATTAAAATAGGATTTTAGAAAGGATTTATATAAAAGATTTTATTTAGAAGTGGTTGAAATTTTTTATTTGAATAGATTTTGGATGAAATGGTTATTGTGTGTCCATGTGAATTTGGGATAGATAAGGGTGTGAAGTTCCCCATCAAAATAATGGGATAGATAATGATGTGAATTTCCCTATAAACAAGGTTCAAAAAATGATATATTTGTGAAAGGATGACTCACCACATGAGTAATTTGATAGTGGATATGGTGTAGTTTTGTATTATTGTGTTTTTTTATTACAGTGAGTTGTATTACATTATTACCATTCATCATATAGTTGTTTTTTATGGTATATAGGGTTGTGGTTGTTTTATTTTAATAGGGAAAATAATCTGAACTCAATATTTTGGAACTTAAAATTTATTTCCAACATTTTGAATCATGGGTGTATAACTTCAGGATAACTAATATCCTATATCCATCTCAACCCAATGAGAAGGGGAAGGGTGTTAAAAAAGTTATCATCATATTTTATTCTTCAATTGTAAATTTTATAATACTTCGTAAGATCATATTTCATTATTGTACAATCAGTATTAGTTTATGATCTTGGTGTTGAAATTAATTATAGTTTATTCATTGATTTCGGATGGTAGAAAGGAGTGTGAATGATGAGACATGAAATTTGGAGCATAAAAATATGTTTCTAACCTATTTATGCATAAAATCAATTTACCAAATAGTTGTGTATATAAGTGTGCTGGAAACACATACAGGAGTTGTAATATCATTGTCATGGGTATATGCAATTATAAGTGAATGACATTCATTGGTAGAAATGAATTGCCATTAAGAATGTTTGTTTCATTTTGTGTAATAATTGGTGATTTAGTAAAAAAATGATCATTTGTTAAAAATAGTGAATGTTGTTTTCAAATGTGAGATTCTGAAAAAAGGATGATAGTTTTATTTTTTAAATGGATTGATTTTCAAAAGCATGGTGGTTTATATGAACTTTATTGATGACATAATGTGTTGATTTTTGGAAAGTATGGTTGTGATAGTTTTTATATGGTAAAAATGAAATTGATAATCCTTTACTATCTAGATAATGATAATTATGGTGTTTTTTTTCATAGAAAATTTCACCTGATTGGCATTGTTGAAACGAACCGAAGGAGTCTCTTGGGAATGAGGGTTCACCCGAGTCACCGGTTAAAAAGTAGCTTTCTCAAAGTAAAATCCATTTAATTCAGACTATGGATATAGGGAATAGGAGATATGAACCATGGAAAGTCGATCGTTTCTTTTAGTTCTAGAAGAAGAATACAACCATCTCGTATGGTGATTCGAGGCAATAGAAAGCCAAGGAATTTCTTGAGTATGATGAATCAAGTATTGAAATTCCAATACAAACTAGCACAATTGAATTTAATGTTTTCAATGTATTTTATAGAATATCATTCATGGAAGTGTTAATATTTATAATTTAAAGATATGTTATATCATGGCAATACCTTGGAGTATTTTTATGAATTTTCAACAAAAAAGTATATCCTCAAACATTTAAGATTTCAAGAATGACAAAAATTCTCATCTTGAAGTAGGAAAAACACTTGTTGACAGAGTATTATGAAATATATATGAATTTATTCCTCTTTACACTCAATTATAATTCTAGTGTTTCCTTTAATGCACACATTTTTGGAAATGGATCTTCGTAAATATATTAATATGAATATTTATGTGATCACTGTAACAGATTATACCGATGTGGTTAATAGAGAGATGGTGACAGAAGGGGGGTTATTCGGAGGAATGGGTGTGGGATAATATTGATACCTACAAAAAAATTGTAACTCAAATACAAGGAACAAGGGAAATTGGGACACCTATTTCTTATGTTGTGGGATGATTTAGAAAAAGATGGCTGGATTGGTGAATCATCCTCCAAAAAATAAGCAAAAGTTCAGATGTTTCCAATGTGTTTCTTTGGATCACATAAGGTGTTATTGTATGATACAACCTAGATAATTACACAATTTAAACTACATGAAGAATCATTAACACTATTATCGTAGTGCTATGAGGTCTATATTTCTTGATATATATCTTCTTCTATATATTTCATAATCATCGATGAGATGATGGCATAAGAGTACCACTCGTCTGATAAACTGAGCTGGCACTAGTGATTCTAGAAATAATATGACTCCACAGAAAGTGAAATCTCAATATAGAAATAAAAAATAATATGTGTGTTAAGAGTTATATAGAGTTCATGATCTAATTTTGGATGATCAACATAGACCATCGACTAATAGAGGTGTGATTCATTTTGATTCTACCAATATGAAGAAAAAAATTGATACTAGTACATCACATTAGTTTATTGTTTCCTATGATTGAATTGATGGGTTTTTTCATATTGAGATGATGCATTATATTTTGAATAATCAAAAAAAACTTGTTCAATGAGTATATCAAGCCTTTACGTGGTCAATAGGTTATTTAATTGTTGATGGAGATGAGTTGATATGTGATTTTATTGGGATTAAGATGGTTGTCTACGATATAATCTTTGGAATGTATTAGTAGAAAATTTTCATAGATCCAATAAAATTTTATATGTTAGAGGTTATTTTTACAACTAATGATAGAATCAAACGTCAATTTATAGGAGAACTTAATGTAAAGGTAGGAATAAATTGTTTTTTTTCAATAGCAGTTTGAATATCTCATAACAATTGGTAGTGTAAACATGGGATTTTATGGAAGATAAATGAATAATATTTTCCCAATGCTTTTGGACCACTTTATAAGTGTTTATCATAGGAATTTATTATGGTGTCCACCCACAAGAAATGTTGACTTTACGATGGATATCCTCTTAGAGACCAATCCTCTATCAGTACTTTCTTATCAATTAGAAAAAACAAAATTGAGGAAATATAATGTCAATTTAGAAGATTTTGAATGAAAAGAGTCCATCAATCCTAGAACATCTCCATGGGAATCACCAATCATTTTTTCAAAAAGGAATTAAATTCTCATTGTTTGTGTGTGGATTATATTATCCCTAACAATGTTATGATAATGAATTGGTATCCATATCCATATATTGATGATTTGTTCGAAAAATTGAGTAGAGCCATGTGGTTCTCAAAAATTGACTCGCGATCAAGATATCTCTAATTGTAGGTTAGAAAGGAGGATATTCTAAATGTAACATTCATTAGTTGATATGGCCATTACGAGTACGTGGACATGCCTTTCAGTCTTACAAATGCACTAGGATTATTTATAGAATTGATTAATTTTATATTTGAGAGATATCTGGATTCTTTTGAGGTCATGTTTGTGGATAACATATTGGTGTATTTAGTGTAATGGATGAGCATGATAAACACAATGAAGTGTTCGGAATATAACAAGATCAACAGTTATATTACAAACATTCAAAGTGTGTTATTGGTTAAAAGACTTCTGTTTTCATATCCATATAATTTCTGATGTAGTTTTTTCTATGGATCTAGTAATTATAGTGGTTGTTTTCTATAGGAATCCCCCAAATAATAACCTTGAGATACAAAGTTTCTTTATATTGGATGGATATTAGTGATGTTTTCTCCTAATTTATCATGACTACCTTCACCGATGATATCATTGATAGGAATAAATTCCCAACTTCAATTAAATGATGAATGTTATTAGACAATTCAAGAGATAAATTATCACCATACATAAGCACCAATCCTGAAATTTTTCGGATCAAGACAATAATACATGGTGTACTGTGATGCTTTGGGGTTTAGGTTAGGATGTGCTCTTAAGAAGGGATATAATATTTTTTCATATGGCTCAGATATGTTTCGGATTCATGAGAGGAACAACATAATTCATGATTTGAACATAGGTATTATAGTTGATGCATTGACGACATGGAGCCACAATATATTTGGTGATTAATTCAATTTTTTCTATGGATCCTAAGACCCCGAAACATATTTTATCACAAATAGATTTGAACCTAAGACAAAAAAAGATAGATGGAGTATCATATTTTTTTAATTTGACTTGATGTATACAGTGGGTGAATGTAAATTGATGGGTGATGCATTAAGCATAAATTCATATGCTCAGTTGGAAAATAGGAATCTGATCAGTGGCATTTATTGTCAGTGATAGCTGATATGCACATCAAATATAAGAATCAATGAAATTTTTATTTCTATTTCTATTATTGTTTAACTAATTTGGATGATACAATTAAAGAGAAACAAATGTATACTACAGAATGGGTTTCTATAAGATTGAGACTCAGTGATTGGGAGACCATCATGGGATGAAGGCTAGATCAGATTTAGTTTTGTGGTTTGGAAATCAGATTGTCATACCTATGACTTTTCAGGAACAATTTATTCATTCATGGAATCATTTGAGATGGGTTTATAATCCTAAAATAATGAAGGTGTATTATGGTGTTCAAATCACAATTTTGGTGGGTCGGTATGAAAATAAAAGTGGCTGAATTTGAATCTAGATGCATAAATTTCTAGAAGGAAAGTGTATGGAATTAGTTAATAGAATTTATGTTCTATAATTTACCTACTCTTATTTAGAAATTATAGAAGCTTCCATGAATCACATGGAATGACTCCCAATGATGGTTCAATAACTTGATTCTATATGGGTAATAGATATCGTCTCATGAAATTTTCCAACATAATAAATATTTATGAATATAATACAAAAAATAAATTGTCAAAAATCTATATCTGAGAAGTGTTAAATAGGCATGGAATACTAGTTTCAATATTATCATACAATGACCCGAGAATTACATACCATTTTTGAAAATATATACAATAATCCCATGGAACTCAATTGACTATGAGTACAACGTTTCATCCTCATATGGTTGGACACACTGAATGGACAATTTAAATGTTTGACAAAAAGAATCAGGATTCTATAATGGAATTCTGGTGGCCTATGGGAAGAGAATTTACCACTAGTAGAGTTTTCATATAACAACAATTATCATACACTGATACATACATATCATTTTAGAGCATTATATGGGCTTCATTTTCATTACACACTTTTTTTAATTGAAATATGATAGGATTCACATGTTTGGAGAAGTCTTTTCTTTGAGGTAATGATGTTTATTTAGTTGATACAAAAGAGAATGGATAAAAATCAATTTCATCAGAAATCATATGTGGATCATCATTGATGGTCGTTGTCATTAGATGTGAGATATCATTTGTAAGTGATAGTCTCTATAAGGGTTTGTAATTGCTCTTTAAAAAAGGAATGTTATATCCTTGGTACAAATTCCCAATTGAGATAATTTAATAGGATGGTGAGGTGGCATATAGGTTGGATTTTTCCACCAATGATCAATGAAATGCAGAATGTCTTTAATGTATCTCAGTTAAAAACGTATCATCTTGATCCTCACAATTTTATTTGATCGGATCATGTTATCCAAGAGAAAAATTCTATGTTGTTTCACATTCCAGTGTAGATTTTTTAAGATAAAGAAAATTTCATGCAACGGAAAAGCATCAGACTTCTATGGGTTTTTTTGCAAACATGGTCTGATTTAGGGAGAAACATGGGAATGGGAGAAAGAAATTGTCAAGTGATGGACTAAAATATTTCTAAAAAATGGTGGTTTTCTACATTTAGAGTATGTAAAGGCCAATGTTAAACATAATATAGAACCCACATTTTCAATAATTTAACCATTTATTTACATAATCTATTTATATGAAGTGATTGGGTAATATTTGGGAGATTATGCAGCACTTTTTATATTTTTGGAGATTTTATGGAAGAGTATGTTTTGAGAATGGTTATTAAATACTATGAAATGGCATTCAAGAAAAAATATAATGGTAGATAGTGGACTTTGGGTAGCTTCATGTTTAGGCACACTATTTTTCCATACCATATATCCACTCATTTGAAACCATGTTACGTTGAACATAAGAGAAAATATGGTTGGTGGATAGTTTTTATAACCTTTTAAGACAACCATGTGAAGGGTTTTTAGAGGCAGTGGCTAGTGTACCATTTTCATAACCGTGAAAGGAAACCACAAATGGTTAAAAACTTGAAACTAAAAAATAGTATATCAATTTTATTTACCTGTAAATCTCTATTTTTAACATATTTTCCCCTTTACTCATTTTTCCTCCACCCAATGGCTGTAGATAATTTCCCCTTCGATCTATGAGTTAACTGTTGGAAAATATTTTTGTGTTGAAGGCTAGATTCCTTAGTAAGGCTCTATTCTTTGTTGTTTTCCTATGATCTATTCCTCTTACCTCTATTGTAATCAATGATCTAGACCTTTAGTGAATGATATATGATATTTTATGTCAATAATGATGAAAATTGGTTGTGTTTATGTTAGGTAACATGATCTATAGTGGGGTATTGGAGATTAATCCTTATTTGGTTGAATAATTCATACAATTCACTATTTTAACCATAGTTTCTGATGTTGTTGGATTCGATCTTTACTACTCTTATTAGAACATGAAGGATTAGTTTTAAAATAATTAAATTTCTTGATATTGATTGTTAAATATAGGTTAAAATCTTGGTCAAACCCTTCTTTATTGATGGTTAGTATATTTTTTAAATTGTATGTGAAAAGAGATTTATTTTTCTAATTTAAAAATATTTATTTTAAAATATGGATTTTGATGGATTTATGGAAATGGGATTTTAGAAATGTTTTCAATAATAGAATGGTTTTATTTGAATGTTATAACTATTTTATTTTCATGGTTTTTGGTAAAAATCGTTGGTTTGTGGTCACGTGAATTTTGGATGGATAAGGTCATGATGCCCCCCCCCCCTCAAAATAATAGTATAGATTATGGTGTGAAATTCCCCTCCCCCCTTCAAAAAGGTTATCCACATTATGGCTTGGTGAAAATATTACTCACCACTAATTAGTATAGGTAGGTCCATGATTTCATTCATAGATAGAAGTAGTGATATGTGGAATGAAATGAATTATATTAAAATGGGATTTGAGAAAAGGATTTAAATAGTTATTTGGTTTCTTTCATTGAAACTATTTTAGTTGGAAAACTGTTTTGGTGTGAAACTATATGGCCTTGATATAACATGTTAAATTTTTTTAAAGTGTTTTATAAATTGTTTTATATAAATGTTCAATCATGTTCTATCCTAGTGGCATGAGTAGGAAATTCATTTGGGGAAAACCAATAGAGTTTCATTACTCACCCACTATTTGGAAAATTCTGTGAGTTCATAGATATTTTGTATCTTGAAATTATAGAGGGAAATTATAAAATTTATTTGATTGTTCTTCATGATAAATGATCATGGATTATGAATTTGTATCTTGGAGCTTATTTGGAGTGGTTGTGTTGATGTCTTTAGAGTATTTAGATTATTTGAGCTTTGTGGTTTAGTATTCCACTTCAGTACATAGATTGAGGTTATTTTATAGTTTATTATTGTTTTATTTTCATACTACATTGAGTTGAGGTAAATCTTTATTATAAATCATTGAGTTGTTGTCTAGTTATGGTATATATTTTTGTGGTAGTTTTATTTGGAAGATAAAAATTTCCCCCAACTCTACTGAAGTCAATGACTTTTATTTCCTGCCTTTGGCATATGGGGGATGTCACCTCATGACAAGAAATATACTACCACCTTCTCAAGACAATGTGAAGGGTTAGGATGGTATATAATAATTTTATGGGGGTAAATTAATTAATGTTCAGGGATTTTTTTTGTGAGAATTTTTGGAACTAGGGAATAAATGTTTCAAATTTATTTAAGGGTTCATCATGATTATGAAATATTTCAATGGTGGTTTGGGATCTTTCTATAATAATATGGGTTCTAATGTTTCAACTAGAAAACATCACATATTAAACAAGTTACATGACATGAATAGGTTTTTAGGAAAATTACATGAAATAGACAATAGTGTGAAAAATTTACATGCATTAAAACAAGTTCACATAATAAAATGTTCGATCTGGAGTTATTCTAACCTAGGTTATTAATTTTTTGATTTATCTTATAAAAAGATAAAGTCACATCATGAAAGTTTTTCACATCCGGAATATAGATTGATCAACACTATTAATGTCACACCCAAACTTTTAAATTAATATTAATTTATTATTTTATCAGACTTTAAAACATTCTATTGTATTGCGGGCCAATCCTGTTTGAAATTTTTTCATTTTGTTGAAGAATGAATGATTCGCCCATAACATCATCTGGTGTATGACGTGTTGTATTCAAAGTTGTGCGACTTTTCTCGGGTCACTGTGCGGCCTGCCTCATGTTCCAGGCAAATAAATAAAACGAGTTTTAAAAATATTTTTTTAATTATAATAATGGTAATTATTATTAATAGTATTATGTTCACCATGTTTATTAATATATTGTTGTTATTATTAAGTTATTATTATTAAAATTTTATTAATTTTTTTAAGTGTATTAGGATTATTAATATCACATTAAGTTTATTATAATTTTATTTATGTGGAATTGCATGAAGTTGAGTTTTTAATGAGAAAAATTGGTATTTTGTGCGTGAAAAATTTATTTTGTTTATTTGGTGGATTATTTTACTTGCGTAAATAAATTTGGGGTTATTTGATAGATCTGTATGGTGTGAAACTAGTTTTAATGAAGTTTAGCATGCCTTCGATATTTTATAGAATGTTGTATATAATGAGGTGTGTTTTGAGGAAAACTCATGTTGTGTTATTCGATGTTAATTTATAAATCATGAAGTTGGTTATTTAAATTGTTGTAAGTGATGTGAATAATGTTTCGAAAGGTTATAGTGTGCTTTTGATTTTTAAAAAGAAAAGGGATTTGTGTGTTTTTGAGGTATGTCCTTTGTTGCATTAATCATGGTTGTTTTATGACTTCAGGAATTGAATTATTTATGGACATTAAAGCTGTGAATCTAGTTCTTCTTGAGGGTTGGGTGAGTTTGTTTTTCTAGTACTGTCTTTAGGTGTTGCGCATGAAACTTTTCTGTGGAAAAACCCATGCTGAATTGTTTATCAGTGTTTGTTTTTTTAACTCTGTAGTTCGTCTATTAAAATGTGTACAGACTGCAGTTGGTGTTTTGGTGTTGCATCTTGGCACATATGGTATTAAAAATGATGTTTTTAATGTTTTTCTTTTGTTTTGAACCCATGATGCATTATTTTGAAATGTTTTGTAGATTGTTCAAGTGTTTAATTTGTTTTATTAAATTATATGTGTAGTGTGTCGGGCCTTGCTTTGTTGGTTTTGGGCGGCGCATGTCGAGGAATCCTACATGTACATGCATAGGGTAAGGCATATATATATATATATATATATACCCTCTATGTACATATTCCTTCATGGCGTGGGGAATATGTGCAATGCATCTAGGGGTGTGTGTATATATATATATATGTATAAATGCATGTGCATGTGTGCGCCAAGTGTTGGTTCGAGTGGCCATCGACAGATAGCGACAAGTTTGAGGTAGGTGTTCTATGCATATGCCTTTAATTTGAGATTCATAATTTATTGCTTGTTTTAAAAATATCTTTTACATTTATGCTATATACACATGCTATGAAATCATGTTACAGTTTCTATAAATGATTGTGCCTTTGCTTTGTAAATTGAAATGTATTTTTAATGATATCGGTCTTAAGTGACATTTTCTTGAAAAATTGATTTCCTGAAGTGGTTTTGAATTGGTAATGTTTATTTCCAAAGGTGTTTGGCCTTTTTTCCAGTTAATTGTAAAAATTATTCTCTTTATGTAATAAATCCCATTTGGAACCTTAAGAATGTTTTATGAAAAAGAAAAACCTCTCTTGAGACACACCCCCTTGGTTTTAGAAAATTATTTGTATGTTGAAAGTGTTATGATGTGGCTAACGTTGAAGTTTATGCATTATGTGATGTGAAAGAGGGGGGATGTTCTTAAGGAGGAAGAACAGTGGTGAGAGGTTGAATGATTTTTTGATAAAGAAAATGTTACGTTCATATATGTTTGCATGATAAAGAAAAACTCACCACCACATGAAATAGAGCACAATAGGAAACCTGGGTATCTCGGTGGGTAACCAGGACTAGTACACTAGATGACACGGCAGGGGTTCGTCCCAGTTTTTCTAGCAGGATTGATGCAACAACACTAACTAAACATATGAATTTTGGAGGGTTGTGGTCTTCTAAGACACGTTTTTTTAGGGTCGTGGCCTTCTAAGCAACATTTTCTGATGGTCGTGGTGTTCTAAGCCAAGTTTCACCGAGGTACGAGGTCTCTAGGTTCCCACATGTTCTAGATACGTATACGGATTACCCATGGTGCTCATTTGTGACATGATGCTTGTGACATAGCTTTCTTTTCAGTTGATTTATACTTGATGTCTTGTTTGTGAAAACTATATTTTAATCCAAACTGGTTTCTGTTCATTTTCTAAAACGTTAATGCATGCTAGAAACCTATTTTGAAAATGTAGTGGGAGTGAAATGCTTTACTTGAAAAATGAAAACCCATTACATGAGTTTGAAAATAATGAAAAACATTATTTTATTATACCTTATTTTCAAACTGGAATGATTAGATTTCTTGTTAAAGGTAGGGGCATAGGACGTGGTTATATTTTGGCATTCCTACTGAGCATCTCGATGCTCATTCCTGCTTTTCTTTTCATTTGAAGGTTTTAGTCTTGGATCGCTATTGGGAGAAAGTGTAGTTTAGGTACCACAGTGACCCACGGGGTCACTTGAGGTATGTCACGTTTCTTTGTTTATTCCTTTCTTTGCTGCCAAGTTGTTTAGTTTATTTTTCCTTTATTTATATGCTTGTTCAGTTTATGTTTATTTATCTTTTTTATGGGGCAAACCATTCCCAACTAGTTTATTTTGATTCCCATAACTAGATTCCAGCCCGTGGGGATCGGGAACACCCTTCGGGCCATGTCTCGGACCGTTTCAGGCATCGGGTCGGATGACGTACCGGCCTGGTTCGTTACAAAATGGTATCAGAGGGGCCCTTGTTATTTGGGGTGTCAATTAGCTTGGTGATTAGGTGTCTCGGGACTAGATAGGTACATGTAGGAAGGACGTCATGAACCCCTGCCCATCCCGAGACTCGAGTTTCCAGGGGTACTATGGGATTTGACTTTTTCTTCTATTTAGTCTCTGTGGATGAGGGATGATAAGGGAAGTGATCCGGTGTTATGCGACAAGAATGCATGGAGTAGCGACCCATGTACAACCCGAGTGCACGATTCAAGATACTTTCTTTGGTGGATGCCCGCTCGGAGCGTGGTCCGCTAAGCCATGTTACCTGGTTGGAATAGCCACTAGTCCCTTATTTTTGGAAATTTTGATGGGAGTTATGTTTGACCTTCATTTTGGTTGGTGGGAGTAGATCTCAAAAATGAAAATAGATTTTTGTGAAGGTGTTTTAAAAAGGGAATATGGTTGTTGGAGTGGAAAAATGTTTTTGAAATGGGAAACGTTTTAGAATTTTGAAATGTGTTTCTTTAATGATATGTGACTTTATCAGTTTGGTTGGGGATTTTTGGTTTGTGCTTAATGGTCTGTTTTGGAAATGAAAAGTGTCTTTAATTGACCCTTGGTATTCCTATGAGTGATCACATGCATTGAGGTGCACATGTAGATAGTGGGGAAATTGGTGATGTGAGTGGATGGGTGCTTGATCTAGCACAGGGATATGTATGTGTGAGACTTCATGGGATACCAATGGTTGATATTTAAGTTGTTTTGTTTGCTGTAAAATGGTTTTCAAAAAGGGGTTTTCAAATGTTTAGAAAAGTGATTGAGAAATTTTTTGGCGTTCTCTTTTCATGTTGGGTATTCTTTTTCTTGGGTTCTTGGTTTTGACATATTGAATTGTTGTTGGAATATTGATTTGAGTTTGAGCTTTCGTTTGTGATTGAGGTGTGGAATTTTTTTTTATGATGAGTTTTGATTCGGATTTGTGCCTCTTTTTTTGAGTATGCTGCCCAGAAAAGTCCCCGAAGATTCTAGTGAGCCTATTCTAGTTGTTGGTTCTACCCTAACTCTTAGCGGAGTGGTGAAATTGAATTCTTTTTGGTTATTGCCTAGCTTCTATGGTGATCGTGATCTATCGATGGTAGTGGAATGGCTTAGTGAAATCATTGGTGCTTCTAGTTTATTGGAAACTCCCAAAGCTATGAGAGTCCGTGTTGGTTCGGGTCTTTTTGAAGGAGAATCCTTGGATTGGTGGAGGAAATATTCCCAGCATCTTTTCATGATGGTATGTCTTGGAAGGTGTTTAAGACCACTCTCATTCGATGGTTTATGCCCGGGGAAGTGAAGGTGAGGAAAATGGCATAACTATTGATGTCCAACAAAGCCAACAGAAAGTAAAGTCTTACGTTGGACATTTCGCGGGGTTGATTCCCTTTTATCTGAAGGTAGCGTCATGGAATCAATTAAAGTATCTCTTTTTTCGGGTCTTTGTACAGGGTTCCAGCACTGTTTCTTTTCGGTGTTTGAGAAGGATTCCTATCTGGAGACGAGAGCGAATTGGAGGAACCTGTCTCAGAAAAGTCATCTTGGCAATCCCATCCTCTATTAGTTGGGACACCCTCTTGTTTGCTTCTAGGGTGCTCGGCTTGGGTAATTTATGTTTCCTTGTCATCATCCTCTGATGGTTTGCCATCGGTGTGGCCGTTTGGGACACTTAGAGAGGTTCCGCTTGCAGTCTCGTTGGTAGGAGTATCTACCGAAGGATGTCAGCTCCTGACTGCGGGGTAGCAGATGCTTCAACACATTAGAGATCCAACCACATGTCTTGGAGTGAAGCTTTTCACGCAGTAAGGAATCTTGGGGTGTGGATCACCTTGGTAAAATTCTTCTCCAGTGCTGGAATAGAAATGATTTATGTTTCTCTGTTGTTGGTCCCTCACCATTGAAGGTTCTCTATTGTTATAAGAGATATAGAGGCCTCGTGGCCTCGTTGTGGTCCTTGTTCCTTGAATACCCCACTTTGGCAGTAAGGAGGTGTGGTGGTATCATTTTCTTGTAATTTTAGTAGTTATTCCTCCTCAAATGTGAGCCTTGAAGGTAGTCTATTTGTGGCTATGAGTCTTGGGATGGTTTTCTCTCTTGTGTGGCTAGCTCTAGTGGTGACCCGTTCTTGATTTAGGATGTGCTCGTCTTGGAGACACATCCATCTTGGGAAATAATGAACAGGGTTTTAGTCCGCTAATTCGGGTTTGGGGTCTTTCTTGGAGGACCCATGTAGTGGGGGTCTAGTTTATGGAGAGAGTTCATGGTTCAGTTTGTGTTGGGTTTCTCGTGTCGGTCCGTTGTAATTGGATTTATCTGGTCAGTTATTAAATTGTGGGGAGACCAACCATGAATCTTGTCATGTCTTCTTCAAGGTTTGGTCTATGTGGTTGTTCCGTCTGGGATAAAGTTATCAGTTCTAGAGTTAACCCATGAAAAGAGTCTCAATGTCAGATGTGCTAGTCGGGTTCTTGTGGTGGGGATAACCCTCCTCGTTTCCTGATGGTTCTTCTCTGTTCAGTTTCCCTCAGAGTTGGTCGGGTGTGACTGATGGAGTGAAAAGTTATACTGAGTTCTTGTTTTTGTGGGTCTTGTTCCTTTTCAAACTAGAGTTTGATTCCTCGTTCAGCTGGGCGACTTTCTAGGGGTAGAAAGTTGTTGTGGTGGGGAGAATTTTCACACCCGAACTTTTAAATTAATATTATTTTATTATTTTATCAGAATTTAAAACATTATATCATGTTGCGGGCCAAGCCTGTTTGAAATTTTTGCATTTTGTTGACGAATGAATGCTTCACCCATAACATCGACCGGTGTATGATGTGTTGTATTCAAAGTTGCGTGACTTTTCTCGGGTCACTGTGAGGCCTACCTCATGTTCAAGGAAAATTAATAAAATGAGTTTTACTAATATTTTTTTAATTATAATAATGTTAATTATTATTATTATTATTATGTTTACCACGTTTATTAATATAGTGTTGTTATTATTAAGTTATTATTATTAACATTCTATTAATTTTGTTATGTATATTATGTTTATTAATATCACATTATGTTTATTATAATTTTATTTATGTGGAATTGCATGAAGTTGAGTTTTTAAGGAGAAAATTTAATATTTTTTTGTGAAAAATTTATTGTGTTTATTTGGTGGATTATTTTACTTTCTTAAATAAATTTGGTGATCTGTGATTGATCTGTTTGGTGTGAAACTAGTTTTAAAGAAGTTTATCATGCCTTTGATATTTTATAGCATGTTTTATATAATGAGGTGTGTTTTTGAGGAAAACTCATGTTGTGTTATTTGATGTTAATTTATAAATCATGTAGTTGGTTGTTTAAATTTTTTCAAGTGATGAAAATGATGTTTCTTAAGCTTTTAGTGTGCTTTTGATTTTTAAAAAGAAAATGGATTTGGGTGTTTTTGAGGTATTTACTTTGTTGCATTAATTATGGTTATTTTATAACTTCTGGAATTTATTTATTTAAGGACATTAAAGATGAAAATCTAGTTCTGATTGAGGGTTGGGTGTGTTTACTTTTTCTAGTACTGTTTTTAGGCGTTGTGCATGAAACTTTTATGTGGAAAAACCCATGCTGAATTGTTTATCAGTGTTTGTTTTATTTAACTATGCAGTTCATCTATTAAAATGTGTGTAGCCTGCAGTTGGTGTTTTTGTGTTGCATCTTGGCATGTTTGGTTTTAAAAATTATGTTTTGATTGTTTTTATTTATGTGTGAACCCTTGATGTGTTATTTTGAGATGTTTTGTAGATTTTTCAAGTGTTTATGTTTTTTTATTAAATTATATGTGTAGTGCATTGGGCTTTGCTTCGTTGGTTTTGGGTCGCGCGTGTCGAGGCATCCTACATGTACATGTATAGGGTAAGGCATATATATATATATATATGCCCTCTTTGTTCATATTCCCTCATGGCGCGGGGAATATGTGCAATGCAGCTAGGGGTGGGTATATATATATGTATAAATGCATGTGTGTGAGTGCACCAAGTGTCAGTTCGAGTGGCCATCGACAGATAGCGACAAGTTTGAGGTAGGTCCTCTATGCCTACACCTTTAATTTTAGATTCATAATATCTTTCTTGTTTTAAAAATATGTTTTAAATTTACGATATATACACATGTTATGAAATCGGGTTATGTTTGCTAGAAATGATTATGCCTTTACTTTGGAAATTGAAAAGTATTTTTAATGATATCGGTCTTAAGTGACCTTTTATTGAAAAATTGATTTCTTAAAGTGGTTTTGAATTGGTAATGTGTATTTCTAAAGGTGTTTGGCCTTTTGGCCAGTTAATTGTAAAAATTATTCCATTTATGTAATAAATCCCATTTGAACCTTAATAATGTTTTATGAAAAAAAAAACCTCTCTTGAGGCATGCCCCTTGGTTTTAGAAAATTATTTGTATGTTGAAAGTGTTATGATGTGCCTAACGTTGATGTTTATGCATTGTGTGACATGAAAGAGGGGGAATGCGCTTAAGGAGGAAGAACAATGGTGAGAGGTTGAATGAGTTTTTGATAAAGAAAATGTTATGTTCGTATATGTTTACATGATAAAGAAAAACGCACCACCACTTGAAATAGAGCATAATGGGAAACCAGGGTAACTAGGTGGGTGACCAGGACTAGTATGCTAGATGACACGGAAGGGGTTTTTCCCAGTTTTTCTAGAAGGATTGACACAACAACACTAATTAAACATATGAATTTCAGAGGGTCATGGTCTTCTAAGCCATGTTTTCTGGGGTCATGGACTTCTAAGACACGTTTTCTAAGGGTCTTAGTCTTCTAAGCCACGTTTCAACGAGGTATGAAGTCTCTAGGTTCCCACTTGTTCAAGAAACATATAGGGTTTACCCATAGTGCTCATTTGTGGCATGCTGCTTGTGACATAACTTTCTTTTCAGTTGTTTCATACTCGATGTCTTGTTTTTGAAAACCATATTTTAATCCAAACTGGCCTTTGTTCATTTTTTTAAACGTTAATGCATGCTTGGAACCTATTTTGAAAATGTTGTGGGAGTGAAATGCTTTACTTGAAAATGAAAACTCATTACTTGAATTTGAAAAGAATGAAAAACATTATTTTATTATACCTTATTTTCAAACAAGCATAATTGGATTTCTTGATAAAGGTAGGGGCATAGGACGTGGTTATATTTTGGAATTCCTACTAAGCATCTCGGTGCTCATGCATACTGTTCTTTTCAGTTGCAGGTTTCAGTCTTGGATCGCTTTTGGGAGTGAGTGTAGTTTAGGTACCGTGGTGACCCACGAGTTCACCTGAGGTATGTCACGTTAATTTGTTTATTCCTTTCTCTACTGCCAAGTTGTTCAGTTTATTTTTCCTTTATTTATATCCTTGTTCAGTTTATGTTCAATTATCTTTTTTATGCGCCAAACTGTTCCCAACTGGTTTATTTTGATGCCCGACACTAGTTTCCAGCCCATGGGTATCGGGAACGCCCTTCGGGCCATGTCGCGGACCGGGTCAGGCCCAGGTCCGATGACGCACCGGCTGTGATCGTGACAATTAACCACACTACACGTATTGTTTTATATTCATACACAATACAACCTCTTCTATTGATCCCTAGGGTGACTCAACATGATTTTATCATGAATCCATCTTCTAATATGACCCGATATAGTGTTTTTTATATATTTATTACCTTCTATTTGGGACTATTTTTTACTGTACCATCCTCCATTTTACCAGTGTGATATCATGGATTCTGTTGCATTAGGTATTGACCTTCATGATTGTGTGATCAATGTTTTACTTATGATATCATTCACCATTTTTCTTCCTTCTTGGTCACTATTGAAAGTGTTTCATTGAACAATGGATAATGTTAGGTGGTCTATAAAAATTCCCTATGATATGTTTTTAAATGATTATTTGTGTGAAATATTATGCGATCATGTAGAAATAATGTCTACATTAACTAATTAATTAGTGGGTCATCATAATCATGTGTTTGAACAACTACCTGGAACCCTTTTGATCCAATAACTCTGAGACCTAGATTTTGGCGACATGTAGGTGGACCCTTCCCATGACCAAAAAATGATCTATCTAGTGGTGTTAAAAATGAATTAGAATAATGTGATACATTACGTGATTTCATGTGATAATACCGCTTTAGAAAATAACATGCACGCTTTTTGAAAATGACTCATGAAACATGATATGATATAGTAGTGTACACTATCATGATAATGGTTTAAGAAAAAACATGATGAGTGAAATGGAATTAACTGATTAAAGTTAATTGTATGGATTGGTATTTTTGGTTCATGATGTAATGTTGTGCTCTTATTCACATTATGAATTGTGTTGTATCTTATGTTGAAAATTTTATAGGAAATAGACCAGTTATAATATAATTTATATAAGTCTTAGAACTATTATAATATAATTCATGTAAGGATTAAACTAGTTATGATGTATTTATTTTAAGAATTATCACAATTATGTTTTTAATGCATATAGGGATTGGCCCATTTATATTGTAATTATTATAGGGCTTGTCTTATTTATGCTCAAACTCTTATATTGAGAGATTTTCCATGTTATGCGATTATTCCAAGGAAATTTGGTTATAAAAGGAATGGTAATTCTTCATGATTATAAATCATATAATATAGTGTTTAAGATAGTTGAATATTACAATGTATTAACTGATAAATTAATACACATGTTTACCACTTTTTTAAATGTAGATATTATGAAACTAGTTTTACATAAACATTATGGTGTTAACCTACTGAGTTATACTCATTCACTATAAGGGTTGTTGTGGTACCCAAGAAGATTATATGAATCCATGTTTCACATGGGAAAATGAAATTGTTCATGATTTTGGATATCAGGGTGGGTTGGAGCTTGGAGATGGGAACAACCATAGATATGTGACAAATATCTATTGAGTTTATATGTGTAATAATTATCTTTTATATATATGAATTAATGAATTTCATTGAGTTACATTTCATCAGGAAATTACATGGTTCATTATTATTTTGTTTACTTAGTTCAACCAATTTCTTCTAGTTGTATAATGTATTATTTCTTATATTTCCCTTTCTAAGATATTTTATTATACCGTATTTCAACTCTGTACCAATGGGAATAGTCTCCGAACAATATTCACTACACCCCTACTACTAGTCGGTAGCCTCTTGAATACGAAGAGGAATTATTGAGTTATAGTAACCAACCTTCTCTCTTACCTTGAGAGAGTGTTAAATTGATGAACATTACAGTGTATCTCTAAAAAATCACCTATTACATTATAATTATTTATGCTTGAACCATAATTTATTAAAAGAGGATACACTGAAATAGAGCCCAAGTCTTCAGCCACAAATATATAATTAATTTATCTTTGTGTGTGTAGGCACTTTCCTTCCACTCGATTAGGTTTAGTCGCACAAATGTAAATCAAAGTGTATCACATATCCTTCATCATTCCTTGGTAAAGGATATAATCAATACCATATGTTGTGGGATCTTCTCATCTAAATTTATTCATATTATTTGAGAATATTACCCTCATTGTTATTTTTTAACCAATTAAATGAATATATTCTCAATAATGAATCAGGTTCTTCCATTTAATATATTATAGTTCATCTATGTGTAACTATGTTATATTTTCAAGTCGCACTACCTTTATTCTTCATTAAAAAAATTAATATTCTTATATTCATCAATATTATTTTCATGAATAGTTATGGAAATTCTATGATATGCAATAATATTATATTTTTGATCTCATATATTCCTCAAATTACTATTATAGATGCCATTTTGTATCCCCTTGTGACTTAGTTGTTTCCTTATTATCATTAATCAATGAAATATGTTGCACTAATCTTCTTTAAATTGTCCACATGTGTTTGGAATGGTGATGTGGTAGTTCTTATTACTATATAGAATTCATCTCAGAACTCTCTCTAAATTGATGATCACCTATGTGTTGATACCAAATTATAGTTTTCATTAATAATCTCTTATCATGTTGTTTGAGTAATTAAAATAAACATCATGATCATCGTCTTATATTGAGCTCACTAATAAAAACATTTATAGAAATTAATCATTTTTCAATTAGATATTTTATACCACATTATGAAATAGAATTAAAATTTCATATGATTTAATAGATCTAATATTTTCAGAAATATTAATTCATTTTTATTCAATATTCCTCGTATACACATTATCTTAGGAAACACTTCTTCTTTAGTTATTATACATATTCTTCATATCTTACTTGATTGACAACTTATGAAATTTTTGTATAATTTGATAATTCCACATCTTACACACATTCAATATTAGGAATTATTTTCATATGAATATGTTTTCATACCATATATTATAACATGAGTCCCTTTATTCGTAAATATATACCATCATTCAAAATCAAAATTTATTATTAACCCAAGGTGTCTTTTAAAATTACAAAACATAGATATTAAAATAATTTACTCTTCTCACTTCAAGGGATTCTTAGTCACTTAAAAACATCTCCAACCGTCATACCAAATAACTCCTTACAATGAAACACCATTTTTCATTTGCAGTGCTTCATAGATTGATATTCTAAACTTATCATTCACATATTGATTGATTTCATTATTAAAAAATTTAATATCCACGAATGGGAACATCAATTTCAACTTGTGTATTTGAATTCAATACCAAAAAACTCAACATATAACAATTTGTGGAATAATTTATCTTCTTCACCATATAAAATATAAATAAAATGGAATAAAGGGGTATTTTCAAAATATCTGAGTTGTGATGAAATTATATGTTTTATTCCTCTTCATATCTTAATCATACACTTTAACAAATCTAAAGATAATGATGACACCACAAAAAACATAACTAAGAGGCTTTATTTATGTTACTATATGTCTAAGTGGGAAAAAATTAAACAAAAGACTTCACCCAGACAATTAGGTTATCCATAAATTATTATATATGTGATACCATTCTAAATTTGTCCTTTTAGGTAATCTTTAGAAAGACATTTAATGAAATAAAATGTCCCACACTCAGCTCAATAAAGGAATAAAGAAATTTCATGTGCATGGTATAGAATTACACTTTTCTCTCATTATTTCATTAGTCAACACTCTCCATTTATAAATATGTTTGAATCATTCAAAAAAAATGTTAAATAGTGTGATTTAATAACTTATTATATTTTTATTAAAAGTTATATATAAATCCATATTTCATTAACAACACTCTTAGTATATTATATTCATTTTTTTATAACCCCAAACGGGGTTTCATCACTTATTCTCAACACTATGGAAGTTTGAATACCCTTTGACTGGCTCCACTTTTTATTGTAAAACATTCCTTGATCTCGTCATGTTGACACATTAATTTTTCTCCTTAGATTCCCAAAATGTCAAAACACCATATAAAATTATATGGATTAATGAGGTGATTTCCTTCCAACTTTTGTAGATGTAATATGGGTGAGAACTATCTCCCAATGAAGTTTATTCTTTCCATATTTGACATTAGGATATCTCTTCATGCTAGTTCTATTTTTCATCTACAATTAAAAACTTCTTTGGGAGTACTGGTTTTTAATAATTTTTCATATTCCTCCTTGTTCAGAGTAATCATGTACACATTTCCTAATAAATCACTTCCATCCACCAGGTCTTTTCATTTTTCATTAACATTTTTAAACATTTCTCGTCAAGATGTAATGATATTGATTCAAATATTTGAATTATGAAAATATTTCTTTATCCATAAAATATTTTTTGGAACACTTTAGTCATCAGACATTAAAATCTTCCCTCGAAATTTGAGTTTTCCTTTTTTTTGAAGCATCATATTTTCCTGTAGCACACATTTGATCCTTCCACATATGTTTCCCTATTATAAATTGGTTTCCAAATTATTCAGGAACTTATTCATTTATATTATTATTTCATGTATTTTTAACATTGTTTCCTCTGAAGTTTTGTATTTCCATTATTTGGAAACTCATTATTTAATCTTTCAGAATGTAAATAATTAAAACATCACTTTTATTTATCTTTAGAATTAATTATCTTCTAGGATATTTATTGATTCTATTAATATATATTTTTTTGGTAATTATTATAATGGTCAATGGTTTGGCCTCATTTTACATAGTAAAACCATATTACCATTGGATAGATATATATTGATGTTTCATGCATTGTATTATTATACATATTTTGAGTTTTCTTCCATCATTTTTATGATAATTTAAGTATTTACTTATTTTAAAAATAACATATTATAAAATAAGAAAATTATATATAGTTAAAAGGTTTTCATACATTTGTATTTCCTTATTTTATATTAATATTAAATACATTACATAAACACATGGATAAGGACACAAATAGTTTAGTTACATTGGATACTAGGTACATTTTTTTTGTGAAATACCTTCAACATCTCCCCAGATGACCTTCCCCATTAGTTATCTTCACAATAAAATCAAACCTAAGACCATTCATCATAACATGGTTAAAGGAAAAAAAATTGGGTGATATCAAATGACCATTAAGGGTAATAAATTGAGATATCAATGTCCACATAGACATTAAATAACATAAATGTATGTTAACAAGAGTCTATATTTTGAAATCCATACCCTCAATTAAAATTACTATAATAATGAAATTTGACATAAATATTGAGAGTTTATAGGAATTTAATCATTCATAAATAAATGAAAATAATCCATGCGTCCACAAAATTTTAAGAAGATGTAGATTTATGTCATACACATCATATTATAACATTAAAAAAGGTATAAATAGAAATAGGTTCACTAATTAAGTAAAGGTAATGAAATTATTCCCTCACCTAATCATATGGACATGTAACCATATCCGAACATAACATTATGACATGAAATATAGGTATATGAATAAGACCATGAACATGTAATCAGGTTCTTTCATAATAGTGTGAACATGTAATTTGGTTCATCCATGAAAAGAAATGGGTTTCAAAAAAATTTATCGTAGTATGACGTATGAAAAAGAAACAGTTTTCACAATAATATATTCATTTAATAATATAGTATCCAATGAAATGAAGTGGGTATAAAAATATTTTCCTCATGGTATAATCCATGGAAGAAAAATGAGTTTCAAAAACATATTAGGATCATAAATAAAAACCATTAATGGAAAGTATATTAATGGTATCTGTTGATCATATCCCTAGTAAGGCATATGTAACATAAATATATGCTAACAAAGATGGAAATTGATTTTGTAAGATTATTTAAAACATTTTCTATAGAAGATATGTGCTCTAATTTGAAAAAATATTATCCTTAAAAAATAAAACATATTAAAAATTCCATTATTTGAAAATATAATTGAAAAATTAAAATAATTTATTCAAATAAAATAATGGTTATGATGGTGAGAAATTATAATCATGTTGTACATGTCAAAAACAAATATTACTTTTACCTTTTAATAAAATAAAAACAGACATTGTTTATAATATGATAGGATAATTTCATTTAAAAATTTTTGTTAAAAAATAAAACAATAGTAATTATTACTTTTAAAAACTCTTAATTAATAATAATAATAAATATTTTAAAGCATTTTTATAATACATTTATTTTTAAGAAGATGGATTTGTGACCAATTAGGGAAAAAATGTTTGATTTTTGTAACAACATTTTACCAATTATTTTCTATTAAAAAGAGTAGAAAATGGAACTATTACTTTAAAATATCATTAATATCTAGGGAAGAAAAAAAATAATTTTTTTCATGAGAAATGGATCATAAGAGTTAATTATAGAAACCATAATAATAAAAACCCCTAATAAACAATGAGATTGTAATATAAAATATTTACCTCTTTAGTAACATCAAATCATAAGACCCATAGGGGAATAAAATAAAATTAAACCTAAAATAACATGAGGATAAATAAATTCTTGATATTATATATAAAAGGGCCTTTTTGTGCACCTTGTAATATAAAATATGTGAATAATATAACATATTTCTTCAAGAATAAAAATTGAGGCAAAAAACTATTACAACTTCAGAATCATTTGAACTATAAAACACATGAAAGAGAGATTCATAAAATAGAAATTTAAATACCAATGATTTTTGGATAATAATCATAAAATAAATTCGTGGGATTTATATACACAAAATAAATGAAATAGGAGGTAAAAATGGAATATGACTTATAGGAATATAAATGGGAGACTGAAATATCAAACCTTAAGACAAGACTTCCATCATAGATATTTAGAAATATTGTATAATTAATATAATTTGATTATAGATATATTAAATAACCATACTTATATATATCATACAATATATTATTTAAGTATTTACTCTTATTACATATTTATTAACAGATCCTTGTTAAAATCATACTTTGATTAATAAAATAAATTTCATGTATGTTTTGATTTTTTATTTTCAGTCCTATTAATTTGATCACAAATGAATAATACATAGACTATTAAAATTTTTATAAATTTAATATTTATTCATTATATATTTATTTATAATAATATTTAAATTTTTATGGATAGAAAATTAAATTTATTGTTCATAGAGATGGTATGCCATACATATGCATGAACATTTTTACCATTTTCTAGTTCGATTCAAAGAAATAAATTTAAGTAATATAATATTATTATTGAATCATTTTTATGTCAAATATATAACATATTTTCATTAAATAAATCATTATTTCATTCAATTAAAATCATATGTGATGAATGAATCACATCGCTTCATTGTGTGGTGGTCTTCCACACACACGAACTACATTATCATATTCCCACATAATGGGATGTAATTAGTCACATTGACATCATTATTAAATATGCATAATAATATCATTAAAATAAAATATAAACATTAAATACAATATAATTTCCATCCATGAGGGGTGAAAATTCAAAAACGAATAACATTAGATTGTGTGGCAGTAGTCCACTGTCCACATGCAAGATGATCATATTACAAATTTAACGAAATATGATGTGATTGTAGGTAATTGACATACCATAAAGAAATAACAGAATATTTAATATAATAATGTTATTAAATCACCATTTAATAAAAAAAATTTAAGTATTATGATTAATAAATAAAATAAAAACACTCATTGAAGAGACTTACGTAATCTCAGATAACCACTTTAGGCTTTCCTAAAAATCCATCATATATTTGATTATTGTAACAAATTGGTACATATTATTATAAGAGGTATTTTTTTGTTTTATCTAGTAAGTTATTTTCTGATCCAAAGGAGTTCTTGGGTGTTAATAACAGAGTAGAGTGGGTGGCATTTTATATGTGAGTTGAGTGTCACACTTCATACTTTTTGAATGAAAAATGTGTACTGAATATTACACATTCAAAAAAACTAAGAATGTGCTACTATAGATCATATAAGAGATAAGATATGTCTAAAAAATTATGTAGAACAATTTGGGGTCATTTCTTACAATTGGTTTTTTAGATTAACCACTGATAAAAATATTTTTACCGTAAATGCAATGAGTATGTGTTACTATTTTCAAAAAAAATTGAAAAAAATTATGTCGAAATTAGTAAATAATTATTATTATTATTATTATTCCAAATATAAAATCCATTTTTCCAAATTCCATTTATATAATGATAATTATTAATTTAAAACTATTCATGCCAATGGGATGAGAATGTGTATTTTCAAAGGGAAATTTTTCTATAGTTTGAAAAGTTTTTAAAAAAAATTATTATTAAATAGAAAAAACATGCTAAATTAGATCAATTGATAGTTAAAGTAAATACTTATTATTTTAAATCCAGGTCAATTAAATTTTTATATGATTAAATGTATTAAATTAAATAACAATTCTTAGTAAAATTTAGTATTTTTCACTAGTCATCAAAAACATTTACCTTTCAGAAAAATCCAATAAACTCACTATATGACACTATTGAAATGATTATATCAAAAAATTATTTTTTTATCAAATTCATATTATAATATTAGTAACATTTAATTTAAAAATAATTGTTCTAATGGAAACAATACTTATTTTTAGACAAATACAATATTTTACTGAAAAAATTGATTTATTCATGTTTATTTTATATATAAAAATAAGACAATCATTAAATTTAATTTTGAATATATAATATATAAATTTTATCAATATAAATCACCAAAAAGTAAATTATTTAATTTATTTATCTAACATACACTAGTGCTCATAAAAATAGTTTTTCATAAAAATATTTTCCTTTTATTTTTGGATGGGTTTTATTTTCACTTCAAAAAAATTGGACACCATTGAATTAAATATATATACATGTGTGAAACAGATTTTCATAATTTTGTTAATATCATTCATAAATACCATTTTTATTCTTACATGATAACTATCATATTAAATAACAAATTTAAATATTATTCCACATTTCATTTATACTCTATATTTCATATAACACAAACAATCTAAAAATTTAAATAAATTTTAAAAATAATAATATCTCATTATGTTACATTATTACCCATTAAAATGAATTTTACCCTTGAAACAATTCTCAAACATCAATGGTATTATATTTGATAATTCCATTACAGGAACACAAATTTTAAAAATTAATTTTAAAACAACCATTGAAATAGTATGGTTAGAAATATAATGGTTACACAATGTAACTCAAACTAGGTTTCCTCTTTGGAAAACATAGGTTTGATGTAATGATTTTTATATTGAATAAAATAATAAAAAATTCTATAGAGTGATAGAGAACACTAATAACTATAAATTGGGTGATCTATTGATGGTTAATGGATACAAAACCATGATCTAATGATGCATGAAAATGGTAATTCATATGATAAAAATGATAATACCAAAATATAATTTTATGTTAAGATTGTTTTCCTAATGTTGTTGTATTATCATGAGAACCTTAAGTTACTTGATTTCATTTCATTTCATAAAAACTATCTCACCCTTTGGTTATACCTTGATTAATTTCCACTTCATACATCACTCAATGAAATGATTGTGAAATTTTTTTTCTTGAAGCACTAACGGATTATAAGTTCTACAAATATAATGTTAACTCATTCTTACTATCTCTAGTTATATCCAATTTTTTAGCACTGGTTACCAAATATAGATAAGTTTTAATATACTGCAGTAATACCATAAAATTTAAAACCTCATCCAATGATCAATTTATACAATGTTATTAATGGATAATATTAAAACCCTTCCATAATAACGAAATAAAACAATTTAGAAACATGTTCAGTAAATTTCAAAAAATGAATTTATTATTAATCATAAAACAATATGAAGTATAGCTTAAATGACACGTACCAAACATGTAAATACCTTCATCTTTTATTCTCTTGAAAATTTTAATAACCTAAATACAATATAATATCAATGAAAAAAATATATGATATTTCATTCCATGAATAGAAAATTATTACTAAATATATTCCAGATACCTAACATTGTTTTAAAATTTATCAATGATAACATAAAAAACTTTTTCAAAATAACATTTAAATATTTTAATGTCATCAATAATATCCAATTTAATTTATCCATATCTATCATCTATTTATCTAATATGGACACCATTTTCTAAAAATTATGAAAATATTACAGGATGCCTGTCGTTAATCATTTATTTTAAATAAAATATAACCTTTCAATTAATTCATTTTTATGTCATCGTTATAATTCATAACATACATTCAAATCCTTAAAGAAAAAATCTCTTAAAAAATCCTTATATATTTCATGATTCATAATACTTGATTCAAATAAATAAACTCTTAAATAATCCCACTTTCTTCTTAAACCATTTATTATACTTCATAATTTTATACATTAATACCTCCTTCCCTTCAAATGTCATTTTTAGTCACATCATAATTAACATCATAAGTAGTACTCATACAAACTCATGGATTCTCTTCATGATCTTCTCATTTGGTCCTCTATTTTCATAATTCACATTCATTGCACTTTTAAAATATTAAATAGTATTTGATATACTAAGGGGAAAATTATTCTCATCTATTTAATTTACTAAACATTTCATTTTTCCTTTAAAATTATTTTATTTGTGTCTTTATTTTCCAAAATCAAAAAATCTACCTATTCGTATGAGAAATACAATTGTCAGGTTCTTCCCACACTCAAAATATATTAAAAACTGAACCACCATTCATTTATTGTATCCACCTATTGAAATCTCAATGATATATATCCTTTTTTCTTTTTTTGATAGAGTGTCAGATAAGGTGTATGTTGTTAATCATATATCATGATAATATATTAGGAATAATCACAATATCCTTCACTCCAGCCATCATCGTTTTTATTTGATCCCTAAAAGTTTTTATGTCACATTAATCATTAATGATGTGACTTCTACTTCCCGCCATTGATTAAAAAACCATAGAATCAACAACAATAATAATATTAGGGAACCCCATAGTCATGAAAAATCACTTCTAGTAGTTTTAAATCACGACACCTTCCTTTCAATCTATGAATCCTTATGTTTATCTTATGTCATATATTCACATCATGTATTTAAATCCTTCATTGTTATTCATAAAGAGTATGTTCATTTAAAAAGAATATCCCCCTGGAGTTTCAGATAAGGTGTGTAGAAGGGCATGTTGTCGTTCATAAGGTGATGATTGATTCCAAATTAATATTCCATTTTTTGAGTTATTACCACTAGGAACATCTTTTCTAGAGCCACATATCCTTGAAGTAGTTAAACAAGGATGTAATTTAATTGAAACTACTCACTTTATTCTTTAACAAAAATTATGATATTGTCCTATACTTTTGCTCATCATTAGACTTATCCATATATTTATCCATAGACATATCCTTAGAAATATTGCTATGGATTTCACTAAAACAATTTCACACTTGTTTCCAAATGTTATGTATTCCTTTCCATTTCTACCAACTGTAGTGATCATGTATTTTCATATATAGATATTTCATTATTTTAGGTGAATATTTAATTCATTACTCAAAAACATGCCTAAAGACGATAATAGTTCAGCGCATTTTCATACAAGGTGCATAATATTCTAATTTTGTGAATGATATTCAACATCTCTCATTAAGATCATATCCTTTAGTACTATTTACAAAAAATAAAAAAATTAAAATAAATCTTCATATCGTGGGTAATGGAAACATAAGAAAGGTTTTAATGAAACGATTGAGATATCAATGGTCGCATAAGCATGAAATGAGCATATCGTATGAGTGTAGGAGTTAAAAACTTCCAAAAAATATACTATGGAGATCAATGATCATAATTAAGAGGCATGGAATAAATCATATCAGTTAATAATATATGAATCATAAATAAATTAATAACATTCTATAAGAGAACATAACTTTTGAATAATTCAAAATATTGTGAAATATACATCAACCTATAACATTGTTAACATGTATAAATAGATATATGTTCACTCATTATGTTAATGACATAAAATAATCCCATCACAAAGACTTATAGAAATGAAACCAGGTTAACATATTACATTATGGACAGGAAAGGATGGTCCATGCATAACATTATGATCATGTAATAACATTGACTCATAACATTATGAACATGGAACGAGTTTCATTCATAACACAGTTACCATGTAAAGTGTTTCACATATCACATGTTCACTCATGAGGTATCCCTATTTACCCAATTCATTGGGGGAAATATCGGCCCCATCCATCTAATAATTAAAATCATACATGTGTTTTCTAGAATATCATAATAAATTCATTAAATCAAGACCAACAAAAATATATGGGATTTAGAAACATTTCATCATAGAATAACCTATTAAAAATAAATATGATTCATATTTATTTTATCATTTCATCATATCATAACACATGGAATAGAATCTAGTTTCATATGAATTTAATCATGGTATACCCATAGAAGAGAAACTGGTATTATAAAAATATTCTCATAGTAAATATAAATCATTCTGAGAGAGGATATGAATGTTATCATTGGATTATAAACTTCTAGAAAATGAAGATACTACCAAGAACATATTGAAACAGTTTTTAAAACCACATATTTATGATTCTATATCCACGGTTCTATATCCCGTTTCCATGTTTTAAAATTGTGGCTCTAGGGATCCTGTGATTCCGTATGGAAAAATAATTCCCACCAAAAAATTTCTAGGTAGGCCTACTTCCATGGTTTTGTGACTATTTCTGTAAGGACCTAACCTTAAAAATTATATAATCTTATATTAAATGAATAATTCACATTTAGGATCTTTTCAGGTTTAGAGTTTTAGAGAATCCGACATAATAATTACATTAAATCTCAAAAAATACAAAGTAGACACTTCTACTTAGTTTCTATTTTTTCATAAAATAAAAATTCTTGAATAAATGATACATGTCTACTTCCATGTTTTAGACAACATGAATTTTCATTGATCCCATCCTTGACCCTATTCCACATTATGTCCTATAAAAAGCATTTCAAAAACTTGGGATGAGCATAAAAAGCTCAGTATGGGATACACAAAGAAGGAAAACTGTTAGTTTTTCAAGACAACAAGTAAACCATGAATACTTTAACATAAGTAATATTTTTCATCTTAATTAAGTAGTAAATAATATTCACTGAATAAAAGATCACTACTTACCCTTTTTTAACCAAAAGGATACCATAAAACCCATATAAATAACACATAACAAATAAAGGTAACTTAGGACATAAATATACTTAAATGGAATAATCATACAGTCGACATCCACACATATCACTAAGTGGAATACCATATGACCAACATCCATACCCAATGCATTGGAATTTATAAAATAACCACCTATCCTAGTTTATTGCGGAACCACCCTTCATTTGGTTTATCACGTAACCACCCATTAAATGTCCAAGTACCATTATAAAATCATAACATATAAAACAAATATAAAGAAAAGAAAACATTTCCAATTTTCAATTACAATATATCACTTAAATATATTGAGATAAGAAATCCATTTTCAAAACCATTTTCAATACCAAAATACATAAAAGAGTATATGGTATTTATTTTCCTTTAAAAAACATTACAGATTTTTATGGAAGAAAAAGAACAAATAATACTCATGGTGGTGGAAAAGGTCGTTGTCACCACTTAGGTTAAATGGAAAATTATTTTTTTCTTTTAGTAAAATGCTTTTTTGAAAAATATTCCCATTGAAAAAAAAGTAAATGTCAAAGGGTTTATACACCGTATAAAAATAAAGTTGTGTATTAATGAAAATATGCCACAATGAAAGGAGATTGAGACGAACTCCCTTACCTCCTGTCCAACTTGACTGGGTCATTATTTAATCTCATGAATAATAATAAAAGTTAATTTAAATTTTCTTAAAAACATTTTTCAAGTTTATTAATCCTTTTGGCACTTGATTCAAAAATGAACACGTTATATTTACAAGTTGTCTATGTGGTTGATAGTCCATTATATCCAGAATGACATTCATTATTTAGATATCATATATATCATATATATCCAGTATATATATTTATATTTATTTATAATAGTACATATCATTTTGAGATAAGAAATGAAATGCACCATTCATAGAGACGGTAAGCCGTACATACGCATGAACGCTACTTTCATTTCTATTTATTATTTCAATGGAATTACAACATAATGATACATAGGTATATTATAATTCTAGTATAATCTCATATATAATTTCATATATAATATAATTAACTCCATCATTTATATGTCCCACATATGGCTTTAACGAGTCATATCACTTTGAGGGGGTGGTAGTCTGCACTTCCTCAAATGAAATTATCGCGTTTATCCATAATGGAAACAATAAAGGTAAAGTATAAAAGAAAAAGAAAAAATCATGAAGAAAACATAAAAATAATATATATCGTATATAAATATAGAATCATCTTAATGTCCACCATGATAGTTGGTAGAAGATAATCGAACAATCAACATCTCGTGAGGCGTTAGTTTTTCATCCACAGAAACAGTATGTTCTTCACCCATTTGATGGAGGTGTGTGTAAGTGTAGTTCGAATAGTTCTCATAAAAAAATCTTAGTATATTTATTATATTGGTGTTGTTATAAAATAATTTAATAAAAGAGTTTAGAGGTTTCATAAGTAAAATAAAAGAAAATAAGTTAAGAGAAAATGTTACCTTTAATTTGGGTAAATTTCATTGGTTTGAACCAAAAGGCCTTTTTGAAGTGCCTTATACTTAAGGTGAGGCTTCTAAGAGTAGTAGAGGGATGTAGGGAGATTAATTGGACATAGTTTGGATGATCCTAAAGGCTTGAGAGGTGTGATGAATTGGTTATAAGTAAGGAATTTTTATAAGGGAGAGTAGGGGCTCTTTAAAACAGTGTGATAATATTATTTTATTATATAATGATATTCAGTTTCTAATGGTCAAAAAATAATTAGGGTCGATGATAAGATGACTCATTGTCGAAATAAAATCATCCAATACGAATTGTATAGGTTTTGGATGTTTTTTTAATATTTATAATCTTATTTATTTAAATGGTTTATTAATGAAGTAAACACTGCATCATTATTATGTCATAAATAATTTTATTTATTTATTGTCTAAAAAATATAAAACAAATAACATGATGTATTAAATATTTATATCTTTTCAATTAATATTTATAGTCAAATATATTTCTGATATAAAACCATATGAAAATTAATTTACTAAATGATTTTTGATTATGTCATTTTTTCCTTTACATTAAATTAATTAATCCAAAGTGTCATTATCATTCATAAGTGTCTCCATGGGGTACCAAAATATACCCAATGATTCCCATGGTCATCCATTACTTATCCAATAATGTTAGGACAAGTGTTAACGTAATTTTGAAAAATTATAATATCCTTTTTACCTTGAATTACCCTATTTACCTTCAACCACGGTAAATAAAAGTCAAAAGTTTCTATTCATCAAAAATTATTTTCATCTTATTGAACCATATTTAACTTACTAATAACAACCATGTATGTCGTATTATTGAAATTAAATTCATATATGTTGTAAAATTTAATTTAAATGAAAAAGTCTGTTTTTTAACTACTACTAAGTAGTTTCACTATTCATCAAAAATTGATGTTTTTCAGAAAAATACCAAACATTCATCCTAAGATATATTTGATATTCCAAATTAAAAAATGATTTATATTTTACCAAATTCAAAAAATATTAGTTTAATTAATTAATTTAAAATTAATTCACGTTGTTAAAACAAATAGCGTGTTTTTAAGAAACAATAACTACCAAAAGATTGACACTTGTTTATGTCTAATTTCAAATTGAAATAAATTCCAATGACCAAAATTGGATTAAATGGTAAAACTATACTCTAATTAAACTTTAAAACCAATTAAAAAGATAATATAACCATATAAATAAATTAATTTAAAAGACAATTTTGAATTGAAATAAAATATTTTTCAGTATTCATTAAAAAATGAACTTTATCAGAAAAATTCCAAAAATTTACACAAAGTAAATTTTGTATGTCCCAATTCTAAAGAAGTATTTTATTTGGTAATATAAAATGTATTAAGGTGACCAAATATGTATTTAAATAGGTTTCTCCATTAAAAGGTTTTAAATTCACCTATTAATGTAAATTATGCTTAAAGTTAGATTCATTCACATTTTAAGCCTCTAACTTTTATTGGAAAAATGTAAATAAATTTAACAATAATTTATAATAATATTGTAGTAAGTTTCTTTCATTCCCACCAATAGAACGTCTAGGAGTAAACTACAATTTAAAATAATAATATTATATTATTAGTATGCAATGTAATATTTCAAAGAAATCCATTGTTGCATATCGGGTACGCTATCGAACATAGCAACCCCTTCAAAGTAAAATTAATATTTAATTCACAAATATTAATAAATATGAAATATGTATTATTCTTTATTTACCTGGTATTATATATCCTTCCCCCCTTTTGTGAATTTCTTCCTTGCAATTTTACTTATCAAAATAAGTGGGAGTATTTATCCTTCATATCATTTTCAGATTCCCACATCGCCTCTTCAATAATATGGGTTTTCCACAAAACCTTTTCCTGGTGAATTACCTTATTCCGCAACACTTTCTCACTATGGTCAAGAATTTGGACTGGCTGTTCTTCATAAGAGAGATTCTATTCCAACTGAACTAGCTCTGGGCTCAAAGCATGATATGGATCTCGCGTATACTTTCTTAACATCCAAACATGAAAAACATTATGTACCTAGGATAAACATGGAGGTAAATCCAATCAGTATGCAACTGATCCAACGTTCTCCAAAATTTCATAAGGTCTGATGAACCTCGGATTCAACTTTCCCTTCTTACCAAAACGCATCACACTTTTACCTGGAGAAACATTGAGAAAGACATGATCACCTACCTATAAAGAAAGATCCTTCCTCTGGTTATCAACATAACTTTTCTGTCTGCACTGAGCTGTTCTCATGTGCTTCTGAATCAACTGAACATTCTCTGCCACCTCTTCTACCAATTCTGGTCTCATCAGCTTCCTTTCACCTACTTCATCCCAAAAAGCTAGAGTTTGAAAACACTATCCATATAATTCCTCAAATGGAGCCATCTTTATAAGGGAATGAAAACTATTATTATATGAAAATTCAAACAAAGAAAGATGTTGGTCCCAACATCACTGATAATCAATCGAGCAAGCACGTAACATATCCTCCAATGTCTGAATTGTTCGTTTTGATTTCCCATCAGATTGAGGATGAAAAGTTGTCCTAAAATTTAATTTAGTACCCAACGACTTCTAAAGGCCTTTCCAAAAGATATAAGTAAACCTGAGATCACGATCGGATAAAATGAAGAGGGGAACTCCATGTAACCTAGGTATCTCTTTAACATTCAACTGATCAGGTTGATCTAGAGACAATGTATCTCGAATAGGAAGGAAATGAGAATATTTATTCAATCGATCAACAATAACACATATTTCATTATTACATCGAGATGTCTTCGGTAATCCCACAACGAAGTCCATGGATATATTTTCCCATTTCCACTCTGGAACCATTAAAGGCTGAAACATCCCTTTCGGTAACTACCAATCAGCTTTATCCTACTAAAAAGTCAAACACTTCATAGTAAATTCTACAATATCTATTTTCATTCCATCCCATCAATAAAACTCACAAAGACCTATTTACATCTTAGTACAGCCAGGATGAACTGAAAACGGGGAATTATGAGCTTCACATAACAACTCATTCTTCCACTGTAAATCACAAGGCAAACATAATCTCTTTCCAAATCTCAAAACAAAATCATTATTAGTGATAAACTCAAACAACTTACCATTCTGAAACAACTTACCATTCTGAAACAACTCTACCTTTTTCTGTAACTCACTATCTTCTTTCTCTGCTTTCTTTATTCTTTCTAATCGAGATGATCCCACTAATACCAGATACAAAATATAAGAATTTTTTTCACCAATAACTTCTATGCCAAAGCTTATCAAATTAAATAACAAAGGATCTTGATCCAAACGTAGCATGGGTAATGAAGCATTACTTTTTCGACACAATGCATCAGCCACTTTTTTTTCCTGATGGTAATGGATTGTGCAATCGTAATCCATGATTAATTCCAACCATCCCCTCTGTCTCATGTTTAATTCTTTCTGAGTTAACATATACTTTAAACATTTGTGGTCAGTATATATTTCACATTTTTCTCCATACAAATGATCCCTCAAAATTTTTTAAGAAAAAACAACAGCAGCTAATTCCAAATCATGTGTAGGGTAATTTAACTCATGTGGTTTCAACTGATGTGAAGCATATGAAATTACCTGATCATTCATCATTAGGACACAACCAAGTCTTTTCAACGAATCATAACTATAGATAACAAACTCACCATTTATGGATGGCAGTTCCAAAACTAGAGCATTCACAAATCTTCTTTTCAATTCCTGAAAACAATCATCACATTCTTTTGTCCAGATGAACATTACACCTTTTAGAGATAACATAGTCATTGAAATAGATAACTATGAAAAGGTTTCCACAAACCTCTAGTAATAACTTAACAATCCAAGAAAACCACAAATCTCGGTTATATTTATGGGTCTTCTCCATTCTTCAACAACTTTTTTTTAGCAGGATCATCAGTTATGCCATTTTTTGAAACAATGCGACCAAGGAAACAAATTTTTTTCAACAAAAACTCACACTTTCTGAATTTCCCTAATACTATCATTTATTTTAAGGTTTGAAAGAAAACCCTTAAATTAAATTCATGTTCCTCTTTAATTCTGGTATAAACCAAAATATCATCAATGAACACAACTAAAAACTTATCCAAGATCTCACAGAAAATTCTATTCATAAGATCCATGAATACAGCAGGTGCATTGGATAAACCAAAAGGCATAACTACAAATTCATAATGGCTATACCTAGTATGAAATGTTGTCTTCAAAATGTCTTCTTCCTTTACATTCAACTGATGGTACCCCATTCTCAAGTCAATCTTCAAAAAATATTGAGCTCCCTAGAGCTGATCAAACAAATCACCGATATGAGGCAAATGATACTTGTTCTTAATAGTGATGTTATTAATTTCTCTATAATAAATGAAATGTCTCATTGAACCATATTTATTTTTAATAAACAATACCAAAACACCCCATGGTTATGTGCTAGGATGAATGATACCTTTATCTAATAACTCCTGCAATTTCTTCTTTAAATCTAAAAGTTAAATTTGATCCATTCGATACGGGGGTTTTGAAATTGGCTTAGAATCAGAAACTAAGTCAACAGTAAATTCAACTTCCCGATTAGGTATAATACCAGGTAACTCATTATGAAAAACATCAAGGTAATCATTTACCACTGGCACATCATTATTATGAACAGTTCCTTTATTTTCAAAAATCTGGTCAAGGTAACATTCATTTCCATCATTTACTAGTTTATCATCTTCCTGATATGTTATCAAAAGAAAGAGTTCATTATTGTACAAAAACTATAAATCTTTCTCAGAAGAAACCTCTTTAGCTCTGCAGTAAATCTTAGCATGGTAAATAGATAGTCAATCCATGCCCAAAATAACATCAAACACTACTAGAGGCAAAATAATAAGGTTTGCTGGTAGATTCTTCTCATACATAAGGATAGAAAGGTTATTATGTTTTCTTTTTTTCTCAACATTTCATCTAGGTGTTTTTACAGGAAGTTCTATATTCGTATCTTGAGATGGAATTCCAAATTTACTAGAAAACTTCTAAAAAATGAAAGAGTGTGTAGAACCTGAATCAAACAACACATTGGAATAATCTGAACAAACAAAAATTGTACCTGATACTACTTTGTTTGATGGCCCAACATCTACTGAAGTAGTTGCAAAGGATTTCACCACCCCTTTCAGCCTTAGTCTAGCTTCTTTCCCTCGGTTGAGTTATTCGCTGGACACTCATTTTCATAATGACCCATTTAATTAAACATAAAACATCTTACTGATGGATTTTCATTGCCAGCTTGATCATCTTCCTTAAAATTACGAGCAATATTACTAGACATACCATACCGGAAGCACTTTTCAGACTTTGATAAACATTCTATAGGATGACTTTCACCACACTTCTCACAAGTTGGATAGTTAATTTTCTTACCTCTGGGATTTTTTGTTTAATTCATTCCCTTTGACTGGCAAGTGGACCTCTTATTCTATTGTTTATAAAAGAAGACCTGATCATCTGCAAAATCCATTTCCACCTTCGCCGCACATCGAACTAGTTATTCATAACTTTTGAACTCCCGAGAGGCTAATGCTCTGCGATATTGTGGCTTAATTACTGAGTAAAATCTATTTATCTTACTATCAAGTTCTCGGATGAAATTTGGTGCATACCTTGCCAGTCGAGTGAACTTTTCTTCACAAGCAGCCAGTGAGTCATCCTCCTGCAACAATTCTAGGAATTGTTTTTCCATCCTAAGACGAACCACCTTTGGAAAATATTTCTCAAGAAACATACCTTTTAATTCATCCTAATCAAGATCATCAATCTCCTCACTATCCCTAGAATTTTTCACCATCGACCACCACTAGTCAACTTCACCTTCAAAACGGTAATCAGCAAGACTAACCTTTTGATGTTCTGAACAACCCATAACACTGAAAATATTCTCTAGTGCGTTAATCCACCCTTCATCTAGCACAGGGTCAGATGATCCTCTGAATGATGTCGGATGTTGCCTCATGAAATGATATACTATTGACATGTTCCTCGGAGGTTTATTTGCTGATCTCATTCATGGATACCACAACAATTTTTAGCCTGAGTCAATTGTGCTTTCACTGCAACAAACTGTTCAGTTCTGATTCAGACCATCTCAGGTTGCTGATTTGGACGGTTTTCTTCCTCCTGATGACATCCCAATATAGCTGCCATGTTTCCTCTGTGGAAAACCATTCTGAACACAGAAATATCATAGGCGAAGCAACATGGTAATCTATAAATATTATATCATTTCAATATTACCATAAATTAATTTATGGACATTAATTTAACAATACCCTAACTCCTAAAGTTATCTAAACCGACCTCTAATACCAACTATAAGGACCCGGACATAAAACTTACATAATCTTGAATTAAATTAATAATTCACATTGAGGATCTTTTTAGGTTTATAGTTTATATAATTAGGCATAAAAATTACATTGCATCTCAAAAATTACAAAGTATACACTTCTACTCAGTTTCCATTGTTTTCATAAAATAAAAACTCATTAATAAATGATACATATCTAGTTCCATGTTTTAGACATCATGAATTTTCCTTTATCCCATCCTTGACCCTATTCCACTTTATGTCATGTGAAAAACATTTCAAAAACTTGGGATGAGCATAAAAATCTCAGTAAGGGATACACAAAGAAGGAAAAATGATAGTTTTTTAAAACAACAAGTAAACCATGAATACATTAACATAAGTAATACTTTTCACCTTCATAAAGTAGTAAATAATCTTCATTGAATTAAAGATCTCTACATATCATTTTGTGACCAAAAGGATACTATAAAACCCATACAAAGAACACATAACAAATAAAGGTAACTTAGGACATAAACATACTTAAATGAAATAACCATACGGTCGGCTTCCACACATATCACTAAATGGAATAGCCATGCGGCTGACTTCCATACCCAATTCATGGGAGGTTATAATGTAACCACCCCTCCTGGATTATCACGGCATCATCCGTCATTTGGTTTATCATGTAACCACCCGTCAAATTTCCAAGTACCATTATAAAATCATAACACGTAAAAAAATATAATGAAAAGAAAACATTTCCACATTTCAATCACAATATATCACTAAAATATATTGACATAAATTATCCATTATCAAACCCATTTTCAATACTAAAATACTTAGAAGAGTATATGGTATTTATTTTCCTTTAAAAAAACATAATGGCTATTTAAGGAACCCAAAGAACAAATAATACTCGCGGCGGCAGAAAATGTCATTGCCACCGCTTACCTTAAAAGGAACATTAATTTTGTTGTTTAGTGAAATGATTTTTAGAAAAAGATTCTCTTTGAAATAAAAGTAAAAACCAAAGGGGTTTATACACCATATAAAAAGAAGGTTGTATATTAATGAAAATATGCCTCAATGAAAGGAGATTGAGACGAATTCCCATACCTCGTGTCTTCTTTGACTTGATCATTCATTAATCTCTTAAATAATAAACTAAAGTTAATTTATACTTGTTAATAACCTTTTTAAAGTTTATTATTCATTTTATATCACTTATTACCATGTTATAAACATTATGTAATCATTTAAGTTAATAACGTTTGTTTTGTCGATATTTGGTACTTGAGTCAAAAATGAACACCTTATATTTACAAGTTGTCCATGTGGTCGATAGTCCATTATATCTAGAATGACATTAATTTTTAAATATTATATATTTCATATATATCCATTATATATATATATAACAGTACATATCATTTGGAGATAAGAAATGAAATGTACCGTTCATGGAGACGGCAAGCCTTACGTATGCATGAACGATACATTCATTTATATTTGTTATTTCAATGTAATTAAAACATAGTGATACATAGTTATATTATAATTCAAATTTAATATCATATGTAATATCATTAACTCCATACTTTATACATCCCATATATGGAATTAACGAGTCATATCACTTTGAGGGGGCGGTAGTCCGCACTTCCTCAAATGAAATTATCATGTTTATCCATAATGGAAAACATAAAGATAAACTATAAATGAAAAATATAGAAGAATGAAGAAAAAATAAACATAATATATATCATATATAAATATAGTGTCATCTTAATGGCCACCATGATAGGCAGCAGGAGAAAATCGAATAATCATCGTCTCATGAGACGTTAGTTTACCATCCACAGAAACAGTATGTTCTTCACCCATTTGATGGAGGTGTGTGTAAGTGTAGTTCGAATAAATCTCATAAAAACATCTCAGTATATTGTGGATACTAGTTTTGTTATAAAATAAAGTAATAAAAAGAGTTTAGGGGTTGGAGAAGTAAAATAAAAGAAAATAAGTTAAGAGAAACAGTTACCTTTAATTTTGGTAACTTCCTTTGGTTTGAACAAAAAGGACTTCTTGAAGTGTCCTATGCCTTTTTTAAGGCTCCTAGAAGGAGGATAGGCATGTATGAAGCTTAATTTCGTAGAGTTTGGATGATTATAAAGTCTTGAGAAGTGTGAGTAATTGGTTATAAGTGAGGGCTTTTTATAAGGGGGGGAGGGGCTCTTCAAGAAAGTGTGATAATATTTTTTTATTATATAATTATATTCGGTTTATAAATGTCCAAAAATAATAAGGGTCAAATTTAAAATTACTAAGGTTCAAAATAAAATCATCCAATAAGAATTTCATAGGTTTTGGATGTTATTTAAATATTTATAATCTTTTTCATTTAAATGATTTATTAATGAGGTAAACACTACATCAATATTGTGTCATAAATAATTTAATATATTTGATATCTAAAAATAATATAAAAAACACCATGATGTGGGAAATCTTTTAATCTTTCCAGTGAATATTTATAGACAAAATTTTTACATATTTAACACTATATAAAAATTAATTTACTAAACAATTGTTTTATGTCATTTTTTCATTTACATTAAATTAATTAATCTAAAGTGTCATTATCCTTCATATGTGGATCCATGGGGTTAAAACATAGACCCAATGATTCCCATGGTCATAAATTACTTATCAAATAAGGTTAGGACAATTGTTAAGGTAATTATGAATAATTATAATATCCATTTTACCTTGAATTACCCTATTTACCTTTATCCACGGTAAATAAAAGTCAAAAGTTATTATTCACCCAAAATTATTTTCATCTTTATGAACCACATTTTACTTACTAATAACAACCATGTATGTCGGATTTTTGAAATTCAATTCACAGAAATGAAAAAATTTCATTTAAATGAAAAAGTCAGTTTTTTAACTACTACTAATTTGTTTCACTATTCATCAAAAATTGATGTTTTTCATAAAAATACCAGAAATTCAGCCTAAGATATATTTGATATTCCAAATTCAATATTTTTGTCTATTTTACAAAATTCTAAATATGGAATTTGAATTAATTAATTTAAAATTAATTCCCGTTGTTAAAACAAATAGCGTGTTTTTAAGAAACAATAATTATCCAAATATTAACACTTGTTTATGTCCAATTTCAAAATGAAATTAATTCTAATGACCAACATTGGTTTAAATGGAAAAAATATAATCTAATTAAACTTTAAAAAAATTAAAAATGTAATAAAACTATATAAATAAGTTACATTAAAACTTAGTTTTGAATTAAAATACAATATTTTTAACTATTCATAAAAAATCAACTTTATCGGAAAAATTCCGAAAATTTCTAGAAAGTAAATTTTGATATCCCCATTTTAAGGAAGGATTTTATTTAGTCATATAGAATGTATTAAAGTGACCAAAACTATATTTAATGATTGTTCTCTATTAAAAAGAGGTAAATTGACCTTTTAATGTAAATTATGCTTAAAATTAGATTCATTCACATTTTAAGCCTCAAACTTTTATTGGATAAATGTAAATACATTTAATAAACATGTATAATCATATTGTAGTTAGTTTTGTTCATTACCGCCAATACAATGTCTATGAGTTAACTACAATTTAAAATAATATTATTATATTATTAGTGTGCAACGTAAGATTTCAAATAAATCTATTGTTGTGTATCGGGTACGCTATCGAACATAGCAACCCCTTTAAAGTAAAATTAATATTTAATTCACAAATATTAATAAATATGAAATATGTCGTATTCGTTATTTACCGAAGAAGTTATAATTTCCATGATTTATATTAATACATATATCATAATATATACATATATACGTAAGGTATTAAGTGGAGTAGTGGTGAACGTTGCAGGTTGGAAAACGCGAGCTGTAGGGATCAAAACTCTATGGGAACATTTTTTATTTAGGCTATTTCCAAATTTTAACAAGGCTACAGCCAAGGATAAATATTTGGAAATATATTTCTATAGCCACGGTTTAAACCGCGGATATAGGTCAACTTACACAGTGAAAACTTTTGAGGCCTATTTCCACATTTTTTGAAATTGTGGCAATAAGTTGGGACCTACATCCATAGAAATAGCGGCCACGGTTGGCCAAAACTGTGGTCGTAGTCTATGAGCAAGATTTTGGGGCATGTTATAATGGTTTTGAACCATGTAAATCATCCTTTTTTTCTAGTTTTTATATCCCTAGTAAGACATAGGTAACATCTACATATGTCATATTAGATGTAAATTAATTTTAATAAATTATGTAAAACAATTTTTATGGAATATATACTGTTCAATTTGAAAAATACATTTAATTATAACATTGATAATTTTAAAAACACACTTCCTTGATAGTAATCATGAATAATTATAAATTATTGTTCAAATCAACTAAAATTAATGATAATTTGAAATTCCATTCATGTCGTACAAGTTAAAACAATGTTTTATTTCACATTTTTGGTAAAATCAACACGAGAATTGTTTGGAAAATAAAATAGATATTACATTCAAAACTGTATTTAAGAAATGTAAAAATACATAAAAAATATTTTAAAAATAAAATGATAAAGAAAAAAAATTATTTTATTTTATAAAACATGGTTTTAGATTAAAACTGATTTTCGACGGAAGAGAAAAATAATGTAATATTTTTTAAAATAGAATATGTGAGTTATTTTAGGTAACAAAGAGTGGAAAACTGGCACTATTTCTGGAAAATATCATGAATAACTATAGGTTCATAAAAATCATGAGTTTATTGAGATATGATTCAAATATTTTATTATAGTAAACATGATCACAAACAACATTGAAAAATAATGATATTATAACGTAATATATTTACTAGTTTGGTAACTATGAATCCTCTGATTCATAAAAGAAAGACATAAAATGAAAATTATAATATCATGATGATAAATAATTTAATGATATTAAATTACAAAGTTTTTATATATACACATCATAATATAATATTGGTTTGTAACATAACATATGTCTCAGAGAAGGAAAATCGAAACAAACACCCCTTACCGGTTTGGAATCTTTTGAACTGTTAAAACCCCTGAAATTGATATTCCTAAAACGGATTTGTATATTCCCACTATTTTATGGATAAACAAAATAAAATACATTCATTGTGTTTATAAAAACCAAATAGATGAAATAGGTGGTGAATACAAAATATATTTTATAAAATAAAAAAAGTGAGAGTGAAATACCTTACAATAATTATTGAATCTGTTGTAGAAATTAAATCTCCTATATAACAAGTATATGTTGTTTTAAATTTTTTAAATTAAATTAATTATATATATCATACCATATATCATACCATATATCATTTACATTTGAAATTTTTTACCTGTTTTATTCTCAATTCCTTGTTTAAATCATGTTCCGGGTAATAACCAATTTTATTCATATATGTTTCATTTTTTATTTTTGCAACTATTACATTGATCATGGATAAAAAATCTCAAAAATAGTATCAATTAAATTAATATCATTTATATTATGTATATTTCTATTTATCGCAATCCATAATAGTTAAATATAGAAAATGAATGGCCCCACTTATAGAGATAGAAGGTCGTACTTATTCCCAATTGTTGTTTCCCTACATGTTTTGGAAAATATAAAGGTAATAAATATAATTTTAATAAACATTAATTTTAATAAACCATAATTTTTATTTAATATATATCACATCCTTTCATTATGTCCTTCCATATTACTTTACATGTAAAAATATGTGACGAATTAATTTCAATGTTTTTTGGGGCAGTAGTTCATCGCACAAAAAAACGACATTATCAAATTCTTATAGAATGGAATGTTTTAAGGAAAATTATATTTAATATATATATAATTCAAAAATATCATTCATATTATATATTAATAATAAATCCATCATAAATTACATTCATGAGAGGTGGTAATGGCTAAATAAATGACATTTATTAGTGTGGTGGTAGTCCACCATACCTAGAAATGGTGATTTCATAATACAATTTATGTAACAAGAGATGATTTATTTTCATTCAAATAAATTTTAAAAAATAATTTTATATAAGGTATTATGGTTACTATATTATGATGTTTTAAAAATAATTAATTGTTTTTGATGAATAAATAAAATAACAATGATCATTGAATACTGTTACCTCTTATTCAGATAACCTCCATAGGGATTCACCAAAATCCCTCCTATATTGTATTTCATTGAAAAATAAATCACATAGGATGAGAGGAGTGAAGGTTGGAATTTATTTTGGAATATATTGTCTGAACCAAAATAGTTTTACGATGTGATGAAGATATGACATAGGGTGGCCTTTATAAGTTACTTGAGTGGCACACTTGTTATTTTTTAATGAAAAATTTGTACCCACATTTTTTAAAACACAAAAGGATCCAAAATAGACTATTATATATAATATAAGGAATAAGTACAAAATATATCCATAAAATGGGTTTTGAAAATGATTTGGTTCATTTTTAACCCTTATGTTTTTAGTTTAACCCCCTAGTAAACAATATTTTACCTTAACCAAGGTAAATGTTATATAATGTTTTTACCATTAATTTTGTTAAAAAGTTATAATTAGGTTAATAAATAATATAAAAATTTCTAATTCCAAATATGGATTCCATTTTCTCAAAATCCATTTATATAATGGAAAAAATGTAAAATTAATCATAGGGTGGTCAATGAGAATGTGGGGTAGCAAATAGAAAATGAAAAATGATTGAATATATTCGTTATGAAAACATGATATTAAATTGATTAAAATTAAAAAAAATTGGATTAATATATATATATATATATAATTAATTTTAAATCAAATTAAACCAAATTGTAGTTATTTATTTTTTTTAAACAAATAATAATTCTTAATAAAACTAATATTTATAAGTATTTATCAAAAACATTATCTTCTCAAAAAAAAAATCCTAAAAATTAACCCTATGATATTTTATACATAAATATATCAATAATAAATATTATTTTAACACATTTCATTTTTAATCATTAAAAAAATAAATTTTACAATAAGTTCGCAAAAGGTGAAATAATTACTTTTTAGAGAAATACATTTTTATATGTCAAATTTGATTTATTCATATCCCTTTTCTAGAAAAATCATATGATAAAACAAAATAATATGTTCAATACATAATATATGAATTTATTTTAAATGAATGAGAAAAAGATAATTTTTCATTAATTTATTTTAAACATTTGTGCTGATAAATAAATATTTAAGAAAAAAATTTCCTTTTTTCAAAAGGGTTTAATATTCATTTTAAATAATTGTTTAATAAATAAGTAATTACATATAAATGTGTAAATTATATTTTTATAATTTATTACAATATAATAATACTCTCAATTCCAATGGTGAGTTTATTATTATCATATTATATAATAATATTGTAATTGTATGTCATGTTTCCTTTAAACATGGTGTTGCGTATAATGCATGTTATCTAAAAATTAAAATTAATTTAAGAAAAATATTTTATAAAATCTATTTATTTTAATAATATGTTCGACAGAATATTGTATATACAACACTTAACTTAAATAACCCCAGAAATATATTTCATTAAATTTCTTGTGGTACATGGAACCCAAAGTATAATTGAATCATAATATAGTTTACTATTATAACCTAATCGTTAAATTAGAGAGTATGAATAGAACATTGTAAATTATAAAAGTTTTATTGTTCATAAATTTATATTAAAAATTAAATTTTTATCTACTAATTTAAAAGTAATATAATAATAATTTGAAAAAATGGAAATTATTTTTTTAAAAAAAATAGTTTTCTAAAACGTGATTCTATCACACATTGCGTACATACATGAAAATTAATTTAAATCGTTTTTAATAAGTTTTTTAAAATTAATATTATTTTTTAATTCCTAAAATCAAAATTTTATTTGGGTAATTTTTTGTGACATTAGATAATATATTGATTTTTCTGTAAATATTGAAAATACCAGTTTTTGTACGACACTAATTTCTTTTCTGTAAAATAAGAACTTTAATAAAACCACTGACATTAGAATTTTATTTCACATTGTAGAGATTTTATTTATTTATCATTAATCCAATTAATTACATTTTCACTAACTTTATTCATATTTTTATAATATATTTAATTTTTGGATTAAAAATGATTTTTTAGGAAAAATAATTTAATGTGAATAATGATTTCACTTTTTAATTATCTAAAATAAAGAATATTGAGGAATTATTTTATAATTATATATATATTATATATAAATACATATGAATTTAAATTAATAAAATGAATTTTATTGGTCATAATGTTGATATAAAACCATCTTTTTCTAGAAAAAATACACTTCTTGAAAATTGGATTTTTTATCACGTCTAAAAGATTAATTTGAAATTAAATTATACCACAAATAAGAATTTAATTTGAGAAATGGTTTACATATTTTTAATTTTTTTATATTTTAAAATAATTGCCTCTAAATATTTTTTATAACATATAGGGAAATCAGTAAATATAGTTTACCGTAGTGAAGGAATAAATGGATTTACAAGGGGGTCATACTAAAAAATTTATGTTTTAAAATTGAATTAAAACATACATAAAATATATTTTATTCACCTATTTAGATATTTTATTATCTAAGACTCTATATTTTTTTATTTTGGATCATTGGGGAAAGTGAGAAACATGGATAAAATTTTTATTTACAAACATTACAAGTTCACCACTCACATCACTTATAAAACGATACCCCCTCTCTTATCCTCTTCACATCATCAATTCCCATTGGATTAGACTAAACATTCAAAAATACTTTCCTTATTTTATTCCCTGTGTCGAGAATCCTTATTTTCATCATTAATTTATCCTCACAATCCTTATGGTACTCACCTAAGGAGGTCATCTGAAGAAGTGTTGTCGTGCTTAACTGAATATTTTTATTTCAATTCTTCTTCAGAATCCATTAAATGTTAATTTTTTGATAATATAATAACATAATTATTTTTATTTTTATAATTTTTTATTATTTTATTGGGATATACTAAATCTATCTCATATTCCATCAAATGTCTTACAAAACATTCATTCATGTGTGTGATGGCTACCACCTTACGGACTGATGTAATTCATTTTACATCATCATCTCTCATGTTTGCAAAAAATTTAATATTAAATGTATATATATGGGTATTTATAAATAATATTACTATATTAATTATTAAATTTCATAAACCATGTTACATTTAATTTGGTGGCTGATACAATAAAATCTATCTTGTGTAAGACATATTGCAACCTCACAAAGCAATGTTATGTTTTTTCCATTAAATTTTAAATGGAAGGTAAAATGGATAATTTTTTTTATTAATGTGATATAAATAAAATAAATATAATTTTAATGAAATATTTATCTTTATAAAAATATAATATATAATTCCCTTTCATAACTTACCACTAACTAAAAAATGAAAACATTGTTTGTGAGTACGTGTGGACTACCACTTCCAAAAAAAGATGTGGTTTGTTTGTTCATCACAAAATCTCAGGAATGATATATATCATAATATGATCTGTTTTTTTTATATTCTGATAATTTATTTATATATAACAATACATACATTCATTCCATAATGATCATTGAAAAGGGAAATGTTACTCAAGCGTATGTACGGACTACCATCTTCATGAATGTAGCATAATTCATTTTTCATAACCATCTTTTATGATTGTATATAAAAATATAAATGATTTACAGAAATTATAATTATTTAATGATTATTTATATGGTGATAATAGAGAAATTTTTTCTTTTAGTATTGGTCAACCTATCAAATTATTTTTTAAATTATGAATCAAACATCCTCAAAATACCTTTTGAGGACATATCCAATTTAATATTCAAATATATTATGAAAATTAAATAAAATAAATGATTTATGTATAATTTATTAAAGTATTAAAATTTTATTATGAATTAAATAATTTATATAATTATATTATATAGTTGGTGAAAGAAATATATAGCATATATGGAATCGAGCATATGGATTGTGTGTCAATTTCACTTCATTGAGGCATATTTTAATATTATACACCTAATTATTTTTTAGTGTATATAATTGTCCTTTAACATGTAATATCATTAATTATTCATACATAATTGTTTTAATATTATCCATTTTAATGATTTCTTCTCTGTTGATTTTACTTTATTGTTACCAAGTGGTAAATAAAATCATAACTCAATTGCATTAAATTGGGTTATATTACTTCTGCATTGATTATAATACTCTATGATTATGAGTTTAATGACATCTGATTATCTATTTTGTACTTACATTTGATTTATGTTTATTTACACTCAATACACATAACTGATAAATTAACTAATACTCAAATTCAATGGTTTGAACATGGTAAGGTTTATTTATCTCAAATTCGCATTCTTTGAGATATACATTTATGATAAGCATAAATATTTATTTATGATGTGTATATACATACTAATTGGCACTTGATATTAATAATTTTCCTTTGTTTTGATAATAAATTCTTAATTTGAGATTATTCTTTCATGGGGATTATGATTGAGGGGTTACCAATGTGGAAAAGGTTTTAGGATGAAATATTCTTCTTTTTTCAAATTTTTTTATGTTGACGGTTCATTGGGAAGAAATTTTATGATCATTATATCATGAAACTAATATATTTTCTAAACATATTGTCTTGAATATGGTCTATATATTATATTTTTATCCCCTCACTTATTTATTGAATAAATAACATAAATGTTCATTGTAATTGATTCCAATCTCGTATCTTTTTTTAGATCGAGATACTTTTTCTTCCATATAAATGTTTTCAAAAATTTCATCAAGAATGTAATTTTATAAACATAAATAAGTTTATATTGTTATTATTGATGTACTTTTACCTTATCTTAAAATGTTGTAAACAATTAAATTTATCCACATTTTCTAAATGGTTAAATTTTTACTCTAGTTAAAAAAAATTGATAAGAATCTTTAATTTAACATTTTCAAAATGAATAGATTTTTCATCCATAATTTCTATTATTTTTCGTAGCGTTTCATTTATTATTTTCCACATTTTCTTCATTGAAAATTATTTTCTATTTTTTATTGGATTTTAATTTCTTAATTTTTTTCAATGTAAAATAGGTTATTTTCCTCATGAATGTTTTTAATGACCCCATAATGGTATTTCAATTCATCACAAAAAATATAAATTATTTTAACATTCCTAAAATTTTATTATTTTTTATTAATTACATCCTTATTTTTTTATAGATTATGAGATTTATATCAAATGTATTTTTAATAAATTTTTTATTAATATTTAAAAATGTTTTCATGGAATCTAATACGTTTCTACAAGTTAATTATGATTTAATGATATTTTTATGGAACCCATTTAATTTACATGATTTTATGATATTATGAGAGGAATAATGATAGTTTTTATTATTTTTGTGATAAAATCAAAGCTCTATTCCCTTTATTCATTTTTTGATTTTTATAATATATATATAGAAGTTTTAGCCCCATTATATCTCATGGATTAGATAAATATAGTTGGTATAATGGTTTTTTGTGACAAAACGATTGAACATAATATAGCTTATATGATGGGTGTGCCTAGATATTGTTGAGTGTGGATGATATAGTTTAAATGATGGGCATACATAGATAGTGCTGGGTGAGACCACAATATCTTATAAGATGGGTGCACCCACATATTTCTTATAACAACTATAGACTATTACACATATTATTACATTATTTTAATAATAAATAAACATCAAATATTAATAAAGTATCATAAAATCTTGTCTATTTGATATATTAGGATCACCAAACCAAAAATGTGGAAACAAAAAAATAGATTAAACATCTATAATCATCTCTTTACATAATTTGGGATCTTATATCTACATATGATAAAATTTGGAATACATTGACCAAAGATATTAGCTAAAAATCCAAGTGTGATAATAAACATAGAAATAAATCATTGTACATGGATTAGGAGGAACATCACGATGACATAAAAATGCAATAAACATGGATAAACATTTGGAAGACCAACATAAAGAACATGGGATATTATAGTCATGGAATCATTGGAATGTTGAATAAATATATAAAATGTCATAAACATGAGTCAAGGCTAACTTCTAAGACAATTTCACATGGGGGAATGTCCTATAAATGAATCATGATTACTCCATGTCCCAACATGACATCTTGTGAGACTAAAAATTACACAAATAATAGGAGCACTATCTAGATTAACCCATCATTACATGTTCATGCATATGACTGACCCAAGAAGAATAAAACATAAGCAATAAATATAATTGTTTGAAATGGAATGAAATGGTTATCATAACCCTGTCAGGAGGCATAACCAAATGCCATATAATATTTTTGACCACAAAATATGGATTTAAAAAATTCATGTATATTTATAATATAAATAGGAATATATAATGAATAAATATTTCTAATTGATGTTAAAATATGTAAACATGTGTTTCAACAACATTATAAATGAGAATATTTTGTGCAATTTAAGGGAAAATATAAAATATTCCTTAAAGTGGAAAATAAAAAATTAGATGTATAAATGCCTAAATGAACTGACATAGTTTTTCATGATTAAATTAGTGATTTTAAAAAATTATTACTTTATTTAAATAGATAATGGATTGTACATTGAAATGGGTATGAAAATTGGAAGTTCCCTTTAATCATTATTCTCTATTGGGAGAAATTGAAAAGTTGACATTATAAAACAAGTATTTCTTCATCAATGAAATAATAATTGAGCCGAGTAAAAATGTTTAGAACATAAAAATAGATTTTTTAGGTGTAAATAATAATAATTATGAATCACATTGGGGTAAAGGAAGAAAAATCATACCTTGAATAAAAATGGTGATTCCGAGAGTATCCATTATCTTATGTCCAAAAGTGTTATTCGCTTGTACATAATTCCTTTATAATCAAATTAAATATGATAATTCAATAAATATGAACATATTATATATTAATTAAATTTATTATAATTTTATTAGGCCCATTTAGGGCTATTTTTTGACATATAGTGTTTACTTTCGTCAATTTGGGAGTGTCTATTCTATGGTTTCAGGGATAGTTTTCTGGTTTATAATTATGAAAATTCTTGTAGAATTAAAGAAAAACTATATAAATGTAATAATATAATGTTAATTTACATATATAAATTTCTATGGTCACATATATCAATTTATTTTTTTACCTGAGGACGATTCCTTTGATAAAACACTAATGAAAAAAAAGATTAATTTATTTTGGTAGTTTTTTCGACCATCTTGAATTAATATTGTTTTTTATTATTTTATTGTTATTTTCTATGTAAATAAAATTAAATAATATTCAATACATAGTTTAAAATATTTTTTTTCTACAAAATTGGTTTTGTGACCACCCTTAATGTTAGTAATGAATAATGAAAAGTCTCTATTCATGAAGGTGGGGAATCAAAACCTTAGAGATGATGATTTCATTTTTTAAAAGAAATGTAGTGGAGAAGATATTTGGCCATTTATATTTCATTAAAACAATAACATTATAGAATATATATGATATTATAGTTTTCATGCTATATTGGATAGAATAGGGAGGGATGAATAAGATAATAAAAAATTAAAAGTGAAAGAGGGAAGGTTTTACATCTTGATTGTCTTCTCCTTGAGAACCTCATTAAAGAATTGTGAAATGGTGTTTTGGTGAGACCACAAACAAAATAACATGGGGAAGATTATTGGGAGGGTGATTTTGTAGAATACAATCATTCTCCATTGCATAGAGGGTTCATGGAGAAGGGATGGGGTGGTGTTTTATTTATAGTGGGAGAATAGGGGTGTTTTGGATTATTTTATTCATTTGATTATTATTTTTTATCAGGAATATCAATAATAATGATTCATTTGAATACGTTTAACAACTAAATTATTGGAGTTCTATATAATATCCACATACATCATCCACTAATAAACTATGGAATAAAAATTAATTTATATAATCATAATGTTAAATACTATAAATTTCCATATTTAAGTATTCAAAAAAAATTAAACTATCATAAGAAAATCTCAAAAACTAATTATAACCATTTTTCAATATATGGTATTCTAAAAATGACATCAATTTATTACGATAATTTTATATATATGATAAATACAATTTCTAACTAAATTAGAAATTATTCGAAATATACTTATTTTAAAATTAAAATTAATTTTCTCACACAATGAAAAATTAATTAATGTATCATAAGATTAAATTATTATTATAAGAAAACCAAATTAATTTGTAAATGTATATTATAAAACTTTAATTTCATTTAAATCATTATTGAAATTATAAAATTATAAAAAATTATTTACATTTCAAAAAATATAAACACATAAATCATTTTTAAACATTTATTTACATAAACCATGATATAATTATATAATATATTCATTCACAAGATAGGTAAATTTTATCTATATATTCATCGGTAAGGTTACAATTGTATTGGACTGTTCATATTTCATAATGGTCATATTAGTATCCCAATAGTCATGTTACTATTCCATTGTTATTGGTTGGTTAGTTTCTATAACTGACACTTATTTATTTATTAATTTATGAATATATCATTTTTTGTGTTCTCTATGTGATTTATGTGTTTTATAATATATAATATAGTTATATGAATGAAAATCAATTCATTAAATTTAGTGTTATTACATTCATCCCCTATAATGATTTTTTTCCCTCATAATTTATTTTTAATTCTATCTTGAAAATAGTTGGGGGAAATTCTACTTAATTTGATCCTCTAGTCCCCATGTTTGATAATCATACTTATGGGTTTTCCATAGTAATTTGACCAGGTGAGTATTATTTTTGAATATAACATTATATCTACAATCCAAGATCTTCAATGAATACACTTTATATGAGTGGTCATTCTCCAATTCTATAACCTATATATTCAATACATGTGTGGGATCAGTTATGTACAATGTCGAGTGGGATATGTGGAATAAATTGTGTACTTGATATATTGTAAGTGGAAATGATAATCAGTAGTCCAAAACTCTAATAGAATAAATAATTTCGAATGGGCCGATATGCCTGGGACTATTCATTCGTTTCATCCCAAATCTCATGATCCTATTTCATGGAGATATACAGATAAATACCATGACTCCAAACATAAACACTAGGTCCCATTAATGATTGTCTATATTCTCTTCTATCAAAATTGGGAATCCTGGATATGCAACTGAACGACTTTCATATTTTCTAAAACATTTTTGACTATTGCAGGTCCCAAAAACTACTTTCCATTGAATTCATCCCAGCATAATGATGTTCTTCATCTTTTCCAATAAAGGGATTCAAATGGATAAATTTAGAAGCTATAGTAGAGACTATTGTTTCTAGAGAAATCAACGAGAGATAGATGTAGGTCCCATCCTCACATAACTTCAATAGATAAGTATCTCAACTTGTCTTGTATTGTGTAAATAGTCTGCTCTGTTTGGCCATATATTTGTGGATGATAATCTTTACTGAAGTTCAATTCTATGATTGGATCATGTTGGAGGCCTTTTCAAAACATGTTGGTAAATCATGGATCTCGATTAGATACAAATGATAGTGGTAGTCTATGCAGCCTCACCAATTCTATGGTGTATATATATGAATGATGATCAAGCGATAAGTTATCTAGAACTATGGAAATATGTGGTTCTTTTATAGGATGATCCAAAATGACCCATATATCATTATTATCTTTGGAGGTCATTGGATATCCAGTGAAAAAGCTGACGGTGATGTTTTCTCATTTCCATATTGATATGGGTAATGGTAACATCATTCTCATACACATTTTCCTTCAAACCATTACTTGTGGACATACGAGGAAATTTAATGTATATTGGGTTATCACCTTATTCAAATTCTCATACCAATAGCGGTCTCAACGAAGTCAATATATCGTTGTGCCTTATGTGTGAAAAGAGAAAGTTTATTTATGTGCATAATTCAAATGAATTTTCTTTATCTCTGGATTGTATATACAAAAAAGTGTGAACCAAAATTACGACTCATATATCATAAATTTTATACATTAAGTTTTTTTGGTTAGATTGAATATTTTTCTAAATTTTCTCATAATTTTGTTGAGAATTCTTTATTTTCTCCCTAAGGTATGTTATAGGAATCATTTAAAAAATGATTTATGATGTTCCATCCATAATGATACCCATGTACATCCACTGTGTGTCTAAAAATATTGGATCCTTACCAATTCTCATCATTCATAATGATGTAGGATCCTTTATACTTAGATAATCCACTAAATTATTTTCTTTACTAGGATGATAGTGTAGTGAGGAGTTTCATTCCTTGATGAGATATAAAAAAATAACTATTACATATTATTAAATTTTGATACAAATATATATTTGAGACTCTTATTTTTAGTATATGTCTAAAAAATATCCCCATATAGATAATTCTTCTATATTTTCAATTTGATGATCACAACCACCAACTCCAAATCTTGTGTTGGATAGTTTTTCTCATGAATTTTCAGCTAACTTCAGGAATAGACTATCAAATTATCAGTTATCATAGGTACATATTCTAATTCCTTCATTCATGTATATCTGTATAATACAGAGTTACAAACTTATCAGTACACTGAGTACTGGTGTAGCGATAAGATTATTTTTAAACTCCATGAATAAGTATTCACATTAACTCATCCAAGTAAACCTAACCCCAGTCCTATTCAACAAGAATAGTGGGATTGAAAATTGTGATCACTTATACAAAAAACATTGGTAATACCAAGCTAAACTAAAGAAACTATGGACCCCGACAATAGATTTATCATGGACCACTATTTGATTACCTTTTTCTTGGAAGGGTCCACCGATATTCATTTTTTTATGATAACAAGACCCAATAATGATAATTTATCAATCTAGAAAACAAATTTACTCTAAGTTTCATAGTGATTATTCCTTATAAAGGTATTTAGCACTATATTCAATTGCTCATCTTTTTCCTCATTTCCCTTAATGTATATCAGAATATCATCAATAAAGACTAACAAATTATGACAAGGAAACCTGTAATGAATATTAACTACCGCAATGAAAATATTTGGAGCATTACATAGTACGAAGGGAGAAACTATGAAATCATAGATCCCATTACTTTTTCTAAAGGAAGTATTGTGAATATCTACCTTATTCACAATTAATTGGTGATATCCTGATTGATGTTACACAGTAGAAAAATAATTTTCCCCATAAACTTGATTTTACAATTCATCTATCCTTGCAAGGTAATTCATGTTATTTATCATTAATTTTATGGGCTTACATTGAACAGGTGAATTGATCCATCCTTATTCTGGATGAAGAGGAATGGAACACCCCATATTGAAGCACTCAGGCATATAAAACACTTGTCCAGATTCTCTTGTAACTTCTTATTAAATTATTTCAACTCGATAGTGGCCATTATGTATGGATTAATTGATATAGTCAATGATCTATGAATAAGTTCAAAAAAGTAGTCAACCTCTCTGTTATGAGGAAGACTATACAATTTTTCATGGAACACATATGTGTAGTCCCTCACAATTGGTAAGTCCTTGATCATTATTTTATCTATTATCAAAATCATTGGATCTAGAATTTAATTCCCATAAGGAAATAATATGTTCAATTGAGATAATTATTCTTAATAAGATTCATCTACATCTTTTCACTTTTACATAATTAGTGTATGTCTTGGTATGTAAAGAGTAACCACAATTTCCTAGTAGTTAATGTTGTCTTTATATAATGTGTGACAATCCATTACTAATATAGCATCAAACATGACCAAATAAAATACGAAAATATTTTATAGGAGGTTCAATCCAAAAAAAACATTATATAGGGATGAGTTATATACATTGTATTCAATAGTATTCCCATTTTAAATTTTCAGAGATAATTCAGCCTCCATTTTATGAGGTGGTGTTTGAATAGTACAACTAATATTTAAATATTTGAATGAATATAAACAATTTGAATTATATAATATGTTTTCAATTTATACATGAATAACCAACATATCCTTCACCACATCATTATCAGGATCCAAATTAGTAGTATTGATATCTTATACACTTCCATTCTTCCTTAGATGTTGTTGTTGATTTCCTATTAGTACCCATTCCTGAGGGAATTATCTTGCATAATTAATATATTCCATTAAGTTTAAAAACTACACAAAATTTTCATTGTTTATCTAAACCTTCCATTTTTTCTTCCACATTAGTGGTATTTATCAAATCTATTTGGCAGTTATTATCTAACAGCCCCTCTATTTCACATTTAGATCATCTTTTGGTTCCTGGTAGGAAGTCACTAAGATGTTATTTCAACACTTTTATCAAGTTTGATGTTGGGTTTCTTTCATATCATGGTATTTACCTACTAATCCAAATATATTAAACTCTATTTTCCACTGTTTATCTACACGCCCACTAGACCACTGAGTGTTAATGGTCATTTTTTAAACTCTAAGGAAATAAATCAAAATTTTAATCATAGATTTTGATGTCTCAGACCACCTATTCTTTTTAATGAATCGTCATCCCCCACTAATGATGTGATACACATTATATTCACTGTTCTTGACAATTCCATAGGCATATCATTAAAGTCATATAATGTTTTCCTAGTTCACCATGGTGGAATATTATTCCATTTACTTTAGTCTGAGGAAATCCATCTCTATCATAATACAGAGAGTTTTTTTATATATATAATGAAAAATATTTTCATGAAATCATCCCATTCTATGTAATCAATTTAATCCTTATATATTTAATTTTTGATAATTGTACTCCACTAATCAGCTTCCCCATCCAAATGATAGCCCTATTGTATAAATTTCACTTCTTATAAACATTTAATAATGGATAATATATTATCAATGGATTTAATAAACTATTTAGTGGTGATGGGGTCACAAGATCCATTAATTATGGGATAGATTTTTCGAATAAAGTAATAATCCTCAACATTATCTTTCTTAAAAGAAATAGGACTTTATACAAGATTCATGTTATTATTTATAACATGATTCAGTTAATCTAGTATATTAATCGATTCTTAAGCTTCTATTCCCATCATATTTTTCATTTCGTTAGGGAAATAATTGAATTTATTATTTTATGGACTATTGTGGAATGTTCTTCTATTTCCAGGCATTAATTGAAAAAAATAATTACAATTACTGGGGATTTAATACATATTTGATAATCATATAATAAGGAAACATTGAACATATAAGGATAAACTTTTAAATGGGATATATATCCTTTCTTGTGATTCCATATGTTTCAATCTATTTTTTCCATGGTGATAAAATTGTACCTAGGGTTATTAGTAATGTTTTCCAGTATTAATATCCAAAAACAACTATATTGTTCTCTCATACAAAATATAAAGACACCATCCGTTTAAAGATATTATTACATTATTTTAATCAAAATTAACCATCAAATAAAAATTAATGACTATAAAGTCTCGAGTCTTTTGATGATTATTGACATAAAAATAAAAACATGGAAATGAAATAAAAAAACATTATATTAATTGTACATAATGATATATAGATCATGTGATTATATATTCATGGAAATATATGAATCAGGTAGAGACACATAACATGACAGAAAAATGAGTCAAAGCTAACTACCATGACTATATCACATGGTAGAAAAAGTACCATAAAGGATTCGGGTATACTCCATATCCCAATATGATGTCTCATGTGGAAGAAAATTACCCAATTTAGTGGATCACTATCAGGTAACACCCATCAAAACATGATCATATATATGTGTTCCACATGAAGATTCAAACATAATGAATATATATAATGGAAACAAATGGAATGAAATGGTTATCATTTCCATTTCATAAGGCTTAACAAAAGGGTGTATCATTAATTTGACCATGATTGAATGGACTTAAATCTATCATGGGAATTTATTAAATATTATGTTTTTTACAGATAGGTAAAGTTTAACCCAAAGGGAAACATGGGAATTGAGAGTTAATTTCTTACCTTATGTACAAAAGTGTTCTACACTTGTACTTAATGTCCTAGAAAATAAAATTAAACTCATAAAAAAATTAGTTCAGTAGTGATTTTACATTTATTTAATTTATTATAATTTTATTATGTTTATTTAAGGACATCTCATTGACCTATGGTCTTTAATTTCTTCGTTTTTGGAATATTTTTTTCTTGATTTCATGTTCATTTCGCTTGTGTATATCTATAAATGTTATTCAAAAGAGAAGAAAAAATATTGAACTATAAGGATATGGTATTAATTTATTTCAAGAAATATAATTTGTCCCAGATATCTTCTTATTCTTTGATTTGAGGAATAATCTTTATATTAAATGTTGATAAAAAATTATTTTTTTAAATTTGGTTTTTTTCCATCAGAAATTAGTATTTCATTATTTATTAATATGTTTAAATAATTTTACTATATCATTAAATTAGTTTTATTCACATATTATAATCTTTTTATCTATATACATGGTTTTATGACCTTCTATGAAGGTGAAAAAAATATAGAAAACTAATTAATCATGTTGGTGGAGAATCGACACCTCAATAATGGTGTTTTAGTTTTTTCGAAAAAAAATAGATGATAAGAGATTCATTTATGGATATTAAATTAAAACATTAGAAATATATTATATTTATGATACTATAGTTATGATGTTACTTTGTATAGTGGAGTAGAGGGAAGGATAGTAAATAGAGAGGGGTTTGATAATTTAGTGTCCTCTCATTGGGAACCACCTTAAGAAACATGTAGATGGTCTTTTGGTGAGACTAGTAAGACAAGGTGTTAGGAAAAGTGGTGGTTAGTGGTGATATTAATAGTGGGAGAAGAGGGGTGTTTTGATTATTTTATTCATTTGTTTATTATTTTGGCACAAAGCTATAAATATTTTTGATTCTTGTGACTATGTATAGTTACTAGAGCATGTTATTTAGATATAATCTCCACTAATATCATCCATTACTGAAAAATGACTTAAAATTAATTTATATACATATAATGTTAGACACTATAAATTACCATATTTTACTGTTCAAAAAATTGAAATATTATATTTATATTGTAAAAAATTCCCCTAGTCATTTTCTGACATGTGGATTTAAAAATTGGACTCTATTTTATGAAAATAATTTTATAAATACAATAAATTGATTTTTAAATGGGGGATTAGAGATAATCCCTTACCTTATGTACAAAAGTGTTTTGAAATTGTACATGTTGTCTTGGATAATCAAATTAAATATATTAGATAATTAATTAATAACTTATTAAAATTTAATTTAAATTATTATAATTATATTTGGTTCATATATAGAAATTTAATTTACTTTTAGTGTTAAATTTTGATGTTTTTGGAGCATCCATTTCGTGGTATCATGGTCAGGTTTCTAATGTATAATTTTGAATTTTCATTTCAAATATAAAAAAAACTCATGATATGGAATGATATGGTATTAATTTATTTTTAAAATTTTAAATGGTCACATATATATTTTTCTTTTTTACATGATAATTATTCATTATATAACACATTCATTAATGAAATATAAGTTTATTTTGATTGGTTTTATGGCCATCATGAATTAGTATCATTTTAATTAATATTATAATTAAATACTAGTTCTAGAACACTAAATAATTTTTAATAAACTTGTTATAATATTTTATAATAAAAAATATTGCTTTATATCAAGACATGAAGGTGATAATTAAAACCTCGTCATTCATGAAGGTGATGAATCGACACCTCGTAGATGATGTTTTATTTTCTTAGAAAAACATTTGAGGAGAATAGATTTGATGATGGATATTCCATTAACACACAAAAAATAATAGAATACAAATGATGAGGTATTTATCATGTTATATTAGACAGTGTTGGATAGGGATGGATTAGAAGTGTAATTAAATTAAAAGAGAAATAGGGAGTTTTTTACCTCTTGAGTGTCGTCCCCTACATATCCTACTTAAGGCACCTGGAAATGGTCTTATGGTGTGACTAGAGAAACAATAACATAGGGAAGAAGCTTGGTTGTAGAATTGGGAAAAATATAAGAAAGCACCAAAGATTATAAGGTGTGAGAAGAAGTGGTGGTTAGGGGAGATATTTATATTATGATGGGAGGGGTGTTTTTATACTTTTATTCATTTGATTGTTCTTCTGGAATGAGAATATCAATAGTGTAGATTATTGTAAATATGTAATGTAAATATAGTTTTTTATTTAAATATCATAAAAAATTACATCATTCATTAATCAACCCGGACTTAAAATTTCATTTATTTACTTATAATATCAAATATTGTAAAATACCATATTTCAATATTCATAATAAATTCAACTACATTATAAAAATATAAAAATTAACCAGACCTATTTTTATACATTTGGATTTAAAAAATGGACACCATTTTATAAAAACAATTTTAATAACTTTATAAAATTATTATTTCATTAAAATCTTCATTTATTTCAAAAATACTTATTTTAAAATTATAATTGATTTTTTAACACTTTGAAAAATTAATAAATTTCTCGTAAAATTTTCTTATAATAATAGGAAAACAAGATATTAATTTATGAATAAATTTTATGAAAATAAATTTTATTTCAAATCAATATATTATTTATCAAATTGTAAAATAACATTTTCCTTTCACAAAATTCCAACACATAATTTTTCATATTAAATAAACTTATTTACTTATCTCATGATATAATTATGTTATATTTTCATTCATAGTATAGCAAAATTTTATTTAGAATTTTATATGTGAGGTTAACATTTTATTGGCATGTATACGATATCTTTTGGCCAAATGACAATTCCAACAGTCATATTACTATTCCATTGGTATAGGTTCCTTCATTTCTATAAATACAACTTATTTCATTCTTAATTAATAAAATATAGTTTTATTAGATTTTCTAGGAGATTTATGTTTTTTATAATATATAATGTAATTATAAGAAGGTAAAATCAATTGATTGTATTATTGGTCATTACAGAGCTCGAATGAATTGGGTAATTTTTCTTATCCTTAGATGTGAGGGGTTTATCAATGTTTTTACATATAGATTTAACTATACTATAGTTATTTTTATCATGTATATAAAAATGGTTATGAATATAAGTTTCCACATATACCAACACATTTTATTTATTCTATCTATAGGTTTAAAGTATTTTCTTTTATCAAGATTGACATTACATGGCTCAGGATTATTAGTTCTCACAATTATTAAACAATTATACTCATCCATATGTTTATTGATCCATGTTTCTTTGATATGATGTCTATTATGTTACACTCATTCACTTCGATTATTTCATCATACCCTTATGCTCGTATTATTCTCACTTGTGACGTTCAATTTTTATTACATAGGTTTATGCTTACAGATAATCTGATCTCAACCTTATTATGATCCCCTTTCCTCGAGTTATGAAGAATTATTTTAAATATATCATGTATAGAGGGGTTTCTTATGGATAATGAAGAGAGAGTATTTTTAAATATTAAATTATGGGGTTTTGGGATAAATACGAACTTGATTTCATGGGTATTTTTTATATAAGAGTTCATCCAAATCCTCTAAAACTCCTAACATAATAGTAACATTGTTATATTAGTGATCCAATATTTTCTTTTTGAATTAGAAATATTCTATTGATGAAATTTGTTTCACCTTCATCAATATCAAAAAATATGAATGTAAAAGATTATTAAATTACAATCCTATTTGGGATTGGATGTTCGGGGATATTATAGTTGGTATTAGAACATGGTTTAGATAACATTTGAGGTTAGGATATTTTCATGTGGGGGTTCCGTAAGATTAATTTATATTGTAATATTTCTATAATATTATGGTATATAATTATTTAAAATTCATAGACACACTATATAAGGTTTTATGTGATGATATATTGAAGTAATTAATCAATTTTTTGAGATATTTTATTAGTTTGATGTATAAGTAATGATTTTTTTCATTAGGAACTCAATTACATTTTGTGGAGTCTTATTTTATGGTATTGGTGACCTTTTAGATTTATATGACCATGTATATTATGGTAGGTATAGGGACAAAAGATTTATCATATAGATGTCCATGGGATTGAAATTTACTTGGTTTTCAATGTGATTTATGTTATGTCAAATGTAGATAGCTATATTTATCATCTTCAACTATGAAAATCATGATATAACAATTTAGGTTAAATAAACATGTAATGATGAGTTTATTTAAGTTATTTGAGATATATTTCCATTTATAAATGAAATTATTTAGTTTGAAATTTTGGTATTAATATTAAATTTTTGAGATTATTGTATTTATTTCATCATATGATGGTTTATTCATTTCGGAAACATTTAATAATATGGTAATTTTTTGATTTTGGTTCCTGTTTAAATATTGATGGAATAGATTCATTATCCCCTTATAGTCAGGTGTTCATTTAAATGATAATTTTCATTATTCACGCATCAATGAAATCCATCTTTAATTATCATCATTTTGATCAATATATATTATTATTATAGAAATTTATTAGAGGATTAAATTCTACTCCTCAACTATGTATAATTTTTTACACTCACATTCTTGGTTGTAAATAAATTCTTAAACTCAATGAAAAGGGACCTGAAACAAAATATTATCATATTAGAATCATTTCAACTATAATATAAGGTTATTTTCAAGCCTCTTTGGTTTATTTTTTATTGTATGAGTACATTCCCATGATCATTAACTTTATTATGATCAATAATCTATGCCTTTCCATATCCTTATTTGGGAATTTATTTTTTTCTTCCATGTCCATATATTCACTTCATATCCATGTTTTCCACTTTGGAATGTAGATATTTATTTATATGGATAACCATAATACATACCATTTTCTGTTAAAAATTGGATGCCTTCTTAACCCTATTGATGATATAGGTTATCAAAAAAAATTATTTCATAATGTCAAACTCTTAATTATTGAGAACATGTTCAAATTCAAAAAACATAATTTATTATGTGGATGGGAGAATGTAATACCCTGATATCTTAAAATTATAACATTATTATTGTTGGTGTATCTAACTAGAATCACTATGATTAAATGACATGTGAAATATATTTATTAAAAATAACTTCTGGTGTACGCTAAACTGAGTATAAATAATTTTTAATATAGAATACCATTGTGACATAGCTGTTAATTTGGTGTTTATTAATATAATGAACTAAATTATTAAAATTATATTTTCTACCCAATTATATAATAAATTGAATTGTAATCTATTTATTATAAAATCAAATAAGAACCATTTCATATAAAAATAAATGTTTTCTTAAATAAATTATATATTTTTAAAAGGAGGTTTCATAATTATTTTCACATATATTTTAAAATTATTTTCCAAAAAAAATAGAAATATTATATTACAAAATTTTGTCCATTATTAAATTCAACTTATCAATATTATCTATGGGTTAATTGTTTAGTTTTTCTGAGACTATTAATTTTTCAAGGAATATTGAAACTTTTGCAAAACCATAAGGCATTTTCCATAAATTAATTAACTTCATAGTCCCATTGTGAATTCAATTTTATTTCTTTCTTAATTTGTATTATTTATTTATATTAAATCCATTATATTATATATTGATCCTACTTATACTGAATTTCAATATATGTTTATTTTTTGTTTAAAAATCAATTTTTAAACCATTTTAAATTGAATAATGATTCTACTCTTAAATTAATTTAAATAATATCAATATATGAAATATTTAATTGACATTTATAGATTATATTTTGATAAATTTTATTTTAAATTTATATAACCAATATTACTCATCATAGTGTTAATATAAAATCATAATCTTCTAGAAAAATAGTCATTTTTAATACAAATATTTTTATCACATCATTTGGGTTAATTTTAAATTAAATTATATATAATATGTGAATTCAATTGGGTAAAATATATTCCAAATATTAAAGAAAAAAATTATATTATCACTTATGTTTAACATAATTTTTTTATAATGAAATGTAAAAATAGTAAAAATCATTTATCACGGACAAGGTAAAAACAGATTTATTGAGGATGGTGAAATTTTACAAAAATGTATCCTAAATCTATTGGATTGAAATATTTATTTCATATATTTTCATAGGATCAATAATTTTTCATTTTGGATCCTTTTGGTCTTTTTAAAACATGCATGCCACTTTTTATTTTAAAAAATTAAAATTCTACCACTCACCTCCCATATAAAGGCCACCCCTCCACCTCAATTTCACCAAATTAAATACATTTTGATACAAAAATCTAACACTATGAGATTTTATGGTTCCTGAATAAATTTAAATTCTATGATAGAGTCTGTTACACACAACACTGCGTTTAGATGAAACACAACATAGGATTAAAAAATTATTAATTAATAGGATCATTATCCCCTAGCCATTGGAAATTTGGGTATGAATAAGATTAAATAAATTAATAGAATATGTGGTTTAGAAATTTATACCAAATGAATTATTTTGTTATAATATAACTAAAATGAAAATATTATTCATATAAAAATAAAGGAAATTATTTTCTAGAAAACTATTTTTATGCACAGAAAATCATTTTACCTCAATAAGTTAATCACATTAGTTTATGGTGAATTATATTACAGAAATATATATATTATTTATTCAATAAAATTTTTAACGCACATATTTTTTAATTTCTAGACACTATATAAGAATAAAACCAATTTTAATATTAAAATCTATATATTTCTTAAAAACTATATGATTGCCTTCACAAAAAATATTTTAAAATTAATATTTTCAGATAAAAAAGGTTTTTTTTAGAAAAATTTGCATAAATTTAAATGTTATAATATAAAAATTATCTTATTGTTTTTGTTTTTGTTTTTTTCTAAATGGTTTATTTTTCAAAGAATAATGAAAAATAAAAAAATTTGGTGAAAAAATGACATTTGATTTGAAGAATTGACATGCTTTAATAGTAAATAATATTGTTTTAAATGAAAAATTAGTTCAACTTAGTATCTATTAAACCAATTTTTTCCATTGGAATCAGCTTCATAATGATCAATTATATTACAACTATTTAATAATTTCAAACATTACTCATTAGAAAACTAGTTTGTTATTGTATTTCTAGGATAAATTTTAAAATAATTTAAAAACTTATGAGAATCTAATTTTAAAAAATGTAATATATATTTTCATTCATACTAATTTATTCATTATAATTAGTTATACTTTATTTTTTACTATTAATACTATTAAAATTAAAAAATTTAATTACCCTGATTAAGGTGAAAATGGGTTAACCGGGGTTAAACAAAAAACATAAGGCATATTATGACCTTTAAACATATCTAAAAGCATTTGATGGATATATTTTTTCCCTTATATCTTGTAAGTTTTAATATTTTCCCATATTTCTTCTTTTTTCGTGTGAAATTTTTTGTTTCACCTTTTTTTCAAAAATTACATCTGTCCCACTCACTTCACTTTTAAAAGGCCACCCACTATCCTATCATAATCTCACTTATAAAAAACATTATCACCAAATATCTACACAAATAAAATAATAACATTAGTAACCACATACTGAATTACATTTAGATATCATAAATCCAATCTTGTTAGGATTTAGGTTAAACCTAAATGGGTTTTCTGAAGAACTGGTAATGTTTTAACTATGTATTTTTATTTTACATATCCGTGTCACTCATAAAAATGTACTCAAATTATGTAGATATAAAAACAAAATTATATAATTTATACATAGTTTCTTTTATGTTAATGGAATAACTATATCCATCTCCAACTCCTTCAATGAAAAATGAACTCGTCAGTCGTGTGTACAACAGACTACATTCTCAGGAACCATTATCATTAATTTTCCTTCACCACCTCTCACAGATGATTATAATGATGGAAAAAATTATTAAATACAATATTTATTATATTAGTATACTTTTTTAATTATTATATCTCATATACCATCTTACTTTCCATTCTTTTGGGAAACGATGACGTTGTTCTCGTGTAGAGTGGACTACCACCTTACGAAGTGATAATACTATTTCATTATTAAATGAAGTAAAATTTGGATAGTTTATATGAATATAATTTTTATATAAAATATAAATTATTATTTAATGGTTTCATATTATTTATCATTATTTATTACAATTTTTCTATTAAATGGAAACAACATTCATGCATACATACGACAAAATGTTTCCATAAATGGTGTATTTAATTTTATTTCTATACTTTTTTTGGATTATCCTACATATATATAATGAATATATATTATATTTATATACTTTATAAAATAATTAATATGTTGGAACCATGATCAATTAATAGGACCGAAAATTACAAATCAACACATATAAGAAAAACAATGCAGTTATTTCCCAAACATAAAATTAACATCACAATGTCAAATATTGGATAATAAAATGTCATAAGTAAATAATATATGATATTATATATATATATATATATAAATTATTTAATAATATATTTATAATATTCTAATATTTTTTATAGAGTATTTTTGATCATGTATGAATGAAATCCATATTTATGGTATGAGATTTTCCTCAATTTTCATTCTCATAGACATAGTATATGTTATGAACCTATACTCTTCTAAGAGATATATATAATTACATTTTACATGTAATATAATGAATATGAAACTATTAATTATATTTAATCATTAATTTGAACTAAATCATTACTGTTTATTATGATTCAAAAGATACCAAGATGGTATATATTTTTAGTTATAATCTCATAATTTATCTGGATTATTTATGATTATGCTTTTGATAATAAAATATTATGATCCTTGTAAAAATAATATAATTATTTTTCTTTTCCTCTTATTATTTCATGAAAATACATTATTTACCTTCATTTTTCTATCATTATGTACCAACAGTTCAAAAAAATCTATTTATGAAAATTCATCATTATATTATTTTTCAGCCAAAAACTATTTTAAGTATAAAACCTTGTTTCCTAAAAAAAATTCATTATTTTTAAAAATTAACCAAAATATTTATTTAATATTTTTTACCCTCATAAGAATTTTTTACAATGTGTTTTTAAATAAATCATCATGTCAATTTTCAAATATGTCCAACTTTAATTTTATAGAAAATGTGAAATTAATGTTTGTATTATTGTGTATGGAATGAATTGAATTTATACCATCATGACCAAAAAAATTCAATTCATAATTTATAAGCTTAAAATGTTATTTTAATGGAAATATATTTTTAAAATAAATTATAAATTTTTACTTTTAAAATTATATTTTCAATGAAAGGCTATTTTCCTTAAGGAATATTCAAATTAATATATCAAAATAATTTATCATATATGATTTTATATATTGAAGTTAATTTCTACTTATAGGGGATATAATCCAAAGATTCTATTCTATTTATTTCTATTTATGGATTATGTATATGATGATACGATGATTGTGATACCCATTTCTCTTCCACATGACATACCATGATGAATTACTTATGAAACCCGCTTATTTTTTCATGTATTAGGCTATGATAGAATTATTATGGAACCATTTTTCTTTTACATATGTTATGATATAATGAAATGTTTTTGAAACTAAATTTTTTTCATCAGTTCAGATATCATGTATTTCTTATGAAGCCCATTTATTTTCAAGGATTGTGAAATGATAAACTATTTATGATATTATGGAACTTGTATGTATGATTTTAATTATGTGACTTGTGTGTCCTATATCTCCTTATAATGTATTGGGAAAATATTGATATCTCATTAGATCAATATATTTGGAATATGTTATTAAACCAATTCATTAATTAAAATTTTCCACAATGATAGTCTTGGTATTCAACTTTATATACGAAGATGGTTTGTGGAGTGATCTCATTCCAATATAACAATATTGGAAATTATAATTAAAATACTGATGAAATGATTTTTTATTCTTATTTTTATTCCAAAAAGAATTCCCTTATGAAAATTTAACGTTCTCATTTTCCGTGCTCTTTTATTCCATTAGGATTTATGTCTTATGAGCTACACAGATTTATGGCATGACACAAGTTTATGAACTATGATATATATTTTATGGTTTTCAAATGTTACTATCATGTTTTAATAAATTTATGCTCATGATATGTTGATATCCCCCCCTTTTTAACCTTACTTATCATATGATATCACCCTTTATTATATTTGTTTTCCACAATTTATGATTTAATTTATTTCTTAGGATATTTTCAAGAAGAAACCTAGTTTTGATGAACATTCTGGGAGATGATAGAGGTCACTTATAGGGTAGTAATTTTGTGTTCATATGTTATCAAAAGAACAATACCTAAATGACTTTAGCATGGATCATTATGTTATGAAAAAAATCATCAATTATGATTTAATATTTATATATGAGATGTTTTGGTCATTACTAATTGTATCATATAAATTTTTAGTCATCCTTGGGACAATAAGAAAAGAAAAATTACTGATATTCCTAAGGATTAATCTATGGAAAAGTCTAGGGACGAGTCAGAGTATAGGAAAATTTCCTAGAATTTTGTGAAATGATATAATTATTGGTTTAAATAAAATTAAATCACTCAATATATAGTATATGTTGATTAAGATTTGGAACATTGGTAACTAGGGGTAATAACACAAAAAATAAGCCTTTATCTGGATTGAATCGCCACATGGTGCTTGAAAATATTCCTTAATGCACAAGTATATTGATTCTCCCAGGAGAGTTTCTTTGAAAAATGACATAAAATTTATAAACCATCATGAAGGATATAAAAGGATGATGAAAATTAATATCCTAATTTATGAAAAATAATTCATAAAATAAAAATAAGGATACATGATCTAGATATACAATGAAATATTGATCACTCTGATCATATATTCTTATATGTCATGTAGATAGTTTTGGATTAACATTTGGATTTAAGATAAAATTATAAATTTGAGGTGTTCAAAAGTATGATCAAATATTTAATTAACATATTTTATATTGATATATGGTTCTATGTAAATCATGAAATGTGTCTAGGGATTATTTTTATTATCATAAATTATTAAATATTATATTATTACTGAAAACCCATAATGGTATGATGATTTAATCTCATGTTTATGATTATTATCTATGTAATGTTTGTGAAAATTTAATTCCTATAAATAGATTCATTCATCATCGGGTTGATGTACATGTTATCAATGGAATGGATTAGAATAGTCTACATAAAAATAACATTAATCTTAACAGAAAGGACATCACATATGATATTAGAAACCAACATATGATCATCCATCATTGCAACAATAAATATGAACTTTCATTGAAAATAAAGTCTAATGTAGGGGTTTGATTCTTATTTATGTGTTTTATTTGTCATAGATGGTTAATGAGAGAATCAACATCGATGATATTCCTATTTTGCATTATTTTTTTGATTTATTTTTTTAAAAAACATAGTAATGAAATAATAATTTTTTTATTCATGAATTATACTTTTATATTCATTCTATTTTTATTATGTAATTATTAAAATAAATGAATATAGATTTGATGAACTCATTTTTTATAGGGTATTATTTAAAAGATTAATTTTCAAATTATAGGATTTTTTTGGAAAAAGAGAATTTCATATTGGAATCTATCATTTAAAAAATTTCATCATATAAATCTTTGTGTTTTTTCTAAAAATGTTGAATTTTCACGGAATGGGTAATACTAGTAATTTACCCCCGAAACTGAACTGGTATGTTTACGATTACGTTTCATAAAACATGAAAATATATAGTTTTTTGGAGAAAAAAATTTAAAATACATTGAAAATAATTGTGCTAGAAAACATAAACCATGAAATTTATTATGATATATATAATAAGAAACATGAAAAATTTCACATAAAATTTAATCGATTTTTTATAATTTTATTTATGTTTTCCTTTATTGATTGATATATTCCATTTTATTAGTCTGTTGTAGCCTCAATGTCCCAAAACATTACAATATGATGTTTCACCACATACTCACCATCATAATCACATAACATCTTTTTCAAGAATAAAAATAATGATATATGAAAAAATTGGAAATATTAATGATGATTAAAGACATAAAATTTGAAATATAAATTTTAATAGGGAAATTTTGAAAAGAATAAATGAACAATACAGTTTAAACATTGAAAATTGGAAAATGGGTCAAAAATTATCCATATATTATGAAATCACATAAATTTATGTGAGGGAAATGAATGTAGAAAAAACATACAAGAAACTTTTTCTATGAATTTTGATTAATAATAAACAACATGATTGATGAATTTGTTGGATGTGCATATTATAATGATGTTGTAGGTAGTACTATAATTTTCCACCCATTAATATATTTTGGCCTCTCACTATAAAAGCTGTGATGGATGGAAACCACAATGTATAATAATAATAAATTTGAATTGTAATCATAAGGGGTAAATAATTAATGAGTGTACTAAATTTATTTGGAAAAAATCCATATATCAAATAAAGTGATGGAGTTGGAAAAGAATTAATTCCTTTTTCAATAACCAAGCCACACAGGTCACCAAATCATTGTTCTAAAATTCATAATTCCAAAAAACATGTTAAAATAATTCCTCAAGGCCGATATATGTATTGAAATTATTTAGATTCATAAGTAACTTCCATAATGTAATATATCAATTTAATGAATTATAACATCAATTACATGTACCCTAATGATTCAAAAACATCGAATGGGAAAGTATAGTACTTTATGGTTAAAAAAATAAAGTTGATATTTTTAAAAAAGTTTGTAATCAAAATTTTTTAAAAAATAAATATATATATTATTTTTTGTGTGGAATGGAAGCTCAAATCGAATGGCTTTCGAGTTCCCTATCCACAAAAACTCTAAACCGATATATACATGGGAAAAATAATGGAAGGATTTATAAGTATAATTATGGGAATAGATTATAAATATATATATATAACTAAGTAAAAATTCTCTTATGGATCCCTTCAGTTTGGATAACATTGTAGTACTCTTACAAACAAGGATTTAATTTTTTATATTAATGTTTCTATATTCATGGCACGGAAAAAATTATAAATATGATTTTCCCATTCACAAGATTCAATAAATTTAATAGTAAATAAATTGTATATATACGTACCTATGTAGATTAAATTCTAATGGTTGATTTAACAATCTCTATGTCTGTCCGCCTAATATATCATAGAGATCCAATAATCTGACGTTCTAATGAATTAATTATAAAAATAATTTTAAAATGTGATTATTATTATTTAATATATTCAATTTGATTAATTTAAAACAATAGTACCTAGTTTTGTTTCACATAGCTACTAAATTTTGAATATCCACTACTCTGCTACTCCTTCAAATTAATGATAAAATCAATAATGTAATGAGGACATTGTTAAATTAAATTTAATAAATTGAAAATAGTAGTACACGTTAATATTCAAATATATGATAGAAAATGTTAATGGAATTTTATTTTCGAATAGGAAAATATGTTTTTAATATTTCATTATGAATAATATTGATGATTATGAATTTTTTAATTTTTTTAAAACAATTGGTATGAATTCATTTTGATTTGAAAAAAAAATCTCCAGAGGAAACAAAAACTCATTATTGTATGATATTGAAAAATAATATAAATGTTTCTTTATATAAAATTTTAATATGTTCACATAATATACATAGTAATATATTTGTTCCTATATCAAAGAATCTCTCAACTATGCATATTTATTAGTTATAAATCATATAAATTACTTATAAAATAGAACACATGAAAATAAGTCACTGTGATTTGTTACCAATAGTTTTACATAGAATATATTTGTTTTAAAATTATTTCATATAGTTATTTATATAAAAACATATAATAAACAATAATAAATTAATATAGTAATAAATAATATAATAAAACATGGAACCTAAAACCATGTAGTAGTGTTATTATGAGAGTATTTGCAGCTCTAGCACCAAATGCATGGGCATGTTCACCATGTGTGTGAAAATGATGCATATTTTTGGATTTAAAAATAACTAAAGTGAAAGATCCCTGCTAAATATGAATATATGATGGAATTTGATCTGTATATTCAAAAGTATTATTTTAAGGCATGTTGAGATACTCTATATACTTTCCATTTGAGAATCGTATTTATTGAAGAAGAATGTGATCAAAATCCCCATGTGTTTTTTTAGTTCATAGAAAACCTATTATATATAGAGGTTCAAAATCACAAGTATATCTATATTCTATTTTATAGATTTTTATATATATGGTATTGTATTTCTGAAGCCACATGTACATTATAGATAAATGGGTGATCAATAGGAAAAAAGGATGATATAAAGTAAAATTATTCTCAAAATCTGTTTAAGAATGTTGAACTGCTAAACTCTATTGTAGAATACTGAAATATGATTTTTTTAGGAATTTGTAAAACCAATGAGTTTATTATTAGGTTTTAATATAGTGAAAAGCATTAAGCCTTATTTAAAAACAGATCTTTTTCTTATCTAAACATGGACAAGGGATAATCTTTTTAGGTTTCATGTATATGAGACCATATAAATTATGTGATGTGATGTTTTGATGATGTCAAATAATTGTAAACACCTTAAAAAGAAATTATTCAAGAATAATTTCTATTTATGTTAATTTTTTATTCCAAAACATGGGGATATTCTATAAATAGATATAAATTTAGATGAGTTTATTTATATAATTTCAAATTCTCACGATATGGTTATATTCCACCTTAAATTTTTATCTTGTTGTACAAGTTTTTAAAATAATGGAGAATAAAATATGGGAAGTTTTCAGTACATGTATAAACAAGGGAGGAAAATGAGAACAAATGTTGATTTAATGTGAAATTATGAAAAACATAATTTATACATTCTAATGTGTTATAGTATGAAACTGTATACTGAAATGTTTTTCGGTTTTCAAAAATCACTAAAACCATTGGGTATCATTGTTCATTTAAAAACACTAACCAGGTTTATAAATTATTTAAAATATAGTTCATGTTATACTTTAACCATCCCAAGGAATATGATTATATACTATAATTGATAAATACATATATCATTTTGAAATTTAATATGATAATGTTCTAAAAACTGCACGAACTCATTAAAGGGACATGAAGTATGTATTGATATTCATGTATTAAAAGGAAGGGGGAGGTAACATATATAGGGTATTTCAAAAATTTTATTATAGATATAGATATTTAGGATGTTTACAAATAATATAGAAAATATATATATTGTTCTTATATATATATAAAACGTATAGATTCTCTATTTACATACAAAAAATATAGGAACATTAAGTATTATTTCAGAACATATATACATTGAGAATATGTATATATAGAATATATATATGTTCTATATATATAAATTTTCCATTCATATTCATAGAATACATTTGTTCAGTATATAATCTATATATTTTCTATAAATGATATATATATATATATATATATCAAAATCCATAAAATAATATAGGATGGAGTAGTAAAAAATGTGATAATATAAAATTATAAAATCTTGATGTATAAAAAAACCTAATTATTATCTTGATGAAACACTCAATAAAATTTGTTTGGTGGACAAAAAAGGGTTTCATTTTTTAATTATCAATGGGAATCACTTTAATATCTGTAAATGAAAATCCTACATTTATGGTTTTATAAAACTAAACTTCCCAATCATATTAATCTATAAATGAAGAAAATATAGGAAATGTTATTTTCACATAACGTCAAATATATAATAATAATTAAAAAAGTTAACCAATAAATATTATAAGATAAATAAAAAAAATAATGAAAATTATAAATATAATTTTTAAGGGACGAAAACATTTCATACCTTAATCCAAATAATATTAGTTTCATTTATTATGAATTCATAATGGACTAAAAAAATTTCCCTTTCTAGAAATACCTTTATGTGAAATATTTATTTGATAAAAACTCATGGAAAAATTAAATACTATTAAAAGCATGGATACTACTATACTAGTGTGTTATTTCATTTTAATTTTCCCAGGTCCTTCTGTTTGGTCAAATACTTAAATCTTTAAATTAAATTAGTGGGTAATAAAAAGTACAAAATTCAACCCAAAAATTAATTTCCAAAACCAATCCTTTAGTTATGAGTACATATTAAACATAGCTAGAATAACCAATTATTATGGTTATATACAACCACAATTCTAGAATTAATTTTAATACAGTATAAGAATACATTAGAATAGTCACTTTTCATGATTGAAACTACATAATAAGAATTAAATATTTAAAAAATGAAGATAATAATTGGGAGAATAAAAATAATAAATTCAAATAAAATAGTCAAGGTAACCCTATAGGTTATAACTAAATAAAATTTGATGTTTATTCATTTTTTATGATAACATAATACCCAAAAAACAAGTAATTTTTATAAACATCCAGAATGTGAAATATTTCAATGATAAAATCTCATAAAAAATAAAATAATTTTAATGGCATCGATACTTCAATATTAGAGTGTTATTTCATTACCATTTTCCCATGTTATACTAATGTGAAAACAATTGATTATTACAGTAAAAGGAGTTTGTAAGAATAATAATTAAATTAAAAACAAAATGTAGTTTCATAAAAACAATATATAGTTTTGAGAACATATCAATGATATATAGAATAATGACTAATTTTTTAATATATAGAATAACATTATGATCTTATTTTACAATAGAATAGTCATTAAAATTAATGGTCATTTTTCATACATGGATTATAGAATTAGAATTACTTAGGTTTAAAATTTAATACAATGAGAGAAATATTAATAATAATGATAATTTGAAATGAAATTTTAAAGAGAATATCGATTTTTCATACCTGAAAAAATAAAAGTACATTCTATTATTTTGAATGCATGATGACTTAAAGATGACTGTCATTCATAACTACCAGAATGTGAAATATTTATTTGAGAAAAACTCATATGAATAAAAAATATTAACTTAAAAAATAAGACTATGTATATTGTTATTTCATTACCAATTGACCTGGCCTTTCTATAGTGTCAAAATATTAACCCTTTTTATCAAATGAGTGTGTAAGAACAAGGAAAAATTTAAAAATGAAATTTAATTTCCAAAACCAAACATATTGTTGTTTGAAAATAAAAATTATTTCTAGAATATTCTCACATTATTTTTATATAGAACCAAAATTCCTAATCTAATTTTACACTAGAAGAATATTTTATAGAAATTTTGATTTTTTGTAATGAAAATTATAGAATAAAAATTACTTTAGTTCAAATTTGAACAAAATAATAAAAATTAAAAAAATTATAATAAGAAAAACAATTATTAAAGAGTTCTCTCTTTTCATACTAAAACCAAATACATGTAGTTTCACTTATCGTGGTTTCATAATGGCCAAAATAAATTTCATGTTTATGGTCTTCTTATGGGATTATTATTTTGTTGAGAAATAAATAGTCTAATAGAATATTATTTTGAAGTTGAAAAACTAATATATTAATGTGTAATTTCACTAATATATGAACTACTTTTTCTATTGATTCAAACAATTAACACTATAAATAAATTGAGTAGTTAAGAATAAGTAGAAAAGGAAACATGAAATATAATTTCTAAGGCCAATTTTTTTGATGAGATCATAACAATGATATCCATAATGACTAATCAACATCTGTTCATCTTGTATATTTAGTGATAATTTAAAAATTACATCAACAACATCCAAATTAATTGAAAATTTTTAATAATTACATGAATAATGCATAAGAATTACTTGAAAATTACTTCTTTCCATTATATATACATTTATGATATTTAATTTTCACATAAATATTAAAATATGTGTATATTGTTTCTTATAAAATAATTATAACAATATAAAAGACCAATTTTATATGATTATTATTGGAATAATTTTTAAATACACGAATTATGTGTGTAAAATAATTAGTATAGTCATAATGTGGTCACATACAAAATATTTCAATAAAATTAATTTGGATATAAACCTTATGATTATTTTGGAAAACATTCCAAAAATAATACGTGGATCCACTATATAGACATTAAAAAAAGCCTCGTCCTTGAAAAAATGATGATTCAAAATATAATATGTTTATATTTTATATGATTATTTTTCTTATTTTATAAAGTATTTACACATTTTACATAAATATAGATTCAATGAAAACATATTTCTTGCATTCTATATACTTGTTCTAGAATTTAAAATGTGTGCATACAGGATTTAAGTATTCTCAAAATAATATTATAGATTAATATAAATATACAATATAGATTGAGAATAAATATACACATTTAATATAAAAAATAAAAAATAAAAATAAAATATGAAAACATGCGTGTTCATAATATATACCATGAATAATAAAATGTATATATGGAAAAAATATAGTTTACTATTTATTTTGTTAATAATATAACAATACATAGTGAAGCAATATGAGTTTTTAATTACATGTAATGAACTTCTAGACATCCAGTTTATAACAAAATATGAGGTAGTTTATGAGAATTCATAGAGTAAAAATAATCGGAAAAAGTAACTAATATTTATACATGAAATGTTGGTAAGTTAATATTTAATGAATCTAATACTTGTGTAATATGAGATATAATTACCAATAAATTCAGTGTATTTAATGAAATTTGGTGTAGGGGAAAAATAAAAAAGAAATACTATAATGGAAAAAGTTGACACAAAATTTATTAGAATAACATGAGGTGAAAATATTAGGGAGAAGGGAATAGAAAAATATATTTATGTAACATGACTACCAACTACATGAAATATATATAGGTAAATTGAAGATCCCTATCTATCTAAATCAAAAAAAATGACTATAATCAATGAACATACATGACATAATAATTGAAGGTGATAATTATATCATTGGAAAAAAATTGATGAGAAAAACTGATGAAGAATTGATGACATAAAAATTGTAAGTGGGGTTGAAAATAGTAATCAAATGGCAGTGATTTTGGGAATTTAATGAAGTTTTGGGGACTTATTAGAAGGAATATGGGGATATGACCTCACTGAATGTGATATCCAACAAGGAATGATGGGACACATTCATATGTGGAATGAAAATTGATACTTCTTATCAGGATTGGTGGGATATTATTGAGTGATAGGTTGAGTAGAAAGAGGGGAGGTAGGGAGACATAGGATTATATCATTCAGAATAAAGGATAATAGCAATGTTTAGGAGTAGAACTATATGTATGGAGGACCGTTGGCTTTAAATTTACATCAAAATGGGAATAGATATGACAGAAAGATGTAGGAGAAGAATTTCAAGTTGGGATGAGAATTGGGTATAATTAGCACTTTTGGAACCCTAGTGTAAAAATATAGAGATGGGGATGATATATATGTCATAAATATCTTATGTGAATTAAATTTCATAGGGAGAAATAATTTGTATGGGAAAGGCATGTTTTGTGATGACACTTGGGCATGTGAAAACATAACATAAATATTCATAGTAGGTACTAATTTCCATTGAAAACAATATTTTATTTTAACTACTTATATAGAAAAATTGTTTTTTGGATCATGATTAAATTTATTTAAGTTAATTGAAATTTAAAATTAGGAATTTAGGGTTTATAGATAGATTTTATACTTGAATGTATAATAAAAAACATTCTCTTAAAAAATTGGTTTTTATCATGTTTTGCATATTTGATTTGAAATTAATTTCGAAAAATTTTATGTTTTTATTTTTGGAAATTGTTTTATATGTTATTATTTTTTGTTTAGAAATTTTCTAAATTTTCCACATTAATTAATGTTAATATGATTTATAACCTGTTTAAATTTTCTTACCACAAAAAAGGGTAAATCAATTTATATAGGATAAAAATAAAATGGAAAGAACAACCAAATGTCCAAAATAAATAACTAAATAATATTTAATGATCATATCTCTACAATATTTATCTATGTTTATAATTTTTTTATCTTTATTAGCTACATTAAATAGATAATGTATTTCAAATAATTTTTTTAATGAAAAGTAAAACATGTCACACTCTTGTTTCTAATAAGTTTATTACTTTCAATATGATGATACATAGTGGATCCATTGACTATAATTTTTTTTAAATATAATATATTCATATTCATAATGTTAATTTATTTAATATTTTTAAATAATAAATAATTTCCTTAAATTTTTGAACAACTACAATGCAATAATTATTCAATTAAACTAGAAACATAACAAATGATTTTAAAAATATTAAAAAAAATATAGTTTGAGATAAAAATATGATAAATTAATATTATAGATGAAAATGAAATGTTAGATATATAATAAAATATTTAGTTCTAATTTTAAAAGTTTCACTGATCTAAATATTCCTTAAATAATGAATAGTTCTAAAAATTAACAGCATACATATTTTATAGTAACAAATATTTTACTAAATTATATAAACATACTAAAAGATATAAATTAATTTAACAAATTTGGATAAGGATTAAAATATCAATAATGTTCTATTTATATGTATTTTTTCATTTTATAGTAACTATACTAATCATAAAATTATAAAAATACATGTATCCACGATATGGGTTAATATGGGTATATAGGTGTTAAACCCAAATTATATGGGTTGAAATATAGTAAAAATCCAAATTTTATATTATGAGTTCATCATGACCCCTAATAATATTATATTTTAAATAAAACATATAAAAATTATTTTTAATTGAATTTTTTTTTGTATTAATATAATAATTTGATAAATTTCAAGATTTCCCCTCCCTACTCTTATAAATGGTAACATTTTATTCTCTTTAATGAACACATAAAAAACCAAGTGGTTTATTAAATACCTAAGAAAAAACCTTCCAATAATACTAGATATCATTAAATATGAGTTGGTTTTGTTATAATAAAAATATAATAGGTCATAAGGTGTAAATCATATAATTTTTTCAAAGTAGAGGAATAGTTTTTATCTACATGTTTAAGTTTTGTTTCTTCTGCCACATCCATAAAACCGTTTTTAAACAAGATTACAAAATATAAAAATTATATTACATTAAATAAGGTCTCTTATGTTAATGAAACAACTTATATAAATGTTCTCTTCCATAAAATGGGAAACTATGTCATCATTCTTATGTACGGCAGACTACTACCTCAAACACCGATGGAATATGTTTTCTGTCACCATATATCATGACATATAATAATGATGGAATTAATGATTATATATTATATTAATCTAATATTTTTTATTATGAAATATCATATATCTATTAATTTATTACATTTTAATGAAATGTAAAATGAAAATGTTGTTTTTCTGTATCTATGGACTACATCCTTCACAAAGTGTTCTGATTCCTTTATCATCATGACATCACATGGTTGACATATATATAAGTTATTTTAAATAAATAATATGGTATTTATATATATATACGATATTATGAAAACCAATTAAACATAAAATAATACATATCTTTATTCCGTAGTAATCGATGAAAATTGAAAATGTCACTCAAGAATACACTTGAGCTACGATCTCGGTGATTGTAGTGTAGTTAATTTTTCCTATTAATGTTTATTGTATTGAAATAGAATTAGAATTGTTCTACTAAAATGGTAATTATTTATTGAATGTTATAGTGGGTATTATTGAATAATGAGCCCTTTGACCATAGTCAACCAATAAAAGTTATTTTCAATTTATGTAATAAATATCATAAAAACGTCTAATATGGACTTACATGATTAATTAATCACCTATAAAATTATAAATAGGTATATATACATAATAATAAAGATTATTTTTTTAAGAAATTAATTAATTATTCAATGTTTATTATTCATGAAAATAAGGAACGAATATGACTATTCATAATCAATGTAAGGGACAATCTTTTAAAACCCCTCATTTAATGTTCCTCTTTAAAATATTTTATACAATTGTTAAATATATGTTTTTTATATTATAATAAAATTGATAATAATTTCATGTCTCAAGGTTAATATTTTATTTGATGTCTACATTACAATTTTAAAAGGTTATATTATATGAAAATCTTTTCAATTTTTTGGCGTAATTTTTTTTAAATATGTGATTTTAAAATTTGAAAGTAATTTATTTCAGGTAATGTTTATAGTTTGCATGATTTAATTTTTTATGACTTTGTTATAATTATTGGGTGTTTTTTATGAAGATGGATGTTTTGGTTATTGAAACATTGTGGCTTCTTTCCTGATAAACAATGGATGGGGTGATATATTGTTGTTGACACTTGCCAAATGAGCAACAAAAAATTTAAAAGGGAAGAAATAGCTAGATATGGGTATTATTGTCTCAAAAAGAAAAAAATAAGAAGAAGGTTGTTGAGACACATGGATCATGTATTCCTCTAAGAGTCACATGAGAATGTTAATATAATAAGATCATTAAAAGGATCCTTTTTTAGTGGATAACATGTGAAAAATCCCATAGATCCCCGCTTGTCAATACCATACTACCTTTTAAAGGTTCCCATGGAAACTAATGGTCACACGATGAAAACTGATCAAACTCAACCAAGTCATGTGGTTTTTCAACCAATGTGCGCCTGAAAAACAATCCAATAATTCTTCAAAAAATAAGGTAAAATATTCAAAAGGAAGAGGCCTCCCATAGTTTTAATACTGATGTGATAGATCGTCGTAGGGTAGAATGGTGGTTGTTCAAAAAATTCAATAAAACTAGAGAGACCCCTGAGCCTTTGTAAAATAAAACAATGAAAATAAAATGGGTGGTGGTGTCATACACTCACAGATATAAAAATGATGTAACACATCCATGGAAGATTGTAAGACACATCATGACCCTAACGACATTCCCACCTTATCTTTGTAAATCCCACTGATCTTTCATCCTCATCACGCAACGAGCCTCAGGTAGTTCTAGGTAACCTTTCAATCCTACATTATATTTATAAGAAAAAATGATATATTTTTCCTTGAAATGATCACATATATCTATAGGATCATTTTAGGTCATAGGGCACATTACCGAGATGTAGGGTGATTGTCCTCGAGAACAACCAAGAACCCACACGAAGACCCCAACATTTGTAATATAAAAAATGAAAATAAAAAAATGCAATGATATGGGGGCCCCTCGCTGTTATAAAACACTGAAATTATAATTATTCTATCCATATAATAGTCTCACAAGACCCCTTGAAAATTCAACATGAACCCACAAAGGAACCTTGAAAATCCATCATTGTCTCACAAAAATTTTGAAAATAGTCACATGAGATCATTTGAAGTCCATATACAGGTTCCCTAATCTATTTAATGATATTGAAAATGTTAATAAGAAAATATAGAAGTCATTCTTCTGGGGTACATGATGAAAAAATTCCTCATTTATTTGGAATAAATCAATAAAGGAGGCGTTGATGGGAGGGACTTTTAGTTACTGAAACCATGTGCTGCCCACATAGAGATCCCTGAAGAAAACCTACTATGATGTGTGAATCCAAAGCATTTTGCCTAATATAGCCTTGATAGAAGAAATTTCCACTGTACAAAGTGTAAACTTATTAGGATGGAGAGTACTATGAATTCCCTACCCAAACATGAAAAATTAACGGAGAGGAGGACCACTATCAATGAACATTCAATATCATAATAAAGAGGAAAATTCTCCCAAAGAAGAGTTTTCCTTTTTCATCCATGTGCTAGAATGGATTTCTCAAAGGAGATGATCTCATGGAAAGAAATTATTCTAATATTTCTGACACCAAAAAATAGCTGAAACTACCTATAAACATGAATAAAGAACTTCTCATGATTTCTTTTAGATCATGTGGTGGACTTATGGTTTGAAACTGAGGAACATATTGCATAAATTCTTGGTCCTGTGAGACATAAATTAATATTACCTTGAGAAAATATAACAAATTCTCAATATAAAGGATAAAACAAAGCCTATTTGTATGATAATTACAAAAATGTCATGCCCACTAACCCCCATGCATATCACATGAACCACCCAGGACACACAACAACACCATAATATGTCTCTATGATCTTGTGAAGACCCTTATGTATATTAATTGGGTTATGTGGATTCCATTGCAACATTTCGAAGCATGTCACATAGTACCCCTTGGGAACAACACCTTAGTATTGTGAATCCCTTTTGGCACAGCGTACTACCCTTTTTATTTTTATTATACATGTTTCCATAAAATTATAACGACACTCACTGATGTCATCTTGGAACCGCGATAGCACTAGATCATGTCAATTGGATAATTTTATTCCCTTTAGAAAACCAATCTAGGTCTCTTGATGACCTCCAGATAAGTCCATTAGGACATTAAACACCCAATGAGACATGTCTCATTGACTCTCGCAACACCATCCACGTGTGTTGGCTAGTTCATGAGATTACAACTAGGAAGTCAGCTTAATCACGTGACATCATCTTGAAAAATAATCAAGGTCATGTGATGGCTCCTAGGACCGACCATCATGGTCTGGGGTAATCCTCCAGACATGTTAACCTTGATCATGAAAAAACTATCAAACAAGGTATTCATATTATTAAAAAACCCTATAAAAGTCAACTAGATCATAAATTTGACTATTGACATGTCAGTAAGACATTATTTGACATCTAGAGAATACAATCAGGTAATGTCAAACTGAAAATCATTGCATGTCAAGAGGGAAATCATGCCACATCATTTAGGGATTCCCAGGTCTTGATAATCTTTTCCCCCCTCAGTGTGCATGCCCCGACCAATGGGAAACCTCAGAATGTAAGACTCGATCCGAGGTATAATATGACATGTCCCGGCCAAAGGGAAGAATCACCATGTAAGCCATAATATAATGATCATTGATAATTATGATTCCTAACATAATCAGGATACGTAGTACACCTTCTTAAGGCCCGAGCTCTATATCAAAATCCATAGTTCTGTCTCAAAACATAAGTCCCACATCCATAAGCAGTGAGACTGGTATTTTCCATCCCTTTTATCTCCAATAGATCATATCTCATGTGTTTGTAGGTAGTTTCAATGATCATATCATTTTCATCATATGATGATACACAGGAAAAAGCAATCTTCATTGTGTAATCCATAAACAGTGGCATAATATGATATGTCCTAAACATAAGGAATTGTCAGTATATAAGTCCCTATCAATTTAATAATGATGAATTGGATTCCTACTAGAATCAGGATACATAGGACTCCATCCTAAATATAGAGATCAAATAAAACATCTATTTCGATGTAATCCTCATGTCTCTGAAATTTCAACAATCCCGACCTAATCATTCCCATGGGATGATCATTCTACCCCATGGTTGAAGCTCACATTTTCATAAATGTTATATAGTAAATCATACGTTATAATCCCCACATAATGTTATTTTATGGTTAATTGCCATGTTTTATGGTTTTAGTGGCATTTTGAGCACAATTTCAAAAAATGGTTAAATATAGAAATTTGACAGATTTTTATTATAGGGGTATTTTGGGAATATAATTTAAAGTATTATTGAAAATTGATTGATTATTTTTTGAAAATCCTTTATTTATTTAATAAAATATTTCCTTCTGGATGAAATTCTTATTCCAGCATTTATATGCTCAAAAATTCATTTAATTTGGGAAATTTTCCCGGAGGATAGCATGGACCCAACAAAAGTAACGGAGTCATAACACAGTATACACACCTCCAAATGCATTGATTCCAACTGTTAATGAAAGAGGATTCTATGATCTGTGTAAATTATTAATTTAATGTCAAAATACAGTCAATAAAAATTATTTCATTGCTTCAAACATGTGAAAGATTAAACGTCTCTCCAGGCAGAAACAACTCTATTGGCTAATTAATTTATAAAACCATAACAATGAATCCAAAAGGACTCATATTTTAAGGAGGAAAATTAAATTACATTCTGAACATCATTTAGTAAGGATGGAATGATTGAATCGATAGGTTTCAAAGTCATAATGCCCATAGATGTCATAGAATTGTAATTTGGATAGTCAAATGGACAGATTCACTGTCTCAGATTAAATCGGTCATAACTCATACATAAGATATCCAAAGAATCTGAATTTTGAGGGTGAATGTAGGATAAATTAGGGAACATGTTTTATGAATAGAACTATTATCAATTCTAAAATTTAATGTGGAATCAATGCAGAATCTCTTCGAGGATTATTTTGGAGAGAATTCTTTCACCTCCTCCCCCTATAAATATGTATCCTCACCCCTTATCAAATGCATTGGCACTTTTGTGTGACAATTTTCTATTGTATTGATGTTTATTTACATTATAATAGTATTATAAATTTTTATTATATGTTTATATTATTCAACGCATTCTCATTTTTTTATCATTTTTTCCACCACCTTCTTCTCCACCATGATCGCTTATACTCTTGATCATGATTAACTAACTAGAGGAACTTCCCAAGGGATCAATCTAGAGTTTAACCCAAGTATTATCACATTAATTTTAATTTTTTATTATTTTATTAGAGTTAGATCAAAGGAAATATTAGTGGTTAAGGTGCCTTTCTATCTCCAATTTCCACCTAAGGCTTAACTTTCTCTTCTATAATATTTTCTCTCGATCAGGGAGGGGGATGTGCGGTCTCTCAAAGATCGTTGAGAGAACTTTCTATTCACAACCACATTTAAAAGAGTATATTCACACATATGATGGATTGTGTTTATTAATTAAATTTTAAATAAATAATGATATGATGAAGGTTCAATATGGGCGATCCTCTTTGGAATATCTCCTTCTTTCTAACAACATTTTGTCTATATTCATTTTGTTTGCGTTAATCATTTCATCTTTACATTCCATTATACTTAATTATCATATCTGAAACCACAATTTCATTGAGTTTTGTTTTATAAATAATAAAAATATAAAAAACATGAATTAGAAGTAGTAATTGATGGACCAAAAAATGCTCCCCAGGACAACATCCAAGGTCATCCTCTGTGCTCCATTTAGTTATAAATATTTTTAAGAGTGCACACCACAAGGTTTCATCATATTGGAACTGTTTAAATGGAGCCAATTAGTTTTAATTCACTATATTTATTCACAATGTGTCAAAAATATTCCTTTCATTTTAAAAAAATCGTTAATTTCAGTAACTTAAAAAAATTATTTGTTCATGATGTATTTATATTTTGATAATTATGCTTGGACTGACCAATCTCATGCACAAGAAAATGTTTCTAATGAACATGATGATCATTTTCGTAGGACTATTTATAAAGATAAAAACCTAGAGATCCAAAAAAAAATGGATTTCGGAATATGTACGCACATCCTAGGATTATCCCGAACCTCATCAGGAACCCAAACCAGAAAAAATGGTGTAGGATATTCCACAAATATTTTTTTCTATTAAAGAATCTGAGGTAGGTGAGAAAGAGATACTAAAAGAGATAATAACATCATCTAGAACTCATCCATTGCTTGGGGAGGTCCATGAAGTACACATGCATGCTGATGAACTTATGTGATATCAACAATTTTTGGAATAATACAGGAATATATTTATTGAAGATAACTTGAAGGTTGATATTCCCATCCTTGTTAATGAACAATCAGAACCACTATACCTCTTTCATGATTTTGATGATTATGAAACTGATTCAACTGATAAGATTGAGTTACCAATGGTCCAACATGAAGAGATCAATTACCAATCTGACTTACTTGGAAGGGAAAATTTCTTTATTAATTCCTCATTTTTTAATAATATTTAATCCAAATTGTTTTTTAATTCTTATTCTCTGAAATTTTTTATACAACAAAATTAATGAAAACCTTGAATGTTAAATTTGATACCAATCAAGTAGTGGTGATTGAAGAAGAATATTATAAGAATATAGTGGTGCAACTACCTCCTCAACAAATATTTTCATTCCATCTAGAGGAGGACACCACAAAAGTTAACCGGGAGAACCCTTATCTTCTATTCCCTCCCACTTTGGACCTTAGTTTCTCTCTTTATAATTTATTTTGGGTTATGAATTTTCATATATTTTATAAGTTTTATTACACTCAGTGATTACACATGGTCATTGGTAAAATTAACATGTGGTGGCTCACCTCAAAGTAACCACACCCACCTTCTGATTTTGGATAATCAACTAAAACTGCCTGACTAGGGGCGGTGAAATCCTTATACCCACATGGGGGGTCTAAAACATGTTATATACTATTTTCTATTTCTACTTATTTTTTTAATTCTGATTTATTTTATTTCATGATTTCTAGGTCTAATGAAAGTATATAAGAGATTAACTCAAGGAATCCACATCAAAATTAATATCATGTCGTATCTTTCATTCCCTTGGCTTTTCAACCTTTATTTTTTTTTGAGTTGAAATGAGGGGTAGTAAAATTTAAGTGTGGGGGAGTGTGAATTTCATATTTTGTTTTCATATTTTGAGGATTTTTGAGCATTAATTAATATTCTTATCACTTTTCAGATAACTATTTATTTTCAAGGAGATAAAATTATTTTTGAAATAATGGATTTTAAAAGATTTTTGTTGTGGAGACTTCTTTATTGAATTGCACTGTCATGAATTTTTATGAGTTTGACTAATTATTGAAATCCATACCCATTAAAAAGTAACTAAATATATTTTTATAGTTTTTTGAGGTATTCTAAACTACTTTGACATATTATTCCTAATACACACACTTTCTTGAGGGAAACATGAATTCTGTGTGAGAACCAGAATTTGTGATTCTTCTATTTCAATGAATTAGATTTCAAGGAATCTATTTGAAATAATTGAGGAGTATATTTTTCTAGCTACATTTTATCTTGAAACCTACCTTTACATTAACCCTTCATAATCCATTAGTTTCCATGAATTTTTTTATAGGTTTAAGCCACATTACATGTGGATTTTCCTTACCTACCCACACTTTCAGTATTTTTTCATAGATATTTTAATCTAGAGTGAGAGGGAAGGGACTTTTGTGTGCATTAATTGGTATTTATATCATTTATGGGTGGTGCATGGTCTATTTAAATACTTTTTGAAGTGGATAATAAGAGAATTTGGCATGAGTCGTCATTTCATTATGCTTTTATTATTTCATCCATTTATCCTTAAAAATGAAAAATTGGTGATGTGCATGAATTCATAATTTTATATTAATTTATAAATCATGTCCCTCTCAAAAATCATGGGCATGAATTTTCATTCATTCATTATATTCAATTTTCGGCACATCCTCAATTAAAAATCAAAAACAAAAGAAAATAAATATCTGCCACTCTTGAGCTTAAAAATGAGAGAGAATATAGGTGATATCATTCTTTGTAATAACTGATAGTCTAATTTACCATGTCATAAAAGGTGATGGTGTTGTTTTTCACATTTTTAAGTGCTATTGAGAGAGAAATTTCCGGTTTTTTCACTTGAATTAATCATGCATTGTACTTAACAATCCAACCTCATCTTTCTGGCCTGAAACATTTTCAATAATTTTCCCACAAAACCTAAGACACACAATCATTTTAACTAGTAATAAAATATCTGATTATTTAATTCATTTTCATGTTTTTATTTGTAAAGAAATTTTAATTTTAATTAGACTATGGTGATACATGCTATTTTGAAGTATGAGGATAACTCTACGTTCAAATTCACTTCATTGAAGAGTGACATAATATTCAATTTGAGGTAGGTTGTGATGGGGACATAGATTTATTTATGAGGATGAAAAAAATTTAATGAATGAAATTAAAATTATAGAGATTTTTTTAATAGATGTTACATGATGGAATTCTATTTTGTATAAGATCATAGATATTTTCTCATTTTTGATTGTTTTGTGGATTTTGATTTGGATGTTAAATGATTTCCCTGGAGTGCAATGTTTATGTGTGGGGGAGTGATTAAGATCTCATTTTCATAAATTCTATATTGTAAATCATTGGTTATAATCCCACAATACTGTTATTTTATGGTTAATTTTTTTTAGGTTTTATTTGTATTTTCATGTCAAATGCAAAAAATAGTTGAATCTGGAAATTTGAAAGATTTTTATTATAGGGGTATTTTGGGAATTAAATTCAAATTATTATTCCAGATTTTATGCTTTTTAATTTTTTAAATCCTTGATATATTTAATTCATCTTTTTCTTCAAGAGTAAATGCTTATTCGAGCATTTAGATGCCCAAAAAATCATTTAATTGGGGAAACTTTTTTGGGTGGACAACGCGGACCAAATTGCTGTAACAAAATCATAACATGGTGCACACACCATCAAATTCATTGATTCAAACTAGAAATGAATGAGGATTCCAGGAGCCATGTCAAATGTTAATTTATAGTCAAAATACGCTAATTAAGGAATTATTTGAATGCTCCGAACATGGTGAAGATGAAACCTCTCACCGGGAAGAAATGGTTCCATTGGGTAATTAATTCATAACATCGTATCCATGAATAAAAAATGGATCATATTTTTTATGAATAGTAAATTATGTTATTAACAACATTTATTAAGGATGGAAGTAGTGAATTGATAGGTTACGAATTCATAATGTCCAGGGAAGTTGAAGAATTATAATTTGGAATGTCAAATGGAATGATTAAATGTCTCGCATTAAATCGGTTATAACTCCTACATATGATTGGAAATAAAGCTCCAGATTTTTGGATGAATGTATCAGACATTATGGAACATATTTTATGAAGAAACTAGTTACAAAGTCTTCCATTTAATGGGGAATTCACAGGGAATCATTTGGAGGATTATTTTGGATAAAATTTGTTTACCTTCTCTCCCTATAAATATGTATCCCCACCTTTTCTCATTGCATTGGCACTTCTATGCGACCATTTTATATCATTTTGTATTTTCATTCTATTTTATTAGTATTATTCATTTTTAATATATTTTTCTCTTATTCATCTCATTCCCATTTTTTATCTTTTTTTTTCAACCCATTCATCTCCAACGTGATCTCTTATACTCGTGATCATGAGTAACTAACTGGAGGAACATCCTGGGGGATCAATCTAGTGTTGAACCCACGTAATTTCACATTCATTTTAATTTTGTCTTATTTTATTAGAGTTAGTTCAAAGGGAATATTAGTTTTGAAGGTGAATTTGGGTCTCCACTTTCCACCTGAGGCTTAACTTTCTCTTCTATAATATTTTCCTCAATCGAGGAGGTGGATGTGTGGTCTCTCAGTAATCATTGAGAGTACTGGATATTTAAAACCACATTTAGAAGAGGATATTCACACATAGGATAGAGTGTGTTTATTAATTAAATTTGAAACTAATAATGAGACGATGAAGGTTCAATCTTGGTGATTCTATTAGGAATATCGCTTTTCTTTCTAACATCATTTTGTCTTCATTAATTCTATCTGAATTATTCATATCATGTTTACATTCCTTTATATAGAAATTTCATATCTCAAAACACTATTTATTTTATTTTTTTCATATAAATAATAAAAATATAAAAAAGGTAATTATAAGTAGTGATTGAATGACCACAAAAATATCTTCAAGAGAATGACCAAAGCCATCCCCTATACTGCACTTTGTTATAAATATTTTTAAGAGACTGCACAAAAACACTTCATCTCCCATCCCTCATTGGACTAATAAATTAACCGAATTCTCTCCAATAATTCCACTCACAAGGGTGTGAGTAGAATGATCTACCATCCTCTTCAACATTGGGTATCCATAATAATCATTGGGTTTGAAACCCCAATCAACCATCTACCATTAGAATTTGGTTATATACGTTGTTTTGGATGAGGTAATAGTTGGGGGTTCAATTTAGAATGGAAATGACATGTTGTTAAATATTGTGAATGGAATAAAACATCCCAAAAAGTCAATCAGGCCCAACCAGACCTACCTCAACATAGGTATCCCTTACGATCTCTTCCACTTTGAATCATAAATGGTAAACCAGGCATGAATTTATGAAAAAAAATATTGGTTATTATCCTTTTTCCCATTTTGTTTTCACACTATTTTTTAATAGAAATGGTGAACCCAATGTGAAAATTTGAAATATAAAATTGTTGATTATTATCTATCAAGCCATTTAGTGTTCACAATATAAACAAAAATAAATGCCCAAACAAATGAGATTTATCAAAATAAAAAATGATTGTGTGATTACACATCTAGCCATTTTATTTTATCACTATATGAAAAAAGAAATGGAAAACCTAATGTGATTATCTAAAATAACAGAATGATCATTTAATCATGTGTTTGGACACTTTTTATTCAAAACATATAATAAAATTAAGTCTGAAATGATCTAACTGACGGTCGTCTATAACCGAGGTTATCATAATATATGTCCAATATATTTTTGATAATTCTAAATGAGAAGAATGGTTGGTTCATGAAGAAATAGATAATCATATTAACAATACATATCTGATTGGGAACATCATGGCTATGATATTTCACTAATAAATGAACATATACCCATTTTATGCATGACGTTAAATATTTTTCTCATCGACAATATACCTATCCAAGACAATATATTCTTCATCAAGCAATCACTCTATTAAATAACATACTGCTGCAACCCCCACAATTCCCAAAAAAATTTACCTACCTGAAATATCTAGAGTCATGCGGTAAAAAATATGGTCTCAGAGTACCCCGAATGTTGTAAAATACCAACACTAGACGTTTTCCATAAGGTTCTCCATGTACGGAAACTGATGTGTCTGCATCACCTTGGGAAAGCATCAGCTAAGCTATTTCCCATCATTTCCACATCCAACAGCTTCAGGATATTATCCCCGGAGTGCGATAACTTACACCATCAATATCTAATGAATGTGGATCTAAAATAAAAATAGAGATCTCTTATGGTTCAAGGAATTCCTAGGAGGGATTCTATATGAAATTTTTACTAACATCTTCCCAATGGAGCCCACCAGTTTGCTGGTAAAGGTACCACTCGACACAGTGCCTCCTCTAAAAACCATGCATGGTTGACCAGGAAAGAACATCAGGATAAGATTATGATAGATATATAGGATAGGGATCATATCACCATTATTTTTAATGATGACCGGTGAAATATTTTAGCAAAACCAGTAAGCAGGATCATATCAATTGTCAGTAAGAACATTTCTACAAGAATATTCCCACGGTAGGCATGGGGGATCCGTCTATCCCTAATTATTTTCATGAATTTCTTCATCATATTCTGTTGGTACGATGAGTATAAAAGTGGGATCATGTCCCCATATCAATAGAATATAACTTCTATTACATATTATGGATGAAAAATATGATAGATTATAACTGTGAACACGCTTTCCTAAAATGTTAATATATTTTACCCACAATTAAATAACTCTGCATGTATATTCCGAAAATGATTCAGATAATGGGAATGATGCATATTCCAATCCATATGGATATGAAAACTCATTTATCATATCATCATGAACAAATGAATATTTTAGATCAATCACACACTTTTTCTCCAATCCTATAGTATTTACTAAATAATACAAAAAAGGAAGATGCATCAACCTATGCTCCTATTCCCATTACAACCGAGGAACACCAGTGAGAGAAAAATATTCCTCGAGAAAGGGTCAGATAGATATCAAACTATGTTATGGAATATTCAAAAGGAAAAGGATAATGCTTATATACCTATTATGGTCGGTGATCACGAAGTGAAAGAGGAAAACGCCTTAGGATAAGCTTATATTCCTACTAATGAAGTCCAACGACATACACCAAAAGATCAATATTGGGTATATATTTTGGTTATTGTTGGGGATAACCTATGATGAATTGAGAAAGCCTTGGAATGGGATTATATACCTATTTGGGAATCTTCCTGGAATATTCTAGAAGATCATGGATGCCAATCATATTTTCATACTTCCACTAATGAATGAAGACCCAACATAATTACATGGAAATATAAGAGGAAAATAATATTTATTCTCTAATTCCATAGGTACATTGGTATATTATATTAGGGAATACATTTTTATATCATGCTCACACTCTTATTAAAAATAGAAAAAACCATGTGAGAGAAAAACTTGCCTTGATGTTAGCTCATTTCCCTCCCATGAATAGCTTGCGACATAACCCAATGGCTCAGGTTCTGGAATATATGCCCATAATGACTGTGGATCACCAAGTGAGAATGAAAAATTCCTTAGTACATTATCATATTCTTATCAATAATGAGATATCTCGTTAGTATATTTTAGAATCATCTATGTAGGTCTCTCAAACTCTCACAATATTAGATGATAATGAAATATATCTAGAAACCATCCTATAGCAGGCTTATATCCATAGAAAATTATAAAATATTGGTAAGAATATTTTTTCATGATATAGAACATGGCCCAAAATTCAAATCTTCTTAATTCCAGTGTTCGTGTGGTAATTTGAGACACATTCTCAACACCAAAAGTGTATTTCAACCCTTCCACCAAAGCATAATATTACCATTACATTGAGAGTACTCCTCATGATAGTGTGGAGATGGATATCAGGGAATCTACTATTGACATCCACCATGTTCAACCTATTTATGATGATTTATCCCATAGAGATGGAAATCCTCTCCTTACCAAGACACCTCAGAATAGAGAGGTGTTTATAGTTAAGTTGCCTTCATATAGGGTAGAGTTCAATTTTATAAGTACATTTTATATATAGGATCTTGAAACATTTGGGTCATCAAAATATAATTCCCAATTAACATCCAGCAGCACTCCACTACAGTCACCTAGAGACCCTATGAATAATCTTATACGGTCTAACCTGATAGAGGCACATAGGACTGATGAAGAGGAGGATGGAATAGACATATATAGAGTGTTGGTTGAAAAAATATCCCCATCATGTTCTGGAACAACAAAACTTCTAATTGATATATCCTAGATGATCCAGAAAATGAGTGAATACCTTATCTATGAAAAACAATTGGCGACGCATCAGTGACTTAAGGATAGAAACCTCCCTTACCTGGGGTATGAGGGTCACCATCAGACCGTAAGGATACTACGTTGTCACCTAGAACTAGAAACTATATCAATATTCAAATATCCAGTAATAAAATATCATAGAAATTTTTTTCCACAATCTTGTTTCTATTGCATCAAAAACCATCATAAATTGATCTATGAGGTCACATCATGCATTTTTATTCAAAGATGTGAATAGTATGAATAATTAATCATTTCCAAACCTATGTAATATTAGAACCCTGTAAATATAATGTCCAATAATGTTATAGCCTCGAGAAATAATAAGGTCATAGGAAATGCTTGGGTTAGATGGTCACTACAATGAAATTCCCCTACTAGAACAATGCCCAAACATCATGAATGGAGGGAGAGGATAAATAAAATATAAAACTATCCCCCTTAAAGCATCAAATTTTAATTTATTTTAAATATTCCAATGTTTTTATCAATTGGAAAGCTTCCCATAATGAACAATACCCATCAGGGAATTCCATCTCACCTATCTTCTAAACGATCATAGTTGTGATGCATCAAATGAGCCATAATATCATCTACCATATCATCCATCTAGGAGCAGGACCATCCCACCTTGCCAGGGGAATATCTGCCACTACCTCCACCTGTTAAACCATCAATTCCTTTCGGTATTTGGGAAACATGGGTAATAACTGTGAAAAAACCCCAACCCATTGGTTGGGTTAATTTATATCTCAATCACCATCCCTATGTAAATTGTCCCCTGAAAGGGTCTTGGGAATGTCATCCATGACTCCAGATCAACCCCATCAAACTAATCTTGGGTAATTTATATCTCTATATCCATCCCAAGAGTCATAAAATCCCCGACTAGAAGCATTAGATCCTCAACAAAAAGACCATTCAGTGCCAATTGTCGCCCTGAATAACCCCTAATCCATATGGGTGGAGTATTTTTATCATCATCAACACCACAGATAGAATCAATATTCTCAAAATTTTCAGATAGAGATCTATGTTTGAAATCCAACAAATTCCTCTAATTCCATGATAATGTTATATAAGTGGGGGTCTATTTAGAAATTAGGATTGAGGACACCCTCTTGGTAACTATTCATTGACTTAGATTAGAGGAGTGTATGAAGATTGAAATTTTACACCACTGGGGTTGCAAGAAAAAATAGACCAATAGGTATAAGGGTTTGGATAATGACTCAAAAGAAGGAAGGGAAACATTTTCCTATTGTGTAGAAAGTTATGTCACATCCACCATATCCTAATATGGAATTGTGAATGAATTCATTATCTACAAGAAATAAATTGTGGATTGACACAAAAATGATGTGGTCCACAACACGAAAAAGGTACCCCTAGAGGAGGGTTATTTGTATGCTCCCAATGAGGAAGTGTTCACCCTGAACCAAAGAAGGCTCCAAAACCTAGAACCTATGAATACAGTGCTTCAAAATCCATATAGAAACACTACCAATGAAATGTATATTGGTATGGATACATTCTAATCACCACCTGAAATAGTTGAGGATATCTTCAGAAAGGAACATTTTTCATAATATGATAGTGAGAAAAATACTATCAGACAACCCCACAAGAAGCTCGTTAGGGGAAATATTTCCAATAGGTATTTACTTCTAGAAGAGAAAAAATTTATACCTCCCATAGATAATCCTCAAATAATAGTAGTATCTAAGAATCACATTGGATCCTGATCATGGAAACCATTAAAAATAAACAAGGATGTCCAAAATGATTCTGACTTCCCCCCATATAGTGAAAACATCTCCCTTACCGGGGAAATAATTTGGTCTTAGGACAAAAAGATAATCTGGGGGAGAAAAGCTAGGGCAACCTAATCAACAACTAATCAAGGTGGAAGGGTTTAACTTATTCACTCAGCATCACTATCTTGAATTAATAACTAATGGACCACTATTTATAAAATCATTAGGATGAGTTGCAGACACCTATGACCCCGATAAGGTATTGAGGTGGGTTTCATGAGTTTTCATAGAAGGAACAATATCTTGAAGAATACATTCTATTGGATTGATACAAAACATGATCCTTTCCCACAACACAGTATAAATGGATAGTAAAATAAGAATCTAGATATATCTCTCTAGATATAATTGTAGGGCTCATCCAAACAACCATGAAGGTCCTAAACAACCCATAACCTCTTATCATGTAGAAAAAAACCCGTAATCTCAATCATGCATAAGAACACTGTAGTCAGGGTCTCCTAATATTTTTGGAACATATGAATAATGAAAACTCCTTAAAAAAGGAACATGTCCATGATTATTTCTTAGCATCCATGCATAAAAACATTATCAGGCTATCGAATCCTAGGAATCTAGACGAAGTCAACCTCACCATCCATCCAGACTACTTCCCATTCTACAGAAGGCTAAGTCATTATATCGAGGATCACATCATTTAAAAATACTTCCATAAATGAATGGTAAATTTAAGACTGGTGGTGTCAGATGAATCCTTATATCAGGTGTATTGGATAAGTATTTCTCAGAACAAAGAGGAGGGTGATTGGAAAAAATCTTAGCCAGGTGTTTGTGAATGCTGGATGACTAACTGACTTGAAGAATAGTTGACCATGCTCATGAAACCCATAGTTAAAATCAACCCAATCCCACAATAGCTCCACCAACATGGATCAAACATCAATTTTTTTCCCAAATGTGGAAATTTCCACTGGATGATAGATGAAATAGAAGAGGTGGAATCACATTATTCTCTAAAGTAAAAGCTCACTCCTATACACATCATACCTGAAATATCCACAGGACAAAATACACCATAAAAATGGAATCATCATAAGATGAAGATACATAGTTGGTTACGTTAATGTAATACACACTGAAGACCCCCTCACTAATGATGAATATGAACCAGAATATGATTTCCTAAATATAAATGGAGAAAAAGAGGCCACATGCACCGAAACCAAGGATATAGGGGACATCATAGATGTGGTAAATCCCAATATTTTGATCATGATAGCCTAGATAGTATATATGTAGCTGATACTCATGGGAATACATTCTAGTGTGCCCAAAAGTATCTTGGAGGTATCACCGAACCCTATAGCGGTAATACACACCCAATTTTCAGGCATAATCGCCTAACATGGATTCAATTAACCGGTCATCCCAGAAAATGGAGATGGCCATAACTAAAAATTCCAATATGAGTGGATAATCCCTTGACCTATATAGATGAAACACGAATTTCAACCTCAAATACAGCAACTCCTCAACTAAATATTTATGTGAAACCCCACGTTGTGAAGCACTAGCCTCTAGAAAAAATGTAAAACATTGTTAAACAGCTAAACTTTGTACTAAAAAATCATTCAATACATGATTCACTTAATAATTCAAAAATAATTCATGGATGAACTATATTTAATACTTAAAAATCCCACAAGAGTTTGACAGGAAAATATCTACAATTGAGGTCTATCAACCAGAGACTATGTCAATAGAATTCCATGTTTCCATTACTTTCACTAACCAGGATCAAGAAGAGTTCCCTCAAGGGATCATAAGGCCCCCATGTGTTTTGGTAAGGCTCAATAATTTCAAAATCCAGTGGTTACTGATTTATAATGGTTTTGGAATCAACTACATCTCAGATTTAACCATCTGATGTTTAGGATATTGATAAGGGGATCATTCTCTCACAAAGGTGACCATTAATGTGTATTGTGTGTGTGTTCAAAGACCTCTATATAAGATTATGCTATAAGATTAGTTTGGGGATCTCACATCAAATTCTTAATTTATTATAATCCATCAAGACACCACATACAATGTCATGTTCGAAAGGCCATTGCTTCATAGCCACATGGTGGTGCCTTCAACATTCCATCAATGATTGAAATACCCCATCAATGGAAATCTCATCAAACTTCCTGGCCACAATGCCCCCTTCAGGACTTTTGGATCCACATATCGTGAAGCTGATTTCGGTAACAAGGGATGAAAATAACAAATAGTAGATCTTATAGCCCATGCTATCTTAGGGACCACCCCTATTGATACATGGAGTATGATCTATATCAACTAAATTCTTCGCATAAATATAGTTGATCTTATATACATCACCTCAGATTTCGATGATCCCTCTATCCCTGTTATGAGGTTAAATTAAATTCAACTATGGAATCTCTTTGCAATGACGCAAGCATCAGTGGGTGATAATGTCTCATCTCATGTCTTCTCTCATTCCGATAGTGACAGAGAGGCCCCAAAATTATATTCTTCATCTGAAAATGTATCTACAAACTCAGAGATCGTTGGAGATGAGGATGAACATATGAATAATCCTCTTTAATTTGAGGAACTTCTCTCCACAAACTTATATGATATGAGAAAGATAAATATGGAAATATAAGAAAACTCACGGCATATAGTAATTAATGCTTCTATGTCCCCCGAATAGGAAGACATTTACATCACATTTCTACTGAAACACTAATATTTGTTCTATTGGAACTACACTGAAATTCCCATACTAAATCCATATGTAAGTACACACCATCTCAGCCTTCCAAAAGAAAATCAACGCTTCACGAAAGAGTCAACGAGGATGTAATCCTCTCATCACACAAATTTATATGTGGATATATAAAAATTATTCAAAACCAAAACTTTATGAGATGTGAAACACCACAAGTGGATTTCCAAAATCATCCCTAGAAAAAAGGGGAATGGGTAGATTAGGGTCATTATTAAATTTAAAGACCTTAACATTCACATTCCAATGGTAGATTTCCTATTAATGATCACAAAAATAAATATCAATGAGTCTTATGGAATCTAATCCATTTATTTCATGGATATGTATTCATGGTACAATTAGATAATGATGATCCATGAGGAGATTGAATCCACTAGATTTAGATAACCCCATGGAATATATTTCTATCAGTTCATTATATTTGTATTAATTAACATTTGATCCACATATCAAGTCTCCGTGAATCATATCATTAATCTGTTATTCCAATGTATAGTTGAGTTTTATGTTGATGGCCTAGTGGTGACATCCTGAATATGATGTGATCATTTCTTAGACCATAAAATAGTATTTTTCATTCTCAAATAGCACAATATAATGATTAATATTTTGATGTTAACCTTTAGGTTAAAATTAGGGATATTCTTTGTATTTGTGGTATTTCACCGGGACATCAAAGTAGACCTAGAAATGATTATCTCTATTTTAGCAATTCCACTACAATGAAATCTCAAAGAACAAATGGAGATCCAAGGGAACCTCACCTATATTTGGAAATTGATACCTAACTAGGCTGAAAAATCTCTCCCCTTTACCAGGAAAATGAATAAGGGAAATTCTTTTTATTGCAATGGTGATTTATAAGAATACATTTAGTGTTTAAATTAGTTTTTATTGCATCAACCATTCTTTATGACTCTAGTGCAAGAGAGGACACTCATCAGATATTTTTCTACAATGGAATGCTCATTGGGTTCCCTCCTCACAAAAATTGATATAGATAGTGAGAAAAGTCCCTACTACCTTAGCCAGATGTTGCAAGGTATTGATACTAGATACTCTGATGTCGATATTAATCACCTTGAAATATTCTTCTTAATGAGAAGGATGAGGCATTACATGTATAACAACAATGTTTATATAGTCTTTCGTATTCATCTTCTCATGTATATCCTTGGAAACACTATGAAAATTGGGGCCAAGGCCAGATGGGTGGTCATTATATAGTAATATAACATTCAGTTCATGTTTCAGAAGCCTGTGAAAGGGAAAGCCCTAACTAATTTCCTCACAGCACAAGCTTCCTCAAATAATACTTTAGTGGACTCCAAGATTCCAGATGAGGTGTTCCTCTATGACCATAAAACTTCACATCATGGTAGATGCATTTTTATGGATCCTACCGATGTATTTCCTATAAAAGGAAGAAACTAGATATTCAATCAGAGAGGCTTTGAGATTTTATTAGTCTCTCCAAAAAATGTTTTCCCTAAAATTTTCAATATCTAAAGGCTAAAAAAAATTTAAGAAAAGTACAAAACCCTCATCCCGGGTCTAGAACTATTCATGTTGCTGGAATAGAATACCTAAATATCAATGTGGATTTATAAATAGTGATAAAGAAGTTCAATAGTGAATATGCACTCAAAAAGGATGAAATATCCCTCTAACGGTCTATGTTAATGGACTGATGTTAGAGATCTATTTTGACCCCACATTTCGTCATGTCCACCGAACATAAAATGCTCTTGTTGATATATTGTAAAATGTAGCCACCATCATGAAAATCCTAGATTATGATGATGAAATCATTCATATCACATATCAAATAATAGTTTAATCGATCATCATATCTGATATAGATGAAATCAATCCAGACAACTCGTTCCTAGAGTGTCATACACCCATGAACACCCCTAGATTGAATTATCCTATAATTAGTTACTTTAAAAATTTGAATCTTCTTAACAGACTAATATATAATGGAATTTATTCATGCAGTGTGGCAAATTTTACCATGCATGATTGATGGAATGAGGAAAAATTCATCCACATGTGAGGCTTTCATGAATTCATCTTTTGATTCATTGAAGAAAAAGATATTCTATCTAACATAGAAGAAGTCAATGATAGCTTTCGTCATGCTTATCAATATTGGATCAGTCTCACCCCCCAAATCATGAGGTTGGTATATTGTTGGAAAAACATTATACAGGCCTGTGAGGAATTCTCCAAGAAATGTCATGCATGCTAGATCCATGAAAACTTCATCCATCGTCTGTCAAAATTTCCACACACATCCAAATATTCCAATATATTTTTTGTTTGGGGAGTGGAGGTTGTGGGGATATACCCCCTGCCCTAGATAAGTAGTTTAGGTACATCATTTCTTCCACTGATATCTTTTCCAAATGGGCCGAGTAAATACCCATACTTTTTTTTATAATGATCATCATCAACTATGTAAAGTCCCATATAATCACCATGTTCGGTGATCGTCACACAATATTTATGGACAAGGGAACCATATTCTATATTATATAGTTGAATAATTTCTACTATGAGTACAATATCAACTCCAATCACTCATCCAACTATCATGATGTGGAAAATGCATAGATATAGGCCTTCAATAATACTCTATAATATATAATACTTATGATAGTGAACAAAGATTATAATCAATGGAAGGACAATATCCCCCATGCTTTACGGGACTGCCATACCTCCACACTTAGTGGTACATAAAAAATTCCATACTCATTATTGTAGAAGACTGAGGTAGTGTTATCCATAAAATCCCAATTTCCACCACTCTGAATGGCTATTTTTAGATGACACTTAGATGACAAGAAATTGAAAATGTGGATGAATGAATTAGAGAGACATAATGAGGAAAAGTTTTCATAAATTTTAAAATGATGAGGTCCCATAGAATCAGATCACATAAGCCTCTAATATGTTGGTTCTCCTCTGTTCATTCATCTAAGGAGAGTTTGTGTTAGTGTGATGAACCACAATGATACAAGGAAAGAATCCACCAATGATGGAACCCAAATGAGAATGACCTTATATCATGCATAAGGTCAATCCCAATGGATCTAACTCAATGGTCACAATTGAATAGTGAGCATGTTACACCCCACACTAATGTTTGGTTTATCAAGAAATATGTTTCATAGCTATCATCACATGGGAATCCATATTACTGTATGTCCCACCAATTCATCTGGGTTTCACAAAATTAATCTATAACGGTTCATTAAGGTTACATGAAATTAAATTATACAATTTTTTCATGGATAGGCGATGATAAAGTAATATAGTTTTTTCAATTTACATTAAATAAAAAATATACTAATTCTTCAGGGTTTCATATTTTAAATAATTCACATTCATACTGGTTCCATGAAGTTAAACTATACCAATTAATCATGGTTACATGACTTTAAACTATATCAATCCATCATGGTCACATGATTTTAAACTATACAAGCTCATACTAACAACATGACATTAAACTGTATGAAGATGTCCTAGCAACAAAACATTGAACTGCATGGTATCCCGTATATTTGTTGCATGGTGTCAAAATGCACAGTTTCTCAAGGACTACATATGGATTGTTTCTTTACATTTCATGATAGATTTTGACACATGAACCTTTATGTTATGGACACATCCAAATTCTGCAATTTCCTTTATGATAGGTGTTTCAGGTGCTTACCACAAGATGATAAACTAAACATATAATTTCTATTCTCTATGAAATTAAATTGTATGGGTTTTCAAGAATAATGTGCAGCCTAATTGTATTTTATATGATATACATAGGGACCCCTCAATCCTATGTCATGGTCCATCAACCATATAATTAAAAATATACATGTCCTATCCTTAAATTTATCTTCATACTAGGAGGAACCCCTTTCATTACATGTTTCTCACACGAAGCATAAGTCACATAATATTTTGAATTTTGGTAAGGGATTATATGATTAAACATGGAACAAATCATATGATAGTCATATCAAGGTATTGGGTGCATGAAAATAAATATCATTTCATGTGTCCTCGTCGCATGATGTTGAACGACACTATTGTCATCCCATGAATAACATACAACTATGCATTCTTGTGTACCTAACCCTAGGGGAATACTGTTTTAGTTGTTGGTCTCCAACCACACCTACATTCAAGAACTACATGAGACCGTATTTCTGAAATCACACATACATAATGATTCCAGACTCTTATATATTGAGTCTAATCACTATAAATATAAATTGGACCCTACTTAGTGTATATTCCAGTCTTGTGTAGGATGGCTAGTCTCTTTGAACTATGTGTGGCTTGATTATCAGTTTCATGTGGTATGTAGTGATTCCCAAATGGCCCCATCCACAACATTTAATTTATTTAATGCCAGTTAATATTTATCATCACCGCATGAAATTTAATAACATGGGAATTATATAACTACAAATTTCTTGATTATAATTACCATGATATGTGTATTGAAAACCATATTATTATCCTTATGTCCAACCATAATTCCAATGTTCACGTCAGGAAACCCACATCCATGACATAGAATGTTAAATTACATGGTTTCTATGGAAATATTTTTGGTTTCATTCTTATAATCAGAATATTTGTAGTAATCTACAAATCTCCAAGAATGATCCCAACTACAATGATCAATGGAAACCATACCAACCTATACATGTGGGATAGAAGTGTAGATTGTTTACCATTCCAAAATAACTTGTCGATGGATTCCTATCATAATAGGATATTTAGTGACATAAATATCCCTAATACATGACCAAACTATGATATCCAATAATAATTCTAACAAAATGTTATAGGGGACCAGGTCATACAAACACACTCTGATAATAAATGAGTGAAATCAAAGTCGAGCCTAATTATGCATATAATTTTCCTCACATATTTTTTCAAGAGAGTTCCCACATAATTATTCCCTGAGGTTAGAATGTATATAAGTATGTAATTTATAAAATAAATTACACAAAATGGAAAAAATCCTTGATGCATGAAATTAAAACTGCATCATAAAAAGTTTCTTACAGTATGATAATAAAATGATCATAACATGTCCTTTCTGTAATTCGTTAAATTTCCTGGAAGAAATCCCCACTAAATGATGGAAAACTATGCAGGACGTCATTGATTTTTATCCCCTATCATGGTACCCTATGATGATTATATTGATCATTATGAGTATAGTGTTCTTCCATCATCTTTTAATGTACATCAATCTATAATCCACACTTCATGCCTCAAGGGATTTGGGTTTCCAAAAATCATCCATGGTCCATGGAAAGGAGCCCTGGATTTATGTGACCCTTTCCATGAATAGGAATGTATGCCTATAACTCATGCATATTCACATATGGTTTTCAAACCAATATTTCCCTCTACAAAAAGTATATTCAAATACATATGGGCCCTAACATCACTATGGTAGAACTCAAAAAATTAGTGTGATCTGAACTACTTTGATTATGATTGTATAATATCACTACTCATGACCTTAGAACCCATATCCATGATTTAAAATATTATCACCCCCTGGTTAAGAGGATGTTTGGTTACTCTTATCCATGGGTAACATAATTAGGATCCAGTTTATCACCCTACAAATCCGGTCAATGTGAATCAGGATATTAAACATAATAAACTATTTTTAAAAGAATTATGACCTTAAAATATTTCCTATAATGGTATAGATTGAAAATAATTGAAATTTAATAGATAGAGGCACAAAACATGTCAGGTTGAGAACCTGTAATTGGCATCCTGAGCAAAAGTCTGGTCTTAGATCACCAAACTCTTCATCTTTAGAGTTTAAGAAAAAAATTTACGGCATAAATAAATTAGGCACAATGTTTATAGGGTATACTATCTAGCCCTAGAAATCCTGAAGATATGATCACTATACCCCTTATTTATGAAAAAGATAGATTAGTTATTTTTTACATCTCATCTCTAGGATAAAATTTTCACTAGGTGGTGAAAAAATTATAGGGTGCTCAAACCGTACAATGATATTACCATTTTTGAAATCCAAACATCATGATTTGGGCTTCCTCAGATCATTTTAATCCATCCTTGGCTCATGGAAGGGATACATGGCTTCAAGGGACCATTTTCATTTCCTTTCATGTATGCATTTGTCTCACAAATAATCAATTATGGTCATAGACCAAATTCATCACTCTACTAGAAGGGATTTATTATCTTTGTGAGACTTGACGTCACTATGGTAGAAATAAATAATATAGTGTGATATGAAGTACTCCTGGTATGAATGCCCCTTTCCATCATGCTGACTCAAGTACTTCAGACTATGACTTACAATCTCTATACCAAACTATCAAATCCTATTAAATGTCCTTGATTTTACATCACCATATTTTTTACCCAATATAAATGTTGTAATGTGACACTTCATTATCAAAATATTGATGGCCCAAACTTCTTTATTTGAAACCATATTGTTTAGGGATCAAGTTTCATAATATGGATATGAATTTCCTTAGGTTTCTATAACTCATCTTGGATATCCTTCCTCCCATATCCAACCACGTTATTTGGATTTTTGAGTCATAAAAAATATTTCATGGACCACATAATGGAGTTTGGATGATATTTTTCTCTAAAATGATAAAAAAAACTTAAGGGAATTAAACCACCAACTATAATAAAGTCCTCTTTTACAGAACGATGATTCAATACTTGTGATCCCCAAAAACACTGTAACAGAACATAGAATCACAAAATGTCATGGGACATAACTGACATGTCTACCCCATATCTTATTCATTGACTCAAAAATTTTGCTTATGAATTATTTCACACATACTAAAACTATCTATGAAGACCTAGTATGCTTATTTTTTTTACTTATACTAATATTACCTCCATTAATATTCCATGTCCCCTAGAAAATATACCCAACTTCAAAGACCATTTTTTGGACTATTCATATTTTCTTATGGCTCCCTCATATGTGCCTATAGTCATCAAAAAAAATTCATTCTGAATAACATAATTTCATATTCATTTCATCCCTTATAACACCATGGGAAAAAACAACACCCAAGATTATTTTGATTCCTTCATTGAATGTTTGTACTATATTACACAATCACTGATCATGTATGAGATAAAAACCTTAAACTAAAGCAATATCTTGTCCGATATAAAATAAATTAATTTAGATAAATATCAGGTCCATGAGAAAATCCCATAAACTAGAGAATTATCACGTCTGAGAAAAATAACATAAACTAATGAAATGTCAGGTCCATGATAAATTTCCTTAAACTAAATTTGTATCATGATCATTATAAATTAATATAAAATAAATTAGTATCCGGTTTTAGATGAATGAAATTATAATAAAGTAATATTAGGTCCAATCTAAAAGACTATAGACTAATGAAATAACATTATTGAGATAAAAGACCCTAAATTAAATCAATATTAGTTCCAACATAAAACCCCATAAACCCGTAAAATATACGGACTAAGATAAAATTCCTCAAACTAAATATATATAAAGTTAGAGCTAAATGACACTAATCTACAACATAAAAGTTATTTTTTTCTATAAGATCTTGTAAGGACTACTATATGTCCTATGTAGAAATAAATCAATTCTCTCCAATCATATTGACTTTAGAAAACATAATATCGCCCTCTCTGTTGAACATATATCCAACCAAAGATATCCTTCTAAAATCCAGGTGAACAGAAGGTACATGGAATAGATAATAAATGATGAATATCATGTTTATGGAAATTAATGATCATTTCTTAATGGTAATCAGTGGCAATTTCATCATTAAAAAATAGTAATCCATGTTTAGATGATATTATGAGATGGATGGGTATAATTTTCAATTCATATTAGAGAAATGAAATGTCATGAACATCATAAATTAATGAAAACTAGACAACCCATATGATGTTTTGAAAATACATTTCATTGATACCTTGTGATTGGAGGAATCTACACATTTACAGGTCTCTCCAAGAGTCTCATCAATAAACTGGGTGTATATCAATGATCAAATTCTAACAATAATTGGTCATATAAGCTTTCCAAGTTGAAAGAGACTAGAAATATGAGTTAATTGAACATTTATGTGCCTCTCTCCTTGCCTCTTCTGATTATTCCTTGGGTGTGGAGTCTCGACCATAGTATTAATTTTTTTAAATATCATATGAGAAGTAGAAAATGAGGAGGAGTATATTTAATGATCAATCCTCATATGGTCTATGATTTCATCATGCCGCCATATCTGTGCAGTCCAGTCATCCACCTAATCATAAATTTTAGATATCAACTAACGACCTATATAAAATATCCATAAAACCTCATTTTTTGTCTTAACAAGTGGCTCCACATAAGTGAAATCATGAAATCTCTATGACCAATGTCTAAATCTATATGTTTCATGACAATTTTTATTAGAATGACATATAGTGATTTTCGATCATAACAATATTCCCCAAATTCATGAAACGACTGATAAAGGTGGTCCTCTTTATCATGAAATGTTTCCAAGGGAGCCTTAGTAATAAAATCAAGAATTATTATTCCAAATTAGACTATGTTGCATCTGAGTCTCTGTGACAGATATATTAAGTGTGTCAGGAGGGTTAATGAAAAATTGATCTAGTAATGAAGTCAGATAAGAGGCCTAAAATGTTATTATATTGACAAGTGTATCATATGTTTTATGTGTTGGATGACTAACCTCCACTATATATTTTTTCTCACTATCCAGGTCAACTTCCCATTAATAGGAAAACTTCCTTGCTTTATCACCCATGGATTCAATAAATTCTTCCATATCAATAGGGAAATATTTTTGAGATTAAAAATGAATTTCATCAAGATAGACTAGTTGGGTAGTACACCATTTAGATAAGATGATTCCTAATCTGGGGCATAATACTAGTTATGGATTTCATTTGAATTAGAACAAACAATTATGCTATCAGCCTCAATATATTGATGTTCTAGGATCATTCAACACTATTTGATGACCCTAGGATGATATTATCCTCGAATAACAACCAAGGAAATACAAGAGATCTATTTTGTACAGTCAAATAGTTGATTGAATCGACATAGTGTATAGGGATACCATATGATTATCTCATCCATCTTGGTTATAGGAACCGCATCTAGAAGAGAGAACATATATAACAGGGGAACTTATTTTTTTATAAATAATCGACCCAGTCGGTACATGGTAGGGGTAAAATTAAATCTATCAGATTATCTCAACAAATTTATATCATTAAAAGGTATTAGTGGCATGGTTTTAAACGTAGATATGTTTAGAATTATAGGATGGAATAAGTCATCTGATATCCTAGTGGAAGTAAAATATTTATAACAATTAAAATTCTTCTTTATCTCGACAAATAGAAATTAGATCGGGCTAATGATCCTATAAGATGTGATATATTGTTGAATATGGAATAAGATTTGATAAATACATGAAGGTAAATTGAATAGAAAATTTAGGTAATATCCATATGCAAGCCCCGCCAACATCACAAACATGCTAACACACATCGCAGACTGTGCTTCCCCAAAAATGAAAATCCATCCAACCCGAAACATTTTCTTAATATATGATAGCCTAAGGTTGTATAAGACCATTGATTTCACATATTATCCTCATGAGGTAATGTATATGTCTCAATGATAGACCCATTAGATCCAGCACTATCATGAACATACTAAGAAGGAAACTAATGTGGGTGTATGGTTGTTGGTATGACCCTACTGCAGCAGAGAACAATATTTATGTAGTCCTTAAATTCAATGAGAGGTTACATTTTCACCTCCTTCATTAGATTCTTCATCTTTATTGTAAGAATTATGTTCAAAAAAACATTACTTTTTAGGGATCATCTCAAATATCTACAACATGAAAAATTAATCACACATCTCTAAGAGTGGTGGAATCCCACACAATTGGTTGAAGTCCCATAGGATGATACCCAATTCACCATGAGACACATGGAATGTATTGATACTAGGGAACCAATGACTATTTGTATCTCAAAATAGATTAGGTAGGTGGTAGGTGAAAATTTTGTAAATCCATATGACGTTAAAAAGATGAACCTTGTATAACTAATAAACAGACTCCATGAAACTTTTCTTAACCTAGAAGGATTATGTCAAATTTTCTGAAAAATTACCACTATGATAGAGATCCCATTTCAAGCTACATCAATTTCTAGGATTTTTTAGAGTATATGAAGCTATACTCGATTAGTTTTGAGAAATACGAGGGTGAATGAAATTTCAAAAATCCGGACCCAAACATTACTTTTCTAGATTATAAGAAAAACCCCAGGTTTTAACTATGAAAAACATGACTTTTCAGATATTGTCATTAGAATCAAGTGAGAAGATTTGGACACCTAGTGAGATGGATGATTGATTTTCAAAGGTGATATGACCACATCTTACAACAAACCAAACCCATATAGAGGAAGCTAATGAGATAAGGTATAATACTGAAGCACAAATGAGCAGAAGCTCTTAAAATTTCATTATCAGAATACATGTGATATTGGGGTTCAGCATGGAGAATTATACAAATCACAGAACATTGATTTGAATTATCTAAGATATCCTAATGAGAATCAAAATCCATTTGAATGGAATTAAGTGGGACAATTCAAAACGATAAAATAAAATATTTTCAAAGGAAATACATAAACAAGCTGCATAATGTGCATCTCACGAATCAGCAAGGTATTCAAAAATCTCCCAAAGGGATCCCAAATTTTCTGAACCCTAGTGGTCCTATGGGGTGGATAACTTAGTAGGGAATTGCGCAATTGAATGACCCATTAGAGAGTCTTAATCATGTTACCATAACAATTTCACGTTTGTTGCATGATAGTCAATCGATCATATGATCATGTTAGTAGACCACAATAAATTATCAAGACATTCACACATATTCATGGACAAAGATCATACAATTACAAAATTATATTTCATAGTTGGATCGAAAGGGTTCCTAAGTAATGGTGGTCTTTGGGAATATATCTCATGGAGAATACTCGCATTAAGATCTAATGATTAAGGATTGTGAAATGGTGTAGTTATAATTTCACATGATGAAAGATAGGTGAGGTACCTTGGAGAGGATGAGTATCTGGTGAAATGATTAGATCTCAGCCCATATATATATATATATATATATATTTGGAATCTGGTATAATTCCAAACATTTCCTGAAACACAAAAAATTATCCATGATACTCATTGGAGAATATCAAAAGAGTGAGGTAGGCATTTACATTCCTCATAAAAATCCCTTGTTCATACGAACATTTCTCCTGATGGTTGTGGGGGGGGGGGGGGGTTGTTGATTCTCATAAAATGAGCATCAAAAAATAAAAAATGGATAAAATTCCCTAATATGGGTATTATTTTCCCCAGAAAAGAAAATGAAGTAGATGCTGGCAAAGACTCTCATATTGTTTAAGCCAATAAGAGACATGTGATCACATGACCATCATATGGCCACAGAAATGATCCTTGTGCAACATATAACCACTAATGGATCATGTTGATCCTCACATGACAAGTCCTTAATCCGTTGTGAAGGCTTACTAGACTACTGATGGTATCATGGTGGGAATCACGGAAACTCAACTATGAAACATTAATTTTCAATTAGAGAATGCCTAAAAAACAATCACGATGTCCTTCCAAAATAAAAGGAAAATACTCAAAATGTAGATCCCTACTATAGTCATGAAACTCACATGATGCATAACCCATGAGGAGAATGGTAATCCTCGACCTCATTCAAGAAAACTAATGAGACCCACGATCCACTGTAAAATAAATTAATGGAAATACAATGAGAGAAGGTGGGAGAATCACACGGTCATACGAATCATGTAAATTCCCACCTCCTCTTATAAAATACCATTATCATATCATCCACATCACTCATCGAGCCTCATGAATGTCTATACAAATTACAGTTCATCATTCGATCCATACGGAAAACCAAAGTATTTTCCCCTGAAATTATTATGCATATCCATATAACCCTTTTTACTCCCATGATGGATTATCAAGAGGTAGGGATATTTTCCTTACCAACAACCATGAACCCTCATGAACTCCCCTTCCTTTGTCCTAGAATTAAAAAAATATTAAGTCAAGGTGGTGGGAGCCTATCATATTCCTAAAAATGTCACTAAATTCTATGTCTATCCACACCACAGTCAAAAACGGCCCCTTGACAAGTCGGCCTAACACTATGAAGGACCCTGGAAAATCCATCATTGTCTAACATAAATTCCCAAATTGGTCACCTAATATCATTTAAAATATTTCTATAGGTTCCCAGAGATCTCAATAGATCTTGGTAATGTCAATATGACAGTATGGATGTCCTTAGACATACCCACATGATTTAACCTATCCCCATCAATTAAAAATAATCCAATCAAGGAGGGAATTATTTGAGTGACTCGTGGTCACTGAAAATATTTTGATACCCTTGGAGTGATCTTTAATTTTGACTTGTGAAGAAGCATAACCCTGAAGAAATTTTATGACCCCTTATTTAATTTGCAAGATATAGTTAATGAAAATTGGATTATTCTCAGGGTTGTGAGGCTAATAAATACGAAAAATCTGTATAAAAATACACAGATATGAGTACCACTATTGATGCCCGCTACCTACCACGATTAATTGGACAATTATACCAATGTGTAGTTGACCCTCTGTCATCCAATAGATAGATATATTTCATAGAGCAGATTATCACATGAACAAAAAGACATCTATCAGGTAAGATTCCAAGGAACAATCCGAGCAATAATTCCCCATCCATTAATCACATCATGTGATCCCTCGTAGATCACATGATGGACATCTAGCTGGATATGATAAGAAAATCACGCAACCTATATAGATCACATGAGACGTAGAAAATGAATCACTAATCAAATTAATTTCATTAAAAATATAAATTCTAGAAAAAATACAAACATTGGAATAAATACATGAAGGATATACACACTAACACCCCATGAACTTTCTATGAACCACCTAGGACACACGAAAACAATAGGATATGTCAACCTAGTATTGCGATTCCACTTTGGTCTAAGATTTGTGTAATGAAATGTACCACAAGACATGTTGAAGAAACTCTCTTGGTCCCCCCATTGGCATCCCACCATGGTCTCATGAAGCCTTCATGATCACCTTACATAAAATGTGATGTTCATCAGACATGTTACCTGACTCACATAATGACACCAACTCATATTAGATGAGTATCATTTTAGCACTTGGGCATGTACACTGTCTCGTGTGATTCCCTCCAAGAAAGCCATAATGGTCTCACAATTCCCTCTAGATAAGTATACTTTGACACGAAACACCCTCCAAGACATTTAACATTGAATCTATAAATGGAATCCATGTGTGTATTAAAATATTCATGAGATAACACCAAGGCATGTCATCTAGATTATACGATATCCTATGGGAAAATCAGTCAAGTCATGCGATGCTACCCCAGACCAATAATCATGTCCTTCTGATTTCCTCATCATAAGTAATCATTGCTCATGCAAAAACCTATTTACATGCCATCTAGATTATGAAAATTCTACAGTATAATTAATGAGGATAAATAAATTGTATTTGTAAATTTTTGGAATGAATTATTTGACATGAAGACAAGGTAATCAAGGAAGGTCAAGAGAAAAATTAATTCACGTATGGTAGGTAGGCAAGATAGGTCATGTAGGTCATCATAGGGATTGATAACATTTTCCACACCCAGTGTGTAATCCCTAACCAATGGGAAGCCTCGGACTATAGGACCTGATTAGAGGCATAATATGATATGTCCCGACTAGAGGGGGATTTTAGTGTGTAAACCCCGATCAAATAAAATATGAGAACTCTGATTCCTTCCGTAATCATTAAATGTAGGACAAATTTGTAGGAACCAATCACCATATCAAACCTCTAATAGTATATCTTATTTCTTCGGTCTTGAATGAATAATAATTTAGACTAATCATTTTACAATGATTTTTTCTCACAGAAATCATAAATCAGGTGGGAATATGGAGCTTCAATAATCATATCATTTGCATAAAAGACTGTATAATGGAAAGTAAAACCTCATTATGAAATCCCAAACAAACAGTATAATATAATATATCAAACATATAAAAAAATTTCAATATGAATGAACTAATCAATCACTCTATGAGGAATATGAATCATTCCATAATCAATATACATAAGAAGCGTTCTTAAGGCCTGAGGAAAAATAAAAATTCAATTTTGATGAAAGCCCCATGTCTATAAAATTCCAACCATTATGGATGAATCCTTCCCATGGGATGACCTTTCTACCTCATCCCTTAGTGGATTGAGAAATAAACTAAACCATGATCACTGTCATTCGTTCTGAAACCAGGATATGTAGGACACCTCTTTATGGTCCGAGCTCCATATTAACTTTCATCATGGATTTTCCATCACATAAGACCCCACATCCCTATGAAATAAAACTGAACAAATACTATACATTATTTCTCAAAATGATCATAGATCATGTGGTCATAGGGAACTGTGATAAATACTCCATTTGTATCATAAATCCCCACCATCTAGAGAAATATAAGTATAAAATCACTAATGACTGTAAGAATGGAAAAACCCCTTACTCTTATAAGAATCTACCTTGGGGTAAATACTGTAATACCCCGACCCTAGTTACCCAGAGTCAGTGCATTATTACATAACATTGGCATGATCACAAGAAAGATCAATTCTCTAAATACCGATAATTTTATTAGCCTTGTAATAACTAGATACATTAATAAGTTTTACATTACATCATAAAATGAAAACTACAACAACATCTTTTCTTCATAGTCCACACTCATTTCCCCACATACTATCCCTGCAGGTCATTCATAAATTACTTCTTTAAATCCTGGGAAAAATAAAACATTGAAAGGGGTGAGCTCAAATGCCCAGTAAGGATAACAATATAGAGGAAACTTTCATAAATAATAATAAACATTTAAGGAAATGTATAACTAAAACAAAAGCCTTTTAAACTTGAACTTCAACATAGTATGGAAAAAATGAAATAATTCCATTTACTTATTCACATGGATATTCTACTAATCGAATAATCACATGCATTATCAATAACAACTTTCATAATGATGGAATGCATAATGCCAGACTATCATAACCACATAGCCAAGTCCTTGTTCCAAGACTACAAATAAGATTTTGCCAAGGCCTTGTGACAAGACAGTAGTTTGTCTCATTAGACCTAACGACGCATCGAGGATCTATACGGGATCCACCCGTCACTTACTATGTCCAATTCATTCTCATATGAAAAGTTTGAAATAAAAATTCGTATTAAAACTAGCTTACGAAATGTCAATACGTGATCCACAAACCATGAATGGTATAAAAATATCGCATCCACAGTCAAACATAACTCATTCGATACAATATGGAAGATTTTATTATATCAGATTAACCTCAATCAATAATAATGAAGGATATTGACATATACGAAAATAATCATAAAAACTAATAGAGATAAATATCCCACCTTTTCTTGAAATCATTTAAATGTCGTACTATTTGTCAAGAAGTCATTAAGAAACATATTTTTGAATCAAAGTGTCACATACCACTTTGAAACTTTTAAAAGTAATTTTAATTTTAAAACCATAATGTCCATATAAATAAATCCTTAAAACCATTTTTAAAACATGGACATTAATGAGAAATATTTAGAAGAATAAATCTTCAAAACATTTAAAAATGATACTTTAGTTAGAGTTTCTAACCAAAGGAGAGACACTTGAATACAAATAATTGAAGTAATCAAAACTTTTTAATAACATGTGAATAAAGGGATTCCTGATATACTATGTCAAAGTACATTATATACACCATATAAAAGTGATTTGGTGTATAACAATAAAGAAGTCTCAATGGAATGTAAATTGAGATGAAATCTCTCATAAAGGCTGTATCCTTAGGTTAAGGATAAATCAACGACATAGTTATGTGTGACAAATACAAATACAATAAATATTATTGGATATTAAGTGTAAAACAATCAAAGGACATTCACACATAATATTGTAAAAACAACACCAATGAATTGGATGTTTAACTCAACAAATGGATAATGAGTTAAAATTACTCTTATCAAATTCATATCGATGAATTGAGAAATTATCAATGGAGTGATTATGTGTATCAAAATTATATCCACAGAAAAGGGGAGTGTAAATTATGACATAAGCAAATGAATAGTGATTCCACACATAATCTCGGAGTAAAATAATCAATGAAGTTTGTGTATAGCCGAATAAATGGAAATTGAAATTTCAAATTCCCTTATCGATTTGGTAACTTATGAAACATGCACCCATGAAAGAAGGATAATACAATGATGATGTAAATATCCATAAATTAATGTATATTACACAATCAATACAAACAAGGGCAGTACACACACAACATGTAATAAATAAGTGGTGATTAATGGAATTCTCACGGAATTAAAAGTGAGATAATAAAGCCCTTACTTTGTACTTTTTCCTTGGTAGACTGTAGGTTTACCTCTTGTATAATGGTGAAATAATTTTATTTGAATTATAAAAGAATCATTTACATTAATATGATATCATATATGATCTTTTAACATTGATTTGTTAATAATATCTTAGTATTATCGTCATTTCGAGTGTTAACTTACTCATTTTCCTTTATATTTTTTGTTACGTAAGCCGTGTCTGTTATGGATAGGTTGTATATTATTCATATCCAAAATTATATCCAGTCCATAAACATTATTTTTAATCATCAAATGATAATTATACTTGAATGGATACGATGGAGAATGAATCTCATCACGTTTGTGGAGACGGTAGTCCGTACGTACACACGAGTGACAATATCATTCTTTTGAAATTAAAATAATATATAATTGGATGGTATATCATATATACAGAATCATTATCATGTTATATTTATTATTTACATGAACTACACATCATTATTATACCCATCAAAATAATAATTTATTGAATAACAATTACACCACGACGTGGAGACGGTAAGCCGTACGTACGCACGTATGGTGACATGTTATTCAAAGGATGGATAGAATACTGAATATGATTGTACAATATTTATAATAACATCACAGTATATATAAGATACTGTAGTTGTTTTTTTAGAATGTTAATAAAAAATAATGAAGAAGTGGAAGAAGAAAGGAACTTGAAAAAGCGTGGTGAAAACATTACCTCTTCTTCGGGTTCTTCCTTTTCATTTGATCAAAATGGCTTCTTAAGTTGGATTTATGACTAAAGGAATGCCTCTAGGATGAAGTGAGGGAAGTTGATAGAGTATTTGGGCAGAGTTTGGCCGAGCAAAAAGGCTTTGAAGGTGTGAAGTAATGAGAAGGAGGAGTGCCCTTTTATAAGAGGGGTGAGGGGAACCTTTGGAAAAGCTAGAAATATTATTTTATAAAAATTCATATTCGGTTTGTAATAGCTCCAAAGTGGATTATTTAAAGTTTAAGGTGGGGATAGGTCGAAACCCACTCAACCAAAATAATTTAGATAGGTTTGGTCATTATATTAAACTTATCATTAAGTATTAACTCTTAGTTAATTAGTTTACCTTTTACAATGTCTCTTTGTATTTTTATATTATATGGTTAATAAAATTACTATATGCATCCAAGAGATCCCCAAGTGGTCTATTAATGATACACCTATCATGATATAAGTCTCTTGGCTTAAAATTAGATTTTTGGGAATTTAATATCAATTAATAATATAATATTTCTTTTAACAACTCTTTTATGTCAATTTTGACACTATTCAATAATTGATTTTTTGTGAAACTCATATCAGAATGATTACTTCGAAAAAGGTCCATTAAATCAATCCTAATATGTCATATTAACCTATAAAATTATTGTAATTCAATAAAAGTCTCCAATTAAATTTATTTGGGTATTTATAATATCAATTATTTGAATTTTTCACTATTATGGTAATTACTCCATCATAATTGTGTCATAAATAAATTAACTTATTTAATGTATAAAAATTATAAATAAAATATCATTATGTAGGAAATATGTTTAGCTTTCTAATGAATATTTATAATAGAATTTATCTTTTGTGTAACTCTATATTAAAAATGTTTTAGTAAATAAACTTTGATTTTAACTCTTTTAACTATTCTTTGAATTAAATAATAATAAATGTCCTAATCTAATCCAAGTGGACCAAAATGATAATATTTTATTCCTAAGATTGTTTTTGGTCGAGATACACTTGTACAATAGAATTAGGACATGATTTAGGTTAATATTAATATCATTTTTACCCTTAATTACCCTATTTACTTTTAACCGTGGTAAATAAAAGTAAAAAGTTACTATTCACCAAAAATTTCTTTCATCTCATTGAACCACATTTTAATCTTGGATATTAACTGTGTCTCTCGGATTTTCCAAATTTCCACTCACAGAATCTGTAAAATTAAGTTTTATGAAAAATTTAGTTTTTTAACTACCACTTAGTGGTTTCACTATTCATCAAAAATTGATGTTTTTCAGAACAATTCCAAAATTTCACCCTAAGCTATAATTGATTTTTCAAATTCAAAAATGATGTCTATTTTACAAAATTCTAAACATATAATTTGAATTAATTAATTTTATAATTCATTCCCGCTGTCACAACAAATAGCGTGTTTTTAAGAAACAATATATATCAAAAGATTGACAATTGTTGATATCCAATTTCAAAGTGAAATTAATTCTAATGAACACCATTGGATAAAAAGGTAAAAATATATTCTAATTATACAGTAAAACTACTCAAATTCATAATTTATCACTATTAATTATTTTGATTAAAAAAGTTTTTTAATTAAAATTTAGTAATTTTCACTATTCATAAAAATATTAAAGTTATCCAAAAAGTACCAAAATTTCACCTTAGGATAAATTAGATACTACAATTCCAAAAATGAAGTCCATTTTGAGAGATAAAATTTCTAAAAATTTAAAAAAAATGTAGGTATTACAATTCATAACGGCTAGTTTGATTGGTTGTGGTGTGTTAGAATCTTCAAGTTGCGTACAATGCACGTCATTGCATTATTCAAAGGGTAACGTACCGTGGAAGCTTGGGGTGTTACATTCTCCCCTCTTTCAATAAATTGCGTCCTCACAATTTTTTAAAATTGGGCTTGAGAATATAATGGAATGTCCCACATCGGAAAAAGAGTCGATAAAACTATCACTTCAATAGAAAGGAAGATAGGTATAAAGGTAACCCAATATAACCCATACTAGGATTCCATGTAGGAAAACATGGATATGGACGATAAACTAAGTGTTCGGTTCTGATGGAGAGGGATAGAAAACATGATCAGGAGAAAGTTAACAATAATAAAATCACAAACTTGTGTTGGGACAAACTGTCCATAGTCTCCCAGTAGGAAAAGTAAATGGACAACATTTTTTGTTTTAAGTTACATTAAATAAGGACGAGGAATTCATTTATGATATTGACTAACAACATAAAGAGATATACTTACTTTTTAAGTAGAGTTTCATTCTTTAATAACTTTTTACCACTACCTCATTTTTTTAACAATGAGTATTCAAGAAGACTTGGTCACAATGGAAGTGCTAGAATAAACTTCTATAGAAATACATGATCCACGTAGGATAAACTATATATTTACCTTGTCTTTAGAGATTAATCAAAACCAAAATGGTTAGTATAGTATATGATGACCCCCAAATGAATATTCCATTAGATAAAAAAACACTAATCTTAATTTCTAAAATTAAACGATCAATACCCCAAAGTTAAATAAATACCATTCAACAATTAATTGTCCTTAAAATCCTTCAATATAATCCAAACTAATATTGAAACTCAAAACTTATAAGAATGTAGTCTTCCATGTTAAATTGTATCTCCAAATCACATTAATTACTCTTAAAGTTGCATAGTTAAAAGTAATTTACCTAATCATTTCCATAAACAACCCAAATTACTATAAATCCACAATAAAAACATAGATAAAAATCCACCATTACTCCTCAAATGAAATCCCATACTATTCTATTTTCCATACAACAAAGTGAACTACTTAGAAAATAACATTTATCACTTAATTACCAAATCCTTTTCATATACTAAGGTTATTCATTTGATAATACATAAGATACCAAATCAAATTATTAATGATCAATAAAATAATTTAACTAATAATAATAGTCACACTAACCAGGGACTTCATGTAGTCCAGTGGTAGGAGATAAATCACAATCGCACTTTGGTTGTGGGTCCGATACCCACAGCATTGTCTGACGCGATGGGTTGTCACACGGTCTGCGTGTTGTCCCTTTTCAAAAACTATATTTTATAAAATTATCAAAATGAGATAAATTCCTCAAAATAACCATAACATAATTTAACCCCAAATGTTATGTCATACCTTGCATTTTCATCCCAAATTATAATAACTTATAATTGCCTCAAACCCAATGATCATATAAAACAAAATGGTTATTCATAACTATATCCACAAGAGAAAAGATAAGTATTCCTCAAATATCATTCTCACATGGAAAACTATAGGGTTACAAATACAAGAGAAAATTATTCCAAAGTAAACCCATCAACAAGAAGCACTAACACTTTTTAAACATTTCTCCAACCATTTATTTCCACATAGCTTCTTCTTTGACCATGAAAATATCCTATAGAATAGGGCATTCACTCGGGAAATGGTCAGGTCCCCTACATTTATGGCAAATGACTGTATATGGGTTCTTGGGACCATTTTTATCTTCTTCCATAGTACTCTTCATTTTTCTTCGGAAATTCATCAATTTATGTCCTTCCTTCCTGCACGTAAAGCATTTCCTTGTCCCACTAAGACACTTTCCTGGGTGTCTCCTTCCACATTTCCTGCATGACGGAAATTGAGGATTCCTTTCTCCATGGTCTCCACTGCTGGAGCTCTTATCATTCATCTCCTTTCATTTCTTTGTTGAGTCCAGGAATTGGTTAATATATATATTGTTGATCATATTTTTGGAAAATTTATTTAGCATAAAGACGATATCTTTTACGCCTATCAACATTCCACTTTGTTTATCATTTCCACCACTGTTCCCACCTTGTACATCATTCTCAAAGTCACTATGACTTCCTTGGAATCCAGCCATTGACTAAAACCAGAAATCATTGTGTGAGTAACAGTAGTCATAAAATCATTTAGAGATTAACATGTCACCATATTCTCAATTTGAAACACATTAGGATTAACCGAGGTCATTTACTCTCATCTTATATATATAATAACTCAAATTGGTTTTTAAAGAAAATGTAAATTATCCTATGCATATCCCCCGGGAGTATCGTAACCAAGAGTGTAGTAAGGCCCATTGTCGTGCACCAGTTCTCGTTCGAGTCTAGCTCAAAGCGGTGTTTTCGGGTTTTACCCCTAGGTACATATGTGCTAGAGCCGCCTCTACCTGCTCGTATCCAGATAGGGATGTATTGCTCGGAAAACTCACAAAATCTCTACAATACCAAAATTATAGGAAGTTATTATATACTAATACTCAAAGTTCATCTTAGGTCTACGTGCTCTAATCAGAGTTTATCTAAATCTAGCTTCCAATGTTTGTAATAAACTTCCTCTGATACCAACTGTAACGCCCCGACCCCAGTTACCTAGAGTCGGTGCATTATTACATAACATTGGCATGATCACAAGAACGATCAAGTCTCGAAAGGCCAATTATTTTAGTAGCCTTAGAATAACTAGATACATTAATAAGGTTTACATTATATCATAAAATTAAAACTACAAAAACATCTTTTCATCATAGTCCAAACTCATGTCCCCACATACTATCCCTACAGGTCATTCACAAATTACTTATTCACATCTTGGTAAAAATAAAACATAGAAAGGGGTGAGCTCAAATGCCCAGTAAGGATAACAATATAGCGGAAACATTCATAAATAAGAATAAACATTTAAGGAAATGTATAACTAAAACAAAAGCCTTTTAAACTTGAACTTCAACATAGTATGGAAAAAATGAAATAATGCCATTTACTTAATCACATGGATATTCTACTAATCGAATAATCACATGCAATATCAATAACCACTTTCATAATTATGGAATGCAAAATGCCAGACTATCATAACCACACAGCCAAGGCCTTGTTCCAAGACTACAAATACGATTTTTCCAAATCCTTATGCCAAGACACAAGTTTGTCTCATGAGACCTACCGATGCATCGAGGAGCTATAGTGGGCTCCACCAGTCACTTACTATGTCCAATGCATTCCTCATATGAAAAGTTTGAAATAAACATTCGTATTAAAACTAGAATACGAAATGTCAATACGTGATCCACAAACCATGAATGCTATAAAAATAGCACATCCACAGTCAAACATAACTCATTCGATACAATATGGAATATTTTATTTTATCATATTAACCTCAATCAAGAATAATGAAGGATATTTACATAGATGAAATTAATCATAAAAAATATTAGAGAGAAATATCCCACCATTTCTTGAAATCATTTAAAAGTCGCATTATTTGTCAAGAAGTCATTTAGAAACAAATTTTTGAATCATTGTGTCCCATACCACTTTGAAACATTTAAAAGTAATTTTAATTTTAAAACCATAATTTCCATATAAATAGATCCTTAAAACCATTTTTAAAACATGTACATTAATGAGCAAGATTTAGAAGAATAAATCATCAAAACATTTAAAAATGATACTTTAGTTAGAGTTTATAACCAAAGGAGAGACACTTTAATACAAATAATTGAGGTAATAAAAGACTTTTTAATATCATGAGAATAAAGGGATTCATGATATACTATGTCAAAGTACATTATATACACCATATAAAAGTGATTTGGTGTATAACAATAAAGAAGTCGCAATGGAATGTAAAGTGAGATGAAATCCCTCATAAAGGCTGTATCCTTAGGTTAAGGATAAATCAACAACATAGTTATGTGTGACAAATATAAATACACTAAATATGATTGGATATTCAGTGTAAAACAATCAAAGGAAATTCACACATAATCATGTAAAAACAACACCAAGGAATTGGATGTTTAACTCAACAAATGGAGAATGAGTTAAAATTACTCTTATCAAATTCATATCGATGAATTGAGAAATTACCAGTGGAGTGATTATGTGTATCAAAAGTATAACCACAGAAAAGGGGAGTGGAAATTATGACATAAGAAAATGAATACTGATTCCACACATAATCTCGGAGTAAAATAATCAATGAAGTTTGTGTATAGATGAATAAATGGAAATTGAAATTTCAAATTCCCTTATCAATTTGGTAACTTATGAAACATGCAACCATGAAAGAAGGATAATACAATGATGATGTAAATATAAATAAATTAAATTATATTTCACAATGAATACAAACATGGGTAGTACACACACCACATGTAATAAATAAGTGGTGAACAATGGAATTCTCACGGAATTAAAAGTGAGATAAGAAACCCCTTACTTTGTACTTTTTCCTTGGTAGATGGTAGGTTAACCTCCTATATAATGGTGAAATAATTGTTATTGAATTATAAAAGAATCATTTAAATTAATATGATATCATATATGATCTTTTAACATTGATTTGATAATACTATCTTAGTATTATCGTCATTTCGAGTGTTAACTTACTCGTTTTCCTTTATATTCTTTGTTACGTAAGCTGTGTTTGTTATGGATAGGTTGTATATTATTCATATCCAGAATTATATCAAGTCCTTAAACATTATTTTTAATCATCAAATGAGAATTATACTTGAATGGATACGATGGAGAATGAATCTCATCACGTTCGTGGAGACGGTAGTCCGTACGTACACACGAGCGACAATATCATTCTTTTGATATTAAAATAATATATAATTTGATGGTATATCATATATAAAGAATCATTATAATGTTATATTTATTATTTCCATGAATTAAACATCATTATTATACCCATCAAAATAATAATTTATTGAATAACAATTGCACCACGACGTGGAGACGGTAAGCCGAACGTACGCACGTATGGTGACATGTTATTCAAAGGATGGATAGAATACTGGATATGATTTTACGATATTTATAATAACATCACATTATATATAAGATACTGAAGTTATTATTTTATAATGGTAATAACAATGAAAGAAGAAGTGGAAGAAGAAAGGAACTTGAAAAGGGTGGTGAAAACATTACCTCTTCTTCGGGTTCTTCCTTTCAATTTGATCAAAAGGGCTCCTTAAGTTGGCTTTCTGACTAAAGGAAGGCCTCTAGGATGAAGTTAGGGAAGTTGAGAGAGTATTTGGGCAGAGTTTGGCCGATCCAAAAGGCTTTTAAGGTGTTAAGTAATGAGAAGGAGGAGTGCCCTTTTATAAGAGGGGTGAGGGGCACCTTTGGAAGAGCTAGAAATATTATTTTATAATAAATTCATATTCGGTTTCTAATGGCTCAAAAGTGTATTATTTATAGTTTAAGGTGGGTATAGGTCTAAAAACACTCAACCAATAGAATTTAGACAGGTTTGGGTCATTATATTAACCTTATCTTTAAGTATTAACTCTTAGTTAATTAGTTTCACTTTTACAATGTCTCTTTTTATTTTTATATTATATGGTTAATAAACATACTATATACATCCAAGCGACCCCCAAGTGGTCCATTAATGATAACCCTGTCATTATATAAGTCTATTGGCTGATCCTTAGATTTTTAGGAATTTAATATCAATTAATAATATAATATTTGTTTTAAAAACTCTTTTATGTCAATTTTGTCACTATTCAATAATTGATTTTTTTGTGAAACTCATATCAGAATTATTACTTCGAATAAAGTCAATTAAATCAATCATAATATGTCATATTAACCTATAAAATTAGTGTAATTCAATTAAAGTCTCCAATTATATTTTTTTGGGTATTTATAATATCAATTATTTTAATTTTTCACTATAATGGTAATTACTGCGTCATAATTCTGTCATAAATAAATTAAACTATTTAATGTCTAAAAATTATAAATAAAATATCATTATGTATGAAATCTTTTTATCTTTCTAATGAATATTTATAATCGAATTTATCATATGTGAAACCCTCTATTAAAAATGTTTTAGTAAATTAACTTTGATTTTAACTCTTTTAACTCTTCTTTGAATTAAATAATAATAAATGTCCTAATCTAATCCAAGTGAACCTAAATGATAATATTTTATTACTAAGGTTGTTTTTGGTCGAGATACACTTGTACAAAAGAATTTGGACATGTTTTAGGGTAATATTAATATCATTTTTACCCTTAATTATCCGATTTACTTTTAACTGTGGTAAATAAAAGTAAAAAGTTACTATTCACCAAAAATTATTTTCATCTCATTGAACCAAATTTTACTCCTTGATATTAACCATGTCTCTCGGATTTTCGAAATTCCACTCACAGAAGCAGTAAAATTACGTTTTATGTAAAATTTAGTTTTTTAACTACCACTTAGTGGTTTCACTATTCATCAAAAAATGAAGTTTTTCAGAACAATGCCAAAATTTCACCCTAAGATATAATTGAAATTCCGAATTCAAAAATGATGTCTATTTTACAAAATTCTAAACATATAAGTTGCATTAATTAATTTCATAATTGATTCCCGCTATCACAACAAATAGCGTGTTTCTAAGAAACAATATATATCAAAAGATTGACAATTGTTTATGTCAAATTTCAAAGTGAAATTAATTCTAATGAACACCATTGGATAAAAAGGTAAAAATATATTCCAATTATACTTTAAAACTACTCAAATTCATAATTTATCACTATTAATTATTTTGATTAAAAAGTTGTTTTTAATTAAAATTTAGTAATTTTCAATATTCATCAAAATATTAAAGTTATCCGAAAAGTACCAAAATTTCACCTTAGGATAAATTCGATACTCCAAATCCAAAAATGAAGTCCATTTTGAGAGATAAAATTTCTAAAATTTTAAAAAAGTAGGTATTACTATTCATAATGGCTAGTTTGATTGGTTGTGGTGTGTTAGAATCTCGAAGTTGCGTACAATGCACGTCATTGTAATATTCAAAGGTAAACGTATCGTGGAAGCATGGGGTGTTAAAAATACCAAGGGTGTGATTGAACTATTATAGATCATATTCCTTCCACAACCTGGTTATGTATGACGTCTCCTTGAAAATTGAGATCAAGCATTTGGTTCCTCAATTTCCACACATATGTCCTCTCTAAATGATGTTAAACTAAATGGGTTTAATGAACTATATAGGTTTTCATTACTATAATTATCCAGATACAAAGGATTCATTGTAATTTCTCAATCTTGACCATTGAATATTAAGCACCTCCCAATGTGGCTGTAGATTAAGATGTATTTGTCATATAGTTTTAGTCCAAAGCATCTAGACAATAATCAGTAACTAATGTGAAACCTCAGATACATATCGAAAAATTCACTAATGAGATAACATTTCTTTTTAATATAAACAAAATTAACCTATAATCATTTTGTTAGTGTAATCATTCCCATATCAAGATTATAAATAAACTCAAACACATATCAAAACTCTATAATAGAGTCATGGAGTATGAATCAATTCGCCTCAAAAGTGTGTGATTAGCCTCGCCTCCCATCCTATTGGCCAATGTGATCCCCAAGCATCATTAGGTATAAAAATACAATTGACCACCTTCCTTTGGAAATACTCTTTGTACCCATTTTTTTGATAAGGGAACCATTATGAGTTTCCATTAAAAATGAAAATGACCTGATGTTAAATATTTTGAATGAAACCTACCCCCATCCCAAATGAACTATATAGCCAAACCGAACCCACAATAGCTTGGGTGTCCCCAGTTTTCTTTTCCCCATCGAAAACGTTTTTTACAATTGATATGTTCATCCATGATAAGCTATGGATGAGTGGTTATGTTATAAACTCTAATACATTTGGTACTCTAAATATGGTATTTAACCATATTGGTTATTCCATTTGTTTGATTTATATGGTAAAATTATGTCCCAATATATCCACATGTCATTTAATTTTGTGATAGTTATATTTAATAAAAAGTGTATTATTTTCAGAATGCAATGATAATGAACATTATGAAAAATGATGATTCAATTTTCGAGGTAAAAAAGTATGTTTTAAGAAACCATTTTTCATTGGATTAGATTTTTTTTAATAGAAAAATGTGTTCCTTATATTTATGAATCTATTTGAGGTTTTTATTCTCAAACCCTATTTTTTAAAAAAATAATTGGTTTTATTGATGAGTAATAGGAACAGAAAATTCATGATTAAATTCATGAACAAGTGTCATAAAAATAAAATTTGTTTTATTTTATGTGTTCTATGATTTATAGAAAATGGATTCTAAATATGAATTTCAACTTTATATATATATATATATATATATATGTTTTTTTATATTATAGAAATGAAAAAACAATATAAAAATATATACCTAATATATCTTCAAGAAACAAATTCCTTTTTTTTAAATAAATAGAAGATTTATTTTTTATGTATAGTTTCCTTAAATTACGTAACATAGAATGTTTTACATAACTTTAGATGTTAGGATAAAGTAAATAGAATTACCTTTAAATAATTTACCTTTTGGTTACGTTGAAATAAATTTCATTTGATGATTAACATGTTTATTCATCTAAAATATGTTTGTTCTGAATTTTTTCTATAGAGATAACATGGGAACAAGTGTATTAATGCACTGGGGAAAATATGTTCTTTCAAATCACCAACCTTTAAGGATTATAATTGGAACATAAGAGTTTATTTGAGTAATAAAATAGATAAAATAGGCTATAAATATTCATATAATCCATGTTATTGAGGAAAAATATTTTAACTATGTGGAATAAGATAATAAAAGATATTTTCATGAGGCAACATAATCCCTCTTTTAGTGGAACCTCAGATCCATTAGCAGCTTTAGGATGTATCAATGATATGGGAAATATATTTGATGTCATGGGTGTTTTAAAAATTATGAAGGTGGATAATATAATTTATCATTTTAAAGGTTAATATGACTGATGGTGGTCTATGGTTAATAATATCATTGATAAAGATGATCTCAATATAATTGAATGGTTTGATTTCAAGTATATTTCTATTGGAAATATCATTCTGAAGACTGTTCAAATTAGAAAATGGAAATAATTCTTCTAAATGAGTTAGAATGATAAATATTTTGTGTCTTCATAGAAAGAAATTGTGAAAATACTAGGTAAGGACATATCCTATTTTTGGGGAGACAATGATAATAATATTAATTTATTTTACTCTAGTTTGAATACAATTGTATTAAAGTAATTAGAATCAATAGAAATTAAAATCTATAAAAATTTATTTTTTATAATACAATAGTTGAGACAGATATTTCTATCATGTGTGTTCCTTGTGATGACAAGGGTATAAAATATTTTAGTTGAAAATGGTTAGGGAAGAATTCGTCCTTGAAATTTGTGGTGAAAAAAATAAAATTCTGATATTTATATAAGTGGGGTAAAAAACCCCCCTTGGGAAATTATAGAAATTTTTTTTGAATATCATTCATTATTGAATTTCTGGTAACATTGATCTTTCGTATAAAAACAATGATTTTAAAACAACAAAATGATGGTGGTGAGATTATTTATTTAGTATTAGTTGGGAAATTATGATAATTTGTTCTTGATGATTGTAACAGAATCATAAAATTACCATTTTCAAAATAAAAGAGGTGTGAAAAATATTATTCACCCATTATGGTTGATAATGGTATGTATAATGAATTAGTGATAGATACTTTCCTTGATTATTTTAACTATACCAATAGCCCGTTTGACTTTGGATCATTGCATTATTTTCTTTTGGATAAATTCACATGTAAATTGGTAATAAACCTAATAAATATAATATATAACTTTGGGGAAATATAATGGTGGATGTATTAGAGAAACCAATATTTATAGAAATATTACAATTGTTAGTAGTGGAATCTTCTTCTCTACAAATCTTCATGAAATTCCTCTCATAGAGTTTGATATTATTTTAGGTATAGATTGGATTTTAGTATATAAATAAAAAATAGATTCCAGATCTAAGTAATGTTTATACAAAAATTTAATACCTATGGTAACCAATCATGATGTTGGTAAATTTATTAGATATATAAGGTAATGTTACCTATATCGTGTTTTTGAATAGAAAGAAACTATTAAAATTAGCGACCCGCTAGTTGTTAATGAATATATGACTATTTTCCATATTAAATTTTATAGTCCAATTGTTTATTAGGAAATTGAATTTACTGTTAACTTAGTCTCTAATGATAATACTATTTAAAAACCCCATATCTAATTTAACGAGTGATACATTTTTAATGGAAAATAGAAATTACAAAATTTTCTAGATAAAGGTAATATTCAACCTAGATCTCCACAAAGGGTTGGTCATGCTTTTTTAAACGATTTTATGGATCGTTGGGGATTTAAATTGATTATAGAGAATTTAATGACATTAATATTAAAAAAATGAAACCATTTCATCATATTTATGATTTATTTGATCAGCTAAATAGAGGGATATACATTACTAAGATTAATCATTGGATGGGTTCCCATTAGTGGATTGAGAGGGAGGGAGATATTACAAAGATTAATTTACATAGTAGACATGGGAAATATGAGTTTATAGATTTCCCTTTGGGATATACAATGCACCATGTATATTTATTGATCTATCTAATAGAGTTTTCCTTGAGTACCTAGATAAGATTGTGGTTTTTTATAATCATGACGAACAAGTATATTCTAAAAATAATTATGATCATTAAAAAACTAATGGATTTTATTAAAAAAATAAAATAATATAAACTCCATGAGTTTTTTTAGTAAGTGGGAATTTTGGTTACAATAAATGTATTTCTGTGGGAATATTGTTTCTATACATGAAATTATAGTTGAAACTTATAAAAATATATTGAGGAATGGAAAAAAGGACCTGAAAAAAATGTATTTGAGATTCATATCTTCTGTGGATTAGTGAGATACTACCAGTAGTTTGATGAAGAAATTTTTCATTTGTATAGCCCATCGACTAAGTAAACTTAGAGGGGAGTTAAATTCCTATTGACAAAATAATGTGATAATTTTTTTAGGAACTAATAAAGAAGATTCATTAATGATTTATTATGGACATTCCCTAATTAAATAGAAATGTTTTTAATTATTTTTAATTCTTAATTGAATGAAATTGGTTATTTCGTAATGAAAAATGATCATGTAATTAACAATGTTTAATTTTAATTAAAAAATCATGAGAAAAAGTATCCATCCCATTATTTTAAATTATCAACAGTGATTTTTTATTTTAAATTTATTATTCATAATTTATATATTTCAAGGAATGAAATAAAAAATGGTCATAAATGATTGAGGAATGTATTCACATAGAAATAATTGAACAAAGGAAGATAAGATTAATGGAAGTCATTAACCATTATGATTCCATGATCCAATACCATCCTAAAAATTACATGAAGTGGCTACTAATTCAAGAATAAAAAATAATGCAACATTAACCATATAAATATTTTAACATGAACCATTGGTTAATGATTTGATAAATTTTATTCCAAAAGTTGTGGGTGAAGGTACCTATTTTTTTTAATTTTTCATGACAATATTCTATATTAGAATGAATTATGAAATATCAAAAAGGGGAAAATGTTTTTAATGTAAAAGGAATAGTTGGTTAAGAATGGTATGTTTCCTAAATCCAATTTCAACAAATTAGTTGTTTATAGATATGGGAAAAAATTATCCATGATTTTTGATTAATTTTGGATAAATTATTTGTTAAATGAAGCTCATTGATCGCTACTTTTTTCTATCATAGTAACAATTAGATGTAGAAAGACCTTCAAGAGTAAAACTAGTGGGTGGAATGAAAAGGGATATTGATATCATTACAATGAAATTTTTGGATTATTATTATGGTAAAATAGAATGAAAATTAAGAAAGGGGTGGTTTAGCCTTTCCCACTTCTATGATGGAAATGAAAAAAATATGTCCTTGGATTTGATGGTGGGACTACTAATGTCTTATCTAGGTAGTAGTTTAATTTAGGTTTTTATTGATAGACTGAATAAATCTACTCATATCATTCCCATTTTTTATACTCAATATTTAGATATACATTCTAAAATATATATTTAAGAGATAGTCATTTTAGATAGATTTTATCTATTCATTGTATTTATCAATTATCCAAGGTTCACTTCTATTTTTTTGAAAGCCCGTAACAAGTTTTTGGGAAATGATTTAAACTGTGGCACATCCTTTCATCCTATGTCTGATTGATTATCAGAAAAAATAATTCAGACATTGTAAGATATTATTTGTTCTTGGTTAATGGATTACTAGTAATTGGGGATAAACATCCTTCCTTAATAAAGTTTTTTATAATAATCTTTCTGATTCTAGTACACATATGGAACATATTGTGAATTTTATGAAAATTGGTGGGGACCACTAGCATTTTGGGATGAAGTATGTCAAAGGAAGATGATGGAACTATAATTAATAAATTATATTTTTGAGATAGGGAAAGTGATTCAAAAATATATATGGATTTCTTAGAGAAGGTAGATTTTTTTTTTGATAATAGGAGGAAAGCCCTTTCATTCGGGGTAGGTTATCTTTTTTTTCTCAAATTTCTCCATTTAAAAGTGTTTTGTGTTTTGATAAAAAGGGAATGTTAAGTCAAGGGTTCAATGGAAAATATGATATACTGGATATTATTTGATACGTTTCCTTTGGAGTGTTCCATCATCTAAGTCTATCCTTGGTACATATTTAATGTTCTGATGATGATGATACCTATTACGAATTCATCTCATGTTGTGAAACATAAGGTAGATAAGTTGGAAAATTCCCACCCATATAAGGATACCCGATTCAAATTCATGAAATATGAGAGAAATTAATTTGAAATAATGTATTTCGCTAATTTATGGTTTTTTAGAGATACGTTGTAGCTGAAAAGGAACACATGAATCTATAAATACTATCTGGGAAAGATATCACCACTTCTTTGATAAGTTAATAAAGTTTATGTAGAGATAATTTCCAATAGTTGGGGGATAATTAAACAAAAAATTTAATGATAGGATATATTACTTTATTCGTGATTCATATAGTTATATTCATTATAAATATATTAAGTAATTGTTAAAATAAAAAAAATAGTTTTATTTAACTAATATCTTATGTGATGTAATTTAAATGTTTAATTTTCAAACCATAGAATTTTAATTTTAAAAAATGAATTTATATTTTTAATTCAAAAATTCTAGATTATCATACGATGGATTTTGGATCATTTTCAGAAAATATAGATGGTATATGGAATTATAAATTTTAATAATTTTATTGAAAATTGTATTTTATATTTAGAAATTAGATAGTCAATTTTCTTATTATTTTAAAATTTTAATAATCCATTTTATATACAATAATCAAATTATGGGGTTTTGAAATCGATTATATACATTAAATGAGTATAAAAACAATTAACAAAAAAAATTATCATGTTTTTCTTATTAAATATTAAATTAAATTCTTAAAATTAAATTTTTATACATTTAAAAACTCTTTTGGTATTTGGAATCAATATTTTTAAATTTTTTAAATAGATTCCTCTAATATTTTTCTCAATAGGAATACTAAACTTTGAAAAAAAATAACAGATTTATGGTTAAATCGAGAAATTCACATTCAATACAAAATGATAACAAGCATGAAATGACCCAAACACTTACATAAATCTTATTGAATGAGTATGTACTGAACATAATAATAAAAGGTTCAAACATATATCCTTTGGAGACCACTTTTATAACATTATTTGTTGAGCAATGTATTTCTTTCAAACAATTCAAAATAATGTTTTTTAAAGGGGGAGATTATTTTAAATAATACTCTGTCTCTTTATGATGATTTTGATGCTGACAAATACCCTTAATTATTTACTAATTATTTCGTTGAGTATTTTGTAGGAATTTATTTTATTTATTTATTTCATATAACGAGATTTCATACTTCATTTATTTCGAAATCAATTTTAGCGCGTTCTGGAATCACTGTAGCGCGAGATCAATTTTAGCGCGTTCTGGAATCACTATAGCGCGAGATCAGTTTTAGCGCGTACTGGAATCACTATTCATACCCTACGTTGATGAACGTAACGTATCGATGAAAAGTTTACTTTTTATGTTAAAAGAAACGTATGGTTAAGGAACCTTACGTTATTTTGAAACGTATGGTTAATGAACCTTACGTTGTTGAAAAGTATGGAAGAAGAACATTACGTTTGGAAGGAACGTTACGTTTTTGTTGTTGGACAAGTATGGAAGAGAAACCGTACGTTAGTTTTCAGTGTTGAGTTTGTTTCTCAAAAGTATGGATCATCAACCTTACTTTTATAATCAACCGTACGTTCTTTGGAGAGTTGAAGCAAGACAATGTATGGATGATCAACCCTACGTTTGAATGCTGAAGAGAAAGTATGTATGTTCAACCTTACGTTCTGAACCTTACGTTTGTGAACCCTACGTTTGGAGCTACGTCATCAACCCTACGTTTGGCGTCGGGATATTTTTGACAGACGATATTTCCTTTTGCATTGGTCAAACAGGCGGATTATTAAGCGGATTTCGAGCCGATTCTTAAGTACGACTTTGACTGAATCAAAGACGATTTTCAACGGATTAATGATTGATTTAAACGGAGCCTTTTATGCCGATTCATCAGGGGAGTTACAACGGCTTTGTTATTTTTCATTTTTTTTATATCGCTAATCTGAAGGAGATTTTCATGGATCTATTTATGCGGAAGATTTTCTCAGATTTGAATATATATGTTCTATCTTGGAAACTTCAGATATATATATATATACACAGGAAAGTGTATGAAATATATAGATTGATCTTTTAACGAGCAAGAAATAGAGACTGTGTGAAGGCGTTCTTTTCTGGTGATCGAGAAGAAGTGTAAAACCATTATTACCAAAGGAAGATCTTGATAGCAGATTCACGTGTTCTACATCGACTATCTATTGTGAATCTACTGCTGCTGAAGTTGTGAAGTTTCTTGTAATATCTATTGCAACTGGATCGACTCAGAACTGTTTTAATTACAGATCTTTATTTTCTGAAGACGACGATCTATCTACTGTCAATTGCATTCTGTTGCAATTGTGAAGAACAACTGGAGAAGTGTTTTCTTTATCGAAACCCTTTTTATTTTTGAGGGATCAGCTTCTCGTTCTAAGCTGTGTGGGTTCGTGTTTGAACCAGGAAGGCTGTGTTTTCCTGAAACTTGTAAAGGTGTCAACTGCCTGTACTCAGTTGTGAACAGGTCTGTGGAAACGAGGACCAGATAGTGAAAATCGCCAAGCTCGTGGATTTGAGCGTTGGTGGAGTGGACTAGGGGCCTTCTGTTCCCGAACCACTATACATCCGTGTGTTCATGCTTTTACTTTTTCTGTTGCATATTTAATCGTGCTAAAGCATAGTGGACAGAATTTGTCTAAATTGAAGAGATTGTAATAATTTTGAAAAGACACAATTCACCCCCCCTCTTGTGTGTAATCCGTATATTCAGATCCAACATTATTACCATCACAATATTTTTTTTAAATAAATTTTAAATATGTCAAACTCTTGTTTTTAATAAGTCTAATATTTTCAATATAGTGTTATATAGAGGATCTATAAAACAATAAATACAATATTAAAATATAAAGTATTCTTCTACATCATGGTAATTTTATTTTTTAATTTTTATTTATGAAATAATTACCTTAAATTCTTACACAGTGCTGATACAATAATTAATAAATTAAGAAGAAATAAAATAAATGAGAATAAAAATATTAAAAAACAACTATGAAATAAAAAATGTGAACAATGAATTTTATAGGTTACTATGAAAATTAATGATGATATAAAATATTTTGTTTAAATATATATTTATTCTTTCTATTACTTTTATCAATATATTGAATAGTTTTGAAAAGTGATATTAATGATATTTTATAGTAAATAATATTTTATAAAATGTTAAAAAAATACCTAAAAATATTACACTGGGAAAAGTGATTAGGATATGGTATAAAATAAAAACATTTTTCATTTAATTGTTTTTTATTTTATAGTAACCATATTAACCCCTAAGAGTAAAAATCAATGTCATCACAGAAATTGTAATAGTAGTTAAATAGTGGATAAAACCAAAATACGAGGGTATAAATATAGTGAAAATGTATCTACGATATAATGGATGATGAAATTTAGTGATATCCTCTTATTATATTAAAAAACTCACATTTTATCCTTTTATAATTGAAAATTAATTTATATTAAGTTAATATTTTTTTGAAATGCCATGACTGTCCCTGTCCATTCTTAAAAAAGTGAACCATTATTTATCTTTTATTGACAGATCAAAACCCAATTTTTTCACCCAATACCTCTACAAATACCTTCTAATAATCCATACTATCTGTATATATACCTTTTTTAGGAATAAAAATAATATTATAGGAATTATGGAGTTATGAAAAGTATGTCTTCCAAAGAATATGTATAGTTTTAATCTACATGTAATTATATTTTTTTTCTTCTTACACATCTCTAAAATCATTATAAACAATAATTATATACTAAAAATTTTATATTTATTTTACTAAGTTGTTTTTATGTTAATTTAAAAACCTATATCAATCATCACAACCATAAAATATGAAATAAATTCATCATTCCTATAAAAAAATTATGGGTACTTTTATTTTAAACCATGAATGGGTGGTTACGTTCTAAACTAGTTATTGGTAGTTCTATGATAAACCAAGGACAGGTGGATATGTTATAACATCCAATGTAATGGGTACATTAGAGAGAAAATTTTTCCATATTTTTTATTCCAACTATAAGGGTGATTCAATATAATGATATCCTAAGTTACATACAATCATTTTCTTTTTTTTAATTAATATTCAAAGAATTTTATTGATTTTCAAAAAGGTTTTACAATGATATTTTTGAAAAAAAAAGATGATTTGAATCTCAGGGTAGAAAAGTTTGTTTTGAGAAATTTAATTTAATGGGATTTAATTTATTTCACAAGACTAAATCTTTTATTAAATTTATCAAAAATATTATAGAAAATAAAACATGCATGGTTTCAAGAGTGTTAAGTTGTAAGAAAAATTGATACTGAATAGATGTTTACAATTTTTATATATATGGGTGATTTATATATTATGTATGACCTAACTCTCCAAATCTACAAATCTAGACGGTCATTGGAAGGATAATTTGATATCTATTTTAATATAATTAGAATTTTTAATGTTTGAGGGAGGTTCCTTTCATATTTATATAAGGGATTTGTAACCTTCCACCATAATGTGATGTTGAGTTCTCAATATAAATTATACATTTTCCCACACCAACTTTAATTAATCCCGAAATAATGGATCTAATAGAGTTGACGGGATTGGAGAAGCCACTCTATGAGACCATAAATAACGGATTAATTCGACCATGTGAGTCACCATTGGGGTGTACATGCTCATGTTTTAAAAAATAATGATTGATCAATATGACACTAAATATATTATAGTAATATTGGCCAGATCATGATCAAATGAAAGTATCCTCTACCCCATATTGATGAACTATTTGACCAACTATGCAGAGTTTAATACATTTACAAGATTGAAATTCATTCTAGATATCCACAATTGATGTTCAGGAAGGATTATATACACAATATATCATTCCATACGATATATGGAGACTAAGAATATATAGTTATGCAATACTGACTAACTAATTTCTCCATTATCTTTATGCATTTAATGAGTACATTCTTTAGGGATTTCTTTGATCAATTTGTAGTAGTATTTATAGATGATATTCTTATCTTCTAAAGGGAAAGGGAAAACATGAATATCTATAGATAAAATGTAATAAGCACCCCATGGATGGGATCCATATTACAATGGATATAATACAATGATGAATACTTCAAGGAACTAAATAAAATATTAGTCATCACACATGTACCTATATTACCCAATAGTGGAGAAGGGTTTGGAATCTTTAATGACGCATACAATATTATATTGGGATGAGTTTAAATGAAGAATGGAATTCTTATAACTTATTTATCATGACAATTGATGGTTCACGAGAAGGTTTTCACCACTAATTAATTTGATATAATTTTGGAAAATTCTTCACTAAAGTAAGAGTGGTATTATATTTAATGAGAAAAGAGAGATAAATATATAGATATATATATAGTTATATATATAAAAGGTATTAATTATATATCCACATATAATAAGATCAATAATTTCCAGAGATGACGGTTATAGATGATTAATGATTATGAGGGACCTATACATTACCACCCCAGTATAGAGAACCATGTGTCTTATTCATTGAGTAAAAAGGATCCTTCAAAATTATACATGATGAGGATAAAAAAATATACAATATTTTTGGATTTTCAATTGATGGATCTAAAAATATAAAAGGAATGAGAGAAATATTATCTTGTTCAATTAAATTATAATCCATCTTTTCCATGTGAAGATTAATGAGGCACAAAATGAAGATGTTGAGCTTCAAAAGAAGGTTTAAAATTTTCTTGGTTTCAACATTGATTATTATGGAATGATATTTTTATAGAACAATGTATGCAATAAATACATACTGAAATTGAAGAAGGATATTTTATAAGTGGAAAATAGTTCTTCATCTTTTAGTCATCTAATATGTATGAAGATGTCTAGATATTTGAATGAGTATTTTTTGTTGTCCTAATAAAGACAGATATCATTGATTTGGTATATTGATGTATGGTATGTTAAAAAGTTAAGGATGAGAGTAAACATTTTGAGTAGATTTTACAATAATTACCTATAAAACAATAAAAATTAAAAAACTTCATCATGGACATGGTCATCAAAAACACTAAAATTATTTAAGGGGATCATATGTTATGGGTTTTAATTTATCACCATAAAAATTCATCACACTTCATCTCTATCGGAGCATATTTATCTATAGATTTTGGATATATATTAGGGATGTTGTAAGGTTTCATGGAGTACCATCATGAATTTCATATGACCAAGATCTATGGATTTTAACAATGTTCTAGAGAATTCTTTAGCAAGATATTGGTATGATTTTTAGATTCAACAATGTGTTACATCCATTGCAATTTGGTTAGTTTCAGAGAATAATTCAAGCCTTAGAGGGTATATTTAGAAATATTTATCTATATTTTAAAGGTGGTTGGGATGAACACATTCCTTTAGATGAGTTTTCATACAAGAATAACTTTCACTCAAGAAATTAGATGTCTCATTATGAATCACTCAATGGAAAGAAGTGTAGAATTCTAACATACATGATTGAATTAAGAAAATGAAATATATTGGGACCCCATATAGAAGAATAAATGACATAGAATGCCAGAGCCCTTCAATAACACTTAAGGATATAATTAAGTCAGCCAAAAAGATATGATGAAAATCATCCATGTGCATTGGAATTGGATTTTATTGAAAAGGTCAATCGAAGAATTTATCTGTGGAATATGATAATCAGATTTGGAAGGAATTGAAAATTAATACCAAGGATAATCAATCCTTTTTAAATGTTTTATTTAATCATGATGATAATACATTAGTTGGTACTTCCACAAAACCTACTTTTAGTTCATAATATTTCATAAGTATATCTACTACATAGGTACATACATGACCATTCACATGTAATGATATGAGACATTATACCACCATAGTAATATCATTATTTTGAGGAACAACTAGTGTAGATTCAATATCGAATAGGGAATGTTCTACAAACAAGGAGCACTGGCCTATTGGACGTTTTTTTGAAAAAAAACAACTATTTTTTAGGAATATTTGTGGGAACTGTAGGAAATTATGTGGAAAAATAATCCTCATATTTTTTAGAGTGATCGAATTTAAAGAGATAAATTCATTTTGAGTTATATATTTTTAATTTTATGCGAACTCTTCTTTCAGTCCCCAGGTGCTCTCCTTCATTAATATTTTTATCTTTTAATTTTGGAGTTATAATAGAATAATAAATTTTACAATTATACAACATTATATGGAATTAAATTCCATCTTATATAAGTTTCAGTAATATCCAAAAAACACATCTTCTTTTAGAATTAACTATAATATAAAAATAAATTTATTCTTCAGTGCCAAACTTATTTTATATAGTAATATTACCCTTTGGGGATGATCTTGATGGTGGTACATTTATTAAACATACATACATCAATATTTGAAGACATGGTGGGATTTAAAATTTCATTTCGTTCCCATTCTCCTCTAAATTTTATTCTAATCCAATATAAAATGGAAAAAATTAGTGAAAAATCAATAATGGATTACATTCCTTTAAGAATATGATATTGATGCTTCTTCAACTGATAATAGAATCATTTATCTATTGTCATAATCCATTTGTCGGATAGTATTATCATTAACATCTTGTCTGGTAGTATCTTTATTGGATGGAACATATGATTTTAAAAAGTCCACAAATTCCATATTTCACAATTTTATGTGACACTTGAGACACCTCATGCAGAGAAATTTCCTCTTATCCTACAAAATATCATTATTTCCTCTTATTTATTTATTAATTTTTTTGTACAAAATTCATGAATATTTTCTGGTTCTTATAAATTATTATCAATATCTATTAATCTTTTTTAAATTTATCCTCCAATTTAGAACTGGCAGAATTTCTCAAGTTTATATATATTTTTATGAATGTTTGTATCACTGGTTCAATAACTATTTTTTTCTAATTTCTATCAACAAAAATTCAATGTTTCTTCCAAAATAAAAATAATTTATTTCGAATATGAAAAAAAAAATTGTTTCATCTATATGCGATGTGATAGAATTAAAATTCTATAATTTCACTCCTTGTATATCCTTCATTTCAAAAATTTCATCTTCATGTTTAGTTTTTATATCCCTATGTCCCATAACCGAAATATGTTTTCTAGTGAGAAAATCATAATAAAATTTATTTATATATATTTAAATTTTATATTGGATTCCTATAATAAAAATTAAAAATATAAAATTTATATTCTCCATACCATGAAAAAATTTCATCAAAATGGTTACTTTCAACTTATTTTATATAATTTTTTTAATACTATGATTACATTCATGTTGTGTCCTACACGTATTATATTTTTTTTAAGAATACCTACTTTATTCCTCTATTTTCATTCTATTCCTTGTGGTTTTAGAACTAATATACATATTATTGTCAGATGTTACATTATATTTCATTAACTAAAGTAGCTTAAACTTTTCCGGAAATCTAAAAATCATATATGCAATTAAAAAATGGGGAGAATAAATATATATACAATATGTGGAAAATCTGTATAGCCCTTATACAACATACAGTACTCTATGGTCATGGATGTATAATAGAAAACATTTTGTACTTTTTTTCTATCTTTTCATTCAATTCGATAGTGTTTTAGAACAAATATACATATTATTATTATTAGAAGTGAATTTATATATCTTTAACCAAGGTAGAATGAAAATTTCATGAAATCTACACATCATATATGATATTAAAAAAATTGGATAATAAGAATAGATAAAATAATTGGTAGGTATGGACTACCCTGATACCACCTATAGTACTCAGTAGTCATGGAAGGACATTGACATAGGGAGAATAAGTGTACCCAAATTTTATTGAGTTTACATTATTTAATAGTTACCCCATTTTAATCCTTGATCCTTAGTATCAATAAAGAATTATGGATTATTGAATAATCCTTATCTATTATGTCATAATAAGAAGAACATACATTAGAGTGGGAGAGAATTGTGTCTTTTTGATAATCTTGATATATTTTATTATATTTCATTGTGATTTATGAAGATATCATTTATTCTCTTAAATAAGAAGTTTGCGCAGTGAAAAAAATCAAATAATAAAAAATACAATATTTATAGTGGTTTGGGGAACAAAAATCATCTATTCCACTCTACCAATTCTCTCACTTTGATCTTGGAGGTTTTCAATAGAATGGTTTTGTTGTCAAAATCCCTTCACAACTATGTGAAAAAAATTTGAAAATTTACAAAAAGGAATTATAGATCATTATGGTTATTTTATAGTAAAACCTAATTCCACATCATAGACTGAGAAGCATTTTTTACACCAAAACTGAGTTTGAGAAGATGAAACTCCATTAAGTCAAAATATTTTGACGTTTTCAAATAAATTGTTACTTGTTCAAAGTTAAATCAGAAAATGGAAGAATACATATATTCATCGTTAACATAAAATTTATTGAAGAAGTAATATATTCCAAGAGATCTTGGTTGCAAATAATTTTCAATAAAAGAAAAAACTGACAAATAGTGGTAGTTATTGAAAAAAAGGATGAAACGTGTATGTATCTGATGCATATCTTCTTCAAAATAACATATTATCTATTTATGTTGTATCTCTATAGCATTTCTATATTTAAAAATATATTGATAATATTATATTATATGATTGTCTATTTAATAAAAATTCTATTTCCAAATATATAGAAAACATAACTTTATTTTGATTTAGTAGACCCAAAAATGTTTCAAAAAAAATCACAATCATTCAAATTTATATCATTTTAGAGATTCCTAAAATTCCATAAAAACATGAATGATTTAATCCATTGAATGTGATTCTTGGATTAGGTTATAAAACAACATTACGAAGATATTTAATTCCATATATAGTGGTGTAGTATTCATGAAAAATAAATTAAATTTAAAATCCATCATTGAATAAGAAAATATTGGGTTACTTCTTATAATGAAAAAAAATTCAAATGTTCGGGTTACAATGTATGGTTGATCAAACATTTCCGTTTGATGTACCATGTGTTTTTCCTAAAAACATAGTGTTCCATCCAAAAGTAGTGTTCCTCATCCATAATTTTCCTTTTTCTCAAATGTATAGTTCCATCCACATGTAGGATTGAAAACAAAAAAAAATCCAATAGCATTGTTTGTACAATTGATTCATTTTATTTCTAACCAAGGGTTTTGAAACCATATGTTACTCTTACACATGTTGGTTATGAATAATGTTTCATAAATTCATTTAAAACATGTTAGAAATACATTAAAAAAATTTAATATCATATATTAGATAAACTTCCCATGAATTTTGTTCCACGCAAATACATAAATTAACAACATTAGTAAAAAAGTAAGGGTATTTGTGGGCATCAAAATAAATAATATTTATAGTGCAATTTTAAGAAAATACAAGCCCAAAAGTATCCCCTATTTGATGATCACAAAAACCATAACATAACTTAATGAAATTATTGGAATTGAAAAGAGAAATGAAATAATATCCCTAAAGAGATATATATATTATAGTTATTTAAAATTAATATTCAGAAAAAATCCATTATTTTTAATTTATAATAGAATTTGGTAACTGAATCAAGAATGTTATGCTTAAAGTATTTTCTCCATCATTTTGGGATATAAAAAAGTGGATTAAAATTAATGAAATCACCTTCAATTTAGCACATAACTAAAAATAAATGACATATTATGCTTATGGTAAAAATGATATATGTGTTCTCGGAGTATAAATGAAAAAATATAATAAATAGAAATATCATAAAAAATACATTCATTAAAATATTTATATGATTACAAGAATGATTTTGGATGAAAAATATTTAAAAAGTTGGGATTGTTGAATATGAAGGGGTTGGTTCAGAATAGGTTTCATGATCTGGTGAATCATGAATAGCCATAATAACTTCCTTTATGTTTTTCATTATACTTTATAAACATTTAGTATGATTTTTATCCAACTATCATAAAAATATTTTTGATTCTTGACCAATATTTAAACTTTCAACCATATTTAATTTTAAGAAGTCATGAAAATTATCCTCTGTATGAAAAAACATGTAAATATTTCCACATAACGGATTGAGAAGTAGTCTAATTATATGAACACATGAATTTTGAATCCCTAAGTCATTTCTCTAGTTGTCTAACATCACATTTAATGGTGTATTATAACACATATGTGAATGAATCCAATCAATAACATCATACATCACTTCGATAATTTATTGAAACATATTCATTAAATCTGTTGATGTTTGAGGTGCAAATGTAGATTCTTTGGATTGATTGACACAAATTATGATAGATTCAAACTAACTCCCGAAATAAAACATTAAATCACTGAAATATTTCATGGTGACTGATTAATCTTAAACATTTCTAAATTGATCTAACATTTCTCTTTGATATGTATCCAAATATCTTCTATAAAATAAAATCCTAGGATATTGTGTTGTTGTTCCCTAATAGATTTGAATTTCACACTATGAATATTTGAAATTAACAATTCATATAAATATTTTCTTATAAACATTATCTCATGTGGTAACAAGGAATTTTCCTCCTTCATTAAGGTAAAATTAATGACTAAATCACTGACTTTATTATTAAGTGAATTAGAAGAGTCTTCTCATTGGTGCCTTGATGACTGTTCTCTTAAAATTATAGTGAAGGACTTTCTTGTATTATTCTAAATATAAGATTAATTTATGATTTCAAGAAATCATTATTTATCTTTAGATAAAGAAGCTATTCGTAAAAATATTGAGTAATAGATGAAATTGTTTCGATCTCAACTATTTCATTGGTTTTAGCTATTGATATTTGAACATTCTCACCTCCTTGAGTAATTTTCAAGAAATTTTCCTTTTAAAGATCTACATGTTTATTTTTTTACTATTAATTTTTTGTTCATCATAGTTGATTGAGACTCCTAGAAACAACAATGTATTACCCTATCCAGGTGAAATAACTTAATCTTCTTGGATTTGATTGTCAAGTTATTATTTGTACCATTTTTATATGATAAGGACCTCATTTTCTACTTCGTCATGATCAACTTCATCTTCAACTAATATATCACCTTTGAGTGTTAATTGTCCTAGATGAACAATATATTTAGTTCAATATTCTATATATTCATCATTACCCTGATAAACAATTCTATTGGATTTCAGATTTCCTTTCTCCCCCTGGGAAATAAAATTGGATTCTTGTTTGTCATTAGCCCAAATAGGAATTTTTTTCTATAATGAAAAAGAAACCTAACCCCCTTAATATACCATAATTAATAATTTTGTTTTGATGAATCTTCATATAATCATCTATATGAATAATTTTATTATGTATGTAAATAAGAATAGAAATAATTATACCATATAAATATAAATAAATTATTTCCTCAAATTGATAGCAGTGATGTTGATATTGGATAATATATCTAGGTAAGGTTAATAGTGATCAATTGATAAATAATAACATTACATACACATCATGATAGATAATCAAGTCTAAGTCTGAAATTCTTGGTATTTTTTCAAACTAGATGAACATGAGATGGACCTTCTAGTCAGCCTCTATATCTTTAACATTCTTTTTCTAAATTAATGTTAAACCAATTTAAAATTTCATAATATATTCATATTTTTTCTTGATTTACAAGGGATAAAATATTAGTATAAATAATTCCATCATGAGGATATTTAAATATATTTTCAATTTTGACTAAGGAAATGGAATATTCCATATCATCTACCAATGAAATGATGACTTCTTCTATTTCCATGAAACTAACATAAATATTTTTGTAAAACTGATTCAGTTCATGTTCAAATAGAAGATTCAAAGTTTATTCCTTAAAAATTAATTCCAAACGTGGAATGTATATGGATTTCTTTAATAAAGTATTTTTCTGATACAACCATTCAAAATCATAAAAATTTCCTTGAAGGCATTTTTTGAAGGGAAAACAATATCATTTTGAGTTACTTGGATGACCTCCTCCTATCATTATTTCCATTATAATTATTTAGAATATGTGGGTATAAATTTGGATTCTTGGGTTTCAAAGGGACGATGAGTGCTCAAGAAGGTGAAATGTTAAAAAATAATAGGGTATGGAAAATAAAGAGAGGTAAAGGATTTTTTATGGTTTTATTAAATCATTTATAGTTTCTGTATCCAATTAACTACTTTATTCAGTATTAGTTTTTAATTTGAAAACACACTTTTTAAAAAATTAAATAATGACTTGTTTTATTAAAAAATTGTTCACAATTAATAACTGAATAATATAAAAACTATAAATTCAAAAATTAATGATAAAAATTAATAAAATTTTATTTAATATTAAATATTATTTACTCCTTAATAATACAATAAAACATGCATTAGTATGTTGTTTCTAAATAATATAATAATGTTCAAATTAATTATTTGAAAATTCTAATGATGTAATCTTTATAGTAACATGATATGTCACACCCGAGTTTTGTACATCACTCTTTGTTCAAGTTTATTTTTAGATCTCAATTTTCCACTCATGTTTTGGGTGTGACTGGGATTAAATTATGAGTTAATGTTATATTTATCAAGTATATTGAGTTTATTCATTGTTTTTAACAAGGTTGTTTTGTTGAAAAGATTGATATTTGGGCATTATATTATGTAGTACACAGTTTTCATACGGATAGAGGAAACCATGCATCATGCTCAAGGAATCCATTCTGGCCTTGGGATGCTTCTAGTTGAGGGAGGATGGCATATGAATAGTTTCCCAAACCATGAAGTAAGAATATGGGGAGGTTTTGTCTCAAGGAATAACCATTTCCCATGTTTAGATCATAGTTTACCAAGTCATGCGGCCAAATTGTGTGAGCTTCCAAATCTAATTTTTTTTAAATTACATTTCTAACATCTTCATATTTTAACCCCAAATTTCCCCATTCATCCTCCCCAAAGTTTGTGCGACCCATTGGGAACTTTTACCTTGATCTCTAAGCCTCAACTTATCTCCCATGGTGTGGATCTAGTGATTTTTTCAATCTTGGGGATATATTTCTCAATGTATTCCCCACTTCTATTCCCACTCTTCCTTGTCCTTCCATTTTATTTTGTGGTTTTATTCTCATATTGTCTCTATGGCCTAGGATACATGTTTTCCCTTGATTAATGTAATGGGTTTTGTTGGTTTATGGTTATTCATGGTTGATATTGGATCATAGATCCTTCGTGTGGTTGTTTCGATTGTGTGTTGTTCAAGGACTATGATTTTAATGTAGGTTTCCCTTTAAACTATCCACTAAACATAAGAATAATTAGTTTCTTTTATCATAAAACATTAATTATATGTAAAATATTGATGCATGATCTTCATAATAATTGTTTGCTGTCAAAAATAATGATTTATACAGGGTTTTGTGATAAATGGAAATCCTTTTGTTTCATATCACACACCATGTGTTCGATGAAATGACCCATTGAATTTTATGATAATTATGTGACATTTAAATTATGTATTAGATTTTAAAATATATTTTTGACATATAGATAGGGGTTTTGGTTATATGAATTTAATTTATAAATTGTTATGGTTCTTGAAAATTTCATTCTATTTGATAATGATGTGTGTTCCGATTGACATTTTGATGAAAATGGTTTTGTTTTTCACACGTCTTTTGATTACTTGAATGATATTTTTAAAATTATTTGGAAACAACAAAATGGTCTTTTCACTCTTTTTGAAAGTTGGATTTTTATTTATGATAAATTGGGGTTTTATTAAAGGAGTTTGTTGCCCATTTGACACTTCCGTGAATTTGGTCAAACTGTTTACCATGAAAACCCTCCTTGGATAATATTATTTCTATATTTATATTTAATGGAGGGGTGTCCTCACTGTTGGATCGGCATGATCCATTATGTGAATGGGTTGTATATCCTTACTTTAGAATCCTTGTGACCATTTTACATTGAGCAGAATGGTAGATACTTAGTGTGGACTCCTTTGAGATGTATTTGTTATATATAAATAGATTAATCATTTGAGTGGATCATGTTGGTTCATGTTTTTTGAATTAATTATATATGATATATTTTTCTGTGACTGGATTCTTGGTCGGAATCAGCTGGGTAACCCCATTAATACTCTTAACATGGGTACCTGATATAGCTATGGAATATTCAGTGAATGATTCATAAACTAGATAGGATTATGCTCTGGATAGTGGCCTACACAATGGGGATATATATTGTTATTGTTTCTATGGTATATTTCCCCTTGCTCACGACACTTTGGGTGATATTGAGTGTCTGTGGGATTAATATTATTTCATATAGTGAGGAATTTTTTTTTGTTTTATTAACGATGTGTAGTATGTTTTGGATTATTCATGATCTCCTTAGTTCTACCTTGAAAATTGAAATGTTTCTGTCTCTAGTGAATAATTGAGATGCATGTTTTGTTTTCTTACCCATGATTGTTTAGTATTTATTTCCATTATTATGTTTACTAATGTGGTGATATCATGTATGGTGTGAATCTTTGGAACATTATGGGATCCCTTTCAAAGCTTTGTAAAAAAATTATTTTAAATTGAAAATGTATTATACTCTCATGTGAATGTTTTGAAAGTAAATCATCCTTTTACCCATAAAATGAAAATTATTATTTCTTGAAAAGAAACTAGATTTGGTATGAAAATATAAGTGGAATCTGTTTTTCTTTAAAAGATGAAAATTTTTTAAAAATATTACCTCAGATATTTTATGTCAAACAAGAGGTTAATGTATATTTTATTTTAAATGATGTGCATTGGGAAAATATTATTATGGCACACACACATCATTTTAATAATATCACCAATAGTAAATTTTTATTTTTAGATTATGGTGCATGTTTAATATTGGTTTTTATCTACATCCCCAATGTACGGTTTTTATGTCAAAGAGTGAACCTCGGGGTCAAATGGAGATATTATGGTCATTAGGTTCAATTTGGGTTTAGGTTTACATTCTATTAGATTTTAAAATTTTATATTTAAGATAATAATTTGTATATAGATTTTGGGATTCTATGTTTATTTTATCTTGTTCATTTTTATTTATTTATATTTGGATTAATCATTCCCTTAGATGCACTATTGATAATCAGCACTAATACCCAGTGTATGGGTATGGGTAATTCCTTTCAGGCCATTCCATTGATTGTCTTAGGTGACCAATCAGTGTTTTACCTTAGTTGGTTCGTGAAACATTTGTATCGAAGGAGGTTGGTTCTGTATATGACCTATCTTTTAAAGTACTATATGTTTTATGATATGTCATCATAGATGGATTATTATTGTGAGAGCTCATGGTGAATGTCTGTGGATGTTTCGAGAAAATACATTCTAGATAAAACTATATGTTCTTGTGGAAAGACAGTTTTCTTTTGGATTCAATAGTTATTGTGGTTATTTTGTGTTTGGAAAATAAAAATGTAGTTGGTCTAATGGTGTTAGTGACATTGTTGGGCCTATAATTCCATGTTGAAAAAGGGATATGGTCGTAATGGACTCTTTATTATGTTGGTGTGATTAACATATTTCCACTAACCATATGTAAAAGTCACCAATCAATGATAATTTTTCCCTTTTGAGATGTTTTGGTTCAACTGGATTATTAATCTTTTCTTGAAATAATTCTATTGGAATTGTGTAAAATTGGATTATTAGAGATAATGGTTTGGTTTAGGGAAAATGGAAAATAGATTTCCATAATTAACATTGTGTAATCCTTTATATATTTTTTATAAAATTACCATTTGTGTTAAAACAAATATGGTTTAACAATATTGGATTTCTTATCATCAAAATTTGGTGTTATTGAAATTTTTTTTTTTAATTATAAATTTATTCTTAAAGAGGGTTTTCAAAGAAATTGTAAAATATAAGGAAATACTTTTAATAAAACGATTTTTTATGGAAAGATATTTTCTAACATGCTTAATAAATTTTTAATGGGAATCATGGGATATATATTTTTAAATGGTTTCAAGTATTGAGTTTGAAAGTATATTTTTATTGGTGTTTAATGGTACATTATAATATTTTTTCATATTGAAATGGGAGGTGGATTTAAATTTAAAACCATTGGGTAATGTTTTTTTTTTAAAATTAGAAGGTTATGAATTCAACATTATTATTCTCAAGCATTCTCATATGCATGATATGTGTAGATACATTGGAGAATGAGGGATAGGGTTAACATCATTGGATGAGTGCCCATGATTTCATGAGAATTTCTATGTGTGAGGCTACATGGAATAAAATTTGTGTGTGTAAATATAAAATGTTTTTTCTTATCACAAGTCTTTTTAGGATAAAAATCGTGATTTTTTATATCAAATGGTTGTGTGTATTTTTTTCCCTTGTTTTTTTGGGAATTATTCTTGTGATGTGATTTGAGTTTGAGAACTCCTATTCCTGAGTTGGTTTTGATTGAGAACTCGATACACTTATAGATTTGTGTCTGCCCCCCCCCCCCCAATGAGTTGATGGGTATTATATGTGTTTCCATTTATGGTTCCCCATTGTATAATACTCTAGTTCATCAAACTAGTTATTTCCTTCTTTTGTTTTAATAGTTGAGTTCATAACTCATTTTTGGTCAAATAGATCCTCCTGATGATGAAGATTGGATGTAAAAAATAATATGTAATATCAATTTCCATGGGTTTCATAAGTCATTGAATGTGATATTTTATACATTCTTGCACGGGGGACTAACATGGAAGTGGTGGAATTCATTCTCTCAAAACAAGCCATAGGAAGATCTCACCTATGAGTTCACTACGGATTTTTTCATCTAATGGTATTTCTCTTTGATTTTGAAGGTGATAAAAGGGATGGAGATATGCTATTTATAGAAAGGTAAAGGATCGATGTTGGAGTACTTCCATCATTTTTTGATATTTTTCTATACACTATAGATTGGACCAGATATGATTCCTTGGAGGAATGATGTTTTTATTATGCAATTATTCCTAATGTGTAGAAAATGGTGTCACAGATTGGTTTAACCACGTTTTTTGATTTGGTAGGAAAATATATTTATGTTGAGTTTGTGTTCGACGAAGTGCATGAGGTAGAATTGATAGTAAGAAGATGGGGAAATTACATTAAAATTTTGACTCTGATCATGGAATTAAACGGTCTCTTGATCTTTCATCACCTTATTTTAAGTGTAGGATCATAGATTTTGATCAATGTGACATGAAATATCATAAAAAATTCATCATGTTTAAGTGGATCAAAGACCTGTAATTATTCTAGAATCCTATATAACATGCAACAGTTTTTTCAAAGGATTTTACATGAAGTGACATGGACACAGTTAGTATGAGTAGTGTGGTGCACTAGTCCTATTTTAAAATACCTTAATATTTTTTCCTCTTTGGTTGTAATGGTTTTGTCTGCTAGTGATTTTTTGGAGTTGTGCTGTATTTAAATTGTAAAAGTAGATGTTTTGGGTTTCCATAGAACTTTTTATATAATGTATGCTCTTTTTTATTTTTGAATTTATATTTTTATTTCACTCATGTATGGAGGAGAGTTTTGTTGTAGGTCTCATTTTGGTAGTTTTTATTCTGAAGAAAAAATGGATGAGTGTACACCTTTTTAAAACACAATTAAAATTTAAATAATGATTTCTAACCAAGTATCTTTATCTTCTAACAACATAGAAGGTTATAATTGAAACATCATGGTTCCAACCATTGTACCTTGAGGGTAGTTGGTGCATAGTTAAGAATCTTGGAGGTGTGAGGGACCATGGTCTAGAAATGGGGAAAGATTCCAATTTGGACTATGTTTTCATTATTATATTGGTCTAAGATGGTATGTTCCTAAATTGTGGGGAGACCCATTATGGGTCTCATTTTGGTTTCATCTAGTTCTAATCGAAGTTACCTTGTTTCATATTATGGGGAGTCTATACTGGCCTCCTGAGTTGATAATCTAGATTAGTTTTTGTTGTTAAATTTAAAATTGGTGGTTTGATTTCTTGTTATCTAAATATAGGTTCCTTCTTATTTGGGAGGGACATTGATATTTTATAGAAACATGGTTCAATCCTGCTGTCATGTTTTGGGATGTGGTCCTTCATCATTAGATAATATTGAATAATGACTACTAATTATGTTTGGTGGTTTTTAGGTGTTATTGATTTGAGAGGTTGGGTAATGAATTTTTTGGAATCTATTATGTTTGATCGATCAACTTTTGCATGTTTTGACTTTCTGGATATGGAAAGTGTTATTGTGGGGAAAATTATCACAACATGATTTTTGTTTTAACCCTTTTTCTGATTTATTATAGGATCTTGATTTTCATTTCTAGTTCCTGGTGTGAATGGGATTAAATTTTGTGTTAATATTCATTTAATATTTGTTCATGAGGTTAATACATGGATTACTATAGGATATTTTGATGAAAATACCGTGTTTTGGTATTTATAATAGATGGCACATGAATTGAAAAAGATTTGAAAGAACCATGTGGCATACTCCATTAAACTATGATGGCCTTGGGATTATAATTGTTGAGGTTTAATGACCTCTCCTTGGTTAGTAATACAATGTGGTATGAATATGGTGAGGTTCTCTATTGAGGAATAACTATATCTTATAGTTACCACATGAGTTACCAAACCATACAACCAAACTATTTGAGTTTCTAAAATCATAAAAATTCTGAAATTACATTTCCATACTACTAAGATTTTAACCCCAAATATCCCCATTTTCACTCCCCCAAGTTCGTGCAACCCTAAGGGACCTCGCCCCTTTCTCTACAAGTCTCCACTCCCCGCTCACTGTGTGGATCTAGTGATTCCATCAGGTATAAGTATATATTTCTCAATGTATCCCCCTCTTATCTTCTCTATATTCCTCTTCCTTCAATTTTATATTGTGTTCTTCTTATCCTATAGTATCTTGTAAGTAGGTTTCATTTTTATCCTTGATTTTTATTGGGGTTTTAGTTTTGTTAGACTTTCTCCTAGTTGATCATGGATCAGGGATCATTTATCAATTGGTTTTGGGTGTTCATTGTTAATGAACTGTGATTTTGAGGTAGGTTTCAATTTTTACATTCATTTAAAGTTAAAAATATTTTTTTTCATGTTTTTCACACCATTTTTATCTGTTTATATTTATTTATGATTTTTTAATATATTTTTTTTTCAAATTAATGATTTATACCTTTCTTTGTGAAGAATGGTATTGATTTGTTTAATATTTCCCACCATGAATTAAATAAATTTCCTGATTGAATTATGTGTGTATTGTTTTCCATTAATGAGGAATTTAGGTTTATGAGAAGTGATTGATTTGTTAATGGATTATGAGGACTGTTTGGAACTTTTGTGAAATTGGTGAAAATGTTCACCATGAAAACACTCCAGGGATAATCTTTATTACTTATTTATTTTTAATGAATGGGATTTCTTGGATATGGAATTATCATTATGCATTATGGAATAGTTGGGATATACTCACTATCAAATTCTAAAGACACGTTTAATTTTAGTGGAATGACATATTCTTAGTGAGGAATCATTTGAGATCTATTTTTTATGTAGAATGACATTCATCATTGGAGTGTCTCGGGGTGGTTCTTACTATGTGAAATAACTATATTTGATATATGTGAATGTCATTGTGTACTCATTTGGAATTTATTTGTTCACCCCCTTTATACACTATAAATGGAGACATGACATAGGTAGAAAATATCTTGTTAAGGATTGTTGAACTGATTAATATTATGCTCTAGCTAGTGGCCCATAGAAGGGGGATATATTTTGTTATTGTTTCTAGAGTAGAGTGCCCCTGGAATAGGAAATTTATAATGTAATCGTGTTTGTGTGGTTGAAATTTTATGTCATCGAGTGAGGCATTCTTTCTAGTAGGACTCAAGACTTTTATTATGTTCTACATTATTCCTTAGCTCATAGTTTATCCCATGTCAATTGGAACCTTGTTGTTTAAAATAATTGATTGAGATGCATTGTTGGTTGGTTATTCTTGGGTTTTTATTTTCCATTTTCCTTATTCTGTGACTATTTTGGTTCTCACTTTTTTGGTAGGTTTCTTTGTTAGGTGATAGGTTCTCTTTCAAAGGTATGTGGAAATTGTTTTTATTGTGACAATGTTTTATACTCTCCTGTGCATGTTTGGAAATTAAATAATCCCTTTCCAATTAAAAATGATAATGTTTATTTTATAGAAGTAACCTAGATTTCTGATGAAAAATGGAATTTGAATATTCATTGGGTATTAAAGTGGAAAATGTGTGGAGAATCTTAACATCTTATAATGATATCAATACTTTTGTTTAAGTTTCATGTATTTTAATGGATTTTCATTGGTAATAGATTATCATGGAATGATAAATGAGTTTCAATACTGACACATATAGTTCACTCATGTGTTTATCTTGTTGTGCATGTTTCATCTTGGTTGGATTTTCATGGTTGATGGTTGGTTTTGGTATTATAGAGTGAACCATGGGGTCACATGGAGATGTTGTGGTCAAATATTCAGTTTTGGTTTTGTTGTACTATTTTTTTTTGTTTTCAGTTTATCTATAAATGATGCTCACCTTTATATAAAATTTTCCCTCCTCAAGTTATTATCTTTTAATCAGTTTATTTTATTTATATTTGTTGAAATCATTACCTTGGTAACTCTTTTGATTCCCAACACTTTTTTCTTACCTATGGGGATCCAAAATGCCATTTTGGCATTTTCATGTAATGGATCAAGTAATCCATTCGGGGTTGACCTAAGTAGTTTTATAACATGATATCTTGTAAAAAGATGTCTTATATAAATATTATTAGTTTTTTAAGGACCTAAATTGTTATTTTAATTTCCAATCACACTTGTATTATAACGTAAAATTGGAATAATATTAAAATTAATTCCAAAGTCTAGTTAAGTGTGTTTCATTCACAGCACTTGTGAACAAAAACATCAAGTAGATATATATTTTACATTATCTATTGAAAAATAAATCGAATATAGTTTATTACTTGACCACAAAAATATATATTTCTTAATCATTTGATGGTTTTTGATGTTATTTTTCATTCCAATTTACATCATTCAATCTGAAAAACATAATATGATATTAAATTAATATCAGATATTTTATTTAATATATATACTGGAAAATATATCATTTTTAAATATCTATAAATTATTTTAACAGTTCTAATTTGTAATTATTTTGTGTTTGACATAAATCAAGCACATAAACATACAAAAAAAGTTATGTCTGGTATGGTAACAATAAGGTACAATATTTTAAAAATCATACCTCTGAGTAACATGTAGTCAACTGGTTGTCCAACTTCATCCAAATAAAATTTTACATTAGTACATATGAGAGTTTTATATGTCTTATTTTCTTTTAGTCCAAAATTTTTGAATAAAACAATCATGTTTTTTATTTGATTTAAAACATTTCCATAAACTTTGGGAAAATTTTGAAATCCTATAAATAAATTTAATTCTCCAATCTCACTCATTTCAAATTCATATTGTATAATTCTTATAACATCATTAAAAATATTTCTTTTTTTGAAACAAAATTATAATAATCCATATTAATTTTTAGTAATAATGTATTTAAAGTAATAGTTTTCATAAAATGAATTGTATGTTTTGAATCTTCATTTGGTATATGTGGGGTTTAAAAACCAAGTTTTTGTCAAATATAAATTTAATCCATTAAATATCAATTTAAGAAGGATGATTTTACATTAATACGATGTAATTATAAATTCATGTGACATTGATAATCTATAAGGATTATAATAGATTTAAATCATCTAATTGGTTCAACGGTTTCATCATAGTATATTTATTATTCCTATTCATATAAATTTTATAATAAAATGTTTTTATTTTTAGTGACTATCCATTAATCATTATGTTAATTTCAAAAAACCCATTGGTTATTATTACTATATAATTAGTTTGTATATCAATTAATTCCCAAAAAACCTTTCTACTAAATTATTGTTTTATTTTGAAGTAGGCATAAAACAAATTTCATCATTTAAATATTAATCTATATTCATAGGTTCTAATTGTAGTATAAATAATAAAAATTCAACTTTGTATGATACATTTCATTTTGTTTTTATTCCATAATATATATTTCCTATAACGGTTTCTAATAAATAATCATATAAGTTTCTATAAAGTATAAATAAGATGCTTTCAGGTTCTTTTTATTCATGTTATTCTAGACTAGAATAAATTTCATTTGTTTTATTTTCAAAATTAGTCACTTGTGATTCAAGATTCTTGCTGTCAAAAGAGTCCATAATTTCTTCTTTTTGATACTTCCTTTCACCCGAAGGATCAATTTTATCAAATACCACATGAACTGATTCTTCAAAAATCCATGAATTTTTATTATATACTTTTTAGGCTTTAGAAGTAGTAGAATATCCCCAAAAAATTTCTTCTATCTTCCTTTCGATCAAATTTACCATGTCATTCCTTTTTATTTAATATATAAACCGTTCATCCAAATACATTGAAATACAATAGTTTATGTTTTATATTATTAGAATGATCATAGTGTTTCTTTTTAATAAAAGGTTTTATTAAAGATCTATAAATGATATATCAATCTTTTTTATAAATTCTCAACAAATCAGTCAGGATGGATATATTCATTTAACATTTTCATTTCTATCTCTTGATTATTTATATCTATGTTTTTTAATTACATTCCATTGAGGTGTTCATGGTTTAGAAAAGTTGTGTTTAATACTTATGTATTAGACAAATGGATTAAATTCTTAATTCATAAATTCTCTACCATGATCACTTCTTAATGAATTAATTTGGAAATCTTTTTCATTTTAAAAAATATATATAGGTTTTCCAAAGGAGTAAAAACATCACTTTTATGATTTAGAAAATAATCCTAAGTAAATCATGAAAAAACATCAACTAAAACATATAGATAAACTTTTCCTTCCAAAAATGGTAAACATGATGCTCCAAAAAAATATATATGTACAATTAATAGTGGTTTAGATATAAAAACAATTTTAATTGATTGGAATGAGGATTTGTGTTGTTTTCTATTTTAGAATTTATCATAGACTCACTCATTATAGAGATTAATTCTATGAAAATCAAAAACTAATTCTTTCTAATATAATTTATATAACATAAAAACATTATAGTGTCAAAGTATTATATTCCATATCCAAGACTCATTTTTATCATCTATTAAACAATTAACTTTTTTAAATAGGTAATTAAGATCTAAGGTATAAATATTTTTATTTATATGTTATAAAATTTTAATCAATTTATCTATAAATATAGTGTAATGATTGTTAGAGAGATCAACATAAAATATGTAATCATTGAGTTGATTGTTAATTATCATGGTTTCCTTTATCCCTTGAATATATATCCATTTTTTGATTGAAATTGAATTTGGATATTCAAGTCCTTAAACTCCAACTAATTTTTATTTATTATTTTCTCCAAAGGTGACTAGTCCTCCTTCTAGCTTTCTTGTTTTTGAGAATTAGAAGTCTCCCCACTCATATGCCTTGAGAAGACACTATACATATAACATAATTTTTTTCCATGTGGTCATTTACCTAAAAATGTATTTAAGTGACGGTTTGTTTAGGTAGCCATATGTTTTTTTTTGGATCTGACTGTGTTTGCAAAAATTAAATGGGAATCTATGGTTTCCTTACTTCACAAAAATTTATATTACATGATTCAGGAATGTTTTTTGAAATAAATGTATTCATAATTATACATACCAGAGGATGTATAAAAAATGGTTTTTAGAAAAATTCCATTCCATTACATAATAGAAACATGTACCATATTTATAACTAGGTATAAGATAATTTTAATATGCCAATTTTTTTTATCATTTTCTTCATATTCCATATTTTTTTAGTTAATATTTTTCCAGTAATATCTTTTATATATTTTTATTTTTTAGTTAATCAACTAGAAACAAATTTTAATGATTTTATATCATATCATATTTATTTTTATTTTATTTTAATGATACATAAATATTTATGTATATTTTTTTAATTATTAATATTTTTTCCGCATAACATCCTTTTCCCAGAAAAAACATAAGGAATATTTTTCGATATTGATTCTTTTTTAAAAGAGATTCATATTTTTCTTCATGAATTGAGAAATGAGAATTTAATTTTCAACATGAGAAGTTAAAAACATTATATAAAGAATAATAATAGTATTTTACCTCTTCTTCATCCATAACCATAGAGAACATTTTTTATTTTTTATTTATTGGATCATTTTCTGAGTCAGATTTGGAAGAGTTGATGGAGTCTTTAAACTCACTCTATGTATCATTGATAGCAGTTTTCCAATTTCCTCAGAATTACATTAATAGTTAGATTGATTTTCTCAATAGCAGGGTGATTTGATTAACCAATAACATTTTTTCTTAAAAAGGATTAATTTGAAATCCCCTAATTAATTTAAAGTGCCCCAGTTAATCAGTATCGTAAATCATTATATGTTATAATCTTATAAAAGGTTCCATAAATACTGATTAGTACTCATGTAAAAATATACAATATTACTTGGTCCTTTAAAATCACATTACTTGATTAAAATATTTTAAAAATAGTAATAATGATTAACTATCTATGTATTAGTTTTCTGGTTAATACAATTTCATTTCTAAAATTGAAGATAAAGTAAACACAAACATGCAGCATAAATTGGAAACAAGAAGTTAAGTATCAATATGATACTTAGTCCTTTCCACTTTGTTATGAAATACCACTATGGATTTTATATAAAATAAGTATGTTGATTCTCATCCTGCATCAGGTTTTACAACCATTTAGATACATTTAAGGTCACACATGACCTCTTCCATTTTAATCAATGAGAGTAAAAACAAAAATGTCACCCATGGAACTCTACCACTTTTATCCTTGGGAGTATAGGTGTAAGAAATGTAAATAGAATATATCAAGAATTTTCTAGATCATCACATGATCAATTGGGTATGTGATTAAATAGAGTAGCACACACAGTTCTCACAATTTAGGAATAAATAAACATGACAGGTCAATCTAGATGTTTAGTGATAAAAATTCTTGGTATTTTGTAGTACAGCTCATGACATTTGGAAAGTAATTTTAAATATAACTTGATTTGAGTTCTCTTGAAATCATTAGAAGAAGAGTGTATAATAAATTCTTATTTTCTTGACTAGGGGAAATCAATAGATGTTTTTGAGATTTTTTCATTCCTCTGTTGAGTGAATTAAGACTAAAGAGTACATCTCTTCAACACTAGTTTTGTGTAATATAACAGTGAGATATCATATTTATATTACTATGCTTCACAGCATGGTTTCTTTTTACATACATCACATGAGTAAGTCTTATTCTATATCAACATAAGAAATATATAATTAGAATGTCCACATCCATTCAGATGTTATTCTATATCATAGAACACATCTAACATTATCTTTGATGAAATTATTCCATCATTTAAAAGACAATCATTAAAACATGAATCATAATTAACAAGAAGAATACTACTCTTAGAAAAAATTTAAATGAAATGTATATGTATAGAAATAGTATTGGTTTTTTCAGGAATGGTGTCTCAATGCTGGCTATGTAACAAAGTCTCATACCATCTCTTACCAGTCATGTATATGATATTCTAACAATTAGTCCTTGTATGGTAGTGATTTTGGTTGATGACATGTTAACCTCAATGGTGAAACATCCCTAGCAATTACTGCATGTGACTCATACTCAATAAATTTCATCACTTCTCTCAGATTATGAAATTATTACAAAAAACATGAAATTCATTAATATTAGTAGAATCATGATTTTGAGATCATTAAAATAAGGAGGTCAAAAAACAAACAATTTTTAGGATAAATAATCATGAAAAAAAGTATCCCAAATATAAAATATGGTTTCAAATGTAAGATCAAAATGTTAATCATGACTTATCATTCATATATTTTGTATGTGTTATCAAATAAAAATAAAAATAAAATGAAGATAATTTTCATATATCATGTGAAAAAAGATAAAACAAAAATTATGAAAGGAAACAGAACTGAAATATGCATAATTACAGCAAAAATAAATTCCATATATATATTGTCTCTCCCTTTTGGGATTATCTAAAATATAAATATTAGTATATCAAAGATGGTAAGAGAATTAAAAACAATGATGAATAATATAATAATAGTTAGAAAATTCATTCAAAATGATTATCCAAATGATATTATAGACCAATACCATAAAAGACATATTTTACATGAAAAAATGGTTTAAGGATTGGATACGGGGTATATTAGTTATTCTCATTTATCCATATCTTTCCATGGATCAGAAATAGTAGGATCTAATGGGTGTTTTCGAGGGAATAAATGTGGACTGTCGAGATATAGATTGAAGATGATCATCCTCCACAATAATAACTAGCCTTAGCTATAATTGAACTTTTACCGGAGGCATATGAAAATGTTAAAAATTGTAAATCATGAGAAGCTCTATTCACTATGGGTATAGAAGGTCATTTGGGAGCATTATGAATGGTTTATTGAGAAACTATTATTTCTCCATAAACATGAAGAAATGTATTAATAATATTGATGAAATCCATAATACATTATCCACCTATTTTCATAGCTATAATAATGTATTCTTTTCCCTCTATTAACTAATTGATCACTGCGGTCATTTCATTCAACGGGAGAAATGTATCTTAGTAGGCCTGAGCAACTTTTATAATTCCTAAATTTTATTCTAGGAACATGAAATTAGAAACCATTTCATGTATGGTATAAATATCAAATAGGTAAAATCATATAGTCATGGTAATTTTATCTATGTTAGATTTTATATCATGAGAATATTTGTTTAATCAACTTTATAACATTAATTATTCTTCCCAGGGTTTCTTAGAGCTGATCAGGTAAAATACTGGAACTTGTAGTGGAGTTAGTACTAAATTCTTCTCTGATAGCAGATCTGGTCACTTCAGTATGAAACAATTGAGGGGGGAACTAGTGTTATAGTCTAATGGGGAATTATTTTTATCTCTTTCAATAAGATAATCCATTCTAGTTATAAATTCAAATTGTGTTCTGTTATGTAAAGACTTCTGAGATTCCAAATCACCACTTATTATCATATTTTTAATCTCAACATATTAGATGTGATGCATCATCTTCCGTTAAATGTGTTGAATTTACACGTCACATAGGAATATGTTGCATCATTACCCCTATTTTTGAATAGTATAAGGGAACAATTATTTAAATGATTATCATATTTGGAAAATTAATTTTTACTAAAAGCATCAAATTCACTCCAGGTGACTACATCAACTAGAATAATAGAAGGATCTTGAGTAGCAGGTTCAGGAGAAGGAGGTCTCACAGAGGAAAAATTTTACAATAAACCTCTATGGTCTAATTTCTCAATCATAGATCCCATAGGATATCCTTCATTATGATACTCAGGTCGAACATCCTTTTGTGGGCTCTTATAGAAATTTTACCATTCTTCTAATATGTGATAAACCAAACTGTCTGAAGGATTAGAAACTAAAATTTCAACATAAAGATATATAACAATGGAAAAAATATTAGTATATGGTACCAAAATAGGTAAATTTAAATTGGTATTAGGGGTATCATAAGTTATCTCAGCACTCTAGGTACCAATATATTATGCATTAACTGGTTCTTATTCCATCTATACATCTTATTTATGAACACTTGAGCTCTGTAAATCAGTTTATTGAACAAAAATATATTCATATTCTATATGAATGTCAAATAGAGTCTCATAAGTATTCAAAACAAAAATATGTTCATCATTACTTGGAATAGAATAAACTATATTATTTTTTATTTCTCAGTTACATTTTTTTCAATAACAACAATAACCCTCATCTATTGAACCATATAAGAATCATAAACAGCTTGACCATCTGAAATAAACTCACTTTTATTCCATTAAAATACTTGTTCGTTTAATGTATTTCCTATGATGTGTATTTCACCCCCTCATCATGTTCAACTTTTTCATTATGATATGGGTCCAATTCTTCATTCATGTCTAGTTTCTCATCAGATTTACCATATGAAGAATGAAGCATTGGAATAAACTATGCATCTCTCCTAATTCTTCTATTTGTGCCATCAGGGTAACATTTTTCATCATTATCGCCATCACTTCATTCCCATTTTAATTTTCTTCTGCTCTTTCCTTTTCTTCATCATCATCCACTTCATCATCAATTTTTTAACTTCTTTTAAATTGATCCTCAGTAGAATCATATGTTTCCTCTTCATCAATTTTAACAAAATTTTCTCATCTTGGAAGTATCTTATATGGAAAAGAAGTTAGTTAATGTATTCCACTGTGATTGAGGTGGAAAATCTAGCTCAGTACCTTCTCCAACTGATGTTTCTTTTTTCACTTCTTCTATAGAAGCTTCTTTTAACTCATTAAATTATTAAACATGTTCATTAGGCTCTAGAACGGGATCAAAAAACATCCAAAGGTCTAGTTTGGTGTTCAACCGTATTAAACATGTATTAAAGATATACTATATCTACAACCCACTATCTCATATAGGGGTTTGATGTTATTTTAATTCATGATCAAATAGCTCTTGAAATGAAAAAACTAAGACAATATATAATAGAATCTTCATTCTTACCTACAATACTGTTAGTTATTATCATAGAACAATTCAACATCTGGTAAATCAAGGAATTAGATCACGAGGTTGGACTTATCATCTCACACATATGAACCAAGATATATCTCCATAAATTTATTTTTTGTCCTTCTTTCGATAGATACAATAGATACACATATTGATACCAAGAGGTTGAAAAGTAACTCTTTGTTTAACATAAAAGCTGGTGTATTAACATAATCAACAACATACATTATCTAACCAACTCAGAAGAAATATGTATTTTAGATATACCATATCATGTTATTTTTCTTAATTCCTCTTCATAAATATCACTACTTTTGTGAATAGTGCCATGGTAATCTTCATGACCTCAATAATGTGGAATCGTAAGGCCCTTATCCAACTATTTAAAAGAAAGTAAAAATTGTATACCATTGATAGTGGATATCATCTAGTTCACTAATTTTTCATTGAAATAAAACTCTACATTTTGGTAAAATTGATGTACAAACATAGGATAGAAAGGTTAGTAATTTGAATAGAACCATTCTAACCATTATTTGAACTGTATAAAATTTACTCGTTAGTAATTTCTAAAAATTATCAATTTTACTTCCACTTCCTTTTCACCTACTACAACTCTATTTTTATAAAAGAGATTAATAGTATAATCTTGAGTAGGAACACTCGGTGAACATTTATTCTTCTTTGTTGATTTCATATTTCCAAGAGAATATTTAGAAGGGATCGTCATTATTAGCATAAATATTGGTATCGAATTCTAAATCATAGTCTATGATAAATGTTGCCAGTTTGAAGGCTGGGAGAAGTGAGGTCACTCAGGCCTTGAGAGTATCAGGCTTGGCATGTGGTGTGTTGGAACTAAAAAGGTTTTCACTTTTATCATTTGTAATATTAGGTATTATATAATTGAAATCAAAATAATACATGAAATCAAATTTAGAATATTAGAAAATATGTATCGGGTAACCAAAACTAATATTAAAATATAAAACATGAGGTTCTGAAAATATATAATAATAAATTCACAATGTTATGAAACCAATTGGGTGATAATCCAATGGTTTTTCAACCATAACAATGAGAAAATAAAATGGTGAGACAACAAAAATGGTGAAACAACAAAAATGGTGAGACAACAACAATGGTGATACAACCTAATGGTGTGTTATAACCAATGGTGTTTCATACCCAACAGCGTGTCATGGTGATTTGTGTGTCACCCAATGGTCAGCCACCCAATGAATTAAACATAATCAAAATAGATATTTACTATTTCATGTTTTATATAGTTATGTATATCAAAATTTATAGGTTTAGTAAAAATATCCTCTAACAGATGTTCAGTGCCGATAAATTGAAGAGTTATATCACCTCAATGAAAGTGGTCTCTTAGAAAGTGTTGTCTTATATCAATTTTCTATTTCATTGAATGTGAAACTGGATTGTGGGAAATTATAATAGCACTTGTGTTGTTGGATTTTGTGGGTACATGTTGGAATTTATATCCATAGTCTAGTATATTTTGTTTCATCAACCAAATTTTTATATAGAAACTTTCATCAGCTATGTACTCAACTTTAGCACAAGAAAAATCCTGAAAATATTGTTTCTTATTACACCATGAAACTAGGGAATTTCCTAAAATATGAAATTTTTTGGAGGTTATTTTTTCTATCTAACATACATCTAATAAATTAGTACCAGAATAACTCAGTAGATCAAATTTTTATCCTCTTGGGTAAAACAATCCAAAATTGGGTTTATACTTTAATTATTTGAGAATTATTTTAACAGAAACAAATTTTGAATCGTTATGATTTTCATGAAAGTGAGTACACATACACATGGTGAACATTATACTACGTAGGATAGTAGTAAGATATTAAAGGCATCCAAGCTTACAATAGATAATGGTTTGATCAACTGGTATCTCGGCTTCATCGGGATTCAATTCACTATTGGTACACCTAAAAGTATCACCACTCTTAGTACTATCTAATTTAAAATGTTTGAAAAGGAATTTTTTATATTAACATTGGTGTCAAATAATTCCTTCATTATTAAAAAATATTAGAAATCTGAGAATGAATGTGAGTTCATACATTAAAATCATTTCAAATTCATTTAGTATCATTTTAAAGAAATTATTATAGATAAAATTTCTTGAAGATCCAAAAATAATATCATTAACATAGATTTTTACTACTCAACCAACATTTTAGATTAGTTTTAAAAATATATTACGGTTATTTATACCTTATGAAAAACATTTTGAAAAAATAATGTTTTTGATCCTATATAACCAATCTCAAGTAGCCTATATTAAACCATATAAATATTTTGTTAATTTGAAAATTGATTTAGAAAATAGGGATTTGGAAAAAAGGGGGGTTTTCAACAAAGACACCCTCCACTATAAAACCATTCACAACTAAACACTTTGCGACCTTTTGATAACGCTTGAAATATAAATGTGTTCCATAGGCAAGTAGTATTTTTATTGAATCAATTCAATCTATAGGTTCAAATGTTTTTTTATAGTATATCTCTTATTCGTGACTATAACCTTCTTTAACATGTCTCGAAATATTCTAAACTGATGTGCTGGACTCAACAACCTTGTCTCTAAAAACACATTTAGTTCCAATAGTCAATGTTTCCTTGGTTCTAATCATAATTTCCCACAAAATTCTTCTTTAAAATTAATATAATTATTCTGGCATGGATATTACCCAAAAATCATCATTAATGTAATCATTTATGTTCTTAGGTTCAATATGATAATGGAATTCATGATGTCCAACCAAATTTATATCATAATATCTAGTTTATGTTCATCTTTTTAGGTATCTTTCAAAAACTTCTATGGGATGTTACTTAATGGTTCTATTATATCGATAATAGGATGGAAATGTCACTTTAGGTTTTATATGTTGAGGTTTAGGATGTTCTAGAAATTCTCTAGAACTAGATTATTTTTCAAACAATTTGAAAAGAAATTAAAGGTTTAAAATTTATGTATAGAGAAAAAAATAATCCTCAAGGATTTCTATGGAGTTCTTACGCTCATGTGGATCAGTCTCATTAAATTTTAAATAAAATAATTCCTCCATAGTTTTGGTATTCTTATTAAAAACTATATAGTCTTTTCTAAAGATTTAATAACCAAATAAAAATTACTTCAAAACATTTGGAGGAAATTTTTTCCAAATTATCTTTAGTGGTAATAATAATTTATTCTTACATTAATTGTAGATGTAATTAACCATATATTTTATATTGATCCACAATTTATGAGGGGTCATCATAATTATAGGTTGATAAAGACTCTATTTAAGATATAATATGTTTTATTGACATTTTCTTTTTAAAAATAAACAAGTCAGTCATTAACAATCATGATGGTTTGAGCTATCTCTAATGTAGTGTTTTTTAATTTATACAACTCCATTATACTATGTTTTCCAAAGATTATATAAGTTATGAGTTTACCCAATATTTTAGAAAACAAATTCAAAATATTGATTCTCATTAACATGTCCACATTTACTTATTAATGTCTTAACATTCAGACCAGTAATATTTTATAAAAACATAAAATACATGGAAAATTAAGATCAATCATCAATTTTTTGTGGTGTAATGTATACCCATGTATAACTAGAAATATAATTGATAAGAACATAAAAATAGTGCTTCTAATTTATGCTAGAAATAATAGGTGGTCTAAATAAATCCATGTGAATGCACATGAGAGGTTTATAAGTTGACACTTCATTCTATGATTTAAAAGAAACTTTAATCGTCATTAATTTTTGGCAGGGGTTATAGACATTATCAGTTGAGAACTCAAGATTTTATATATCCCAAATTAAAGAATTTATAGTAATCGTTCTAAATGAATGAATGTTCCTATGGAATTGTATCCTATAACAATGAAATAATTCATTGTGAATAGAACATAAGCATGAAAGTTTTTTGAGAAATTAAATGATTTAATTCAATAGTGTATGCATTATCATTTCTCAAAATAGTTAAAATTAAATCAATTTTTGAATAAAAACACTAAAACCATCATTCTCAAATTGTATATAAATTCCATCATCGCGTAATTGGGAAATACTAATTATGTTATACTTTAAAACATCAACAAATTTAACATAAAAATTTGAAACTGAAATATGGTTACCAATTTGGAAAAGGCCAATGATTTTTCAATATTCATTGTCACTAAAGGTGACATGACCACCCTCAACCTTAATAAGGATCCTGATGCATGAATAAACTTCTATAAAATTTCTTGCTAGACCACAATCCAAGTACCATAGCCATCTACATGAGGTCATCAAGTAGTGTTTCTAAAAAATAATATTAATGCATGAAATGACTTCGTTACTCAGATCTATTTGGGTCCATAAATGTTAGTAATTAAAGCTTTTAAAACAAAACTTTTCTTAATTTTTTTTAAAAACATATTGATGAATTTTATAAAATAAAACTCCATTGGTACCTCTAAAAAATAGTTTCAAAAAGAACTCTATAGTCTATATTTGGGTACCAAATTACTCATAATTTTCCTCTATCTATGATGATATCCAATTCCACTGACATACTTAGGTAAATAATAGTAACCTAAAATACCAGTAATCATTTCTCTACCATTTCAAAAAAATTCTAGGTCATTCTTTAATTACATATTTTAAATTTAAGTTCATTATTCTCTTTTTGTAGATGAGAATTTTTCTCTTTTTAAATAGATATTATAGATTTGGTATTAGTAGTAAAAGTATTCTATATTTTTTGATATTTATACAAATTATTATGATCATATAAGGTGCCTTTTTTCATGTTATAATATTCAAATAATTATTCATTTGATATATTATCATCATATTTTTTTTCTATTCTCAGAATAACAAAAAGTATTCTCATATGACACAAAATATTCAGAATTTAAATCTGATAAATTTGGTACCATATTTTTTTCTCATCAAAGACATGTTTTCCCAATCTAAATTTTATTTAGTTGAATAATCTAAATCACTGAATCTATAATAAATAGAACTCTAGGTGAATTTCATATATTTATTGTGTATTCATTCTATTTGATTATATATATATTTATAGTTTATCATTAGACAATATAATTTTATATGTCCTTTCCTATTATACCCATATGAAAACCCATTTTTGGATCATCATCCCCATTCTAGTATTTCATCAATGTTCCTTTATAGTCATATTTTCCATTGTAGCTTTTTTAAAAAAAACCACCAATAAAAATTCATAAAGCTTCTCGAAAGGATAGGCATATCCTAATCACTATTTGGGGGAGATTCACTATCACTCGAATTGATAACATTAAATTTTTCCTTTTTCATTTCATTTTCCTACAATATGAATGAATTATTATTGAAATATACTAATCATGATTTAGGATATTCATCTTATTTACAATTTACCAATGAATGATTTTTAAACATCATAAGCCTACCAATCATCTCATTGAATAGAATATACCTAATATATTAATATTATATTATGGTGAAAAATGTGCATCAACATCTTTTTTAAGTTATCTCATTAATCTCAAAATATGTCCCTTATCAGATATTTATTTTCTAATTCAGTTCATGGTATTCATGACTTCATTGAACCTGATGTATGTTTCAGAAACTAGTTCATCTAGATTAATCATAAAATTATCATATTTTGTAGTATAAATGTTAAATCTTATCAAATTAACCTTATAAGTTCCCTCATGGGAAACAAAAAATGTTTCTGAAATATCATAAGTAGTTTTTTATGAAAAAATTCAATTAAACTCTTCATCTTGTTCTTCATAGTACACAGAATTCATGGACTTATAATCATTAATGTAATTTATATTGGTTTCATCATCCCATGTACTTCTAGTTGTATAATTTATAACATATTCATATTTTATAGTATACCAAATATAAAAACCTATGAATTATATATGTATTATTATCTTAATTTTTCATTGAGCATATTTGTTTCCATTATGGAAATTTGGTATGTTTGTTGTTGAAAATTCTAGGCGATTAACCATATAATTATTTAAATTTATAAATAATATAAATTTAAAATTGTTAAATATTAACTAAAATGAATGATAAAAATATTTTGAAAACTGTAATACTAGTAAAAATTATCCTTTTATAAAAAATGATCGTTGGAGTGAGTATCTTAATAGGGGGTGAATTAAGTACCCAATAAAATCTTTGTTTAAAAAGGATTAATTTGAAATACCCAAATTAATTTAAAGTGCCTATGTTAATAAATATAGTATAAATTTAAAAGATATAATATTTCAAAAGGTTTCTTAATGATTTATTAGTTATAAAGTATGAAATATGCTATATTATTCAGTAATCTGAATCAACTTACTTAATTAAAATATTAAAAATCATTAACACATATGAACTATCAATGGATTTTTTTATGATTAGGTAGTTATTGTTTTGAAATTATAAATAAATAAGGAAAAACATAATATCAAAATTCGAAACAAGTGGTTTAGTCTCAAGCTGAGAAAAAATCCTCTCCACTTGGTGATCACCTTAAAATAAGAAGTTTAAATAAAATAATAAAGATTATCCACAACCAATAATGGGTTTTAATATTGTTTACAAACTTCCTTGGACACACATGACCACTTCCACTATGATGTGTGGTAGTATGAAGATACAGGTCAAGAATGAACCTGTACCACTATTATATGTGGTAGTAAAGGTGTAAAAAAGTAAATAGATGATATCATGTAACTTTTAGTTCATCATTGGTGACAAGAGGCATGTGATGAAATAGTTTTGAAGACACACTAATCTAATTGTAAGAGTTAATAAATAGGACAGAGAAATCTATAAGTGGAGGGATATAGAAGCTCGATTGGTTTTAGTGGATCTCTTGAAATTTGGAAAGTATTCAAAAATGTAACTGGAGTCATGTTCTCTAGAAATCATTATATCAATCGAGTGTCACAAAATCTTTTTTTCTTGACTAGAGGAAAGAATTAAATGTGTTTGAGTTGTTTTCTTTATCAATAGAGTGTATTCAGGATATAGAATTTCATCTCTTCAACACAATGTATGTGTGTAGTAGTTGAGACCTCCCAGAATTCTATCAGTATGCTTCACACCACTATTTCATTCTATATACATCAAATGTGGGAGTAATCTTCTCTTTTATCAGTAGTAGCCTCAATAATATACGTATACATCAAGATATTATACTTCCACGTTTAGAAAATATTAAATATTCATCAATGCATTTTTTCAACCGTTTAAGATAAAATTATTAAATTATGTTTCGGTATTAACGTCAATAATATAGCCATTAGAAAATAATTAATTAGAATTTTTATGCTTATAAAAAGTGCGGGTGAGTCCTAGAATGATGACTTAATGTTGGCAGTGTCTCAGCATTTGATGGAATCTCAATCTAACTATATGAAATTATAACTATCATATACATGGTAAAATTTACATTTATGGATGGTGGTGTCTCATATTCTAGGGTTTTTTGTAAGGTGGTGCCTCAAAATATTTCAAATTTATAGTTCAATTATAAGATATTCTAATGGTGATTCCTCATCTGGAAGTGAGTCTGAAAGATGGAGTCTTAACCTCAGTAGTGACTCATCCGTAGTAGTGACTGGCAGTGACTCATACTCAGTCAATTTCATTACCTATCACAGTTTATGATATTTTTATAGAAAACATAAAAATAATTAATATTGTAAAGACCTGGAATTTTCAAGGAAAATTTTTTCTTAATTTCTTTGGAATTTTATGAGTCCGTAGTTTCTGAAGGCATCTGATTCCGACGCCCGGTGTGCCCAGAATAAATTTCCGAAGTTTTACTCGGGTACATTCAGTGAATGAACAAGCGGGTTTTTATACCTCTTGAAACGGTGCTCGGAATTGAAATCTGAGGGCACTGATGAACTCGCAGCGCCAGTATTTTCTTAAGAGGACTTTTACCGTAAGTGCGTTTGTATGGGAGAAGAAGTTATATTTTGGGGTTTAAGGAAGAAATAAATAAAATTGTGTACAATTTTATTTTTGTTATTTAAGGATGTTAAATTCTACCATGGGATGTTATTTGTGGGGCCCACAACCACCCAACTTCCCTTGTGTGGATATGTGGGAGGTGGGGCCCACACGAGACCCTAAACCCCTTGACCTTCCCATAACTTTCATAGCTTTTTCCCCTCTTAAGTTGTAACTCCACATTAACTTATATGAATCTTCCTCTTCTCTCTCTCTTTCACTTTATCTTTTTCCAAGAAACCATTTTTAATTAATGGAACCTACTCAATTAATGAATTAAGTTATTCAAATTTTGAATGGCTTGGATGATTAATTAAAATAAGGTGGAGTCTTATTTTAATTTGGTTGGCATTTGTTTTGATGGGAGAAACCTCTTGAGAGAGAGATTTGTGAAGGAAGAGGGGTTTTCCTCCTTCTTTTAAGAACACCAAACCTCCGGTGAAGAATGACGACACACCCTCTATCCTCTTAATAGCATGACAAGAGAGGAGACGCCAATTCTTATTTGGGTGCACTCCTACGACGACGAAATCCACGAACGCCAACGACCGTGGTCACTCTCTTTTCTTTTCTCGCAATGCCATTTTCCCGCGACGAACGACGAACAACACAAGGTAGGGGTTAAATTATTTTCTAGGGAATTTAAGATTGTACTTTGGTGTATTTATATTATTTCGGCCAAATGTTACCGACGTAACGGGAGGAGATCGGACCGCACGAACACGGTCGATTCCCCTCCTCGTTTCCTTGTTTATCAACTTTGACTTTCAAAGTGAAGGTGGTGCGGTGCCGTAGCACTATGCAGGGACGAATAGAACCACTTCCGGAGTGGGCCGCAGTGTTGATGCACGGCGTCGTCGCGCCGTGCAGGTGAAGCCGAAGGAACCGCCGCCAGAGCAGGCCGCAGAGGAGGGGGTGAGCGGCGCTGCCGCACTGCGCTGGAGAATTCAAAGGAGGCCACGGTAGGGGCGGGCCATGGCAGAGGGGCGCGACACTGTCGCACCGCGCCGGAGCACCAAGGGGCTACTGCCGGGGGGGCCACGGCAGAGGGGGGCGGCGCCGTCGCACCGCGCCGGTCGGATAGGAGCCGCGACGGTTTCGGAGGAGGCTGCCGGACTCGGCCGGCCACCGGCACACCAAGAGGTGGAACCCTAGGGGTCCTGCGGCAGCCACACTAGCCGGAAATAAAGGCTGGCCGTTTCCGAAAATACCGGGTGTTGAAAAACCCAGTCAGCCAGCTAGGGAGGACCCCACCGGATGGGTGTGCCGTTTCAAAACAGAGCCCCCCCCCCCTTCGCACCCCGCTGTCGGCTTCCGAGCCAGGCCACAGGCTGGGCCGCCACACTGGGCCGGACCGCCCGCGTCGGGCTGGGCCACGCCACGCTAGTCGTGCCAGGCCGCGCCCAATTGGGCCAGACCCGGACCCGGGACGGGTTGGACCGGGCCCAAACCCCCTATTTTCAGGCAGTTTCGTTCAAATGCCCATATCTTGGGCTACGAAGCTCCGATCGACGCACCATCAATTGCGTTTAGATCCTTGGATCAGGATGATCGTTTCAGTATATTACAATCAATGTTTCGGTGAAGTATGGGTATGGCCGAGTTGGTTCGAACACGGAACCAACAGGTCCCTCAGAGCGGAAACGCTTATAACGTGAGTTCCGGACGTCCGATTGACGTGACGTCAACTTTGTTGGATTCCTTTTGGTGAGATGGATATTTTGGAATAATTCACCTATGGTTTGGACATAGTTGGAATATGGCTGGGTTGGATTGAACCCAAAATCCAACCGGGCCCCTGGAACGGAAAAGCCGATAACTTTCAGACCGGACGTCCGTTTGACAAACCGTCAGCAGCATTAGTGATCACATTGAGAAACGGTCCCTTTGAGTTTACCCTATGTGAGTTCAGGGTACAGTTGAGATATGGCCAGGTTGGTTCGTACATGAAACCAACCGGGGCCCCGGGACTAAAAGGCTAATAACTCACAGACCGGACGTCCGATTGACGTGTCATCTATTGCGTTGAGACCCTTATGACGAGGCGGTACATTGAGATACTTATTTGTGAGACATTGTGTTACATGGGGTATCGACCAGTAGCTCTTGGAGCGGACCCTCCCGGAGACGAGCGTACGGAGTACGAAGACTCTGTAGCTGGCTGAGACCTGATGACTGCTTGTCTGATTCGAGTCGGAGGGACTTGTATAGCCCAGTGGAGAGCAATATTGTGTTTGGGTGGCAGACCCACGACAGGGAGCACTATGGTGTTTGGGTGTAGACCTGTGGTACTCGATGTTGAGTCAATAAGGTTTTCCTTATGACTTTTCCATTCCTTCTTGTTTTGAAAATCACAAACACCTTATCTTTAAGTAAAATTGCTTTTATAAGGAAAAATTCTTTCTTAAGGAAAATCGTTTTTGTAAGGAAAAATGCTTTCTTAAGGAAAATCGCTTTTGTAAGGAAAAATGCTTTCTTAAGGAAAATCGCTTTTGTAAGGAAAAATTCTTTCTTAAGGAAAATTGCTTTTATAAGGAAAATTGCCTTCTTAAGGAAAATCGCTTTTATAAGAAAAATTATCCTTATCATATTTTCATTCATATTTTTCTTAAGTATAAGATTCGGATTCATTTTCTCGGAGTCATTAAAACTTTGATATAAAAGCATTCTGTTTTAGGATTCGGTTCTGGACAAGAACTATAAGGGAGTTTCATTCCGAATTCCGGATATGAATTCTGACTAAGTTCTATTCCAGATTCAGGATACGAATTCTGAAGAAAAATTCTCATTACGAATTCTAATGAAGAAATCCCATTCCGAATTTCTCAGTACGAATTCTGAAGAAGAATTCTCATTACGAATTCTAATGAAGAAATCTCATTCCGAATTCCCATTACGAATTCTGTTGACGAATTCTCATTACGAATTCTGATGAAAAATTCTCATTACGAATTCTGATGATGAATTCTCATTACGATTTCTAATGACGAATTCCTATTCCGAATTCTCATTCCGAATTCACCTATTAAACAGAATCTGATTATCATTGTTTTATACACTCTGAATTTATTCACTCCGAACCTTCACTCCGAAATTTCTATTCCGATCCTTTATGTTAGAGTTTAAAACGATGTCGTACATTCTGTTACACTTGTTTTGTTATAAAACGATGTCGTCCATTTTGTTATAAACTAACCGTTGTCTAAGTGACACGTGTATAGGTCCCTCCGAACATTAAGGAAAATATGACCGTTGGAGAGGAGCCGACCTTACCTATAAATAGGAGCTCATTTGAAAGAGCTCGGTTCCGATTGTTGATAAAGTGCTTACATGCTGTTGAAGTGATTTCTAGAGAGAAAGTCTCTTATTAACTCTCAAAGCTTCGTGCGACTCCGAATGTTGGTGATTACATTCGAGGGCTTCCGGGGATAGGAAGACAGAGGTGCCGACTACCTTAAAGATCGAGGGCTTTCTTGCTGAGAAAGACAGAGGTGCCGACTACCTTAAAGATCGAGGGCTTTCTTGCTGAGAAAGACAGAGGTTACCAACTACCTTGAAGTTGAGGGCTTGCGGGGATAGCAAGATAGAGACTCCAATCTTCGTATCGAGGGCTTACCCTGGTGTGGGTAAGACAGACTTGCTTGAAAGTATAAATCAAGGGGCCTTTATCCAAGGTTGTTGGATACCCTTCTCTTTGGGTTAAAAGACTATTATCTTGTTACTAGTAGTTTTACTACTTTTCTTTATTCTGCTGCAATTTGTATCTTAAGGAAAGTATAACTTTCGTATACTTCCTTACTTACTCTGATTAGTTTAGACTCTATATGCTTTAAGGTAGAATCTTATTTTGTAACTTTTGTTAAGTTTCAATCTCCGGAATCATATTTTCAGAACCTACTTTTGGAATCCCTTTACAAGTTCAGTTCGGTGTTAGAGGTGTTTTGAATTTACTTAGTTTAACTTTGTTAAACTTAGCCCTTTCCTTTTCTTAAGGAAACTCTAGTTATTCATAACTAACTTTAAAGGTTCCAAAGGAATTTTTAAAGTATACAATTCACCCCCCCCTCTTGTATATTGAGCATCTCATATTATATTTCGATCCTACAATTGGTATCAGAGGTTGGAAACCTCTTACTCTATACCATTCTTACATTTGGTATCAGAGCCAAGGTTACTGAAATACTTGTACTCACATACAAGTTTTTCTTGCTCATTTTTCTATTCCGAACTTTGTCATTCTAGATTATCCATTCCGAGCTTTTCCCATTCCGAACTTTGTGATTACGATTCTAAGCTAATAACAAGTTTGTGTGCAAAGTTTTTTTAGTATGGCAGGAATTAATGTTGGTTCGATTGAAAATCTGAATCCTACAAGGCCACCAATATTCGATGGTAATGATTATGAATACTGGAGAGATCGTATGAAGACATTTGTTATCAATACTGGAGTAGACAACTTTGTTATGCTTACTGGTGATTATAAAATTCCTGACAAGGAAGTCAGAACCTATACTAACCAGGAGAAGCAAGAATATCAACTCAAATATAAGGTACGCAATATATTATTATGTTCAATGACTAGAAATATATATAGCCAAATTTCTTCTTGTGAAGCAGCTAATTGTATATGGAAGAAGTTAGAGGTTACACACTTTGGGACTTCTAAGGTGATTGAGACTAGAAGAGCTATGCTTAGAGCTGAATATCATGGCTTCAATTTTCCTTATGGAGAACCTATCTGTAAAGTTCAACAAAGATTTATGACAATTGTCAACAGTTTACAATCTATGGGAGAAAAAGGTTTAGATGATGAAGCTCTTGTGGACAAGATAATTGATATTATGCCCAATGAGTGGGAATCCAAGAGAACAGCTATAGATGAGAACAGGAAGGTCACTCAAATTACTCTTGATGAATTATTTGGAACTCTTCTACAACATGAGACTAGAATGAAGAGAGATGCTGACAACATCAAGAAGAAGAATGGAAATGGTACTGTTGCTTTTACTACAACTTCAAATCAGATGAAAGCTAAGACTCCTGAGAGAGTAACCAGATCCAAATCTAAGAAAGTTGTTTTCCAATCTGAATCCAGTGAAAGTGAAGTTTTAGAAAATGAATTAGCCAATCTTGCTCGAAGGATGAACAAGATAGCTGGACAGAGAAACTTTCAATCCAAGTATAAGAAGAAGGACAGGAAAGACAAGAAAGATGGAGAAGTTACTTGTTATGAATGTAAAAGAGCTGGACATATTAGACCAGATTGTCCTATGCTCAAAAAGAAAGAAAGGAAGGAAATACATTCAGAAAGGAACAGGAAGAAGTATTACAAAGCCAAAGCTAAGAACGTTCTGAAAGCTAATGACACCTGGAGTGCCAGTGGTGGTGACTCTTCAGATGAATCTTCTGAATATGAATCTTCAGGACAGAAGAATCTTGGTCTTATAGCCAGATTACCTATTGATAATCATTGTCTTATGGCTAAGGTACGAAATGCTGAATCTTTGACCAATGTTTCTTTAAATCCTAATGATAGTAAGTATTATAACTCTTCTAATGAAGAATCATCTTCTGATGAGGAAAATACTTTACCTACTTTTGAAGAAGTCTCGAGATTTTCTGAACATCTTGAGATTGAGAATTCCAAACACAACAAGAAACTTGATAAGGCAAATTCTAGGAATTCTATTCTTACTAAAGAGATATCAGATCTTTCTAAAGATCTTGATAAGAAAAATGCTGATTTTGAAAATATTTCAAAAAATCTTGAGGAAGTAAGTTCTGAGAAAAATAAACTTTCTAAAGAGTTAGAAAAAGTAATTTCTATGAAAAATGTTTTCGAGCCTAACTCTAGTTCCAAAACAAATGATTTTGAGGATAAAAACTTGGTTGTAAAACTCAAGTCCGAAATTTTTTCCTTAAAGAAGTGTTTATCAAACTTTACCCATGGTAAAGAAAATTTTGATAAGATGTATTCTCAAATACGACCTTTAAGAAATAAATCCGGATTTGGTTATACCCATGAAAAACCAGTTTTCAGTAACAATTATTTTGTTCCTCAAAGTGCCCCATTTTGCACCAAATGTCAATGTGGTGGTCACTGGGCAAGAAGTTGTTCCTTAAACAAAACCCAATCTTTAGGTTTTCATAAAGCTTACTTTTCTAAGAAAATGTGGGTTCCAAAAATTTTATTGTCTGGAAATCTCAGATCCAAACAAGTTTGGATTCCGAGAATCTAACTTTGTTCTTAATTTCAGGAAAATAAAGAAAGTTCCAACAACAATATTTGGTACATGGATAGTGGATGTTCCCGGCACATGACTGGTAACAAAAGCTTTTTTGAAAAGATTATCAAAACAAAAGGAGGAAAGGTAACTTTCGGAGACAATGCTAAGGGAGAGATTGTTGGTATTGGTAATATTGTTCTTTTAGGTAAAACCTTGATTTCAAATGTTCTTTTTGTTAAAGGTCTTAAGAACAACCTCATTAGCATAAGTCAGTTATGTGATGAAGGTTACCTTGTGAATTTTAGGAATGATAAATGCTTAGTTCACAATTCCAAGGAAGAATTTATTCTCTCAGCCAATAGGCAAGAGAATGTTTACACCTTAAACTTAGAAGACCTAAGAAGCCAAGATTTACCTTGCCTAAGGGCAATGGAAGATCATTGACTGACTCTTTTGCTAGTCTAATGAAATCTGAGTTTGAAATGAGTATGATGGGTGAGTTAACATTTTTACTTGGTTTTCAAATTTCTCAAAAACCAGAAGGAACCTACATATCTCAACATAAGTATATTAAAGATCTTCTTAAAAAGTATGGTTATGACAACCCTAAGAGTATAAGTACTCCTATTGGTACCTCAAACTCTTTAGATCTTGATAAAGCTGGGAAACCAGTAGATCAAACATCTTTTAGATGTATGATTGGAAGTCTACTTTACTTAACAGCTAGTCAACCAGACTTAATGTTTTCTGTATGCTTATGTGCAAGATATCAATCCAATCCTAAGGAATCTCACTTAAAGGCAGTAAAAAGAATTTTTCGCTACCTTAAGGGAACCATGGATCTAGGATTATTTTATACTTCTGGAAATGATTTTGTTCTAAAAAGCTTTTCTGATGCTGACTTTGGTGGATGTAGAATGGATAGGAAAAGTACATCCGGAACTTGTCATTTTTTAGGAGATTCATTAGTTTCTTGGTCATGCAAGAAGCAACATTCTGTTGCACTCTCCACTGCTGAAGCTGAATATGTAGCAGCTGGAAGTTGTTGTGCACAAGTGTTGTGGATGCAACACACACTCACAGACTATGACTTGAGTTTTACCAAAACTCAAATTTTGTGTGATAACACAAGTACCATTTCCCTAAGTAAAAACCCTGCACATCACTCTCGTGCAAAACACATAGATATTAGGCATCACTTTCTTAGGGATCACACACTTAAAGGAGATATTACTCTTCAGTTTATCGGAACGCAAGATCAACTTGCTGATATTTTCACAAAATCCTTGCCTTTTGATAGATTTGAATATATTAAACAGAAGCTAGGAATGATAACCGTAAGGTAATCTTCCTTAATTAACTTTCTGTTGAAAAAATCTCCTTACAGTAATAAACTCCTTTTCATAGGGGGAGTACATTTGATTGTTTGTTTAACAAAGTTTTTCAAAATTTGTTTTCAAACTTTTCGGAACGAAAATTTCTGGAATGGAACTTCCGGAACTACCATTCTCCAGAATGGATATTTTCGTACAGAATACTTCTGGAATGAAAGTATTCGTATTGAAAATTTCCGGAATGGACAACTTTCGTACTGGGACTTTCATAACAAGATTTTCGTACCAAGCTTTGTTTTTCGTATTTTGTTTTTCATATTTTGTTTTTCATATTTACCTTTTTCATGTTGACTTTTTCGTATTAACTTTTTCGTATTGAGTTTTTCGTAGTCGTCTTTATATCACCCATTACGAATAACTTTCCTAAGCTAATCTGAAAGGTATGTTTTCCTTACTGAAGTTTTCGTAATCATATTTTACTTGCTGGAAATTTCTTATAGTTTGTTTTCAGTTTTTGGATTTCTTAATTCTTTACTTTAATAAAAACCTCAAAAAGATCGGATTCAAGCTCTCAACCGTCAGATTTGATCTCAGATCATTCTAAACCGTTAGATCAACCGAGGAAGTTGAACCGTCATCCCATTGCCTATATAAAGGGGACCCTATTTTCTCGTCCCACATCGATTTCAAGCTTTTGCGTGCTGAAGCTCTGACTCTATGATTTAAGGCCATTCCGAACTCTAGTCTTCTCAATTCCGAACTTCTCAGAGACTTCAGATCCGAATGTCTGCAGAGTTAGCTTCTCAAGAAATGTCTTCAACTAAGCCTATTTCTCAGTGGTTAGTCTACAGAGAATGGTTAGTTCATCCGAATTTCTTCAGCAACTACGATTCTATTATTTCAAAGAATATCAAGTTGAATGGCTGGGAGGATGTTGCGGTATCAAAAACCGGCAACCAAGATGAAGTCTACTCTGATTTGCTTGTTGAGTTTTATGAGTCGGTTTCTTTCTTCGAGGAAGATAATAGAGAAAAATTTTCTTTCAAATCGTATGGCAAGACATATAAGCTTTCTTACACCAAGGATGCAAGCTTGGTAGGGTTAAGTTATGAAGGTGAAGCTGAGTTTATTTCTCACGTATTTCCAGACTCTTTGGGTAGTTTCAACAAGGAAAAGGCATTAGAAATTCTCGGATTTGATGATGACAAGGCTCCGAAAATAGCAAGCCTTTCTACAAACTTCCGGATGCTGGAGTTATGGGTGCAAGGGCTTATTGTACCGAGAAAAGGAGATAAGGATAGCCTGAAGAAAAGTGAGATATATATCTTAGATTTCCTGATAAATCTAAGGAAGTTTAACTTGATGAAGCATATTCTTCTTAATATTGAGAATTTGAAGAAGGGGAATCTGTGAGCTCAGATTGTGATGTACCCAGCAATATTGTCAAAGCTCATAGTTCGGTGCCTAGAATCTTTCAAGGTTGCTTGTAGTTCTAAACCAAGGGTGTGCAAGATCATGCTAGTCAGTGATGCCACTCTTAAGAGAATGAATGTAGCTTTCGACAAGAAGTCCGGAATGTTTATTGATCTATCTCCTCAAGTAGAAGTGACTCCGAAATCTGCTGATCCAGAATCATCAAAGCCGGTAAGGAAGAGGAATCTGAAAGAAGTGGTAGTCGAAGCTGAGGAACCCAAGTCTAAGGAAGTCCACTCCGCACCTCCTAAGTCTAAGAAGAAGAAAACCTATACTGATGAGGTTGCAGCGAAGTGGAGAGCTGACAAAGAGAAGAAGAAGGAAGGAGATCCGCAGTTCGGATTGGATCCTGCAGAGGCTAAACCACTGAAAGAGAAGGCTGCTGATGAGCTCGAGAAACAAGCAAAGGAGAAGAAACTGAAGAAGAAAATGTCAGAAGCTGAGGTTGTGCAAGCATTGTTAATGTTCAACGAAATGGTTTCAACAACCATTCCCGTTCCGAGAACTTTTTCTCTGGAATCTTTACCTGAGACTCCAGGAAGAAATCTTGATGCTCCAGAAGAGAATGTTGCTAAGAATACTGAGGTAGAAGAGAAAGTGGAACAAGTTGAAGAAGCTGCTGAAGGAAGTGGTGAGACAGGAGATGTCCTCAAACAAGTAGATGAATACAAGGGAACTCCTTCGGAACACCTGTCGCTCCGAACATCTGAAGCTCAATCTTCGAAGCTTGTTACTCCTGAATTGGAAGAAGAGAAAGGTGAAGAAGAAGTTTCTTGTCTGAGAGAAGAAGAACATCTTTTACTTGATGTTGCTCAGAAGGAAAGTGTAGAAGTTGCTGCTGAGGAAGATTATATTGTTCAAGTCTCTGATAGCGAGAAGAAATCTCCGGAACATGATTCTATTCCGGAAAAAGATAAGGGAAAGAAAGTTCTTACCGAGACTCCGAGCTCAGTAGTAAGAAAGAGGAAGGAATCTGGTAGTTCTTCTAAGAGGAAGTTGGAGCTTATTGAGGAAGAAAATTCTCCGAGCAAGATTTCAGATTCGGAGTCATCTTCGTTGGGGCATGATTTTGTTGTCCAGTCTTTGAAGAAGTTGGTGGGAACCATTCCAACCTTCTCCAGTATTGACTCTAGATGCCAGATGCTTCAACATGCGCTGAATCAGAAAACCGACTCTGTATCCATGGTTATGGATAAATGTGTTGAGATTGAAGCCCAGTTCAAAAATTTCTTTATTGGTTACGAAGCACATAAAAGATCTTGCAAGAGGATGACAAGCTGGTCTAAGAAAACTGTGGAAGAGATGAGGTTGCTGGATGAGATTCAGGATAATGTTAAGGATGCATTTGAAACCGAGGACAAGAAGATTAAAGAGCTGACTGCATCATTCGAAGAAAAATTGACAGAGGAAAAGAACTTTCGGATTCAGGAAGTGAGAGATCTGAATGGAAAGCTCAATTCCGTTAATCAAAGTTGGAAATATAAAAGGGATTATCGGATCGAGTTTGAAGAAAGGATGAAAGCTCAGGAAGAAAAGTTGAAGGCTTAGGAAGAAATCATTGAAGCTCAGTCAGCAAGAATAGTCGTCTTAGAGAAGCAAGCAGAGGAAGATCACAAAGACTTAAAGAAGATCAAGACGATTCTTAAGGGGCTAATGTCGAAGGATAAAGATCCGAAATGACCAATCCGATCTTTTTGTTGTAATTATTTTGTTGCTGACATTTCAAATATAATGAGAATCGTGCTTGTTGTTTCTATTGTTGTCATTACTAATTTTTCAGGTACTTTGTTAAGTTTTTCCATTCCCTCCAATTCTTTTTGAAAATCACAAAGGGGGAGAAGGAAAAGATCCTTAAGAAAAAGAGGAAATCTAATAAGTGCTTATCAAAGGGGGATAAAGGAAAATACCCAAGGAAAAAGAACTCTAATAAGAGTTTGTTTAAGGGGGAGTTTTTTTTAAAGAAACATCACTCCGGAAATATGAATACGATCCTTAGAGTTTCAAAGCCTAAGGGGGAGTTGGTCGTATTCATCTATATTCTTAAACCAAGGGAGATAAGCTTTAATGTGTTTCTTTCTTCTTAGAATAGCTTTTTCGTAAGGATGTTTGTGCTTTCCAAAAAGGGGGAGATTGTTGAGTCAATAAGGTTTTCCTTATGACTTTTCCATTCCTTCTTGTTTTGAAAATCACAAACACCTTATCTTTAAGGAAAATTGCTTTTATAAGGAAAAATGCTTTCTTAAGGAAAATCGTTTTTGTAAGGAAAAATGATTTCTTAAGGAAAATCACTTTTGTAAGGAAAAATGCTTTCTTAAGGAAAATTGCTTTTGTAAGGAAAAATGCTTTCTTAAGGAAAATTGCTTTTATAAGGAAAATTGCCTTCTTAAGGAAAATCACTTTTATAAGAAAAATTATCCTTATCATATTTTCATTCATATTTTTCTTAAGTATAAGATTCGGATTCATTTTCTCGGAGTCATTAAAACTTTGATATAAAAGCATTCTGTTTTAGGATTCGGTTCTGGACAAGAACTATAAGGGAGTTTCATTCCGAATTCCGGATATGAATTCTGACTAAGTTCTATTCCAGATTCAGGATACGAATTCTGAAGAAGAATTCTCATTACGAATTCTAATGAAGAAATACCATTCCGAATTTCTCAGTACGAATTCTGATGAAGAATTCTCATTACGAATTCTAATGAAGAATTATCATTCCGAATTCCCATTACGAATTCTGTTGACGAATTCTCATTACGAATTCTGATGACAAATTCTCATTACGAATTCTGATGATGAATTCTCATTACGATTTCTGATGACGAATTCCTATTCCGAATTCTCATTCCGAATTCACCTATTAAACAGAATCCGATTATCATTGTTTTATACACTCTGAATTTATTCACTCTGAACCTTCACTCCGAAATTTCTATTCCGAACCTTTATGTTAGAGTTTAAAACGATGTCGTACATTCTGTTACACTTGTTTTGTTATAAAACGATGTCGTCCATTTTGTTATAAACTAACCGTTGTCTAAGTGACACGTGTACAGGTCCCTCTGAACTTTAAGGAAAATATGACCGTTGGAGAGGAGCTGACCTTACCTATAAATAGGAGCTCATTTGAAAGAGCTCGGTGCCGATTGTTGATAAAGTGCTTACATGCTGTTGAAGTGATTTCTAGAGAGAGAGTCTCTTATTAATTCTCAAAGCTTCGTGCGACTCCGAATGTTGGTGATTACATTCGAGGGCTTCCGGGGATAGGAAGACAGAGGTGCCGACTACCTTAAAGATCGAGGGATTTCTTGCTGAGAAAGACAGAGGTGCCGACTACCTTAAAGATCGAGGGATTTCTTGCTGAGAAAGACAGAGGTTACCAACTTCCTTGAAGTTGAGGGATTGCGGGGATAGCAAGACAGAGATTCCGATCTTCGTATCGAGGGCTTACCCTGGTGTGGGTAAGACAGACTTGCTTGAAAGTATAAATCAAGGGGCCTTTATCCAAGGTTGTTGGATACCCTTCTCTTTGGGTTAAAAGACTATTATCTTGTTACTAGTAGTTTTACTACTTGTCTTTATTCCGCTGTAATTTGTATCTTAAGGAAAGTATAACTTTTTTATACTTCCTTACTTACTCTGATTAGTTTAGATTCTATACGCTTTAAGGTAGAATCTTATTTTGTAACTTTTGTTAAGTTTCAATCTCCGGAATCATATTTCCGGAACCTACTTTTGGAATCCCTTTCCAAGTTCAGTTCGGTGTTAGAGGTGTTGTGAATTTACTTAGTTTAACTTTGTTAAACTTAGCCCTTTCCTTTTCTTAAGGAAACTCTAGTTATTCATAACTAACTTTAAAGGTTCAAAAGGAATTTTTAAAGTATACAATTCACCCCCCCTCTTGTATATTGAGCATCTCATATTATATTTCGATCCTACACTCGAGAGGAGGAGTACCTCTGTAGGCTATTAGGGGTGGTGACCTACTGTGTTTGGGTGGCAGACCCCGGTGGGAGGCACTACTGTGTTTGGGTGGCTGATCTACGGTACTCGATAGGAGGAGTACCTCAGCATTCTTAGGTTAGTGAGATGTTCCTCGGAGTCATGACAGGATCACTGTACTCGACAGAGATGGATCTCTTTAGCAGTTGCGGTTTCGATAATGAAAATCTTGGTTTGAGATGAGTCAATGACCTTTGTGTTTTTCCTTATGACTAGGATGGGTTATTTGATTACTTATGTATATGTTTGGGCATATACCTAAGTACTGGTTATCCGTTCACTTCATATCTGTGTGATACCTCGTGGATGAGATGGGTTACTTTATAACTTAGGTATAAGTATGGGTTTATACCTAAGTAAGGGTTATCTGTTGAGAACATTATTTTTGAATATCTGTGTTGGATTTAGTGATACCTTGAGGGTCTCGGGGTCCCTACTGAGTATCGTATACTCACCCCTTCACGAGCTATGCCCGCACCTCATTGTGTTGGTTATAGACGACGGACATCACTGATCATGGTTGAGGCTTGTAGAGCTGGACGGTACCTGGAGTTGGATCCCAAGATGAGTCGGTACCCGGAGGTGGATCTCAGGAAGAGTCGGTACATGGAGGTGTATCTCACGACGAGTCGGTACCCGGAGGAGACGGACGGATGTGGAGTGCTGAGGAGGACATCTGTACCTACCCTTCAGGTAGGAACCCAGAGGACAATCCAGGAACTGCTTGTCACCTTTCAGCTGTTGTCCTTTGAGTTGTACTTTACTTTCAGTTGTAGTTGTACCTTTCTTTTGGGCTTGTATTTCTAGCCCCTTGTACTTTCAACACATTTATTTTACGGCTTTACTTAGTGTAGTTTCTTCTTGTACTATGTTTTTGTGTGTTTTCATTTCCTAAATCCAACGACTTCCCTTTTTATTGGGATTTAAGCCTTAGGTGCTTGTCGCCAGCCCCTGGCATATGAATGGCGGGCTTGGGGTAGTCACAGCACAGGCCCTGAGGACAGGTCGTGACAAATTGGTATCAGAGGAGTTGGTTCTACCGTATAACTTATAACTCTGATATTTCTTTTCTCTGAAGTAATAGTGTTAAGGGTACCGAGTGTGGTTTTCATTTCAGGGAGTCCAGTGTTGGTGTGGGCGGCCAACGTATTCATACACCAGGACCCTGACTTCTGATTTCCGACTCAGTGCACGAAAACACTAATTGCATGTGTGATTTCAATGGTTTCCCCTTGAAACAGCTCAAACTAGGTTAGCTCACCAGTTATAATCGTTTGACCGTGTCACATTTGTTTCTTTCAGGATGCCTTTCCACGAAGGATCCGATAGAGCCCCAAGAGATGTAAGTACTGACAACCCACCGAGCGAAGAGGTATCGGTACAGGTCCCTCTTTCAGTTGAGGTACTAGCAGAGGCGCCAACGGTACTACCATACGTTGGGCCACTGAATCCACCATCCCCAGTAGCAGGCGATGCATGCCGCTTGAGCGCGCTACACGAGTTCTAGCGCCAGAGGCCACCCTAGTTCCAGGGAGAGAAGGACCCACAGGCGGCTGAGGATGGGCTATAGGTTATGGTGAGAGTCTTTAGGATAGTAGGTACACCAGCGAACTTCATGGTGATCTTTTATTCTAGCCTCCTTCAGGCAGCAGTAGGCAGATGGTGGAGTCGGATCCTCCAGTTTTGCGATGAGATAACCTTCACCTGGGGAGACTTAGAGACCTTATTCAGGGTGGAGTTTATATCAGTGACTCTACAAACTGAGCATGCTCAGGATCTACTGCCTTTGCCGCAGGATTTTCCATCAGTAGCTGAGTCATCTGAAGGCAGTAAACAGATGATGCAGGGGTCCAAGAGGACCAGACCAGCAGGTGGGAGACCTCGGGATACAGGTTTGGTTTTGAGAGGCACATGAAACAGAGCCAGCCATACGAGGAGCAGGAAGTGTTATGCATGCGGTAGGAAGGGACACATGGCACGTGACTGTCTGAATCCCCGAACAATTGATCGGTAGGCATTGGAGGAGCCACCGAGATAGAAGCAGCGGTGGGTGCTTGAGCAACAGTCAAGCGGTGGACAAGGCAGTAGAGCTCTGGAAGTAGGTGGACAGGAGCGGAACTAGTGGATTCCTTTTGTTCTTGGTACATCTAGTTCCGTGTTTCTGTTGTATTTCTGTCTTTGTACATCGAGATGCAGTAATAAAAGAAACTAATCTATGTGATGTTTACATTCTTGTCCTTTTGTTTGGTTGATACTGAGAGGTCCCGGTTAAAACTGTTGACTTGACCCTCACTTTTGAGATTAATCCTGGAGGAGACCCAGTGACCTCACACTGATGCCGACAGTGTGACTCGACCCTTGGAGGCGAGAGTGACTCTTGGATCTCTTGATAGTAACGTCTAGGCCTTACGATGTTGTCAATGTTATGAATGCATCATTCATATCAGGATTGACTATATTAGGCAATGGGCGTGGTTCATCCAGGGGATGAGACAAAGTTTCTCCTCTCGGCAAAGGAGAAATCTTAGCAGCTCTTACAGATCATATGCAAAGAAGGGTGGTCATTGACCGACTTACCACATCGGCAAACTTCCTACCGACCATAGATGGTACAAGTTACGACGGAGAAGGTGTAGATCATCCAGGAGCGGAAGAAGACTGCACAGTGCAGTAAGAAACAGAAAAGTGGCGCCAGTCTTAGAGACTCGGGCGTGTAAAATGTTTCAAGAAGAATAAGTGTTAAGGACAGATGAGTCTGTGGAGTAGAAAACATGGAGGAATAGTTAGGATATCATCATGAGGTGGTTTCATTTTCAACATGTTGCAACCACCCTCCATTGTTGACCCCGCCAGGCTCAGGGAGCTAGAGAGTAGGGAAAAAGATTAGTTCCATGTTGTCACGAACCGTATCTGGTCGCCATCAAACCAACACCAAACTCGGCCCGTGACAAGGCCCGAAGGGCGTTACCGATCCCCATGGGTTGTCACAAGTTCCCGGGTATCATATAATAATGATTGGGAATTGTTTATCCAATTTTATAAAAATTAAACAACAAACAAACTCATTAAAAAAATCTGGATTTTTCAACTAAAACCGCCTTTTAAAAAATTTTAGAATTGAATTAAATAAGTTAAAACTATGTTTAAAGACCATTACAAAGGTACAAAACCAAATAAGGATATACCAAGGACCCTCATGGTAAGGGGAACCTCCCTCAATCCATCTGCACAAGACTTCACCACCAAAGACCTTTGCAAAAACCCGAACCACTGGAACTAAAAACTATACCCAACCTGCGACAATAAAAATAACCAAGTCTACTTACATCCAAGGGTGTAATTAGGGTGTGAGACAAAGACCAATAGGATACCACCACTAATATATTCCATGTGATAAACATTTAATGATTAAAAGCATGCCAGTTTGCAAAAACATGAGAAGCTAGTTAAAATTTCTAAAAGAGGCAACATTAAATAAAAATAGTTTTCAGGTGGGATAATTTAACGAAAAAAACATGTAAAAATAAATACCATAGCTACTGAATTTTCCAGCCTCTCATACCGTATGCTGACGGTAAGCCCAAAATATCCAGTGAGCAAAGGCAATGGGAAATAACCCCTAGGCACTAGCTAGTTGTGGGTCTCAGGTACCTCGTATTTCGGTGAGAGTAACCATCACAAATATTCATTCTCGTGCACGAGACAATAGTAGGGAACATACCCATAACCTAGTGGTCCCCAATCATCATAATCATAGTTTAGTTAGAGTTGAAATCATCAATCTTGCTAAGTGAAACTGAGTCCAAACCCCACGGATTCACTAGCATACTAGTACACGTCCACCCACTAAGATTCCTGGGTTTTCCCTTTGTGCTCAAACAATGTCAACAAGTCAATGAATATACTTTTCACATGAAAATATCATTTACATATCATGAATTTACCAAACATCCCACATGTATACAACACAAGTAACAAAAGTCCACTTTTCATTCAGATAGATTTTGAAATCCGACTCACACCAAAATAGTCCACATCACTTTTCACATTTATTTAACACTTCCAAAAATCCATTAAACAATTGTATAAAACCATTCCAATGTATTAAAACTCTCATAACAGCCCACTCACTTGTTACATAATACCATTTTTACCTTCAAAATCATTTTATCATCAAACTTACATGAAATAGCCCACAAACAAGTTTCGCTCCAACATCACAATTTATTAAAACATTTCAGAAATTTACAAAAGATTATAAAAATGTTTGAAATCTTAAAACCTCACATAACCTTTAAAAACCCCTTAATAGGTGAACACAAATACCAAATAGTACAAATTCACCCTTTTCCCACTTTGTTTGACCAACTAAAACATTTTCAATTTTCATAAAAAGAACCTAAGTGGTGTCAATATATCTTGCACACAAAACCCATTTCAAAAAAACTATTTAAGACCAAAAACCAAACCAATTCCTATAAAAAATAGAATTGCAATCCCTATAGACATTTATAAAACCACTTTCAAGTTTTATAAAATCACATTGAATAATACTACAAAAGATTCCAATGAAAACACACATTTTCATAAAATGCCCTCAAGAAGTATAAAATTGTTTTACAAATAAAACCAATTCAAAAACCCACTTTTTAGGCCCACATGACACTAATACATTACCAAACCAGAATTGGAAGTCAAAATAATATTTATTAAACCAATTCCATATGTTATAAAATACACCCAAATAATACCCCACGAGTAACACATTAAAACACCCAATTTCAAGTTAAAATGAAAATATAAAATTGAACACTTAACGAAATAAATCATAAACCATTTTAGCACAACACCCAACATATGAGGAATATGAAAACTGACTAAATATAGCAAGCTAACTCATTAATAATTGTTTACACATGGAACCACCTATCGAAAGTGTCGAATCCCTCAAAACATGGTATGAAACATCAACCGCACCACCGCCGCATCAAAAGGATGATAAATCCATCCCTAGACCACAATATTTAACCAAAAAGACACCAAATCAAACCATATGTTCGAAACCTAACTTCTGGACATTTATAACATAATGAAATAGGGAGGAAACCCTAAGGAGAATGACGAAATTGAAGAGAGAACACTTACTCAAAACAATCTTGAATAAAACGACCCAAAATACACCAGAATCTGAATTTAAAAATATCCAACCATTCAAGTGAAATCAGAAAAAGGATTATGAGCTCGTGTAGGAATTGGAATGGGGGAAAACTAGTAATAATTGAGAGAGTTATGATGGAAATAACTTACCTCCTCAAATCTGCCCGATTTTAGAAACCCTAAGCATTTCAGCACTAAATCGCGATGAAAAAGAGCTCCAAAGAGGGGGTAAAGGCGATAGTAGAGCTCCTGGTATTCTTCGGGTTGATAGGGAAGTGTAATCACCGAATAATTCATTATAATGAATATGATATTAAAAAATTAAAAAAAAAACTTTAAAACTGGAAAATGGGCTTTCGGGTTGGCCCAATTCTCAAATAAAAACCCAAATCCCGCATGATTATGGATTTATAAAGGTTCCAAATTTAAATATGGTTTTAATATATCAGGGGAGGACATTTAAGAGTTGTAATCAGTGAAAATTATTAAAAAATGGAAATGTTATAAAACAAACAAAATTTATTTTTAAATCTGGAATTGGCCTCACGGTTTGGCCCAATTAATGAAAACACTCCTATTCTCCATAAAACCTTTGGAAACCCCCAAAAAAGAATTAATTGAAAATAAATTAAAAATAACTTTAAAATAAGTTATGTTTGTGACGCATGCAGTCAAGGAGTGTGACCCAATGGCTCTAAGAAAGATTCGAGGGACAGTCTATGTCCACTTCTAGTTTCCGATACAACAGACGATGATACGAATCATTCCTTCCTTCCACGAATCTTGTCCCAGACCTAGAGTTTTCGGTAAGTCGTAGAAATGACCCTCACTTTTGAAGATACATTTGGTAGGATACTTGATAATCACACTTATGCCGACAGTGTGATCTGACCCTCAAGGTAAGAGTTTCGGTTGGAATCTCTTGGTGGTAGCATCGAGGCCTTACGACGTTGGTCTAAGTATGGATTGGATTAATAGTTCATACCCAGATTGACTGTATTAGGCAAAAAGGTTGTGGTTTATCTACAATTTTGGGATGAGTTTTCCTTGGCCGGTGAAAAGGAAACCTCAGGCAGCACAGGATAAACTCATGCACAGGAGGGTGTGGTCGATCACTCTTGAGTCGGTCAACCTTACCCTCATGGTAGCATGGGTTTTGAGTTTCAGTTCTAATCAGGAAATGGAGGCCTCTAGAGTTCGAGGATGGAGACCATGTCCTTATATGGGTCTCACCTTGAAGGGTGTTATGGAGATGTGGCTGAGGCGGCAAGTTATCTCTAAGGTTCAACAGACCTTTCTAGGTTCTCAGCAGGGTAGGCGAGGTGGATTACCGCTTGACCTTTCCACCTCAGTTGCACTGGGTGCATGATGTCATCCACGTATCTCAGATGAAGAGATACGTACATGATCCTTCACATCATCGACCACATGGATTTGGACGTCTATGACATGGAGAAATGCACGGAGGTTCCAGTGGAGATCAAGGATCGACAGGAGCGGGTCCTATGTGGACGGTCGATACCTCTGGTGCGCTTTCACTAGTAGCACGAGAACCTCCAGGAGAGCACATGGGAGCGGAAGGCTCAGATGCGTGCTCAGTACCACTTCGTTTTCCCAAGTGTGTGTTGAAGCTTTATGGGGACGTAAAGCTCTGAGGTGGGAGTAATGTAAAGACATAGAAATTTCATGAATTTTTTTTTCTTAATTTCTTTGGAATTTTACGAGTCCGCAGTTTCTTACAACACCTGATTCCGAGGCCCGGTGTGCCCGAAATCAATTTCTGAAGTTTGGCTCTGGTACGTTCAGTGAATGAATGAGTAGGTTTTTCTATCTCTTGAACCGTTGCTCAAATTTGAAATCTGAGAGCACCGATGAACTCACAGTGCCGGTATTTTCTTAAGAGGACTTTTACAGTAGGTGTGTTTGTATGGGAGAAGAAGTTAAATTTTGGGGTTTAAGGAAGAAATAAATAAAATTGTGTACAATTTTATTTTTTTTATTCAAGGAGGTTAAATTCTACCATGGGAAGTTGTTGTTGGGTCCCACAACCACCCAACTTCCCATGTGTGGATATGTGGTAGGTGGGGCCCACACGAGTCCCTAAACCCCTTGACCTTCCCGTAACTTTCATAACCTTTTCCCCTCTTATGTTGTAACTCCACTTTAACTTATATGACTCTTCCTCTTTTCTCTCTCTTTGACTTTAACTTTTGCCAAGACACCATATTTAATTTATGGAACCTACTCAATTAATGAATTAAGTTATTCAAATTTTGAATGGCTTGGATGATTAATTAAAATAAGGTGGAGTCTGATTTTAATTTGGTTGACATTTGTTTTGTTGGGAGAAACCTCTTGAGAGAGAGCTTTGTGAAGGAAGAGGGGTTTTCCTCCTTCGTTGAAGAACACCAAACCTCCGGTGAAGAATGACGACGTGCCCTCTATCATCTTCATACCACGAAAAGAGAGGAGACGTCAATTCTTCTTCGGGTGCACTCCTACGATGACGGAAGCGATGGATGCCAACGACCGCCGTCACTCTCTCTTCTTTTCTCACAACGCCATTTTCCCGCGACGAATGACGAACAACACGAGGTAGGGGTTAAATTCTTTTTTATTGAATTTAAGAATATGATTTGGCGTATTTATATTATTTCGGCAAAAGTTACCGACGTAAAGGGAGGAGATCATACCGCACGAACACGACCGATTCCCCTCCCAGTTTCCTTGTTTATCAACTTTGGATTTCAAAGTGAAGGCGGCGCGGTGCTGTAGCACCGCGCGGGGATGAATAGAACTGCGGACAAAGCGGGCCACGGTGGTGGTGCGCGGCATTGTCATGCCGCGCTGGTGATGCCGAAGGAACTGCAGCCGGATCAGGGCATGGAGGGGGTGGAGCGCGGCGTCGACGCGCCGCGCCAGAGAACCCGAAGGAGTCTGCGGCCAGGGCGGGCCGCGGTAGAGGGGTGCAGCGCCGTCGCGCCGCGCCGGTTGGACAGGAGCCGTAGTCTAAGGCCGCAGCGGTTTCAGAGGAGATGGCTGGGCTCGGCCGACCGCCGGCACACCAGGAGGTGGGACCTCGGGGGTCCCGCGGCAGCCACACCGGTCGGCCATAAAGGGCGGTCGTTTCCGGAAATACCGGGGGGTTGAAACCCCCGATCAGCCGGCTAGGGCGGACCCCACCGGATGGGGCCTCCGTTTCAAAACATAGCACCCCCCCCCCCCCCCCCCCCGTTCGCACCCTGTGGCCGGCTTCCGAGCCGGGCTGCAGGCCGGGCCGCCGCGCTGGGCCGGACCGCCCGTGCCGGGCCAGGCCGCCCCAGCCGGGCCGGGCCGCGCCAGCCGGACCGGGCCGCGCCTGCCGGGCCGGGCCGGGCCTGCCGGGCCGGTCCGGGCCGTGCCCGATTGGGTTGGACCCGGACCCGGTTCGGGCTCACCCATGGGGTATTGGGCCGGGTCGAACGAGGCCCAAACCCCTATTTTCGGGCAGTTTCGTTCAAATGCCCATATCTTAGGCTACATACCTACGATCAATTCACCGTCAGTTGCATTGGGATCCTTGGATCGAGACGGTCGTTTTGGTATATTACAATCGATTTTTTTGGCGAAGTATGGGTATACACAGGTTGGTTCGAACCCAGAACTAACCGGGCCCTCGGAGCAGAAACACTTATAACTTGAGTTCCTGACGTCTGATTGGCATGTCGTCGACATTGTTGGATTCCTTTTTGTGAGACAGATCTTTTGGCATACTTCACCTGAGGTTTGGTCGTAGTGGGAATATGGTCGGGTTGGATTGAACCCGAAATCCAACCGGGCCCCTGGAACGGAAAAACCGATAACTTTCAGACTGGACGTCTGTTTGACGAACCGTCAGCGGCATTGGTGATCACGTTGAGAAATGGTCCCTTTGAGTGTACCCTATGTGAGTTCAGGGTTCTGTTGAGATACGGACAAGTTGGTTCGTACACGCAACCAACTGGGCCCCCAGGACTAAAATGCTAATAACTCACAGTCCGGGCATCTGATTGGTGCGTCGTCTGTTGCGTTGAGACCCCTATGATGAGGCGGTCCTTTGAGATAATTTTTCGTGAGACTTTGTGATACATGGAGTATCAACCAGTAGCTCATGGATCGGAACCTCCTGGAGATGAGCATATGGAGTACGGAGACCGTGTAGCCGGCTGAGACCTGATGATTGCTTGTCCGATTCGAGTCGGAGTGACTTGTATAGAATAGTGGGGAGCACTAATTTGTTTGGGAGGCAGACCCATGGCGGGGAGCACTATTGTGTTTGGGTGGTAGACCCGCGGTACTCGACAGGAGGAGTACCTATGCAGGCTATTAGGGGGGGTGCACTACTGTGTTTGGGTGGCAGACACCGGCGGGAGGCACTACTGTGTTTTGGTGGCTGACCCGCGCTACTCGACAAGAGGAGTACCTCAGCAGTCTTAGGTTAGTGAGCAGTGCCTCGGAGTCGTTACAGGATCACTGTACTCGACAGAGATGGAGCTCTTCAGCAGTTATAGTTTCAATAATGAAAATCATGGTTTGGGCTGAGTCAATGACCTTTGTGTTTTTCCTTATGACTAGGATGGGTTACTTGATAACTTATATATATGTTTGGGCATATACCTAAGTAGTGGTTATCCGTCGACTTCATATCTGTGTGATACCTCATGCCGGAGATGGGTTACTTGATAACTTAGGTATAAGTATGGGCTTATACCTAAGTAAGGGTTATCTGTTGAGAACATTCTTTGTGAATATCATTGTTGGATTTAGTGAGACCTTGAGGGTCTTTGGGTCCCTACTGAGTATCGTATACTCACCCCTGCACAGGCTATGCCCGCACCTCATTGTGTTGGTTGTAGATGACGGAAATCACTGATTGTGGTTGAGGCTTGTAGAGTTGGATCGTACCCTGAGGTGGATCCCACGATGAGTCGGTACCCGGAGGTGGATCTCATGATGATTCGGTACCTGGAGGTGGATCTCATGACGAGTCAGTACCCGGAGGAGACAGACAGATGTGGAGTGCTGAGGGGGACATCTATACCTGCCCTTTAGGTAAGAACCCAGAGGACAATCCAGGAGCTACTTGTCACCTTAAAGTTGTTGTCCTTTGAGTTGTACTTTACTTTTAGTTGTAAATGTACCTTTATTTTGGGCTTGTATTTCCGGCCCCATGTACTTTCAGCATGTTTGTTTCATTTCTTTACTTAGTGTAGCTTCTACTTGTACTCTGTTTGTGTGTTTTTTCATTTCGTAAAGGCTATGCCTTCCCTTTTTAATGGGATTTATGCCTTAGGTGCTAGTCGTCAACCCCTGGCCTATGGAAGGTGTGCTTGGGGTAGTCACGGCATGGGCCCCGAGGACGGGTCATGACAAATATCATTAGAATAATGATTTTTTTCCATTTGAAAATTAGGTGAACAGATCATCCTTATGATTTTTATTTTCTATATTTATCCTTTCATCTTTTATCTATTAGAATTCATGTCTATTATGACCCATTTATTTACATCCAAATAATACTACGACATTATATCCCTTTTCATATTTCATGATGTATTTTTGAATACCCACTTTTCCAATTAAATTTATGAAATTTTCTAGTGATTTTAGCTAGTTCCATTTTACTATCTGAGCAATCTAAATCCTCTAATATTTTTACATCTTCATTAAATTTCATTTAATACTACTGATAAGTAACTTTATGTATAGTATTTTCCATTTTTTACTATCTTATGATCATTATCTTCAACATTAATCTATTTTTTCACACATCTTCAGAGTAAAAATCTATTATTTCATTGTCAATTATTTGAACGGTTATTATTTCCTTACAAGATCAGATATTCCATTCCATTTTTCGTAGAACTCTATGTACATTGAGTGACTGATCTGATTATATAATTTTGGTTTCTAAGATAGCAACATCGTCATCTATTTCTATCTACTTCACTTTCATTTGGGCGATACTTTAACTATCATACATTATAATTGTGTCAAATTACTTTTTTACAATGCCATATCATAATTATATAACATTTTCAATTCCATAATATTAAACAAAAACCATCTTCCAACATTAATAATGAGTAGGAAATTGAGATACATGATTGAATTCATCTAGACCAATTCCAAAAATAATATCATTCATTTCATTTGATTTTATTGCATACTCAGCTTATTTTACAACAACTCATGTTTCTAGTTTTCTAGGAGTTGTATAAATATTGATAATTATCTTATATACATTAAATCCATGTGTTTTTAGATATATGATCATATGATATTTCCAATATCCATAGTTGTCACCAATAAATTATAGATTATATATCTTTAACATAACTTATCTAGGATCATACATTGACAAATTTATTTGTATAGAACTTATACTTTGAACATTATAGAGCTCATCTGATTTATTCCAAAATCACTCCTTTCATACCAATTATTAGATCAGATTAATAAAATGTTACACATGAGTTGGTGGATTGTGTCTCATTGATAAACATGATAGACTCTACTTTTTATCATTAATTAATATTTATGTAGATACATTGCAATATCATCATTAATTATTTTTAGTTAAAAAAATAATAATATAAAGACAACAAATTTTATTGTGGTTTATGGAAGAAAATCTCCCAGTCCAGTATAGCAATTATTTCACTATGAGCTTGGTGATTTTTACTAGAAAGTCCCTCTTATCACAATACCTTCACAATATAGTGCATACAATTTCCTGCTTTATAAAAAATATTTCAAGAGTATGATGGTTCTTTTAGAGGGAATATTTAATCAAGAACACAGCTTGGGAAGACTATATTGTACCATGATTGAGTCCAAGTATCCAAAACTCTAATAAATAAAATGATTTTTATTTGTTTACATTAATAGAATCTTCATCAACATTACATAAGAAATTGATAGAATAGATATCTCCTTCTTCAAATATAATTTTTTTCAAGAAACAATAGCTTCAATGGGAACCTAGTTGTAAATCATCTTCAATTAAATAAGAAGTTGATAGACATCAGAAGTTACGCAATACAATGTTAAAAAATATATGCTTCCAAAGTGTAGAGTCTTCAAAATAACACTATATCTCGATATTTTGTTTTCTTTTTTAGTTCTATATTCAAAAATATATTGTGCATTTTATATTATATGATTATTTTTTTTTTGAAAAAAACAAATTCCATATATAGAAAACTGGACATTCATTCGGTTGATTATATTCAAGAATATATTCTAATTAATCAAAATAATTCAAATTTAAATTATTTAATAGAGTCTTAGATTTCTTTATAAACTATAACTATTTACTACATTGAATAAGAACATTTGAATATATCATTAAATAACATTAAGATGATATTTTCTTTAATCAAGACTATTTCTAGTAATCTAGTGAAAAATCTTTATTTTAAACTCTGTTATTTTATATTCATGCATAATTTTCCTTCTTATAATAAAAATAATACAACAATTTGGTTAACAACATATGGTTGTTCAAAAATATCAGGTTGATCCACCATATGTTTGATACATCAAACATAGGGTTTCATTGAAATTTAGTGTTATTTATCAATAATTTTTCCTTTTCTCAAACTTAGGGTTTTATCCAAATGAAGGGTTGATTTAAAATAATTTTAAAAAACTTATGGTATGTGATCCATAATTTTGTATTTTAAATGTAGGGTTTCATAACCATACGATACAAGTAAAAACATTGGGTATGAACATTATTTTAATAATATATTTAAGAAATGTTCAAAATAATTTACCATCTATTTAATCTCATAGATAATATAAATATCTCTCTAAATTCATTTCTAATAAAGTCTCAGTGTTACGTCATTATAAAATTCATGGTTTTTATTAGAATACAAACTATAAGATTTATAGAATATTTATGAGAAAATGTATGACTATAATTCACCACAAATCTCAATAGAGAATATATATCATAATAGAAATATATTCACAAAGACATTTACATGGTTTGTCACTATTGGAAAATGACATTCCAGGTTTGGGTTGAGTTATGAGACATTGAGTAATCACTACAATGGTAGAGTGATTATAACAGAATAAGGGTGATTTTCATCATCAAATATTTAAATATCATGTAAAAACTATTGCATGATACTCATAAAATATAAGTGATGTGTACTCTATTGAGTCTTGTATCCAAAACTATATCCTTGCATCTCCTTATTCACCTGTTTCTATGGAGGTGGTGTTTAAACTAGAGTCACTAATTCTTTATGTTGACTACCATGAACTAGTGAAATGATCTTCAAACATAGAGATATGATCTGTGACTATTCATTATGATATTCCTTGTCTTTAACATTAATCTAAATGATATTTTAAAATGTATATCCAATAGAATCATATTGTCTTGTTCCTTCTAATGTCTCGATATATGAGTTTATCAAAATCAAAAGTGTTTTTAACTTGTCACATAATTCTATTTCAACGATATGATAATCATGTTGTAAATTACATCATCTTATTTAATTCACAAATTCATTGAAATGCATCAGGTTTATCCCTTGAATAAATAAAATATATTCAATTGTTCTACAATCATATTATAATGTCACACAACTTTCCATCTTCATTACCTCCCATTTAATAATAATTAAATCTTGAATATTATTCACTAAAAATATTATGAAAATTCCATGGCCTTTTACAGTAGTATATTACCCAATTTAAACCATCCAAAAGTCATTTTAAAGGTTAATCTTTTTAACCCCTTAAGACTCAGGGGGTTTAGTTCATTAATTTATTCCACATTATTTTCTACATTAATCTTCATTGAATTATCCATATGTTAAAGGAATAGTTATGTTGTAGTTAAAAATATAACTAGGGACTAACAACCTCACTCCATATTTATTTTGCATCACCTTAAGTTATATTTTCAATTATCATTACTAATCACAACCAATTATCATAGTGTTTAATGAATATGAATTGATCCCAATCGTCATCTGGTTTCTATATCTCTCTTAAGACATTAAGATTCTTGAAATCTATCATTTTTAATTCTAATATTAAATATCAATTTCTTTTTAAATTATGGATAAATTTAATACTAAATTATATATCTAATTGTTTTTATTAGACTGTTTCTAATATGTTGAAACACTTATCATATTCTGTGTAACTTATAGAAAATTTATTCAATATTTATTATATATATTCTCAATTTATTACATGTCACCATATCTAACATTAACTTATTGAGAATATATCATCTAAAATGAATTCAATCTAATGAAAATTTATATCTTAGGAATAAGAGTTTTGATTGATTTTTCATACTTGAAACCCTTTACATGTTTTTGCATCATATTCTCTTACTATCTTGTGAAATACAGCTTTCATATGATGAAATTTTATCTTATGAAATCTATGAATCACTTTGATATCAGTATGACACCATCAAATAATCTCAATAGTTTATTATTCACATCAAAATATCTTCAAATCTTATACAAAGGGTCTAAATATAGAAAAATGGATTTGTGCAAGTGTTGTTCTGGATATATGGTTCTTGTACACATTCAGAATATATATTAATGGACTTCATTATATGTAAAAAATATAATTCTTATATATAATATTTATTTTAGTCTGATTTATCTATCAACATCATGGATAAACGTTGTAATTTTTTTGACACCCTTTAAATAATTTTAAAGTGGTGATAATGAGGATAATTAGTTGGAATGTAAATAAATTCTGAGATATATGAAGAGAACATTGAACAATGGCCTATTGAACAAAAACAGGTCTGATTTAATGTTGTAGGGATACATATATAATAAATGGGTAAGAGTTGTACTGAAAATGAATCCATATATATAGGTAATTATTTATAGTTGAGATATTTTTATGTTGGTATTGTACGATTAAGAGTTATTTTTCATTAAGTAAACCAAATTTAGAGTATATTGAAGCTACACATACATCTAGAAACATGATATGGATGAAATTCCAGAAATAATATTAGAATGTGTATTTTAAAAATATACCAAAAATATATCATGATAATCAGAGTGTTGTTGATCCATCCAAGATTCCTATACAAAACTCAACACCAAATCCTATTGACAATAGATATATTTCTAATTTATATAAAATGTCCAATGGTAAAGTGAAATACACTATATATTATATTATAGATATATTTACCATGGGTATGCAAAGTGATAGGTTTTAAAATTAAATATGAAACTCTATGTTCTACAATATTTACTCTTAAAAGGATGTGTGGATTTATCTCACAAAAGTATTTAGATTATGTTCTCAAAGTGGGGGGAATATACTCCACTCTTAGAAAGTTTTATAACACCCTAAAATTTTATATAAACTCCTTCAAAATATATTTTTGAAGTATTTGATAAATTACATTATATAAAACCATGTGTTTCAATAAAAATGATATTTATTAAGAATTATAACCTTGTAATTGTATGTATGTCCTTGAATGTGATAACCCATATAATTAAATAAATATATAATTTTTTTGACAATTAAAATTTTTGGTTCAATTACTATGTAATAAAAATTCAAATATAAAAATAATAATTTCATGATTAAAAGACCAATTTTTCTATGAAATGTGTTCATTAATTAGTTATTTAATTAATATTAATGAATATTAAATAATTATAATGTAAAAATAGATATTATTTAGAAATATTATTTCATATATGCATGTGTTTTATAAATTTAATAAATCTCAATTGATTTAAATTTTACTGAAATGTACATAATGAATATAAAATATAACATTTTATGATTCATATAATGATTTAATTTGAATTTATTTATAATAAAATTATTATTTAGTATAAAAATACATTAAAAAGAGTTTTTCAGTATTTTTTCATGATTATGATATAATTAATTTATATATATATATCCCAAAATCTTAAAATATGATCATATTTGTTAGCATGTATGAAACACTACACCAAGTGTTATATGGAATATAACATCATGAAACACTTTGATATATTTAATATTTTAAATAAATTCAATATATTATATAAGTTGTAATGAAGGAAACAATCAGTTAGCTTTTGATACATCAAACACAAACTTCCATTAATGGCGTTCCTTGCATGTTATACCATGTTTTTCTGAATACTATTAATACAATTATTTAAAATGAAAATTATACCACATGCATTTAATTTTTGGTCATTAATTATATTATCTAAATTATCAAAATATATTATTGAATTCATTGGTTACCAAATAATTTGAAGTGAATATAAAAACCAAATTAATATAAAAGAAATGTTTTTATAAAAAACAATTTTTATATTCCCAATGATGTTTTATCGTAGTAAATTAAATTAATTACTATTACTCAATGATATTAATTAAGGTATTATTGTATATATATAATATTTTTTTGAAATTCATCCAATATATTTCACATGATTCAGCTAATTACATACCTAATTTTATGCATAAAAAGTTGTAATTTTCTTCAAGATGTTTTAATAGATTTTAATGGGGAACATGATTAATTATTATTTTTTACACATTTATAAATATGGTTTTGATAATTAAAAAAATTTTGAAATAAAATTTTTAAAATTAAATTATGGTTTATTTTTGATATTTTTATGAGATGTTTCATTTTTTGTTGAATAGTCAAAAATACTGAATATTAATTATAAAATGACATTTCCCCTAATCAACATACAAAATTAAATTATCTTACCATTTGGTTTTATGGTATAAAATAATAAATAATTAATCTATTAATCTAATTTAGATTGCTTGAATCTATTTTATAATGTATTTAGATTAGAAATATAGTAAAACTCTGAACATTTTATCTTTAAAACCCCGATTTCGCATCCCATATATGAGATTAAATATAAATTATTTTGTGATATTTGTTTTTTTATTTTGAAAAATTGTGTTAAATAAATTATATCAGAATAATTAATAAATTATAATCTATAAAGCATGAATTCTGAACTAATTGTTTATTGACAACAGTTAAATCTAATTGAAATTATTAAAAAATGGGTTTCCAAATATACTATACATTAAACATAAGGGTAAAGTGACATATAAACAAGTACAAAACTATAATATAGAAATATCTATACCATATCACCTATTTTAATTAAAATGGAATACTATTTTAAGAACATTATATAATGGAGTCCATTGAATAATATTTACTTTTTGTTTTTACAAGATCGACACTCCTCCCCCACTATAATTGAGAACTCACTCCTCCAAATAATTGACACAACTGGATAATTTTTTTTACTTATTAGCACAAAAAACATTCCAACAATTATCTTCTCTTATCCTAGAGGCCGTTTATTTTTCATAATGAAAACCTTTAGTGGATAAATTTCAATCTTTAAGATTATACCCTAACATGAGGTAGAGTTCTTCTAAAACTGTTTTCAATTTATTTCCCTCTCCTCCTACTTAAATTTATTTTAAACAATTATTATATAAAAATATCAATTTCATATATATACTGAGAAGGTTTTATGTTAGTATTAATACCAAAACATCAAATAGTTCATTAAAATTGGTTTTTAGCTTCTCATTCATTTGTACGGTAGACTACCCCCTCGTGAATCAATTTCGATCAACTTTCTATTATTACATTTCAGGTTTGTAAAAATGGTGGATTTATATATTATATAATATATATATTATTTTTATAATTTTATTTTTATTTGGAAATTATTATATCATAGATAAAATTAAGTGTTTCATTTTGTGATAATACGATATCGTTGCTCGTGTGTATGACACACTAGCGCCTCACGATGCGACACTACTAGAAAATCAGGCTATAGCCATGGAAATACTCCAATGGTTTTCCAATAATGTGTCTACAGTTATTTATTTCATGTTTAAAACTGATTTTTTTTAGAATTTGGCTATATCATACCCATAAAGACATAATTTTCTTAGGCTTTGTCTATATGGAGTTGTTTTGAAGGCTATAGCCATATTTCTTGAAAACCAAGGCTGTAGAGTATACCAATAGCCATGATTTTCATGGAACCATAAATATAGGACATTTTTATAAGTTTATAGTCATTATTTTTATAGTCAATTCCTATAGGTTGTTTTTTATAAGGCTATATCCATAGTTTTCGTTGAATCATTTAAATTGTTTGTTTTTTCAAAGTTATAGCCACAACTTTCATAGAACTATGTATATAGCCTTCACCTATAGCCATAGTTTTCCTCAACTGTTGATATAAGTTTTCTTTAGAGGATATAGATAAAAATTCGTTGATCCATGGATTTGTAATTCACATATATCCTCATATTAGGATAACTATAATTATAAGTTTCCCGTGTAGGCATGGGAAACAACATCATGATAGATTTTGGAAGGAAAAACAATTTTCATGGGCATTATTCATATTTACATGTTTATTAAATATATGACTAAAAAATATATTTATATATAATAATATGGTTGTGGTGTAGTGGTAAGGTTTTAGGTAACCCATAGAATAGGTATGGTGATAAAATTCAACGAGAAATAATATATTTTACATATATAGCCATGGTTTTCCAAACTGGATATGGACTATAGAGACACGGTTAAACCATCGTTATATGTTTTATTTTAATGGTTGTAATCTCAGAAATATATCATTAGAAACATGGATATATATTTTTTCAATATCAACTTGAATAGGATTCATGACTCATTGAAATTGTGTTTGTTTCTTATAGCCATGTTTTTGAACCGTATAGCCATAATTTTGGACCGTAGATATAGAAACATTTTAGACTTGTGCGATATGGTATGTTCAATATTTACATAGAGTTTATTGGAATGGTTTTTATAAATATATGTGATATATAGTATATAATAATGTTATTTTAATGGTAATATAAATCATTTAATTTTTATTCATTTAATATAATAATAATATAGAAAAAACATTCATGTGTACCTATGACCTACCGTCTCCAGGAAAAGTGTATTATATTAATTATCACTAATGTTTAGGGATTAATATAAATTAATATATATATAATATATTGTACATTAACATCATGGATTATTTTCTATAGATGATTAAATCATGATCTAAGTAATAGAAAACAAAAAAAATGACAAAAGATACACACAGATCAGGGAAAATAACACACGAAATAATGAAAAAAATGAAATATTATTGATGAACTAGTAATTAGATGTTATAAAGGGATAATATAAAATGTTATAAATATTAATATGGTTATAAAATATGTTACTAACCAATTTAAAACAACCATATAAGATGTTAACTCATATTCAAAGGAATATATGGGAAATGTAATGGATTTTTATCTCAAGTTACATTCAATTAAGACTTATTTCATATTATTAACTAACTAAATTTTATGTGATTTATATACTTCCACATTAACATGTAATATAATTATTCATACCTCATGGTATTTTATGTTCTAATTTTATTTATTTCATCCAGGGGTTTTACATGAAAATCATCTAGAGTTAAACGTTATTATGTAACATCACATACCTTTTTTAATTATTATCTTTTCTTAAAACGTTCAGTTTATTATAATTATTTAACATTAGAATTTATATTTGTTCTCAATATTAATATACTTGTGTAATTTATGTTTTTATTTACTAAATTTTATACTATTTTTATATAAGGTGATTACCATTAGATATATTTGATTATCTATGGATGTATTGATAAATTCATATTCATTAATCAATCAAGATATTTGTAAGGGATATTGTTTAATAGTTGAATCAATTGTTGTATATATAAGTAATTATTTTTATTGGTTTGAAATTTTTTGGGTCCATTAACGTAAGACCCTCTATGAATCAGTAGTCTCATTATACAAAATTAGATGGGCACAAACCCTTCCAGTTTGTATCTTATCATGTTCAAAACTATATTTTGAATGGTCATAAAAGAAGTATGTATTAAAAAATCATATTAATGTTATTGGTAGTAATGGTTCCATGTATATAAGAATTATGGAATCCTATAGTTATGAATTTCCTTCAATTAGAATTTAGTTTTTCTAATCCATGATATTTTCATTACGTCAAAATCTATATATGTATTTCATTATAAATTTGTTGATTAAATGTAATGTGTGATAAGTTATTTACCCTTAAAAATAATTATTCAATATATGGTTATTTAAAAGGAAATTTTTCTAATTTATTTACCTTTTAATTTCTATTATTCAATATCTAGTTATTTTAGTGGCATGTGTGATGAGTTATTTACCTTTAATAATTGGTTATGCTTATCGATTCAAGACAACATCCATTATACTTAACCCTTACTATGAATTTGTTATCTCCCTTGTTTTTGTAATTCAACAAGCATCTAGGATGTATAATATGACTAATTTCTAGAGATACACCATAAAGATTATTGTTATTCTAAAAAAATGAAAAAATAGTGGTGTAATTTATGACTTCATTTATAATACAAGATTCATGTATGTATTTAGTTTACCAAAAATACAAAACAATTTCATCCTCAGGGGAGAGATTCATTGTATATCCGGTCAAAGTAATGGTATAATGGAATGGATCAGATCATAATATGGTCAGGAGGCTATAGTAGTTATCATATTATGTTTAGTAGAATAATTAGGTACAATATTAGAGAAATAAATGATTAGTGAAGATAAACCTACAATTGACATAGGGGATATATTTATATGAACATCCTAAAAATTTGTTAGTGTAGAGATTATGTGGTTTCTAATTGTAATAATTCATTTCTTGTATAATAAAAGTGGATGTGGTTAAGTAACAACTGTACAAAGGGGAAATTACATTGAAAAGGTGTAAACGGAATAACTAGAGTGTTACCTTGCACATTAAAATGATCCATTTCATGCACCAAGTTTGACACTCCTAGGAAATGTTCTTAAGATAATACATATTTTCATTACCAATCATTATGAATTATTTGAATATATGACAGAAAAATAATGAAATATGGTAATCTATAGACCAAGAAAGGTCTTATTTTGAAATATAACGGATAGTGTAATAATGTAGTGGGATTTAGGAAATAAATTATAGAAGTATTTTTTCAATTTAACATTTTATATGAATAATTGAACATCAAAGTATTATCTTAAATTTAGAATCACATATGTATTCATTAACTAATGTTTAATGAACACCATTATATTTATGAGTTTATTATTGGTCATATGTTAAGTGACATAGAAACAATTTTAAGGTTTTATGTAATGGGAGTATACCATTATTAAGGATATTTTAGTAGAATTTTATGTCAATACAACCCACTTGTTTATTTAATGTTTTTGTTGAAATTTTATATGAGGAATAATTACATAAACCTTTATATATTATTATTTAAATTTATTGATAACCATTAGGGTCAATATGATCATTATCAACATTGTAATAATAATCCAGTAAGATTAATAGACATTGAGTAAAAAGAGTTCAGATTGAAAACAGTTGTAAAAAGTATTTAAATGATTAATATTCAAGGTTTTCCATCATATTTATATTCGAAAATTTGTTATTATTGGTTATGAAAAGGAAAACATTCATTCTGGGGGAAAAATACATCATATCCACCAAGCTTGTAGGGCTTCAACCCATGACTGAAGGAAAAAAAGTGTTTCAGGCCTACCACATGCTGATGTGATATCATTGTAAATGTACAATTTTAAAAGATATATTATTTAGAAAATAAATATTAATAACGAACCAATAGTATTAATTATGAGGTTTAGAGTTAAATTTATTATATTGGACCACTTATGGATGCAATATTGGATTTGGAAATTTGTTATATATAGAAGAAAATATTTTTCACTCATTAATTAATCTAATGATCCATTAAAATTAAATTTTAGTTCTCTAGGAATAATGAAATTATTTTTTGGTTATTCATTTCTTAGAATAAGTGATGAATTGAAAAGTAATTGAATCATAACTGAAAAAACAACATGATCTTATTTAATATAATCATTTCATTCAAGTAGTTTTTGTTTATACTCTAATGTAGTAAAACAATTCCACATATTTAGGAAATGAATCTTTTAATAAATATATCATTATATTACATTTATATCTGATGAATCAAATGATCCATAAATTATCACTTATTTATGGATTTGAGGCCCTTAAAATTCAATTTATAACCCACTTTCTTGTGATCAGTGACCACATTAACTCCCTAAAATAATTTACATTTTTCTTCCATGTCTATATTTTAATTTTCAAATAATATTCTTCTATATAGAAACCTAGTTAGATGGTATTCCATATGACCATTGCACCACTTTATGATCTTTCTAAAGAAATATCTTATTAAATGTTGTACGATGTGGTGTTTTCAACAAGAAAATTTTCAAATTTAAGATGCAGAACTACCAACATCATTTTTAAATTTCCAGAATGAATTTTATTTAGGATGGTGAGAATGTAACACCCTAAAAAATTAAAATATTAATAGCATATCCAATAGCGTTCATGACATGAAAAACCAACTATATAAAAGAATATTAAATCTGTAAAAATTATTTTATATTTAATAATTTAAATGAATTAAATATTTTATATAGATTACAATTCATTCTAAACTAATATATCTTGCTTTATATAGAACAATGACTTCCATTGATTGCATCTGTTACATGGAAGACTGAGTTTTACAAATATTATTAATATTATTATTTAAAATGAAAATTTTATCCAAGAAATTAAATTTGAATTTATGAATAATATTAATGAATTTATAAAAAAAATATGGATTAATTCATTAGTTAACAATTAATTGTAAGCAAATAAAAAAACCAATTGAATATAATGGAAATATTTTTGTAGAAAACGAAGTTTATACACCGAAAAATGTATTTTATTAATAAATTATTTTATTTTATATTAGTGAATGATATTAGTAAAATTTTTATATTATATATCCAATTAATTTCATTAAATGGATTATTTAGTATTAAGATAAAATGAAATATAAATTAACTAATAAAAAGTAGTGTTTTTCTAAATGTAGTTCAGTCGTATCTTAATAGAATACTTGTTTTTAAAAAATCTATTTCCACATATTTAAATATTACATTTAAATATTAATCTAATTTTATATCTTTTCACTACAAAATAATTTTAGGGTGATATTTTTTGTTTTTTCGGAGAAGATTCTTTTCATGATGTGGAGTGAAAATGAATTTTAATTGGAAAGTGTCATTTCATCTTAATGATATATAATGATAAATTATATTTTAATTATTTATGGTAATATTAAAACATTTATAATTATATTAACATTATTTATCACATTTGAGCCTATTTTATATTGGATTAATATATAAAAATATTGTAAACATTTGAACAGTTTCACATTGAAAAAATTATTTCTCATCTCATTTGAAGGAATATTTTTAAGTTAATTTTAGGCACTTTTATGATTTTAATTTGGAAAATGGGATTTAATTTTTTTAATTAGAATAATTTATAATATTTAATAAGGAAAATATAATTTTTAATCAATGTGGTTAGTGAACATATAGAAATTTTATTATGGTGATTAAGAGAGAAATCAGTTTACCAAGGGGAAAAACATTCATCTTAACTAACCCAATGACCTATAAACATTTAAATTAAAAATTTTATGGAAATATTTAAAAATAATACCTCTATTTCCAAATAAATTGATCATTATGTTAAGAACATGAGGTATGGGGGATGTCAGACCTGACTTTTTAAATTAATTTTTTTTAGCTTTGATGTTTCGCACCAAGGTCCAGGTTGGGTCCCAGTTTAAAAATATTGTCGTTTAACAATTTTAGTGGGTATTAGACCCATACACTATCACCGCATAGTGGTTGGTAGCCGCACGGTCAGCTCGAGTGCCTGCACAAATGTCTAATGTTTAAAATAAATAATGTTTTATGTAAATAAAGTAAGTTAAATGTTTAAATTGTAATAATAAAAATTTTATTGTGTAATTAATAATATTATTATGAAAAATATTTTTTTTTATTTTTTTTATTTTATTTTTATATATTTTTTATTATAAAATTTATGGTTATTATTATTATTATTATTTTTGTTGTTATGTTTATTATTATCTTTTTCGGTTTTATTATTATTATTATTATCTTTGGTTTTATAATTATTATTAGTATAAGGTAAAATGAAAAAAAATAAGGGAACCCTAATCCAAAATCTTATCACCACCTTCCCCTTTCCTGTTGCACGAGCCACCAGGTACCTCCATGATCACCCTCTAGTAACCAGGACCTCGCCTCCATCCCTTCTCATTCTCCCTATGCTGCATGACTCTCCCAACTTGCATGACTCCTTCAGGTCCATGCTCGCCTCCAGCCACCTATGGCTCCTCCACATGCACCCCAACCACCTATGTCCCCTATACGATCTGTCCCATTGCCTCTGGCTCTCAACCGCCACCCTACCTTATTGTTTTCCCCCTCTGTACACCCAGCATCACCCATTGCTTTTCTCCCTTCCAGTGTCGGACTCTCCCTCTCCCAATACTCATTAAGTTGTCCTTAAAGCTACAACATGACCACCTTCCCAATTACCCATGTGTGACCAGATCCCTCCCACTTCACCTTCTCATGCGTGTTACACACTATCCCCACTCGTTGACCTATAGCGTGTCGACAAACTAAAGATGCACCCCCTACTCTCCACTCTCTAGCCAGCCCGACTTCTTCTCCAACTCTGGCCAGCAGTGCGCTGAACCCCACTACTCGGGTATATTTATTTATCTATTTTGCCTTCATTCCAGCAGTGATGTTTTTACAAGTTTTGGATGAATCCTAATACCGTGAGTTGTGTTTCACACGTTTTTCTCATTGTCTAGGGTGTGAATCTGGTCCATTCGGTGTTGTTCATCTTTCCATGGATGTGTCGTATCTGTGCTTTATTTGAGGTAGGCAGTTTCCAAAAATTTTCATCTCCTTCACAATTCATGGAATTTTTCAATTTCCAAATTATTATTTTACTTCGTTTGTACCTTTATGATAATTTTACATAACTCATTGTTGTGTTTTTTATTAGTTAAAATTGTTGATAATAGTTTTTGGATGAATTTTATGATTTGTTTTAGGTAGTTTTGTGAAAAGTATGACTTGATAAATTATGTTGAATATCATACTAACATAACAAGTTCTTTAATTAAATTGGTTGTTATGAACTTTGTTTTTATGAAAATTTACCTTCTTTTCATTTTATTTGTGATTGTATGTTTGTATGGAATTAATTGTGTTCTGGCATAAACCTATTTTGAGCTATATGTTAGTTTTCATAAAATGTGAAATAAGTTATTTTGGTTGTTCAAGGGGTGCAAGTTATGTTTGGAATGGTGAAAAGGTATTTTTTGAAGTGTTTGGATATGCATATGATATTTATATTTAATTTTTGTATGAATTTTATAGAATCATGATGTAATCCTTTGTTGTATTATTTTGAAAAGGTTTTCTTAAATTAGTAAGTGATTTATTAATTAATTTTTAAAATATGAATCATGGGTTCAAGGGGTTTCAATGTGCATTGGGTTTTGGTCTTCAAATATTAAATTTTGATTTTATTATGCCATTGGATGTTGGCACATCCATGGGTGCACTAGCTGCACACATGGATATTCTCAAAAATAATAATGGCACCTTTGAAATGTTTTTTCTTTAAATTATTGGTTTTCCAAATAATTCTTGTTTTCCTAAATGAGATTTGGTCTTTGGTATAGTTCCCTTAACTGAATCCAAATGTACTTCTCAATGATTTTTCCCATTAGGTCTTGAAAAATTCATGGTTTGTGTAATGTCCCGGGTTTTTGAACCCTGTTAAAAGATGAAGGTTTTCATATATTTTTTCGGTTTATCGATAGTTCATTTTTTTAATCCAATATCCAGAATTTTATTCCAAGTGTTGGAGCACCTAAAGGTGTCATTTTCCGTCTTTCATAATTACTTGATAATTTTTAGTGGGTGTCCCAATGAGTCTCGGGAGCACCAGATCTAGAATAGTCCACTTTGATAAATCTATATGGGCATCGCACAGTTGCGGTCTAACCCATGTAGTTTAACCTATTAAATTTTTATTTAATTTAATTAAATAAGTTATTATGAGAGATTTTGATTAATTAAAATAATGATTTAATAATAATAATAATGAAGTTATTATTATTATTATTTTGGATGTTTAATTAAATGAATGGTAAAGAATTAATTAAATGACGGTTGAAGAAATTAATGTGGATTTTAGGATTATTGAAGAACCTTTTTAATTGAATGAAGAGTTTTAGAATTATTAAAGGACCATTTATTATTAAAATGAATGAATGTTCTAATAATTTTCACAACACGTCCCACTGGGGCCCGAGCCGCAACTCCCCAAGCCCGCCTTCAATAGGTCAATGGCTGGTGACTAGCACCGAGTAGGCATGCGACTAACATGGGAGGCATTTCCTATAAACCTATACACACACACACACCTCTCCAAGCCTACAGATCCCAAAAGTAAAACTACCAAAAAAAAGATGCATGCATAAACTAAAACCCAACCACAGAGTACGACAGGAAAGTAAAGTACAAGAAAGTAAAACCCTAGGCCAAAAGTACAAGCCCACCAAAAAGAAAATCTGTAACAAAGTTCAACCTGTAAGGAAAGGTATTGGGACTGCAATCTTTAGTCGTAGGAACACACCTTGGCCCGCATGATCTAACTGAGTTTCGTCCTACCCTGGTCCACCTAGAATCCTGGCAAAGGCTCGCTCATCTGCACAAGACACGACACGTGCGAGCAAAGCCCGTATAGGGGTGAGTATAACAATACCCAGTAGGACACCACGAAACCACAAAGGAAATACAACAAGGGGAAAAATACAACAAAGGAAGATATATTTAGCTCTACACAGTATATGTCTACCCAAAATATAACACAAATATCTAGATATACTCATACTCAAACGACCATTGTGATACCGCCACTAGGATCTAGCTCGAAGATTCCACTAAGCATGCAACCGGGAGAACACACTCCTGGGTATGAAGAGAGGGATATGAAGTACTCGTTCTGGGAGAACACACTCCACAAGTACTTTGAAAACATGATGCTCAGATGGGGATCACAGCCAAGTCATGGGGTGATTTAGAAAACTCAGTCTGAGCTAATCCTCTAAGAAGAGGATCAGCGCCTGGGTAAAGTTGGTCACGTTGATACCAAGAACTCTACCTAGGGTTCCAGGAATGAATAGAGGATCTAGCTCTAAGTCTTATAAAGGGGATTCCAATAACTCTATTTGGGATGTTCTGTTGAAGGGATCATACTCCTGTGTAAAGTAAATGATACTAGAACCTTCAGAGGAAAGACCAAGGGTATGAACCCTAAGAAGCTAGTCCAAGTCACAGAAGACAAGTGGCTCAAGCCATGAAGAAAAGGTTACACGGTGTGTAGTGTTGTTACATTCCGTGTTCCTTGACCCCGCGTACTGCCCATGTAAACGGCCCGTGTCATTCGTTCAAGCCGTGTAAAACCAAACTACACGACGTGTAGAAAGAGTACACGCCGTGTTCCTTGACCCCGACTACTACATGTGTAACCGGCATGTGTCATTCGGCTTGTCAGATAAAAAGAAACTACACTGTGTGTAGAATAATCACACACCGTGTCTGATCACCTTGGCTCGCTCCATGTACGCTGCCCATCTGCCCGTACACGGTCTCTGCCCGTGTCTGTGTCGCCTGCCAGTGTACCAGTACACGGGGTATCCCGTGTATCTGGCCAGGTCTGGCCGTGGAGGTGTATACACGTCGTGTCCTTGGCCGTGTACCCAACCCGTGTCCGTGTACTCTCGGAGTACATGCTATGTGGGCTTCCGACGAACGCACGCCGTATAGCCCATACTACACGTCGTGTAGTCGGGAAATTTCTAGAACTCCGTCTTCTTCCTCGCGCTTCAACTGATCTTTCGGATCCGCAATCTCTTGTTTGTTTGTCCCAATACTCTAGTGATTGGTTCGATTCATCATACGAACACCAGGACGGGTGTTTTCGGCCCTTAAAACGGATCATAAACCTCGAACGATCCATCAGAAGAAAAACGGACAAAAACTCATAACTCTCGATCTGCTCCAAATCATCTGTCGATATCGCCATCGCACCTCCGTGACACCGCTCCAGGGTGGGATCCACAGTTTGGGATATTTGCATCGCAGAAAGGATGTTCAACAATCTGTCATTCATCGCCCCGCGAAGAACGCGAAGAACACGAAGAACGTGAAGAAAAAAAGGGGATAAATTCATAGAAATGAATTTGAGGAACGAACCTCCGCCATTGTTTGTCATGGTGTTGATCCGCTCCCGTTAATAGGATTAAACGAAGCAGTAAAATCAAAAACAATGGATTAACATGGATTCAATCTCCCATAAATCCCCGCAGAAAGACCATCCCGCAAGAACGATCGATCCGCGGACTAATATATTTGTGTATTATCCCACGTTTGTCATAGAAATCAAGACTGGGGAAGAAAATCACAACCAAACATCCTACCTGTATTCCGCGGCATTCGTCAGCAATGATCCGGTCCCTGTGTCATCGTCGCTGCGTTGGGAGGTGTCCTCTAGAGCCTCCAGATCCACCAAGGGTTTCAGGGTTATGAGGTTTGTAACCATGGACCCTTGCGCTAACCTTTAATTAAAAAGGTAAGGGATATCTGTTGCATAAGATTTAAAATATTCCGCTGTAGAATAAAATATTTTTATTTAAATATTTTATTACTCTTACATCCCAAAAACTGGATTCCACCACCGACCTGCGCCGTCCCATGTTAGGCCTCGCCTAAGGTACAATCGATGTTCCGAATGCTATGGTGCCCTATGATTTCTGATCCGAGCACCCATTCGGGAGTTATTCCACTTTTTCAGGAAAACCGCATGCGCGCTTTATTTAATTATTAAATTAAATTCAAACATTTTTCCGGGATCACAGGGCCTCGAAAATGCACGCCATCTCAGAGACTAGTCTCGAATTAATTCCCATATAATATTAAAATAATACATGGAAAAATCTGAGACATTACATCACACCCACCTTTGGGATTTTACGTCCCTGAGAAGCCAGAACAAAGGATAATCAAAAAGATGTGGGTACTGCACGTGAATCTGAGCGTCCCACTCCCACATGCTCTCCTGGAGATTCTTGTGCTGCCACCGAACATGCACTAAGGGAATAGCTCACCCACGAAGGATCTTATCATGCCTATCCTCGATCTCCATTGGGTACTTACCAAAGGTCTCTCTATCTTCGACGTCCAGCTCACCCCAGTCGATAACGTGTGATGGATCGTGCACGTACCTCCGTAGCTACGACACATGGAGGACGTTGTGTACCTGGTCCATATGAGGAGGTAGAGCCAAGCGATACGCATCCTCTCCAACTCTACTAAGAATCTGAAAAGGTCCATCGAAACTCGGAGATAGCTTGACGCCTCTTCCAAATCTCTACAATCCCCGTCGAGGTGATACCCGAAGGCACACATGGTCTCCCTCCTCGAACTCAAAGGGACTCTGCCTCCTATATGCATAAGACTTTTTTCACCTCTGTGCAGTCTTCATCCATTCCTAGATGACCTGCACCTTCTCTGTAGTAGCTCTCACCATTTCTAGGCCCATGAGTGCTAACTCTCCTAGGTCATTCCAGCAAAGTGGTGACCTGCAAGGTCACCCGTACAAAGCCTCGAATGGTTCCATACCAATAGTGTAATGATAACTGTTGTTATAATAAAATTTCACTAGTGGTAGGTGATCCTCCCAGCTACGACCGAAGTCAAGAATGCATGCTCGAAGTATATCCTCCAGGACCTGGATGGCCCGCTATGTCTGACCATCAGTCTGGGGATGAAATGTTGTGCTCAAGAATAACTGAGTCCCAAAAGCTTCCTGCAATCCCTTCCACAACTGGGATGTGAAACAAGCATCACGATCTAAAATGATTGTGGATGACACTCCATGAAGTCGAACTACCTCCGGCACATTGATGCATCCCAAGCTCTCTACTGAACTATGATCTCATATGGCTAGGAAGTGGGACGACTTGGTGAGTCGATCAACGATCACCCAGATGGAATCATTTACCCTAGACGTACGTGGTAAACCCATCACAATGTCCATGGATATCCATTACCATTTCCACTCTGGAACCTCAAGGGGCTGAGTCAAACCTGCTGGCACCTGGTGCTCATCCTTTACTTTCTAACAAGTAAGGCACCGAGAGACAAACTCAGCCACACCCTACTTCATTCCTGGCCACTAGAACTGACGTCGGAGGTCCGGATACATCTTTTCTATTCCTAGATACACCGCCAAAGGGGATGTATGGAACTCCTTCAGAACCTCCTCCCGCAATGTTTCTGGTACTACTGTGAACCCCCTAAAAAGAACAATGTGCTCCCTACCTTCTGAATATCCATCAGCAGTGTCACCTGTGGATATTTGAGCACGTAGAGTCTCACAAGTAGCATCCTCACGTTGTGTTTGCCTGACTCGTTGTAAGATTTGAGGGGTAACAACCATCGACTGAAGGTAGGCTCCCTCATATCTATCTACGAAGGATAACTGTAAGGAGGCCAACTTCCTCGTCACCTCATCCAGCAACTGCGAACTGTATTTCCTACTGAGAGCATCTGCCACTACGTTCCCCTTCCCAGGAGTATAAAATATCTCAAAGTCTTAATCCTGGAGGAATTAAATCCATCACCTTTATCTCAAATTCAGATCCTTCTAAGAAAAGATATATCAGAGACTCTTGTGATCAGAGTAGATGGTAAACCGCTCGCCCATGAGGTAGTGCCGCCACATCTTCAATGCGAAGACTACCACTGCCAACACAAGATCATGGGTTGCGTAGTTATTCTTGTGTGGCCTCAATTGATTTGAGCCATTGGCAATCACCACTTGCCTCTGCATCAGGACACAACCAAGCCTAGTTCCTGATGTGTCTCAGAACACTACGTACTCGACACCCTCCTCCGGTAATCTCAAGATCGGGGCGCTCGTCAAACTCTATCTCAAATGCTGGAAAGCCTGCTAGCATCTCTCGGTCCACACGAAAGGCTATCCCTTTTGGGTCAAAGCTGTCATCGGTGCTGCAATCCTGGAGAAATCAAGGATGAATCTCCGATAGTAGCCTACCAACCCAAGGAATCTCTGCACCTCTGTCATGCTCCGGGGTGGCTCCCATGCTAGAACTGCCTCCACCTTGGCTGGGTCCACTGCTAGACCATCTGCCGAGATAACGTGTCCCAGAAAGTGGACCTCTTGTAACCAGAACAGACACTTTGAGAGTTTCCCATACAACTGGTGCTCTAATAGTGTGTCCAGAACCATCCTTAAGTGTCTCGTGTGCTCCTCCTCGGATGCAGAGTACACAAGGATAGCATTGATGAAGACTACTATAAACCGATAAAGATGGGGCTGAAAGATCTGGTTCATGAGTCTCATGAACAATGTCGAGGCGTTCTTTACGCCGAAGGGCGTCACCAAGTACTCATAGTGACTGTAGCGGTATATGAACATCGTCTTAGGTATATCCTCATCCCGTACTCATAATTGGTGATAGCCTGATCATAGATCAACCTTCGAGAACCATCGTGCCCCTCTCAACTAGTCAAAGAGGTCATCGATCCTCGGTAGTGGATACCGGTTCTTTATGGTCACCTGATTCAAGCGTCGGTAATCCACACATATCCTCAAGCTCCTGTCTGCCTTCATGGAAAACAGCACTGGGGCCGCCCAGGGTGAAACGCTGGGTCTCACAAAGCCTTTCTTATGCAAGTCGTCCAGCTACACCCACAGCTCACGAAGCTCTGCAGGAGCCATCCAATATGATGATGCTGATATCGACATCCTCCCAGGTTGCAACTTAATGAATAAATCTATCTCCCGATGGGAAGGTAGCCCGGGGACATCCTTCGGAAAGACATCCTCATACTCAGCCACTACTACTGGAAACTGGAAACTCGTAATATCTCATGTGCCAAGGGCTAGGATAGCCAACTGATGTGAAATCGGTTATGCCCTCCTATGCATGAGCCCATCCTGTGTTGCATGGGCCTCTCTTTCACCGACAAAAGAGAACCTCGTTCTATCAGTGCAGACACACCGCACCCTTCGCCTAAAACAGTCAATCTAGGAATGAACTATGGATAGCCAATCGATACCAAGAATGACATCGTAAGGCCTCGACGCAACCACCAAGAGGTTCCCACCAAAACTCTCACCTCCAAGGGTCAGGTCACAATGTCTACAGAGGTGTGTGATCTCTGAATCTTCTCCAGTCGGTGTTTCTAAGCGTAAGGGTCGAGTCAATGGCTCCACTGGAATCTCAAGGTCTCGAACAAGATAAGAATCTAGAAAGGAATGACTAGCACCTATGTCTATCAATACGGAAGAAAAAGTATAAAAGACACAGATAGTACCTCTAATAATTCCGGGAGTACATCGGTCATAAGACTCTGCTGCCTATAGTTGTCCCTGCCTCTGTCCCCCAGCTCCCTGAGCTTGGGGTGGACCTCCTGGGGTTGGTGGTGTTAAAAGATCAAAATGTCGACCACCTCCAGTTTCTCTCCCAGCTCCCCTACCACGTCCGCTGCCCCGCGGATCTGTCTGCTCCACATGTTGCCTCTGCCTCGGTGGTCTATCCACTGCTCCCGTGTCAGTAGTACGGCGGGTCGGACAATCTCGAGCGAGATGTCCCCTACCATCACATGAGTTGCATCGCCTCTCTCAAGGCTAGCTGGATGCGCCCTGAGAACCCTGTACGGCAGATCCCATGTCCTGGGATATCCTATGAAAACATATCTCACGCCTGGGTCCCTGACGTCGGCTCCCTACTGCCGAGGTCTCTGCTCCAGCTCGCCTACTACTGAGATCTGATGGCTGTCTCTGCTCTACCAAGAAGCTCTCGACCACCAGAGCCCGCTCGAGCACCCCAGCATAAGTAGGAATTCTCATAGGGATGATGCTAGCTCGCATATCTCTGCGCAAGACCTGTACAAAAGTCCGAGCTCTGAAGTACTAATCTCTGACCATATCAATCGAGTATCGCGGAAGATCGGTAAACCGTGATGAATAGTCAGGCACTGTCATGGTTCCATGTTGGAGCTGAAGACGCTCCTATATGTGTACTGCTCTCAGGGTAACCGGTGAAAACTCCTCTCTAAATATACACTCAAACTCTGACCATGAGAGTGTCACCTCGTCGTGGATCTTGATAACCAGACTCCACCATCGTCCTATCGAGCCCTGCAAAAGGCTCGCTGCTAGGATCACCATCTGGTCTGCTGTTGTCCTGACCAAATGGAAGACTCTGGCCACTGCCTCAATCCATTCATCTGCTTCCTGAGGGTTAGGCTCGCCTCGAAACCTGAGGGGTCTCTGTCTCTGAAACTCGTGGAGTGCGCTTAGCCTGCGCTCCTCCTCCACTGGTACAGCAGGCACTAAACACTACTCCACAGGTGGCAGGATAACTGGCACACCGCCTGATGGTAAAACTAGGGGATTTGGTTCCTGTATTGAGGCTTCATCCCTGAGGGGGGTAATCCTCATGATCGATCTACTGGTTCCTAGCGGGTGTGCATCGCGGAGGCATGTTGTATAGAAACAAGATGTATCTCAATCAGTGAGTATATCTGGGGAGCTGACTCAAGAAGGACATGGAAACTACAACCCATTTTTATATGATGCATGTACCATTGTTTTCCCCTGCAACTAGTGTTCTCATATTCCCAGTCGAAAAGCAAGTTATCAGAGTCCTGGTGTATGGATACGTCGGTCGCCCGCACCAACACTGGGGTCCCTGGCCTGAAAGCTAAACTCAAAACACATAACACTTCTGCCCCAAACCAACTCACAGAATCTCGGTCCTAAGGTAGAACCAACCACCTCTGATACCACTCTGTCACGACCCGTTCCAGTGGGGCCCGAGCCACAACTCCCCAAGACCGCCTCTAATAGGACAGGGGCTGGTGACTAGCACCGAGTAGGCATGCTACTAACATGGGAGACATTGCCTATAAACATGTACACACGCACACACATCTCCAATCCCACAGAGCTGAAAAGTAAAACTACCAAAAAAAGAAAAGATGCATGAATACACTAAAACCCAACCACAGAGTACGATAGGAAAGTAAAGTACAAGAAAGTAAAACCCTAGGATAAATGTACAAGCCCACCAAAAATAAAGTCTATAACAATGTCCAACCTATATGGAAAGGTACTGGGACTGCAATCTGTAGTCTTAGGAACACACCTCGGCCCGCCTGATCTCATTGAGCACCGTTCGGCCCTGGTCCACCTAGAATCCTGTCAAAGTCTTGCTCGTCTGCAAAATACATGACACGTGCGGGCAAAGCCCGTGCAGGGGTGAGTATAACAATACCCAGTAGGACACCCCGAAACCTCAAAGGAAATACAACAAGGGAAAAAATACCACAAAGGAAGATACAGTCACCTCTACACAGTATATGTCTACCGAACATATAATAAGAATTTCTAGATATACTCATATACAAATGACCATCGCGATACTGCCACTAGGATCCAGCTCGAAGATTCCACTAAGCATGCAACCGGGAGAACACACTCTTAGGTCTGAAGAGAGAGATATGAAGTACCCATTCCGGGATAACACACACCACAAGTACTTTGAGAAAATGATGCTCAAATGAGGATCACATCCAAGTCATGGGGTGATTTCAACAACTCAGTCTGAGCTAATCCGCTAAGCAGAGGATCAGCGCCCGGGTAAAGTTGGTCACGTCGATACCAAGAACTCTACCTAGGGTTCCAGGAATGAATAGAGGATCCAAATCTAAGTCTCATAGAGGAGATTCCAAAAACTCTATTCAAGAAGTTCTGTTGAAGGGTTCATACTTCTGTGTAAAGGAAATGATACTAGAACCTTCAGAGGAAGGACCGAGGGTATGAACCCTAAGAAGCTAGTCCAAGTCACAGAAGACAAGTGGCTCAAGCCATGAAGAAAAGGTTACACAGCGTGTAGTGTTATTACACACCGTGTTCCTTGACCCCGGGTACTACCCGTATAAACGGCCTGTGTCATTCGTTCACACCGTGTAAAACCAAACTACACGGCATATAGAAAAAGTACACGTCGTGTTCCTTGACCCCGGGTACTACTCGTGTAACTGACCCATGTCATTCGGCTTGTTGGATAGAAAGAAACTACACCGCGTGTAAAAGAATCACAAGCCGTGTCCGAGCACCTGGGCTCGCTCCGTGTATGATGGCCATGTTCCCGTACACAGTCTCTACCCGTGTCTGTGTCGCCTGCCCGTGTACTAGTACACAGGGTATCCCGTGTATCTGGCCGGGTCTGGCCAGGGAGGGGTATACATGTCGTGTCCTTGGCCATGTACCAAACCCGTGTCTGTGTACTCCTGGAGTACACTGTATGTGGGCCACCGACGAACACACGCCGTGTAGCCCATACTACACGTCGTGTAGTCGGGAAATTTCTAGAACGTTGTCTTCTTCCTCACGCTTTGGCCGATCTTCTGGATCTGTGATATCTTGTCTGTTCATCCCGATACTCCAGGGATTGGTTTGTTTCATCATAAGAAAACTGTGATGGGTGTTTCTGTCCCTTAAAAAGGATCATAAACCTCAAACGATCCATCTGAAAAAAAAACACCTGAAAACTCATAACTCTCGATCCCCTCCGAATCGTCCGCCGATATCGTTGTCGCACCTCCGTGACACCGTTTTGGGATCATTGCGTCGCAAAAAGGATGTTCAACAATCCATCATTCATCGCCCTACGAAGAACACGAAGAACGCAAAGAATGCGAAGAAAAGAAAGGGGAGAAATCCAAAGAATCAAAGTTGAGGAACGAACCTCCGCTGTCGTTCGTCATGGCGTTGATCCGCTCCCATTAATAGGATTAAACGGAACAGAAAAATCAAAAACAATGGATTAACATGGATTAAATCTCCCATAAATCCCCACAAAAATCACATCACGTAAGAACGATCGATCCGCAGACTAATCTATTCATGGATTATCCCACGTTCATCGTATAAATCCAGAACGGGGAAGAAAATCACAACCAAACATCCTACCAGAATTATGCGGCATTCGTCAGTGATGATCTGGTCGCTGCGTTGTCGTCTCCACATTGGGAGGTTTCCTCCAGAGCCTCCAGAGCCACCAAGGGTTTTAGATTTATGAGGTTTATAACCCTTGATCCTTGCGCTAACCTTTAATTAAAAAGGTAAGGGATATCTGTTGAAGCATATTTAAAAGATTCTGCTCTAGAATAAAATATTTTTATTTAAATATTTTATTACTCTTATGTCCCAAAAAACTGGATTCCACCACCGACCTGTGCCGGCCGATGTTAGGGCTCACCTAAAGTAAAATCGTTGTTCCAAACACAACGGTGCCCTCAGATTTCTGATCCGAGCACCCGTTCAGGATTTATTCCACTTTTTCAGGAAAACCACTGGTGCTCATTATTTAATTATTAAATTATATTCAAACATTTGTTTCGGGTTCACCAGGCCTCGGAACTGCACGCCATCTCAGAGCCTGGTCTCGAATTAATTCCCATAAAATATTAAAATAATACATGGAAAAATCTGAGACATTACAATAATAATAATGATATTATTATTATTATGGTTTCATAATTAATTTTAATGCTTTGAGATTTTAATTGCATGTTAAATGAGTGTATCATTTATGAGAATTCAATGAGGATTTTGAGCTTCTCAAAGAAACATTTATTAAAATGAGGAGTTTTAGATTTAATGAAGTGTTTTTAGTATGTAGTGGTGTTGGGTTTATCAAAAGCTTTAAAATTAATAATAATGAGATTATTATTATTTTAGTTTTATGAACATAATAATTATTATTATTATGGAAATTAAATTAAGGGTTATGGTTAGATGATTTTATCATATTAATGATATTGTAATAAATTGGGAGTTTCATAATTAATTATGAAATGTTTATTAAGATAATATTGAATGAAGAATTTTTTTTAATTAAATGGGGTGTAACATTTATGTTAAAGGATTGTAATTGGATGATTAATAAGGTGTAATTGTAATGTGAAGTTAATGAGGCATCTGGGTATCCCAAAGAAACACCTAATTCAATAAGGTGTTTCATAATTAATAAAGAAGTGTTTTTTAATAAGAGGTGTTGGGTTTTATCTAAGGTTGAATAATAATAATATTAATAATGTGACTATTATTATTGGGGTTTTATGATTGGTTGTTATTATTATTATGAATAATAATAATAATTGATTTTTTGGGGGTTTCATTTAATTAAATTAATGGTAAATAATAATTTAATTAATCATTATGAAGCAATGATTTTTATTTAAATAATTTTTTTTGTGATCATTAATTAAATAATGATGATTTGGAGTTTTAAAATTTAATTAAATTGCGTTGAGATAATATATTCAAAAAACATGAAGTGTGAAAATATTTAATTAAATTTGGGGAATGAATTTAATTAAATAATTAGTAAATGAGGAGTTGGTAATTATCAAATAAGGGTAAATTTAATAGGTAATATTAATGGAGGATTAAATGTGGAGTTGCGTTTAATTTAATTAAACCATTTTAAATATAGATATTGGGTTGTACACGGTTAGTCAAATGGTGTGTGTTAGCTGTGCGGTTACCCAGTTTTTAAAATGAATTTTTCATTTATATTATTTTTAAATCAAATAAATATTTAATAATATTAATAATAAGGATATTATTATTATTATTGTATTAATTTGATTGGATGATTAATGGGGGATTTCAGAATTAATTGTGAAGCATTTATTTAAAGGTTATTTAATGAAGTAAAATTATATTAAATGAGATTAATAAATGTTATTATTATTATTATAATAATACTATTAGTTTATGTTGAGTGTTATTGATAATTAGTGGAGAGAACATGAGGGTGGTGCACCACTATAAGGGAGGAACCGTAAAAACACACGAGGCACCTCTTTTGATGCATGATACACCCCACTCGTCGGCTCCACTTTGCGCGATCAAATACTGTCGGTGACTTCTCGAATATTTTCATTCTCGGCGAGTTGAGTCCGTCAACATTTGTTTTGTGCTTCTCATCCACTGTTTGGATCCTCCATCGCACTATTATCTAGGGAAAAACCCTATGGTTTCGGTTTTATTGGGTTTCCTTTTTTTGGTTCTAGGGATGTGCAAGGGGCTCCTTTAGACCCTTTGGCCTGTATTCTGACATCTGTCGGCAAAGAAGAGGTAGCAAGGTTAATTTTAGTTTTGTCCTCATGTTTCGGGTAAGGTTAAATAATCATGGTATTGTTTCGCATAATCCAATTGAGGGTTTGATAATTTATATGATTCCTCAATACTTAGTTAGAGGTGAGCTTGTCTTACAACTTTGAATCTGATTACCTGTTTAATATTTTGAATTTTATTTATATTATTGTAGGGAGCATGCACGAATATATATATATATATATATCTGTGTGTGTGTGTGTGTGTGTGTGTAAAAATTATATATATATACACATAAAAGGTGTGTGCATGTGCGATTGTGGACCAGTTGTGGACTGGTTTCCACCAAGTATATTAAAGCGCTTCAGATATAAAATGGTGCCACCCTGAGGTAGGGACCCAAATCAATACCACTTTATTTGAGAATTATATCTTCTTTAAAAAAATTGAGAATATGAGTTTCCTTGATTATGATATGTCGATGCATGACCCTTTCGATGTTATTAAATGATGTTTCCCACATGAGATAAATGAGGACATGGACATGTGTTGATTTTAAGCATGTTTTTCTAATTTGGTTAATGTGATATGATTAAAAAGATAAATGATTTCGATGGGTAGAATGGTTAACATGTTAAATAATTATAGAAATAATTTTCAAGTCATTAGTTGTAATAAAATTGTGTATTTTACTAATTATTGAGAATATTGAATATTTGACGTGTTCGGAATATATATTAGAAACTTGTAATAATTATTGGATGGATTAATTATTACATATTAAATTAAAAATGTTTTATTAATTTATGTATGGACAAATAGATACTTAATTAATTTATTGAGGAATTTATTAATTTTTGTGCATTAAATTATGATTGTTAATTGATTATTTGTTATGACTATTGGACAACGGTACCTTTTGATGCGTATTATTTTTTCATGCCTTAAGTTGTCTTGGATGGAGTTATTAAAAATATATGATATGTTGTGTGAGATGGTTGCTAAATATCTGGGCTTTGTTCAAAATGTTTTGAGATTATTATAAGATGCATGTAAATTGTTAATGTCCAAGATGAATCACTAATTGAGTGGATGAGTTCAGACTTGTTAACGAATTTGAATAATTAAAAGGTGAGTTTATTATTTAGTCGGCTAGATAATAATAATTAATTGTTAATTAACTATTTACTATTGATATGTTGAATAGAAAATTAATTGTTTACTTATTTGATGGGGGAATTATGTTTATAATTAGTTGTTATTGTAATTAATGGATTGAATCAATTAATTTATGAATTAATTAATGAATGGTTTTGGGTTGTTAGACCTAGTGTTATAAACTAATGATAAATATATATGTATGATTGATAAATGGGTTTTCAGACAAGGACTGAAGCTCCAAATACTCAAGGGGTTCTAGATATGGTGTTTTACACCAACGATAAATATATATGTATGATTGATAAATGGGTTTTGAGATAAGGACTGAAACTCCAAATACAAATGGGGTGCTAGATATGGCGTTCTACACCCAGCTTGCATGAAAATATTCTTTTATGTGTCAGGGACTAACGCCCCAAATACCCATGGGTTGGGAGACAAGGACTGATGCTCCAAATACTTACGAGGCTGCTAGACATGATGTTCTATACCCATTAATTGACATTATACTATGGGTTCAATTGGTCATACATAAAATGAATTAATGGATAATGAAAAATGTGTTGACATGATTATTTGTGAATTGAATTCGAGAAAGGGTTCATAATTGTTAAAGAATTGGGTGAATCACTATTAGTGGACGGACTGAGGAGTGAATCACTATTTTAGTTGACGGGCTCAGACATAATATATGAAATATTAAATTTAATAACTTTTGACGCGTTATCCAAGACAAATTAAAATCTTAGATTCAGTCTTTACTTTGATTACTTAGATAGACCTTAGAGACATCTGTGGTGAGTGACTTATACGGGGGATGTCTGGATTTGGATGAATCTCGAGACTTTAGTAATTTAATGATTCTTTATTAATTGAAAAATAAAAATGATTGTGAAATGATTGTTGATTATAGAAGAAACATGTTTAATTCACGTTCAGACACAAGCTGGGGGCTAAAGTAGGTACATGGGTATATAGTTACTTTGTATTGCTTACTTTATTTATGCATTCTTCACATGGTCTAAATTATTTATTAATGTATAGATTAGGGGTAGACACTGGTGGTCCCGACCTTCTGAGATTTATATCTCACACCCTACTCGGGCTGCCATTTCACTAGGGTACCCAAGTAGATACTATTTTGTTGCAAGGTTGTGTTGTTTTCATTTACTTGGAATATAGGAGCAAAGAACCGAGCAGAATCTCGGGATGCTTGAGGAGACCTCCCTTTGGGCATGGAGTCGTTGTTAATTTATTTTTTGTAATGGAATGTTAAGAATGATGTTTTATTCATTGTTTTTCATTTTTTTGTGTCATTAGCATGTCATGCATGAATCTTCTCTATAATTGGTGTTGTCCATTTGTTTGTACAAGATTTATAAAATCTTCCTTCCACTACTTTATCATTTATTATACTACTTCTTCTATTTATTTCCATTGATTTTTATTTACTTGGATATACCAATGTGAAACTCTAATAAGAGGGTATAGTCTCTCCATTGACTATCCATAGACCCTCACTGCTAGTCGGCAGCCTCCAGAATATGGGGAGACGTACTTGAGGTCATGTGGAAACCAGTCTGGCAACCAGTTCCGGGGTGAACCGGGTCAAGATGTTACAAAGTGGTATCATATGGTTTCTTTTCCTATGTCTTACAGTTTTGGGGATGGTAGATAGGAGACTGGGAATGTGTCAGTGCATGTGGTAATAGTCATGCTTTGGATTGATCACCTATTGTACAAGAAATGACCAAGTGGCCTAGGATGGGAATTGATGTTTTTATTATTAGAGGTTATAGTTGATACGATTTCACCATTAGTGACTAGTGTATTTTCCGCTATTTATTATTTTTGAGAATTTTGAAAAAAAATAATTTTCTTGGCTTGATATAGCAATGAAGTTTCATACATTCATCATCTTAGGCACTTAGAGATTCCCATGTAATGCATATAACATGCCATGTAGTTTCATAGTAGGATTCCGGAAAATTTGTATTGTGTTCCTTGGGTGCAATGCCATGTTTTGATCTGCTTTAGAATGCCTCTCTTGATATCTTGTTTTGGTGATATATTTATCATTTTTGGGTGATTATATTCCATAATTCCTTAGTAATTAGTATGTTTTTTTGTTGTTCCATGCTTCTGTGTAATATCATGGTGTTCTGTTACTTCTTATGCTAACATGTTAGTGAGTTTTTCTGTATGTGAAAGTAGTGATAAAGATAAAATGATAAATAAATGTTGATAGTGATAAATGGGAGTAAACTTCTAGCGATATGTTGTATGGTCACCTTATCGATTGATAGATGGACACCCTTCTGTTTGAACCTTATACAATCATAATATGATTGAAAGTGGTTACAAATGTAAAACTGCTGAGTTTTGATTGTAATGAACTATTGTTGGGTTGCATTTTGAAGAACCTGGATTGAATAAATGAGACCTTTGGAGGTAACTGTTTCATAAAAGGAATATAGATGCTAAAATTGTTGTTTATATTTGAAGAACACTAAATATTATATGATTTAAGAGGATTTTTGTAATAACATGCCGATTTTTTTCTGTAGGGTGTTGTTTTGAAAAACCAACTAACCGATTGTGTAGATGTACATGTGTGTATGTGGAAATTCATTCAATTGTTAAAATGTTTAAATGAATTAATTAATATTCCTAAAAAATAAAAAGGGGGGTTTTTGAAATTTGTGATTTCAGTTTTGCATGACCAAGTGAGAGGGTCAACGTTTTTGTTTCATATGGGGCTAACTTGTGGTAGGTAGGACCCTTAGAATTTTTTTGGCCATTAATGTAAGTTCTTCCCACTACATGTGAGGAATAATTGGTACTTGAGTGTTATGGCAGGTCGATAGTTTTATGCAATGACTTTTATGATCAATGATTGATGTGGTGATCGTGGTTCAAGGAATGTCACACGCATGCAATAATGTGTTCTAAAATCAAGCGTTGGTGAGCAGATGATCTTATCTTGAGATGTCATAGAAATTCCTAAGGTGGGTACTTTCGCATTGTTTTCGATAAACATATCGGCCAGTGATGTCGATATTTTAGAATAGAGTTGTCTAGAAATATTTTGATTGATCTTCTTAATAACCTTGGTTGGTCGTTTGTTTTAGTATTGGTTCCCAATGGCTTCTAAGGAACTATAATTTTTTAAGGTGGGTATATTGTAAAGTCTCATGTTTTTGAATCCTATTAAAATAAGAAAGGTTTTCGAATTTTTTCGGTTTATCAATTGGTCATTTTTTAATTCGATCTCGAGAATTTTATTCCAAGTGTTGGAACACCTAAAGGTGTCATTTGTGGACATGCATAATTACTCAATAATTTTTAGTGGGTTTTCCAATGAGTCTTAGGAGCAATGGATTCAGAAAATTCCACATTAATGAATCTACATGGGCATCACACAGTTGTGGTCCAGCCTGTGTAGTATACCCTATTTAATAAATTATTTAATTTAATTAAATAAGATTATACGATATATTTTTATTAATTATAATAATATTTTAAAAATAATAATAATGAAGTTATTATTATTATTATTGCGGTTGTTCAATTAAATGAAGGATAAATATTTAATTAAATGATGGTTGAAGAAATTAATGTGGATTTAGGGTTTATCGGAGAACTGTTTTAATTAAATGATGATTTTTAGAATTATCAAAGGACCATTTATAATTAAAATGATGGAATTTTCTAATAATATAAATTTTATAATTATTATTATGGTGTCATAAATAATTTTAATGCTTTGAGATTTTAATTGCATGTTAATGGAGTGTATCATTTATGAGAATTCAATGTGGTTTTTGAGCTTCTCAGAGAAACATTTAATAAAATGAGGAGTTTCAGATTTAATGAAGCGTTGTTATTAAGTAGTGGTGTTGTGTTTATAAAAAAGTTGAATATTAATAATAAGGAGATTATTATTATTTAGTTTTAGGTTTTTTATAATAATTATGATTATGGAAATTAAATTAGGGGTTATGGGGTGGATTTTTTATCATATTAATGATATTGTAATAAACTGGGAGTTTCATAATTAATTATGAAATGTTTATTAAGAGAATAATGAATGAATAAGTGTTTTCAATTAAATGGGATGTAACGTTTATGTTAAAATATTTTAATAGGATTTTTATTGAGGTGTAATATTTATTTGAAATTAATGAGGCTTTTGGGTATCTCAATGAAACGTCTAATTAAATAAAGAGTTTGGTAATTAATAAAGAAGTGATTTTTTAATAAGAGGTGTTGGGTTTTATACAAGGTTGAATAATAATAATAATAATAATGAGAATATTATTATTATGGTTTTATGAGTGGTTGTTATTATTATTATGAAAAAAATATAATTGATTGTTTTGGGGTTTCATTTAATTAAATTAAAGGTCAATAAGAATTTAATTAATCACTATGAAGAAAATATTATTATTTAATTAATTTTTGTTGTGATCATTATTTTAATAATGATTAGTTAGAGTTTTTAGATTTAATTGAATTGCATTGAGAGAATTTAATTAAAAAAACATGAAGTGGGGAAATTATTTAATTAAATTTTGTGAATGAATTTAATTAGATAATGTGTAAATTGAGAGTTAGGCATTATCAAATAAGGGTAATATTAAATGGTAATGTTAAATGAAAATTAAATTCAGAGTTGAGTTTAATTTATTTAAACCATTTTAAATGTATATATCAGGTTGTGAAAGGTTAGTGAAATAGGGCGGGTGAGCTGTGAGGTTACCCGGTTTTTAAAATGAATTTTTATTTATTTATTTTATGTTTAAATAAATGAAATATTTAATAATAATAATATTATTATTATTATTATTATGTTATTAATTTTATTGTATGATTAATGGGGGATTTCAGAAATAATTTTGGATCATTAATTTAAAGGTTATTTAAGGATGTAACACTATATTAAATGAGAATAATAAATTTTAATATTATTATAATAAAACTATTAGTTTATATTTGCTGTAATTGATAATTTGGGGAGAGAACATGAGGGTGGTGCACCACAATACGGGAAGAACAACGAAAATTCATGAGGCCCCTTCTTTGAGGCGTGCTACACCACCCGTGTGGGCTTCTCTTCACGCCATAGAATCCTCCTGGTGTCTTCTCGAATATTGTCCATATCGGCGAGGTGAGTCCATCTGCATTTTTTTTGTGATTCCCATCAGTCGTTTGGCTCCTCCATCGCCCTTTTTTCTTGGGAAAAACCCTAAGGTTCAGGTTTTACAGGGTTTCCTTTTTTCTTCAGTTCTATGGATGTGTAAGCGGCTCTTCTAGACCCTTTGGATCGTATTCCTACATCTATCGACAAATGCGAGGTAGATGGGTTTGTTTTTGTTTTGTACTCTTATTTAGGGTAAGGTTATGTAATATTGTTATTGTTTTTCATAATTCAATTAAGGGTTTTATAATTTATGTGATTCCTCGGTACCTAGTTAGAGGTGATTTAGTCCTTACTGATTTGATTTTAAGTACCTGTATAATATTTTGAATTTTATTTATATTGTTGTAGGGAGCCTGCATGAATATATATATATATGTATGTATTTTTCTGTGTGTGTTTGTAAGGAAGATATATATATATATATATACATAAAAGGTGCGTGCACGTATGATTGCGGACCAGTTGTGGACTGGTTGCTGCCAAGTATATTAAAGCGCTTCGGATTTAAAATGGTTCCACCCCAAGGTAGGGACCCAATTCCCTAAAACATTATTTAAGAATTATAAATTCACTAAATAAATTGAGAATGTGATTTTCCTTGATTATGATATGTCGATGTATGACACTTTTTATGTTATTAAATGACGCTGCCCACATGAGATAAATGAGGACGTGAACATTTGTTGATTTTAATTTTTTTTATAAATTTTGTTAAAGTGATATGATTAAACAGTTAAATGAATTGGTTGGGAAGAATGGGTAATAGGTTAATTAATTGTAGAATTAATTATCAAGTCATTAGTTGTTATAAAATTGTGTATTTTACAGATTATTGATAATATTTTATATTTGACATGTTCAGAATATATATTGGAAACTAGTATTAATTAATGGATGGATTAATAATTACATGTTAAATTGTAAATGGTTAATTAATTTATGATTGGTTAAATAGATAATATTTAATTAATTGATTTATTGATGAATTAATAAAAAAATTGCATTAAATTAAGATTTTGAATTGATTATTTGTTACGACTGTTGGCCAAGGGTACATTGTGATGCGTATTATTTTTCCATGCCTTATAAAGTCTTGGATGGAGTTGTTAAACATATATGATATACTGTGTGAGATAGATACTAAATATATGGGCTTTGTTTAGCATGTTTTTAGATGATTATAACATGCATGTAAATTTTTAAAGTCCAGGAAAAATCACTAATTGAGTGGAAGGGTTCAGGATTGTTAAAAAAATTGGATAATTAAATGTTCATTTGATTATTTAGTTGTCTTGATATGAATAATTAATTGTTAATTATTTATTTATTATTTGTATGTTCAATAAAAAATTACTTGTTGACTTATTTGATGGGTGAATTTTCTTGTTAATTAGTTGTTGAAGTAATTAATGGATTGGATCTATTATAATATGAATTAATTAATGGATGGTTTTGGGGTGTTAGAAATGGTGTTCTACCCAAACGATAAATATATATGTATGATTGATAAACGGTTTGTGAGACAAGGACTGAAGATCCAAATACTCATAGGATGCAAGATATGGTGTTCTACACCGATGATAAATATATATGTATGATTGATAAACAGGTTGTGAGACAGGGACTGAAGCTCCAAATACTCACGGGGTGCTAGACATGGCGTTCTACACCCATCTTACATGCAAATATTCTTTTAGGAGTCAGGAACTGATGCTTCAAATTCCCATGGGTTGTGAGACAAGGACCGATGCTCCAAATACTCACGAGGGTGCTAAACAAGATATTCTACACCCATTAATTGACATTGGATTGTGGGTTCAATTGGTCATACATGAAATGAATTAATGGTTAATGAAAATTGTTGTGACATAATGCTTTGTGAATTTAATATGAGAAAGGGTTCATAATTATTAATGAATTGGTTGAATCACTGTTAGTGGATGGACCTAGGAGTGAATTTCTATTTTAGTGGACGGTTATAGACATAGTATATGAAAGATTAAATTTAAAAACTTATGACACATTATCCAAGCCAAATAAAATTCTTGGAATCAGTCTTTACATTGATTACTTAGATGGAATTTATATACATCTGTGGTGAGTGACTTATATGGGGGATGTTGGGCTTAGGAAAAATCTCAAGACTTTTTAAATTTAATGAGGATTGATTAATTGAAATATAAAAATGATTGTGTTATTATTATTGATTATGCAAGACAAATGTATAATGGACGTTCAGACACCATCTGAGCGATAAAGCAGGTACTTGGGTATATAGTTACTTTGTACTGCTTACATTATTTATGGATGCTTTCAAACAGTCTAAATTATTTATTAAATATCCGGATTTGGGGTAGACACCAGTGGTCACGTCCTACTAAGAATTATATCTCACACCTTGCTCAGGCTGCATTGCATTGGGGTACCTGAGTATATTCTATTTGGTTGTAGGATTGTGTTGTTTGAATTTACATGGAAGATTAGAGAAAAGGTCTGAGTGGAAGCTCAGGATGCTTGAGGAGATCACCCTCAGGTCTTGGAGTCATTTTTTATTAATTTTTTGTAATGGAATGTTCAGAATGTTGTTTTGTTCATTGTTTTCTATTTTTGGTATCATTAGCATGTCATGCATGGATATGTTGTATAATTGGCATTTTGGATTTGTTTGTACAAGATTTATAAAATTTTCCTTCTGCTACTTTATCTTTTATTAGACTTCTTGTGCAATTTATTTCCATTGTTTTTTATTTACTCTGATATACCATTCTGCAACTCTAATAAGAGGGTATAGTCTCCCCACTGACTATCCTTAGACCCTCAATACTAGTAAAAAATCTCTCGCATATGGGATATGCCCTTGAGGTCATGTGGCGACAGGTCCAGCCACTAGTTCATGGGTGAACCGTGTCAGGACGTTACAATGTGTGTCTGGAATGGATAAGGGCCAATTTCAAAAATTTGAAACATTTGGGTGTGGTTGGTATCCAGTGGTCTGTTTGGAAATGTGAACATAAAAGGTGATGTTGTTTATGATTTTATTAAAGGATGTGGTTTGGAAAATTGTGTGTGTAGTTGGTGTATTAAAAATAATTTTAGAAATATTGTTTTGACATGGATGTGACAAGATGACCCATTTAGAAGTTTCAACATTAGTGTAATGTTTGTGTTGATTCTTCGAAAGGATGGAATTTTAATTACTAAATGCCCATTTATCAACATTAACATTTAGAATAAATTATCAAATGTTTTTAATTATTTCATGACATGACGACCCATCTAGAACCATTCAGGATATGATGTGTATACATATATAGGTCACCTCTATAAGGGGGATATACCTTATGGGTTATCATATAGAGTGTCCGTGTTTGGGGTACCCAAGTGTGGTGAGATGAGTCACACATGAGAGGGCCTCCTACTTACATAACATTATTATAACCACCATGGGTTCCTAGGTGTCTTTGATATGATTAGGTGATGGTTGCTGATCAACCACGATTAGACGGGTTGGTACCCCATGGATTTGTTGTTATGTCGGGAGGGCTTTCCCACTCGATTGGTCAGTTATAGGGCGTCCAATTTGTTATAAACTTAGGAGATTCACCATATTCTAGTGGGTGGTTCCAAAAAAATTATGTCTAGGGGTCTTCTAGGGATATTTAGGATCACCCATGGTTATAGGAATATTTTTCAATTCTTGATCACATTCTATTATACTAGCTTATCTTCACCATAAGCAGCTTACCTGTTCTACTTTAGCTGAGCTTTGGTATGGTTTGTTTTGGGATTATATTATTAAATGAAATTTTTTTGGAATGTTTATTTCATGTTTGTTTGATTTTTAATTGATAAATACATGTTAATTATTTTAAAATTTGAAAACCCTACTTTTATATTTGTATTTCAAACTCGTGTTAGTGGTTTTTGTTTTGGGAAAGGATACCTTGGATTATGTGGTTTAACTTGGAAACTCTACTGATCATTTTTAATGTTCATGCCTATTTTGACATTTTAGTGGTAAAATTCCTTTTCTTAGGTTCTCTTGGATGAGTTTCTCATCATTGGATCAAGGTTGGTCTTTGGTTGTTGACCAGGAATGTCACATGGAGGTAAGTTGAGATGTTCTGTTTATTTCTTTTCCACTGCTAGAGTTTAATTTTACTGTTTTGTTTATTCTTTTTTATTTATTTATCTTTTATTGTAAAATTCATTCCAAGTGATTAAATTTTGATACCAGCCACTGGTTTCTAGCCCATGGGAATTGGGAACTCCCCCCGGGACATGTCACGGACCGGCTTGGGTGATCGGTTCAGGGTCGACCTGGGTGGGTTCGGTACAAAATGGTAACATAGTAGGATCCTATTATTTGGTTTGTTTATTAGATGGAGATTAGGACTATTGGGATATGGGAGGTAGGTATTGGAAGGGCGTCATGAACCCTTGCTCGTTCTTAACCTCGAGTCTCCATGTGTAGTTCGAGAATTGAGTACTTGTCTCATTCTGGTTTGTTTTATATTGAGGGATGACAATGTTGGAAATTCTATGTTACATCATGATTTCACATAGATTACTGGCCCATGTGGGTTCAGAGTACATGGTTTAAGTTCCTCCTATTTGTTGATGCTTACTTGGTGCAAGGACCACTACCATGTCGTCGAGTTAAGACTGAATCCTATTCCCTCACTCTATTAGATTGATGCATGTTGAGTGTCATATTGGTTCTGGTTAGTGTAAGAGTGATTATGATAATGAATGAAGGGGGTTTTGAAATGATAATTATTTCTTTTAAATGGATTTAAATTCATGAAATGGGTTTTAAAATGGAAATCTCTTGGTCTAAAATTTTTATGTTTTCTTAGAATTTGTAGAGAAATAGTTTTAGTGTACCCTCGGTGACTCTTTATGAATGTTCACACATGTGAAGGAATGTGTGGGAATTGTGTGTTTTTGCTTATGGATGAATGAAGATGAAGAAATTTTCAACGGTTCATGGGATTATTTGGGATTGTACCAGGAATTAAAGGCTTGAACTTGTTTTTCAAAAGTGATTTTAAATAGGGGAAATGATATTGGATATTGAATTTGGTTTAAAAAGTGGGTTTGGTATTTTAAAATTGGCATTGAAATAAGGCGGTATGGAAATCTAAAATGAAATGGGTATTTTAAAAATAAATTTTTGTGTTTTTTTGTATTTGTTTGGTTTTATAGATGGCTATTTTTTCTCAGGATTGTAATTTTAATTTTACATAGATTTGATATCATTTTTAGCATTGTGATTTATTTTTTGTTCAGAAAATGATGCCCTGAATGTTCCCCAGGGTTTCTGTTAAGTCATGCCCATTTTGTGGTCATTCATAGTCATTTCCTATCCTTGATGGTGATCAGAGTCCTTTAGATGAAGTAGAGTGGCTTGAAGAGGTCGAGTACGTCATTAGGGTATTGGGAACTCCCGAAGATGTCAGAGTGTGTGCCGTTTTGGATCTGTTCAAAGGTATAGTACTAGAAGAATGGGAGTTATTCACTCTTCCATCAATGAAAGTTGGGATGATGTGGGATGTCTTTAAATCAGTCTTCATCTGATGGTTTATAACTAAATAGGTGAATACGAATTAAAAGGAATTGATCATTTGTATTCAATATGGTCAATGAATGGTGAAGATATATGTAGACCATTTCATAGAACATGTGTCGCTTTCGTCATAGGTAGCATCATAAGACATGATTAATACTTCTATCTTCATTGGGAGTCTCCATCTATAGATCAAGGAGTGGGTACTCCCTTCCATGGACCATCATTCTGAGTAGTTGGTGGGTGAGGCGTTCCTTGCTGAGTTGGTCTCTGGATCACTGATGGTTGGAAATCTGTTGTATCCAGTTTCTCATGATGGTTCCCCATCTGGAGATAAGAGTGTTTCAAAAGGACTGGTTTTTTTAGATTCCTCTATAGTGGTTTTGGCTTCAAGTTCGTCGGACCATTCAATTGTCTACCACCAAGGTGGTAAGTTTGAGCACGTGAAATCATCAGGTAGCATCCCACTGAAGAGGTGACATCGTTGAGGGTGTCTGGGTCATCTAGAGATGTTCATCAAAAAGAGGTTCCTAAAGAAGATTCTAGGACTAGAAGATTCTAGTGTCATACTGTGAGGCAAGAGATGCTTCAGACATCGGAGCCCCAGCAATAGGTCTTGGGGTACAACTCACACGTAGTCATGAGTTTCCAGGGGTGTGAAGCCTCGGTTCGGGTTTTGTGTTCCATGTTGATAGTGGAGTGTTTAAAGACATTTTGTTCTTATTTTTCTATTGTTAATGTTTTTACATTATTGTAAGTTCATTTTTTTACCATGTAGTTATGATGGACTTGTTCTATTGAAATCCAATAGTTCTGTTTCTTTGATTGTAGTATTTTTAATTGTGTGTTTTTCTTAAATTTTTTTTATCTCCCATGTATGAGTTGATCTTGGTTTAGATATGTTCATTTGGAGATGTAAGATCCTATTGAAGGATCGATATTTGTAGTTATGATTTGGTTCACTGCTTGGGTTATGTTCCGCTCGGAGTATTTCCTCTAGTGTTCTAGGTTTTTGGTATATGTCAACGGTTCCAAGTTCCAGTGCAGGTGTTGTTTCGGTAGTGCAATAGAATTTAGTTTGGATTTGTTGGGAATTCCCGGGTCCCCCCCTTCCCGCAGTTGTATGTTTGTGTGTTAAATTTCATCACTATTAGATTCTTTATGGTGGGAAGAACCCTATAGTGTTCTCCCATTCTCGTGTTTTGTGGTTTCATTCCGTTTCAATGGGGCATAGATTCTTGTTTTGTTTATTCTCCAGCAGGGTGAATTTCATGGAGTAGAAAGTGTTTGTAGTGAGGAGAATTGTCACACCATACATTTTAAATTTACTTTTATTTTATTATTTTATTGATAAGGGTTCTTGTGCCAAGGTTTAGGCTACTCCCTATTAAATTTTTTTTATTAACAATTTTAGTGGGTTTCAGACTTGTACGATGTCACCGCACAATGGGAGGTAGCCACGTGGTCAACCCGGATGCTTCCACAAATGTCTACTTTTTAAAATAAACATATTTTTATGTAAATAATGACAGTTTAATTTTTAAATTTTAATAGCAATAATTTTATTATGTAATAAATACTATTATTATTAATAATTTATTTTTATATTTATTGTTTTTATTTTTATTATTTTTATTATTTTTATTTTTATTAGAATAACATTTATGGTAATTTTTTAAAAAATTTATTATTTTTTTTGTAGCTGTTCTTTTAATTATAAATGTTTTTAGTGTTATTAATAATAATAATATTATTATTATTATTATATTTTGTTTTTTTTATTGTTATTAAAATATGATAAAATGAAAAAAAACAAGGGTACCCTAAGCCAAAATCACGCCACCCCCCCCCCCTTTCCTTGCCTACTGTGCGAGCCGCCGGGTCCCTCCGCGCTCGCCCTCCGCCAACCAGGACCCCACCTCTAGCCCTTATCCTTATCCATGCAGTGCATGATGCTCCCCACTCACACGCCTCCTGCAGGTTTGTGCTCGCCCCCAACCACCTCTGGTGACTCCGCGCTCGCCCCCAGCCACATACGACCCCTCTATGACCTATCCATTCGCCCATGGCTCCTGACTGCCACCATGCCATCCTATTTTTTACCTCCATGCACCTGGCCTTACCCATTGATTCCCTCCCTCACTAGTATCAGCCTCTCCCCCTCCCACACCTCCTTACGATGGCCTTCAAGCTATATTGAGACTACCTTTCCTGGTTACCCATTTGTGACCAAATCCCCCTCATCCCCTTCTCATGTGCATTGCACACCATCCCCATACATCGACCTGTAGCCCACTGAAAAACTAAATCCTCACCCCCTACTCTCTGTGCTCTAGCCATCTCGAAATCCTCTCCCTCTTCGGCCAGCAGCGTGCCAAACCCCCTTCTCCAGTATAATTTTTTATTTATTTTTTTTATCATTTCATTCATGGTGTTTTATTTTTTTTGGCCGAATCCTAATACTTTGAGTAGTGTTTCCCACATTCTTCTCATTTTCTATTGTGTCAATTTGGTCCATTGGGTGTTTTCCATGTTTCTGCAGAAGGGTCGTTGTATCTGTTCTTGATTTCAAGTAGGTGGTTTCCGAATATTTCCTTTCCTACATAATTCATGGAAATTTTATGATTCAAAATTATTATTATACATCGTTTTCACCTTTTTGGATATTGTAGATTACTCATTGTTCTATTTTTTTTATTAGTTAAAATTGTTAAAAATAGTTTTTGGATGAATTATCTGATTTTTAAGGTAGTTATGTGAAATGCATGACTAGATAAATAATTTTTCATATCTAATTAACTTATAATGTTCTTTAATTAAATTGGTTGGTTAGAAATAATTTTTTTAGAATATTTTACTTTTGTTTATTTTATTTTTGATATTATGTTTGTATGGCATTAATTGTGTTTGGAGAAAACTTTTTTTGAGCTATATGATAGTTTTAACAATGTGTTCAAGTAGTTAATTTGGTAGTGAAAGTGGTGGGAGTTATGTTTTGAATGGTGAAAAAGTAGTTTTTAAGTGATTGGATATGCATTGGATATTTAAATGGAATTTGTGTGTGATGTTGATAGAATCAATATGTAAGTCGTTATTTTTTTAAATGTTATTCATAAATTATTAAATTATTTCATAAATGAAGTTTGAAATATGAATCATGGGTTCATGGTGTTTTAGCGTGCATTTGGGTTTGGTTTTCAAATGTTCTATTTGTATTTTATTGTTCCATTGGATGTCGGCACATCCACGGGTGCACTAGGTGCATATCTGGATATGCTCACAAATGAAAATGGAATCTTTGAAATGGTGTTTATTTAAATATTGTGTTTTCAAAATAATTCATGTTTTTGTAAATGAGGATTAGTCATTGGCGTGGTTTCCATAAATAACTCCTAATGTACTTCTCAAGAATTTGGCCCATTTGGCCTTAAAAAATTCTTTGGTGTGTATCTGGAATGGATAAGTGCATGTTTTGAAAATATAAAACGTTTAGTTGTGGTGGGTATCTAAGGGCTCATTTGGAACATTAAACATAAAAGTTGATGTTGACTAAGATTTTATTAAAGGATGTGGTTTTGAAAGTTGTGTGTGTCTGGTTAGAGTTTTAAAAATGTTTTTTTGGAAAATTGTTTTGACATGGATATGACATGTAGACCATTTGGAACATTCAACTTTAGTGTAATGTTTTTGTTGATTCTTTTTAAGGATATAGTTTTAATTATTTTATTCCCATTTAATATCTTTAATATTTTTTTAAAAGTGTTGAATGGTTTTAATGATTTCATGGAATGAAAGCTTAATTGGCACCTTTCGTTATATGATATAATATGATATATATTTATTTATTTATTTATTTATATATTTGAGGTATATCTATAGGGGGTAACCCTTATGGGTTATCGTATAGAGGGTCCATGTTTGGTGTAAGCAAGTTTGGTGAGATGAGTCACGTTTGTGAGGGCCTCTTACATGCACATTATTATTATAACCACCATGGGTTCCTAAGAATCTATGAGATGATCGAGTGATGGTTTCTGATCAACCTTGATTAGACAGGTTGGTACCTTATAGATTTCTTGTTTTTTCAAGCAGGCTTTGTCAATGGATTGGTTAGTTATAGGAAGGCTAGTTTGTTATAGACATTGGTGCTTCTCCAAACGCTGTCAGGTGATTCCAAAACTGAGTACATCCATGGGACTTCTAGGGATTTTTTAGAACCACCCATGGTTACTGGATTATTTTTTATTGCTTGTTCACTTTATATTATAATATTTTATCTCCAACTTACACTTCTTACCTATTCTAATTTATCCCATCTTGGGTATACATTGTTTTGGGTTTATTTTAAAAAATGAAAAATGATTTTGGAAATGGTATGTCGCGTGTGTTGGATTTTTAAATGAGAAAAACATGTAGCTTATTTTAAAATGTGAAAACACGAATCTTATATTTTTATTTCAATCTACTATTAGTGGATTGTTTCGGGAAATGAGACCTTGGAATCTGTGGTTTATCTTGGCATCCCTATTGAGTATTTTTAATGCTCGCTTCTATTTTATCATTTCAGTTGCAGGTTTCCTTTGCTCAGGATCTCTAGGAATATTTCATCATCATTGGATCTAGGATGGTCAGTGGATGGGACGTGACCTAGAATCTCATGTAGAGGTATGTTGATATGTTCTATTTATTTTTTTTTCCACTATTAAAATTCAGTTTCATTGTTTTTTAATTCTTTTTTATTTATTTATATTTTATTGGAAAAATCATTTCCAACGATTAAATTTTGATGCCCAACACTAGTTTCCAGCCCATGGGGATCAGGAACATCCCACTGAGACATGTCATGGACCTGCTCAGGTGACCAGATTAGGGTTGACCCAGGTAGGATCACGATAGGTGTCCTCCCAATAGTTTTTACATTTTGGCTTTTATAAGAAGATCAGTCCTCCTCCACTATGAAAGGACACTCACTCCACCCACTTATTAAAACATGTAATGCCTTTTTTCTTAACGAATATATACCCAAATTAATACCCAAATTCCCTCCCCTCATCATGCAATACATTTTTTCATAATGAAATACATTGAATGTTATAGTTCAAAGCTAAGAGGAGACTCGATGAAGAGGTAATGATAATCTAAAAGTTTGTTAGTTTTATATCCATATCCATCACAATTAGTATATATTATAAAATGATTATATAATAAATTAAAGGCTTACCTAATATGATATGTTGTTATAATATTTTTTAAACCTAAAACCCATCAATATTACATCTAATGGGTTATAAAATCATCATTATTTATATGAGGGAGTACCACCTTAAGATCTGAAATCATTCGTTTTATGATTACCACGTATCTAATTTGGAAATAATGATGTATTTATAGTTTATATATGATATATATGATATATGTAATGTAAATATACTTCTCAAATTATTATATCACACAAAACTTCATGTGTTCGATTTAGTGAGAATATGATATTGTCTCTTGTGTTTATGGAGAACTACCACCTCCGGAAGCGATGTGATTCATTGACACTTTACATGGTATGTATTAAGGATTTTTTTAATTATAATATGTAATAAATATTATTTAATAATTAATCTATAAATATTTTTTATATATAAAAATTATCAATTTTTCTTTCTTTTAATATGGTAATAAAATTGAAATAATGTTCATCTGTATGTACGATCTACCATCTCAATGACCGGTGTATTTAATTTCTCATCACAAAATGATATAGATAAATATAAATACATATATACAGAATATATAATATATCTAAATCATTGTTTACATTCTAGATAATATTAAATCAATATCAATGATAGATGAATGCATGAAAGTCAAAACATAGTCGAAAATAAGGCAATTAAGACACAAAACGATGAAAATAATCAAAGCATGCAATGTACAAGTAAAAAATTGATATAAAGATATCATAAATTATATTATACATATTAATATGGTTCTATTATATGTTTAGTACATTTTTAAAACCGCATTATAGTATGTTAAATCATGTTCAACCTAAAGAAAGTGTACTGTAAGGGGTGGTTGTCTTAATTTACCTTTCATTGAGACTTATTTGTTTTTATACACCAACTCGTATTTATGTGGTGTAAATACATAACATTTGAAATTGAATATCATGATTCATAAATTATGTTATTTTACATTCTAATTTGAATTATTTCATTGAATGGGATTTTATATGAAAATTGAAAATAAGTTAAAGTAATTATAAAACCTCACATTATTTTTTGGTTGTAAATATTATCATAAAACACTAAAATTGCTATATTTATTTTTCATTATACATTACCTCTATCTTGTAAATCCATATTCTTGTGTAATTTATATCATTATTTCATAAACCGAATACCATTATTAAATATGGTGTTTACATTGAATGATATTTGATTATATGGGGAAATACTAATTAATCATCTTTCTTACTCTATACATATATTTGATAAAGGACATTGTTTATGAGTTAAAAAAATAATTCAATATTAAATAAATTATTTGGATTAGTATGACATGGAATGGGAGAATACAAAATAATAATGTCGATTCATTGGTAGTATAATGAGATGAAACAATTTGGGCAGAAACCCTTTGAGTTTGTATCCAAATACGATGTAAACTGTCATGTGAATGATATTAATAGAAGTATGGTTTAAATATTCTAATGAAATGTCTAGATTTTAAATGTACCATGTACTTTGGATACATAGAATCCAATAATTATGTATTTAATTCACATAGAATATAGTTATTATTCTCCATGATATTTACCTAATGGAAAAAATCATTGGATGTATTTCATTTTTTGTTTTTTGATTAAATAGAAGGTGTTTGTAGTTATTTACCCTTACATATTAATTATTCCTTATCTAGATATTTAATTGGAATTCATTATCAGTTATTTTCCTTGACATGTTGATTATTACATATGAAGTAATTAAAATGGAATGATTGTTCTAGTTTTTAATATTTACATATAGATTTAGCTAATAAAATAATTATAGATTATATTGTACATAAATACTACTAAGAATTTGTGCTCACCATTATTTTTTTCCTCTCAATAATATTACATGAATTATAATATTTTAATTAGTAGAGTCACAATATATGATAAATTTAAATCATAAAAATGAAAATAATAAATATGTTATCATTTATGAACTCAATTGTAATATTGGACTCATGTATTTATCTAGATTACAGATACTACTATAGTATTTGGTCCTTTGTGAAATGATTCCTCATCTATTATACCAATTTATTGGAAACATGAACCAGCTTCGAGAAAATTGTTTTAGGTCACTACATTATAACACTAATAGAAATTGAGTTTGATAAAATTGATTCAATATATGGAATCAGAATTAAATTTTTTTAATGATTCCACTTTCATTTTAAACACATTTAATATTAAAAATATTAAATATTTGTTACTAAAATTAGGATATAAATAATTATTACTAGATGAGCTTAACATAAGAAATAATGATCAAAATACAACATTTTAATGTCTAAATACAATTTTTTTGAAGATATTTAGACCTTATATTATTATACATTCAAATTCATATCCATTTTGTTCGAGTTTCACATAAACATGTCTTCAAATTATTTAATTATTTAATGTAATTCCATGTGTGTTCCTTCCTTCACATATTAAAGGGAACCTCTTCTCCACCCTTATCCCAAAACATGAGACCTATAACATAGCCAAACCCTAACCAAAATAGTTTATATATTCGATGATATTTTTCTTGATCTCCATCCCTGACCCTAAGATCATCTTGACATGGCATAATGTTTATGCCAAAGGATGTATCTTAAATAAGAGGTAAGCCTTTTACCCTAACTCTTTAAAATTTAATTTCCTCTAGTAAATCTTCTAAATCTATAACATATGTCTATAATAATGATTCATGTATTATCAAAATATTTATAGTTTGTTATGATATTTGGGAATCTATTTTCCAGCTCAACTACATCAACTGGAAAATGAGTGTATCACATGTCTGTACGAGCAGGCTACCACATCCACATAGTAATATGATTCATTCCCCATCACCAACACTATTAAATGATTAAGTGACAGGTTAACTAAATATATATTATATTTATTACATAAAAAGTATTATATAATGATAAAATATTGTTTGTTTTGTTTTTTGTTTTTTATTTGAAAATGGAAGTATCATTCAAGCGTATGTACGGACTACCATCACCATGAGTGATATATTTCAATTTTGGTATCCACCATTTATGGATAGTTTTAAAATTTTATATAAGGAATATATATAACAATTATTATATGAATATTTTTTTATGAATTTAATATTTTTTATTTTTCCATATAATCTTTTTACGGTATCTATCTTTATAAAACACTATTTATTTTGTTCAGTTTACCAACGATATGCGGGATGTCAAAATGTTTACAACATGAATGATTAATGAATGTTAAATATCAGGGATATTATGAAATAATTTGATACAAATGGAATTATTTATATTTTATTGGGTATGTAACCAGGATAAGGATTCAAGGACCATAGATACCGAACAGAAATATAAATAAATAAAGAATTAATTAATACATGAAACAATGTTGATAATAAAATATTATTAGTGAATAGGTGATTATATATTATATGTAAACCAATTATGTAGATAAATTTATTAATATTGTTCTATTATATAATTATAATAAATTTTAATTTATTATAGAGGAGGATAAATTAACATATGAAGTATGAAGAAATTGTGGGAAGGGCATCCCATATTACTTTTAAAATTGAGAGAGATTTTCTTTATTTACGAATTATTTAATTAATTTGGTGTATATAAATTCCCAAATATAGGATATATCATGAATATAATTATATTATTATAAAATAATGTTTTAATTGAAATTATTTATGTAACACCTAATGTTTTTAAGGAATAAAATTGTGTTTGAAGTCATAAACGACACAAAAAAGAGTTTAAACAAATCAAAATTGTTTAATTATAGTAATGAAAATTATATATTATATATTAAATATAAATTTTAACAAAAATCCTATGTTTCTAATATATAATAGAAAAAAATCTAATATACCCAAAATGGGAATTTTGTAGAGGTGATTTTTCCTACTTTTAATGGCACAATTATTTTAAAACAAAATAATGACAGATTAAAAATTTATATTGGAAAAATTAAACATCAATTATGAACGAATAATTTAAAAATTATATTATGGATATTTTTTTCTTTTTTATGAGAATTTTTATTTTTTGATGAATTGTGAAAAATAATGTATTTCTAATTGATAACAACATTTTCATATAAATAATTTATAATGTTACATTATATATTAAACCGATTTAAAATTATAAATAGATTTATTATACATCTATTTATACAATTTTGATCATTTAAATATTTATCATATTTAATTTCTATAAAAATCATTGTAAATTATTGAACATTTTCACTTTAATAAACACACTTTCTCAACACGCCCAGGAGATTGATTTTAAATTAAATTATATCAATCCTCAAAGTTAAATTTTTTAACATGGATTCCATATTTAGAATAAATATAATTTATATTAACTAATAAGTCCAACTTTCTTTTTTTCAATAACGATTAATGAAAACAGTTATAATTATTTTTTGCGAATGAGGTAAAAATGAGTTTACATAGTGGTTAAACGTTAATCTTAAGGTAAAAAATGTCTTACCAACATTTCCAACCACCATTTCTGAAATATTTATACTCTTATAGACTTATAATTTATTTTTCATAGTTACCTGGAACTATATTCCCTGAAATTGACCTATATAATATGTAGAGTAATGAAAATAACAAAAAAGGAATCTCCTTGGATTTTGGAATCAATAATGATTTAACATATAGTCTAAAACCATGTTGCATTGCAAAGAACCAAAATTTCCTTGTAATTTTTTTTAATATATGGGACTTTTACGAGTTTGTGAAAGTTGACGTCACGTGATTCCGAGGCCTGGTGTGTTCGGAATCAATTTATGATGTTTTGTTCAAGTATGTTCTGTAAACATAAGATTGGGTTTTTCTAACATTGGAACCGGTGTTCAGAATTGAAATCTAAGGACACCGGTGATCTCGCAGCGCCAGTATTCGCTTAAGAAGACTTTCACCTCCACGACATTTGGTCGAGGGTGAAAGTTAGTTTTTGGGGTTTTTCATGGATATAATAACATAAAATAAACGCATGTTTTATTTTATTTTATCTTTTATAACCACCCAAGTGGAAGTTGGATCTGCGGACACAAAACCATAACCTCCAATGAGAGGTTATGGTGGTGGGGCCCACCTAATCCTAACCTCCCAATAGAGCTTATGGTGTGCAGACCACCCGGGATAAAACCCCCCAATTAATTGTGGAAAACCTCTAAACTCCCTCATAAATAAGGGAGAGTCTTTTGACCTCCCTTAAAATAATTAGGCCACCCCCCCCCCCCCTCTTTTAATGGTGTCAACCCTCCCCCTTTAAGTAATTTAGCCATCTCATTTATTTAAATGCTACAATTTTAATTTTAATCCCTTAAATCTAAATAATAGATAATATATTATTTGGACAGGGTGTCTATTCATTTGTTGGAAAAAGGTTGGAAAAGGAGGAGTAGAGCTCTTGAGAGAAAAATATCCAATGAAGAACGCTCCATCTATGAAGAACGTCGACCTCAACTTCGACCGTCTTCCTCAGGACTTCCTCCAACGTAGGACGTCTTAAACTACGATGAGCCATTGCACAAACTGAAAATCAAGGAAAATGCCTACGTCCGTCTTTTCCCAACGATCTGTCTTCTTCCCTACGACTCCGTTGGCAAACAATGAACAATGTAGGGGTTTAAGTTTATTTAAGTATGATTCATTCCCATGTTCTTACTTTCCTTCAAAATGAATAATGAGGATGTTTTACTTTTATTGGAGGGTTGTTGTGCTTTGTTATTGATGAACTGATTGCTACCACCCTAAACACAGAGGGTGTGGGCCAAACTAACATGGCCTGACCCCCCCCCACCCCCCCGATCTTCTTTGGGGTGTTCTTAGAAACAGTGATGAAGGCGAAGAAGGTGAAAAAGGAAATGTTCATGCCACATATGGCCTCAGTGACCTGCACTGCCCCACAGCGTTCCGACCTCCGACTGAACCGGCCCCCGTTCCCTAGTCGTGTCGCACCCTAGTCGTGTTGCACCGCACCCCAGTCGTGCCATCCTCGCTGGCCACACCGCCCTCATCGGCAGTTCCACCCTCACCATCGGCCGCCTCATCGGCCGCCCGTGCTAGATGCACCCCGGCCACGCTGCCCCCGGCCGAACCAGATGCACCCTCGTGGCTCCCTGACCGAACCGGCCCCTTGCGGTGCCCTTTTGGGCCAATCCACCCCTGGCCGGGCTGAGCTGCCCCATGACCTTGCAGCTCTCTGCAGTTCCTAATGGCGTGTTGGGCTGAGCCCAGCCAATGGGTCGGACAAGACCCAATGGGTAAGGTTGGGTCGACCCAGGTCGGGTCGACCCAGACCGGGTCAGACGGGACCCGGGCCCACTATGACCCTTTACTTTCTTTTGGCCATATCTTTTGCATCGGACGTCCGTTTGATGAACTGTCAATGGCGCTAGCAAACTTGGTGCATGAAAGTCTCTTTGAGTATAATACACTAGAGTTTGAGGTATAGTTGAGATACGGTCAGGTTGAATCGCTCACAAATCCAACCAGGCCCCCGGGACAAAAAGGCAAATAACTCACAAACCAAGCGTCCGATTGACGCGTTGTCTATTGCGTTGAGACCCCTTTGACACGGTGGACCATTGAGATACTTCTTTGTGGGACTTCATGGCAGTTGGAGAATCAACCTATAGCTTGTGGAGTGGATCTTCTGGAGAAGAGCGAGCATTTCTGTGGGAACCCAGTAGCTGGATGAGACATGATGAATGATGACCGATTGACTTGGAGTGACTTGAGTCGCCTGGTGGAGAGTTCCTGGTTGTGGAAGCAGACCCATGGAAGAGGAGTGCATGTTTATGGCAGTAGACTCGCAGTAGTCGACAGGAGAAGTACCTATGCAGGCTGTGAGGGGACGAAATGTTACTACCCCTATAATAAAATCAGAGTTGAGCTGAGTCAGTTTTTCTATGGTTTCCTCATGATTGATATGGATAACATTATAACTTAGGTATGTGTATGGGCATATACCTAAGAATTTTTATCTGTTGATTTCATACATTTGTGGTTTATTATTGTTGGATTTTGTGAGACCTTGAGGGTCTCGGGATCCCTACTGAGTATCGTTATACTCACCCCTGCACGGGCTATGCCCGCACCTCGTTGTGTTTGATGCAGAAGACGAACACTGTCGATAGAGGCTGAGAGTACCATAACTGGACGGTACCTGAAGGTGGACCATACGGCGTGTCGGTACATGGAGGAGAGAGACAGATGTGGAGTGATAAGGAGGCGATCTGTACCTTCCCTTCTGGTAGGAACCTCGGAGGACGACCCAATTTCTGTTTTTTCCTTTTTCCATAGTTGTACTTCTACATTCAGTTTCTTGTACTTTCCAGTTGGGCTTTTATTCTGTCCCCTTTTTACTTATTATACTCACTTATTTGTTATACTATTTACTCGTTTTTGTATTTTCTGTGTGTTTTTACAGGTTATAAAGGCAATGCCATCCCAATTTTTGGGAATTATGCCTTTGGTGCTAGTCGCCAGCCCCTGGCCTATGGAAGGCGGGCTTGGGGTAGTCATGGCACAGGCCCTAGGGGACGGGCCGTGACAAATTTGTATCAGAGGAGTTAGTTCTACTGTAGAACATAGGACTCTAATATTTCTTTTCTATGAAGTAATAGTGTTAATTTTAGTGAGTGTGGTTTTCAGTTCTGGGAGTCTAGTGTTGGTGCGGTGACCGACGTATCCATACACCATGACCCTGAATTCTGATTTCTGACTTAGTGCATGAAAACACTGATTGCGTGTGTGTTTTCAAAAGCATTCATTACTTCATCTCAACCAGGTGAGCTCACCAGGTATAACTTTTCACCATGTCACAACTATTTCTTTTATAATGCCTTTACTAAGACAGCCGGCTAGAGTGCCAAGAGTTGTATACACCGACAGCCCACCGAGCGACGAGGCCTCAGTATCGGGCCCTTTTCCAGTAGAGGCAATAGCAGTTACACTCCCCATTGGGCCACCAATTCCACTAGCCCTAACAGAAGACGGTGCATGCCCCTTGAGCGCATTGCACGAGTTCCAGCTCCAAAGGCCACCCAAGTTCAGGGGAGAGACGAACCCATAAGTGGTTGCGGATTGGCTGTAGGCCATGGTGAGAGTTTTACAACTGGTAGGGACACCATCCGACCTCATGGTGATTCTTAATGTAAGCCTTCTACAGGCAGCAGCAGGAAGATGGTGGAGCTTTATGCTCCATGTTCATGATGAGATGATGCTTTTCTAGGATGACTTCGATAGCCTGTTTCGGGCAGTGTTTGTCCCAACAACTCTTCGCGCAGTGCGCATTCAAGAGCTACTTCATTTGTAGTAGGGCAACATGACTGTAGCTCATTACTCAGCGAGTTTCACAGACCTCTCATTCTACTCCACTAATATGGTGCGAGACCCATTCTTCTGGGCTCAGACCTTTGAGAAGGGACTCAGGAGGGATATCAGGGCTTCAGTAATCTCACTTAGCTTCCCGACGCAGGTGGGGGTGTTAGAGGGATACCTCATAATGGAAGGTTTCTTTGCTGAGAAGTCTCTAGCAGCGAGATCCACCAAAAGTTGAAACGTAGCATATTCTTCTACAGCTAGTAGCAGATAGATTTCGCAGGGGTCCAAGAGGCTCTGACCTACAGGTGGACAACCACATGGCTTAGGATCGGTTGTGTGGGGAACCCGAAGCAAAGATAGAGATGCCAGGAGCGGGCAGTGTTACGTATGCGGCAGTTAGGGTCAGATGGCTCGTGACTGCCTGACCTGAAGTTTGGATGATCAGCAGACAGCCGAAGGACCACCCAGGTAGAGGCAGAGATTCGATTGAGGTGGTCTCCAGGGTGTAAGCAGACGTGGAAGAGGACCTAGTCGTGTAGCTGGTGTTGGATGATGATTCGAGGTGCTACCGCCACCTCCACCAGGAGGTCCACCCCGACCATAGGGAGCAGGTGGACAGGGGTGAGCTTAGATCTAAGCATCTAAGGCATAAAATCATGGCGCTCTAGAGATAATTCAAGGTATGATCTATGTCTACTCCACCATAGCTGCAGTACTTATAGACACAGGTGATTTTCACTCTTTCATTGCCACTTCCCTTGTTCGGAGTTCAGAGATTCTGACGAAGCCATTGTCTTGATATTTACGGCTCGAGACTCCTACGGGAGCAGATTCGATGATTACACACTGGTTCCGGTAGTGTGAGATTACTCTAGGAGGTGAGAGCTTCAGCTGGGATCTCCAAGTAGTAGTGATGAGGCCTTACAATGTTATCTTGGGTATGGAACGGTTATCTACATTCCATGTTCACATTGGTTGTATTAGGCGAAAAGCATGGTGTGTCCTCATGGATGGGACCAGGTTCACCTTCACCAGTGAGAAGGGATCCTTTGCAGCGTAGGATGTACTTGCTCAGAGATGAGTGTAGAGGATCACTCATCAATAGGCTAGCCTTACCCTCAGAGCTATTGATGTGGAGAGTCAACTTATCCTATAGTGGTGGTCCAGTACACAGATGTTTTCCCTGAGGATGTCCTAGGTCTACCACCTCTTAGAGAGGGGGATTTTTACGTTGACATGTACATCGGGATGACACTGATATCTAAAATAGTGTATCAGATGGCTCCCGCGGAGCATCGTGAGTTATGGGTAAAACTAGAGGACTTTCAAGGGAAGGGATTCATCCGGCCCGGTGTTTCTCCCTGGGTAGCCTAGATTCAATTCACCAAGAAAGTGGATGAGAGCTTGAGGCTTTGTGTCAACTACTGAAGTTTAAATGACATGAACATGAAGAACAAGTACCCACTCCCAAGGATTGACGACCTCTTTGATAAGTTGATTGGATCAAGGTGGTTCTTGAAGATAGACCTCATGGTCAGGCTATCACCAGTTTAAAGTTCAAGACGAGGATGTACAGAAGACCACTTTCAAATGTCGGTATGGCCACTATGAGTTCTTGGTTATGCCATTTGGTGTAACCAATGCTCCAGTAGTGTTCATGGGATTCATGAATAGGATCTTCCAGCCATACCTTGATCGCTTTGTCGTAGTCTTCATCGACAACATTCAGATATACTTGAATACTAAGGAAGAGCATGCCTATCATTTGCCGGTAGTACCGGACACACTATGAGAGAACCATATTTATGGTAAGCTCTTGATGTTCTAGTTCTGGATCTGATAGGTTCACTTTCTGGGTCATGTCATATCAGAGGCTAGAGTTGCAGTGGATCCAGCCAAGATTGAGGTGGTACTTGAATGGGAGCCACCCAGCAGTGTGATAGAGGTATGAAGTTTCTTGGGTTTGGCTGGATACTATTGGGGATTTGTACCAAATTTCTCCAGATTTTCTACACCACTATCATCATTAAAGAAGAAGGGCCAACACCTCGTGTGTTCGGAAAGATTCCAACAGAGTTGTCAGGATCTGAGGCAGAGGCTAACTAGTGCCCCCATATAGAGGCTTCAAGAAGAAGGCATAGGGTACGTAGTTTTCTGCGACGCATCCGGGATCGGACTTGGATGTGTCCTAATGCAGGAGAGAGCAGTGATCATATATGGTTCTTGAAAGTTAAGACAGCATGAGCAGGACTACGCTACCCATGCCCTGGTGTTAGCAGTAGTGGTCTTCGCCTTGATGATATGGGGACACTATTTGATGGGAGAGCTCTTTAAAGTGTACTAAGATCCCAAGAGTCTCAGGTATATATTCTCCTAGAAGGACCTAAACCTGAGACATCGATGATGGTTTTAGTTCCTCCAGGACTATGACTTCAAGATATTCTATACTCCTGGGAAGGGGAATGTTGTTACAGATGCACTCTGTAGGATATCATGTATACAACTGCTAGGTGAGGTGTCAGAGAAGCTGGCTCCTTTACATGATATCCTTTGTGGATAGAGAATGAGAATCCTTCCATCAGTCTATTACAGTCACTCCCCAACTTCTTCAGTGAGTCAGGGAGGCACAATATGGGGACCCTGACTGCGATACACGACGTATCAGATATCCATTGGATAGGCACCTGATGGATTTTCTGAAGTTGGGGAGCACGTCATCCTCTTTAGAGGACGTACTATGGTTCCAGTGTCACTTTAGGAGGAAGTGTTGAGGGAGTTCTACACATCCCCTCTAGTAGTAAATCCAAGAGTGGTGAAAATGTACCAGGATCTCCGATGACAGCACTGGTGTCCGAGAAATGAGGAAAGGAGTGGCAGATTTTTTTTCTCAGTGCCTCACTTGTCAGCAAGTGAAGGTGGAGAATCAGGTACCAGCAGGCTTGGTTCTGCCTTTAGAGGTCCTAGAGTGGAAGTGGGATGGGATATCCATGTACATAATGATAGCACTTCCACATACATCCAGGGTTCATGACTCGATTTGGTTTATCGTCAACCGACTTAGCAAGTTGTCCCACTTCCTATCGATCAGAGAGTAGGGTTCAGTAGAGAGCTTGGGACACCTCTATGTGCAGAATATTTTGCGACTACATGGAGTACCTTTGACAATTGTCTTTGATAATTCTGCACATTTTACTTCTCGATAGTGGAAGGGGTTGTATGAGGATTTCGGAATGAAGCTTCAATTGAGCACTGCATTCCATCCTAAGATAGATGGCCAAATTGAGTGGACTATTCAGACCCTCGAGGACATGTTGGGTGCTTGTGACCTCGACATCATTCGCAATTGGGAGGATCACATACCATTGGTGGAGTTTTCATACAACAGCATCTATCACTCCACCATCGTGAAGGAACCTTTTGAGGAATTTTACGAGTGACATTGCAGATCACCTTTGTGTTGGACTAACCTAGAGGAGTCCACACTCGTGGGACTCGAGATGGTATGGGATACCACAGAGAAGGTGCAAATTATCTAGGAGCAGATGAAGACTACACAGAGCAGGCAAAAGCCATATGCCAACAGGAGACAGAGACCATTGGGGTTCGAGGATGGCAACCACATATTTTTATGGTTCTCACCCCAATAAGGTCTACGGAGATTTGGCCAGGCGGAAAGTTAAATCTAAGGTTGATAAGACCTTTTAAGGTCCTCAGTAGATTTGGTGAGGTGGCATACCGGTTAGCTCTTCCACCTTCATTTCACTAGGTGAACAGTGTCCTCCATGTATCCCAGCTGAGGAGATACGTGCACGACCCTTCCCACATCATCGACCATGGCGAGTTGGACGTCGGCGATGGGGTGACTTATATGGAGGTTCTAGTAGAGATTGAGGATCAACAGGAGCGGGTCCTTTATGGACTATCGATACCTCTGGTGTGCATTCACTGGAAGTACAAGAACTTCTAGGAGAGCACATGGGAGCGGGAGGCTCAGATGTGTGATCAGTACCCCCACTTGTTTCATTAGTTACGAGTTGTGGATTATAGGGATGCAAATCCCTGAGGTGGGTATAATGTAAAGACCAGAAATTTCCATATAATGTTTTTAAATATATGGAAATTTTACGAGTCTGCGAATGTTTACAGCGCGTGATTCCAAGGCCCGGTGTGCCTGGAATCAATTTCTGTAGTTTTTTTCAAGAACGTTCAGTAAACGTATGAGCGGGTTTTTCTTACTTTTGAACTGGTGCTCGGAATTGAAATTTGAGGACATTGTTGAACTTATAGCGTCGGTATTCACTTAAGAAGACTTTCACGTCAACGATAGTTGGTCGAGGGTGAAATTTAGTTTTTGGGATTTTTCATGGAGATAATAAAATAAAATAAAAGCATGTTTTATTTTATTTTATATTTTATAACCACCCAAGTGGAAGTTGGAGGTGGGTACCACCACACCTAAACCTCCCATGAGAGGTTATGGTAGTGGGGCCACTCGAACCAAATCTCCCAAGAGAGGTTACAGTGTGGGGACACATGGGACAAAACCCCCCAATTAATTGAGGAAAACCTCTCAACTCCCTCATAAATTAGGGACAGTCTCTTGACCTCCCATAACTTAATAGTGCCACTACCCCCCTCTTTTAATGGTGCCAACCCCCCAACTTTAATTAATTGAGCCATATCATTTAATTAAATGCTACAATTTGAATTTTAAACCCATCATACAAAATAATAGTCAATCTATTATATAGAGGGGATATCTACTCATTTATTGAAAAAAGGTTGGAAAAGTATGATTAGAGCTCTTGAGAGAAAACTCTCAAATGATGAAAGCTCCACTGATGAAGAACGTCAACCCCAACATCGACCATCTTCCTCAAGAATTCCTCTGACATAGGACGTATTTGACTACGATGAGCCATCACACAAACTGACAATTGAGGAAAACACTAACGTCTGTCTTTTCCATATGATATGTATTCTTCCCCACGACTCTATCGGCAAGCAACGAACTAGGTAGGGATTTAATTTTATTTTAAGTATGATTCATTCTCATGTTATTCCTTTATTTCAAAACAAAGAACGAGGATGTTTTCCTTTTGCGGGATTGTTTTTGTGCTTTGTTCTTGATGAACCGATTGCTACCACCCTAAACATGGAGGGTGCGGGCCAAACTAACATGGCCCGACCCCCCTGCGGATATTCTTTGTGGTGTTCTACGAAATGGAGATGAAGGCAATATCCATGCCATTCACGGCCTCAGTGACATGCAGCACCCCTACAGCGTTCCGAACGCCGACCGAACCGGCCCTCGTGCTCCGGCAGTAACGCACCCCGGCTGTGCCTCTCTCATTGGTCGCACCGCACCCCGACCGCGTCGCCCTCACTGGTCGCGCCGCCTCGCCGGCCGTGCCTCCCTCACCGATCGCACCGTTTCTCTAGCCGCGACGCCCTCTCCAGCCGCGCTTCTCTCACCGGTCGTACCCTATGCCTTGGCCGCGCTACCCCTGGACGAACCGGCTACGCCCTTCCGGGCCGAGCCGCCCCAGGCCGGGATGAGCTGCCCCGCGCCCTTGCGGCTATCCGCAGTTCCTCACAGCTGGCTGCGCTGGGCCCAGTGGGCTGGGCCAAACCTAAAATAATTGTTAGCCCAACATGCCATACCAGACCCAATGGTTGAGACCAGGTCAACCCGAACCGGGTCGGACGAACCCGAGCCCACTATGATAGTTTACTTTATTTTGTTGATATCTTTGGCATCAGACATCCGTTTGATGAACCGTTAGTGGCACTGGTAATCTTGGAGCATCATGGTCTCTTTGAGTATAACCCACTAGAGTTTGGGGTATATTAGAGATATGGTTAGGTTGGTTCAGGCATGAATCTAACCGGGCCCCAGGGACGAAAAGTATAATAAGTCACAGACTAGGCGTCCGATTGGCGTGCCATCTATTGCGTTGAGACCCCTTTGACGCAGCGGATGTTTGAGATACTTCTTTGTGGGACATAGTGGTAGTTGGAGCATCGACTTGTAGCTTGTGGAGCGGATCTTCTGGGGATGAGAGAGAATTTGTGTGGGAACCTAGTAGCCGGCTGAAAATTGATGACTAATGGCCAATTGACTCGGAGTGACTCGACTATCCCAGTGGGGAGTGTCTGGTTGTGGCTGTAGACCCTTGGCGGTGGAGCACCTGGTTGTAGTGGTAGACCCACAGTACTCGACATGAGGAGTACCTCTGTAGTCTTCGAGGGGGAGTGCCTGGTTGTGGCCACAGACCCACAGTCGGGAGTGCCTCTATATGACATAGTAGACCCGTGGTACTCGACAGGAGGAGTACCTCAGCTGTCCAAGGTTGGTGGGAAGTGCCTAGTTTTGGCGGCAGGCCCACTATACTTGATAGAGGACGAGTTCTGTAGCAGCTGAGGGTTCGAAATGAAACTACTCCTATAATAAAATCATGGTTGAGGTGAGTTGGTTTTCCTATGGTTTCCTCATGATTGAGATGCATCACTTGATAACTTCGATATATCTATGGGAATATACCTAAGTAAGGTTATCTACTAATTTCATACTTTGTGGTTTATCCTTGTTGAGATTTGTGATACCTTGAGGGTATCAGGGTACCTACTGAGTATCGTTATACAAACACCTACATAGGCTACGCCCATACCTCGTTGTGCTGGATGCAGATGACGGACAACGTTGACAAAGGCTGAGAGTATTAGGACTGGACGGTACCCAGAGGTGGACCATACGGCATGTCGGTACGCAGAGGAGATGGATGGTCGTGGAGTGCTGAGGAAGTGATTTTTACCTACCCTTCAGTTAGGAACCTTGGAGGACGACCCCGTAGTTGTTTTTTCCTTTTCCCTCTGTTGTACTTGTACTTTCATTTTCTTATACTTTCCTGTTGGGCATGTATTTTGGCCTCTTTTTACTTACTGTACTCACTTGTTGGTTATACAGTTTACTCATGTTCATATCTGCTATGTGTGTTTATAGGTTATAAAGACAATTCCTTACTTGTTTTGGGGAATTAGGCCTTTGGTGCTAGTCGCCAGCCCCTATCCTATGGAAGGCGGGTTTGGGGTAGTCACAGTACGGGCCCCGGGGGACGACTCGTGACATGGATAGGTTATATAAATTATTTTATATCATAAATTAGTTTTTTCTATCATAAAAAATTTATACATAATTTTTTAAGATGTGTTATTTACTAAAACGTTTTATGAAACACAAACGGTGTAATTATTTAATTATTAATTAACAAAAAATGATACTAAAAATATTTTAAGTGAAGTAAATTGAAAGAAATGTTTTATTAAATTTTTTATATAAATTATTATATGATTTTAAGTAGGTTATAAATTCATATATTTAATTTATAAAATATTCTTGATGTTATTAAATTTAAATAAAATAAACCATTTCATAGTTGACATAAATAGTATTTTTTAATAAATGATATTTTATTAAATGATATTAAATTATGAACAATTATATCATCATCTAAGTAATTTCTAAATATTAATAAATATCAAATATCATCCATTCATGTAACAATTTTTATTTTAAAATTTATATAATGTCAATAATAACCACTAAATAATAAAAACAATTCTAACACATTTAATGTTAAAGAACTATTTTTTCGCATTTCAAGCACTTATTTTAAAATTAATTTTCATAAAAATATTTTTTTGCTTATATAATAGGATATAATATCAATGATATGTGGTTATAAATTTTATAATATGTCTCAATTTAATTTAGTATTAATAGATAAATTACTTATGTTAGAAAACTATTAGACATCGTAAAAAATGGTAAAATTTAGTAAATATAATGTATAAATGAATAAATGATAAAAATGATTATATTTTTATATGATTTAATATTTTATTTACCATAAATTTCCTTTAATATATGATTCATAAATTTATTAAGTGAATTAGGATAGAGGGACCTCCCGATTGTAAATACTTTTGGCTATTTACAATAATATGACTCCTCTTCTATAAATGGGAACTCACCCCCCCCCCCCCACACACACACTTTTACAAAACTATAAACCCATTTTTATCTTTGAAAACAAAAAATATATATATATATATTAAAATCTACTTAACTCATCCAATAATCCTTATCTTTCACATAAATCTAACCGATGATGTCCTTTGGATAAAACCAAAATGCCTTACCCAAAGAAGAGGTACCATTTGTCAAAGATAATTTTAGTTTTTTTATTTTTCAACCCCCTTCAATTATAATTTTAATATTATTAAATAATAATCTCAGTATCATAAATATTCTATGATATTATTATGTTAGGGTTACAGCTTACAAATAGAAACACCTCAATCAAATGGGTTATGAAATCACCTTTTGTGTCTATGGTGGACTATCGCCTCATTAAATGATGTTGTCCATTTTTCATTACCACATATCATGGTTCAGAATAATTATGTAAATAATAATTATATATGATATTTATGATATTTATAAAAATAATTACTAATTTCTCCTTTATATCATATATCCCCTTTTAATATTTCCTACCATTGGGTATATGATTACATCGCTCGTGTATAGGAAGGATTATCACCTCGCAAAGTGATCTGAAGAGTTTTTTTAATAAGATGTTACACAGAATGTAATGATGATGACTATAATAAATATATATGTTATAAATGATATAAATAAAATATTAATAAAATAATTTTCATTGTGGAAATATAATATATCATTTGCTTCTTACCAGTTCACACTCTGAAATAATGATAATGATGTTCGTAGACAAATAGACAACCGCCTCCTTAAAGCGATGTGATTCCATTTAGATGAGATGAATTATATATATAATTATATATAATAAAATTATTTTGTATTAATTATGTAACAATCATTCTGGAAGCAAAAATATTACTTAATTCCTTCCATAATGATCACTAAAAAAATTTAAACATTACTCATGCGTACATACAACCTACAATCTCAGTTATCATACTGTGAGTTCGTTTTTCATAACAAAAATTAATAATTTGTTTTAAAAGTATAAATAAATTATAAATATTATAATATTTCATGAATAATATTATGTATATTTTTATATAATGTAGGTTTTAACTATATTCATCAGACCAATGTAATTTTTTACAGAGAAACTGAATCTGGTAAAAACATCTAACATAAAATTAATGAATTAGGTAAATGTTTACAAAATGTTTATAATATAAATAAATTTAATAAAAAATTAAAATTTTATAAATAAATTAAATAAATAAAATATGTTTATTATAAATGAATTAAAAGAAAAAGCATGATAAATCTGACTCGTGGTTGGAATTTTTATCATCTCACTTCAATTTATGTGAGATATATTCCATTTTTTGACCCTTATTTTTTGTGGTGTATATACATAACATGAATATATTTTATTATTATAATCCTTAATATTTTATAGATTTACATATAAATTTTATGATTTATATTTCGTGAGGTTTATGGTTTCAATGTTACCAAACTAGTAAGGGGTTTTCATCACAATTTTTTTTATTTGATACATTTATTATGCGATACACATATTTTCTATTATGATGTCTATAAATAGTTCCATTTTAATGTAATATAATTAATCAAATAATTATAATAATATTATTAGTTTCATTTAATGATATTCCTTCATGGGGATTAAAATTCAACGCCACTAATGTGGTAAGAGTGTTTTTTTACAATCTCATTACTTGTCAAGATTATATATGATTAAGTCTCCAATGTTGAATTTTTTTAACACTAATAGATTATATTAAAATATTTTTTAATTTTATTTTAAATAAATTTAGTCACTTTTATAATATATAGTATATAAAACGTTCAAGAATGCGTAATTATCAAAATTCAACTTCCTTTATCTCTTAAGAAAGTTTATTTTTTCTTTTGTAACCATGATTCAAAAAATATTTATATGGAAACCATTTATATTCCATGGTTTAATCATGATTCCAAGATATTTTTATGAAACCTATTTCTTTTCATTGGTTTTATAATATTTCAAATATTTTAATGTGAATGAAATTTATTGTCCAGGGGTTAATCATGTTTTAAAGAGAAGGTTATAGAACCCGTTTCGTTTTAATGGGTTAATCATGCATCAATGAGACTTTTATGTAACCAATTTCTTTTTCATGGGATAATCATGTTCTAAAAATAATATATAATTTTGGGAAGTGTTAGTTTTAAATGTATTCTCTATGTAATTTATTCATATTTTGGTTCATGGATATTGTAATTGATGGGTTCACTATTCTAGCGTTCAGTTTTCAATTATATATAAAATGATAGGTAATCCATTATTAAACTACAATGTATTTGGTAATTATTATGGTCCCTATATAATTATATTATAATTCATATGTATGGTTATTCCAATTTTTAAGGGTTCCGTAAGGGTTTTATTATAAAATGTTCCATGACCGGAATATGTTTTATATATGATTCATATGGGGTAATGTTTCTTCATTTCAAAAAAAATTATATAACATGAATCATGAATATTGATTCTGATGACCCGTTATTTGAACATAATTTCATATTTTAAGATCAATGTCATTATCATTTAGAGATCATGCATTTATCTCCCATTTAGTTTGATTATGTCAGCAAACCCTCATGAACTATTATTCTCATTTTTGGGATTAAATTTTTATTAATTATGTTTACCAATAATCAGTATTTGATGACACCGTTCTTCAATTTAATTTTCCTCCGGATATAAAGATGATGGTTTAATTATTTATGTCTATAAAATATTTCTCAAGGATAATAATGATGACCTAATGTTAAATAAGAAAAGATAGTTAAAATGGGATAAAGTTTTATTTGATTTGTTTAGTATTATTTATATATTTTATTTTTATTAGTTCTCTAAAACTCTATACCTAAAAGGTACTTGATAATATACAGGATCCCTATTTTCCATTTTATTTTGTATGTTTTCAATTGAAAAAATTTGGGTCACAATTATCGGCATCAAATTTCGAAATGTAAACCACATGATTTCATCACAGGATATAGGTGTGTGGGTCCTGGGAAGTTATAGATGGTATGGAAGGAAATTTTTAGATAAATTTATAAAATATAATGTTATCATGGGGGGTTATATAAAAAGTCTTGGATACGTTACTAGGTATACGAGCTTATATAGGATTATATTTTAAAAATTATAGACACCTTGTTATGGGATTTAGGTAGTAAATATTTTTTTGTTATTAATGAATTATTATTGAGGAAACTTTTTATGTTGTATTATACATTAATCTTAATTTTAGTTTAATGTATCCCATTAAATTTTTAAGGAATATATTTTAATTTATTGAAATCCATTGGTGTTTATATGGTCATCGATATAGATAACATATATTTTATTGTATAGATAACAAGATAACTAAAATGTGATTGGATGGAAAAGTGATTAATGTTAAATATAATGAATATTTATACATTTTTCAGAATTAAATCTGAATTGTATGAGATAAACATAACAGACTATTTAATTTTGAGGTTATTGAGTGGATTTGGGATATAGGTTAATATAATAATTTAGATTGATATATGGGTATTACTATTGAATTTTTAATATTATTTTATCATATCAAGGTTTACTCATTTGTGGAATTAGCATTCCATGTTCTATTTATTTAGGTTTTTTCATTAATTATGGAATTTATGAATATATAGTTATCCCTTATATGGTTTTTTTATCCTTTAAAAAGTTGACTTTGTAACGACCCAAAAATTCATTAATGAAAATTCCTCTTGGCCTTTTTAAATGTCTTCTTATGGTTATGTAAAGCATATGCACTTATTTGGTTTTAAGTTTTGGATTTTAAAATACCGTTAAGAACTATGATCGTTACTAATATAGTCATTGAATAATGATCACATGATTAGTATAAATATAGGACTTTAACAAATCCAATTTACTCAGATAAAGGAAGAGATGGCCTCATCCAGTAGACTTGCCCCGTACGAAGCCCAATTGTCAGAGCTCAGAAAGGAGGTGGCATCATTGTGCTTTGCTCTTAACCAATCCAAATTTGAGCAGGAACAAGGTAATCTTGAGTGGAACCAACTATGAGAGAAGCGGAAGTTAATAAAGACTACCACCCGAGCGATGTTATCCTAGCCACCCTAAGAGTCTGTCACCATTCTCACCTTACCCTTCAGTCTTATGTGGGTGTTATAAGGTGTTATGTAATGAGACACTAGCACTATGACTATGTACATTATTCTTGTATAGAGAATATACATTCTTTTTATTGTTTCTTTGTAAATAGTTTTTAAAGCACCAATAGTATTTTTAGGTAATATTCGACTAAGAAGTCTATTTTTTTGAATTAATGGATTTTTTATTTAATAATATTATAATAAAATATTATTATTATTATTAAATTACTTTTTATTAAATATAAATTAGCATATAACTTTATGAATGCAATTGTAATTTTTAGTAAGGTTTGAAAGTTGTTTTTGTCAAAACCCATGAATTTTCGTTAAATGTCAGATTTTAATTTTAATGTAAAATTTCACATATTTATAAAATTAATTAGATAAAATTAATTTTATTTTTGGAATCAGAATGTCGAATGGTGAATTTTTCATATCTTTCTGAGACAGTCGAATTTTTGGGTAAAAATTAAATACTGTTTAAATATATAGTGTGTTTTAGGTCATCATAATGACCCAATAGTGATGTAATTAAACAATATAAACATTATTTTCAACAAATATACGTTTTAGAATTAAAATTATGTGATTTTATATTTTTTTGATTTATTTTACAAATCATTAGTGGACCCTCCAAGACTTATAAAACATGTTTTGTTTTAAAATTGATTTCCTTGAGAGTGTGACTCACCTCCACATAAGCAGCCCAATTATTTTAGGATGTTCGGCAATTGGCCTCATAAAATATTGTTTTTCACTCCCCTTTGGAAAACCCCATGGGAAAAATCCATGGGGAGGTTTGTGGTTTTGTTTTGTTTAATGTGTGGTGTCCCAAACCAAAATAATAAAGAATTCCATCTCCATTTATATATAAACCCACCCAATCTCCCATGTCCTCATCACTAAAAGCCTTTGGAGTTCATCCAACTTCCTCCCTCCTATATCTATAATCTTCTAAAGTTCCCCAATATCCCTTGATGTTGCTCTCATGCCCCTCCCAAGCCTTTGGGATCACACTTCCAAGTAAAGGATTTCTTCCTTTCTCATTTTTTTTAATTTTCATTAAGTTGTTATACCCATTTGTTTTCAATTAAAAATGTTGGGGTATGATTTTGAACCTCCCCCATATAGAACACTTTATGTTTTTATTATGGTATACCCATTTATCTCTCATTAATTCCAACCATGTACACCTGTAACCATGCTGAAATTTCATGAGGGATTTATCTCTCCACTTTTACATCAATGTAATTTTTTGTACTATGCATCTAAATACCATTACTGTAACAGCCCAGGTAAATAAAGAATATGAGATTTCTATATTTATCCCTATTTTTGAATAAAATGTTAATATTAATTTATAGGTAATGCTGTGCTCGATGGCTTACCATTACGCAACAACGAGTTTCTTTGAAATCTTACAATGCCCTCTAATAATAAAATAATTTTATTTTAAATGGTAGTCAACACCCAACCGTTGTAATGACAGAAATGAACAGAACTAACCAAAAAATGACTATATATGTTTTTAAAATATTTTTACTTTTTACAATAAATGTTAGAGGATTAAAAATGTGAATGAATCCAATTTTAAGCATAAACATTCAAATATTCTTTAAAAGGTCGATTAACCGCATTTTGATGGAGAACCTCTTTTAAATCCACTTTTTGACAATTTTATGTGTTATATTTGAAAAAAAACAATTCTTCTTTAGAATCAGGACATCAAAATTTACTTTGTGTAAATTTTTGGTATTTTCCGATAAAGTTCATTTTTTAATCAATAGTGAAAAATGTTGTATTTTAATTCAAAACCACTTTTTAATCTAATTTATTTATATGATTAGATTATCTTTTGAATTGGTTTTAAAGTAAAATTAGAATATATTTTTACCATTTAATCCAATGGTGGTCATTGGAATTAATTTCACTTTGAAATTGGACTTAAACTAGTGTCAATCTTTTAATAGATATTGTTTCTTAAAAACACGCTATTTGTTTTGACAGCGGGAATTAATTATTAAATTAATGAATGCAACTTGTATGTTTTTAATTTTGTAAAATAGACATAATTTTTGAATTCGGAATATCAAAAATAGCTTACGGTAAATTTTTGGTATTTTTCTGAAAAACTTCAATTTTTGATGAATAGTGAAACCACTAAGTGGTAGTTTAAAAACTAATTTTTCGTTTAAATGAAACTTTAGCACTTCTATGATTTGAATTTCAAAAATCCGACATACATAGTTTTCATTAGGATTTAAAATTTGGTTCAATGGGATTAAAATAATTTTTTGGTGAACAGTAACTTTTATGTTTTCAATCGTGATTAGAGGTAATTTGTATAATTTAAGGTAAAAATAATGTTTTAATAATATGAAATGACCTTGACACATGTCCTACCATTATTGGATGAGTCATGGCCGACCAATACAATCCATGGGTCAACTTGGGGACCCCATAGAGCCACTTTGGTAGGAAAATGACATTAATAACTTTTTATTTAATGTTTAAATAAAAATGTCACAAACATGATTTGTTTTACTAAACCAATTTTTAAATGGAGTTATACAAGTCATATTTTTGACTATAAATATTAATTATAAATCTAAAAATATTTCCTATATCATTTTATTTGTTTTATATTTTTTAGAAATTAAATTATTTATGACACCATGATGATGGAGTGATTACCTCATTATTTAACGATTTAAATAAAATGAAAAGATAATGTAAAATCTAAGACCTAAAATTGTCAAAAACATATTGTATGGGTGTATTTAAGAACTCTTATCACCTTATCCTAGAAATATATAATTTTGAGACCTTGGAAATCCAAAAATAATTTTATAATAAAGTAAAATTTTATAACTTTCCAAGAGTGCCCCTTCTCTCCTCTTATAAAAGGCCCCCACCTCTACCACCTTACCCACACCTCTCAAGCCTTTGGCTCGGCCACCCTTCCCATTTCATCTCTCCACATCCCTATCTTCATTACTGAAGCCTCGCCTTTGGGCAGAATCCTTTCCAATGAAGCCATTGATCTCAAATCAAAAAGAGTTACCCGATTTAAAGGTAATGTCTTCCCTTGTGTTCTTTTGTTTTATTTTGATTCTCCAACCCTCTAAACTATTTTTATTCCTTTCTTTTGTAACAAAACCAGTATCTTAAATATACTAGTATGTTTTTATGTGAATTATTAGAGCTGCACTAACACAAACCTTCGTCTAATGGTTAAATAATATAATGTTTCTGTGGATGGAAAAATTCTGTCTCACAAAACGATGATTGTTCAATCTTCTATTAACTCCTTTCATGGTGGCCATTATAATGTCACTATATTTTATATATGATATATATTGTATTTATAATTTCTATATGTTTCTGAATTTTATATTTAAAACATTCTTTTATGCCTTTCATGTTGTGAAAATGCGATTATTTCATACGAGGAAGTGTGGACTACCGCCCCCTCAAGTGATGTGACTCGTTCATGCAATACATGGAATGTATAAAGAATGAAATTTATGAACTTATTTGATCTATATAACATATATATTATAATTTAATTATAATATATATATATATTTATATCTCATCTATTTTTAATTGCATTAATGTTCCAAAGAAATGAAAGTGGCGTTCATGCGTACGTACGGTTTACCGTCTCCATGAACGGTACATTTCATTTTTTATCTCCAAATGATATGTACTATTATAAGTACATATATATAATGGATATATATGTCATATATTAAATCTGAATTATGGATATCATTCTGGAATTATAATATATATATCTCTCTTTTAACTTTAATTCCATTAATATGACAAAAAATGAAAGTAGCATTCATGCGTACGTACGACCTACCGTCTCCATGAACGGTGCTTTTAATTTTTTATCTCCAAATGTTATGGAATAGTAAAAAATGAATATATACTCGATATATATGATATTTAAAACACTAATACTATTCTTTATATGATGTACCTATAACTACATGGAAAATTCTTTTCCAACAAGTTCAATTTTTACTCATGTATCGAACATCGACAAAAACATCTGATATGAACTCACTTTATTAACCAATTATTATAATATTATAATATGTGATATGAACTTAATAATAATATTTAAAGGAGGTCCTTAAGAAATTATAAATTGACCAAAGTTTATTATTCAGGAATATAAAGAAACGAACAAGACAAGTCAGACTTGAGGTAAGGGATCCAACCTCTCTCTTTCTTTTTAAGTACTCTCTTTTAGGTCATTTCTTTTAAGCTCATATTTATTATGTTTGGGGATGTTATTTTATATTACTCATACTATACTTTTTATTTTCATATTATTAGAGACCCTATTTGATCTCATAAATCCATTTTTAGAAGTTTTAAGTGGCACCGTTAGGCTGCCTAGTTTTCGTAAGGGATTTTTCATCTCAATTTTATTCCCATGACATTTATGCTAAGTTTGCCACTATTTCCGTTGAGTGGTGTATGTACTTCCCATTATTATACTCTTTGTGTAAAATACTTTCACTTATGGGTATTTACATCTTCATTGAATGACCCTTCTTCCATGGGGTGTATGTTTCGAAAGTTACCCAACTCGGTAAGGGGACCTTTCACCCTCCTCTTTTTAAAAGACTTCTTTTGTTATTTCTTTTAATTCACATAATATTATGTTGGGATACGTTCTTCTGTATCCTTATTTATTTAAATTTTATGTCCAAGTGATGAGATACCATTTTCTCTCTCATCAACTGATTTTCTAAATTTTAAAGTGACGTCGTTAGGCTGTCGGATTTCTGTAAGGGAACTTCTTAACCCACTTTCAATTCTTTGGGTTAAACCTCTAATTCATGATTTTATTATGCCAAGATTATGTGTGGAATATCTATGTTTTAATTTACATAAACCTTTTTGTAGATATACTATTTGTACACATAATCATCTCATTGATAAATTCTTACAAACTTGTATTGGAAATAATAACTCAATCTCATTTCATTGAGTTAAATATCTATGTAATTTTTTTTGTTTTTCCAAGATTATGTGTGAAAGGCCTCTGATTGTTTCACACTTAATATCCACTTATATTGGGTGTATTTATATTTCTCACACATAATTATGTGATAGATTTATCCTTAATTTAAGGATACCATCTTTATAATGGATTTCATCTCAATTTACATTTCCATTGAGACTTCATTGTTGTTATGCACCAATTCACTCTTATATAGTGTGTATACTGTCCTTTGACATATTATATCATGAATCCCTTTATTCTCATGATATTATAAATCTCGGATTAAATGTTATTCCTCAATTATTTGTATTCAAGAGTATCTCATTTTGTTAAAAACTCTTTAACAAAAATATCGTTTTAAATGTTTTAAAGATTCATTATTCTAAATCTTTATCATTAATTTCCATGTTTTCAAAATGGTTTTTAGTATTTATTTATATGGACATTAATGTTTTAAAATTATAATTCCATTAAAATATTCAAATTAGTATGGGACACTTTTATTCAAAAATCTCTTTTAAATGGTTTTTGAAAATGGATTGATTAATTCAATATCTTGGAATTGCTTATTGTGATTGAAAATGAAATGTTGTTATGAAAATGTTTATATTTTCAATATTTTAGTTGTAATGATGGTACTTGAACATTTTATGGGTGGTTACGTGATAAACCATATGACGGGTGGTGTCGTGAATACCAAGATGGGTGGTTACGTTATAACCTCTAATGCATTGGGTATGGAAGTTGGTCGTATGGCTATTCCATTAAATATGTGTTGAAGTCGACCGTATGGTTATTCCATTTAAGTATGTTTATGTCCCAAGTTACCTTTATATGTTATGTGTTCTTTATATGGGTTTTATGGTAATATTTTGGTTACAAAAGGGTAAGTAATGGACTTTTATTCCGTGAATAGTTTTTACTACTTCATAAAGGTGAAAAGTATTACTTTGGTAAAGTATTCATTGTTTACTTGTTGTTTTGAAAAATTAACAGTTTTCCTTCATTGCGTATCCTTTACTGGGATTTTTATGCTCATCCCAAGTTTTTGAAATGTTTTACACAGGACTTAAAGATTAATATGGTCAAGGATGGGTTCAAGTAAAGAAATGTTATCTAAAACATGGAACTAGAAATGTTTCTTTTTAAGAGTTTTTTTACTATTTTATGGAAACTTTGTTGAAGTGTCTACTATGTAATATTTTGAGATGTAATAGTTATGTCCTAATTCTCTAAAACTCTAAACCTTAAAAGATCCTCTATGTGAATTATTCATTTAATTCATGATTAAGTAATGTTTAAGGTCGGGGCCTTATAGTTGGTATCAAAGGTCGGTTTAGATAACTTTAGAGGTTAGGGTATTCTCTAAGCCTAAGTGACATTTCCATAATTGTTAGGATTTCAGAAAGAGTCCTTGTTTTAGATAAACTGAATGAGTAAGTATATATTAGTGTTTATCTTCCTCATTAGTACATGATGGTTTTGTTGATATACTCACACTGACCTTTTTGATTTTAGTAAATGGATGGATCTAGCAGGCACCAAAGTAACAGTGAATGTGAAGGAAACTGTGACAGTTTTCTAAGTGAGCAACTCAATGATATGGGAGCTGCAATGAGAACTCTTGTGTTTATCCTCAACCAACTATCTTGAGTCATGATTGACCACCTAAACCTTGGTGATTTCTATAAGGCATCATATATGTGAGAAAAAAATCCCTACGGAACTACAGGTAATAATCATAAAGGTACATGTGTTAAAAAACCTATGTGTCAAAGATGTGGAAAGAAACACCAAGGAAAATGTTTCAAAGGGACAGAAATATGCTATAGATGTGGAAATCAAGGTCATAAAGCAAGAACCTGCCATGGAAAAAGGAACCATCCAGTTGACTCGAGGAAAGGGAAAGAAGTTCTTTCTGAGGGATCAATTGAATGGTTTAAATGTGGTGTTCATGGTCATTATTCAAACACATGTCCTATGAAGAAGTTTTGTGAATGGGATCACCAAGATCGTACAAATATTCATTTACCAATACCTAATGCCATTCCTATTGAGGATAAAGAAACGGACAATGACCAATCAAAAGTATGGATTATTTCTTAACTTTTGTTTTCCTATTTTGGAATCTTAGGATATGATTCATGATTTTGTTTGTAGGAAAGAAGTATTTCAGAATAAGTTGGAAAGGAATGGTTAATGGATCATGAAGAATGTTGAATGAGTAAGAAGTCAACATGTAAGGGCTTCAAGAGTTATGGTCAAATTCTTAAGAGTATTAAGTCTCTTTTGATGATGGGGTTACATTAGAAGACTTTTTATAGTATGTGTAACCATGATGTTTGATATATGAAAATTTTATTCAAGGAATAGTTATCTTTTCTTTTGTGGACATAGTTATAAAGAACCATTTGGGTTTATATGATCCTTACTTTTTAGGTAATTATGGATTACTCTATGATATGATGGAAAATGAAAGGCATGAGATAAACATGAGGTTAAAATATGTTATGATCATTTTTGAAGATTTTATCTCGTTTTGGGGGATGTTTTAAGAATTATGTAGTTTTGGAAAAAGGACAACACGCATACCATGTGACAACCCGTCACGTCGGACAAAGCTGTGGGAATAAAACCCACAACCAAAGTGCGGCTGGTATTTATCGCATACCACTGGACTACGTGAATTCCCTGGTTAGTTGAACTAATTCTTTTTAGTTAGATGATTTTCGGAATCAAGAGTATGTTTATTTTGGGTTATCTATTGAAATTATTAACCTATCATAGAGGATGTGTGATTAGGTTAATTACTTTTCAATATGAGACTTTAAGAGCAACTGATGTTATTTGGAGATAAATGTTAATTTGTACCTTGGAAGACCGTGTCATTAAATCCTTAAAATATTTGGGTTTCAATATTTGTTTGGTTTACTTTGAAGAGTTTTATGGACAAATTATTTATCGAATGGTCTTCGTTGAACATTAGGTTTTGTTGGAAAAATTTTAGAGATTAAGAATAGATTTTATTTTTTATAAAGGATTATTCATTTGTGAATCTTGTTCTAACAGTTTTGGTTTCTGTTTTTCTCTAAAGACATAGGAAATATATAGTTCTCTTTTGTGGATTAGGTGATTCTCTAGAAGTTTATTATAGTACTCTTAATGTGAACAAGTCTTCCTAAATACTCATCATTTGGGGAAAGTATGAGTTTCTGTAAGAAATTTAGTAAAATTTGAAAGTCAACATGATAAGTATGTATGTTTCCTTAAGATCAAAAATAAATTCCACAATGAAAAGTAACTTAAAAAAAATGTTGTCTATTAACTTTTCCTACGGGGGAATCGAATACTATTTAACCCACCACAAGTATGTGATTTTCTTGTGGTTAACTTTCTCCTAAACATGTTTACTATCACTCTCCATCAGAACATGACCCTTTGTTTTTTCCTCCATATCCATATTTTCATACTTGTAATCCTAGTATGGGTTAACTCAGGTGACCTTTTTTACTTCTCTCCCAATCATTTAAAGTGAAAGTTTTACTGACTCCTTTTCCGATGTGGGGCTTTCAATGAAGTTTCTGATCCCAATTTTAAAATTGCAAGGACACAATTCCCAAAAGGGGGGAAGGATGTAACATCCCAGGTAAATAAAGAATATGAAATTTTTATATTTATCCCTATTTTTGAATAAAATGTTAATATTAATTTATAGGGAACTCTATGCTCGATGGCTTACCCAATACGCAACAACGAGTTTCTTTGAAATCTTACATTGCTCGCTAATAATAAAATAATTCTATTTTAAATGGTAGTAAACACCTAGCCATTGTAATGACGGGAATGAACAGAACTAACTACAAAATTATTATATATGTTTGTCAAATATTTTTTACTTTTTACAATAAATGTTAGAGGATTAAAAATGCGAATGAATCCAATTTTAAGCGTAAACATTCTAATATTCTTTAAAAGGTCGATTAACAGCCTTTTGATGGAGAACCTATTTTAAATCCACTTTTTTACCATTTTATGTGTAATATTTGAAAAAATAAAATTATTCTTTAGAATTGAGACATCAAAATTTACTTTGTGTAAATTTTTGGTATTTTTCCGATAAAGTTCATTTTTTAATCAATAGTGAAAAATGTTGTATTTTAATTCAAAACATATTTTTAATCTAATTTATTTATATGATTAGATTATCATTTTAATTGGTTTTAAAGTAAAATTAGAATATATTTTTACCATTTAAACCAATGGTGGTCATTGGAATTAATTTCACTTTGAAATTGGACTTAAACTAGTGTCAATCTTTTAATAGATATTGTTTCTTAAAAACACGCTATTTGTTTTGACAGTGGGAATTAATTATTAAATTAATTAATGAAAATTATATGTTTTGAATTTTTTAAAATAGAAATCTTTTTTGAATTCGGAATATCAAAAATACCTTAGGGTGAATTTTTGGTATTTTTCTGAAAAACATCAATTTTTGATGAATAGTGAAACTACTAAGTGGTAGTTTAAAAACTAATTTTTCATTTAAATGAAACTTTACCACTTATGTGATTTAAATTTCAAAAAATCCGACATAAATGTTTTTCATTAGGATGTAAAATATGGTTCAATGGGATTAAAATAATTTTTTGGTGAATAGTAACTTTTATGTTTTTAATCGAGATTAGAGGTAATTAGTGTAATTTAAGGTAAAAATAATGTTTTAATAATATGAAATGACATTTACACATGTCCTACCCTTATTGGATGTGTCATGGCCGAACAAGACAATCCATGGGTCATCTTGGGGACCTCATGGAGATACTTTGTTAGGAAAATGACATTAATAACTTTTTATTTAAAGTTAAAATAAAAATGTCACAAACATGAGTTGTTTTACTAAAACAATTTTTAAATGAGGTTATAAAAGTCATATTTTTGACTATAAATATTCATTATATATATAAAACGATTTCCTACATCATGATTTTTTTTATAATTTTTAGACATTAAATAAATTAAATTATTTATGACACCATGATGATGCAGCGATTACCTCATTATTTAACAATTTAAATAAAATGAAAAGATAATGTAAAATATAAGCCCTAAAATTTTAAAAAACCTATTGGATAGATGGATTTAGAACTCTTATCACCTTATCCTCGAAATATATAATTTTGGGACCTCTAAAATCTGAAAATAATTTTATAATAAAGTAAAAGTTTATAACTTTCCAAGAGTGCCCCTCCTCTCCTCTTATAAAAGGCCCCCACCTCTACCACCTTACCCACACCTCTCAATCCTTTGGCTCGTCCAACCCCTGCCCATTTCATCTCTCCACATCCCTCTATTCATCATTGAAGCCTCACCTTTGGGAAGAATCCTTTCCAAGGAAGCTATTAAGCTCAAATCAAAAAGAGTTACCCGATTTAAAGGTAATGTATTCCCTTGTGTTCTTTTGTTTTATTTTGCTTCTCCAACCATATAAAATCTTTTTATTCCTTTCCTTTGTAACAACACCAGTATAATCAATATACTAGGAATTTTATATGTGAAGGATTCTAGCTACACTTACACACACCTTCGTCTAATTGTTAAAGAACATAATGTTTCTGTGGATGGCGAATTTCTGCCTCACAAAATGAAGATTGTTCAATCTTCTCTTAACACCATTCATGGTGGCCATTATGATGTCACTATATTTTATATATGATATATATGGTATTTATGTTTTCTATATGTTTCTGAATTTTATATTTAAAACATGCCTTTATGCCTTTCATGTTGTGCAAATGCGATAATTTCATACGAGGAAGTGTGGACTACCGCCCCCTCAAGTGATGTGACTCGTTCATGCAAAACATGGAATGTATAAAGAATTAAATTGATGAACATATGTTATATATAAAAAATATATATTATACTATAATTATAATATATATATATATCTCATCTATTTTTAATTCCATTAATGTGCCCAAGAAATGAAAGTAGTGTTCATGCGTACGTACGGCTTACTGTCTCCATGAACGGTACATTTCATTTATTATCCTCAAATGTTATGTACTATTATAAGTACATATATATAATGGATATATATGTCATATATTACATATAAATGACGGATATCATTCAGGAATTATAATATATATATATCTCTTGTAACTTTAATTCCATTAATATGACAAAAAATGAAAGTAGCGTTCATGCGTACGTACGGCCTACCGTCTCCATGAACAGTGCTTTTAATTTTTTATCTCCAAATGTTATGGAATAGTAAAAAATGAATATATACTGGATATATATGATATTTAAAACATTAATACTATTCTGTAGATGATGTACCTTTACCTACATGGAAAATTCTTTTCCGACAAGTTCAATTTTTACTCATGTACCGAACATCGACAAAAACGTCTGATATGAACTCACTTTATTAACCAATTATTATAACATTATAATATGTGATATGAACTGTATAATATTATTTAAAGGATTTCCTTAAGAAATTATAAATTGACCAATGTTTATTATTCAGGAATATAAAGAAACAAACAAGACAAGTCAGACTTGAGGTAAGGGATCCAACATCTCTCTTTATTTTTAAGTACTCTCTTTTATGTCATTTCTTTTAAGCTCATCTTTATTATGTTTGGAGATGTTATTTTATATTCCCCATACTGTAATTTTTATGTTAATATTATTATAGACCCTATTTGATCTCATAAATCCATTTTTGGAATATTTAAGTGGCGTCGTTAGGCTGCCGAGTTTTCGTAAGGGATTTTCATCTCACTTTTATTCCCGTGACATTTATGCTACGTTTGACACTATTTCCATTGAGTGGTGTATGTACGGCCCATTATTATACTCTTTGTGTAATATAATTTCATTTAATATTATTTACATCTTTATTGTATGACCCTTCTTCCATGGGGTGTACGTTTCGAAAGTTACCCAACTCGGTAAGGGGGAATTTCACCCTCCTCTTTTTAAAAGACTTCTTTTGTTATGTCTTTTAATTCACATATTATTATGTTGGGATTTGTTCTTATGTATCCTTATTTATGTAAATTTTATGTCCAAGTGATGAGATACCATTTTCTTTCTCATCAACTCATTTTCTGAATTTTAAAGTGACGCCTTTAGGCTGTCGGATTTCTGTAAGGGAACTTCTTAACCCACTTTCAATTATTTGGGTTAAACCTCTACTTCTTGATTTTATTATGCCAAGATTGTATGTGGAATCTCTATGTTGTAATTTCCACAAACCTTTGTGTAGATATACTATTTCTACACATAATCATCTCATTGATAAATTCTTACGAACTTGTATGGGAAATAATAACTCAATCTCATTTCATTAAGTTAAATATCTATGTCATTCGTTTTTTTCCAAGATTATGTGTGAATGACCTATGATTTTTTCAAACTTAATATCCACTTATATTGGGTGTATTTATATTTCTCACACATAATTATGTGATAGATTTATCCTTAATTTAAGGATACCATCTTTATAATGGATTTCATCTCAATTTACATTTCCATTGAGACTTTATTGTTGTTATGAACCAATTCACTCGTATATGGTGTGTATACTGTCCATTGACATGTTATATCTTGAATACTTTTATTATCATGATATTATAAAGCTCTTATTAAATGTTATTCCTCAATTATTTGTATTCAAGAGTCTCTCATTTTGTTAAAAACTCTTTAACAAAAATATCGTTTTAAATGTTTTAAAGATTCATTATTCTAAATCCTTATCTTTAATGTCCATATTTTCAAAATGGTTATCAGTATTTATTTATATGGACATTAATTTTTTAAAATTATAATTCCATTAAAATATTCAAAGTGTTATGGGACACTTTGATTCAAAAATCCCTTTTAAATGGTTTTTGAAAATGGATTGATTAATTCAATATCATGGAATTACTTATTGTGATTGAAAGTGAAATGTTGTTATTAAAATGTTTATATTTTCAATATTTTATGTGTAATGATGGTACATGGACATTTTACGGGTGGTTATGTGATAAACCATATGACGGGTGGTGTCGTGAATACCAGGACGGGTGGTTACGTTATAACCTCCAATGCATTGGGTATGGAAGTTGTCTGTATGGATATTCCATTAAGTATGTGTGGAAGTCGACCGTATGGTTATTCCATTTAAGTATGTTTATGTCCCAAGTTACTTTTATATGTTATGTGTTCTTTATATGGGTTTTCTGGTAATCTTTTGGTTACAAAAGGGTAAGTAATGGTCTTTTATTCCGTGAATAGTTTTTACTACTTCATAAAGGTGAAAAGTATTACTTTGGTAAAGTATTCATGGTTTACTTGTTTTGAAAAACTAATAGTTTTCCTTCTTTCTGTATCCTTTACTGGGCTTTTATGCTCATCCCATGTTTTTGAAATGTTTTCCACAGAACTTAAAGATGAATAAGGTCAAGGATGGGTTCAAGGAAAGACATGCTATCTAAAATATGGAACTAGACATGTTTCTTTTTAAGATTTTTTTTATTATTTTATGGAAACATAGTAGAAGTTTCTACTATGTAATCTTTTCAGATGTAATAGTTATGACCTAATTCTATAAAACTCTAATCCTGAAAATATCATCTATGTGAATTATTCATTTAATTCATGATTAAGTAATGTTTATGGTCGGGGCCTTATAATTATACTTGTTGGAAAATTTATCTATATGAACCCATTACTATCCATTTCATGTAAATATTATGATACACCGCTTTCTCTCTCATAAACGATTTTTTATTAATTTATATTTCACGCAGTTAGGCTTCCAAAATTTCACTATGATTTTCCAAGCCAATATCATTGTGTAGTGAATTCCCTGTACATTTCTCTTTTAAGGGTATTACAATTTATGATCATTTAATTAATTATTATAAATCTTCATGTATATATTACACATCCTTTTACCATGGAATAAATGATGATTATTGATTCTATGTTGTATGATCTATGTGGTGCACTTATGTATGAAATGAAATGTTTAATAATGGTGGTCCCTAATAGCGCTCCAATGCATTGGGTATTGTATAGTATCATGATGCATCATGTTCAATGAGTGTTGACTCATTCTAATTAAAGTTAAATGTGGGTTTACTCATACTTCATGTGAAATGAGAATTTACTTATGCTCTATGAGCAATGAGCCTTGGCTGATGCTAAATTCCTTGTCAAGTGTTGTTTCCACATTTCCATGTTATGATTATCATGCTTTATCATGCCTTTATGTTCATGTTTCTCATGTGATCCATTGATATACCTATTTTCTAGCATGTATTGTATTCTTCATGTTATTCCATGTTTATTCCCTTATTGGGATTCATAGATCACCCTTTTCTTATGCACGTCCTCATGTTATCCCATGAATTGCTAAGTATTAGGGAATGTAGTTGTCATGTAATGGAATTTTTCAATATAGATGTTGTATTTCATGTTTCAAGTTGTTATGTAATGATCCTAATCCCAAAATACACTATACCTCTCAATATTCTATGTAGTATCAAGTGAAGTACATGTGATAAATTGTGTTTTAGTCTATAATAAAGAGTTGCGTTGTCGTAGTTGGTATCATAGGATGGGTTTAGTTATTTTTGGGATTAGGAGTATAAAAACCTAGTGAAGAATTAGAGACAAGACAAAGTATAATAAAAAAATCCCAATGTTTTGGTGGGTATAGAGTAAGTTGTTTATCATGAAAATATATCCATGTTTGGATATGAGCAGGTAGAGGTGGCTCTGGTAGAGATGTACCTAGGGGTGAAAACCCCGACAAGGAGTTTCGGGTTTGACCTGGGGTATCTGGGTACACAACAACGGGCCTTTTTGCACTCTGGTTACGACACTCCTGAGGGATATTATTTTGTAAATTCACAAGCTTAGTATGAATCATTATTAAGGGAATAAAAAATGCCCCAAAGAATATATGTTAGAATATAGATCATGAATAACATAGACTAATGCCTATAAATTCATATGTTAAGGAAGTAAAATTAACTTATAAGTCATCCATTTTGTCCTTGGTTTACCCTTTATGTGTTACCTCATGCTTTCCTTTCATTATGGAATAATAAATCGTTATACTTCAATTATTTTAATATCAAAATTTTATCATGTCTAGAGGACAACTAAAAATTTGATATGTTTCGTTGGCAGGATAAAGGATTGTTTTGAGATGGAAGGGGAACAACCTCATACAAAACTATTTTCCCTTCTGAAGGACTTAATATCTATAATTATTTCGAATTCAAGATCTCATAGTATCAAACCCTTTTCCAAAGTATAACTTTCTTGCAAGGCGCTCTATGAAATATCGAACACCTCCTTCATACCGCAGAATCATCATGGATCTTGCATCATTGATGATTAAATCATAGGAACCCAACTCTCTCACATTTCTCGACAAGGGAGGTACTATCAGATTATTTTCAAATAATTCACTTTTTCTAGAGTATATAATGTACTTTTTGATTTTAAGATAGATGTCGAATAAGGAGACCTCTGACCAGCCAAAATGTATACAGTCTTGGATTCCAGTCTTTTTAAAAAAATATGTTATATATTAGTAGAACCATATTTTCAAATTTTTTAAGATGACTCTGTTATAATATTTTACAAAAAAACTAGTACATGGTGATGTTTTGAAATAGTATGTTAGAAACAATTATTTTTGAAAAGTGCATCATATTTTTCATTAGTACAATCCAAGATACATGGACTCTGTCTGGACTAAGAAAGTGGAATAATTTGAAATGGCATTGAGGTATTGTTGCACTAGGTGGACCCTCGCTCACTATGATCGATGTGATAATGAGGGTTGGGGAATACTTAATGGTGGTGGGTAATAAACCCTGAAAGGGTGTTTAAATTTCAGAGATCTTTTGTATGTAATCAAATTGCAAGGACGTAATTTTTTTATAGGGGGAAGATTGTAACAACCCAAATATTCATTAATGAAGATTCCCCTTGTACTATTTAAATGTATTCTTATGGTTATGTAAAACATATTCACTTATTTGGTTTATGTTTTTGATTTTAAATTACAGTTCTGAATTGTGATTGTTGCTAATATAGCCTTTTAATAGTGATCAAATTATTAGTATAAATATAGGGATTCAACAAATCCAATTTATTCAGAAAAAGGAAGCAATGTACTCATCCAGTAGACTTCCTCCATAAGAATTCCATTTTATAGATCTCGTAAAGGTGGTGGCATCGTTGGGCTTCTCTCTTGACCAAGTCCAAACAGAGCTTGAACACATTAAGCTTGAGCGGAACTGACTATGGGAGAAGTGGAGGTTAATAGAGATTACCACCTGAGCGATGTTATACAAGCCACCCCAAGAGTTTGTCACCATCGCACACCTTACCCTTCGTTATTATGCGGGTGTTATAAGGGGTTATGTAACTAGACCCTAGCAATATGACTATGTACATTATTCTTATATAGAGAATATACATTCTTTTAATTGTTACTTTGTAAATAGTTTTTAATGCACAAATAGTTTTTTTAGTTAATATTCGACTAAGCAGTCTATTTTAATGAATTAAAGGAATTTTTAAATAAATATTATTTTAATAAAATATTATTATTATTATTAAATTAATTTTTATTAAAAGCAAATTATCTTATAACTTTATGAATGCAATTGTAATATTTATTAAGGTTTGAAAGCTGTTTTTGTCAAAACCCGTGAATTTTTTATAAATGTCAGTTTTTATTTTAAAAGTAAAAATTCACATATTTAATAAATTATTTAGATAAAATGAATTTCATTTTTTGGAATCAGGATGTTGAAATTATCCAACAGTGAATTTTTCATATTTTTTTGAGACAGTCAAATATTTTGGTTACAATTAATTTCCATTTAATTATATGATGTGTTTTATGACTTCATAATGACCAAATGGTGATATAATAAAATATAACAAACATTGTTTTCAATCAATATATGTTTTATAATTAAAATAATGTTATTTTATATTTTTTTGATTTATTTTAGAAAGCTTTGGTGGACCCTCCAAGACATAAAAACATTTTGTTTTTTAAATTGTTTTCTTTTTGAGTGTGACTCACCTCCACATAAGCAACCCTATTATTTTTTTAATATGGTCAATTTTCCTCAAAAAATATTGTTTTCCACTCCCCTTTGTCAAAAACTATTGGAAAAAATGGCTTTTATGTGGTTTTCATTAGTTTAATGTGCGGTGTTCCAAACCTAAATAATAAATAATTTCCTCTCCTTTCCTATATAAACCCACCAAAGCTTCCACTTCCTATTCACTAAAATCCTTTGGATTTAGTCCATAATATGCCATCACCTCTATATAATCCTCCCAAGGTTCCCCAATATCCCATTAAGTCTCTCTCAAGCCCCTCCTAGACCTTTGATATCACACTTCCAAGTTACGGATTTCGTCCTTTCTCATTTTTGTCCAATTTTATTTATGTTGTTATGCCCATTTGTTTCCAATTAAAAATGTTGGGGTATTATTTTGCACCTCCCCCATACTTCCCTATTCATATTTGGATGATGGTAGACCCCTTTATCTCTCATTAATGCCTCACATGTACACTTGTTACCATACGGAAATTCTGTGAGGGATTTCTCTCTCCTCTTGTACATCCATGTAATAATTTTGTATTATGCATCTAAATTCCATTAATTTTATAGTATATGTATCTATATAAAACCATTATTATACATTTAATTTAAATATTATGAGACACCACATTCTCTCTCATCAAACATTTTTTATGAGTTCTTATTTCACGCAGTTATGCTGCCAAAATTGCACAATGATTTTCCAAGACAATGTCATTGTGTAGTGAATACCATGCCCATTTACTTATAAAGGGTATTCACATTTATGAAAATTTACTTATTTATTATAAATCTTCATATATGTATTCCACATCACTTTTTCATGGAATAAATAAGGATGATTGATTCCATGTTGTATGATCCATGTGGCACACTTCTGCATGAAATGAAATGTTTAAGAAGGGTGCACCCTAATAGCGCTACAATGCATTGTATAAAGTATAGTATCATGATACATCATATTCAATGAGTGTTGACTCATTATAATTCAAGTGAAACAATTTTTTACTCATGCTTCATGTGCAATGATGATTTACTCATGCTTCATGTGCAATGAGCCTTGGCTCTTGCTAAATTCATTGTTAAGTGTTGTTGCCACATTTCCATGTTATGATTACCATGCTTTATCATGCCTTTATGTTCATGTTTCTATTTTTCTCCATCGATATGCCTGTTGTCTAACATGTATTTTATTCTTAATTTTATTCAATGTTTATTCCCTTACTGGGATTTATAGCTCACCCTTTATTTATGCACGTCCTCTAGTTATCCCATGCAGTGCTAAGTACGAGGGAACACAGTGGTCATGTAAAGGATGTTTTCAATAAAGATGATGTATTTAATGTTTGAAGTTCTTATGTAATGATCTGAATCCCCAAAAAAACTATACCTCTCTATATTCTATGTTTCATCAAGTTAATTTTAAATAATAAATCATGTTTTAGTGTGTAATAAAGAGTAGGGTTGTCAAAGACATTCTGTGTTATAAGTGAAAAATTAATCATAAATACTAATCATTAGGAGAAAAAGATAAAATTATAGTTATAATTTGATTAAAATATTAAATTATCATAATTATATTTGTAATTCTCCATATCATCTCTATCTAATTTTTAAGATAACTCTTCAACTCATGTAATATGATCTTGAATCAAAATGGTGTAAAATTATCATCATCTCTGATGATATCAATGACCTTTTTCACACACCGTTGTTTTTTTAAGTTAACATTATCTTGATCATTACCTTTTATGTTTTTTATGTTATCTATAATTATATATCAATATTTTGGATTTGTTTATTCTACGTACAAAATATCCTTTCCCACTGATGTTCCATTATTTGAAAACCATGTTGCATGTTAGTCCATTTGACCATTGTAATTTATTTTATCTATTATTATATAGATATTTTATTAACCATATTTAATATTTGATATTCTAAAAATGAATTCTAAAATTGGTAAAAAAATTATAAGCAAGATGAACTTTTAGGATAAAATTCATTTTATGGTTGTATGATGAAACAATAAGAGCTTTTAAAATATGTAAATTATATTTGGTAGTGTAAATGACCAAAAAATAGATTCTAAACAAATAAATTTTATTTCATTTAATTAATAAAATTTATACATTATATAATCAACCAAATTTTTATCATTAATCCAATTTTACTTCTATATTATAGATAAAATCAAATCCAATTTTATGCATAAATGATCTATTTTTTCTAGATGAAATTTTGACGCCTTTTAATGGTGCACATGTTTTAATACTAAATTTTTAAATTTCTAAAAATTTTATTTTAATAATTAATATTAAATCATTTAAATTTTAATTTCAAAATTATCATTGGGTAAATTTTTCATTATTTTTTTTGAAAAGATTCATTTTTTAGATGAATAGTGTAAAATACAAAATTTTTAATTTAATAATGACCATACATATAAATAAATTATGATGATAAATTATATATTAAATGGGGTTTGAAATTATATTAGATCAATTATAAATATATTAATCCAATTTAGGTCATTTAAATATTTTTAAATGTTAATTTTGATATTATAACATTGTAAACATTGGAACATTTTCACTTAAAACCCCACCTTCCTCATCATGTCTGGGGGATTAATTTTAAATTATATTTTTTCAGTTTGGTGGTATGAATTTTAAAAAACAAATTAAATATGATGAATCAGTATAATTTATATTATCTAATATTTTCAACTTAGTTTTTTCCATAATGATTAGTGCAAATTGGAAAAAGTAATTATAATAGTAATTGTAAAAACGAGTTTACATATTGGTTAATCATTAAAATTTTGGGGGAGAACGGAGTATCAATAAGTCAAAAACACATTTTATGGACATATATGGATTATTATCACCATATTATATATTTTTTTGTGTTATTAGGGACACTATTTCACAAAAATGACCTATATAATAAGTTAAGTAAAGTAATGGACAAAGAAGGAACCTTCATTGACTTCAAATCAATAATGATCTTTCATAGTGGAATTAGTATAGTTATATATATAATTATGAATGGTAAATTATTTATTTTCAAAAACAAGGTTTATATTTAATTTTTTGTGATGAATTAGTTACTTTAATTGCATAAGAAACAAAAACGTAGTAATTATTAAGTTGATACTTAAAAAAAATTAAATTATACAAAAAATAATAAAAATGAAGTGAATTGAATGAATTGTTTTATTCTATTATTTTTCATATATTAATATATCATGTTGCAAAGGTTATAAATTAATACATTCAAACTGATTTTTTCCCTGATGTTTTTAAATTTTAATTAAATTTATTATTTCAAAATTTACCTTAATGTTATTTTAAATAAATTATATTCGATTTCATGATTTAAATTTACTAAAAACCTTATCATCTACCAAGTGATTTTTAAAATATTAATAAATAATTAAGATGTTACATTAATGGAACAATTGTTATTTTACAATGAATATAATTACTATTAAATAATATAAAATATTTTGTGTAGTTATGTTTGAAGTAATGTTCTTGCGCGTTACATGTGCTTCTATTAAAATTATTTTTCAAAAAAATTAATTTTTAAATATTTTAATTTTTTTTCAATTTCGGATTCAGTGGATGTAAATTTTCTAATAATTTTCACTTTAATTTAGACTTAATGAATAAATTACAAGGGATAGAAAACTAGTTACCATGATAAAAAAAGGGTAAAATTGAGTAAACTTAATTTCTAAGGAACAGAATGAAAAAAAAAATTATTTTTCTGTTTTATAATATATTATCGACAATAATTTCCCTCAAATAAATGATTTGTTCATTTTTGAATCACGTTACGTAACGAAGACCAACTAAAAGTAAATACACTTGATTATTTACAAGAATTCCACTCAACCAGGACTATAAAAGGGCACTTATTCACTAAATTCTCCACACCTCTCAAACAAATTGAATTATTAGAATCCTACCAAAATCAAACATCCACATCCATTTCCTCATACATGTAGCATTTATTTTTTCAGAAATCAAACCATGGGATTTCATTGTTGAAAACCAAATGAATTTACCTATAGAATATGTTATATTAATCAAAGATCTTTTTTTATTTCCTTCCTAACAACCATCATTTATTATTATTCTATTTTTATATAAAAAATTATCATTTTTATATATTTTTATGTTTTTATGTTATGGTTATGCCCTTAAAACATACACACATTCATCATAAGGGAAATGAACTCATGAATCATTTGTATGACTCACTACCTCATCGAGAAATGATGTCAATTGTTTTTTCATTACCACCTATCATAGTTGGTAATATAGTGGATTTACTACCAATATATATGATATTTATTATACTTATAACAAAATTTTATATATAAAATCATCATATAAAAAACCCACCATTCATATTTCTTAAAATTGGGGAAACGATAGTGTCGATCGTGCGTGCGGTATACTACCACCTCAAGTAGAGATGTGAATCATTTTTCACTGAAGTTTTACAAGAAAGGTAATAAGTGTAAATATAATTAATATATATGGTATAAATTAAATAATTGTTATATTCATGACATAATTATCCATCGTTAAATAAAATATAAAATTGTATTCTTACTATTTCATAGACTGAAAAAGTGTCAACTTCGCTCGTGGATGTGTAAACTACTACATCTTCAATGTGATGTGATTCCTTATACATAAAAATAATTGTATAGATAATTTTATGTAATTATATAACTCGTAATATATTATATAATTGTCATTATCTAATGATAAATACTACTTATCTTCTATCCAAAATGATCATTGAAAATGAAAATGTTATTTATCCATACTTACGATACACCTTCTCCATGATTGTAACATTAGGTCATTTTTCATAACTATATTTAATGATTGGATTTAAATGTATAATTGATGTGTAAATATGATATTTATTTAATTATTATTATTCTGTATATTTTTATATTATGACATCTTTTACCGTAGTCAATCTACTAAAGTCATTTTTGAAATACATGCCAAATATGGTCAAAACATCCCACATAAATATAATCAATTATGTAATTGTATATAACTTGATAATAAGTGAAATAAATTTAAAAATACACTTTAAAATTTTTAATATCTTGTCAATAAATATAATCAGTTTATTATTTTTTACGGTAATAAACAAGCATGATGAATCAGACTCCTTATAAGGGTTTTTTCATCTCACTTATTTATTTATGAGAATTATTCCATATTGATCCCTTATTCATATTATGTGTTTTATATAATAACCATGAATATTTTTCATGGTTATTATACATAAATATATATATATATGTATATATATTTAGATATACATTTTAGGAATTCCCTTTTATAGGGTTTATGGTTTTGACGTAACTGAAGAAAAAAAGGATTTTTGTCATTATTTTTTTTATTTGAGAGATTGGTTATGTTATACACCTATATTATTTTATGAGGTGTATATACTCCCTTTTGAAATTTCATTTCAGAAATATACTTATTCTTTTTATATTATATGTTCCTTCTACTATTATTCTATCATGGGTATTATAATTCAATGATACTAAAGTGATGAGTGTATTTTTTTTAGAATATCATTGTTTAAAGGTTTGTGTAAGATTAAATCTTTGATGTAGAAATGTCATGATTCTCAAATATTATATTATCCTATGTTTATTTGTTATACTTTCTCATAATTAAATCATTTTCCACCCTTTTACTGCATATGATTACACATACTAAATGATTAAGCTCACCATTTTAATGTTTATGTTTCCAGATGATATAAATAATGAAGTTGAATGGATTATATCAATAATGGATTTCAAAAGGATAATGTTGATGGCCAAATTATAAATAATAATTAATGGGTTAAATTAGCTAAATTTTTATTTTTTAACTAGGGTATTTTTTATATATAAATTTTCATACTTATATAAAACAATAAACATAAAAGGTATTCAAGAATATAGGTGATACTTGTTTTCCTTTTTATGTTGTAAGGTTTGGATAGAAGATAAATTGAGACACAATTATCGGAATCAATGAACAAATTTATGTATGATTTCAATACATGATCTATGAGTGAAGTTCTTGGGCTGTAATATTACTTTTCAAGGAGGTTATCATTAAATTGATACGATAATGGTATGGATTGTTTTGTAAAAATCTCACTTTTTACCAGAATTATTTTTGCTTCAAGTTATAATTATGAAATTATAATTTATATCTCTATAAAAATTAATTATTTTCATCTCCTCAAGTAATTTCATGAAATTAAAATTTGTCCATTAATTTTCCTCTATCCATGTAATAAAATTTTTTCCCATATATTTTAATATAAAAAGACATTATTTTCCATTTCAGACAATAATTGTTCTCTTTAATGTCTATATTTTCATTAAAAATATTTATTACATGAAAATGTATTGATCCTTATTGATATAAAAATTTCACTAAATCTTCCTTTACATGATTAAAATGATATTTTTAAGTAATATTTTCCATTATATTATGTATTTATTTATATTTTTAATAAGTTAATTCAAAAAGGAAAATGCATTTTCCTAAAAACAGTGTTCATGTGATATTTTAAGGTATTTTTTACCAAAAAAATATCTTTCGACATTTATTATGATTTAATATTGATATTATCCAATATATTATTGTTTTTTCCTCCCTAAATGATTATTGATTATGATGAGGAAATCTTAATGAATCCCATTTTCCATTCCCTAGAATAAGTTATGGTGAAAAGATAAATATGTTCATAATATTATTAATTCATATTAATGGATTATGATTATGTGATAGGTGGTTCCATTATATCTCATTATTTCATAAGGTAATGAATATTTTCTTATGAGCTCGTAGGGTGTATAGAAGATCATCCAAATCATAAAAAGGGGTACAATGGTGGTTAGACCAATCCCAAAGCTGTTACATGGTTGGTTATAAAAGGACTAACATGTGATGAATGTCTTGGTGTGTGTAAGGGAAATATTAAATATATTATTAATTTTATGAGAAAAATTTTATTCAAGTCTATTGGAAATATTTTTCTTCTTTTGAGACATTTTAATGGATTATGATATTTTATTATTCTATGATTCATGTTTTATGAAATTCCAAAGCCTTAGACCATGATTATGATATATGAATTATTGGGTAAGATATTCAACATATAATCTCATACTGTCACACCAATATAATCCGGTTATAATTACATATTATCATCAGCATATATCTTCCTTTCCTACCCTTACTGAGTACTAGATATCAACCATTATTTTGATTCCATTCCATTGGATATGAAGAATATATGTATGTTACCTATGATTAAGAAATATATAATGTATGAAAGGAATAATTGGATATGTTGATGATATTTCAAGAAATATGATTATGATACATCTAGTCAATAAATACAATAAATATTTATGGTTTTTAATCTTGAATTATTGTGGCCTACATTGAATATTCACATAAAATGATCCGTTGTTTAGGTATATAATGATTTGTTCCTCTCATGTACTCCCCTTTGTTGAAGGGTTAGTTATTATTTACAAATGCATGAGAGTTATCCTTCCTTAACATTTTTAGTATGAAGATATAGATATTTTTAATTGGGTGATATATATATTTGTTAAAAAGTACAATGAGTCTAGGGGAGTTCATGTATAGAACATGGCCACATTTTTTATCACTAAGGGGAATCATTTTTTAAAAAATAACTTATGTGGTGTTATAGGGTCACATTACTTCACATATTAAAGAGTCTATATTTTTATTTGGATAATTTATTATTATATTTGGGGATGAGTGGTGTGGATAATAGTTTATATGATTTTATTGGAGTTAACATCAAATCCAATGGGTGACATTGAAGAGCCATATCAAATTATTAAGGGATTTTATATATTTTCATCCATTTTTGAGATATTTTATAACCATTTTAGATGTTTCTAGAGAAATTATAAAATTTTATGACATGATTTCAACTACTTTGGAATGATGTTCAAGTGATTTTATAAATATATAAGAAAATATAGAATTTTTTGAATAAGGATAATAATTGGAGATGTATAGAGTCATGTATGATTTGGATTATAATACATGTAAGAGTGTATTTTTAATTTAGTAAGGCATAGATGATTAACTCATGTATAACAGGATATATGGAAGATTAACTTTTCCATGAGTGACGTAGGAGTTGTATATGTTTGAGTCATGAATGTATGAGTAAAATTGATATAATAGTGGTCCACATATAAGTGACTTCTTCTGGATAACTTGGATCAATATAACAGTCATCCATGTGGGAGTGACAACATATAAAATCAAATAATATAAGAGTTATCCACATATAAATAATTTTATTCTTATGTGATAACGTATGAAATTTGAAGATTTTGAGAATTTACATAAAAAATCCAAAAGGTAATAAAAATATAAAATTCATGACAAATTTTATGGAGATTTAAATATAAAAAACAATTTTTTATTCAATATGAGTTTTAAATTATAATTATTATTATATGATACTAAAATAAATATATTAATCAATTTATAATTGAAAAAATAGATGTGTAACTATGTTAAGAAAACTATATAATTGAGATAGTTTATATATTGAATGTCATTTATATAGTAAATAATATTAATTTTATGTGATGTTTTTATGAATAAAATAGAACTAGATGTACCTAATTTTACACACTTATTTAATTCATTATTTTATCCTTATATTTTATTCTATATTTATTTGAAAGTTTTATAACCACCTATATGAAAATAGAAATTGTTGAAGATTTATTTTAAATGTTATGGGTGGAAAAACAAAAATATATTTAATATAATTAAATATTTGAGATATCATTAAAAGAAAAAAATTCATGAATATGAATTTATTTGGGTTGGCATAAAATAACCTATAAAATTTCAATTTTAGGATGATTTCTAGAATGACCAAAAAGTATTAAATGCCATTCATATATTGAAAATGTATTCATTGTGTGAGAAAAAACCAAGATTTAAAAACATAATATGGATGGAAGAGTTTTCTAATTAGTAATAAGAAGTGTGTGATGTGAATTTAAACACACTTGGTTGATAAGAAACTAAGTGTTAACACACGTTTGTATAGAGATTTTTGAAATACAAATGACCATGAATTTGATGTTGTGATGAAGAGGATACGTGAAGTTTCACTCCATCCCAATTTTTTATTTTATGTTGTAACTATTCATAAATGAGAATGAATTTTCTTTTCCAAATTGATATCTTCAATCAAAGTGGAGGGTCCTTTTTCTATAGAAACTCAGAACTACATGAATCCTTTTTCAAAAGTAAATCTATTATTTTTTTCATTAATTATGGTCGGTGTCATTTTATAACCTATCACTAGAAGGATGTGGATATAATATATATGAAATATGACACATACCTACCCAATATGATTAGGAATTATTATTATAGTTGAAAATTTGTGGATTGGGATAAATTTCAGTTTGCACAGGGAGTGGGCTATCAAACTAAGGCCATCCATCTTAAAAATTATGGTGTGCCATATGTTATATTATTTTCTTCTTATTTTGTTCATGTTTGAGTGTATATATTGTGATGTTATGACCTGAATAGGTCATATTGGTTTATTTCACAATAAAAAATTGTAAAGTTTTGTGAAACCTGATTTACACCCATCTGAGGGGTCTTCACACAAACCTATGGGACTATCATAAATGAGTGGGTAGAACATGGAAAAAATAATTTATTTTTTATTCTTGAGTGGATGATATATTTATTAATAACTAAATGACTTTTATTATCTATATAATTATTTTCAATTACCTTGAAATTACCATCGACCCATTCCATAGATGTTAGTGGACAACAATCATCATTATTAACCCTTTAATAACTGCATAAGTTGGAATAGTGTTCTTACTAATTATAATGAATGTTTTATTTTGATGGTGGTGAATTTAGTTTATCAATATTTTCATCCATGTTATTATTTTTACACTTCATATATCTTCATATTACATGTTTCTAATGGCCTTATATTCCCTACTGGAAGAATAAAAGATTCATATAAAAGAAATATTTTGAGTGTTTCTTATTACAATTTTTCCATGTATGCGGGGGAATATTCTTTATATCCTGATAATTATCATTCATGATTCCATAAAACATTATTTTTTATTATTTACTCTAAAAAAATGAGAATAATTGGATTTTAAAAAATTATATTTTAAATAGAAGTGACCATAAATCAATTTTTTCCTATCATCCAGTATCTCATATTGACAATTCCATTCATTGACTTTTTTTTAGCCACAAAAGATAAAAAATATTTTTCTCCAAATCAATAAAAAAAAGAAATTTACATTGTATGATTTATGATTTTTAATTAATTTTTACCAATTAGTTCTTCCTCCTTTTTAAAATGAGTAATTATATCTCTGTTTTTGTATGATGTGTTTTGTCAAAATATTTACTAAAAAACACATTTTAATATCCCCCTTTAAATTTTATTTATTGCATCCTTTCTCCTTATATTAATGATTATATTTCTTAATTGATCAAACAATCTATCCTAAAACTAAATGGAAATGGAATCCTTTTCATTTTTCACTTAGTTGAAATGGAATAGATCATTTTAGTTTTGTTAGTAGATTTCTAAAAAGTTATTGGATCATTCCACCAAAGGACAATGTTCATTGATGGATGAAATATTGAATAGTGGGTTCTCATCCTATTTTCTATTTTAAATGTTGAGATTGTTTGTTATATTGGTTATATCAGGAAAAAACATGTTCATAAATGTTTTTACACCTTTCCTTGTAACATAAGTATTATTGTAAGGATATTAATTAAAATGTTTATCACAACTATTGCTAACTGAATTACAAATTCTATCTATCAAATAAAACTAAAAAGAAAGTGCGACTATTAAGAAATATTAATTTGAATAATCAACCAAACATTATAAAAAATAAATGAAAATATATCCTATATTATGACTCAAGTATTTTAACATATTGTATTTTTGTTCATCTAATATCACTTTTTTTTAATATAGGTTGTTTTATATTCAATCCTCTTTTTCTTAATTACCTATTAAATAAAATTAATGAACCCCTGATTAAATACCATTTCAAGTCATCTATTCCCACACTCCTAGATATCAGGATTAAATTAAAACATTACAAAAATGATTTGATACAAATTTTGATTCCCCATACCCTCACTCCCAGATATGGTGTAATGAACACAAATGTTATACACATTTGTTGATATTAAATGAGGAGACATTATCATAAAATTAATATATAAATCATCATTTTACATGAATATACTCCTTAAAAATTACATTAAATGACACCCCTAATTTTTTTTGTTCAATGTATTTGGAAACTATCAACATGACATTCTTATATTTTGATATGTCTTCAAAAGGTCCACCAAAATTCTCTGTACATAATTTTTATATGTGGTTATGATATAAAAACAATTCTCCAATAACCAAGAAATGTAATATAATAAATTAGGTAACTGAGATACTCATCAAGGGTAAACATAATATATAACAATAAAATAACATAAGCAATCATAAGATGAACATTTTGGTAGGATAACATAATTAAGGTAAATGAACATAAAATGAATAAATAATACATATTAAAAAATATAAATAAAAATTATGGAAATATGTATTTTTAATAAATCATGACTCATTTATGTTTGAAAACATGTGTCGATAACATGTAAACATGATATATAAAATATTCAAAATATATAAATATGACATGAATATGTTAATAAAACATGTTTAAATCTTATCAAACTAGATGTTCAAAACATAATAAGATTGGAAAACCACTTCCTTTAAATTATTAGGATTTCGAAAACCACCATTACACCTTTTTAGGATTTCATTAAAACCCTTCAACAACATCTTTTAAGAAGAGGCTTAAAACATATGTAAGATGAAAACATAGTCATGGGATATCCAATTAAATTCTTTAAAACATTGGAATTGGGATAACATCCCAAATACAATAAACTTATCTCCTGAGATATGAAAATTACCCAACAAATTGTAGGCATATATTAGAGGCATGCATAACCTAATGATAAAACATACATATGTGTTCTATAAAAACATGAAAAAATATGTAAATTCAATATAAAATATGTTTTATATTGGAAAGATAATGTTATCATGGAAAATCCATAAGACATTATAATAAAACATTTATAGAAATAAATTTGATGGTTTTATTAGAGTATATCACTAATAAATCATAACAAAACTTAAAATATTTTAACATATTTGAAAAACACTTTTATAATAGCATTATATATTTTCAAGAAATTTTGAAATAGATATCATTTTCATTGTGACATTGTTTATTTAGAAATAAAAATTTTATAAAACAATGAGGAGATAAATTAATTATTAAAAACTGTTATATCTTAGAAAAAATGATTATGAAAGAAAAATTGATGTAATAGTCAAGAAATACAATAATTTTTAATATCTTAAAAACTGATATTCAATTCAATATTTTTTAAAGATAATAAAATAAATAATAATTAAATAATGAGAAAAATTATAAAAATAGAATCATTTCATTGTTTTATCAAAAAACTAAAGGATTGAAAAAATAACCTCAAGAAATCATATATGTATATATTTTGGAATCGATTAAAAATTAAAAAGTATATTGTTAAGAATAAGACACATTCTCAACCAGAAAAGAAGAGATATGGTTGGATCCACATAAAAATATGCATTCAATAGAATTATAATACAAAAGGAGCTAAAATGATAACATGTATTTTAATACCAGGATGTAAATATAGTTAAATAAAATATATTGGTTTTCAAAGAGAGAAAAATAAAATTTATCCCAATAGAATGTAACTCATAATAATACTTGATTTTAAATTGAGAGTGCAAATAAACCATTTCTACATTGGTACTTTTTATCAAAACCCCATGAATGTTATAATTATATCGGGATTTATAAATTAATTGAAATTCATGGTAATTGTTATGGATGAAATTCATGGGAATTATAGACCCACACTATATACAATTAGTAGATAATTTGAAGCTTATCTCAATAGAGGGATATTGGGAAGAGAAACCATTAAACATACTCTCCACATGGATGATGATTATTTAAACTCATGTATAATAAATATATCAATAAGAATAAATTATTTTATAACGCTATTCAAATATATTCTCTTTTGTACTCTTTGATTTAAATAATTCATTACATATAATAGATATTAATTTTTCATTTTCAAAATTAGATATTATTAACATTGATGGATTCACATATGATTCATATTAGATATGGATATCAACATTCACTGATACTAGCTTCATAAAATCTAGATAGTCAAGGATATTGAATCATTATGTATTTAATATATTTTTTCGTATCATATTGGTTTTGTGAAAGGCTTGGGTATCATTTTGGAAAATGGAATCCATGATGAACATGTTTTCAGTAAGTTATAAACAACAATTTCATACTTTGTAATGATAATTCATTTTTGGTGTCACACTTCTAGATACATATTCTAACATATATTTACAATTTGATATCAAATATTACATGTATAATTTTCTTGATATTCATTCATAAGGTAAATAATGATGTTTCTATAATATCACTCATGTATATGGTTTAACAAACCAAAACCTGAACATGTTATATAAGGGAATGAGTAAGAGAATAGAGGTATAAAGTAATTATATCATTTTACCAGAATAATAATTTTTTTATTATTACATATTTTATGGGGATAATGAGATTTATAATGATTTTATATCATAATTTCATTGAAAAAGATGGTAATTAACTTGGTACATAACATAACGAATTATTTCATTATAGGAATCGGATCCTTTACAATGAAGGATTCCTTATTCACACAAGAAGTTAAAATATTTCCCTAGAGACATCAATGTAGGGAAATGGGAATTGATTCAGGGGAAAACATGAGGTAGTAAGCATGATGTTTGTGGTATATAAGGGGTCCTTTTATGGTTTATCTTTGTGTGTAATTTTGAAAACTATTCACACCATAATGTATAAGGGTTCCATTTTAAATGGAAATTGAATCAAAAGTATGAAAATTAATATAATTATTTAAGTAACTCTTTAAACATTTTTTCATAATATTATAGATTTTTTATGTCTGTATAACTTCATTAAAGACCATTTACTGCATTTTTCCATTACTATGATGACTATATATTTACCTTGGTAATTTAATTTTATTCCATACAATGAAATTTAATAGATAACCTAATTTCATAACTCGGATAAGAAATATAGATTCCATTTAATATAATTAAAATTATGAATAGGATGAATTTTAATTTTACATGAAAACATATTAAATAGATAAAAAATATATAGAAAAATAAATTTCAAAACAAAAATTGTTTTTAATCTTGTATTATATAAATAAAAATTAATTGAGTTTTAATATTTTTTTTCATAAATTATTTTTTTACACTACATTAATTATTTAAATTTGATCAATTTAATTTTTTATGATAAAAATAAAATAAAATTTTAAAAATTCCTATTAAATAATATTTTTTATATTATGTAGTTTTAACTCATATGTAAACTATTATTAATAAATTTAATATTTCATATTCATTTGTTTCTATATTTTAATAATAAATTTCATTAAATATCATATATTAAGTGTGGAAAATTTTTCTTTTGAAAAAACATATAATACATAAATAAATAATTTTTTATTCTGAATATTTTTGTCTAGCCTTGAATAATTATGTAATTATTACATAATGGAAGTTATTTATTTTTGGATTTAATAAATTTAATTTAATAATAATTCCATTGATTTTATGGTTAAAATGTATTGATATAGTTTTTAAAAAGTAATAGTTTTAATAAAAATGTGTGATTCATGAAAATAGTTTAAATAGAACTGATTTTATTTTCAAACATAAAGTATGATATTTTAATTCTGATCAAAATTATATAGTTTAGATAAGTTATTTATAATATATATATATATATATATAAATTATAAAAAAACTTGTATATCAAATATATAAAAAAAATAAGAACTAGTAATATGTTTATGGGTATTATACTAAATGAATATATACACATTTATAACAGCTATATAACATCTATATTACACCACTACATCCTATAAAATCATCCCATTTTGAGATCAAAAGTCACACTTATCCTTTATATATTTTTTATTTTGGATTTTATAATATATTTTTTTCCTTTAATGGTTTTTTCTTCTTATAGATTGAGTTTTATTAATGACGATTCACAAGGGTGATAATGATCCTAAGGATTTATTAGTTTTAAAAATATTATTATATTTTATTTATTAGAAATTTTAATATGTTATATTCTATGGGATCTTATCATCCATAGTATATAATAATCAATGGTATATAATAGGTAGTTTTAGGTACATTTTTTATATTATTCCATTATGAATGAATAATGAGTTGTTATTTTTATTAATATATTGTATGACTTACATCTTATCCTTATTTAATTCTTATTAAATATAATAAAAAATTATATAATTATAGATATTTAGTTAAATAATTTTTTCAAAAAACATATGGTGTCACATTCTCTAGATCCATAGTTCTAATATAGAATTTATAGTTTTTGATATAGGAATGTTAAAGGGCTCATTGTTTGATGGTTGAGATGGGATGCTCAGTCAGTGTTGGGTGATGGGACCAGACTAGAACATATGACCAATTTGGGTGATACATCTTTTAATTTTTTAACTTTCTGATCATATTCAATATGATATTAAAATTGATTATATAGATTATAATTTCATGAGTAATATGACATGTGTAATGTCCCAATTAGTTACATAATGGAATTTTATTTAAATTTATCTAACTTTATTCTAGGATGTTTATCTATTTCATGTAGTCATATAATGGAGACGGCTTCATGATCACACATATACTATGATTTACAATTATACCTAATAGACATGTTATAGTCTCCCTATGTTACACATGGACCTTTATAATTAGTATATAACCTCTCAAATACAGTTAGGTGTACAAAAGTTATGTAGTGACTTGGTTTGGTTACAATGGAGGTTAATCGGGTTAGAGATGATACCATGATTCTTTTTTATCCACTTTTTTGCACAATATTCACTCAATTTTTATTTTTTTATAATTTAATAATATAAAAATATAAAAATTATTTTTTAACCTCATATGCATGTAATATTTTATTCTAAATTATGTAATACAAACTATTCATCTTCACTAGTATAAATCAAAAAACTACCACCAACCATAAAACTGAATCACATAAAATGTTATGTAGAAACCTATAAATAATATATAAAATTTACCATATGATTATTTCTCAATTTCATATAAAAACATAATTATGACATTATATAATGTCTCATTATCATTAATTTGTAACCTAATATTTTAATTATATTAAATTTGTGATAACAATCTATATTTTTGTACAATAAAATATATGTATGTCATTCATTAAAATAAATTTTCAAAATGATAATTTTTTTTTATTTTAAGTTCTTATATTCAAAAATAATTTTTATCTCTTATATATATAGACTATTATAAAATTAATTTAATTTTATGATTTATCAATTGTAGATGATCATATGATTGATTTTTCATATTTTTCTAAAATAATTGATTTCTTTCACCAATAGTGGAGTTTTTTAAAAAAGAAATTTTTTTATAAGATATTATAGTATGAA